>OY977949.1:25028688-26329938 GCA_963854355.1 Epinotia brunnichana
TGTGTGTGTGTGTGTGTGTGTGTGTGTGTGTGTGTGTGTGTGTGTGTGTGTGTGTGTGTGTGTGTGTGTGTGTGTGTGTGTGTGTGTGTGTGTGTGTGTGTGTGTGTGTGTGTGTGTGTGTGTGTGTGTGTGTGTGTGTGTGTGTGTGTGTGTGTGTGTGTGTGTGTGTGTGTGTGTGTGTGTGTGTGTGTGTGTGTGTGTGTGTGTGTGTGTGTGTGTGTGTGTGTGTGTGTGTGTGTGTGTGTGTGTGTGTGTGTGTGTGTGTGTGTGTGTGTGTGTGTGTGTGTGTGTGTGTGTGTGTGTGTGTGTGTGTGTGTGTGTGTGTGTGTGTGTGTGTGTGTGTGTGTGTGTGTGTGTGTGTGTGTGTGTGTTTATGAGAGGGATTGTCTGTTACTTATAGAATCTATGTATATTTAAGGAGTGAATCGGTGTTATCATATGTAAGCGTAAGTAGCCACTCTGTAATCTTTTTGTTACAATTCACTTGATGTATTGGGTAAATGTTAAGTATTTTGTTTATTTTATTATATAAATGCGATGATATTGCTTTAAATTGTCTATCTGCAAAGGCCGACCTAGTATAGCATTTAGGGGCTACTATGTGTTGGAGCCTGCGTTTTAATATCGATGGGTTAAAATGAAGCGTTTTGTGTAATTTTAGGACGGTAAGTAATATATATAATTTTCGCATGGTAAGAACATTACTTTCTCTGTACAATTCAGTCGTTGGATGTCTGAAGGGCAGTTTGTACATTACCTTGAGAAGAATTAATGAATTTGTTTATCGGAGCGGCCAAAGTGCTCACAAATATCTGAACACGTCTCTATTGTCGAGGCATTAAAGGAGTGTTCAGATATTAGTGAGCACTTTGACCGAATCGTGACACAGTCAATTACTTTTTCGTTGCTACTATCCGAAAAGGATGCAATGGCCACTGATTTTGATGAAGAACCATTTAATGGAAAGTTGTTACAGGAACCTATCCTAAATGAATCTGTGTGAAAGAGTAATGGATGACTCACGCTAGAACCTAGAACGGGCCGTGTCCAGCCCGGGCCGTTTTCTAAGAAAAACGACGGCGTTACTGCGTGGCCGAGCCAAACCCAAGCCCGGCCGAGCCGCGGCTGGGCCGTGCTGACACCGAGCCGCTTCAGAGCGTCGGCCGGGAACTAGTTTTTGTTGCTAGAAATTAAAATAGAAAAAAATTGAGTGAGTTGAACGTTTTTCATAGAAAGTCTCTAATTACTTAACTTTTTTTCAATTATAATTTATAGCAACAGAAACAAGTTCCCGGCCTAGATATGGCAGATCCCATTGTGTATACAAAGTTTCATGTTATTCCAGTACTTATCCCGTTTTAAAATGAGAACCAAACTACGTTTGTATAGGTGACCATTTCGAAGTGTTGAAATTAATCTAAGAGTCCCCCTTAGATTAATTTCAACACTTCGAAATGGTCACATTTGGCATCCAATGATTTAAGATATGCTCTGGTCAGATGGAGGACTCTGGGGGAGTCCTATGCCAAAGGTAACTAAACAATTTTGGAGGAAAATGGCTATCAGTACCTAATCAGTAATTTAAGATAAACACCACACGTGTATATGTCACCGTTAGATTGTGAAAATCGTCAGTTTATAGTCTTACCCGTTATATTATACACTGTCGAAAAAACTATCAACTACTGTTCACAATTTAACGCAATCTTTTTCGTTAGTTTATAAACTTTCAATGTCGAATCGTCAAATTTTGAACTGAGATCAAATCGGCATGCTACGGAACGTACACAAAGACTAGGTAGGTTAGGATAGTTAAGTATCTTCAGTTGCCCGAAGGGCAAACCGCCCAGAAATAGGAGCCCCGTGCAGCGGGACTCCGTCGACACTGCTGGATGCCAAAATAAATAGAATAAAATGTCTGAATAACAAAAAAAAAAACAATCATGTTCTGACGTAAGTGGAAACTGGTGCAAGTGGAATAATTCGCTCAACCAAACAGCGCACATGTTGCGTTCTGAATCAGGCAAATTTGATTCAGTTCACAATTTGACGATAATTATGACATTGTCAGTTTATAAACTAACGAAAATGAATGCGTAAGATTATGAATTATTTTGGCAGTTTACAATATTCCATCAGTATAAAATATAACGGGTAAGATTATAAACTGACGGTTTTCACAATCTAACGGTGACATACACGACACCAAACATGTTTCCGTGAACGGAAATTTGTTCCTACACCGCTCCGAATACGCTCACAGCGATAAAATCAATGAAATAATGTATTCATACTATTTATATTTGGAGTTTATTGGCTTTGCATTCTCTTCTGTTGCTACATTCAATTTGTTTTATGTTATGAGTTACTCGAGAACGCTCTAATAAAAAAGGGATATGTATTTTACGGGTAATTCATGAATTATTAAGGTAATGTCGTCTGAAATACAGGTAAATAAACGCGTGTTTTGTTTTGATTAAGTGAGTAAAATGATTGCAATTGCTCCATTCCTCCGCCAGACTGTTTCAATTTATTCCTTTGAATGAACATTTATTCGGGTAAAATACAGTGTGCATTTGAAATAAATTGGCGTTTAGTTTTTACTTTCATGGATACATACATTGACATTGACACATGTCACATACCTAGGAAGCACGGCATGCCATAAAAAAATGCCTGAATCAGGCCCGAATCAAGCCTGAATCACACTGGACGCCTGCGGTGGCGGTCAATAGTAAAATTGACAATAGCTGTCAAGTTTACTATGTCAATAGCGGTGGCGGTCAAGCCACCACAGGTTGCGCCAATCTGTAAGAGGCTTCACACTGACGCGGCTTGCGGTGGTGGTCAATGATAAACTGGACAGTTATTGTCAAATTTATATTAATTAACCACATTACTGTGATTCAGGCCTTATTAAGGTCGAGATAGAAAGATACATGAGAAAGTTTCGTTCAATCATTAGGTCTGATACTGGTTGTTTGGTAACAGGATGCAAAGCCGCAAGTAGGTGATAGTTTAGTTAGGCCATTAAGAACATTTTAATCTCAAAGACAAATGTTATTTTCAACCGACGAAAAAACGGAGGAGGTTCTCAAGTATAACTATATTTTTTTTTTATGTATGACCACGCATAACTTTTTACAAAGTAGTTCGATTTTGATAATTCTTTTTTTATTGGAAAGGGTATACTTAAGGGTAGGAAAATAGTGGATGATTGATTTTTGTCGGTTAAAACTTTGTTTTTAAAGTAAATTATAATTTATTTTATTTCATTTTTAAGATTTTTCTGAGAAAACTCCAAAATGTCAGACTAAATCAGACAATAGTACTTTTGTTATTGTAGGTAGCATTTTTAGGGTTCTGTAGCCAAAATGGCAAAAACGGAACCCTTATAGTTTCGTCATGTCCGTCTGTCCGTCTGTCCGTATGTCACAGGCATTTTACTCGAAAACTGTAAGTTTTATTCGAATGAAATTTGGAGTAAAGGTGTATTTTGATGGCCGCTATATAGTTGTGCAATGAAATTACAAAAAAACATTTTTTTAACGGGGGCACTCATAATAAAATAATATTTTTTCACACTAAGTCCATATGTGGCACGTTAAACAATAGGTCTTTTAAAATAACTCTAAGGTTACTCAGCACTTTTTTTGATTATGTGAAAAACTGATTTCCCTATAGATACGACCTTTTTAATATAATGTCGTTCACTGATATGCATCATTACGACTATTACAAGCATACGGATTATTCAATAACAATATATAAATCCATATCCATACTTAGTATCATATTATAAATGCGAAAGTTACTCTGTCTGTCTGTTGTACCTTTTCAATTAAATTAGGTATGGAGGTAGTTTTGAGAGCCTGAGACGGACATAGGATAGTTTTTTTTCATCGTGGAAGTCATCTCTTAAAGGGATGGTAAGATGTTATATGGAATTAATTGCGATAATTGATACGGCGCCTGTGCCGGCTGCGACTGTGTCCTGTCATTAGACATATTACTAGTACTAAGTATTAACTTACTTACTTACTTGTATACTGCTAAGTATTAACTTAGCAGTAATAACATATATTTCCTCTTAGATTTTATTTAGGCGTTTAACATAAAATACGTTTAAGGCTAATAACAGGTAAATATAAGCGGATGAGGTCGCGGCTAAACGTTTGTGTAGTTATAATTTTCTTAAAAATGTACGAAGAATAAAAACAATTTGCTGCAGAAAAACGGGGAACGATCAATATTGAGAAATCGTTTTGTATAGACCCGCAGGAACGGTTAGAAATTAAAGATCAACTTACAACATAATTATGCTGGACGAGTCAATTTCGAAACCGGCATTTTGACCTCTAATCATTAATTGTTGTTAACCAGCTCGAAGTTCTTTATTTTCATGCCACATGAAAATAGTGAACAGTTGGTTTGTTACCTAAACTAATACTGAAACTGCCCAATAATAAACAAACAGCTTAAATAAGTAGTTTGTAGGTAAGATAAGTTTTATTAACGATTCACCTACGTCGGCAATTGGATGAGAAGAGAATTTCTATTTCTCTGTTTGTGAAGTCTATTTTATAGTAGAAACTTAGAGTAGCTGTGTTGACTCCTTTAACTTACCTGGTTTTGTAGAAGTAGTAAGAATAACTTCTGAACAAGCATCTTCAAATACAGGATATGGAGTCTTAGCATGGGCAAAAACAAGACTTCGACCTTGTCCGGAAAATTATTATGACCAAGCAAGCAACATAGCCGGACATGAAGAAGCAGTTTTTCTTAAATATAATACAAGGTTATTTTGTTATTATAGGTCTCCCAAATGCGCCTTCGAAACGTACTTTACACTAACGGACTTTATAGTTTTTTGAGATGTTAACGAAGACTTTCTTCGTTCAAGTCATTTAGATATATTTATGCAAAATGCTGGATAAACAGCTTTTCTGTTACCCTGTGTTACCACGCGAGGAGGAACACATTAAGACCTTACCAAGCTGACCTGTGCAGCGAAATTACTGATTTAACATCACGACGCTGACAAATTCCTTGTGGCTATTAAGTATATAATATGGCTTAAACACATTCGTTTAGTACATTTTCGTATGAACGAGCGAAGTCCTCCGAGTCTACAGGAACAATCCGACATTCGTATGAATGTATGGTTTTGTATACCTACATATTTGTTCGGTGATACCCGGTTCGGTACGAAATTTGTTTGGCGAATGAATAAGGCAACAATATTTTATCAAATTAGTCAAGACGTTCACAGTTTGGGGATATCCACTAGTCGTAATGATCCACTAGTTTGTGTTGTAGTAGGCACGGAACCATTCGTTGTGCGTGGTCCGACACGCACTTGGCCGCTTTTTGTTAAATTTTTATTATATATAAGTAATTTGAAACATACAATACAAAATAAAACAAAAAAATGCTACCTACAGTAACAAGAGTACTATTGTCGATTTAGTCTGACATTTTTTCTCAGAAACATCTTAAAACTTAAAAAATAATAATGTGTAGCCTTAAATGATCTAAATGGCCTTAACTATCACCTACTTTCGGCTTTGCATCATGTTACCAAACAACCTGTATATCCACATGTTATACGGATAGTTGAACTCATCTTTGCGTGCAGCCGTATATGTGTGTGCGCTTGTAATATGCAAGTTTGATTTGCGTGGAAGTGTCGTCAGTCGTTGTTACAGGCACGCACACAGCGGCAGTTCTCTTACCAAAGCACGCACACAACCAGCCGCGCGCAAAGATGAGACGAATTATCTATAATAAAGCGTTAAAAACCATACGATATCTCTCAGATATTTCAATCAATGTCCCATAATAGGAAATATCCACCAAAGGCCTCCAAACCTCCACTATTGGGCTGCATTTCCGGGGTTGCCCCTGTCAAAGACGGACTTTTAGTAATTTTCCGCTACGCCGCATCCAAATTTAAAAATTTCCAATCCCCTTTGCGAAAGATTCAATATGTTGCTTTATTTCGTGCCCTTTTTTTTCTAAAGTTTTTTGATCTGATTGAGGACTTTACTGCTTTGATGATTTTTTATAAGTTTGTCGCAATAAGGTTGAATATTTATGTACCTACAAGTGTTGCATATCAGTATAAACTTTTAACATTTTCATACAAGTGCTGATTTTAATTTTTTCTTCATATTTAGATTTTTAAATTATTGAATTCTTCTCCAATTGCGGATATCAGATTGCTTTACTTGTTCAATACAATACAATATTTCCACGATTTCCTGAAGTGTCCTCCCTTTTTTTCCTATTGTTTTTGTATAAAAAATGACCTGCTCATATAAAATATTTCTGTATGATAAGCTATGTCGGTACCTATATGAATAAGATACCTTAATTATAAGTTTTATGCACAAGTTTTATTTATATACATTTTTAATTAAATCAAAATACATGAAATGTAATATTTAATGGAATCTAATTGATTCAAATCGAATGGCGCCATCTGTGAGACAAAGAAATCGCAATAATTCAAAACATGAAACTGATTTAAGTATAAATTGGGTGAATTTATCGTTCTCCGCGTACATAAAGTCCTAACTAATGCGGGTTCAGTACTAAGATATGCTGTTTGCTATAGACGGGTCCATAAAGGTCCTCCGAACCCTTAACTAAACAAAACTCCCTTAGGGTTACATTTCACGGACAGAGGCAACAGCTTGGTTGTGAAAGGAATAATGCTATCAAATATGGTAATAACTGCCGATTTTCTACATATTTTTGAAGATAAAATATAGTAGGTAGCAGTCAGTATATAACTCTTTATTGTACAAAATAAACATAATAAACAATTCACAAAAATATAAAATATGTACAAAGACGAACTTATCCCTTTAAGGGATCTCGTCCAGTTAATATTTGAGTAGATGAGAGTAGAAACGAAAAGGCTTATAGATATACTAGTATAATACACATACTAGTATAATGGAAAACATAACTATCACACAAGAAAATAGAGTTACTTATTAGGGAAATTAATTCTTCTTTAATGGTTTTATTAAAATATTTTACATTTTTTAAAGATTTAACCACTTTAATAATTTCATGTCCACCATGTCCACTGGCGTTCCAAAAAAATATTTTTTACAACGAATCTGCCAGACAATGTCTTGTTAAGTTGTTATCAATCTGTTTTTTAGGGTTCCGTACTCAAAGAGTAAAACGGGACCCTATTACTAAGACTTCGCTGGCCGTCCGTCCGTCCGTCCGTCTGTCTGTCACCAGGCTGTATCTCAAGAACCGTGATAGCTAGAGAGTTGAAATTTTCACGGATTATGTATTTCTGTTGCCGCTGTAACAGCAAATACTAAAAACAAAATTAAATATTTTTTTAAGGGGGGCTCCCATACAACAAGCGTGATTTTTTTGCCATTTTTATAGATAATGGTACGGAACCCTTCGTGCGTTATTATTTACACTGAGGTTTCAGCTCAATCAGATACCGGCAAGTGGCTGAAAAATTTCAAACTTTGAAGGATATTTTACATACCTACTTACATACGAACCTTCTCTCTCAAGCAATGAATATAATGGTGGCGGGGTCAGTTTTCCGTGTGAATCTTCTCTATCTCTACCTCGCTTTGTTCTCGACATCGTCTTCGATGCACATACGAAGTGCAAATTAAGTTTGTAAAAAGTTGAACAACAGTGGGCCAAAGACGGTAAAAAAAAATACTGTTTATTTATTTTTAAAAGATATATAGTTACCGATGAGGCTTAATCTTATTATTTTAAGATTTTAGGTATGCGGTTGCTATTTTATCGCTGTCGATAAGACATCCGTCACGTGCTGACAAGATATGTGATAAAATAAAATCGCACCCATCTTACAATTGGGTAGCAATTATCGGAATAACGGTGTCAAGCATTATAATCAGATGCCTTACTTATAGCAATTTAACTTACGAAATTGGTCAATAGAACCAATCACGCAGAAATACTGTAGAAAAGTTGAAAATGGTCGGTTATTAAACACCGCGCGCCGACACATTTCCGCGATCAGAACTTCCTAATGATTATAAAAAGTTTCCGATACTTTATTTGCATCCGGCCGTTGCCTTCGAAATTGATAAATTCTCATTGTGAAAAGATAAACAAGTTTCACGAAGTTGCTGCTTTTGTGGGTTTCTTTTTGATTATTTATTTTCCTGTAGGTATCTAGATATGACATTTTATAATATTTATCGTATACAGTAAAACTTGGTTAAGTGGGACCTGGATAAGAGAGTAACCTCCATAGCTGAAACTCATACTCAGAGGGGTGATCACGTCACGTTTCGAACGGGCGTTAGGACAATTTAACTGTAATTTTTCCATATAAAAAGTGACATTTTTATATGGTTTTTTTTTATATAAAAGTGAAGATTTACATTGGTGTAAAGATTTACAACACCCTTCCGTATGATGTCATTAACACCGAAAGTGACGCTATATTCTCTAATACCTAAACTCAAAGAAATGTTAATTGACCTAGCATGTTACGATATAAATGTTGAGGAAGACTGATTAATAAAACAATAATATTATGTAATTCGAATGTAAAAATAGGTAAATGATGAAATAAGAGTTGTAGTATTTTTTTAAATTAAAATTTCTACTAACTTAAATTAATTTATAGAACTGACCAACGTATACTAAATTTAATATAAAATAAAATGAACTAACCCTTACCTAACCTAAACTAACCTATAGTTTATTATAATCCATGTGACATGTATGACATGTAAAATTATGTATAATTTTATCAATAAATATCTCATTCTCATTCTCATTTAGATCTATCTGACGCACGTATTACAATGCGTTACGTGATCGATCTGCAGGTTCCTCAGCACTGAATTAACTATATACCCTATGTTAGTGGAACAAAACAAAAATCTCTATATCTGGGATTAGTGCTTTCGATTTTATCGTCATATTTACCTCTATTGTTGAGATAGCGAGTGTATTTTATTTAACCTCTTTTACTGACACCATATTTTGACAAATATTTTTGCTAAATTGTTTTCTTTGAATTTCGTAATTTTTGGTCCAACTACCTCTCTAACTCGTACTTCATTTCCGTTTTGTTTACAAATTCTTAGTCTTCCCATAAATTCTGCACTTGGCTAATTGTGCCCACTAAGTGTTCCCAATAAAAATCTGTCAAAATCGCTCTATAACTGAAATAACCTCAAATCTCACCTCTGTACATGAGACAGATATTTATTTATACCTGGATATCTGAGACACCGGGTTAGTGGAATACCTCTTTAAAAGAGACAAATTTGCCAGCCCCCTGATGTCCTATTTGTCCAGGTTTCACTGTATTTGCATTGAATTTTCACGCTCGCCCGCTATTTCGCGCGTCATGATGCCTAACAGTGGTTTACACGATGGCTTTTTGCAACGATACAAACACTCGTTTCTGTGTGATTGTATCGAGTCACTAGCCATAGATCATCTGTATTGATACTGTATCGTTGCAAGAAGTCGCAGTGTGCCTGTGCAATCGCTCTAATGTTTTCATACCAAACTGATTCCATATCAAGTCGACAGACCTCGGTGAACATTGACCTGGCACGTAGTCACTATTACTAATATCTTCAGTATTCGCTTATAACTGAGGGTTTATCAGACTTGGCATATTGGTATTTAATCTATCGCCCGTGCTCACTTTCACTCGCTTTTTTTTACGGGGGCGCTCCATGTAATGTAACTGCAAGTCAAAAACGCAATGTAAGTTCACATGGCAATCAATCAATAGGCCTTTCAAAATATATTTTTTTTTGATTACCTAAATAAGTGTATAAAGTCGGAGATAATCGCCCCGAAATTCACAAAAAATTGTGCCTCTAATTTTCGAGAGGTGTATTTCAAAAAAAACCGGCCAAGTGCGAGTCCGACTCGCGCACGAAGGGTTCCGTACCATTATCAATAAAAATATGTATTTTATTTTGTTGTATTTGGTTTTCAGTATTTGATGTTATAGCGGCAACAGATATACATCATCTGTGAAAATTTCAACTGGAACTATCACGATATCAGTGAGATACAGCCTAATGACAGACAAACGGACGGACGGACAGCGAAGTCTTAGTAATAGGGTCCCGTTTTACTCTTTGAGTACGGAACCCTAAAAACATGAAAAAATACACGGAATCCTCATTAAATTCTTTCACCGAAAATTATTTTAAACAAGATCGGTTTCAAGGTTTTCAAAATATTGCTGAAAACTGCCTTTCCTAAAGAAAAGGATGTAAGTGCCGTAAGATTCCTGTGACGATACGACCTTTTTAGTAGAAATAAATAAAATACGTTTATATAGCTTCATCATAAAAAAAAAAAAAAGACAAGAAATTACAGACATAATCATGACTTATGTTAAAAGGGTCGCCACGGCCTTAAAACGGCTGCTGTTACTTAAGGGGCTACCCGAGGTTTTCATTGATTTTTGACTAGTTTTGAATCGATTCAAATACTTTTGCACTACAGATAGAATTATAAGGTAAACGGTTATCGATTTTTCAATATTTAATCTCCATTTTGGTGTACCATATTTTAAAAGAAATGAATAGTTATTTTTTTATGATTTTTTTAAACATTGTCTAAAAAAACACCTTTTTTGTTATAAGATTGCTGTGAAAGATCTTACATATACGAAATCTACATATTTGAGCTCGTCTCTAGTGTCTCTATAAACGTATGTAGGGTTTTGATTTTAAACTAATTAAGACAAAAGTTATGGCCAGAAAACCTGTTTTTTGATCTATGTTCTACTTTGATGCCAAATATCTCGAAGACAGTGATGTTTGAAGTAAATATGGGATAATATATTGCTTAAAACTGTTGTTTTTAATATGATAAGCTACAAAAAACATTAGAAAACCAAGGGATTCAGATTGAAGGTCATTGGCGTATGGGATCTCCTTAAGTATTTATTTATCGTATGGCGGTTACACACTGGTACATATATGTATCCGTATTGATGTCGCTGATAGAGTTCCAGTGTGCGCTGCGAGGTTCAGAAGGAACTGTGCAGCTGCCGAGTTTGTTACTTATATGCTGTAACTAAATGATAGGCGAGTGGGTGTATTATTAGTTATATAATGTACCCGCAACAGATTACAATAACAATAATAAAATTATAGGCTATATAATGGCCACTTCTAGATAACCTCTCTACATAATCATGCATGCCTATTATTCGTCCGTCAAGAGACATTGTGAAAAGGAGGCATTTTGTATCAAAACTTACAACGAATGTCATACTAATAGCATATCTATATGTCAACGCAAATAGACCTATTGAAGTTTATAAGTCTAAAATATATTGGATTGCAACCTCCAAAACTCATTAGGGAACGATCTTACTAATAGACCAATCAAATTAGCTTACCCTGGACATAATTCGTAAACTCGTTGTTTTTATTGTGTTTACGGATTTTACTATTCAGTATCAAATATTAATGAAATATATTAAGTAAAAAATCCGCGATCGTAACCGTAGTTAAAAAAAACACGAGTTAACGTACACTACCTAACTTTTTCCTAAAAGTAAAAAAGGTAACCAAGTACCTTGTTAGTATAACTTTGAGGTGCATTCAAATTCGATCATTTAATAGCAAAATTAAACTGAAATCAAATTCGCATATACGTTTTTTTTCACAGTTTTCCTCTGATCTCATTATCTAGACAAGCCAAAATGGTAACTATGATGTTTTTATCTGTTTAAGCTATATTGCGTCTTTTTAGACATTTAAGACAATAATTAAACATTTATTTTTAACGTTTTAATAATAATGTATTTCTCTGTAATTATAAATAGTAACTATGATTTTTTTGTTTACTAATAGCCTTTTGTGAACGATAATCATGATTTCATCAAAATTAAGCATGTTAATTTCACGCTTAAGAAATTGAAAATTTAATTGAAAATACTCGCGACCTTGTCGTGGAGCCAGATGCATGCGGTGGGTGCGAGGCGGGGAGAGAGTGGGGCGCCAGCGGGCGAGCGCACGGCGAACCCGTCTTAACGAGTTATTTTCAATTACGTGCTTTGCACCGACCGCGCCGTGTACAAATAAAACAAATATAACGGAATATCCTAATTGCAGGATTTTTAGCTCTAATGAAAAATCACAGTTTGTCCCTTACGCCCTTTGAAAACTCTGGTCCAAAGGGCGTAAGGAACGATTGATTTGCTTTTATCATCGAAAACATAAGTAAACTCTTAACTGTTAAGTAAATGAAAGAGATGATGCCATGATCGTGGTTAGCATAAAAAAAACCGGTCAAGTGCGAGTCAGACTCGCACACCGAGGGTTCCGGACCACCCCGTACAATAGAAACAGGTCCACTATAAACTGACACTCACTAAGTATGTATTTACATACTAAGTGCGTGTCAGTTTATACTGGACATCAAATTTTCAGTGATGTAACTAAAAATTTACGGTTTTCGCAATTTTTCCTTTATTTGTGCTATAAATACTTCGTACCAAATTTCAAGATTGAGAGTTCACGGAATATGGGCATGGGCATTTCGTCCCTTACGCCCTTTGAGCCTACGGTAGTCGATATCCTTATTGGCAAAATTGAGCCGACACAGTTGGCAGAACGCCAAAAAAAAAGAGAAGATATGCTTATTGTCACCCACCCAGAGATGAGATAAATTTATTCGAATACGAATAACGTTTAAGAATAAATAGGATTATTTGCGAATGACGAATAAATATTTCGAATAATTATGCGCCAATATTTATTCACGAATAACTTCTTCATTCGCATAATCATTCGTAATGCTTTTCGGGAATAATATGTTGAACGAATATTGTAGGGATGCTTTTTAATGGAATATATCTCAAAAACGTAATAATTTCCTACAGACAGAACAGTGATACCTAGTTTCTAAATTTGTAAGAAAAAGGTTACCGCTTCATCAAGGGTACCAATTAACATCGCCGTGCATGGTAAAACGGATATTAATTGTAATTATTTCACCTGTTTTATTTTTACTATTTCGGCTTTACCACGGTTGAAAAAAAAACCGGTCAAGTGCGAGTCAGACTCGCGCACCGAGGGTTCCGGACCACCCCGTACAATAAAACCAAGTCCACTATAAACTGACACTCACTAAGTATGTATTCACATACTTAGTACGTGTCAGTATATACTGGACATACAATTTTCAGTGATGTAACTAAAAATTCACGGTTTTTGCTATTTTTCCTTTATCTGTGCTATAAGGCGTTGCTTTGCACCAAATTTCAAGTTTCTGTGTGCACGGGAAGTAGGTTTTGATTCCCTTGCGGGTTTCGAAAACTTGCGGAAATTTGCGGCATAAACGGCTGTATCTTTTGATTGCGTTGGCTTAGAAGTTTGATTTTTTCACAGCTCCAAAAGACAGTAAACCTGAGTATTTGATATAAATTTCAGCTTAATTCATTTATTTGTTGCAGTATGGGTCTTACAAGATGTTACATATAAATACAGTTCCAGCATAACCCTGTTAGGGCACAGCAACATTAATATACAAAATAATAATTCTAAAATAATGTATGCACACACTATGCACAGGAATTCAAACTTTAAATGATTGATACCTCCACGCGTTCCTGAGAAAAAGGGTATTGACAGACGGACGGACGGACAACAAAGTAATCCTATAAGGGTTCCGTTTTTCCATTTCGAGGCACGGAACCCTAAAAACACACAGATCAGAATATAACATGATTAAGTACATACAATGTACAATTACAGGTATATAGTTGAACAATCTTACATGCGTAATCGCCTCTAATACCATAACATTGATCCAATTACAGACAGTGGCTGTCCATAAATTACGTCATTTCAAAACAGGGGGGGGGGTCTATTGGATGACGGTAGTCATTTTATGAGGCGGGTAGTGTCCATTTAGGAATTAACAGGATGATGATAGGAGGGGGGGTCAAGAATTGACAAAAAACAACCGGCCAAGTCCTGAGTCATGGATGTTTTCTGTGTATTTAAGTATTTATATATAAGTATGTTTATCGTTCGTCTAGTACCCATAATACAAGCTTTGCTTAGTTTGGGACTAAGCCGATTTGTGTAAGATTGTAAAAGAAAAAAAACTGGTTTTTAGTATTTGTTGTTATAGCGGCAACAGAAATACATCATCTGTGAAAATTTCAGCTGTCAAACTATCACTGTTGTTGAGACAGTGATAGTTTACAGGTGACAGACGGACAGACAGACAGACTGACAGACTGACAGACAGACAGACAGACGGTCAGCGGAGTCTTAGTAATAGTGTCCCGTTTTACTCCTTGAGTACGGAACGCTAACAAAACAATGGTTCAGTTTCAATTGTTTTTTCGAGTTGTTGAGTCGCCGCTGAAGATGGAATTGTCCCGTAAAAAATTATTACGACTTTCTAAGTGGATGAACACAAAAACAATGTGGAGACCGGATGATTGCTGCTTTTAGTAATGAAACACCTTCAAAGACGACAATATACAGGTGGTATACAGAATTTCTACGTGGCCGAGTATCCCTCAAGGACGACGCGCGTGAAGGTCGACCAAAATCGGCAGTTACGCAAGAAAACGTCCACATTGTGAGTCAGCTGATGAAAGAAGACAAGTATGTGACATATTGGGAAATTCAGGAGTCTTTGGGGATTGGAATGAGTCAGATACAAGTTATTTTACAGGAAGAATTAGGCGTGCGAAAGTTGTTTTCCCGTTGGATCCCGCACTTATTGTCTGACGAGCAGAAAACGACTCGTGTCAATTGGTGCCGCAAAACATTGAATAAATTCAACGGAGGAAGCTCAAATGCAGTTTTTAGGGTCGTATCAGGTGACGAGTCGTGGATATACGCATATGAGCCTGAAACTAAAAACCAATCTCGATTATGGGGTAACGAAGACGAGCTTCAAGCCAACAAAAGTTATTCGCTCTCGCAGCAAGGCCAAGAAGATGGTGGCTATGTTTGTCTCCAAATCGGGTCACGTGGCTACTATTCCACTTGAAGATCGTAGAACGGTCAAAGCCGATTGGTATACAAGTATTGGTTTGCCGAGTGTCTTTGCTGAACTTAGGAAAAAAGTCCTAGTCGCCGCATCATCCTTCACCACGACAATGCCAGCCCTCACACCACTCGTAAAACAAATGAGTACCTGGAAGGTGAAAAAGTCGAACTACTGGACCATACTTCATACAGCCCTGACCTCAAACACCGGCAGAAGCAGTGGAGGCTTTTAAAATGGCCATTTTGTCGACTCTTTTTCAGCGTTCAATAAGTGTTTTAACGACTGGTTTGAACGCATGGAAAAGTGCATAAAATATAAAAGAGAATACTTTAAAAAACAATAAAAATACTCAAATCAATGTAACTGCATATTTTTTTCTATTCCCGAAACTTTCAGTTTGACCCTCGCAGTAACCCTGCCTGCGTAGCCGGAGGTCCCGGGTTCGAATCCCGGTAAGGGCATTTATTTGTGTGATGAGCACAAATATGTGCTCCTGAGTCATGGATGTTTTCTATGTATTTATGTATTTATTTATCTATATAAGTATGTTTATCGTCGTCTAGTACCCATAGTAGTTTGCTTAGTTTGGGACTAGATCGATTTGTGTAAGATTGTATAAGAAAAAAAAAGAAAATAAAAAATCTCTTTTTTAGTATTTGTTGTTATAGCCGCAACAGAAATACATCACTTGTGAAAATTTCAAATGTCTACCTATCACGGTTCGTGAGATACAGCCTGGTGACAGACGGACAGACAGACAGACAGACAGACGGACAGCGGAATCTTAGTAATAGGGTCCCGTTTTACTCTTTGAGTACGGAACCCTAAAAACGACGACGTAATATATGGACAAGCCCACACACATGACATATTGAAACAAACCTGTTAAATGCCCCATGAAGTGACTCATTTAACTCACAAAAATATTGTTAATTAGTAGAAAAGGGTATTTATACTTGAAAATAGGTACACTTGTAGTGATCATGTTAAATTTGTGTACGTGTTACAACGAGCAACCGCATCCTTAAATATTATTCGTGGATTTATTGGAATGAAATGAGAATAAATCATTCGTCATTCGAAAGTGTAGACGAATAAATTATTCGCGAATAAATGTTTATTCGAATAATTATTCGAAAAAGAATCATTCCAATAATGCCCCTTTCTGCACCCACATAATTAACATATTTTATTTAAATAATTCTATACAGAAGACTGAGTGCTTATAAATAGGTAATCGACATTCCACGACAATTATGTCTCATGCTGAACAATTTAGTTATTATCGATCTAATGAACACAATATTTCAATAAATCTCCACCCTAGCCGAACCGTGGTAAACGCCACGTTCGTGTTTATAAATGTTTGACAATCATTGACCTATCCATAATAAATGAAGGCACGCATTGACAGCGGTGGCGAAGCGGCGGCGCGGCGCAGTGTGGAGGTGGTACCGGCTGTAATGTTCGATCTAATACGAATGGGTCCGCACAGAATACCGGCCGGGAAAAAAGCGTTCGGATCCTTTCATATTAGCTCGAACATTACAAGTACCGCCTCCGCGCCACCCCGCGCCGCTTCGCCACCGCTGTCAGTGCGTTTCGGCCTTGAATGCCTGCGACTCGCGACAACACGGTCGGTAGTTGAGGCGCAAAGCAATGACGGCCTTATTCTGCAAGAGATAAGGTTCATATTAAAACTTTAGTACGAAAAAATATGAATTAATTAATAATCGTGAATATTTTTTGTTTAATTTGTTTCTTATAGTACTAATAATATGTTGACCGCATAAATCAAACACTTTCCAAGTAGTTATGTATTTTGGTTTTCCAAAACCTACCAATACTTGTGATTTTAGAAATCCGCAAAGAGAATCTGTTTAATTTTTAATAATTTATCAACACACATAATATACTATTCAGAATAATTTGTTAAATTGCAGTTATCTATAATTTCTGGTAAGATAAGCCAGAAAATGTGTAACTTACTGAACTTTCTTTATTATTGATAGTCCCGGTTGATTAATTAGATTAAATTTGATTTCTTTAACTGGAATGCAAGCGTTATATCATAATACAGGCACTTTTACAAAGTTACATATTATGCTGCACTTATGAAATCAGAATTTGTTAAATATTTAGATTTTTGGTTTTTTTACAATGACGCGGAACCCTAAAATGTTTAATTCTTTTTATTTTAACTATAACTAACAATACTTTACATCATAGAAAAAGAAAATTACAGTTATCGAATTATGTCCGGGTTTAGCTAATTTGATTGGTCTATAATTGCTTTTGGGGGTTTGATTTCACGAGCACGGCTTTTTGGTTACCACAAAAACTCAAACTATTTATTTTCGTGTTTCTTACGCTACCTGAGGATCAATCATGCAGACATGTTTATCTGTCGCTTCTACCCTCTTATACATAACGCAAGAAGCGAAACACATTGAAATAGTATTTCAAATAAAGGGAAACGAACTAATAAGAGGGAAGGTTGAGAGATTTGTCGATCGAGCAAGACTGTACCGATAGCTCAGTTGACCGCGATAGAGCAGCGGGCCGCGTATGATATAGTACTTACGATTTTTAGTTTTCTTATATATACTCTTAAATTATTAATTTTAATGAACTCGTACAAAAAGTATTGTTCACAATAGTGTCATAATCAAGCTTTTTAATCTCTTACCTTACTTAGGACTAAAAAGCTCTCTGTTATAACACGATTGTGAAAAATACTATTTCCCGACTACCTGGCATGTCGAATGTCACTTTCGGATTTTCTATTGTTTGCGTTCATGACCAAACGCATAGTTAACAGAGTTGATTTCATCCTTCTCTAATTTACTGATAAGAAATGCAACCAATTTCTAACAACAAATATGTTTACTTTTACTTATGTTCTTCCGGTCATGAAATTCATGTTGTTTTATTTTATGGTAAAAAACATTAATATTGTATCCGTTATATACTTAACTGAAATGAGAAAATAGTGTGTTCCTTTACCGACTTGAATTCCGGAATCCCGGGGAATATCCATATTAACATAATGATTGAGGTCATTGACACCGTGTTGCACGGGTCGTGCCGATCATTGTAGACCAATCAAATTAGCTTACCCTGGACATAATTCGTAAACTCGTTGTTTTTATTGTGTTTACGGATTTTACTATTCAGTATCAAATATTAATGAAATATATTAAGTAAAAAATCCGCGATCGTAACCGTAGTAAAAAAAACACGAGTTAACGTACACTACCTAACTTTTTCCTAAAAGTAAAAAAGGTAACCAAGTACCTTGTTAGTATAACTTTGAGGTGCATTCAAATTCGATCATTTAATAGCAAAATTAAACTGAAATCAAATTCGCATATACGTTTTTTTTCACAGTTTTCCTCTGATCTCATTATCTAGACAAGCCAAAATGGTAA
Source organism: Epinotia brunnichana (assembly GCA_963854355.1). NCBI lineage: Eukaryota > Metazoa > Arthropoda > Insecta > Lepidoptera > Tortricidae > Epinotia > Epinotia brunnichana. Next base: position 25,047,156 of record OY977949.1, read on the forward strand.
CTATGATGTTTTTATCTGTTTAAGCTATATTGCGTCTTTTTAGACATTTAAGACAATAATTAAACATTTATTTTTAACGTTTTAATAATAATGTATTTCTCTGTAATTATAAATAGTAACTATGATTTTTTTGTTTACTAATAGCCTTTTGTGAACGATAATCATGATTTCATCAAAATTAAGCATGTTAATTTCACGCTTAAGAAATTGAAAATTTAATTGAAAATACTCGCGACCTTGTCGTGGAGCCAGATGCATGCGGTGGGTGCGAGGCGGGGAGAGAGTGGGGCGCCAGCGGGCGAGCGCACGGCGAACCCGTCTTAACGAGTTATTTTCAATTACGTGCTTTGCACCGACCGCGCCGTGTACAAATAAAACAAATATAACGGAATATCCTAATTGCAGGATTTTTAGCTCTAATGAAAAATCACAGTTTGTCCCTTACGCCCTTTGAAAACTCTGGTCCAAAGGGCGTAAGGAACGATTGATTTGCTTTTATCATCGAAAACATAAGTAAACTCTTAACTGTTAAGTAAATGAAAGAGATGATGCCATGATCGTGGTTAGCATAAAAAAAACCGGTCAAGTGCGAGTCAGACTCGCACACCGAGGGTTCCGGACCACCCCGTACAATAGAAACAGGTCCACTATAAACTGACACTCACTAAGTATGTATTTACATACTAAGTGCGTGTCAGTTTATACTGGACATCAAATTTTCAGTGATGTAACTAAAAATTTACGGTTTTCGCAATTTTTCCTTTATTTGTGCTATAAATACTTCGTACCAAATTTCAAGATTGAGAGTTCACGGAATATGGGCATGGGCATTTCGTCCCTTACGCCCTTTGAGCCTACGGTAGTCGATATCCTTATTGGCAAAATTGAGCCGACACAGTTGGCAGAACGCCAAAAAAAAAGAGAAGATATGCTTATTGTCACCCACCCAGAGATGAGATAAATTTATTCGAATACGAATAACGTTTAAGAATAAATAGGATTATTTGCGAATGACGAATAAATATTTCGAATAATTATGCGCCAATATTTATTCACGAATAACTTCTTCATTCGCATAATCATTCGTAATGCTTTTCGGGAATAATATGTTGAACGAATATTGTAGGGATGCTTTTTAATGGAATATATCTCAAAAACGTAATAATTTCCTACAGACAGAACAGTGATACCTAGTTTCTAAATTTGTAAGAAAAAGGTTACCGCTTCATCAAGGGTACCAATTAACATCGCCGTGCATGGTAAAACGGATATTAATTGTAATTATTTCACCTGTTTTATTTTTACTATTTCGGCTTTACCACGGTTGAAAAAAAAACCGGTCAAGTGCGAGTCAGACTCGCGCACCGAGGGTTCCGGACCACCCCGTACAATAAAACCAAGTCCACTATAAACTGACACTCACTAAGTATGTATTCACATACTTAGTACGTGTCAGTATATACTGGACATACAATTTTCAGTGATGTAACTAAAAATTCACGGTTTTTGCTATTTTTCCTTTATCTGTGCTATACTGCCGTGCAGAACCTAAAGTGCAGTATCGGGCTAATTTGGGATTTTTTGTTTTTTGATGATCTGTGATCAGTATTTCAAGATGCACATGTGTATCTAATCGGTATTTCATTTGGACAACTGGAACATGTAAAAAAAAATCTCCTAAAGTACAGTAATGGACTAGCGTAGAACACAAAATACTACTTAAACCGCAGTTAAAACGTCTACGGCTACGAATATTGGACCATTACCAACTAAAACGCAGTAGAATCGTAATTAATCAGATGTTTTAGCCTGTATGAACTCAACAAGTTATTCTTGAAAAACTAACTAAACTGCAGTATCAAAGTTTTGTTCCAAATTCTTCGTACTGTGTTTCGAATATCTTTGATTTTTAGACATAATTACTAACTAAAACGCAGTGAAAAGTATGTTACCTTACTTTAGTCGGTACCCTCCCTATTTAAATATTACTCTTATTGCCATCTAAAGTGCAGTAGCAAGCCGAGGTACTGCACTTAAGATGGTATTTTCAATGCATTTGTTTTTTGTCACTGTACTCGTGGACAGACAGTGTGTTTTTACAGCCTAAACCACAGTGTCTGGAGCTTAACTACTGCGTTTTAAATGGCATTTTTCTCGATTTTTTGTGCTGTTACTGTATTTAAAATAGGTTTTTGTAAAAAAATTACTGGGGCCTGTTTGCTAAATGATCAAATTATTTAATCGTCATCGAACCTACATTTGCTCAGTAAAAGTCGAGTCAATCACACCACATTAAGTGGCCGAAAATCGTCTAGCAAGATTGGAATATACTTGTTTGGTATTTATTTTTGGAGATAGTAAATTAATCACATGCCTAGTTGTTGAAATCGTAAGTAATCAATGTTTATTAAACATAATTATGTATGACAGTAATAAAAAAGACTACCTACTACTTCAGTATAACACATTATTCAGTCTTATGTAGCTAAATGGCACTTTTATCTTATTGTAACGGACAAACAAGACACGTTTTTAAACTGTCACTAATGAGATCGTAATTACGAATAAAATGGACGGCACACATATATTACCATTCAATGGGCTATTTGTAACATAACAACCTCCAACAATATACAAAATTTACTGCCAATAGAGCTTTTCCCAGTTAGAACAATGTGACTTCTAAACATAATGTCATTAGAATACTTGGGTAACCTCAGGGAATAAAGATATACCTTATAAAACAACTTAAAATTTTAGCTGGGATAATTTTATTAACTAATAATATGTATTAGCGAGGTACAAGAATCAAATTCTTTTTGGAAAACTTACTTCTAAGCTGTTTTCTTAAAATAATTCACCAAAAAAACTTGACTGTGTCAGTTCAGGCAAATAAGATAAACAAAAATTATTTAATTTAAACATTGCGATCATTATTATTAGGGAATACCCCACGTAATGCGTTATCAGGTGCAGATGAGACAGGTAAATGCCACCAATACACGAGCCGATTTTTGGGCATCAGTGAACCCTGCAGTTTCTTAAGACGGCATTGCTTCCTTACGGAACTAGAGCCAAGTTTTACTGGAGCATTTGAGATTATCACTATTTATTATGTAGGCTGGTCGTCTTACACATGAAAATCACTAAATATAGGTCAGAAAAACTGCACCTCTTGATCTTTTGCTTGGTATCAGTAACTTGAGGAAGCAAAACCTTGATGCTCAAAAACTGGCTTGTGTTTTGTAGGCAATTACCTGTCTCATCTGCACCAGCAGGTCGACCACGTAACACATTGTACGCACGTCAGGTAGATCTAAATGTCATATTTTATATGGAAAAATGACAGTTTGATTGTACTAACGCGCGTTTGGAACGTTACGTGATTACCACTCTGACCACGGCAGTACTTGGGGTATTTCCTAATAATAATGATCACATTATTTTAATTTAAATACCTGTTTTTAGTTTTTTCTTGTTTGCCTGAACTGACACAGTTAAGTTTTCCAAGCCTTGACCAATTTTAATTCGTTTTATATTTAAAAGTTTTGGTGAAATATTTTACAAAACAGTTTAGAAGTAAGTTATTAAAAACAAATTTTATTCGTATACCTTATTACTATAATAAATTAATAAAGCTAATCCCAGCTAACATTTTACTTTGTTTTATAAGGGTATACACAGTATAATAAAGATATATCTTTATTCCCAGGGGTTACCAAAGTATTCTAATGTAATTATGTTTAGAAGTCACATTGTTCTAACTGGAAAAAGCTCTAGTTGTAGTAATTTTTGTATGTTGTTGATTTTTTTATTGTTACTAATAGCCTAATGAATGGTTATATATGTGTGCCGTCCATTTTTTTAGTAATTACGATATTATTAGTTATAGTTTAATATCTGACAAAGTAACTGAACGGACAATAACAAAAAGATTAAAGTGCTATTTTAACAGAACATAAGAATAAATAGTAGCATTATACTGAAGTAGTCGTCTTTTTTTATTAGTAGGGATACATAATTATGTGTAATAAACATTGTTTGCTTACAATTTCACGAAATATGTGTTTTATTTAGGATCTCCAATAATAAATCACAAATAAGTTTATTTAAATCTTGCTAGTCGTTTTTCTCCCACTTAAAGAAGCCTGATTGACTTGACATTTACTGAGCATATGTAGTTTTGAAGACAATTAAATATTAAATCATTTTATTGGCAAAAAGGCTTCAATCATACTTTTTTTTTACAAAAACCTGTTTTAAATGCAGTAACGGATGCTCGTAGCACTAAAAATCAAGCAAAATACCGTTTAAAACGCAGTAGTATAGCTCCGCGTACTGTGGTTTAAACGGTAATTCATCACTTGTCTGTGTAAGTAAATGCAAAACATGGACAGTAACCCGACTTTTTACTGTGTTTTAAGTGGTATTTCTTTTGTTTTTGCCTGTCTCAAAGAGTGCAGTACGAGCTTGAAATTTTGAAAAAGCCTCATAATTAATTTCAGTGTACACTGAAACCATTGTTTTTAACGTCATCGTATTCTATGTGTTGAGCGCTTTCCATGACAATAAATTATAAGTATATACCGCTTGAACGAACGGAAATAAACTACTTTTAAAGTGTTTTTTGCGTTTATCTCGAAATGGACTTTTTCGAGTTACTGCACTTTAGGTTCTGCACGGCAGTATAAGGCGTTGCTTTGCACCAAATTTCAAGTTTCTGTGTGCACGGGAAGTAGGTTTTGATTCCCTTGCGGGTTTCGAAAACTTGCGGAAATTTGCGGCATAAACGGCTGTATCTTTTGATTGCGTTGGCTTAGAAGTTTGATTTTTTCACAGCTCCAAAAGACAGTAAACCTGAGTATTTGATATAAATTTCAGCTTAATTCATTTATTTGTTGCAGTATGGGTCTTACAAGATGTTACATATAAATACAGTTCCAGCATAACCCTGTTAGGGCACAGCAACATTAATATACAAAATAATAATTCTAAAATAATGTATGCACACACTATGCACAGGAATTCAAACTTTAAATGATTGATACCTCCACGCGTTCCTGAGAAAAAGGGTATTGACAGACGGACGGACGGACAACAAAGTAATCCTATAAGGGTTCCGTTTTTCCATTTCGAGGCACGGAACCCTAAAAACACACAGATCAGAATATAACATGATTAAGTACATACAATGTACAATTACAGGTATATAGTTGAACAATCTTACATGCGTAATCGCCTCTAATACCATAACATTGATCCAATTACAGACAGTGGCTGTCCATAAATTACGTCATTTCAAAACAGGGGGGGGGGTCTATTGGATGACGGTAGTCATTTTATGAGGCGGGTAGTGTCCATTTAGGAATTAACAGGATGATGATAGGAGGGGGGGTCAAGAATTGACAAAAAACAACCGGCCAAGTCCTGAGTCATGGATGTTTTCTGTGTATTTAAGTATTTATATATAAGTATGTTTATCGTTCGTCTAGTACCCATAATACAAGCTTTGCTTAGTTTGGGACTAAGCCGATTTGTGTAAGATTGTAAAAGAAAAAAAACTGGTTTTTAGTATTTGTTGTTATAGCGGCAACAGAAATACATCATCTGTGAAAATTTCAGCTGTCAAACTATCACTGTTGTTGAGACAGTGATAGTTTACAGGTGACAGACGGACAGACAGACAGACTGACAGACTGACAGACAGACAGACAGACGGTCAGCGGAGTCTTAGTAATAGTGTCCCGTTTTACTCCTTGAGTACGGAACGCTAACAAAACAATGGTTCAGTTTCAATTGTTTTTTCGAGTTGTTGAGTCGCCGCTGAAGATGGAATTGTCCCGTAAAAAATTATTACGACTTTCTAAGTGGATGAACACAAAAACAATGTGGAGACCGGATGATTGCTGCTTTTAGTAATGAAACACCTTCAAAGACGACAATATACAGGTGGTATACAGAATTTCTACGTGGCCGAGTATCCCTCAAGGACGACGCGCGTGAAGGTCGACCAAAATCGGCAGTTACGCAAGAAAACGTCCACATTGTGAGTCAGCTGATGAAAGAAGACAAGTATGTGACATATTGGGAAATTCAGGAGTCTTTGGGGATTGGAATGAGTCAGATACAAGTTATTTTACAGGAAGAATTAGGCGTGCGAAAGTTGTTTTCCCGTTGGATCCCGCACTTATTGTCTGACGAGCAGAAAACGACTCGTGTCAATTGGTGCCGCAAAACATTGAATAAATTCAACGGAGGAAGCTCAAATGCAGTTTTTAGGGTCGTATCAGGTGACGAGTCGTGGATATACGCATATGAGCCTGAAACTAAAAACCAATCTCGATTATGGGGTAACGAAGACGAGCTTCAAGCCAACAAAAGTTATTCGCTCTCGCAGCAAGGCCAAGAAGATGGTGGCTATGTTTGTCTCCAAATCGGGTCACGTGGCTACTATTCCACTTGAAGATCGTAGAACGGTCAAAGCCGATTGGTATACAAGTATTGGTTTGCCGAGTGTCTTTGCTGAACTTAGGAAAAAAGTCCTAGTCGCCGCATCATCCTTCACCACGACAATGCCAGCCCTCACACCACTCGTAAAACAAATGAGTACCTGGAAGGTGAAAAAGTCGAACTACTGGACCATACTTCATACAGCCCTGACCTCAAACACCGGCAGAAGCAGTGGAGGCTTTTAAAATGGCCATTTTGTCGACTCTTTTTCAGCGTTCAATAAGTGTTTTAACGACTGGTTTGAACGCATGGAAAAGTGCATAAAATATAAAAGAGAATACTTTAAAAAACAATAAAAATACTCAAATCAATGTAACTGCATATTTTTTTCTATTCCCGAAACTTTCAGTTTGACCCTCGCAGTAACCCTGCCTGCGTAGCCGGAGGTCCCGGGTTCGAATCCCGGTAAGGGCATTTATTTGTGTGATGAGCACAAATATGTGCTCCTGAGTCATGGATGTTTTCTATGTATTTATGTATTTATTTATCTATATAAGTATGTTTATCGTCGTCTAGTACCCATAGTAGTTTGCTTAGTTTGGGACTAGATCGATTTGTGTAAGATTGTATAAGAAAAAAAAAGAAAATAAAAAATCTCTTTTTTAGTATTTGTTGTTATAGCCGCAACAGAAATACATCACTTGTGAAAATTTCAAATGTCTACCTATCACGGTTCGTGAGATACAGCCTGGTGACAGACGGACAGACAGACAGACAGACAGACGGACAGCGGAATCTTAGTAATAGGGTCCCGTTTTACTCTTTGAGTACGGAACCCTAAAAACGACGACGTAATATATGGACAAGCCCACACACATGACATATTGAAACAAACCTGTTAAATGCCCCATGAAGTGACTCATTTAACTCACAAAAATATTGTTAATTAGTAGAAAAGGGTATTTATACTTGAAAATAGGTACACTTGTAGTGATCATGTTAAATTTGTGTACGTGTTACAACGAGCAACCGCATCCTTAAATATTATTCGTGGATTTATTGGAATGAAATGAGAATAAATCATTCGTCATTCGAAAGTGTAGACGAATAAATTATTCGCGAATAAATGTTTATTCGAATAATTATTCGAAAAAGAATCATTCCAATAATGCCCCTTTCTGCACCCACATAATTAACATATTTTATTTAAATAATTCTATACAGAAGACTGAGTGCTTATAAATAGGTAATCGACATTCCACGACAATTATGTCTCATGCTGAACAATTTAGTTATTATCGATCTAATGAACACAATATTTCAATAAATCTCCACCCTAGCCGAACCGTGGTAAACGCCACGTTCGTGTTTATAAATGTTTGACAATCATTGACCTATCCATAATAAATGAAGGCACGCATTGACAGCGGTGGCGAAGCGGCGGCGCGGCGCAGTGTGGAGGTGGTACCGGCTGTAATGTTCGATCTAATACGAATGGGTCCGCACAGAATACCGGCCGGGAAAAAAGCGTTCGGATCCTTTCATATTAGCTCGAACATTACAAGTACCGCCTCCGCGCCACCCCGCGCCGCTTCGCCACCGCTGTCAGTGCGTTTCGGCCTTGAATGCCTGCGACTCGCGACAACACGGTCGGTAGTTGAGGCGCAAAGCAATGACGGCCTTATTCTGCAAGAGATAAGGTTCATATTAAAACTTTAGTACGAAAAAATATGAATTAATTAATAATCGTGAATATTTTTTGTTTAATTTGTTTCTTATAGTACTAATAATATGTTGACCGCATAAATCAAACACTTTCCAAGTAGTTATGTATTTTGGTTTTCCAAAACCTACCAATACTTGTGATTTTAGAAATCCGCAAAGAGAATCTGTTTAATTTTTAATAATTTATCAACACACATAATATACTATTCAGAATAATTTGTTAAATTGCAGTTATCTATAATTTCTGGTAAGATAAGCCAGAAAATGTGTAACTTACTGAACTTTCTTTATTATTGATAGTCCCGGTTGATTAATTAGATTAAATTTGATTTCTTTAACTGGAATGCAAGCGTTATATCATAATACAGGCACTTTTACAAAGTTACATATTATGCTGCACTTATGAAATCAGAATTTGTTAAATATTTAGATTTTTGGTTTTTTTACAATGACGCGGAACCCTAAAATGTTTAATTCTTTTTATTTTAACTATAACTAACAATACTTTACATCATAGAAAAAGAAAATTACAGTTATCGAATTATGTCCGGGTTTAGCTAATTTGATTGGTCTATTGGTTATAAGGTATAAACTGGTTACTAAACCACTAATTTTTACCAAAATTTGAGATGCCAAGCCTTTGTTTTGTATGAAGTCAGGTTATTTTTAAGTTAGTTTTAGTTTTATTTTAAATCTAGTTTTAATTGTATATTCTGTTGTGTTTTAATGTGCTTATATAATTTTTATTTTTATGTGTTTTACAATAGATAATTTTACTTTTCTTTATTCGATATACATATTTATTTAGCAGACGTCAATGCCTAATTCGAAATAATTGTCTAATTTGACCCCTCAAATTACGCTGCTCTACGGTTTATTTCATGAAAAAACATGACATTCTAATTATGCTATGTATGTAATTATTCTGGTCTTAATAACCAGACTCCAACAACTAAATATGTAGCTTCTGTAAATGGGAGGCATTAATAAAGGCTACGGCTACGGCTCTCGCTAATAGGATGAGGATTAATGTTTAAATAAGACCTCATTTAACTCCGTATTTTTATGTATTTGGAAGGTTTTGCGGTACATTATTTGCGAACTTTGTGGCCATAAAAATGTTTTAATAATGGATATTTGCTGGTTCTTCTGTAATTATATAATGAAGAGGTAAAGTTGGGTAAAGCATGGTAGAATAAAAGAAAGAGTCATTAACTGAGGCTAAAAAAGAAAGTAAGTAATTCCGTACGATGTATCTTGCCTAAGTCACACAAATGTTGCCATTAACTGACATATTCTATACAAACAAGGAGTTTTGTTAACACATTCACGGCCACGCTAATCTCGTAGCGCTACGCCGTAGTCCGTAGCAGGTTAAACCTCGTATGTAGCGGAAAGCACTCGGAGCGCCTTGACGCATATGTGTTAATATTTAACAAAAATGTTAGCTAGTTTACCGTAATTTAACGTAAATATTGATCGAAAGCACGTTAGTGAAGTAATGCAATTTACTCGGGTAATATAATTTTACACAGTGGCAACACACTGACAGTCCGCCATTTTTAAGATGCTGATTACGTAGGCACGTTACACTGACGTCACGAGCTGTCACGGAAGTCGCTTACCTTGTTTATTCTACCATAGGGTAGGGTAGCTTTGTGAGTGTAAGTTTGTATATATATAGGTGGTTAACACTAGAACAACTCATTTGAAAAATTATTTCACCAGTAGGTATATAGAATTATAACATTAGAGTTATAGCAGTAAAAATAAAGATAATTGATATTGGATTTACAGCGAGTAAGAAAATAAAAAAAAAAGTTAAAAAAGACAAGCATAAACTGTTTAAAAAATGTTACCGACTACGGGAAAAAACTGAAAAACAAACATTTGTTTTCATATAAAAGGTAGCTATAATCATCACTCGGAGCATAATTTGGAATCGATTGACATACTCTATTATCAAAATCGGTCCAGTAACCGCTACGGTGGAAGTCGCGTAAATACAAACGTAGACTTTAAGTTGTCCAACACTAATTACGCAAACTATTTTTTTAATTAAAATTACGAATTTAAAATCTTATAACACGACTTCCATGTCACGAAAGCACGAGTAAATCGAGGAAATTAAACACTTTATCAATCCAAATATCATATACCCTCCATGATGCGTTCAAGAACCGCACATTATGACCACCATAAAAACAGACTGTTTTGTTAGAACAAATTTCTTATCTGTGGAAATGTTATTATTGCTAAATAATAATATCGATTTCGATCATATTATTTCATTTAAATTTCGAACATCTCTGAAAAACAAAGACATTTGATTTGACCTCTATTCTAATATCAGTCGAGATTACGTTTAGTTCGAAATGAATTGTCAAGTTGCATACGCACGTAAGTAAGATATCGAACGATATGAACGAGATGACTCTAGTTTGTCTATGAATTTAAAAAATACTATGACAGCTGCCAGAAAACAACACCGTGATGCTGGTTTTAATATGCGGCTCCTGAATGCATCATGGAGGCTTATGATATGTATTGTGGATAGATAAAGCAGTGTATGTAACTGTACATAATTAGGCATTAAAACACTCGTGTGATGTTATTATGAAACTCGCCTTCGGCTCGTTTCATAAACCCACGCTCGTCTTTAATGCCCTTCATTATGTACAGTCACATAAACTACTATTATAAGTTATCGGTGCACCGTTTTGCGGTTAGAGTAACTTAATTTTCACGGTTGATTAAATCGAGTCATTAACTGAGGCTAAAACCACGATAAATCTGCATCTGAGCAAGACCTTACTGCATTGTAAGAAGAACTGTTTTTGCTCAATCCCCATGCCGTTCTAGTGCGGTATATCTGTAAGGTATTTGTAAAATTGGCGCTAGGGCGCCTTTGGTTAATCTAGAAGTTGTTTGACGAATTGGTAGTCGATTGTTGCGATAAGTTTGTCGTGGCTCTATACCGTTTTGTACTAAAATAATTACGTTTGTAGGTACTTAATAGTTGTATATTGTCTATGTTGAAAAATCAACGACATCTAATAGGAAAATAACAATTTCTTTTAAACGTTATGTTTAGTCTTTTGTGGTACATCCAAAATTATAAAGGCCTTTTATAAGCATTAATTTGGTGCGCACTGGGCGCACATAGGTATAGATTACGAAATGCACCTTTGCGACTAATATTCATCTGTAATCGGGGCATTATACTTATATATGTACCTACAGTACTTATACATGTTTGTTATTATCTTTGAAGTTGACTGTGCTATCCTCGGATTTTGTTAAATTTTCTGCTACTGAAATTAGTCTGGCTGAGAGCTAGTAACTCAAGTATCCAACTTTGATACAATTTCCAAACGGTCTCACCTGAAACCCATCGCTAACTAAGCTTAACAGCTTTAAACCAAGTAAAAGAATAATTAAGAAAGCTATTACGGGGACACTCAAAGATGTAATTTATCCTCATTTAAAGTAACGTCGGCACCAGCATTAATCACCTCTGGTCCATTAGTGCTGGAATAACGTTTCACGGACATTTTGATTTTAATGTTTAATTTTCTAACGAATCTTCTGGAGTGTTGAACAACAATATACATTGATTGCGATTTTTAAGGGCGTTTAGATTTATTTTGTGGCCGATTGCGGCTTGAATGACGCCATTTTGGAAATTGAATTTGATGATAGTGGATTGTGATTTTGGGGTGCTGGGGAGATCTTCGTCGTGTTTGCAGGTTTTGAGAAGTAGCGTGTTCAGTAAATAATGGACAAGTTTCTATCCACCGACAGGGCACCTCAGGCTTGTATAGAAAATGGACTTTATAGGTTTTGTAAAAGATCCGTGGTATTCGAGATAATCGAACTTTTCTAAGAGCGATTTTTACCAAGACAATAAAGGTGTTCAAAATTGAACATTAATAGCAACACCTTTATTTGTAAAGAAGTAACTGACATGTGTTATACCATTTTAGAATCAGTATTAGATAAACAATTTTTCAGAAAGTTCGACACTCTGGTCTTCATTTCATAACTTTTTCACCACAAGCAATCAAACTTGTAGAAAAATATTTATTTTATTGTATTAATTACGATCTAATTAGACGAGAAGAGAAGAGAACATTTATTGTTTACCATGTACAATTTGGTCTTAATGATTAGAAATCGGTCAGGCTAATATATACAGCTCTAATGCAGGTCCGTTAGCATCACTGTTAGAGAATATTTCTGAGAATAATTACCGTCCTGGACATTAATTAAAGTCAAAGTCAAAAGGTGCTAATTATTTAAGATAAAGAAAAGTTCGATTATCTCGAAAACGGATCTTTTACTAAACATATAAGTCTATTTTCAAGACCAGCCTGAGGATGTTGGCGGATAGAAACGTGTCCATTATTTACTGGACACCCGATATAACACTTTAAACTCCGCGTTTTGTACACTTATTTAATTTATTGTTTGTCATCTGCGACCGTGACCGCCAACCCGTGTTGAAACGTCAGAAATAATGGTAAATAAACATTGTGTTAGACCCGGGAAAACAATAATTTAGCCGGGCCTAGCGATTTATCTACTTTCAAATACTGATTATAACAGCGTGGAAAAAAATATTTTCATCTCTCCTGCTCTGAAAGTTGATTTTTCATGGGCATATAGCCGGGTGGAAAATAGCTTTTTCTCCCCTAGGGTGGAAAGTATTTTTTTTTTATTGTTACGGTCAGCCACGGAGTCGAAGATAATAGAGTTACGTCAAATCATTAAAATAAAAACTTTTCACAAATCGACACTCAGCTATAGGTACCTGCATTCAAGAGTTGTTTATTACGATTATAGGTTGATATTAAATTATTTTTCCTCACAGTCGAAATGAAAAGTAGAGTGTTTAACTCGGGTGAAATTACCCATTTAACCCTCGAACAATTGGCGCTCTCACTTCGTTCGAGCGCCAGAAATATCTCGGGTTAAATGGGTCACTTTCAACCCTTGGTTAACAATCTACTATTTTTTTTGTTTTTTTATGATTATTGTTATATTCTAAACAAAAACATAGTTGCACATAAACTCACTGCCCGTTACTGAAAATGCATGTACATAATTAGGCATTAAAACACTCGTGTGATCCTATTATGAAACTCGCTGACGCTCGTTTCAAACACATACACTCTTGTTTAATGCCCTTCATTATGTACAGTCACACAAACTAAAAATTTTTCACATAACTTAACATGATCTTGCATATTATGCACACAAAACTGATATGGACGCTAATATTTCATGTAAACACACGAAACAAAGTTCAGCGAAATCGGCAAAGTATCAAATACGGGCTCTTAGAGACCATATACAAAAATAGTCTTGCTCTTAAAAGTCGTGTAAATATTCTGCAGGGCCGTGGCCATATGTACAAATCACATGTGGTTCAAACGGGCGGAGGTCATATTGGGACCCACATACAAATAACGCGAATTATTAAAAACGAAACAATAACTTTAATAAATCATCACATACTACACGCATATTAACTTATACAACTACCCAAACATGACAAACTCCATTTACAAACACAAGAAACGCACAAAAACGCACCAAATCCCTCAGTTTAAATTTGACAACGACAACGTCATAAAAAACGTTCCGATACACTCACTTTCTGTGCGTTCGGAAATCACCTATTTCACAATCAATACAATAGTGGGTAAATAGGGATGGCTGGAGGGTGCAAGTCCCACACCTGGGGAGATGAGTAAGAGCATTTACAATCCGTCAAAAAAAAAGGTAATTGAGCATCTTTCACAACTACAATTTTTATTTAGGTCAGGCAACGAATGCTCAAAAATAGGTATAGAGGGAAATGCTTGGAACACACAACACAGCTTTCATTTTGTAATAGTAGACATGTCGCTAGGACGCATAGCTTCTTAGATATAAGCGTAAAACCGAAAAATGGGACCTTCAACCCCCCCCTACTGCACTACTTGCACCACTTGCACCTTATTTCACTTTAATGAACTGGACGTTAATAATTCTTGGAAATATTCTCTAACAGTGATGCTAATGAACTTGTATTAGTGTTTTATGGTGGACAGACCGATTTCTGTTTAATTGGGTCTTAATTAATAGAATAATTTTTTTCTTTAAAATGTTCTACAAGTTTGATTGCTTGTGGTGAAAAAAAAATTATGAGGACCAGAGTGGCCAACTTCCTGAAAAATAGTTTATCTAATACTGATTCTAAAATGGTATAACACATGCTATTTACATCTTTACAGATAAAGATGTTGCTATAAATGTTCACTTTTAAACACCTTGTTTTGGTACAATTCGCTCTTCGAAAAGTGCGAATATCTCGAAAACCAAGGGACTTTTACTGAACCTCATAGTCGATTTTCTGGACCAGTCTAAGGTGCCCTATTCGTGGTTAGAAGGTTGTCCATTATTTACCGGACACCCTGTATATTAAGTATTGTATTAATACATATATACATACATATAAACTATAATACAAATATCTAAATACGTTACAAGGCAACTTAAAGCAGCGACAAGTATGCTACAAGTGCTACAACAGATTTTTTAGAATTAGAAGATGTTTTATGTGGTTTCAACACGTCCAAAACGAGATCCGAAATTGTGCTTCTGTGAAACACTTAGTAGGTTCCTACAGCCAGATACAATTTCACACACGAAACAACCGTATCATATGATTTATTGCTCCAAATTCAAATCAGCAGTGTTCGGCACGAAACAATGGACGAACGTAACGAGAAGCGAGAAAAACTCCATCCAGTAATCCCACAGGACTAGGTTCGTTACTTTTAATGAAGGCAGATTTACATAATCGTTTTTAAGCCCGGTTAAAGCTCAGTGGTTCAGGGCTTATGACAACTGGGCTCTGGTACAGAAGATGTCTAGGCTTTTGATGTGTATTGCATGCAAATACTGGTTGGGTGGCAGTGGTATAGGAGGCCCGACGGCTAATGCACGTGAAGGAAAGGTAACGTAAAGAAGAACTGCAAAAAAATGTTTGTTTAGATGACATCATGATCATATCAGCCGAAATACGTCCACTGCTGGATAGACCTCCCCCAATGGGTACCAAAGTGACCGGTCCTGCGCCACCCACATCCAGCGGACTCCTGCGACCTTTAGATGACATAATAAGTAGCAATTGTAGACGAAGTTGTGAGTGAAGACAACCTTTAATAGTACCATTTAAGTTTGGATTTTTGCTGTTATATATCTATCTAAATAATGAGGCAATAACCCTCTGAAGTAGCATACTATCTTAAAGAAACTCCGCGAAATTTTCGATACAAGCTTCATGGTTCGTTTGATTTCCCAGTGGTGTTTTTTTTAAATCCTGTAATGCAGTTTAATTTTTTTTGCGTGCAAACAAACACGTGTCGTAGGTGCGCTGTATGGCATAAGATGAGAACGACCGAATGCTAGAAACTTTGATTTACAGTTACAGAGAAAAATATTGTTTTCTTTAAGTTAATAAATTATCTCATGGAATCCAATGGTTTGAAAATTATCTTTGACAAAATGAACGTCATTAGAGGGCTAGGAAAATTTGTAAATAAACTACTAATAATAAGCTCAACGGTCGATTTCAGCCAAAACTGCTCTCAACTTCGTAGTTGCCGTTAGTGTGCTGGCAGTGTGGCTAACGTAAACTACAATTGAAGTAGAAACATGCAAAGAATTCATGCGTTTAAATTACGTTTAAAATGTTTCAATGTGTAACTACACTCTACAGGCACTAAAAATAAATTACTCACCAGATACAAGCATTTAAATCGTGATTTTTCTCACCGTCTTACACCATATTCGTTCTTAGAAAAATGACGCATTTTTAATATATAAACACTGCGTAGGTTACTTCTTTTGAACTACCTACTTGTGCAGTTTTTAATAAACCGAAAACCTCGTTAAAAGTTTCACTTTGAGTTGCTTGTAAGATGAAATTCCGGTAGTATATGGCTTATCTTAATAAGTTATGGCAAAAAGTAAGGGAACATATCGTTGATTTTATGGATACATATATTTTTGCTAAATTGGTTAAAACTGACTTTGGTGTGTATATATTGTGGTAACATACTTTTATTTTAATAAAAAAAATATATATCTCTGAGGGTTTAAGCTTAGGTACATAGATCCGATTTTTTTACTTCGTTTTCTAATTGAGACACAGCCTTTGAAAAATCTCATATTTTTCAGATTTCTGTCCTCAATAGCACTTTCTAGTAGCTGAATATTGAGCAATACTAAAAGCCTAACTTATAGTTGTGTTACTAAATGCACTTTGTTACCAAAATACAAACTTAGACAATTTAACCAAACTTACCTACTAGTACCCACTGAACTTCACATATACGAGTAAGTAAGTAGTTTGCAAAACTCCCAGGTGCATAGGATTATCGGTCCAACAACTTACGAATATTAAAGCGAAGACTCAAGTGACCCTCTTCAATATTTCGATCTACGTTGCGCTTCACAACTTGTCTGTAGTTATATCACTGTTGCCTAGTGTATCTTGAACCCGAGTGTACACGGTGCGCCAACCAACCACCGCTGTCAGTGCGCGTCTTTTGTTAATATTATTGTTTTTTAGGGTTCCACAGCCAAATGGCAAAAAACGAAACCCTAATAGATTCGTCATGTCTGTCTGTCTGTCTGTCTGTCTGTCCGTCCGTATGTCACAGTTACTTTTTTCGGAAACTATTAGAATTATACTGTTGAAACTTGATAATTCGATGTATTCTGTGAACCGCATTAAGATTCTCATACAAATATAGAAAAAAAACAATAAATTTTGGGGGTTCCCCATACTTAGAACTGAAACTCAATTTTTTTTTTCATCATACCCATACGTGGGGTATCTATGGATAGGTCTTCAAAAATGATATTGAGGTTTCTAATACATATATTTTGTTTCTAATATGTGTCCCACCCTTGTAACTTCTAAAATAAGAAAATGATAAAACTAAAAAAAAAAATATGATGTACATTACAATGCAAACTTCTACAGAAAATTGGTTTGAACGAGATCTAGCAAGTAGTTTTTTTTAATTCGTCATAAATCGTAAACTGCAATTTATTTTACGGAACCCTTCATATGCGAGTCTGACTCGCACTTGTTTCTTCTCTAGTAAGAGTGTGTTGCACTAAACGATTTGTTAGGTGTCTGTAAGGTTATTTCAATTTAATAATGCCCTCAAGGATATTATTCAATTTAGTTTCAATTAACAGACAGATATACCTTAAAAATAGACCCGGATAAAACATATGACGACCGCTTTAGCCTAGTTGGTAGTGACCCTGCCTACGAAGCAAGAGGTCCTGGGTTCGAATCCCGGTAAGGGCATTTATTTGTGTGATGAGCACGAATATTTGTTCCTGAGTCATGGATGTTTTTCTATCTATTTAAGTATTTATTTCTCTATATAAGTATATATATCGTCGTCTAGTACCCATAGTACATGCTTTGCTTAGTTTGGGACTAGGTTGATGTGTGTAAGATTGTCCGCAAATATTTATTATTTATTATTATTATTTTAGATATACCTAGTTGCAATGGGGAATGGATGAAAATTTTAGAAATGCCTGATTATTTTTTTGGTGATAGGAATAACCTTCCTTTGCACCAGAAAAAAGTTGCAGACTTGTCAGCTGCGTCAATTATTTTTTAAAAATATAAACAGTTTCCTCACTTACGTTTTGTGGTTAGGACGGCGAATGAGACACTTTCCTTGATCCGTCTCATAGTACATAAAAATATTTTAAATATCTGACCCTGGCAATGACCAATATAGCTGCTGCAGCTGTCAATATCATTGCCAGTATCAGTTTACCACGGATTTTTATGATATTTTTATGTAATATGAGACGGATCAAGGAAATTGTCTCATTCGCCGTCCTAACCACAAAACGTAAGTGAGGAAACTGTTTATATTTTTCAAAAAAAATTGACGCATCTGAAAAGTCTGCAACTTTTTTCTGGTGCTAAGGAAGGTTATTCCTATCACCAAAAAAAAATCTGGCGTTTCTAAAATTTTCATCCATTCCCCATTGCAAGACTCCACCTTAATCGTAAGTTGGTGTTAACTGGCCCTAAATCTGCCTCGTCTATACACTTTCTGTACAATTCTATTTAAACACTAATTGTAATACTAATAAAATTCTAAAGTGGATAATGAAATTAAAGATAAAAAATGTAAACAAATGTGTTGCCACTGCAATAAAATCAATCCCAAGAAGTGGAAACTAAAAATTCGTTAAATACGCGAGATAAAAAATAATGCGACTAATTTATACGTAAAACAATGCCTGGACAATATTCGTAAATATTTAAATAAGCAAAATGAAAACGTAATTATTTTATATTCATAAATATGTGCAGTTTATATTTACGCCACTGGCAATGGTTAGTAATTGTAAACCTTTGGTTCGTAATTTAATTAATATACCTGGATATTCCTATTCCTTATTCTTAATGTTCGAAGAAGGTTTAAAATTGGTGACGCCTCAAAGATGGAGTGATTGTGTGGCTCATGTTATAAAAGTAGAGGATAAAATGTGCCATCTCGACCACCTAATAGACAATGTAACAGAGACATTAATAATAAATGTAACTGAGGAGGATTCGACGTCTTCCTCAGAAAGCGAGAGTGGAAGTGAATTAATAAAAAAATAAAAATCTAGTGTTATTTTTCTTTGTGTTTTCCTGTCCTAATAAGACATATAATATGGCACGTCTTGCTTCCATCGCTTGGTGTGGTTCTAGTGGCTGCAGGCAATAGGCTTTTGCTGTATATCGTACCCGGACTATCGTCACCTACTAAGTATCTATACATACCAACCTACGACATTAAAGTGATCAAAGTAAAATATAAGATTGTTTTAAAAGTAGTGACGATATATTCATTAGTTAAAATCAAAACCTGGTTGATTGCCCCTGAGACGTCACTTTGACGTTGACAGTTCTTTGTTTACATTTTTTATCTTTAAATTCATTATCCACTTTACTGCCATCTATTATGTTGCCTGTGTATCTATACTGTGACTGAGAGATTATAGCTTTGTAAGTTTGTATGTAAAGTGTCTGCTAGCCAGGGTTTCTTAAAGTGTGCGTGGTCCATGGACCCCTTAGGGGTCCGCGACATGATTGCTAGGGGTCCACAGCCTCTTCGATTACTCTTAACGTAGGTTGATTACTCTTAACGTACGTTATTGACACATGAGTTTTTTTTCCTCATTTTCTTGAACAGGGGCCCGCAGTATTTTTGAAATTCTGAAAGTGGTCCATGCCTAACAAAAGTTTAAGAACCACTGTGCTAGACGGTCGCCAACACGCCCCTCCGACCGAGTGACATTGGTCCGCACCGACCGCTGTAGTATGACATTTTGCTGCAAACAACTGTCTACACCGTCCGTCTAGCAGACACTTAATGGGTAAACTCCGGAACTGCTTATCCGATGTCGAGAATTCTTTCTCCTGCGTGTAGAATGGATTTTTTGGATGGTTATACGCTATGTTTTATCCTGCGGGTTTGCCTGCGTTCTTTGCAATACGCGAGCGAAGCTGGGTGGGCAACCAGTCTTAAATCCATACTAATATTATAAATGCGAAAGTGTGTCTGTCTGTCTGTTACCTCTTCACTCTTAAACCGCTGGAACGATTGTTGAAATGCTGAAAAGATATAGACATAGTTTGAGTCCCGGGGAAGGACATAAGTTAGTTTTTATTCCAGAAATCATACCTTAAGGGGGTGAAATGGGGGTGAAAGTTTGTGGAGCTACGATATAAACGAGTTCTCCGCGGACGGAGTCGCGGGCAGACGCTAGTTAACCTCCTGACACATAAGCATTTAGTGAGATCACTTGTCACTATTGCTGAATGTACTTTATAAAGCAATAAACAGTTTTTGTTGCAAAGACCGACACCTTACAAGTTAAATAAAACATAAACATTACGACCTGTTGGCGGCACGGATGTGCAGTGCTTTATTTTTACCCTACTTGTAAAGTTTTTTTTTTTTTTTTTTTACATCGAGGTATAATTATTTTAATTTTAGTTAGAAGTGTAAGTTAATATGAGAACTGTTTAAGAACGACAGAGGATAATGCAACATATAAAAATGTTACTCATATGCACCTACATATGTTTGCACATAGCTGCAATCGTTATGTAGGTACATATGGTTACAATCGTTTGAAAAAAAAATCACTTATCTACTAAATGTGTAGGTACCTACGATCGAAGCTAAAGATATGCCTGCATTACTTTACCTGTCCTATCCTTTGAAATAAGACAAATATTTGCTGGTTACATTTATATACTGGAGCATGTGCTGCACTGTCAGAAAGCCTTGTGAACACCGACGCTACTACATCCCTCACGGTAGAGGATATTATCCGACGCCAATTGGAAATTCTTTGTGGGTCTCATGCATGGAAGTTGCGTTCCTGGAAACGCTCAGATGACTTCCCATTATAATTAATAAAATTAATAATTAACAACTTAGAGAAATTGACAAACCCCCCTTTTTTCATTTCAAAGCAAACGTAGCTAAGCACAATCTCAATAGGGAACTTGCATCTTAATATTTTATTACGAAAAACAAAAGTATAATCCAGCATTAAACAGCAACTGTAGCATTAAAACTTTGTTATGATGTATTTTTCTGATGTTATATGCATTTGAAATCTGCGCGCGCCGGCAACCCCCGAAAACGCTCTATACGAGCTTATGCTATGACGTCACAGCATAGCCTTTACTACGTAGTAAGTCATTAATTTGCGATTATCTCCACAAAATTTACGTTTAGGTTTATACTTGTCATACAAAATATCATTTCTAATTTAATATTATATGTAACTGTTACGTTATTTTATCGAAAAAATAAAAATATAAATTTTCGTCATTTTAACGTTAGGTAAAACTAATAAAATCGTTTTTTATTTCTTTTTTTTCTTTTGTATGATATCTATACGTATATCCGCATCGATTGAGTGCAATTTATTCGAAATTGAATTCCCATGCAAGTTCCCCATTACGTCAGCTTTTGGATAAATTTCCGCATTCAAATCGGTTTATTCGTTTAGGAGATACGATGCCACGGACAGACGCTCAGACACACAGACACGTCAAACTTACAACACCCCTCTTTTTCCATCGGGGGTTAAAAATGACCAGCGTTCGCTTTTACGTCGTCAACCCATTAAGCTGGTGGACGACCGCTTCTTTTTTAACCGACTTCAAAAAAAGGAGGAGGTTCTCAATTCGGATGTATTTTTTTTTTTTTTTTTTATGTTTGTTACCTCAGAACTCCGTCATTTATGAACCGATTCGTACAATTCTTTTTTTAATTGAAAGTATATGCTTTTAGATTGGTCCCATTGTTTTCAAAACCCCAGTTGGATGATGGGAACCATGAGGAATTGAGGGAACTCCTCAAATATTTAAGGCACGCGTGTAGTAATTTCGGTATTTTCTACGAGATATACTCGTGTATTTACACCCGGAAATCATAAATTTGGTGATGGTGGAAGTAATGATGAAGACCACAGATGGCTTGTGGAACTTCTCAATGATGCACTTCAAACAATATAAGTACGTCACAAATTCTGATATGATTCCGTTGAAATAGCAAACAATGAAGTGCCAAAGGTAATTTTGAGATCCTTGAGGAATCGACGGAAGTCCTCAAATATTATCGGCCCACATACAGCGATTTGTTTTATTGGTCTAAAAATCAACGCATCTGCTCTCGGAAATCAGTTCATGTGGTAAATTGGAAAAAAAATTTGGAAATGTTCATGTGGCTTGGCGGAGTACTGAATTGAAGTCGGTTAAAACTTTGTTTTGAAAGTAAATTATCCTGTAAGTTGCCATCAATCCGTTAACATTTTGGTTAACCTACCGTCACGTTTGCCTGGCAATATGTCCTGCCCAACTCCATTTGAATTGTGAATGACTACAACTGTTCAGAAACGTTCAAAAATCTAATGTTTTTGATCCCCATTCTGGCCTATGTAATAATTATAATGTATGTATATGCACATTTTTTGTATAAAATGTTCATTATATTTATGTTTAATACAAATTTAATAATATCGGTCAAATATTGTGTATAGACCGTGAGTCAAAGTAGCTTTTTAATGTTGATATCGAGCACTGGTGACACATCAACATCATAGTGTGGATACTACAACTACAACTCAGAATATTATAGGTGCGTAAGAGCCTAGCGATATATTTTTTAACGTGACGATGTTCTCACTGCTGAGGTGAAAAGTTGTATGTATCACACGAGAGCAAAGATATTTGCATCTCGTGCCTTTGAGTCCCTCACTACGCTCAAGATTCTAATTTTGAATCACTCGCTACGCTCGTGATTCAAATATACAATCTTTCGCTTGCTCGGGACTCAACATCAACACTCGCAGCAAAAATCTACTTTGCTCTCTTGTTGAACAAATAACTATTATTTATTTAGCGGAGAGGGGTCTTGACCTTCGTTCCGGGTCATTCCTGGTGCAACGTCTGTCCATCGCGATTCAGCGCGGCAACGCGGCGAGCGTGTTGGGCACCTTTCCACCGGGGGTGGCTTGGGGCGGGCTTTTTGACTAAGTTAATAATTTATTATTAACACTCATTGTACAGTCAGGGACATTCCCGGTCGACCATTTAAGAACATTTTCCCTTGTTAGGCGCAACTAGCTAATGCGAGCGTTCGGGTTATTACGCGTCGATCGGACAAACGAATATCGCTCTAAAGGTGGTCGACCGGGAATGTCCCTCACTGTACCTTTTTATTTATTGTCTAACTTTGTAATTGACTTATATTAAAGATACATTTTTCATATGGCAATGTTTGGAATTAAAAAGGTAGACAAGAAGAACTGGACCATGCAACTTACCTTACAACGACTAAAACACATATCACGTTTCTGTATTTCTCCACTTCGGATTAAAACCAGCAATTCTACAGTCGCGAAGATTTTACAACAACTTGGTCTCTAAGTCTGCGAAGATTTTACATCAACTTAGAAAAGTTGAAAAAACCCCGACACATTTTCATTACAAAGTTCAATATCTCAAAAACGGCTGAACCGATTTTGTTGAAACTTGCTAAGAACCATCTCGCCACATCATGCCACAGACATACAGACACACACGCACACACACACACACACACACACACACACACACACACACACACACACACACACACACACACAGACACGTCAAACTTATAACACCCCTCTTTTTCCGTCGGGGGTTAAAAATTTATAATTTTACAAATTAAGTCGTGTCCGAACTGGGTAAGATTATTTTGTTATTTCTACTACTAATACAGAGGTACTTATTGTCTGTGAAAATTACATGTAAGTCTGTATAATTATCTTTATAACTTTGTGTGTGGGGTTATACTCCGAATCTACTCCTCCGGTTTCAATTCGTAACCAGGTGATAGGACTTTTGAATTCAGATAGGCTGTTCCGGAGATTACCCCGACACACAAATGAAATGAGAAAGCCAAAATATCACAGAATTTTCCTGTTTATCACTACATAGTATAAAACAAAGTCGCTTACCGCTGTCTGTCTGTCCCTATGTATGCTTAGATCTTTAAAACTACGCAACGGATTTTGATGAGTTTTTTTTTAATAGATAGTGTTTTAAGAGGAATAATATATGCAATGTCTTATACATATAAACCCGTGCGAAGCCGGGGCGGGTTGCTAATAATATATATACGAGTATATATACATATGTTACCGTCATATTATATACACCGTCAGTTTATAAACTTGCACGCGATATTATGAACTGTCAAAACCGTTCACAATTTAACGCATTATTTTTCGTTACTTTATAATCTGTCAATGTAAATCGTCAAATTGTGAACTGAGATCAATTTCGCCTGATTCGGAACGTACCCTGTTGAACCTATTTCTGGGCGGTTTGCCCTTCGGGCAACTGAAGCTAATACCTAACTAACCTAATCTGCCTAGTCTTTGTGTAGCATGTAGCATGCCGATTTGATCTCAGTTCACAATTTGACGATTCGACATTGATAGTTTATAAACTAACGAAAAATAATGCGTTAAATTGTGAACAGGTTTGACAAATTTACAATTTTTCGAGTATTTATAATATCGCGAGTAAGATTATAAACTGATGGTTTTCACAATCTAAGTGTTAGATTATATAACAGTGATACCATATAAAATATAGACTTATAAATGAGCAATTTATTAAAATAACAATTTTGACGCACGTAGAACCGATGGCCGTAGGGGCGGAAAGGTTCTCGAGTGGCGACCACGACAGGCGAGGCGTGGGTAGGCTCCCCACAAGGTGGACTGATGACCTGGTAAAGGTCGCGGGAGTCCGCTGGATGCGGGTGGCGCAGGACCGGTCATTTTGGCACTCTTTGGGGGAGGCCTATGTCCAGCAGTGGACGTCTTTCGGCTGATATGATGAACAATTTTGACGCTTCAGCGCCGCAGTTTGAGTTTGTATATTTACAAATAAATATCATACTATAAATACCCAAATAATAGGGGTGTGGAAACTAAATAAAATAATAAATAATGTTGCATTTTCTCGAAAAAGGATTAAAAATGTAGTCAAATGCAGAAAAAAACAACGCAAGAGGTTAAATAATCACAAAGTTATACGCGTCCAAAGTTTTTAGAGGGGGTATGTTCTGTCCCTTTTCTGCAAAACGCACCTTCATATGAAAAGATTGTCATTTACTGACGCTAGACGATCGTGAGGTCACGACCCCGGAGCGTTTTCTGTCTCTAACATCAACATTAAAACGTTTGTAGCTTCGTAATTTTTTGAGATATTTGAATGGGATTTTCGTCATTAGGCATTTTTTTGCCTTCTTTCTTTAGAAGTATTAATACATTTTGAGTCTACACCCCTATTACCTTCCTTTAAATAAATCACAGAGAATTTGTTTTGTGAAGCAACAGCCGTTTTAGATAGATTTTTGCCTTAAATTAATTTATGCCAAAATTTTACAGTGAAAATTCTCAGAGATTTAATATTACAAATTTGTTTGGCTTAAATTGAAAATTATTTCTGGAATGTTAAGCAGGAGGATGCTCGAGGAAACGAATTAATTACGAAACGTATGTAAATACCGTGATTTATTTATTGTTTGCTGAATCTTTTTATCTTTGCCGTGTATTTATTCTGGAAGAAAGCTATGTTTTATGTTTAAATTAGATATTTTTGTTCGCATCAAGTCTTTATAAAGAATTTTATGTTTTTAGTGTTAGTGGTTCGCATGTCACTTTATTTTTTGTATCATTCTATTTTTTTTAAATAACTGAAATAAAAAAAAAAACAAAAAATTCTTCTTGATCCTTGGGTGATCCGGTTCACCAGAGGAATTAAGAAAGAGAAGAATGCATGTCGACTACCTACTTTATTATTATGGACTCTTATGTATTGCAATCTTGTTCTGCCATAGACCCAACACGATAGGTTATTATCACGTTTTACGGCCAAAATGTACCAAAACGTCACGTAAAACGACCATAAAAAGCTAGCTAGCTGCCCTTATGGCATGCGTATATTCAACTGACTGGAACATGAATCAAGTGACGAAGAAGTAGTAAGTGGTTGACTCCTACAATTATATTTAGGTACATAAAAGATCTACATAAACCATGTACTTATTATATTACGAAAGTTCATCTTTAATTTTTTACAGAGTACACACAGTACACAATAAATTTAAATTTATTGCTAACTGTACTTTTCTGTATACCGTCATCAACTACTCATTGAGACGATTCTAACGAGCCCAAACTCAACGGGGTTACGTCGGTTTAGTACTGAATTTCCATGGCCACCTTCTGTCTCCGTCATCAGATCAGCTCAATGGTACCATAATATTGAATTGTCATCTAAACTATACCATTACCCAAAAATTCAGCTCAATCGGTTGAACATATCTTCTGCTTCAAAATCCACCCGAACAAACATAGTTATTTACATATATTGTATTGCAAGTTTATATAGAAAGCATCTTCTATACATACATATAATAAAGCTGAAGAGGGTCGAAAATCTGGAAGATATTCGAAATAAAATTGGCTAGGGATACTTAAAATCGATAACAGAACACGTTCCAATAGTTTTTAGAATTATTGTATGTTTGTCTGTTTATCTGTTTCTCTGTTTATCTGTTTGTCTGTTTATGTGACCGCGCATCACGTGAAAACGGCTAAACCGATTTTAATGGAATTTGGTATAGATATAGTTTGAATCCTGGGGAAGGACATAGAGTAGTTTTTATCCCGAAAACAACCCCTTAAGGGATGAAATGGGGGTGGAAATTTGTATGGAACCCATTTCCGGTATAGCCATAGTTGGGAGTCCTGGGGAAGTGACCCATTTGACAAATGATAGTTTTAATCCCGGAAATCATCTCCTTAGGGCATGAAATGGGGGGTGAATATTTGTATGGAGCTACTTTACAATCCATATAGATAAAATTTGGTATAGAGTATACGGGGCGTTGGTAGACCCCCCACAAAGTGGACTGATGACCTGGTAAAGGTTGCGGGAGTCTGCTGGATGCGGGTGGTGCAGGATTGGTCAGTTTGGAACCCTTTGGGGGAGGCCTATATCCAGCAGTGGACGTCTTTCGACGTATATGATGATGATGAAAATGATGATGATGATAATGATAGTCTGAGTCTCGGGGAAGGACATAGGATAGTTTTTATATCGGAAATCTACCCCTAAAAGGGAAATGGAGGGTGAAAGTTCGTATCGAGCTACGATATAAACGAGTTCTACGCGGACGAAGTCGCGGGCAAAAGCTAGTTTGAAATAAAAGAAGCAATATTTTTTGCACTTTTAAATTCACCAAACAATATAAATATTTGTTTTGCGTTCGAAATCAAATTTTGAATTCCGAACGCGTAGCCCTTTGTTATGAGACAAAGGGAATGTTGCCAGTATTGCAGCCGTGTAACCTACACATTTTTTTAAAACAGTAATTGTAATGGGGTTGGCCGGTGAAAGCTTATTGTAGATGGCGCTCTTCTAGATTCCATACGTCTCTCATCGTATTCCATACGATGAGAGAGAGAGAGAGAGACGGAAGATCGATTGTACCTACTATAAACGGAAACAATATACAGTTCTTAGGCAAAAATCTTCCCCATAGCTTTAATCCACAACCTTTTATTTTTAGCCTTTTTCGGATAACGGTGGATTCCCATTCCCACTACGGAGCAATTCGGGACGAAAAATAAAGCCATTTTCGCAAAAATAAATTAAAAGTACTTCCCGCCATACAAACTTAGCGTTTTAAGGTACAACTATTGGAGCTGTCGGTTTGACAGTTTGCCTTCCCCATTGACTGGGGGATAGGGTAAGTGATCTAGTGTGTGAGGCATAAGATAGCCAACTATCATTGCAATATCACATTTTCTCTATCTTCATTTATTTATTGGATACCCGCGACTCCGTCCGCGTGGAGCTCGTTTATATCGTAGCTCCATACAAACTTTCCGGATGATTCCCGAGATAAAACTATCCTATGTCCTTCCCCGGGATTCAAACTATCTCCATGCCAAATTTCATCTCAATCGGTTCAGCGGTTTAAGCGTGAAGAGGTAACAGACAGACAGACAGACACACTTTCGAATTTATAATATTAGTATGGAAGTATGGATATGGAAGTATGGATTTATTGCAATGAAAAACGAATAGTACAGTCGCGGAATGAAAAGGTAGAGTCTAGTTTTAAAATAAACTTATTTACTCGTTGCAAGCACATGTTACCTTTTTATTCGTTTGATCTTGCTATTACGTTGTGTCAAGTTTGATGAATCTAATGATTAAGGCCTCTCACAGACTGGTGCGGCCTGGCCGCGGCGGACAATAGCCCTTTCAGACCGGAAAACCGTCCAAGAGCGTGTCGGGCCACGCTCAGTATGGGGTTCCATGGTTTTTCGTCCGTCACAGTAAGTGTGTGTGGAATTATTTTGTAATTTTTTTCAAAAACTATTCCACCTATCAAGTTCAAAATAATTTTCCTAGAATCTATACATATAATAAAGCTGAAGAGGGTCGAAAGTCTGTACATGAAAGATATTCGAAAAAAAATTGGCTAGGGATACTTAAAATCGATAACAGAACACGTTCCAATAGTTTTTAGAATTTTTGTCTGTTTGTCTGTTTGTCTGTTTATCTGTTTATCTGTTTGTCTGTTTATGTGACCGCGCATCACATGAAAACGGCTGAACCGATCAAGATATAATTTGGTATAGAGATAGTTTGAGCCCTGGGGAAGGACTTAGGGTAGTTTTTATTGTAAAAATCAACCCCTAAGGGGATGAAATGGGGGGTGGAAATTTGTATGGAGCTACTTAAACCGCTGCACCGATTTGGATAAAATTTGGTATTTAATTAGTTTTAGTCCCGGGAAAGGTCAAAGGATAGGTTTTATCCCGAAAATCTTCCCTGTAGGGGGTGAAATGGAGGGGTGAAAATTTGGATGTAACCCATTTTGATAAAATTTGGTTTAAAGGTAGTTTAAGTTCTGAGGAATGACACTGGATAGTTTTTATTCTGGAAATCATCCCCTAAAGGGGTGAAATGGGGGGTGAAATTTTGGATGGACTCCGTTTTGACCAAATTTGGTAGGTATATATATAGTTTGAGTCCCGGAGAATGACAATGGATAGTTTGAATCCCGAAAATCATCCCCCAAGGGGATGAAATAGGGATGAAAATGTGGATAAATCTCATTTAGTTAAAATTTGGTATAGAGATAGAAAAAGTCCCAGGGAAGGACAATGCATAGTTTTTATCCTGAATAATCATCTCCTGAGGGGGTGAAATGAGGGGTGAAAATTTTGATAGAGCCGATTTAGAACACATTTTGTATGGAGATAGTTAAGAGTCCTGAGGAAGGACTTAAAATATTTTTTAGTCCAGAAATCATCTCCTAAGGGGATGAAATGGGGTATGAAAATTTGGATGGAACCCATTTACGGGTAAAGCGAGTTGGAGTCTTGAAGAAGGACATAGGATAGTTTACTCCCGAAAATCATCCCACTAAGGGGGTGTATTTGGGGGTGAAAATTTGTTTGATAAAATTTGGTTGAACGATAGTTTGAGTCCCGGAGTATGACAACGGATAGTTTTAATCCCGAAAATCATCCCCTCAGGGATGAAATAGGGGGTGAAAATTTGGATAAAACCCATTTAGATGAAATTTGGTAAAGAGATAGAAGGAGTCCCAGGGAAAAATCATTTCCTGAGGTGATGAAATGAGGCTTGAAGATTACGATAGAACCCATTCAGATGAAATTTGGTATAGAGAGAGGTCTCAGTCCAAGGAAAGAACATAA
Source organism: Epinotia brunnichana (assembly GCA_963854355.1). NCBI lineage: Eukaryota > Metazoa > Arthropoda > Insecta > Lepidoptera > Tortricidae > Epinotia > Epinotia brunnichana. The sequence continues at coordinate 25,076,745 of OY977949.1, forward strand.
AATAATTTTTATTCTGGAATACATGAAAGGAGGAAATCATCCCCTAAGGAGGTGAGAAATGGTGGATGAAAATTTGGATTGAACCCATTTACGGTATAGCGATAGTAAAGGAAGGACAAAGAATAGTTTTATCCCGAAAATCATCCCCTAAGGGGGTGTATTTGGGGGTGGAAATTTGTTTGTGACACATTATGATAAAGTTTGGTTGAAAGATAGTTTGAGTCCTGGAAAAGAACATATGATAGTTTCTATTCCGGAAATGATCCCCTAAGGGGGTGAAATGGGGGTGAAAATTTGGATGTAGCCCATTTAGATGAAATTTTGTATAGAGATAGTTTGAGTCCTGGAGAATGACAACGGATAGTTCTAAAGAGGTGAAATAGGGGGTGAAATATTGGATGGAACCTATTTACGGTATAGCGGTAGTTGGGATTCCTGGGGAATAGGAACATTACATAGGTAAATATATATATGTGACGTTCCAAGGGTAAAGGTACCTTATGGCGGTAGTTTCGAAGATGTTTTCTAAAACGGGGTAAAAAAGACGTTTTATTATGGCTATTTTGAAAACTATTCGATGTAACATTTTGTTGACGTATCTTTATTTTTAACTAGCTTTTGCCCGCGACTTCGTCCGCGCGGAACTCGTTTATATTGTAACTTTCTCCCCCCTTTTCACCCCCTTAGGTGATGAATTTCCAGATAAAAACTATCTTTAGTAAGGACTCTTTGGGAAGGCCCAGGAATTCAAAGTATCTCTATACCAAATTTCATCTCAATCGGTTCAGCGGTTTAAGCATAAAAAGGTAACAGACAGACAGAGTTACTTTCGCATTTGTAATATTAGTATGGATTGTATGAAGGAAAGGGTCATTATGGCTGAGTTGCATGATTTTATAGATTACCTTACTCCGAACGCCTTTTTTTACAAAATAGACTCCGCCGCAAACTTGGTTTCTATGACCCGCCTCACCATAATAGATGCATGTAGGCTTTTTTCAGTATTATTTTGCATATTTTCATATCACACGGCCGTAAGGACCTTTTCTTCTAAACCGTAGAACTAAATTAAGTGACTTGTAATTTAAATATTTTATATTAAAAATAAAGATACGTCAACAAAATGTTACATCGAATAGTTTTCAAAATAGCCATAATAAAACGTCTTTTTTACCCCGTTTTAGAAAACATCTTCGAAACTACCGCCATAAGGTACCTTTACCCTTGGAACGTCACATATATATATTTACCTATGTAATGTTCCTATTCCCCAGGAATCCCAACTACCGCTATACCGTAAATAGGTTCCATCCAATATTTCACCCCCTATTTCACCTCTTTAGAACTATCCGTTGTCATTCTCCAGGACTCAAACTATCTCTATACAAAATTTCATCTAAATGGGCTACAACCAAATTTTCACCCCCATTTCACCCCCTTAGGGGATCATTTCCGGAATAGAAACTATCATATGTTCTTTTCCAGGACTCAAACTATCTTTCAACCAAACTTTATCATAATGTGTCACAAACAAATTTCCACCCCCAAATACACCCCCTTAGGGGATGATTTTCGGGATAAAACTATTCTTTGTCCTTCCTTTACTATCGCTATACCGTAAATGGGTTCAATCCAAATTTTCATCCACCATTTCTCACCTCCTTAGGGGATGATTTCCTCCTTTCATGTATTCCAGAATAAAAATTATTTTATGTTCTTTCCTTGGACTGAGACCTCTCTCTATACCAAATTTCATCTGAATGGGTTCTATCGTAATCTTCAAGCCTCATTTCACCACCTCAGGAAATGATTTTTCCCTGGGACTCCTTCTATCTCTTTACCAAATGTCATCTAAATGGGTTTTATCCAAATTTTCACCCCCTATTTCATCCCTGAGGGGATGATTTTCGGGATTAAAACTATCCGTTGTCATACTCCGGGACTCAAACTATCGTTCAACCAAATTTTATCAAAATGGGTCACAAACAAATTTTCACCCCCAAATACACCCCCTTAGTGGGATGATTTTCGGGAGTAAACTATCCTATGTCCTTCTTCAAGACTCCAACTCGCTTTACCCGTAAATGGGTTCCATCCAAATTTTCATACCCCATTTCATCCCCTTAGGAGATGATTTCTGGACTAAAAAATATTTTAAGTCCTTCCTCAGGACTCTTAACTATCTCCATACAAAATGTGTTCTAAATCGGCTCTATCAAAATTTTCACCCCTCATTTCACCCCCTCAGGAGATGATTATTCAGGATAAAAACTATGCATTGTCCTTCCCTGGGACTTTTTCTATCTCTATACCAAATTTTAACTAAATGAGATTTATCCACATTTTCATCCCTATTTCATCCCCTTGGGGGATGATTTTCGGGATTCAAACTATCCATTGTCATTCTCCGGGACTCAAACTATATATATACCTACCAAATTTGGTCAAAACGGAGTCCATCCAAAATTTCACCCCCCATTTCACCCCTTTAGGGGATGATTTCCAGAATAAAAACTATCCAGTGTCATTCCTCAGAACTTAAACTACCTTTAAACCAAATTTTATCAAAATGGGTTACATCCAAATTTTCACCCCTCCATTTCACCCCCTACAGGGAAGATTTTCGGGATAAAACCTATCCTTTGACCTTTCCCGGGACTAAAACTAATTAAATACCAAATTTTATCCAAATCGGTGCAGCGGTTTAAGTAGCTCCATACAAATTTCCACCCCCCATTTCATCCCCTTAGGGGTTGATTTTTACAATAAAAACTACCCTAAGTCCTTCCCCAGGGCTCAAACTATCTCTATACCAAATTATATCTTGATCGGTTCAGCCGTTTTCATGTGATGCGCGGTCACATAAACAGACAAACAGATAAACAGATAAACAGACAAACAGACAAACAGACAAAAATTCTAAAAACTATTGGAACGTGTTCTGTTATCGATTTTAAGTATCCCTAGCCAATTTTTTTTCGAATATCTTTCATGTACAGACTTTCGACCCTCTTCAGCTTTATTATATGTATAGATTCTAGGAAAATTATTTTGAACTTGATAGGTGGAATAGTTTTTGAAAAAAATTACAAAATAATTCCACACACACTTACTGTGACGGACGAAAAACCATGGAACCCCATACTGAGCGTGGCCCGACACGCTCTTGGACGGTTTTCCGGTCTGAAAGGGCTATTGTCCGCCGCGGCCAGGCCGCACCAGTCTGTGAGAGGCCTTAATCATTAGATTCATCAAACTTGACACAACGTAATAGCAAGATCAAACGAATAAAAAGGTTTTAGTTCAACTATGAATAGTCAAGGAACGTTCATCTAAGTAAATTTTAACTTTATTGTCACACAGTTAAACATAATTTTGAATACAACACTCACGTCTGTTACACAGTTTAAAAAGGTAACATGTGCTTGCAACGAGTAAATAAGTTTATTTTAAAACTAGACTCTACCTTTTCATTCCGCGACTGTACTATTCGTTTTTCATTGCAATAAATCCATACTTCCATATCCATACTTCCATACTAATATTATAAATTCGAAAGTGTGTCTGTCTGTCTGTCTGTTACCTCTTCACGCTTAAACCGCTGAACCGATTGAGATGAAATTTGGCATGGAGATAGTTTGAATCCCGGGGAAGGACATAGGATAGTTTTATCTCGGGAATCATCCGGAAAGTTTGTATGGAGCTACGATATAAACGAGCTCCACGCGGACGGAGTCGCGGGCAGAAGCTAGTATCCAATAAATTAATGAAGATAGAGAAAATGTGATATTGCAATGATAGTTGGCTATCTTATGCCTCACACACTAGAACACTTACCCTATCCCCCAGTCAATGGGGAAGGCAAACTGTCAAACCGACAGCTCCAATAGTTGTACCTTAAAACGCTAAGTTTGTATGGCGGGAAGTACTTTTAATTTATTTTTGCGACAATGGCTTTATTTCTCGTCCCGAATTGCTCCGTAGTGGGAATGGGAATCCACCGTTATCCGAAAAAGGCTAAAAATAAAAGGTTGTGGATTAAAGCTATGGGGAAGATTTTTGCCTAAGAACTGTATATTGTTTCCGTTTATAGTAGGTACAATCGATCTTCCGTCTCTCTCTCTCTCTCTCATCGTATGGAATACGATGAGAGACGTATGGAATCTAGAAGAGCGCCATCTACAATAAGCTTTCACCGGCCAACCCCATTACAATTACTGTTTTTAAAAAATGTGTAGATTACACGGCTGCAATACTGGCAACATTCCCTTTGTCTCATAACAAAGGGCTACGCGTTCGGAATTCTAAATTTGATTTCGAACGCAAAACAAATATTTATATTGTTTGGTGAATTTATAAGTGCAAAAAAAATTGCTTCTTTTATTTCATACTAGCTTTTGCCCGCGACTTCGTCCGCGTAGAACTCGTTTATATCGTAGCTCGATACGAACTTTCACCCTCCATTTCCCTTTTAGGGGTAAATTTCCGATATAAAAACTATCCTATGTCCTTCCCCGAGACTCAGATTATCTTTATCATCATCATCATTTTCATCATCATCATATAAGTCGAAAGACGTCCACTGCTGGATATAGGCCTCCCCCAAAGGGTTCCAAAGTGACCAATCCTGCACCACCCGCATCCAGCAGACTCCCGCAACCTTTACCAGGTCATCAGTCCACTTTGTGGGGGGTCTACCAACGCCCCGTATACTCTATACCAAATTTTATCTATATGGATTGTAAAGTAGCTCCATACAAATATTCACCCCCCATTTCATGCCCTAAGGAGATGATTTCCGGGATTAAAACTATCATTTGTCAAATGGGTCACTTCCCCAGGACTCCCAACTATGGCTATACCGGAAATGGGTTCCATACAAATTTCCACCCCCATTTCATCCCTTAAGGGGTTGTTTTCGGGATAAAAACTACTCTATGTCCTTCCCCAGGCTTCAAACTATATCTATACCAAATTCCATTAAAATCGGTTCAGCCGTTTTCACGTGATGCGCGGTCACATAAACAGATAAACAGAGAAACAAATAAACAGACAAACATACAATAATTCTAAAAACTATTGGAACGTGTTCTGTTATCGATTTTAAGTATCCCTAGCCAATTTTATTTCGAATATCTTCCAGATTTTCGACCCTCTTCAGCTTTATTATATGTATGTATAGAAGATGCTTTCTATATAAACTTGCAATACAATGTATGTAAATAACTATGTTTGTTCGGGTGGATTTTGAAGCAGAAGATATCTTCAACCGATTGAGCTGAATTTTTGGGTAATGGTATAGTTTAGATGACAATTCAATATTATGGTACCATCGAGCTGATCTGATGACGGAGACAGAAGGTGGCCATGGAAATTCAGTACTATACCAACGTAACCCCGTTGAGTTTGGGCTCGTAAGAATCGTCTCAATGAGAAGTTGATGACGGTATACAGAAAAGCACAGTTAGCAATAAATTTAAATTATTTTATGTTCTTTCCTTGGACTGAGACCTCTCTCTATACCAAATTTCATCTGAATGGGTTCTATCGTAATCTTCAAGCCTCATTTCACCACCTCAGGAAATGATTTTTCCCTGGGACTCCTTCTATCTCTTTACCAAATGTCATCTAAATGGGTTTTATCCAAATTTTCACCCCCTATTTCATCCCTGAGGGGATGATTTTCGGGATTAAAACTATCCGTTGTCATACTCCGGGACTCAAACTATCGTTCAACCAAATTTTATCAAAATGGGTCACAAACAAATTTTCACCCCCAAATACACCCCCTTAGTGGGATGATTTTCGGGAGTAAACTATCCTATGTCCTTCTTCAAGACTCCAACTCGCTTTATCCGTAAATGGGTTCCATCCAAATTTTCATACCCCATTTCATCCCCTTAGGAGATGATTTCTGGACTAAAAAATATTTTAAGTCCTTCCTCAGGACTCTTAACTATCTCCATACAAAATGTGTTCTAAATCGGCTCTATCAAAATTTTCACCCCTCATTTCACCCCCTCAGGAGATGATTATTCAGGATAAAAACTATGCATTGTCCTTCCCTGGGACTTTTTCCATCTCTATACCAAATTTTAACTAAATGGGATTTATCCACATTTTCATCCCTATTTCATCCCCTTGGGGGATGATTTTCGGGATTCAAACTATCCATTGTCATTCCCCAGAACTTAAACTACCTTTAAACCAAATTTTATCAAAATGGGTTACATCCAAATTTTCACCCCTCCATTTCACCCCCTACAGGGAAGATTTTCGGGATAAAACCTATCCTTTGACCTTTCCCGGGACTAAAACTAAATAAATACAAAATTTTATCCAAATCGGTGCAGCGGTTTAAGTAGCTCCATACAAATTTCCACCCCCCATTTCATCCCCTTAGGGGTTGATTTTTACAATAAAAACTACCCTAAGTCCTTCCCCAGGGCTCAAACTATCTCTATACCAAATTATATCTTGATCGGTTCAGCCGTTTTCATGTGATGCGCGGTCACATAAACAGACAAACAGATAAACAGATAAACAGACAAACAGACAAACAGACAAACAGACAAAAATTCTAAAAACTATTGGAACGTGTTCTGTTATCGATTTTAAGTATCCCTAGCCAATTTTTTTTCGAATATCTTTCATGTACAGACTTTCGACCCTCTTCAGCTTTATTATATGTATAGATATAAAATATTTAAATTACAAGTCACTTAATTTAGTTCTACGGTTTAGTAGAAAAGGTCCTTACGGCCGTGTGATATGAAAATATGCAAAATAATACTGAAAAAAGCCTACATGCATCTATTATGGTGAGGCGGGTCATAGAAACCAAGTTTGCGGCGGAGTCTATTTTGTAAAAAAAGGCGTTCGGAGTAAGGTAATCTATAAAATCATGCAACTCAGCCATAATGACCCTTTCCTTCATACAATCCATACTAATATTACAAATGCGAAAGTAACTCTGTCTGTCTGTTACCTTTTTATGCTTAAACCGCTGAACCGATTGAGATGAAATTTGGTATAGAGATACTTTGAATTCCTGGGCCTTCCCAAAGAGTCCTTACTAAAGATAGTTTTTATCTGGAAATTCATCACCTAAGGGGGTGAAAAGGGGGGAGAAAGTTACAATATAAACGAGTTCCGCGCGGACGAAGTCGCGGGCAAAAGCTAGTGTTTTTATAAAGTTCTACTGTTGAGATTTTTTTCAAATTTTTAAAACTTATGGTTCAAAGGTTAGGGGCGGGGGGCACATTATTTTTTATTTCTGGAGCGATTATCTCCGAAATTATTAACATTATCAGAAAAACAATATATCACACGTTAGGGTTGAAATTAAAAAAAAGGACTCCCCACGTTACGTATAGGGGAGGTACCATAATAAAATAAAATAAAACACTATTTATTTTACCACTTTGTCGGCCTGATTGATATACATATTAGTATTAAATTTCAGCTTTCTAGTGCTAACGGTTACTGAGATTATCCGCGGACGGACGGACAGACTATGCGAAACTATAAAAAGGGTTCCTAGTCGACTACGGAACCCTAAAAACGGGACTGTGCCAATGTAAAATGAAATATATTGACATATATGATTTTCATTTGACATTTAGTTATAATCAACCCGCACAAGTGTATTGGCCGGGTCTGAAAGTCATTAGCTGTCAAATTTACTATGATCCGCCTTATTACTTTCTAATGATTAAAACTATAAAATGTGAATAACAGTTCCTGTCAATGTCATCGTTGCTATTTCTTGTATTAGTTAATTTTTTATTGTTACTTTTCCGTTTTAAAATGGAAAGAGGTCAATTGTCATTAGGGGACGTATATATAGGCCATGCAGTGAAATTAAATTAAATGACGGAATGTTAGTGCGTGTTGTTTGTTAGGGGATTCCGTCGAACAAATACTTCACTTTCGGATACCAGCGCCATATTTTAGTATGTTGTCAAACATGTCCCCTGGATTCCAAAACTGCCCGGCGACAATTTCTAAGGAGTCCGTCTCCCTTGTAATGACGTCATCAAAAACGCCGCGCCTGCGCTTGGAAAAGTGTCAATTACACCCAAACCATGCAACGTACATACACACGTAGAGTACCAAATGAAAGTGAAATAAATTGTCAATAGTTAATAGTCTATTATATTTCAATAAATATGCTAGTTTAAGTACTATTAGCAAAAGTAAAAAAAAAATCTAAGAAAAATCTAAGGACTTTCAGACTTTGCGGCAAAACTACAAAAGATACACGAATGTAATGTACTTATGACCATAGGTTTAATTGACACAACTGTTAAGAAGCCTAACACACGAGTATGGAAAATAAAAAGTTAAATAAACATTTTAATTTTCTGTGTAAATGACGAATATGAGGGGGGGTTAACATTCTTAGTCTAGTAAATAGATCAACTGGGATATATGACAAAGCTTGACTTGCACTTTCTAAAACAATTTTTTTCTACCGTGGTTAAATTATGATTTATTAAGGAAAATGTTTAAAAAATACCGTATCGGGTTCGAATCCCGGTAAGGGCATTTATTTGTGTGATTAGCACGAATATTTGTTCCTGAGTCATGGATGTTTTCTATGTATTTAAGTATTTATTTGTCTATATAAGTATGTATATCATCGTCTAGTGCCCATAGTACAAGCTTTGCTTAGTTTGGGACTAGGTCGACTTGTGTAAGATTGTCCCCCAATATATATATATATATAATATATTTTATACTAGGTTGTAACTTGTTAGTACCAAAATGCAGATGGCGCTGCGCAACGGTAACTTCTACTAACTCGGGTATGGTGTACGAAAGTTTATACGCAACCCTCGGTGCGCGAGTCAAACTCGTACTTGGCCGGTTTTTTTTTCACTTTGTTGCTCTATGAGTTGCATACGAGGCTTGAACTGATGATTCATTTTTAAATTCACAAGATTGGGTTTATACGTTTCATTGAAACGTTTTTTGCAGGTCGATCACGTAACGCATTGTACGAACGTCGGGTAGGTCTAAATGTCACTTATTATATGGAAAATTGACAGTTAAATTGTACCGACGTGCGGTTCGGAACGTTACGTGATTCTGATTACCCTCTGACTGCGTAACTAATCTAATCGCCGATTTATTTAAGGAAATCACTATTTATATGTGTAAATATGAAACTAATGTCTTCTTGAGTATAAGTACTTTTGTAGGTAATATAAAAATAAGTAGTACCTAACATTTAAATTATCTTGCATGTCGAAAAAAAAAAAAATTATAATTTTCATGTTTTCGTTGGCAATCGACCCGAGGCTTTCTTCCATATATCAACAAAAAATGTGTAAAGATGTGTTTTTAAACAACATTTCATACCTCGCATGCTAGACAGCGAGTTCCAACAGAAACACAACACCACATACAAGTCACTAAATGTGTTTATTCATTATCCTCATCATCATCATCATATCAGCCGCAAGACGTCCACTGCTGGACATAGGCCTCCCCCAAAGAGTGCCAAAGTGACCGGTCCTGCAGCTACCACATTCAGCGGACTCCCGTGACCGACAGCTAGGTAGTTGTCAAATATATGAAAACACCCTTGCTAGAAAAGATATTGACCCTTTAAGGTTGGCTCACACTAGAACGGGCCGTGTCCGGCCCGGGCTATTTTCTAAGAAAAACGACGGCATTACACACACGGCCGAGGCTCGGAAGCGGCTTGGTGTCGGCACGGCCCAGCCGTGGCCCGACCGGGCTTGGGTATGGCTCGGCCGCGCCAAAACGCCATCGTTTTTCTTAGAAAACGGCCCGGGCCGGTCACGGCCCGTTCTAGCGTGAGTCATCCTTAATGAGATTAGAAGCATTTTATTAAAAGAACGTTCAAATAAACGATTTTGATTCGTAGCTTTAATGCAATCTCACATCAAAAGGAATTTCTGAGAAACCCTTAATTATCTGCTTAATAAAAAGACGCGATTGCAATAGAAATAATGAAATGTTCAATTTGAGGAATGGCGCTGTGTTTGTCATTTAATTATCATTTTGATAAAAAATATTTTAGAAATCCAAGATGTATTTCTTTAAGTAATTGATCTAAAGGAAAAGGGATTTGTATAAATTTAGACTATTTTCACTACGAAGGATTTGTGTTCTTTTGGATTACCTATATTTATGTATACTTTAACGATCCCGTTATCATCACAAAGATAATTCAACAACGAATTAAATGGGAGAGCGGACTGCATTCCTGACTAAATTAAATATGTTTTTACTTTTTTATGTAGTTTTATTACACGGTTAAATTAAATAAAAATAACACAATTCCGTTTGGGACATAACGCAAAATCTATAGGTAGGTACACATCTATCATCTATGACATAATTTTACATAAGCATAGCAAAAAGTTCGCAAGGAACCTAAATTACCTACTTCAGAAAACTACTGTGAATACGTATTTACCTGCGTATATCAATATAAATAATATATCAGAAAATATTGTATCGATATAGCTATTTCATATTATTATATTAATCGCATTCATCTCTCATCAAACAGCTTGCATTTCAGAAATAGATAAACGCTTTTTTTTATCATAATAGACATAATTCTATCCCTTCCGATACGCTTTTAAAACATTATCCCATTTGAATCCTCGCAGAATAGTTTCCGGAACAATAAATTACACAAAGCAATAGAACAGATAACGGGTTATCAGCCCAAGTTTTCCGCTAAATCCTAGTTTTAAACTAAACTTTATCCTTTGGCCGTTTTTCACTCCATAAACCAGGAGACCCCGACGAATACAAATCAGCTGCTTAAAACGCCCCTACAGATGTACGTTACTTCTTTAAATCAAAAGGTGTCCGGATTAGCGTTCGTTGAAATTAATTCACTCCGAAAACGTCTTGGAAAATTTAAATTCCCTGAATTCTAACAGGGCGGTCCCCAATCTTGCTCGCATTCGATTGTCAAAGACTTACTGGGTAAGCTTCTTACTCGAATAAGAAGATTTCGCAAGGAATCCCTCCCAGGGGATCCGCTAGAACTTTGTAGTCTTAAAAATGTTTAATCGTGATTGTTGCGGATGTGTGTGGGGTCGTGGAATGGACTTAAAGTGAGTGCATTAGCGAATTAATAAACAGGAGAAATGCTTTTACGTCACACCTGGCTATAAAGTGTAAATTATTTATTGGGTCATAGTTCATAACAACAGAGTAAACCAATAGGTTTCAACTATTGGGCATTAAAGGAGGATTGGGCATATTATACCCTAATACCTTAGAAAATACAATTAGCAGTAAATGAATTGAATTGAATTGAAAATTGTAATTGAACGAGCTAACGATGCGAAGCAAACATAATTATTTCTCCGTTTCAGCTTGGGCAAAAACCCTTTTGTATGTCTGGCGTCTGTCCGGCTATTCTCCTCTTTCTGGTCGCAATTTCTACTCCGATTCTCATACATTTTTGTGAGCAGGTTCAATAATTTATACTGATTTTTAGGGTTCCGTAATCAAAGAGTAAAACGGGACCCTATTACTAAGACTTCGCTGTCCGTCCGTCCGTCCGTCCGTCCATCCGTCTGTCTGTCACCAGGCTGTATCTCAAGAACCGTGATAGCTAGAGAGTTGAAATTTTGACAGATTTTGTATTTCTGTTGCCGCTATAACAACAAATACTAAAAACAAAATAAAATGATTTTTCAAGTTCCCATACAACAAACGTGATTTTTTTGCCGTTTTTATAGATAATGGTACGGAACCCTTCGTGCGCGAGTCCAACTCGCACTTGGCCGGTTTTTTTATTAAGTATTGCCGATTCAGTTTTCTGAAAAAAATATATAAATGAAATTTAATACAGATTTACAGAGTCACTAGTTATTTTTATCAATATCATTATATCAAGTATTCAATTTTTTTTATCGTGTAAGTACTTCTGAAGATAAAACATGGATGGGCTCACAAATTAATGTGTGCACTACTTTATTGCATTTATGGAGCTCGCAGTTTGCAAAATTATATCTCATTTCCTAAGTAGGATTTAACTTGCAGTGAGCCTTCTGACAAGATCCAATTTTATATATTATAAATGTCGTTGCAAAATATGATTTATTTTTACTTTTTATGAAAAAGATGCATTGAAATTGAACTGAAATATTATGATTTATTATTTATTATATGTGCTGCGGGTTAAAAAATTGTGGGAAAAGTGATAAGTGGTAATAAATTGTAAAAAGGAAAAAAGTCTGTGAGTTAGTGTTAATGTAATGAGACTAATGAGTAACCTCCGGAACCGCTTAAAACAAAAACCTTTCAAGCGCTTTTATAATGGGGAATGGATGAAAATTTTAGAAGTGCCTGTTTTTTTTTTGGTGTTAGGAATAACCTTCCTCAACACCAGAAAAAAATTGCAGACTTTTCAGGTGCGTCAATTATTTTTGTTAAATATAAACAGTTTCCTCACTTACGTTTTGGGTTTAGGACGGCGAATGAGACATTTTCCTTGATTTGTCTCATATTACAAAAAATATCTTAAAAATCCGTGGTAAACTGACACTGGCAATGATATTGACAGCTGCAGCAGCTATATTTGTCATTGCCAGGGTCAGATATTCAAAATATTTTTTGTAATATGAGACGAATCAAGAAAAGTTTCTCATTCGCCGTTCTAAACCCAAAACGTAAGTGAGGAAACTGAGTATATTTTTCAAAAATAATTGACGCACCTGAAAAGTCTGCAATTTTTTTCTGGCGTTAAGGAAGGTTAATCCTAAAACAAAAAAAAATCAGGCACTTCTAAAATTTTCATCCATTCCCCATTTCACCATAGATGGCTTCGATGTACCAAATCGTCGGGTGACAAAAAAAACTCACTAAGTAACAAATAACTACTTAAATCAAAGGTCGTATCTCGATATCGACTACGTACCAATATAAGAGGTTTTGAAGAGCAGTGACAGTTTTGGTAGTGACTTTTGCTTGTCAACCGACGAAATGCTCTAAAATCTACGCGGCTATTTTGTTTTCGTCCTCAATATTTCTATAAAAAAATGGTTTTTAATGTGTTTTTACAAGTTTTTCAAAGGTGAGTCGCATATTTTTAACCTATTTCATGTTCCTGTGTTACTTATGTATGATACAGTTAATGTTTTAATTGTATTTTGGCGACAGATAAAATAACCCCACTAAATGTCGGCCACTTTCAACTTTTCGGTTGTTGAACTTACCGCTCTATATATTTTATATGATTATATGAAAATGAACAAACACTAGTGTTGTGCACGACTCGAGTTTTTTATCGATGTAAATACCTATTTAAAAAATACTGACCCTGTTAAGGATTATATTTTTCGTTTATATTTTCGATTATATTATATTATATTCGTCGATTATATTTTGTAATTATTATGTTTTTAAATGTGAAAAGCATATAAATTCAATTTGTACAAAAGGATGTGTAGACCAGGTAGACAAATCTATCGACTTATATTTAATATCACGAGCCCTATCACTACTTACTATGGAGAGCAGTTGAATTGAAATTTAGCTGTAGGTATATATATATGTTGAAGCGTTTATTTTCAAAAAGATTTCAAACCATTTTATATTATATTTCGTTATCAATCCAAACAATCATTGTAAATACGCTGAAAAAGTCAGCCAGTATTACTAATATTTACCAAACGACTAAGGGAGCGTTCAGAAACTAAATAAATTAATCAAATTAAGCACGGGCTGGTTACGTCGAACGATGATTGATAACTCATATTAAAGTGGTCGCAAACAAATTAGAATCGGCTAATTTATTCCCGCTGTCGCAGAAATCTATGTTCTGCTGAACGTAAGCATCATTAGCGTGCCGCCTAGCTGCGCCGAATTTCGTAAAATGGCGAACCTACGTTTTTAGTGCGAACTTATTTAATTTATAAATTTAATGGAGGAATTGATCAGTGCTACTTTAATTTTCCTATAATTTATAAGATAGACGTTCCAAAACTTGCTTAATACTTACTTAATTCTGCCAATGTTAATTATTCTTCTTCTTCTTTAGGTGCCATATCCTCTATGGATGTCGGCTACCACAGTCCGGAACTCTTCTCTATTCGCAGTCTTTCTGCCCAGGGAGGCAGCGTCAATACCCGTCCAACTCTTGAGGTTATCCATCCATGTTAATCTTTTTCTTCCTCTGCCCCTTTTCCCCTCAACTTTACCCTCTATTATGGTTTTGATAATGTTATATCTCTCGTGCCTATATATATGTCCAAAGTATGCGGGTTCCCTTCTCATAACTGTAAGTACCAATTCCCGTTTCTTTCTCATTCTTTGTAGTACTTCTAGATTTGTAATTTTATGAAGATATTTTAAGCATACGTCTGTAGAGCCACATCTCGAAGGCATCAAGTTGTTAAGCATGGTCTTGGAAAGAGTCCAACCCTCTGATCCATAGAAAAGAACCGACACAATATAACAGTTAACCATTCGCCACCTTAATTTTAAATTTATGTCTCGATTTATAAAAAATGATTTTATTTTCATAAACGTGCTTCTGGCAATTTCTATTCTGATCCTTATTTCTTTGTCTGGGTCCCATTTTTGGTTTACCCAACAACCTAGGTATTTATATTTGTCTACTCGCTTTATGTAGTCATTTTTAATTCTAAGTGGTCCACGTGGTGTTTCTTTCTTACTAACTACCATAAATTGAGTTTTTGTGATATTAATCTTTAAGCCATATGCCTCTATCTTGGTGTTCAGGTGGTTTAGTAGATTCTCGAGATCTTCATTCGACTCTGCTAAGATAGATGTGTCATCAGCATATCTTAAATTATTTATTATGGTTCCGTTTGTTTTTATACCTATGTTAACATCGTCTAGTGCTTCTCGGAAAATAAATTCTGTTAAAAGATTTAATAAAACAGGTGACAGGATGCAGCCTTGCCTTACGCCTTTTAGGATGCTTAGATTTTCTGTGCAGTATTGGCTAACTTTCATGTGTGCTGTTTGCTTCCAGTACAAGCTCTTGAGAAAATATAGGTCTTTGCTGTCTACTTCTGTTTTATTCAATATCCCCATGAATACATCATGTTTTACGTTATTGAATGCCTTTTTTAAATCTATGTGACATATATAAACATCTTTTTGGTTTTCTAAACATTTTTGGATCAGTACTTGCATGAATACAAGAGCCTTCCTCGTACCTAAACCGCTTCAGAACCCGAACTGGGTTTCACTAATATTTTTGTCAATTTTGTTATAGACTATGTAGTGAATTATCTTTAAAAACACCCTAAGTACGTGGCTCATCAAACTTATGAGTCTGTGGTCTCCACAAGTTTTAGCATTAAGTTTTTTAGGTAGAGGCAGAAAGGTGGACGTAACGTGTCATATATTTTATTTAATAATTTAATTACTATACGCATGCTATCTCTATCTAGGAGTTTAAGTAATTCAACTTGTATTCCGTCGGGGCCCACTGCCTTTCCACTTTTCATAGCCATGATTGATTTTTCTACTTCGTCTATTAAAATAGGTGGCCCTTTCAGGTTTTCTATTTCTCCTATATTCTCACTCCATGTGGATAATTATTAATCCGGTGTAAATTTTGTTATTTAGTATTAATATCTTTAGCTAATGTTTTTTATTGGGACGTTAATTTTAATATCGCTAGCAAGTTTTCTGTCTTGCTGTATGGAGTGGGGTAAAAATGATTATTTCCTTGAAAATACAATTTCATTAGTAATATTTTTTGTGGCTGACTGTACACATTATCCATGGTATATTTTTACTAAGAGTGGGTATACTTTTAGGCTAAACTGGTCATCAATATTTAATTGACGACTAGTTTAGTCTAATGCGTAGTGACACTGCTTGCAAAGTAAGTCCTGGGTTCAAATCCCGGTGAGGGAAAATATTTCTGTGATGAGAATGACTGTTTTTATGTGTTTATTCTAGTACCCTTAATGACTTACCTTACCATATAGGACAAGTTCAAATTTTGTATTGTCCCATATTTTTAATATTTATTGTTGAAATAACTGCTTAAAGCTACCATGGTGAATTATGATTATGCTTTTTTTTATTATCTTTAAAATGTTGTCAGTTGAGCTGTCACATTAAATTACTGTACTACAAAGTCTGACAATCCCTAGTTCGTATAATTTATTTTGTGTATTTTGAAAAATACAAGTTAATTTCTAAAATGGGGGGGGTGGGGCGAGCGCGCTAGGTATATCACACTTGCCAGGCCATCCCTTCCGTCCCGGCCTTTGTAATGTCTTATTACCTATAAAAGTGATTCAATCAATACGACTAAAACACAATTCTTCACAATTATTATTTTCAAGAAATGCAAACTCGATGTTGGACCAGAATGTTTCCGCTTTACTAACCTTGTCTATTTTCAGATGAACTGATTTAATGCTGTTCTTGATTTAAATTCAACAGCATTAGTGTGTAGGTAAGCTGATCAATAAGATTGCGACCAAAGTGCAGAAGCTTGTTAGGCAAGAAATGCAATTCAACCTGCTTCCACAGTACACATTACTCTGAACAGTAGCAAGGTCGTAGAGTAGACACAAATATAGGCGGAGCACATGAAATGGTTATTTTCAGTGTCATTAACAACAATTTTGGGAGTCTAAAAAAAGAGTTTAGTAACATATTGAGATAATACATCATGTACCCAGCAACCACACTAAACTTTCGTACGCCATAAGGCGAGTATGTATACAAACTTTGACATCTCTAATACCTATTTTCGAACATAAATTTCATTTCAACAAACAGTAGTTTACTAGTAACTAGTAACCTATTTCCAACAATACAAATTTTCCCATGGTTCCTTATTTGTGTTCTTACGATGGTCTCGGAGAGAAAGGAGGTTGTCGAAAAAAAAGACTAATGTTTTTCTCTTGACTCTAAAAATATGGATAGAATTTTGTATTATTCCTCAATGCCACGGAAGATAAACGTGTCTATTTAAATATGTAATCGACCAACACTTGCGTATCATGCACGTTTGAATAAAATTAATGTGTTTTTTTATTTTACGTTATAAAAGTGCAAAGAGAGCAATTGTTGATTTATTTAAAGGCGCTTTATAAATTAACGCAACCACATGTCTCTAATTGGACCAAATGTCGTTTATCTAGTGAGACATAAAAACTACCCGTCTAGTTTTCACGTATCGAATTATATTTACTTCAGTGATTTATAATCAAACGTTGCAATCTAGTAAAGGTTATTATTATGCCGAACCACAGGCCTAGTTGAGTTACTGTTTCACTTGATATACTGTGCTAGTTGAGAGCAGAAACCGACATTGAGAAAATACGGTGTATTCAAATAGGTACGTTTCTGTGGCGTTGGCATTGTGCACTTGTCCGCCACAAGCTCAAACCCAATTCATATGACATGTATCGTATTAGTACTAGAACTTGACATTCTAAATATACCTGTACTGGTATAATGGTGTCGACTGTATTTAATCCACCAGAATTCGGGCAGTACATAAGTGGAATGCTTTCTATTTCTGTCTCATAGCGTCAGTCCAGTTGCATCCTGAAAAAGTTAGGAACCATAATTTTTGTGGAAAAGACTGCAAAATAAAAATCAAACATTTAATCTGCAGATAGGCCACAAACAGGCCAGCCAATAGGCCTGTCCATTACCCGTCCTGTGCCACCCGCATCCAGCGTACTCCCGCGACCTTTACCAGGTCATCAATGGGTATGCCACTACATAATAAAACGCAATTTTTAAGTTAAACCAATTTGGTTCACGTTTTGGTTGGTAACCATCAGTTTTATTAGCTAAAACATTTTTAAATACTTCTAAATTGTATGTTTTCTTCTACCGATCAAATTATGGGTTATTTTGCTCCCAAATAGGATATTCGATGGAGCGTAAATGGTGAGTAGGATGAAGTTTTCAAAAGTTTAAAAGGTTACGCAAAGTTTACGGGGAATTCGCATTTAGAATTTAGTAATAAGTTTAGGATAAAACTTTTGCTTCATTCGATTAAAAGTTCTTCTTCAATTTGGCTGTATTTCATTCACCTGTGAATTTCAAGTGGAGTCATACAGTATTTTTTATTTATATTAAGGTTACTAGAATGCGATCTTTAATCTAAGTGACCACCGGGCCAGAGGTGTTACAGACATGCATAGGTGTTATTCACTCTGGTCTTGAAATAATAGATATTTTATATAGATGGGAAAAAATTTCTTCCCGAATGCATGAAAAATAAAATGTTTCATTTTCAAAAAAACAGTATATACCTAACAAGCACATTTAAAAGTAGGTATTTTTAAAAAGGAGACTGTAAAATTAACTCAAACCTACAAAATAATGCTGTTATAATAACTCTCCTCTACTTACTCTGCACGTAAGTTGTTTTGTTTTATTACATTCATAAAAGTGTCGTTATAATATAAACCCTATCGGGAAGGGGTTGTTAGTAGCGCGTAAGGTCCTAAAAATGTGTCACACATTTAGGCGCTTTCCACTGCTTAGCGGAAAAACACACAGCGAATCCTCAAGTGAATAAAGGGTCAGCAACGCGCTTGTGATTCTTCTGGAGTCACAAGTGTCCATAGGCTACGGTGTCTGCTTAACATCAGGCAGGCAGTAAGCTTGTTTTCCACCGTCGTTGTTTCTTTAAATTTAAGAGTTATCCTCTTGTCGGTGGAGTATTTTCCACTTCTCTCTGTCGTTCGCCATCTCCTTGACTTGCTGATACGACATGACACCAGCTTTTTCCTTTATTTGGTCCATATAACTGCGCCGTGGTCTTCCCCTGCCTCTCCTTCCTTCTATCTTTCCTTCCATTATGGTTTTAAAGAAGTTGTCGTGCCGTATTAAATGTCCAATCATTTTCCCCCTTCTAGCGCTGATGGTGTTCAGGATCGCGCTCTTCTCTTTTACCCTTCTTAACACGTCCTCATTTGTTACTCTCTCAGTCCAGCTTATGCCTTCCATCCGTCTCCAGCACCACATTTCAAACGCTTCCAGTCTCTCTCGATCCCTTTGTGTCATTGTCCACGCTTCGCTGCCATACAGGGCAATACCGTCGTTGTAAAATAAAAGATATAAAAACCACGGGATCGGCTACGAGCGCAGCGCGTCGCGATTCTTGTCAGTGAATGTGTTGAAAGAAGACTTCCTCAATGTGACTGTATTTTTTGAGGCCTAAATATCTCCAAAATTAATGAAGTGTAAGAAACAGATGCTTCTGTAGGTAATGCTGCTAAATGTCCCGAAAACAATAACAATATCTAGCAACGCCATCTCGTGAACTGCAAATAACTTTCCGATGAAATCTTATTTGGCTTTTCAGCTCGCGCATTAGTGTGCGGACTCAATGCGACGAATTCGATGTTCATTTTAATGTATTTTATACTGTGTCTTTGAAGAATTCCATTGATGAAGAGTGTAAAGGACTTCTGATGGACTGTATAGCTGGAGTGATTATTTATAGGAAATATATTAAAACCAAGCTGACTCAATCTGTTTTCGACAGCAATATATTGACAACTGATAAAACAAAATAAAACATTCCAAAAGTATAAAAATAATAGACAAAAAAAAGGTACAAAATAGGTTGCATCCGCAACAAAGAGGATTTTTTGACGTCATTTTGTTATTTGGTTATGCCAGAAAATTACAAAAAAGGTACATTTCTAGTATAATTGGATTCTGAGTGGGTAAAAAAAAGTCTTGAACTGCCGTCCGCCAATATGGGGCAACAAACATGATCAGCAATCATTTTCAAAATGCTGTTTGGGCTCGTTCTAATCAGCAAAGACGCTTTTTGCGAATAATTGCTGCGAATTCGTCTACGGTGTGTGCCTCTGCAAACATCGAGGAGGCGCTGCAAAACCTTGGCAGCCCAAGCAACCTTCTGAAAGCGTTGCTGTATTGTACCTTCAGAGCTTTGTATGCTTTTTAGGGTTTCGTACTCAAAACTCCCTATTACTAAGACTCCGCTGTCCGTCCGTCCGTCCGTTCGTCCGTCCGTCCGTCCGTCCGTCCGTCCGTCCGTCCGTCCGTCCGTCCGTCCGTCCGTCCGTCTGCCTGTCACCAGGCTGTATCTCACTGATACCGTGACAGTTCCAGCTGAAATTTTCACAGATGATGTATTTCTGTTGCCGCTATAACAACAAATACTAAAAACACAGAATAAGATAGTTTTTTATAGATAATGGTACGGAACCCTTCGTGCGCGAGTTCGACTTGCACTTGACCGGTTTTTTTTTAGTATAGGCAGCTCTCTAAGGTGTATTCGTAGCTAGTTTTTAGCTAAACTAGCTACGTCCATCATTTGGAGAGGTGTGGATTTGCCGGTGTCAGTTTTATGGCAACGCAAAGGGTGCATTTTCTTTCAAAATTCAAAATTCAAATATTTATTCTGTAAGTAGGCCTCACTCAAGGGCTCTTTCACATGTCAGAGCTTACAAATACAATTAATTAACATTAAATGACTTGAATTGAATACATTAGCCGAGAGATGTACAGAGTCTCCGGGTCAATTATATCACAATAATCTTATTCTATAATAAAATGTCAAAATGAAACAAATAATAATAATAATAATAAGGTGTACTCCTTGCATTTCATTAAATTGTCAAAAGGGCCTCTACGTGTTGGCTCAGATGGTAATTTGTAGGTACCTAGCCCCACGCACGCCTCCCAAAGGTCCGGGACATCATTGTCCCGTGAGCGGGAAAGACATACATAATAATAATATGAGGGCCACAGTTCTTCGTCAACCGGGGGGAGCCCGCAGGACTCTATAAGGATTGAACGTGGAATCTTCCAGGGCGACAGCCTGAGTCCTCTGTGGTTCTGCCTAGCGCTGAATCCACTCAGCACCCTGCTGAAGGATTCAGGGCTAGGTTGCCGGCTTCGGAGAGAGGGTGAGGTCATTTCTCATCTGCTCTATATGGATGACCTCAAGCTATTTGCACCGAATAGACATGACCTCTTGGAACTACTGAAAACAACAGAAGTCTTCAGTAGCGCCATCAAAATGGAATTTGGTGTCGATAAGTGTGCGGTTATGCATGTACAGCGGGGTAGAGTTGTAAATTCAACAAATTTACAACTCTCTGAGACAATGTCCCTCAAATCTATCTCCGAAGCAGAGACCTATAAGTATCTTGGTATGTCACAGTCATTGGGTATTGAGGGTGAGGGTGTAAAGCGGGCGGTGAAGGAGCGTTTCTTTTGTCGCCTGACAAAAGTACTTAATAGTCTTTTGTCCGGCGGCAACAAGGCGCCTCCAATGCCTGGGTGATGCCTTTGCTTACTTACTCCTTTGGCGTACTAAGGTGGACTCAGACTGAGCTAGATGCCCTGGACCGAAGAGTCCGAGTACTGCTTACTGCGCATCGCATGCTACACCCACGCTCGTCTGTTATGAGGCTGTACATCTCGCGGAAGTGTGGAGGTCGCGGCTTTTTAAATGCCAAAGACCTCCACAACCGCGAGGTGTACAGTCTCAGGGATTATTTCCTAAACAACGAGTGTGGGACGCATCGTGACGTAGTGGCAGTAGACGGAAACTTCACCCCGCTATCCTTGGCAAACAAGAACTGGCACAGACTTAAAATAATGCGCGCCGAGGACCGCAGGGCGGTGTGGAGGAGCAAGGAGCTTCAAGTCGTTCTCGTGTTTCGTCGTGTTCGTGTCGGTTCTGCAAGGCCCTCACAGGGCCCAATGTGTCATCTATCATCACAGACAGTATTTTTGCCAATAGGCCTGATATCGTGCTGACAGATCGATCGAAACGTCAGGCAGTGCTCGTCGACATCACCATTTCCCATGACGAGAACCTCGTGAAAGGCCGAGAAGGACAAAGCCAGCAAGTACCTAGACCTGGCTCACGAGGTGACCGCCACGTGGGATGTTGATTCGACGATCATTGTCCCGATAGTCGTTTCGGCGAACGGTTTAATAGCGAAGAGTCTCGACCGTCACCTTAAGAAACTCTCGCTAGATGGATGGATCAAGGGTCAGATGCAAAAGGCGGTACTCCTGGATACTGCGCGGATAGTCCGGAGGTTCCTGTCTCTGTCGCCCTGACCACCGGTAGCTTAGGCCCTGCCTCGCTGCCGGCGGCACCCTAGGCTAGGTTTTTTATAATGTGTTTTTATTTTGTATGTTTTGTATATTTATTGTACTTTTATATTCATATTGTAAAAACCTAATCCAAGAATGATAATAAATGAAGAGATAATAATAATAATGGAGATGTAAAGTCTCGAGCGTCAGATAAAATAAATTAACGGAGATGTAAAGAGTCCCTGGTCAAATAATCTAATGCAACAGAACTGGAATGTAAATATGGTTTCAAGTATAGTCAATTCCCAAATACCTCTATCCTTTACAAAATATTAATTCTTTAACAAAAATGATACCTTCTAATAGCTTACAAAAACGATACAAATATATTTCCTCGACTTGTTTGTCTTAAGAACTGGGTCGTTATTGCTAATTTTCGACTTTCGCTCCTAAGTGGAGGATTTGTCAGCCTTTACGCTCGCAAATTAAATTAATTGAGTGGGTCGTTAAACTTTTTTGCTGCATTAATTTGCATTTTTAAACCTTTGTTTGACTTTTAAAAGTTGATTTTTTGCTAGAGTTGAATTTCTTCAACAATTAGTACTACTTGAATAGTGAGAGAAAATAAAAGCGGCGGAAAGTATAAGTAGGCGACAGCAGGAATTTGACAGCATAATATTCTTAAATATAAATAATATTTTGTCAATATTAAGGACTTATAACATTGGTCTATTAATCTAGTAGCATAAGTAATGTTTATACGTATAAATTCATCCATACTTCATACTTATAAACCTTTCCGTCACTGCACAGCTGCTTGTTTGGGAACAAAACATAAATAAAGATATAACAATAAAAAATGAGTCTTCGATCATCTTTCTTATCATCATTACCTAAACTTAATTGGGTGGCTTGCACCAAACAGTCTGTAAACGTAAATTGTTCATTAAAATCTGTATGTATGGAAAGTTTGACAAGTTTATATGGAATTACAGCTGCAGGCACAATTTTAACGTAGAAGAAGTAGGTACCTATAGTCCCCCGCGGCTATGAAGTCAATCCTGAGACATGCCTCTAGGGTTGAATATGTATTTATTTTCTATGGTTGACATTGTCATTATTCAGAAACTTCATAGTTGCGCAATGTGTCAGGATTGACTTCATAGCCGTGGGGGACTGTAACAGTAAGTTGTTGCAACCCGCCGCCGTTAGATTCTTTTTGGTATAGTCTCTTATGCCTTTATAGGCTTAGCTTAGCTAATCAAATCATATATTATAAATTTGATTTGTCTCTAAAGTCTTCCTTAGCTGATTATAATCACCATTCTTCATTTAACGAGCGAGTGAAGCGAACGAAGTTCTCCGTTTCAGCTTGGGCAAAAAAAAAAACGTCCGGATGTCCGGATGTCCGGCAGTTCTCCTCTACAGTTCGCATTTCTCAACTGATTCTCGTAAAATTTTGTAAACAGGTTCGTGAATAATATTGATTTTGTATGGCAATAAAATTTTTCAAAATAAAAAAAAGATGAAATTGACAGGTTTGACAGCTCACAGAGCCACTAGTTTTAATTGTTAGTTAATTCGCTACGTTTTTTGTGACACTTTTTTTAGGTTTCCGTACCCAAAGGGTAAAATGGGACCCATTACTAAGACTCCGCTGTCCGTCCGTCTGTCCGTCTTTACCAGGCTCATGTATCTCATGAACCGTGATAGTTAGGCAGTTGAAATTTTCACAGATGGTTGCCGCTATAAAAAAAAAACAGTATAAAATATTTATTAAAGAACGTGTTTTTTTGCCGTTTTTATAAATAATGGCACGGAATCCTTCGTACGCGAGTCAGACTTGCATTTAGCCGGTTTTTTTACAACTACCCAAAAATTTGAGCCCAGGCGAAGCAAAATATAATAATCAAACCGACTGTACAGAAAGTAGGTATACATGTATAAGCCGGTGAAACCTGCGAACGGCTACTTTAAGATTTATAAGAAAAAGTTTGCCAATTCACGAAGAGGCCTCATAAATATTGTAACGTGTTTTCTGGAAGACTATACCGGTTCATGCTTGAACAGTTTTACGTTGGTAGTTTTCAAGGGAACACACAAAAAAACCTAATAAAATCATTTAATATTGTGTAAATGTATTATTATTCCGAAATTTCCGAATTGCGTCCACCTTTTTCCGCGAAACGATAATTTGGACGCACATGGTTTAATTATAGAATAGGTATATGTACAAGTAAATACACTCGCGGACAAAGAATACGGGTCGGTAAAATACCGTCATACTTCCTAAAATAGTGCCAGGTTGTAAGAACAGAACTATTATAATAATCTGTGGTACAGTTTATTTAATCCTTTCATGATATTTATTTAATTTTACATCTAACTAAACTGCAAAAATAGAGGTAAAAAATGACGTTACCAGGTTTGAATCGGACTCGTAAAAGCCCCATGAAAAAAATAACGTTAACGGAGCGAGACATGGCAAAAATCGTCATTTTTGGATAATGATATTTTTATGATAGTATCCCGGAAATTGGTAATACAGTTTGGTATTTTAAAGAATAATCTAATCGATACCTCCTACGTATACTGGTACAAGTGCAAAATAATGGTTTCACAGGACAGCTGTTCAAAGGTACTTAAACCCGTAACTTTCTCAGTTTTTGAGATAACTCTTCAAAATTTTGGCTCAGTACTAAGGAAGGCATTTTCCATAAACCTACATTAATCAAATTTATAAATTTTTGACCGTTTTGAAGAAAACTGCAAATACACTAGTATACGTGTATTTCACATGTCGTACTTGTGTGGTATACTGAGCTAATTACCACTTGCTCCAATATACGTCGTAGTAAATCGATTATTCATTTGATTATATTTTTGTATTGTATAAAGATAATTCGATAATTATGTTCATAGGGCTTGTATGAAAAACAAAGCCGGTGCAGTTTTGCTTCTTATTAACCTCTATTTAATGTTGTTCTAATGATTTCCTTACTTGGATCAATATACGTTGCGATGAATTTACCACTTGTATCAATATACAGCTAGTAATGTATTAAAAGTACCATAAAGAAATATTTAAAATAAATTATAACAAAAACTCAAATGTTCTATGCTATGTACAGGTTTTTATTCTCATAGAAAATTGTACAAAGGTAAGTAATTTTTTTATCACACTGTCAGAATCAGTCTTGAGCATCATTAATAAAATTAATCATCTGAATATGTTTATGTTTTAAGGCGAGTTTAATAAGAATATATTCTTACCATATTACTACTTAGTATCTAGGAACTAGTAATAACTGTATATATGATCACAACCAGTTACCTTAACTTTGGCCCTTTTTTACTTCACAACGTAAATAAAGGTTTTTACAATTCACAACTGAGATCATCAATTCTCCTAATATAGAATTAACGTAATGAAATTGAGATCATTTTGACCTAATAATTAATAAAAATAATACTTAAAAAAATACAAATCTACTATAAAATGAACACAAAATAACTCAACAACAAAATTAACTACTTTAGTTGCTTCAGCCCAGCTAGCACACTAATCGGACATATATTTACGTTCGGACGTATAACTTTACGATTGTGCCCATTTTTACGTTACTTAGCTAACATGGTAATCACGCAGCATATATTTATGCCATAGCGTAAAATATACGTAGCAAAATTATTACATTCATTTCATTCGTTCTATATTAGTCTATGGTTAGAAGCCTATTATAATACTACCTAATTAAAGAGTAATGATAAGCACTGCACAGTTTACTGAACAGTTGTTCTCCTGTATTAAGTTGTGTTATAATAGTTTTTTGTTTTTATTTACGTTACTCCCACCCCACAAAAAGTTTTACGTAGTGGTTTTAAGTAATTTAGCGAGTACCAAACACATGTTAGTTTATAATAGAATCAATAATATTTGTAAATTTGTGTAATATACTTTATTACAACACAAGCAAAAAATCATAATCATTGCGTTATTTATACTAATTTATAGTTAGTAATCATGTCCTAGCTAAAATTAAAAATGCTAGATCATTGTTTCAGGAGATGATAGGAGTTTTGAGACTGAAACCGTATGTGTTGTGACAGAAATCGGAGAAATCCTGCGAAAATTATATTGTTTTCATAGTGTTAAAATTTATCCGGGGTCTCGAGTGACCTACATAAAATTTCGTCCGTCAACGGCTCATATCGTCAAGTTTTATGTGCCAAAATCAAGAGCATGTTAGCATTTGACGTAAAGCAAATAGTTTTATGTGCAAGACATATAAATGGTCACATTTTACGTAAATGATGGTATAGCATGTTAGCTCATGACGGTAAAATTTTATACGTCGGTTGTGGACATAAAACATGTGCATAAAAGTCATCATTTTGTTAGTGTGCTAGCCAGGCAGTTTTATAAAATATCAACATTGCTTATTTAATAAAACAATCTAAAGCATTTGCTTTTTAACCAACAGGAACATATTTTAGGTAATCAAAATAAGAAACCTTAATAAGTAATCAGGTCATTGTATCAGACTAATTTGTGATAGAATTAGTGGTATTTAGCAGGAATTACACCAGTCTTACACATATCTCCAAGATCTTTCAATTTTTGCTTGTCGAGAGGCAATGGTGCTTGGTAAGCTACAATAATACTATCCAACCCTATTTCAAGCTCACTTAGTCGGCTCCTTGTTTGTTTCATGGAAGCACATTCAATAGATTCATATTCCTGTTCGAATCTGTACTTGTACTTTAATGTAAAGGGCTCTTCGTGTGATACATATACCTCACACATTCGGCTCCACATAACGGTTTGCCCTTTTGTACCTTTGCTCCAATTATTGAATAGCTTCAGACAAGCCTTAAAATTAAATACCGAGTCTCGGGAGACTTCTATAACTTCATACGGTTTTTCTACTTTCGCCATACGCATAGCCATATACCATTGCTCAGGTGTGTATATATTGACATTTTTCGTTCTTTTTTCAATTAGAGCATGCATGCTGTCACCTTCATTTTGTGTATGCCCAACTACAAGAAAACGATGTACTATTGATATGTTATATTTCCATTTATCAATAAAATACCATAAGCAACGTGCACTTAACATAATTACTAAAAATATTTGTCCACGTAGATGTATGCTTCGTTGTCTACTACTAAAACAAAGCGGAACACCGTCCGTACGCAGCGAGAGCTAGCGTGCATACTGAGGCAACTGCTAGTTACACTGGACTAAACCCGCCCCACCACTATATCGGTGCCGCGTATAGTGGTGTAAGTGAGTTGCCTCAGTTTATGTCGTACCGATTAGATGAATGGTGTTAGATGCATTCATACACGCTATTTTTTTCCGAAACTAATTGGAATATGCGTACGAAATTTTTGTGGTAGGTAAATATAGACATACTAATCACAAAAATGCAAAAAACTGAAAATCTCAAAATTGTCACTTGTATCAGTATACGTAGGAGGTGTCACTATTATGTAAATAAAACTAGTGTTAAATATTAGAACAAAACCTATTGCGGTTCTTTAATTAAGATTGGACCGAAATTTTTGATCGCCGAGTGTAGATTAGGTAATATTTCCTGAAACAACAAAAAATCCTTCAGCCGAACATGGTATATGAAATTCGGAAAGAATATGCTTTCGGAATTATTATTATATTATATTATAGGTATAATGTACCCAGTTTTTGTAGGTAGCTTTGATTATTGTGTAAACTGAGGGGTAATCACGTAACGTTCCGAACGACATTTAGACCTACCTGACGTGCGTACAATGCGTTACGTGATCGACCTACTACGACCTATACTGGTGTAAATCCAAATGTTACACTTTACTTTCCTTCATGTAACGGAAGTAAGTCATTTACTTCAATTACATCTATACTTGTAAATGTAATAACTTTGTTGGTACGAAAAACTTGGTTGGTCTTAATCTGCTGGTGTGACTTTAAGAATGCAGTTTTTACACCCAGTTATCATTTTTAACGCAGTTACTTTTGTAATTTAAACAATTTCATAGTTCCCTGAGGGTTTACCAGACTAAATAAAGCATAGTAAAAATAATGCTAGTTTTATGGTAAAAAAGAAAAAGAGAACATTATTGCCGAGTTGCGGAAAGTAAGTTGCCCGTTAAAAGACGAGTCATATCATCCAGGTTTGCACACAGGTCAAAAAAAAAAGTTTGGAAGTAGGTAATACTACTGAGATAGGTACTGCAAAAAATATAACGTGCTTGGTAAAGTAATCAATTCATATTTAAACCAACAAAGGCAATCTTTGCTATTAGGTAAGTTTAAGCTTTCGAACAATAAAAATATGAATAAAATACTACAACATCGAAATGAAATCTGCAATGGGTACATTAATTAAAAACCAACAATTCCAGAAAGCACTGCCCCATTTCCATTCCTTTCAAACTACAGACACTGAGTGAAAAGTAATTCTCAGTTATTACAATATCGCCAAGTCCACGCCAAGTCAAAAGGCTAGCCTTCCGATAAAACGAACAAAATCCAGAGCCTTAATTTTCCGGTTATTATACTAAGTTGTGAAGAAATCTTCACTTATTTCGTTTTTCATCGTTCCTCTTGGGTGTTCCTGACGGACAGTTTTCTGATTTCTCTCCCAAGTTTTTTATCGATAAATCTTATTTTGCCGGTGTGTTGGAGTTGTGAAGTAAGCGCTAAGTGTGACGGCTCAATAGGGATTGGATTATGTTTTTGACCAACTTCATAATAAGAAGGTTCTCTGTTTGAGC
The DNA here is from genome assembly GCA_963854355.1 of Epinotia brunnichana. Classification (NCBI taxonomy): domain Eukaryota; kingdom Metazoa; phylum Arthropoda; class Insecta; order Lepidoptera; family Tortricidae; genus Epinotia; species Epinotia brunnichana. The sequence continues at coordinate 25,105,581 of OY977949.1, forward strand.
TACACAGCTATACAGCATTAAGGAAACAATCATGTGCGTGATGCTATAGGTAGATCATTGTAGTTAGTTCCATATAAGATTAGAAAAATCGTGCGTTAAAATTCATGCAATTTCAATGAAAACTATAATGAAACAAAATTTTTCAAAAAATTCAAAATTCAAATGTTTATTCTGTAAGTTGGCCACATGGGCTCTTTCACAAGTCAACACAACAATAAGCATGAATACTGTTGAACTGGCCATCAGACAATGTATTATGTTTGACGTGTAATTTGAATTATGTTCACTTGACGTATATAAACTGGGAACAAGGGAATATTTGTTTTATTAGGTTATGGGCCCAGTTATATATGTAGATTCCTCTTCTGGGGGTACGTCATCTCCTTGTTCGTGCATGGTGGTAACCACGAAATAAGATGCGGTAATTGTAGTTCAGGTGTGGATTTTTAATCAACAATCACAATTACAGCAAAAACTTAAACGATTGTAACGATGTAATTGGATTAAACTATTTAAGGTTAGAAACGTGGTGTGTTCGTCGCAGAACTAGTTGACGTCTGTCTCGATTCAACGCTCCATCAAGAATGGCGGGCATAGCCGCCATCCTTCGTTCTCCCCCACCCACTTTCCTGTCGTCAGGTTGGTCAATTGTCACTTTTAACAATCAGGTTAGCTAACTTAACCGTTACTAGTTCTGCGCCGACCGCACCCAAGCAAATCGCTTGACGTTTCTAGAGACTACCAATAGATGGCGTTGTAAGGCACAAGATCAACAATAATAATTAGTCTACATTAGCATACAAAATACAAGGTGCTGAACAATTTGAAAAAAATCCTTAATAAGCCACGAACACCGCCCCTGTTGACACTCTGCGACATATATAACATTAATTTTATTAGCTACAGCCTTACAAACCTGGGCACGTGTGCATCGGGAGATGTATAGTCCCCAATATTCGATTAATACAAATATGAATATAATAGTTACAGAGATGTAAAGAGTCTCTAAAGTCAGAAATAACATAAAATTAGAAACTAAAATAATAAGGTACAGAGATGTATAGAGTCTCTATCAGAACTAAATTAAAAATAATAATAATAATGTACAGAGATGTATAGTCTCTAATGTCAGAATTAAAATTAAAAAGAAAAATAATTAAGTATACAGAGATGTATAGAGTCTCTAATGTCAGATTATAAATAAAATTAAACCAATAGCCTGTAAGCGAAGACTATCGAGACTGAACGGTTGGCCATGTTTCATTATCTTTCAAGTAGTCGTTGATCTTATAAAATCCTTTTTTCAGAAGAGCATTCTTAATGTATCGCTTGAATGAACCATAAGACAGCTCCCACGCGTCTAAGGGTACTTTATAATAAAAGCTTATACAGTTACCCATGAACGATTTTTTTACTTTCTGCAGTCGAAATTTGGGCATGACTAGTTTGTGTTTATTTCTTGTATTATAATTATGGACTTCAGAATGCTTAATAAAATTTTTGATATTTTTATGTGTGTACATTATCACGTCTAGTATGTATTGTGATGCTACTGTAAGGATACCTATATCTTTGAATCGTTCTCTCAAGGAATCTCGAGAGCCTAGGTTGTAGATAGATCGAATTGCTCTCTTTTGCAGGACGAAGATAGTATCTATGTCAGCAGCTTTCCCCCAGATTATTATGCCGTAAGACATAATGCTGTGAAAGTAACTAAAGTACTCCAGACGGGCTGTTTCCACGTCTGTGTATTGTCTTATTCGTCTTAATGCCTATGCGGCAGAGCTGAGCTTCTTCGCTAAAACAGATATGTGAGGCGTCCATTGTAACTGGTGGTCCAACGTGAGGCCTAAAAATAGCGTGTGGTCCACCAGTTCAAGTTTAGAGTTCAAGTATATTCGTGACCTAACGTAAAAAAAATAGTACGAGTATAGTTATGTTTGAAAAGCACTAAAATAAAGAGATAAGTAAAATTAGTACAATTGTTTCCTTTGATATCCTAGCTAGGTAAACGAAGAGACGCATTCGAATTTGTCCGTTAACAATCTATTTAATGTCATCAAATGACGTATAAAAATATTTGAGGTGTTGCTAGACTTGCAAGGCTACCTGTGCACTCCCTGGGCAGGTATCTCTGGAGCAAACAAAAATGGATAGCCAAACTAGCTGATTTATTGGGTCTGTTGTAGCTATCAATAACTGGGGCGATTTGAGAAAATCGTTTATTTTACAAATCATTTTGTGCTCAAAGATTCCGGTAAAAAAAATAAATTCAGAATCGTGGTGATCTGAAAATTAAATGGGAATCTTAGGAAAGATAATTGCAAAAACAGAACAGTAATCGAGATATTAAGGCTATCCAATTTATATTATCATTCATATTAAGCATAAATACGCAATACATTTAATAACTAAACTGAAACTGTTCGCAAATAAAATACATTATTTACAGATTTGTGACATTTATTAGTCGTATAATTGTAACACCTTTGTTGAACTTCCGCCATAGATAACCATGTTGCCTCTGACTCTTGCATTTTAATCCCAATTTATGCAGCTAATCTCGAACCCTATATTCTGCCAGCTTACAGATAGCAGGGACAAAATGTATTGAGTACTAAGTCACTGGAATGTGAACTTTTTTGGCAAACGTAGTACAAACCTGTTGTAAAGTAGGTGGGCATGTTTGGGTCAAAATGGGGAACAAAAACTAAGCGTATTTACTGAACACAAGCAAGGAGTTAAAATGATGAATGAACAAAATTCGTCACTTCGACTTTATTTCAATGCTGTTAAGATCCAAAGGTGACGAACATACTCATTCTGCGATTGAACACATTATACATTTTACACAAGACAGAAGAGTCTTATTTATTTAACAGTTGGATCAACTTTTTCTTGTTGTTATTCCGTCCCGGTAAGCCAAGAGACAACAGTGACAGACTTTCTTATAAAAAATACTATAAACTGGACTCCTATCATGCTAAGGAGATGCGCCACCATGGAATGGGTTTACCAATATTACAAAAACACGTTTTTAGTGGATTTAAACCCCATAAAATATTAGTATTAAAGGGTGACCCAGGAGACGTAACCATGGCAACGAGCAACGAGAAATAGTTGATTGACCCAGTTAACAGTTTCGGTATGTAAATGTACAATTTGATCCGCTCACACAAGCAAAGGCGCATACCTGTATTGACCAAGCGGCAAAAGCCGTATCCTATTCAAGACCAATGACTCTCATACGAGTCCTACAGTCGGCCACATAAGTTGCTGAACACTTAAGTACCTTGTCGTTTTCACTCCTTTGACAACTTTATATGGCAGTTTAACATGACGTTTAATGCGACACGGTACAAAGGTGTTAATTTAAGTCCCTTGTGAGGCTGACCGTACCTCTACGAGTGAAGCAACGCTGCAGCGTACCACACTTGGTTGGCATCGAATGGCTTGAACAGCCGTAGCGCTGTGCCATAGTTCGTAGCAGCTTAAGGTGGTTCGTTTGCCATACAAAGCGTTATTTGACATTCGCAGGCTAACTGCGTGATATTTTAAGAAACTTATGTAACAAACTTTCTTCAAATGGCTTCCCATTTGCGCCAAATTCCCTCTTACCTAGAATAAACTTGCATAAACTAGATTAATTTGAGAAAAATAGTTTTCCCAAAATATTACGTCCCAAACCAATTTCTCAAATTAATCTAGTTTATACAAGTTTATTCTAGGAAAGAGGGAATTTGGCGCTAATGGGAAGCCGATTTATGAAAGTTTGTTACATAAGTTTCTTAAAATATCACGCCGTTAGCCTGCGAATGTCAAATAACGTTTTGTATGGCAATCGAACCACCTTAAGGTGACGTGAGCTAAGAAAACGGATTTTTAAAAAATCGTAGTTCTCGTTTGGATTACAATACGGCTGCCTTTAATGTAATTAGCAATCTTGAGGCGTTTTCGAGGGAAAACAGCTCTTCGAATCCTGACTTTCGCTCGATAGAAAAAAATCACGAACATAGGTCTAAAAAGTTCATAACAAATTATGCACAACAGCTAAACATATTAAAATTGGTTCTAAAAATCGGCAATATCATGTTTGAGGGAACTTAGCTATTACTTTTTTATTTAATTAAACGCAAAAAAATGATATCCGCGCTTCCGAACACGCACTTCCATCTCGCTCACGCTTATATTATTATGCTCAGTGAGAGGGAGAGAAGACCACGAGCATACGGCGCCTTAACACATTCACTGCCAAGAATCGCTTCGCGCTACGCTCGCAGCCGATCCCGTGGGTTTCCTCGTAAAAAAAACTGTTGACAATAAGTAGGGTAAAACTAAAGCACTGCACGTGCACATCCGTGCCGCCAAAAGGTCGTTACTTCATATGAACTCTGTAGAGACTTGCAGCCTTTTGGCTGGAGCGATAGTTTAGTGTTTTCCGAGTACCGCGTTAAATATAATTTTTAACTTTTCTAAGTTGTAGTTATTGAAGAGCCCTGTGCTGTAGTCCACCGGCAAAACCTTCTAATCTCGATTCTTAAGTACTTAGGTGATAGATGTACAAGCTGTAAAATCGCAAACTTACTCGGCTCGACGTCGATGACAACGTACGAGCTGTAAAATCAAACTTGGTTCGATCACTTAACACAACGTCAAATGCCACAAGCCATCGGCACCCACATACTGCACAAACAAAATGGTGGCTCGCAATTCACGGCGGTCACAGACGTATGAGCCAAGGCGGGCTACGAGCAAAAATCAAACATGTTTGATCGTCGTCGACAAACTTGCTCGGCGGTTTTAAAGTACGCGTACTTACTAATGCCTTGATCACACGTACCGAGCAAACGGGCGAGACAGAGGGCCTACCGCGAAAGGCATTCGAAGTTTCCCCTCTCTTTCACACTTACGAGTTCGTACCTAAGTGCGACAGTGAGGGAAAACTTCGAATGCCGTTCGCGGTAGACCCTCAGTGCTCTCGGCCGAATACTCGGTGCGTATAACATAGTGAGTGACAGTTTATACGCACCGAGTACTCGGCCGAGAGCACTGTCTCGCCCGTTTGCTCGGTACGTGTGATCAAGGCATTAGAATGACACACAGGCGAGCAAGGTCGTCGAACTGTAAGTTCACGAACTTCCACGCCCGTCTTTATCACCCTTACGACGACACTACCCTATGGCGTCATGGCGGCTGTCAAGTATCGTCCCCGCGGTGTGACAATATCTACCCAAGCTCTGTCTGTTAACAAGATCTTAATGTATTAAATCATGATATCTTCAAGGAGTGGTGCGTTTTTAGTAAACAGTAGGTACATGAAAGCTCGAGGAGGAAACATTCATGTATATTGAAAATCGAAACAAAGCGAATTCCATGTCGTTTTTTAAAGTCTTATGAATGCTAGGGTATTGAAAATTTTCTCAACCTTTATCCTTGTCCTCAATTGTTATCTTATTTTGTTTTTAACAATGTTTATTAACCACCTTTTTTAAAGAAAAGAAACGGGGAAATATTGTAATTTCCTGGGTTTCTGGCGTACACATTTATTTTTATTTTTATGAAGACTGTACTGTTGTGCCGGTATTTATTGTTTTGTTAGGGTGGGTTGCATCAATTAACGATAACAGACCTATCAACCTTAAATATGGCGCCGGCAGCTGTCATTCCATAGAAACTTGTCAAACATTACATACATTTAGATGTTAACGAAGTTTAGACGGTTTGGTATAACCCACCCTTTCCACTCACCTTTATCGGCAGCGCCCTGTGAAATTGTACCAGCCTTGTTTCATTCTTCAAGCTCTAACAGTTAGATCCTAAAGTTCAGTCAAGAGCATTCACGAACACGGTGGTTGATTATTTCGGACCGCTTATGGTAACGATAGGCAGGCGACATGAGAAGCGATGGGTCGCTCTGGCGGTGAGTAACGTGGCCAAGAGCTTCCGAAAAGATGCCCTGTGTTGAGAGTGGGGGATGTGCATTATCTAGCTATCACCTAGACTACATGCAACGCGTTTGTGATTCCTCTGGAGTTGCAAGAGTTCATGGGCTACGGTATCCCCTAACCACAACGCAGGACGTATGCTAGTTTGCTACCGTCGTGGTATAAAAAAGGTTTTTTTTTAATACAACGACGGTTTTTTTTTATTTGTGATGATGATTACACATGACGGTTTACAAACCACACTGTTTTTTGAAATCTATTTCGACTATTTCTTCACTTTTTGAGTACAATGCCTGTGACGTACGGACATACAGACAGACGAAACTGTAAGGGGTGTTTGCCGTTTTGGCTTCGGAACCCTAAAAACTTAAGTGTACAATATGTAACACAGCAACAAGTATATTATAATACTTACTAGAAGATTCTGACCCTAAACTATTGTACACATTTTTAAATTTTTTATTCATAAGGCAAATATTTAAAAAACCCATTATGGATGAAAATGACAATGTATCTCAGTATTTTTTTCTGTATGACTTCCTTTTTAATATCCGGTAAGGCAGACCATATACATACAGATGCATAATATCATCATCAGACTGTCGAACGAAAGATAACGAACCGCTTTAAACGTTTGTTAACATGCTCCATTCCCCAAACGGGGGAAGTTTCATTGTTAGGCCCCAGGCTTGGCACGGGGGCCAGGGGGCCGAGGCCAGGGGGCCAGGGGCCCATTACGTGGATAATAAAGTTAACGAGCAACATCTCATTACTGCTTCACGTGAATACTCAAACTGTACCCGCACGTTGCCTACACGAGTCGATTGAGAAACTTTAGTAGAAGCGAGAAGATTAGATACGGTACGGTATTTTAATCCCGGCATAATAAGGCATTTTGTTTTTCATGAGAATATTTGTTCGTGAGTCATGGATGTTTTCTATGTATTTAAGTATTTATTACTCTTCATACATATGTGTATAATAGTCCAAGCTTTGCTCAGTTTGGATTTGGTTTGGATAGATAGATAGATAGATAGATAGATCGTTTATTTGCTTGAATAATGGTCATTATAAGTGTTACTTTTCAATTTTACAGTCCAGCACAATTCTGCCGGCTGATGGCGTGCAAATATTTAAAGAAAATCGTCACATACATTGGAATAGCGGGGAAACCCTTACAAAAATCGACCTAGTGATTTTTGTAATATTTTCCTCCAATACTTATTTAGCTACTAGCTATCCACACGGTTTGGTACTCATATAACAGAGAACGCAGGCAAAGCAATGGAAAAAACAATAGCCTGTGGTCAAAGATATTTTCAAATTGGGTCGGATCACACTTTTTGTCAGGATGTGAATGACATACTAAAAACCCAGGTGAGCTTGAAAGAGCATGCTTTTAGACAAAGAAGGAAAGCACAGTTTTCTGTCAAGCATTCGGAAATCATTCAGTCATCATCATCATCATATCAGCCGAAAGACGTCCACTGCTGGATATAGACCTCCCCCAAAGAGTGCCAAAATGATCGGTCCTGCGCCACCCGCATCCAGCGGTCTCCAGTAGTATATAAGTATTATAATTTACAAGCTGCCCGCGCATTTGTACGCCATCAGGCAGGGTATAGAGTACTACAGTACCGGCCAATAATATATCACCTGACTCAGCGTAAATGCTAGCTACAGCGTAAATTTACAGTATTGTATTGCAGTCGTCGTCAAAATTTTATATAAAATATGTACGAGTAACTAGTAAAATATGAGATGTTTCAACAAACCTAAATTGTTTACTCTATGTTACACGTTCATACAATAAAACGCAAAGGTGATATATTATTGGCCGGTACTGTTCATTTAATAAATTATTTACCACCACTGTAATCAGATTGACATAATATAATACTCACAAATAAAAAACGTTGAACTTTGAACTTTGAGATGTTTCAAACGTGTGTTAAAAAGAGGCCAGGCAGAGACACGAGATAAAATAAAGGCTTTGTCCATCCCGAAGAACTAGTCTATATACTAAATGGGTTTCTAAAACCGCATAAGTTGGACACTACCCCCTAACTACATACTCACGAAACTTCAAACTTTCACAGACATTAATACCCCTTCATTATTAGTATTGAGTATGTTTGTGACATTATTAACATTATTGTTTTAATTATATTATTAAGGTAACGAGTCTACATTTTATAATACATCTAAAGGTTTACTAAATGCTTAAGTTTCACGCACGATCCCTGTGATAATCTTGATCTTTGATTTATTTTAAACGCAGAAATACCAAGAGCACCTGAATGCCAAATTAACTTTACGTAACTCGTAATGAGACAGCTAAGACTAATCCTGAACTTCGTCTGAAGTACTTATTCGTAATGGCATCTAGAAATAATGAGTCCCTACCCATTAATATATATTTAGGCCTTTTGAATTATAGTGATCTTATGTTTGCTATTCTTATCCACGACTCAAAAGGTCAATTCATGATCAACAAGTCGGTACAGGCGCGCCGCCGCACACATAAAAAAAACAATTATGTGACAATTACAGAAATTCAACTAGCACATAACATGTTTAGTAAGCTCAAAAGTTTTTTGTTATATAGGTACTAAATGACCATATATTTAATATCTATAAATATTTCAATACATAGGCTTACCGGTCGTCATACGTACCCGAATACCTAAATACCTCGGTCGCTCTCACCCGCTTGACATCGTATGGCAGTCTTTAAACATGATGTTAATAGTAGTTTATGTGACTGTATATAATAAAGGGCATTTTGATGCCCTTTATTATATACAGTCACGAGTACGAGTGAAGGTTTATGAAACGAGCGTCAGCGAGTTTCATAAAATGATCACACGAGTGCTTTAATGCCTTATTATGTACAGTTACATACACTAGTTTACCTACCCACATATTGTAAATCCTCAATGATTTGTTCGGGAACCATTAGAATAACTAGACTAGATTTCAAATCATGACCAACTATTTACATTTCCAAAATAACATCAATATCGATGTTATTATGATTTTTCATACATTATTATAACACTGGCACAGATAAAACGCTGATGTTACGTTACTGGTTGCAATAATGGTGGTCATTATATATGGTTTCCGAATACATTATAAAGGATTTATGATGTGGGTGTAGATAAAGCTGCATACGGCACAAGTGTACAGCCCTCTGTTAGTTTGACCGTACTAGATTTCTGCAAAACTGGCTGCCTTCTATATTCAAGGTTCAAACTAGAAGAAACTAGCCTTTGCCTCAGTTGGCCCATTTTCCTCTTTGGATCAAAATCCAAAATATAAAAAAAGCCATTGGCCAATATATTACTTATTTATTGCATACATTTTCTTTTAAAACAGGCTACTATTTTCACATTTATATTCGAAACGAGAGTCAGTATTTAAATGTCAACATTCAGGGTGTTGAGTCATGCAGCTGCGTCGGGTGTAATGTGCAGGTAGGCTTTCCGTTAGTCCTGGATACGAGTGCAGGGGCAACGTTGAACGATATGTTCCATAGTTTGGGCCTCTTCACCACATTCGCACAAGGCGGAGACCGTCCACCCCCACTTGTGCAGGAATTAGTTGCAGCGGCCGTGGCCAGTCCTTAGCCTATAAGCGGCACCATTGTTTCCGAGGCAGGCCAGAGTTTGCGAGTGGGGAGACTATAGTCTCCATACATAATTTAGCAGTATTTCATTAATTTTTCTAAACCTCGGACATATTAAGGATATGTACGGGCAACCAATTTGATTCCTAGGCCACCGTCGAACCCTGTCATTTTAACTGCTACACGTAACGCAATAATTCTAGTAACCCGTATTGACATAGCATTTACAACGGCAAGGTTCTATGATGGCCTAGGAATGAAATTGGTTGACTGTACGTGTACGTCCTGAGCGTATATTACGAGTACTTTCTATCGCACGATCGTTCGGAAACGTTAAGAACCTCGACGCGAATGGACGCAAAGGGAATTGAAATTAAAACTTTACAAAGTCACGGAGCAAAAGTTAATCTGTAATGCAATTCAATTGCTCTTGCAATATCTATTGGACGTGGGCGATAAGCTAGAGCCCCAAGTTCTTTCGAAAACCGAAAAATTACAGTTGAATTCCCACACGAAGGATCGTATGTAACTTTTATATATCAAGGGCACAGCAGGCAGTGCCCCCGCCAATTCGAGCTTATTACATAAGTTCATTCAAAATGTTGGTAACTAAAATGTATTATACTTTTCTCACGAACGCAAAAAAATATGTGACAGAAAAGGATAAACGAATTTTATTGACATTTTACTGAAAGGTTTTATGTACATTCATGGATAAAGGCAATAGACGTTTGTATGCTTTGCGGTTTGTATCGTATTCACAATAACGTTCATATACCAACAACTCGCATCAAGCATGCCAATTTAAGTCTGATCTCAGAGTATTTATTAATTTATTTCAACTTTATTGCATAAAATACAAAAAAAAGTACAAATGGCGAGTTTAATGCCAAATGGCATTGTCTACCAGCTAATCATTGGGCTAAACAGAGACTTAAAAAAGGTGCAAAGAAAAAAGTGTGATCATTTCTGTTACGAATACGTGAAGAGAATGAAAACTAAATAGATTATACACTACATATAGACATACATAAATAAAAAATTGTCAGAGTAGGCATTAGCTAATAAATAAATATTAATGGACAATCTTACACAAATCGAAACAGTCCCATAGTAAACTCAATAAGCCTTGTATTATATGAGTACTAGACGATATACTTAAGTAACTAGGTACATAGGAAACATCCAAGATTCAGAAACAAATATTCATATGCTCGGACACACAAATATTTGCCCTTACCGGGATTCGAACCCAGGACCCTCAGCTTCGTAGGCAGCGTCACTACACACTAGGCTAACCGATCGTCTTAGTTATTACGAATCTCAGTGTCAAGTTTAGTGATACGTGAAGTGAGTTGAGCTGCGATTCCACGTGTCTTAATTGACATACTTAAGGGACATCCCTAGTTTTACTCTTCTATCATGTGACATGTCTCTGACATTTCGCATTTGAAAGAAAATACATGATCACTTTAATGCTAATGGATGTCAGATTTTGCCATCACAAATCTGACCTCAGTATAGTCGACGTCACAATTAAATGTACCTACACTTTTGTCTCTTATTCCCATGTGATAAAGCGTAAAATGTATGCATATTTCGTTCACTGCACGTTACGTGTAATTAAGGCGTAAATACACAGTCGATGGAACTTCTCGTATTTGTGAAATGTTTGTGTATTGCCCCTTGGGTACTTTGTTTCACTGTCGTGTCATTCTAGCATTAGGGTTAACACCAAATAACTTGCTTCATTACCTCGGGCACTAAATGAAAATGTTTCGGCGGACAGGAGGCGTGGTGTTATAAATCGGCCGTGCCGTGGCTAAGGGCGCGAAATTCTTCATTATACTCCACATTTACGTAAAAGAACGTTTTTTAGGGTTTGGTACGTCCGAATGAAGAAACGAATGCCTTTTGTGATTACTTTTGGGTCTGTCTGTCCGTATGCCTAAGCCTATTTGCAAAGAAATGAAAGTTTTGCAATCACACCACGTGACAGCTTTGATTTTAGGGTCTCAAATACAGGTTGACTGGTAATGGGGAATGGATGAAAATTTTAGAATTGCCTGATTTTTATTTAAGTGTTAGGAATAACCTTCCTTAACACCAGAAAAAAATTGCAGACTTTTCAGGCGCGTCAATTATTTTTGAAAAATATAAACACTTTCCTCACTTACGTTTTGGGTTTAGGACGGCGAATGAGACATTTTCCTTGATTCGTCTCATATTATAAAAAATATCTTAAAAATCCGTGGTAAACTGACACTGGAAATGATATTGACAGCTGCAGCAGCTATATTTGTCATGACCAGGGTCAGATATTCTAAATAGTTTTGACCCCTGGTTGACTGGACATAAATTGTTGCAAATTAGCTCTATTATAACCCCTTTCAAGGAATAGGTCTAATTACCAGGGTTTACTATTGAGAGGCATAAAATCATTAATACTAATATAGTTACGCATAATTACTTTACGCCGAAAATAAGATATGCATAAGTCACATTTCGCATATTTTTTTATGCATAATATTAAAAAGCATAAATACAGAAAGCATAACCCACATTAAAACTAATAACAAAAAGCATAAACATGAATACCCATAATAATCAATTGACATCATATCAAAATGCATAACGCTATTATCATATTAAAAGGAGTAGGTACGTATCACAATGTCTAAAATTAAAAAAAAACTAACGTTAAATAACCTACGTTCAAAATCCCTAAAATCTAAAAATTTTGATTTTAGTGATTTTAGCCTATGGTTTAGCTTCCCGCTTCCGTCTTCTAACCTATCCGCGATCCGAGTCGGTTTTGCTTTGTCTTCGAGATTTTTTTTTATAAAATAGCGGAAAAACTAATAATATCATTTTAGGTATTTTGACCAGCTTCATTCATTTAGACAACTGAAATTATGGAAAATGACAGATATACCAACTAATTATTAGCCCAAACATGCCTAATGTATATAATACACATTAGTCTAGCTAAAATTATGCTAATAGCGTAGTATGCCAGAAAAACAGTAGGCCAAAATATTACTATGCGAAAGTACTATTATGCCACAAATAATTATGACAAACCAATTATGTGAAACTGTATTAGTCTAAAAACCATTATGCGATCCAAGGGGATACCAATTACCAGTCACCCTGTATATGATGTTGTTTTTAAACATGGAAATCAAACCTATGAATTTATTTTACAGAAAGTTATGTAACTACTGAGCTAATAAAACCGATACCTAGGCAAAATAAAATTACCTGGTGCCGCCCTACACAGAGCAAAAAAAAAAAAAAAAAAAAGTGCGAGTCGGAGTCGCGCACGAAGGGTTCCGTAAGTACCATTGTCTATAAACACAGCAAATTTAATCACGTTTGTTGTATGGGAAAATAAAATAAAAATATTTATTCCATTCTGTTTTTTAGTATTTGTTGTTATAGCGGCAACAGAAATACATCATCTGTGAAAAATTCAACTGTCTAACTATCACGGTTCATGAGATACAGCCTGGTGACAGACGGACAGACAGACAGACAGACAGACGAATAGCGGAGTCTTAAAAATAGGGTCCCGTTTTACTTTTTGGGTACGGAATCCTTAAAACGAAAAAAATAAGGCACACAGGTGACCATAACATGAGTGCATTTGAAATAAACTGCTAAGTATAGGCTTAAATGACATACTGAAGATAATAGGTATCCAAAAAAAAACGGAGGAAGAGAAATTGTTCACAGTGTGGCCCTAAAACAATAAGAGGGTAAGCTTGCCCATTAGAGTGGTCCTAAGGCTGTGAGCCTTCCAAGAACGATCACTGTCCTCGTAGCTCAGTGGTGAGAGCACTGTATCGGCAATACAAAGTTACAGGTTCGAGTCCTGAGCTCAGACGATGATGGTTTATGTTTCCATTATATTCGTTCTCTGCATCATATCGCTTAATAAGAGGGAAAGTCTAAACTTGTTCATTTTTTTTTTATTTCATTTTGTATTGGACATTTGGGGCATTTTGTAACAGCTATACATTATAATAGAATTGCTTCGTTCTCTCTATCTTTTTAAGTATATACTCCTTTGTATGTATAAGTATATAACAACCTGGCAACCGTACTGTCTTTTCGAAGATCTCACGGTTCTAAATACACTGATACGATCAAACAGTGTATTTTAATAGCCATACGATAAATAAATAAATTGTGTGTATCTTTCGTAATTTTCAGAAAAATAATTTAATCACGAAGCGTTCATTTAATTTTATATCATTTTTGAATGTCGCGGGTCACCACTTTAGCACTGCTGATGGTGCTATATATTTATATAAGTATACAAATGATAGACGAACGTGGAATGAATATTTATAATGAGGTTTTATTTATGTACAATGAATTAGATAATTTACAATGAATTAGATAAGCAAGCTTGCCGTCGCGAAGGGAAATGAATATAACAGCAGCTCGTAGTGATGCGCCACACGTTCTATGACTTCTAATAATATTTTTTTACTTAGCCGGACACATATCCACTATTGTAGTTAAAATATCTCGAATAAGCCAATAATTACAAAGCTAACATAAAAACGCTATGGTAGCCGAATGGTTCTGACATACGGTTTTCAAGGGGATGAGGTAAACTTCGTGACGAGGTTATCCTCTCAGGTTGGCACTGGTCCCACCGCCGACGATGAGCGAGAAGCGATTAGAGCTAGAGACTAGAAACGCTGGCGAGTAGCGAGATGCGAGTGCGTAGGTTCGATAGTTTTGTCGCTGGGCTATTAGCAAGTGTTCGAGTGCGATCGGCAATTACTCGCACCACTCGTTCAGGTGGGGCGGCCGAGCATGCAGTCCTGCCAAGCGAGTACCGCTTAGCGAGTTTTATCTTTGATAGCTTTTATATCTGCGATCAACTAGTTAAGAGAGACTTCTCGCCGGCAGTGTGAACAGCCAGCGATCAACGATAAGTATATGTGTCTCTTTTACCGACACGGGATCTATATCTCTTGTTCGTTTCTTGAGCGAGAAAATAGTCGATAGCTAATCGCTTCCTTGTCCTTCGTGGGACTAGTGCCGTACAGTAATAACCTTAGCAAGCCTGAAAGAGCCTTTGTTACGACAGAAAGAAATAGCAGTATCCTCATATTTTCGTGGCAAGTATCAGATTTAATGTCTTATATAGCCAGTGATTCTTCTGCACTTTAGTGTAAATCCAAACTAGAAAAGAACTTCCAAGAATAGTCTATAAAATTTTACGTCCCCAAGTTCTATGTCCTTATTCTAGCTCGATCGGATTTATATTTTATGCGTCTGACCGTTACGCTGAGAGCTTCTTACTCGTATAGAAGCAGAATAAGTAACAGTATATAAAGGTACAGATTTTCCACTCCCTTATGGCTCAGGGATCGTCCCCATGTTACATAGTTGAAAAACCTTGATACCTTGTGGCTTTTTTCCGTTGGACACTTGGTATGGCAGTTTAAACATCTTAAAGTGACAAGGTACAATGGGATCATTCCCTTGTGAATTCAAAAGTACAAATCTTTTAGACCTATTTTGCCGTAAAATTGTATCCAATGAAACGGCCGAAATCAGATTTCGTTCCTCTGTTATTTATTCCATAGATATGCAAATTCACCCTAAACTCCCTAAAGGTTTATTTATTAAATAATTTTAGATGATTGCGTAATTTACGTCCAAAAGGGAATTTTCAAATTGGAATGATAAAAGCAATTTAATGTATAGATTCCGTGATGGCAGCAATTAGTACATTTTGAACGTTGATATATTGGAGTAGTATTATAGTATTTCCCTGATATCAAAGCTTTGATTGAAATATTATGTTTGTAAAGGGTTAGTTGTTCAGAATATACACAAAATAATAGTTTCATTCGTTTCAATTTAAGCGTTTCAAGTATTTGACTTTAAACCACACATAATATTATGTATTAAGTTTGATTGAAACGTTTGTAACAGGTTATTAAATAGGTATTGTTTATGGTGTATTTTGTTCATAAAGTAAACTTTAAATACCTACTTAGTTCGAATAACAACTACTTTGTAAGACAACCTACTTAGAGAAGCTAGTTCTGTTGGGCCACGTAATTCAAGAGCTCCACCTTCTCTCTTCATCATCAAATCAACTTTATGATACCAAATTATAGCATCTTCATCTCTTTTATACATTTGCAAAGTTTCAAATGAATATCACTAACTGAAGGGTGAAAATCGACTTTCAGAATTTAATTAGATTGATACATAATTATCCTCGTAGCGTTATTCCTGGTTGTACCCTAAAGGAGCCCAGGGTCCGCTTTGACACTTAATCCCAAGATTTGGCAAAGGCACTAGTTTTACGAAATGGACTGCCATCTGACCTTCCAACCCAGAGGGAATAATTTACTTTAAAAACAAAGTTTAAACCGACTTCAATTCAGTACTTCGCCAAGCCACATAGGTACATGAAAATTTCCACATTTCCTTTCCAATTTGCCACATGCACTGCTTCCCGAGCGCAAATGCGTTGATTATTACAGAAAAAACCCAAGTCGCTATCTGTAGGCTGATAATTACATCTTTGAGGAGTTCCATAAGTCATCTGTGGTCTTCATCATCAGTTCCACTTCAACAAAACTGCGATTTCCGAAGGTAAATACACGAATTATAATAGAAAATACCAAAATCACTATATGCGTGCCTATATATAAGTTTTGAGGGTAGCCCTCAATTTCCCTGGGATCCCATCATCAGTTCCTGATTTCGTGACAACAGGACCACTTCGGAAGTATACTCTTTCGATTAAAAAAAGAATTTTGGAAATCGGTCCGGTCCACATTTGACGGAGAAATTGGCGAAAATACATTAAAAAAAAATACAGTGGAGCATATAACCTCCTCCTTTTTTGAAGATGGTTAATAAAAATAGACCTTATTGGGATCAGACCGGTTTGCTCACGATGTTTTCCTTCACCGAAAAGCTAACGGTAAATATTCCGTACATAAGTTCCGAAATACACATTGGTACGAGCCGGGAATTGAACCCACGACCGCCGCTTGACAGCCGCATAACTGCACCGCTAGACTACCGTAGCTTGATAGTTAGTAGTATAGTTGATATGAGTAAAATCAACTTTGGCCGCTGCACTGCACTCTTCATGAGAGCCTCGCAGCAATTAAACAGAAGCTGCATTTATATATTATGTTTCTGTTTTCAATGCCATACGATTAAATAAGTTGACATATGTATACATAGTGACCCAATCCTTGACACTTTCAACAATCATCATATCAGCCGGAAGACGTCCACTGCTGGACATAGGCCTTCCCCAAAGTGTGCCAAAGTTATCAGCCCTGCGCCAGCCGCATCTAGCGGACTCCCGCAACTTTTACCAGGTCATCAGTCCACGCTGCGTCTTCCCTGTGGTTGCGTGGTTGCTTGCAACCGCTATTGATTCTGCGTGCAATGTGCGCCGCCGCCACCCACTGCCACTAAAGTTTAGCGACTTTTAACTGATTGCATACCAATAGAGCTCAATAAATATGTGTCAACTATTCAGACATTAAAGTGTAAATCATCGGGACGTTTACCTTAACCTCATAAACTCTTGAACTACTCATACACTGTATCACGGGCCCTAAATACTTAATTATAAAAAAGGTCCGGCCCGAAATTAAACACGGCAGATTATACGAATCTCGGGGAGATAACCTTTCGGGCATGCATAAATAAACCGATTATAGCGAACAATTAGCTTGGGTTTTGTACGTAAAGGGTCCACGTTACGTTTATATATTATGCATCGATTTCTATACGCACTATATGGGTTTCAGAGAGCTGGTTCTTTTGAGTATTTCTAGAAAAGTGTGAAAATAGTACATATTTAGATTATAACACATAACATTTATTTTCTTATGTGAATATTAAATGATAATTAACATTAACTAAATTAAATGGACTGATGACCTGGTAAAGGTCGCGGGAGTCCGCTGGATGCGGGTGGCGCAGGACCGGTCACTTTGGAACTCTTTGGGGGAGGCCTATGTCCAGCAGTGGACGTCTTTCGGCTGATATGATGATGATGATGATGGAATTAAATTGAAACCAAGTTAAATCTAAAGAAGGCCCTCGAGGCATTGTACCGAGGATGCTGGCGGCATTTCCTCGCTGAATTGCAATGCTGATGCGTTGCGCGAGAAAGCGTGGCTCTTCGGTCACCAGTTACATCAACCGTATAAAGATTAGATGAGCTTTGGTATGGAGATAGTTTTACTTTGTTTTATAAGGGTATACACAGTATAATGAAGATTTATCTTTATTCCCAGGGGTTACCAAAGTATTCTAATGTAATTATGTTTAGAAGTCACATTGTTCTAACTGGAAAAAGCTCTAGTTGTAGTAATTCTTGTATATTGTTGAATTTTTTAATGTTACTAATAGCCTAATGAATGGTTATATATGTGTGCCGTCCATTTTATTAGTAATTACGATCTTATTAGTTATAGTTTAATATCTGACAAAGTAACTGAACGGACAATAACAATAAGATTAAAGTGCTATTTTAACAGTACATAAGAATAAATAGTAGCATTATACTGAAGTAGTCGTCATTGTTTATTAGTAGGGTTACATAATTATGTGTAATAAACATTGTTTGCTTACAATTTCACGAAATATGTGTTTTATTTAGGATCTCCAATAATAAATCACAAATAAGTTTATTTAAATCTTGCTAGTCGTTTTTCTCCCACTTAAAGAAGCCTGATTGACTTGACATTTACTGAGCATATGTAGTTTTGAAGACAATTAAATATTAAATCATTTTATTGGCAAAAAGGCTTCAGTCATACTTTTTTTTTACAAAAACCTGTTTTAAATGCAGTAACGGATGTTCGTAGCACTAAAAATCAAGCAAAATACCGTTTAAAACGCAGTAGTATAGCTCCGCGTACTGTGGTTTAAACGGTAATTCATCATTTGTCTGTGTAAGTGAATGCAAAACATGGACAGTAACTCGACTTTTTACTGTGTTTTAAGCGGTATTTCTTTTGGTTTTGCCTGTCTCAAAGAGTGCAGTACGAGCTTGAAATTTTGAAAAAGCATCATAATTAATTTCAGTGTACACTGAAACCATTGTTTTTAACGTCATCGTATTATATGTGTTGAGCGCTTTCCATGACAATAAATCACAAGTATATACCGCTTGAACGAACGGAAATAAACTACTTTTAAAGTGTTTTTTGCGTTTATCTCGAAATGGACTTTTTCGAGTTACTGCACTTTAGGTTCTGCACGGCAGAACAGACAAAATGCAGCCCCTTCATCCTCAACACCAGTGCCATGGGAAGACTTTTTTCTCAAACATGCAATGAAATGTCGTCATTACGTGGGTTATATCAGGCTTCAAAGTGTCACGTTTCGGGCGGATCAACTCGAGAGAACTGAAAAGGAATTTCATACGAAATTGAAGGCCTAAATATTTTTTTTTTAATTTTCTTTCCACATTCAGCCATAAAAATGAGTTTGATTTGAAGATTTTTTATTTATTTATTTCATTGCCTATATAATAGCACAGCGTAGTACTCGTAGTAGCTATTTTGCTGTCTGAAAATCAGCGCTGTAGGTGTCTGTCTGACACCTCTGCATCCTCTGCATAATGCTGATACAGCGACCGATTCATTAGACTCGGTCTCTGTGTGTCTTTTGTGTAGTAAATAAATGTCTTCTTTTTCTTTCTTTCTTTCTTTCATTGCATTTTTTTCATTTTGAGAAAAGCACTATACATGCCTGGCTGTGAAAAGGGCTTGCCGGCTTCGTATCACTATCCGGCTTCCCTACGGTCGGCCGTCTATACCTACTCACCCGGCAAGCCCTTCTTTCCCGGCGTCTGCAGTAATGTACATTTAGGTTTTGGTGTACCAGTACACCTATCTCCAGTATCCTATCAAAAAATTACCGAATCAATGTTTTAACAAGTACTTGGCCTGTTTTTGCCAGTTGGGACGCTTTAGCGCTAGGATTTGGCTAATAATAAGCTTATTCTCTTGGGAAATAATGTAAAACTAACCTTTTGTTGGTTTTGTAGCGAACAAAGAAAATACATGGCCTTTTTCGTTATCAAATTGATATTAGTAGCTATATAATTATATTCACAGCTTACAATCTTGTAGCGCTTATTTCTTATCTCTAATTAACAAAAGATTTTTAATACACAGCTCTTTATTTAGTAGGTAGTTGTTCTGTGAGCCGAAAGCCTAATTGCTCATAAAATATTTTTTTTCGAAATTCCCAAAAATTGCGTTGGAAATAAAAATCAATATAATCATCGAACCTGCAGGTCGATCACGTAACGCATTGTACGAACGTCGAGTAGGTCTAAATGTCACTTTTAATATGGAAAATTGACAGTTAAATTGTACCGGCGCGCGTTCGGAACGTTACGTGTTTACCCCCCCCTGCTCACAAACAATTAACGAGAATCGGTTGAGAAATGCGACCAGCACCTAGTGGAGAATAGCTGGACATCCGGACATACGAAAGAATTTCGGCCCAAGCTGAAGCAGAGAACTTCGTTCGGTTCGCTCGCTCGTACGCTCCCCGGCGCGTCCCTTCGGGAGTCGGGACGTCCATGCGAACGTAGTGGAGTATATCTCCAAAAAAGTTTGGGGAAAAAAAAATCGCTCGTACGATAAAACTTAACATACCTGTGTTTTGTAGGTGTTTTGCAAACTTTAATGTCTAAATATTAAAAGATAAACACTAAATAAGTTAACGCCATTGTAAGTAAGTACTCAACGAGTATATTTAAGGTGACACGGAAGTAATATACTGTGTTACTTTTTTGTTTGATGGCAATGCCACGTTCATTGCAAACTAAAAACCTCACAAAAAAAAAACAGAATACACAATGTTCTTTCCGTGTAAACTTCCAATGGGCATTAGTCACAAACCCACACCATCCTACAAAAGGGTATTTAAATGACATGCGTCTTTTTTAGGATTCCGTACCTCACAAGGAAAAACCGGAACCCGTATAGGATCACTTTGTTGTCCGTCTGTCTGTCTGTAGAGACCCTTTATCTCGGGATCGCGTGGAGGTATCGAGTTGAAATTAAAACCAAAACGGATAACGATTTGAGTGGGTTTTTTGTATCGAAAGTTTTCTATATCGGGAATATCAAGATGGATCCTAGCTATGTTTATTGGGTCAGGGTGTTTTAACTTAACTCAAGTCTACCGTCACTTGGAGCTGCGAAAAAATCAAACTTCAAAGTTAACCTGACAAAATGATACGGCCGTCTATGCCGTACAAAAACGTATATTTCGACACTCTCAAGGGAATCAAAAATGAAATAGGGTAGTTTCCGTTGACAATTAAATTTAGCAAGTAATATCGACTTATACAGCAAGTACAGGTTTTTTTTCATTTTTCAGTGTAATCATAATGAATAATTTTTATTCTTCTTTCTTAATTATAATATTCAGTTTAGTATGGATGGAAATTATAATGGACCGTTGCATCAGCGACCACTTGAAACTACTTACTTACTTTCATAAAATTAAAACCCCCTGACCCAACAAACAAAGCTAAGAACCGAACCATCTTCATATTCCCGATAGACAAAACTTTCGATACAAAAAACCGACTCAAATCGTTATCCGTTTTGGTTTTTTAATTTTGATTAAAGACTACCTATATTTGAATTAGGTACTTACGTACTAGTAATACGTAATCAATCATGGAGGAAGGTACTAATTTGTACTGAACCCTTGGTGGGTGAGTCCGGCTCGCACATGTCCGGTTTGTTTTTCATATTAAAAGAACGGTCATTACCAGTATAATGACGATCAAAAACACCATAGTGACATCGAGTAGCTTTTCTGAGCTATGATCCTTCTAGTTTGGCTCAAATAACCCTTATCTGGTTGCAGTAAGATTCTTTTCGATTATTTAAGATTTGTCAAAGAAAAAGGCACCCTTACCTTTGATTTCCGTTTGAATGTAGCTATTTAGCATAACCGTGTAATTAGGGTGGTGGTGCCAATTATCAACACAATACTGCATTAAGTGACTTGGACCCTTTCAACCGAACCCCAATACTGTGTAATGACTGGAGCATTTTTAATGGGATATACTATTTTATTTATTTTGATGTACCTATACAAATGATAGTGTATAATGATATTGTAGAAAACAGAGTTTCGAACACAGTGAATATTTTTTAAATTATTCGCCAAAGCGGGATTTGAATTGAACCCGCGCCCTCTGGAATCCATCCATCGCTTTTAACCAACTGAGCTACAGTGGGCTTCACCCGTGGCGATCACGAGGCTTTCAATCGCTTTACTCTATCGCTTGCTACTTACTGCTCGCCAAATCGTTTCTGGGCGTTTTTCAAAAAAAGTATACAACACTTTTTTTTACAGAATTCGTTTTTTAGGTTTTTCTTACTCAGAATCATTAATTCTATCGATCCTCATACAAGAAAAAAAGTGTCCAAAATATTCCATTCCAGATCGTCACATTTTTGTATGCAGTCTTTTTTTATTTATAATATGGTCGGCACTGGAACAAAAAACTTACATAGTAAAATCTGGGACACTTTTTTTCTTATATGAGGATCGATAGTATCAACGATTCTGAGTAAGAGAAACCAAAAAAAAAACGATTTCTGAAAAAATAAAGTTTTGTACACTTTTTTTGAAAAACGCTCTTCTAGCTTCTAGTTTTATTTGTTCCTCCTTGATCGTCACCGATATGACAGCTGCCTCAACATATCAGCCTTCCTATTCTGTAACTTGTTTTAAGCTCACGTCAACGCTCACCCACAAATATACCTTGACACCGCGATGCGTGTAATGTAATTAAGCGTAGGTAGAGGTCTAGTTTCGTAACGGGTGACCGGCGTGTTGAGCCGCATTAACGCGTAGCGAATAACAGCCCTGTATACATTGTAAAATCAGACAATTTGGCTCGTCACTTCCCATGAGTCAGTTCATGTAACAGGCTTGCACGCGCCGAATGTACGCGTCAAGTCAGAACAAGTGCCTAACATATAACAATATATAACAATATCGTATTAGCAAAATTAGCATGCGAATTGTCGATGAAAATCGACCCCGGTTATCGACATTTTGTCGTGTAAACGGCAACAGGCCATGTTAATGTCTCACAGACACGATGCTGAGTCATGAAACAAAAATCTTTCGTGTTAAGCTGCCCTCATCGTGAAATTGCTCTTATCTGAACAGGTTTTTTATTTAATTTTATGATTACACTTCGAGGTATGCTTGATAGTGTTTTCAAGTTCAGAATAAATGTAGTTTCAAAGTTCCATCCACTTAGTTATTTTAAATTATTCAAGAAAAAAATACTAGATTTGTTGTTAAAAAAATGTTATTATTCTGTAAAAGATTTTCTTAATGATAACAGTGTTTTGAAATTTGTTATTTATACATTTCTGTTATATTATTAATTAATTATTATAATTGTAATTGCGTAATAATAATGTTTAAATTTAAGTATTTCGTAATTGCCAGGTGCGCTCATATTTTAAATGTTTAACATCATACTGCAATTATACTATGCATGCTATAAATATTTGTACACCTACACTAGTGGGTAAAACATAGCGAACGATTTGTTATATAATATACCAGCTTAAATGTACCTATGTTTCACAAAAAAAAATTCTGATTTCTGATTTCTGATTAGGGTTCCGTACCTCAAAAGCCCTATCCTCGCTCACTGGATGTCCATGCATGTCCATTCCAACTATAATTATTCATAATAATTCATAATTCATCATTCATTTATTGCGTAATTATACTTTCTACTAACATAAGTAATGATAAGTATGGGCATTTTTCGTGCACCCAATTAGCGTGAGTTGTTAAACAAAAATTTACTCAGTGTCAGTTTTGTAACGAAAGTTAAGCATACAAATGATGTGGAAATGAACTGGTTTCACATTTAAATAACGTGTATGCATATCATTAATAGATTGAAAAGAAAAAGTCAATTTTTACACAAATTGAATACTTAATTGTCGTTCCAAAACTGACACTGAGTTAATTTTTAACCCACTTCAAAAAAAGGAGGAGGTTCTCAATTCGGATGTATTTTTTTATTTTTTTTTATTTTTAATGTTTGTTACCTCAGAACTCCGTCATTTATGAACCGATTCGTACAATTCTTTTTTTAACTGAAAGTATATGCTTCCAGATTGGTCCCATTGTTTCCAAAACCCCAGTTGGATGATGGGAACCATGAGGAATTGAGGGAACTCCTCAAATATATTAGGCACGCGTGTAGTAATTTCGGTATTTTCTATTATAACTCGTGTACCCGGAAATCATAAATTTGGTGAAGTGGAAGTGATGATGAAGACCACAGATGGCTTGTGGAACTTCTCAATGATGTACTTCAAACTATATAAGTACGTCACAGATTCTGATATTATTCCGTTGAAATAGCAAACAATGAAGTGCCAAAGGTAATTCTGAGATCCTTGAGGAATCGACGGAAGTCCTCAAATATTATCGGCCCACATACAGCGATTTGGTTTATTGGTCTAAAAATCAACGCTTTTGTTCTCGAAAATCAGTTCATGTGGTAAATTGGAAAAAAAATGTGAAAATGTTAATGTGGCTTGGCGGAGTACTGAATTGAAGTCGGTTAAAACTTTGTTTTGAAAGTATGTCACGTTACGTGGACTACCAAGATATTGATAGCCCACGGAACAGTTAGAAAAGCTAGACTACAGAAAGGAAAAAAGGTATTCGGGTCGGGGTTGTATATTTAATTTTTTAGTTTTGACAAGTGCAGGGGTTACAATGGCACACCGTACAGAATTTAGAGGTTGATCGTAAAAAAAGGTAAAGAAAACGTGAGGTAAGTCGTACGCAGATAGTGCGCGCCGTCCAAGGCGCATACAGATAGGGTGCGCAATCCAAGGGTGCGTGCGGATAGGGCGCGCAAAACAAGGGCGCGTACAGGTAGAGCGCGCAGTCCAAGGGCGCGTACAGGTAGAGCGCGCAGTCCAAGGGCGCGTACAGGTAGAGCGCGCAGTCCAAGGGCACGTACAGGTAGAGCGCGCAGTCCAAGCTCGCAATCCAAGGGCGCGTGCAGATAGGGCGCGCAACCCAGGAGCGCGTGCAGGTAGGGCGTACAGACGCCAAAGAGGGGCGCGTACAGATAGGGCGCGCAACCCAGGAGCGCGTGCAGGTAGGGCGTACAGACGCCAAAGAGGGGCGCGTACAGATAGGGCGCGCAACCCAGGAGCGCGTGCAGGTAGGGCGTACAGACGCCAAAGAGGGGCGCGTACTGGCGTCCACAAGGAGCACGTGCAGATAACGGACGTGGTTCGTCAACGCGCTGCCAGAACTCGTAGGAGGGACCTTCTTGAGGTGCGGGGCCAACTGTGACCCCGCACAGGTCAATTTAGAAGTCTTCCTGGTTTGGAAGTCGACGTAAAAACTGCTCGTTCCGCCCATTGTATGGGCTTATATACCCCAACCGACCAAGAATTCTAGAATTTCTAGTTCTAAATTTACAATTCAAAAATTTACAAGGTACCAGGATCACATAATAACGAAAAGTGAATACAACCTTAGACTAAAAGTATTCAACCTAAACTTCATGGTGACGCGGTTAACATAACTTGACATAATATCGTTGTTATGACAGATTGTCAAACATAAAAATTTAATTACAGGAAATGTTAATATTAGCACTAAAACAGTATTTAAAATACTGCTAAAACCACAGAAAAACAGGTAAAAAGAGTGTGCCAAAACGCACGTTAACATTAGCAGCGTACAGACGTCCTTTGCTGTTACAGAAACAGATTGAAAAGCCTGCTAGATGTCCCGTAATGTGAGAATCCTCAAACATGGCCCAGTATCACGACTGAGGCATGGGACGTGCATTTGTGTCCCTTAGAAGGATGAGGACTGCAACCGTTCTTAATAAGGTAAATGTTACAAGTAAATTATTGTTTAACAACTCACGCTAATTGGGTGCACGAATAATTGAAAATGCCCGTATAGTAGTATAAGTTTTTACTAACATAATATGGATGTGTAACAATTGTCCGAAATAAATGCTTTCATTTCATTTCAAAAGGAAAAAAACGGAACCCTTATAGGATCAATTTGTTGTCCGCCGGTTTGTCTGTCAAGACCCTTTATCTCGGGAACGCGTGGTCTATACTAGGGTACTTTCCGTACCCAGAACTATGAAATTTGGCAAGTAATATCGTCTTATACTACATAAAAAGTACAGGGAAAAATCGGTTAACTATACATTTGTAATTAAATCATAAAAAATATAGTATTTATTTAAAGTACGTAATCAATCATCAATTAAACTACCTACAAAATTGTACGGAACCCTCGATAGGCGAGTCTGACTTGAACTTGTCCGGTTTTTTTTCTTTGAGCTCATGTACAATATTGAAACTTCGTAAAATACTGTGCGTCAATGAGTTTTATAAAATCATTCAGATTCAATAGAAAGAGCGTTGGCCCGAAAATGTGGTAAAAAGGTTTATACCCACCAATTTGATTTTAAGAAATCCTATGCGCGACTTTGACATATTTGCTGTCTTAGAGAAAGTGAGCGTGTGATATATTTAAATCGAAATAAAATTTAACTGCCCTAAATGTTGTCTTAAATTGACCCCATAAACGACTCTTGTAGGATTATTGAAAGCTATTGACACGGTTGGAACATATTGATCTTTTACTTTGCGTAGGCGCTTGTTTATTTTTGTTAAGTAGGTGTTAAGTAGCTTTTATTACTAAATATCAATGTCACTGAACTGATTCAAGAGAATAAATAAAATTGAATCTGAGCGTTAGTGAAACACACACCTGATATACTAGTGCATTTAAAAAAGATTAAATGTTTAGTGTTGAATACGTTTAATTATGATCATAACATACATAATAATGTCCTGGTAAATACATACTTATTTCGTATGCATTGCGTAGGTAATAATCGTCTATAATATTTCTCGCGAAGCGCAGAGCGGCCTCTAAGTGCCGTGATAAAGACAAGTTTATTACGTCATTATTCCATTACGGTACGTTCAACTCTACTACCCTCTTTTGACATTTCTTTTATTTTTACGCGAATGCAGTTTCGAATTTACAACACTTTTCAAGATGCCCGACTTTTATCGGATTCTTGATAAAGGTTAAGTCATAAATTCATAATTTTGATCTTATTCTCGAAGCCGTTTTTTGGCATATTATTATAGATTTAAACTTACATGATTTTCACAGATTATTTTCACTGAAGGGGCATCCCCTTCCCCCTTGGCGTATATTTTTGTTTTTAGGGTTCTGCACCTCGAAAGGAAAAGCGGAACCCTTATAGAATCACTTTGTTGTCCGTCCGTCCGTCCGTCCATCTGTCAAGACCCTTTTTCTCAGGAACGCGTAGAGGTAACAAACAAGCATTGTACGGGGATGTGATTATCATAACGTCTAATGACAATTCACTAGTTAACCGGTCTAAGCGGGACCTCCAATCGCATTCAACTGTTGTAAGACTAACCATTGGTCAAACTGGAATGAGTTGAGAGGAAATGCCAAACAGGCTGTGAATCACATACCTTTACATATTGGCATGAGAAACGGTGTTTTTACCCGGGTGGGAATTATCGTACCTAAGCTACGCTTATTAAGTGCTACCCTCCTGTATAAATTAATTACTAAGATCGAATCTTATCACTGTTCACGAATTGCTGTGTCGATACAAACGACACTGTTAGATTTAACGAAATGTATTTTCTTTTATAAATGTAATAAAAAAAAAAAAAAACTGAAATTTTTACTAAATACTCAAGTTTACTGTCCCTTCGAGCTGTGAAAAAATCAAACTTCTAAGCCCACGCAATCATAAGATGCAGCCGTTTATGCCGCAAGGGAATCAAAACCTACAGGGTACTTCCCGTGAACTCAGAATCTTGAAATTTGGTACGAAACAACGTCTTATTGCACAGATACAGGAAAAATTGTGAAAACCGTAAATTTTTAGTTACCTACATCATATAATAAAAATATTTTTAATAAATAGAAGGTTTGTACGGAACCCTCGGTGCGTGAGTCCGACTCGCACTTGGCCGGTTTTTTTTTTATTATAACGAAAGTGAAACGATTTGACTGTATTATGGTTGTGTGCCCATAATTATGTTGTTATCGACGAGCCGGGGGACAGTCTGTTGCTCGCGTCCCTGCACGTGTCCTCTGGGTGGTGCTAAATGAGCGATAACACTTTCGGCGAAATAGGCGCTACTATAAAAATATCACATGGATATTCGCCTATTCTACAGATCGCCATACGATTAAATAAATCGACGAGCCATATTATTATATATATATCACGATATTTAATTTATCGTATTAGAAAAAGAATAACAAAAACTAAGTTTCCGAACCTCAATTATTATTTTTAAACACACTTTTATTTACGAAATACTAAATTAGATAAACCTAAAAAAGGGCATGGATCAAAATACGTATAAATCCCTAATAATAAAATGCAGCACTCATATATCTGAGCATGCCTACATCGGCTTGATTTTTCATTCCACCCATTTATCCAAAGCGCCAAAAGTCATGAACTCATTCAGTCTGACCTCCACGCACGTAAGAACTTACCATATTTCTTGGCAGGCGAAATAAATGTAGAAACTAGCTTGCATACATCCCTACATTGCCACATACACGACAAAATTATCAAAGCAGTTGAAACCGTCTATACTAACACGCGATGCATATGAATTTCGGAAGGGATCAGTTGATACAATGTGTTTTTTCCAGTTGCCCGCATAACTTTGCTACGCTACAACTGACAAATGCGTTGAATAAATCAAAATGGCTGCCCGCAAAACTGTTTCACGCAACATAAAATTGCTTTTTCATATTGCTATCGCGTCTTTTCTTAATAGCCAGACCTTAATAAGCCCCATTATCTTTTATAGACGTAGATTATTATCTTAAAAGTCGGCGGGGGTATAATGGGGAAGTTTACTTTTAACGGTTGATTACTCGTATCCTGAATGAAGATTAGAGCGGGTTGCATTGTATATTTTAGACATATGTAGCAAACCAGCCAAATACAATTATCAAGACGTTAATTAGTCCTATTCTAGTTAGTATTCACAACCCTTTTCGACAACCCAGCTCATTTTAACCAATACAACATGTCTTAAGTCCCGTTATCGTTTACAAAAGGTGAGTTCGTCTTTTATGGGAAATTGTGTGCGATTTTATAACAAAATTCCCAAAAATGTACAAGGTTTGTCATTAAATAAGTTTAAGTTGTTTATAAAAAGCCATTTAGTTAGTAAGGCCTATTACGTGATAAGCGACTTTATAAATGACAAAGACGCCTTTAAATTATTTTTATTATTATTATTTTCTATCTGTGTACTGACAAACTGACATACTCTAATTTTTAATTTGTTTTATATAATCCTGACATATATTTTTCCCTAGTTCTAATAATATTTTTTATTCTATTTTTGACATTGTGAAAACAGAATTCATGTTTGTAAGTTAACATGTGCCTAATTGTAAATGCAAATATGAAAATTTTAATATCTAAAAATATTTACAATTCACTTACATTAGAATTAAAGTATCAAACTATCAACTAACAAAAAGGACCGCCCCGGGTCGTTGGTGGCCCAAAAGTTCCCATGACACTGGCAGCGTTGCCACGCTGGATGGCCAACGAAATCTGTTGAGCAAATTAACTTTGACCTAATTATAACATATTGACATGTAAACATGTAAACTAGTGATATTTGACATTATTATAGTGATATATTACCAACTATAATTACCCTTTCAAACTTTAAGTTTGTTATATAATACTAGTAATTCATTACTTAATCTGTGATAATTGATAATACTGTAAAAGTGTAAAAATACATTGTAGTACTAAAGAAATGAAAATATACTTTGACCTTCAAAAAGTGTTCTGTATGAATCTATTTTGAATAAAATATTTTGACTTTGACTTTGACTTTGACTTATCTCCGATTGCACATAATTATGACCAAAGCTCGAGGCCATGTTATAGTTAATAGAGACGACAAGTGACAAGTGGCAAGTCAAGACAAGAGGATAATCACAATTATAAAATTCAGAGACTTCAATAAACTAAGTTGACAGTCGAAACCAGATTCACAGAATAGATGTCTGTTTCGATACCAAAATAAATTGAAGATCCTTTTAGACAATATAAAAGCATATCAAAATTGCCCATTTTTTTTCTTACAATCACAAAGGATACTGCGGAACCTATTACGTTTTTGGAGTCGATAACCTCTCCAGATCCATAACCTGAGAAAAGTCAAGACGCAAGTTATTTCTAATTTTAGTTTCAAATATCCGAGTAATAAAAATATGTTGTTCATGAAAAGACTTGTCACCCTTTGTAACACAATCCTATTCGTATCTTATCTAAATCGAAAGGATGTAGTAATAGTACATTATGATACAAGTGTGCTAAGTTGGTCATTACACTCGAGTCGGTTCTTAAGCCTGAGCCGAAGGCGAAGGCTTAATGGAGACGAGAAGTGTAATGACCAATACTCACGTGTTTCATACGACGTTTTTCAACACACTTGCGAGGAAAAAAAAAATAATAA
The DNA here is from genome assembly GCA_963854355.1 of Epinotia brunnichana. Lineage (NCBI taxonomy): Eukaryota > Metazoa > Arthropoda > Insecta > Lepidoptera > Tortricidae > Epinotia > Epinotia brunnichana. The sequence goes on from OY977949.1 coordinate 25,135,811, forward strand.
AAAATGAAAATGTTAAAAGATATGTAATGAAAAGGCACTAGTGCGATAATGTAATGTAAAAGTCACAGCATGGGTAATATTCTGCATTATTTTGCTAATATTTAAAAAGATATGTAATGAAAAGGCACTAGTGCGATAATGTAATGTAAAAGGCACGGCATGGGTAATATTCTGCATTATCAGTGTAAATACGCTGTAATAAGACCTACTTTACGAGCAGGTGTGTTGAAAAACATATTTTTAGAGCTTAGGCTTTTCATCGAAATGGGCTCGAATTTTCATGAAATTTTCTAGACATTGTCATTTCTAGATAATCCTCCCCATAGAAAACTTTCTTGTTAAATTTCGTAGATAACATTTATTACTTTCGCTTTTGTTGAAATATTGATTCGAGTGCTCACCTACTCAAGCTTGATTTGTTTCATTTGCGAATATTTTTCACATTTCAAAGAATTTCGAGAGCCCATTCTGATTTTAGTTCAACGCGTGAAGGAGTGAGTGTGTGAAACATATTGAAATCAAATTGCAATGCAAAATGTATGTCTCAAATTGATTCCAAGTTCGAACGCGTACTATCATCTAGATTCTAGAATATCTATACATATAATAAAGCTGAAGAGGGTCGAAAGTCTGTACATGGAAGATATTCGAAAAAAAATTGGCTAGGGATACTTAGAATCGATAACAGAACACGTTCCAACAGTTTTTAGAATTTTTGTCTGTTTGTCTGTTTATCTGTTTGTCTGTTTATGTGACCGCGCATCACGTGAAAACGGCTTAACCGATTAAGATGAAATTTGGCATAGAGATAGTTTGTGTCCTGGGGAAGGACTTAGGGTAGTTTTTATCCTGAAAATCAACCCCTAAGGGGATGAAATGGGGGGTGGAAATGTGTATGGAGCTACTTAAACCGCTGCACCGATTTAGATGAAATTTGGTATATGATTAGTTTGAGTCCCGGAAAAGGTTAAAGGATAGGTTTCATCCCGAAAATCTTCCCTTTAGGGGGTAAAATGGGGGAAGTGAAAAATTGGATGTAACCCATTTTGATGAAATTTGGTTTAGAGGTAGTTTAAGTTCTGGGGAAGGACATTGGATAGTTTTTATCTATACATATAATAAAGCTGAAGAGGGTCGAAAGTCTGTACATGGAAGATATTCGAAAAAAAATTGGCTAGGGATACTTAGAATCGATAACAGAACACGTTCCAACAGTTTTTAGAATTTTTGTCTGTTTGTCTGTTTATCTGTTTATATGTTTGTCTGTTTATGTGACCGCGCATCACGTGAAAACGGCTTAACCGATTAAGATGAAATTTAGCATAGAGATAGTTTGTGTACTGGGGAAGGACTTAGGTTAGTTTTTATCCTGAAAATCAATCCCTAAGGGGATGAAATGGGGGGTGGAAATGTGTATGGAGCTACTTAAACCGCTGCACCGATTTAGATGAAATTTGGTATATGATTAGTTTGAGTCCCGGAAAAGGTTAAAGGATAGGTTTCATCCCGAAAATCTTCCCTTTAGGGGGTAAAATGGGGGAAGTGAAAATATGGATGTAACCCATTTTGATGAAATTTGGTTTAGAGGTAGTTTAAGTTCTGGGGAAGGACATTGGATAGTTTTTATTCCGGAAATCTTTCCCTGACGGGGTGAAATGGGGGGTGAAATTTTGTAAGGACTCCGTTTAGATCAAATTTGGTATAAATATAGTTTGAGTCCCGGAGGATGACAATGGATAGTTTGAATCCCGAAAATCATCCCCCAAGGGGATGAAATAGGGATGAAAATGTGGATAAATCCCATTTAGTTCAAATTTGGTATAGAGATAGAAGGAGTCCCAGGGAAGGAAAATGCATAGTTTTTATCCTAAATCATCTCCTGAGGGGGTGAAATGAGGGGTGAAAATTTGGATAGAACCGATTTAGATGAAATTTGGTATGGAGATAGTTCAGAGTCCTGGGGAAGGACTAAACATAATTTAAGTCCAGAAATCATCTCCTAAGGGGGTGAAATGGAGTATGAAAATTTGGATGGAACCCATTTACGGTATAGCGAGTTGGAGTCTTGGGAAAGGACATAGGATAGTTTACTCCTGAAAATCATCCCATAAGGGGTTGTAATTGGGGGTGAAAATTTGTTTGTGACCCATTTTGATGAAATTTGGTATAAATATAGTTTGAGTCCCGGAGGATGAGAATGAATAGTTTTAATCCCAAAAATCATCCTCTCAGGGATAAAATAGGGGGTGAAAATTTGGATAAAACCCATTTAAATGAAATTTGGTAAATAGATAGAAGGAGTCCTAGGGAAGGACAATGCATAGTTTTTATCCCGAAAAATCATTTCCTGAGGTGGTGAAATGAGGGTTGAAGATTTGGATAGAACCCATTTAGATGAAATTTGGTATAGAGAGAGGTAGAGTCCTAGGAAAGAACATAGATTTTTTTTTTATTCCGGAACACATAAAAGGTGGAAATCATCCCCTAAGGGGGTGAGAAATGGTGGATGAACATTTGGATTGAACCCATTTACGGTATAGCGATAGATATGGAAGGACATATGATAGTTTTATCCCGAAAATCATCCCCTAAGGGGATGTAATTGGAGGTGGAAATTTGTTTGTGACACATTTTGATAAAATTTGGTTGAACGATAGTTTGAGTCCTGGAAAAGGACATATAATAGTTTCTATTCTAGAAATCATCCCCTAAGGGGGTCAATTGGAGGTGAAAATTTGGATGGAACCCATTTACGGTATAGCGGTAGTTGGGAGTCCTGGGGAATAGGAACGTTAACATTACATAAGTAAATTGACGTTCCAAGGGTAAAGGTACCTTATGGCGGTCTTAGCTTTGAAGATGTTTTCTAAAACGGGGTAAAAAAGACGTTTGATTATGGCTATTTTGAAAACTATTAGATGTAACATATAAAATGTTTAAATTACAAGTCAGTTAATTTAATCCTACGGTTTAGTAGAAAAGGTCCTTACGGCCGTGTGATATGAAAATATGCAAAATAATACTGAAAAAAGCCTACATGCATCGATACCCTATCCTTCATACAATCCATACTAATATTACAAATGCGAAAGTAACTCTGTCTGTCTGTTACCTTTTCATGCTTAAACCGCTGAACCGATTGAGATTAAATTTGGTTTAGAGATACTTTGAATTCCGGGGCCTTCCCAAATAGTCCTTACTAAAGAAAGTTTTTAATTGGAATTTCATCACCTAAGGGGGTGAAAAGGGGGAGAAAGTTACGATATAAACGAGTTCCGCGCGGACGAAGTCGCGGGCAAAAGCTAGTATATAATATGAGATGTAGTTTTTCAATTCGGAATAGTGGATGCTGGCTAGAGGTCGCAGGTACGAATGCGATGATAAATTGCATGTGATGTAATGCTAAATTAAATGTGGCTATTTTGTTAATATCATTTTACACAACCTAGATATACGGTTGAAATATATTATTGTGGACTCATACAAATTTTCTTTTGATTTTTTTAGCTAAACGTACATCAATAATAAGATTTCTCATTCAATGTTAAGCCGAGTAGATATACAAAATGTTGGTTTTTTAAACGGTAATGTTGTTAATGCGCAAGCGGGTCGTTTGCTTGTTTGCCACCGTCATTGTATTGTAAAGGGATGTGATAGGTAGCTCCTGCGGACGCAAGTGCCAGTTGTCCCCTGGGTGGTACTAAAGAGTGACAAACTCAAAGGCCAAAATAATGTATGCCATACGGTTAAATAAATAAATTGTATTGTAAAAAAGAAGCTCAGTTAATAACCCTTAAATGTAGTCACTTATCCATAGACTAACGCGGCTAACGTTGCTTAATCTCGGAACCACACCGCCTGGTCACGGAGCTGCTGAGCTTTTCATGGCTTTGGCTTTATTAGGTAATTACATCGATTAAACGGTCTACCTATAGCTGCGGTAGCAGACACCGTGACGGGATTCCATCAGTGTTCTGTTTTTGCCAATTTCAAATAACACTATCAATTATTAAACCGTTGACAATTATTATAAACAATTACAATACAAATACCTTACTATAAACTAAACCCACCCGTTCCCGGTGCAAAAGTACTAAGTACCCATAATGCTGGCGGCACTTTCACTTTGGATGATCATGTACAACCGTACAGTAAGCCAAGAAAGCGGTCTACCACTTTTGGACCTTATTTTCTATGCAATAAAGTCAATAAGTGGTAGACCACTTTCTTGGCTTAACTACTGTACACAAGGGACGGCTTTGAGCGGGGTTCCTCTTCCTATCCAAATAGTACTCGTAGAATATTAAATATACACAAGCATTACTTCTTGATACAGAACAACCGTTTTTGCAGGTGGAAAATTGATCAGTTGTATTGTATATAGTTAACCTTTAGCTGACGACGTGGTTTTAGAATAACACTTACACCGAGGTGACACCCAAAAGACGTGCAATTTTTTTGTACATAAACACCGTCCTTACGTCTGGTGAGACATTGATCGCTCTATAACTTTACTGACTCGCCGGGTTGCAGTCTTGGCTGCTGCTAGAGGACCCTAAAACAGGGAGCGATAGTGGGAAGGATAGCGTCAGATGTCACGCATATATGCAAAATATTTTCAAAATAAAACTGAAGTCTGTGAGACGTGTACCATGTCAATTAAAGGTTAAGGCAGAAAGAGCTATGAGAATTTTCCCCGGGCGGTTAGGAGCATCCCAACTTCCACTCGCGGCCGAACATTTCCAAGTGTAGGTTAAAACTAAACCACAAGTGTTCGCTTCAGCTACAGGAAGATATCCATCAAGTAAGGTTAAGGGTTATGTTTTTGCAAATATATTGTGTTTTGCCTCAGGCGCTTATAAGATGTTGCCAAGTATGGAGACAGGAGCTACGAAATGTTCAAAATTGGAGGTCATCTGGGAAAACAATTGAATCATTGAATAACGTCACGTTCAAGAAGTTTACAGGAAAATAGGAACAAGTGACGTCTAGATTTTCTTTAGTCGAACAGCGTTAATTTTAAGATCTGTATTCATAATCATTAAAATAGCAATAATAAGTTTACATCTCCTGGGTTCACCCATTTTTGACGAAGCCATGAAGAGCCCCTTTTGAGTAAACCTATTTCCAAATGTAGTGACACTTCGGACCGACTTACCAAAATTTGCATTCATTCTGCACTATTTGTTTTAAAATTTTGTTTACTCATCCCCAAACTTACTTACCTGCTGCGGAAATACCCCCAACTTGTCCAACCGATCAAAAGATCGTCTTCTAAAATTCCAACTAGAATCTATTCTTAACATCCATTTCAGGGAGCAGGCGTGAACCCAAGCCTCCTTACCGATAAGTTACGGTGATTTGGGTACTCGCAAAATTTCCAGTATTGCTCTGCCGGCATTCTTGGCTTCAATCCATAGCACCTCCGATTTCGCAGGTAAAATCCTTAAAGTCTCCCCGGCTACAAACTGGGAATTTGCGTGCCTGTTTAAATTCTCGAATGTCTGGCTGGCTGGATCGAGCCCAAATAATCCATCCCGACCTAAAATACAAAGGGCCTGGTATACCATAGCCTCTGTTTCAGTTTAAAATTCACCGATTGACGACACGACATGCAGGGATTGAGCCAGGCTTCTGGCTGTATCCAGTCCAGAGTCTGGACACTGGCTACATGCCTATCCCTCGCCTAATACTAGGGCATTCATAACCCATCCACACTCCGTATAGCCGTCGGTCTCCGGCTTTGGTCTGAGGTTTGTGTGGGCCACAGCTGCGCTTCCTGTGGGGCCTCCGTAGACCGCTTTGGCCACCACGGACTCGCCTGATCCTCAGGCGCTGGTCAACTGTCCTGCCATGCCACTCTCAATGACATAATTTCCTTAGAAGGGCGCTCGTCAGTGCCAGCAACATTCCCGCCGCTCTGAAACCCCAGATCGTGTGGAGCGATCGTAAGCACCCCGATGGGATGTCGCTGATTCCGTGGAAGATGGGCCGTGCACTGGTGTATGACGTCACTTGCGCTGACACGTTGGCTGCGTTCTACCTCCCTTCGACCAGCAGACGTGCCAGCGTGGGAGCAGACGCACAGGGATGAGCAAAAGCGGCCAAATATAATTGTCTCGGCACCCAGTACAAGTTCGTTGCATTCGGTGTCGAGACACTTGGCTCGTGGGGCAAGAGCGCGCGTGGGCTTCACGGGGCGCTCAGTAAACGCTTGAGGGAGGCAACAGGCGACCCTCGCGCACGCAGCTTTCTCGCACAAAGACTTGCAATCGCAATTCAACGCGGGAATGCTACCTACCAAAGGGTCCAAATTTAGAAAGTAATTTATAGTTTTTGGTAGGTTATTTTTAAGTTAGTTTTAATTTTAAATTTAGTTAACTATATAGTGTTTTTTTTATTTTTATCTGTTTTAATAATAAATTTATGTTTTACTATATAATAAGTTAAGCGTGATGATGCCTAAATATTTGTGTGATTTTTTTTATTGATAATATTATTATGAGAATTATTTGTTTCCATTACAATAAAATTGTCAGCTGCAACCTTAATTTATGTTATATCGAAGACGAAGTTGTTTCATTGGCTTTTGTATTTACTATCTAGACCGTCATGTGAATAGTTCAGTAGGTTTCTTAAGGAAACTACATAATGGGCTATTTTAAATAAGCGACATTTATTTCAGAGGCGTAATACGTCACGTTTCGAACGCGCGTTAGAGATGTCAACTGTCATTTCTTACAATGCGTTACGTGATCGACCTTGTGTTTTTGGGAATGACAATAATATTAGTGATATATAATGTACCTAATATGATAAATGATAAAAAACAAATATAATACAGAAGCTTAACCTTAAAATTGACTATAAAAAGACAAATTGGGGTACGCTGTATTGACCATCTTTTAAACAAAGACTATATTGATTTCAGAATATAAACATAATATATTGCTATCTCCATTAGTTAGTATTCCATGTACCCTATATATGATTTTAAGATGTAACCGTTTGAATTTCCGAACCCTTCGTCGGGGTTAAACAACCAGGCTAATGTTACAAAGGCCACCTGCCTATACTCGTATTATAGCTACATGCCACTTTACGTGGCTGATACGAGAATACAAGTAAGTATTTAGGAACAAGCTTTCACTCGTATGTTTTTAGTGTTTTAGACTACTTTCTTCACCAAGTCGGTGAAAAATTATCCATGGAAGACCGGCATTGAGGTACTTAGGTACTAAGTAGGCACTGTGAAGACCATTTCAATTACGATTTTAATTACTTGTTTATTTTCTTATGTATTAACTTAAGTTTGAAAGCATCATGTATTTTTGTCTGTTTTGATTGCGTGTACACAACAGTGCTTTTCGTTGTGTGTACAAACACACAACGAAAAGCACTGAAAAATTAATGAGGAAGATCAAATTATCTCAACTTAAGCGACATTATGAAGATTATTTTCTCTTGGTTCTATAAAATCATCAGGGTGTCGTAGTGAGAGTAGTTTAGAGTAGTAACTAGTTTAGAGTAGTAGCGATGTCAGTGCGCAAAATAACTTCAGTACTCTTTTCCGCCAGATTATCTTCTGTTAGGAGAACTTTCGTTAAACTTTAAACTGTTCCAAGAGTGTTGTATAAATCTTCATTAAATAACGATTCTTTAGTCTGTGACAGTTTGGATTGTCCTAAAGCTTTCTCGTGGGGCACATAGATTCTTAAACCTTTTATTAAACTAGTATTAAAGATTTTGCTGAGAAAATGTTTTAATTAATTTATAAGGTGTTTTTATTACAATTGGTGAATTTATGGAAGTAGCGTTACATCTATTAATTGAGGGAAAGGGCACAATTACCTACGCTAGAACAAGGCTTAACTCACAGTAGTACCATAATTAGAAAGTCAAATTCATAATGAAAAATAATTATCACTTTTTATGCTCGGTAAATTCGTCTTTATGTTGAGTCTGCACGTGTGTGGCTTTTTTGCTCTAGTGAACAAAGTTAAATCTGCGCACGGCCATACGGTTCACCACACAATGCAATGTCGACAAGCATGAGTTTAAATATGAAATATGAAAATATCCTTTACTCCCTTGGTCTTTAAAACTGTAAAAAACTTTGTTAGCTATATTGTTGTAAGTTCATCATCATCGTCCTATCAGTCGAAAGAAGTCTACATATACCTCCGTTTTCTACATCTGGACATAGGCCTCCACCAAAGAGTGCCACAATGTCCGGTCCTGCGCCACCAGCATCCAGCGAAATCCCGCCACCTTTACCAGATCACCAGTCCACCTTGGGGGGAGCCTACCCACGCTGCGTTTTCTGGCATGTGGTCACCACTCGAGAACCTCACCGCCCGTTGGCAATCGGTTCTGCGTGTAATGTGCCCCGCCCACTGCCACTTAAGTTAAGCGATCGGTTACTTTAGTTCTGCTGCGGATAGCCTCATTTCTGATGCGATCACGCAAAGAAACTCCCAGCATAGCCCTCTCCGTTGGTTACCCTTTGCGAAAATGTTGTTCCTCAAGTCAAGTAAAATTAATCTTGTGTCACTGTCATGTAGCGTTCACACTTTTTCTGTATGCATTTTCGTATTTTTGCTATTTTATAAAAAAAATTCTCTTCCCTACAGAAACTAAAGAAAGTCGATTCTCGCTGTCTGTCTCTATGTATCCGCACACCCAAAATCGTAGAAGAAAGCACAATGTCGCTCCTGTCCCAGACTGCAAGTCTTCTTATGCTGGTAAGCAATTTGCCACTCAATCAGCCCGTTTGTATAATCGTATAAATAAAAAAAATCAGCATTTACCCGCTACAAACTTATAATTGTAAGCTTACTTTAGTTTATTGGATAAAAAACTTAACTTATAATGAAACGGAAGCACTTATATCTTGCACAACATGATTTTGTACTTATACGGACACACACACACGCACTAAAACGCGCGCGCACTCACACACACACACACACACACACACACACACACACACACACACACACACACACACACACACACACACACAAACACACACACACACACACACACACACACACACACACACACACACACACACACACACACACACACACACACACACACACACACACACACACACACACACACACACACACACACTAACACACACCACACACACACACACACACACACACACACACACACACACACACACACACACACACACACACACACACACACACACACACACACACACACACACACACACACACACACACACACACACACACACACACACACACACACACACACACACACACACACACACACACACACACACACACACACACACACACACAATACACACATACACACACGCACCTGTACACACACACGACACCCACAAACACACACACACACACATTTTTCTTAGATTTATAATACAATTACCTAGCTAAAATATGTTCAACACACATATATTCCTACTTTTAAATTAAATAAATAAATATATATAAATAGATTATATCTGTACTTACCTTAATATTTAAACAATGTTATATTAAGTACCTTATTATGGGTTATGTACCACTTCTCGTTTTTTGGAAGAGCGGTGTCTCCTGACACAAGCAAAATTACTTGCTCAATAGGAGGCTCCAACCTTTGCTATCTGTTAATTTACTTTTATAACCTAAATAAACTTTTTTCATTTCATTTTTCATTTTCATGTATCTTTAAAGCTACGCAATGGATTTTGATGCATTTTTTTAAAATAGATAGTTAGAAAGATTCAAGAGGAAGGTTTATATGTATAATATATACCCGTGCAAAGCCGGGACGGGTCGCTAGTATTAAATAAACCAATCATAATATAGGTAGTTTCGTAAATACACAAGGTCCTTATTTTCTCTTAACCTCCTCGTTGGGGAGTCGTTCGGTGAAAACTTACTTCAGTAACTCGTTATATATACAACATCTGTTATTATAATAAATCAATTACTCCCCGATCAATACATACATTAATATTAATGAAGTGATCAACGAATATGTTCTACAAGTATTACTGACAAGGCAAGAAAAGAATAGATCTGTATAATTCGTTTGATACCTAATACTATTATTAAATAATGCTTATTTTGGATTATTGGATGGGTGAAGATCGACAGGTGAAAAAAGCATACTGCCTTGAGCATTGTGTTAGAGGCTAAGACTCATTTTGGGTTGTCGTGCCTAGTAAGTTAGTTAGTTAGCACAAGGCGACGTGAGCTCCGAAAACGGATTTTTAAAAAATCGTAGATCTTGTTTGGATTATAATACGGCTGCCCTAAATTTAATTAGCAATCTTGAGGCCATTTTCGAGGGAAATCAGCTATTCGAATCCTGAGTTTTTGACTTTCGCTCGATAGAAAAAAATCACGAACATAGGTCTAAAATACACTTAAAAAAATTCTAACAAATTATGCACAACAGCTAAACATATTACAATTGGTTCTTAAAATCGGCAATGTCATGTTTGAGGGAAATCAGCTATTACTTTTTTATTTATTAAAACGCACAAAGAAATAAAATTAAAAAACATGATATCCGCGCTTCCAAACACGCACTTCCATCTCGCTCACGCTTATGCTCAGTGAGAGGGAGAGAAGACCACGAACCTACGTCCCCTTAAGTATTTTGGTACAAACATCAATTGGATCAACAAAATTGCCTGCGCTAAGGGTGGGTTGCAGCAAACCGTTTGTAACTGTAACAAGTGTTCGTTCTAATCTGTGTATGGAAAGTTTGACAAGTTTGTATGGAATGACAGCTGCCGGCGCCATATTTAACGTCTGTAACTGACCTAGCTAGCGAGCGAACGAACGAAGTTTTCCGTTTCAGCCATTTGGCTTTGTGCCATAATTATTTCGTATGGGCCATAATTCTTTCGTATGGGCCATAATTCTTTCGTATGTCCGAAGGTCCGGCTGTTCCCTTCTACAGGTTGCATTTTTCAATCGATTCTCGTGAAGTTTTGTGAGCAGGTTCAATTATTATATACCTACTTATAGGATTATTTTGTTGCTTCCGTTTTTCAATATTAAAAAAACGAACGAGTTCTACCTACAGCTCACAGAGCTAGTCGTAAGTTGGTGCTACTCGCTCTAAGCCTAACGTTAGAGCGAGCCTAACGTCGTTCAAAGGTCAGTACTGACTGCACTGTAAATAATAATTTAGTAAGATGAAAAGGGCTCGGAATATGAACAACGGTCAACGTACTCATCAAACGTTGGTTCACGAAACTGTTTGTGAAGCCAACAAGATTTCACTCGTTCGAGAAACGAACGCTCTCATTGAGTACCGTCCTTTAGTCTGCAAGTCCAGATTGTGAACTTGACACTTTCATTATGCATTACAATTTGACATCATGGTGTAGCGTGTACAACCCACGCTACACCATGGCTTACGTTTTCATTAGTCGCTATACCGCACCCGAATGATCCCCTCAGACGGGATAACGACTAAGTGTCATTTCACACGAACCACAACCACACCACAACGCAGTGACAAAAAGTGGTTACGCAGGTGGTAACCACATGGTCGGGCAATAATTTATATGAAAATGAATAGTTCTATTCACACGTAAACCACTTTTTGTCGCTGCGTTGTGGTGTGTTTGTGGTTCGTGGGGAAAGGCCCTAATGAGAGTCATAAGTAAATGCCCCGTACTCCGAATGCAGAAATCCGCCAATGAAAATGCCGCTTTATTTCCGCACGTTACCTCGGTGCACATGGAATTGAGTACACGATATAACATCATAACGTGTCAATGAATACTACAGTCACCATCACATACATCGGAGCAAACAAGCACGTCACAAACATCGGAACACACCTCTATTTTCAAGGCATTAGTGTGCATGTGCCGATATTTTTGAACACCTATAGTGTACCTATGTATGTGATGGCGACTGTACAGCAGAGTTCAGTGATACGCTAGTTATTTCGTTGTCCTTTTTATTGTAACAAGTGACAATACATAGGAACGTAAACAAAGGCATACGCTGTATTCTCCAAGCTGGCTGGATGCGGATAGGAGACTTCAACTGCGCGAAACATATTGGTATGAAATCGGAATGCGAATCGTATCTTTCAGAACGGTCCTTAGCTTTAATATACTTATATCAGATCTCGGCTGAAAACAACTTGAACTATTTTTCAACGCTTCGCACAACAATGCTTTAGTTTAGTTTGACCTTTGGGTCAAGACCGTGTATGCCCTTTACAGTTGACATTTTACGAGCCCTACTAAGTTTGTTACTCGAAATTTTGTCCGATAAATCAATTTAATGACCAGCAAGAAATATTGATATAAGTGTCAGTGTCGTTAAGTCCAAGTGCTAGTAATTGTTGTCTACCTATTTTACGTAAATAAGTTACTCCTTAAAATATGTATCATTTTAATTAAGTAAATACAAACCTTTTGAGACAGTAGGTACTCTTTTTAAGGGTCCGTACCTCAAAAGAAAAAAAGTATTTCTCATAGGATCGCTTTGTTGTTTGTCTGTTCGTCTGTCTGGTCGTCTGTCAAGACATTGTTTCTCAGGAGCGCGTGGAGTTATGAAGTTGAAATCAAAAATACCTACTCAAACAACTAACTTCTAAATATTTTTACTTCTAAGTTGCATCGCAATCAAAAGATATGGCCGTTTATGCCGCATTTGGCTACATATTTCGACATTCGCAAGGGAATCAAAACCTTTGGGTACTTCTTGTTGACCTAGAATCATAAAATTTGAACAGAATCGATGTTTTATATAGCACAAATCAAGAAAAAATTCAAATTAATATATAAGCATCGACTGTATCTTGTGGGGTATCGTATAAAAGGGCTTCATTAGAACACGTTATAACAGATTTTCAATTACTTTAACGATGTTTAATGAAATAACGAAAGCTTTTATCAACTCGGCGGGTATCTGTGTAAAGTAACAAAAACAAAAACAGTAAATTTAATTAGTGTAGGACAATATTTTTAGCCGTAGAGTAGTGATGACAGATCAAGAATGAATAGATTAGCCACAGTTTGTAAGAAAATGATGCGAAACAAAAGCTTAGTCATTCCAGTCAGTCGTCATCATCATCATCATCATCTCAGCCGAAAGACGTCCACTGCTGGACATACGAGTATATAGACCTCCAACAAAGAGTGCCACAATGACGGTACTGCGCCACTGCATCCAGCGGACTCCCGCGACCTTTACCAGGTCATCAGTCCACCTACCTACACTGCGCCTTCTGGTACGTGGTTGCCACTCGAGAACCTTTTCGCCTCAGCGGCCATCAGTTCTACGTGCAATGTACCCCGCCCACAAAAGCCAAGGCTCAAAGTCACCTTAAGGGTAATGGAGAGGGCTATGTTGGGAGTTTCTCTGCGTGATCGCATCTGAAATGAGGTTATCCGCAGCAGAATCAAGGTAACCGATATAGCCCTCCGAATCACTATTATATAAACCTACCAAGGTTTCCGATAGTGGCTAAGAATGGCACACCTTGTATGTAAATTAAAAGATACTGATTTAATAAATAAAAATAAAAAATCGTATATCTTCCAGTCAGTAGCAGTAGGTAAATCAAACTGTCTTTGGAATAAGCAGTAATGGACTGCAATTTTGACCCTTACACAAAATAGTCTGGAAGATTTTTGTGTGTTGTTTGTTTGGGTGACATTAGTACGTTTCAAAGGGAACTTGATACTCGTACTGGTTTGTTCCGTTTATCATTAGTTATATATCGCAGTTAGAAGAAATAGTTATCCTCTTTTTCAAACGCTGTTTTTCATGAGTAACATGTGGCTCACCAGGCTTTAGAAAGCACAGTTAGCATGGTGAAAAGGTGAAATATATTATGTATTTTTACCGCATATATGGACTGATGACCTGGTAAAGGTCGCGGGAATCCGCTGGATGCGGGTGGCGCAGGACCGGCCATTGTCGCAGTCTTTGGGGGTGGCCTATGTCCAGCAGTGGACGTCTGTCAGCTGATATGATGTTGATGATGACCGCATATATTTTGCTTCAAAATTACCTATCCTGTTCCTAATATGGTAGAGGATCGAGCCGTCAAGAGAGCGTACTTTCGTCGCCCGTCTGATAGCTGCCTTGTCCGGAGGACCAGCTATATAGCCAGGAAGACAAGTGTGGAGGCATATCTGTGCCATTTTCAATTGGCTTAGAATCTGAAAAAGTGGCGTGTTCTTGATTCGGAAGCAAACACTTTTTTAGATCAATGATTTTGCTTTGTTAAAATGATATTTTGATCAATCAAATCAAAGTTAGAAAGAAAGAAAGTTAAAAAAGGAAACTGTACGAGAAATGTGTACGACCCAATTGCTAGTCATTAATCTCAAGCCCTTTAATAGTTAATTTTGCGGCATCTGGTCTCCCTATATCTATGGAAGCAGCAAAAAATACTTATAGCACGTCCCTTTGACGGGATCAGAGCTCTCCGAGCTCCGTTTGTCATTGGAACTGTTTCCATTTGTATGTTCGTTCCCGCTGGGTTAAACTGAATCAACTGGCCACATACAGATTTACTAGGTTGGTACTGACTTTAAAAAATATATTTTGCTTAGAATCTGAATAGCGTGTCGGGTATCAATCAAATGAAAGAGGAGAAAATTTCGAGTTCAAATACATAAAAATATTATTCATAGTTACTTTTCCGTAGTCGGGATATAGTTTTTTTTAACTTTTTATGCTTGTTACCGGATAAAAGTCAAATTCTTCAATTTAGGCATATTACATGCACCTATGATATAAAAGCGTTTGGAATACTACTGGGTATTGGTTTAAAGATTATTTATTTAGAGTTCTTACTATTTATTCTCCTATAATGAAAAACTTAAATATTACACACAGTAACACAAACGCCAGAATCTGGTTAAAATATTAGTTTAGTTTAGTTTATTTCATCTCATTGTACAATGTTCACAGAACATTTTTTTTTACATTTTATTACTTATCGTACAGCGATCGTCGAGATATGCAATAATAAAACATCGAAAACGAATATAATTATGTGTTAGGTATATACGATATATTATTATGTATATACCTACAATTAAAATTGAATGAAAATCAAATTAAATGTCAAGTCAGGTTATTCCTGTGTATACAATACAAATACAATGTCAAGAGAAATACAACGATTTCAATAATTTACGAGATTAAATAAAAATAAAAATAGGGTACAGAGAGTACCTATCAAACAACATAATAAAAATATAAAACAATGTCAAAATCAATAATGAGAAATAAAGCACTAGGAAATAATAAAAAATATGACGGTCCTAAATAGATACCTAATACTAACAAACTAAACTTATAGTTAAGCAGTACCTTATTCGATATATCATGTAAGCATATTAGCGTGTCTATACATTTACTTTTTTTACGAAAGGGTATGTTGACAACACTGTGCGTGGTTAGCGTACAATCGTGCTTCAGTCGCTGTTGAGTAAAGTGCAGAACTTTTAACCTTAGATGGATTGCAACTAAGTTATCAAATCTTACATGTCAATGCCCACACCTATTTCCATTAGTATGAATTGCCTTTCAGGGAACCTGATTGGGTACCTCACGTGTGCTCTGAGTTTCAATAATCACATGCCCCTAATAATTAGAAGGCGCAGCGTAGGTAGACCCTCCAGAAGGTGGAGTGATGACATGGAAACATAATAATCCTTTTGGTCATTTGTATCTCCTCTCTGGGAATTTTTTATTATCTTTTTGTTATAGAATTTATTGTGATAATTTCATAGTTAACTTAATAAAGCTTTAGTTTACTACCATGTTCTTAATTCGAAACCACCCAATCCTAAAAGATCCTAAAACTCTCAAGCACCGAAACATCCTTTAACACGCGCCTAAATTCAAAACACCCACCGTTCGAATTTTAAAACGTAATCGCCAAAAAAGTCCTGGCATATCGGCCCTCTTTTTTTTCCGTAGACCAGTCGACGTTAAAGATGTGTTTATAATTTTGCACCTTATGCCTTTGTATTAAGGCGAAACGTGTATACATATTTTTGACATAGCTGGTACTAATAAATAAAGGCAATGGCGATGGGAGTGCTATCACATGCACCTGTCGATTTTTCAACGCGGATACGTCTCGTTAGCGAGGAGATGGCTTCTTTTTTGCTTGTTGCGAACAGTTTTAACTTTCATTCGCTTGAAAAAGTGACCGTTTGGGGATGGTCAACGGAAAATACTGTGATAGGTGTGACGAGTGTTAATTAACTGGAGGATGTACGGACAATTAAGATCACTGTTGCGCATAAAATGTGATATGCGATATACTATCTTTCCAAAGTTTGCAAAGTGTAGGGAGACCCCAAAATTCCCACGTTTACTTCTGTTTTGTAGCTTGCTCGTAGCGCTACGCCATAATCCGTAGCAGCTTAACACATTCGCTGCCAAGAATCGCTACGCGCTACGCTCGTAGCCGGACGGTTTCACTCAAATATGCGACTTTTACTTTTTATCTTAGAATTTAGATTTTTTTGGTTTTTCCTGATCACAATCACAAGCACTCTTGATCGCGCTAAATAAAGAAATTGTCCCCAGTTTTCTATTCCACAATGTGACGTTTTTGTCACACATTGTGTATGGACCGTCACATAGTGGCATATGGAAAATGGGGATTTTTGTTTCTTTATCGGGATCAAGAGTGCCCATGGTACAGAACAGGAAAAACAAAAAAGGCGAGTCGGACTCGCGCACGAAGGGTTCCGTACCATTATCAATAAAATATTTATTTGATTTTGTTTTTGTATTTGTTGTTATAGCGGCAACAGACATACATAATCTGTGAAAATTTCAACTCTCTAGCTATCACGGCGCTTGAGATACAGCCAGGTGACAGACTGACGGAATAGGGTCCCGTTTTATTCTTTGAGTACGGAACCCTAAAAAGAACAAAATTCTGAGGAATAAGTAATAGTCGCACATTTGAGTGAAAACGCCCAGCCAATACCGTAATTTTTCCTGTATGTAGCGGAAAGCGACTACAGCTTTGTATTCATAGGCAGTTTAAGTGAAACGCACGAAGCGCTCTGACGCATATATTATGTCATGATCTGATCTTAACGATCTTCTAGAAATACGCAACAAAGTTGTTGCTTCAAATTTAATTACACATTTAACGAACAACAGTGCTCGAAGACCATGCTTTCCTCTTAATTAATAGTCCCTGGGCGACCGAGCTTCGAGCTCCGCTCGGATGAAAATGGAAAAAATGCGGAGAAAACGAATTTTCCCGGACATGAGACCTATCTACGAGTATATCGATTTCTCGCCTCCTCAACCACCTACATTCCAAATTTCATCGAAATCGTTAGAGCCGTTTCCGAGAACGTGTTTGCAAATATATATATATATATATATATATATATACTTACATACATACATATATATATATATATATATATATATATATATATATATATATATACAAATATTGCTCGTTTTAATAGTATAGGATATAAACACCTTTTTAGGGTTCCGTAGCCAAATGGCAAAAAACGGAAACCTTATAGATTCGTCATGTCCGTCCGTATGTCACCACTTTTTTCCTAAACTATAAGAGCTAGACTGTTGAAACTTGGTAAGTAGATGTATTCTGTAAACCGCATTAAGATTTTTACACAAAAATCGAAAAAAAACATTAAGTTTTAGGGGTCCCCATACTCAGAACTGAAACTCAAAAAATTTTTTTTCATCAAACCCATACGTGTGGGGTATTTATGGATAGGTTTTTTAAAAATGATATTGAGGTTTCTAATGTCATTTTTTTCTAAACTGAATAGTTTGCGCGAGAGACACTTCCAAAGTGGTAAAATGTGTCCCCCCCCCCCCTGTAACTTCTAAAATAAGAGAATGATAAAACAAAAAAAAATATATGATGTACATTACCATGCAAACTTCCACCGAAAATTGGTTTGAACGAGATCTAGTAAGTAGTTTTTTTTTAATACGTCATAAATCGTAAACCGCAATTTATTTCACGGAACCCTTCATGTGCGAGTCCGACTCGCACTTGGCCGCTGTTGTAGACTTTACACGAAAGGAAAATATCAAGTCACTTTTAAGTATATATGAGGGTTTGATGCTACTTTTGTTCATCGCGAGCTTGACATTTTGAGTTAAAACCTCAAAGTTCAAAGTGTTTATTGCCAGAACATAGTTATAAAACAGATCTTAATGTAATAAGGTATAAAGTACTTATGTACCAGTATTGGCACGCAATATTATATTTAATTAAATAACTAAAATTAAATCTTCTTAAAATATTACCAAAATAACAACATCCTGCCAGAGGCATTCGTTATCTATTCAACCTTAATCTTTGTTGTACTTTTTAATTACGTACCTACGTAAATTGTTTTTCATTTGTGTACTTCTGTTTTATCTACATAAGTATAATTTAAAAAGTGACTATATCTATAATATGTATTTCTTCAACGTATCTCTCAAATGTTAGATACTTTTGAATGATACTTAAAAAAAATATTTTTTATTTTGATTCACTACACATAATTTTACCCTTTTCAAGTTTTTTTTATATTACAATAAATTTAAAGGTACATGGACGTATACAGTCAAGGTATATAGGTTATGTATGTAGACCTTATTACTAAGGAAGTAAGGTTGTTGTATAGATATTTTTGCAACTTTGACTTGTGACCTTGACTGTACATTTGTATAGTATCCATGTCATTATTAAATTGTTAGACCGATGAGCCTAAATTAGATCATGTCGGCACCCTGCACAACAATCAAGTTTTCACTGATCTCATTTATTTTTTACGTGCAAATTGAGCGCCGAACTAGCTGCCATCGATATTGCTAAATACTGTTTTGCGCAGCTATCTATAGGTATAATCCTCACTTTCGAAGCGTTCATAGCCCGGCGGCGCTTGCGTATCGGAAACGATAACGCAGGTCAAGCAAAGACGGCAGGGGTCAGTCTTTGGATGGGTGACCGCCTGTTTGAGTGGTTACTAATGGGTTACTATAAATGAGCGCTTCGGTGCTTTGGAAGGCACGCTAAGCAGTTGATCCCGGTTGCTGTCTATGACAGTAGTCGTTAAGCCGAGTTAGAGGCCTTCGGGCGGCTTTAGAACCTCTAACAGTCGAGTTTACCCACTCACATGACAAAGGGGGGACAACTGTCACTCGCTACCTACCACAACCCTGCACGTGTCCCCTGGGTGGTACTAAAGAGTGACAAATCCAAAAAGGCCAAAAATAATATATGCCACACGATTAAATAAAAATCCACACTTTCATACTAGATATGTATTTATATACTACTGCCAAAAATGCGAAAGTAACTCTGTATGTTGATCTTTTATGCTTAAGAGTCCCCGGCAAGCTCGGCCGAATTTCAGCTTCCCATACAAACGGAGTATTGTTCTCATTTTAAAAATGCGCATTGGACTGTAACGAAACTTTGCATATACAGTGTGTATATTTAATATAACCGCATATTGTAGTCAGACGTACATTTTAGTGTTATAATCTGATATTTATAACAATTATTAATTTAACGTTAACCGCCAGGGCGTAATTAATTTTAGAAATTTTTTTGAGCAGCTACGTACGGCGTACACTCATTTGACACATGGAAGTAGCTGGTCACTTGTGACAGTTCTGATGTCACATCAGTAAGACAAATTAGTGATCCATTGCGTTCTGAATTATTTTATATGGAAAAAAAAGTTCGCTTTTTTAAATAATTTATCGATAAATATATTAATAAGTGCATATTCTATAACCCCCTAAAGTTTGCGGTTATATCAATTATACACGATGCAGTTACAATGACATGAGGTATATCTAGGTCTGTAATTAGTTTATATGACTCCTGTTTATAAAACAAACTAAATACAGCAAAAACAAGTTTTGTATGAAAAACTTAAATTTGCCGTATTTTTTTACTATGGTATCTGAAGCTACATAAACTTATTAAAGACCTAGATGTACCTTAACTTATTCTAAGTACAAAGTTTCAGAGCAAACTATAGCAAGTCGTTTCAAAATAAAAGCGTAACTACGTTTGTATGGAGAACGAGCTTGCCGGACTCTTAAACCGAATGTGTGATATGAAGGTAGTTTATGATCCGATAATGGACAAAGGATTATTATTATTTTGTTTGTGGGCCTTAATGTGCCGCTTCGACCAGCAAGTGATCTATTGTGGCGGCCCTTGATTTAGAGTTCACCGTTAAGTCCCGTTGCCTCCAGGAAATTCCAGATTGTTTGGGCGGTGATATGTTGTACTTCTTGTGGGTGTACTATGTGCCGCCCTAGGTAGGTACTTCTTTTATGCATGAGTGGTCCGCAGGAGCAGAGAATGTGCATTGCAGTCTCCTCTGTCTCCTGGCAGAACCTGCAGGTTGTGTCCTGCTTCATACCCATTTGAAACAGGTGTTTGTTCAATTTGCAATGTCCTGTCAGGATTCTTCACTGCGCAGGTTTTGTGCCTTTTGAATTGTAATAACTCTTTAGACAGCTTACTATTGAACCCTTCGATCAGGGCTTTAGCTTGTTTTTGTCCTTTGGTGAACTGGACAAAGGATACCATTTATCCCGAAAATCAAATCGTCATTGTATAAAACCAGGTTTGTATTCTAAAATCAGTAATTTATTCTGCAAATAGGTTACAAAAACACTGTAACAAGTCAAACAGCAATTGTCAACAAAATTGATTGAATCCTGGGATCCTGGGGCCGAATTCGCAGCCTGGACAAAACACAAAAGCAAAAGCCATACTAAAATAAAGTACAATAATCTGGTGAAATGTACGATCGGTACTGTCCGGCGGCTGTCGCTCGGTATGTCAATCAAGTCCAATTAGCTGTAACAGTTGAAACGCTTAACATCGTCACAATGCGCCTTTCGGAAAATGGTATTTTTTGGTATTTTATTTCGTTTGTTAGCTGTTTTGTTTTTGTTTATTGTTTAAGTAAGTATTTATACAGGCCTGTAATAGGAGTAAAATATTCAAAGGGACGCTTCCTTAGAGTATTTGTAGTAACCCCTTGTGTCCCCACTCATTTTATTTTTTTTTGTTTCGGATATATGTTGATCTAAAGTTATGACCTACAAGTAATGTATCTTGGCACCACGACATCATAGCACAGCAGTCAATGCGGATTTTAAGGTAACATCATGTAATGAGTTTATTTATTCGTATGGCGTTTTTAGTGTTATTACAGTAGTGCACAATAGTGTAATGCTAATGAGTCATAATAGTTTATGCATTTTTGTTTTCAAAAGATCTTTTTGTGATTGTTTGATTTTTATTTCATTTTTTTTGGTGTCTTTAAAATAAAAAGTTACTGATAGCACTCCAGAAGAGTAAACTAATACAACTAAACTTATTTTGAAGAAAAAAAATTAAAAAAAAATTTTTTTTTTTCAAGTTTAACCATGTGGAAATAATTGTTTACAAGCTTAATAATCTACCGTTTAATTTTTTGCTCCTATTACAGGCACACCCTGTATTTGCTTTGTGTAACACTCATACGTTATTTTTGTTTTAGGGTGAGTTGCGCTAAGCCGGTTGGAATCGTAAGCGTTGTTCATTAAAATCTGATTGTGTGGAAAGTTTGACTAGGATCTATGAGACGACAGGTTGCCGGAGCCATATTTAAGTAATTTATTCACCATTATCATAAATAACATGAATAGCTTGCAATAACAATCATTAACAGGTAAACCCCACATGCATTACAAAAAAGGCAGTGAAAAACCAAAATTAAAAAGTAACAAAAATATATTAAGTTCCCCAACACAACAACCTTGAATTTAAATGCTCATTATCACAAGTTTACGGATCTAAATCATTTTAGATTATTGCATTAAAGTTTCAAAAATGAGTAACGTTAGTTATAGTTGTAAAGTAAGTTAACGTTGATTGGTCTGTAATCGTAACTTGGTGCAATCATTGACTCATAGAAAGAAAGAAAGAAAGAAAGATACATTTATTCACTAACACGCAGGACACATATATTAAGTAAAAATAAATAAAAATAACAGTAAAAAACATGTAACAAGTGTGTCTCTGCGGCCGTGAACCGGACACTGGCTCAGCATTATGCTGAGGTGTCAGTCAGACACCTACAGCGCTGATTTTCAGCCAGCACCGTTGGTGACTCACGGAAATGTCATAAAATAATAATTACACAACTATACATATAATTAATTGTGCAAGCCGAGAGAGAAATAAACATAAATACATAGTGAGATAATACATACAGCACTACCTACATGCAGCTTTAATAAAATAATAACTACGTTACAAATTAAAGTAAATTTTACTATTAAACTAAAAACAAAAACTAGATAAAAATGTGCAATTGGCATATTTTTGCTGTCAAAAGTGCAGGATTAGGATTAGGATTTTTGGAGCGTCAACAAATAGCCTTTAAGCTTACGCTTAAAGGTGTATCTGCTAAGCGCCCCTTGGATAGGGGCGCTTAGCAGATACACCATATCATATCATAGATAGATCATAGGTAGTCACAGTCACAGCATACTGAAAGCACAGAATAAGTAATAGTACACGCCTGTTTTTAGGGTTCCGTAGCCAAATAGCAAAAAACCGAACCCTTATAGATTCGTCATGTCTGTCTGTCTGTCTGTCTGTCTGTCCGTCCGTATGTCACAGCCACTTTTTTCCAAAACTATAAGAGCTGTTGAAAGTTGTAAGTAGATGTATTCTGTAAACCGCATTAAAATTTTCACACAAAAATAGAAAAAAAAATACATTATGGGCTTCCCCATACTAAGAACTGAAACTCAAAAATATTTTTTTTATCAAACCCATACATCATCTATGGATAGGTCTTCAAAAATGATATTGAGGTTTATAACATCATTTCTTTCTAAACTGAATAGTTTGCGCGAGAGACACTTCCAAATTGGTAAAATGTCCCCCCCCCCCCCCCCTGGTGACAGACAGACAGACGGACGGACGGACAGACGGACGGACGGACGGACGGACGGACGGACAGCGGAGTCTTAGTAATAAGGTCCCGTTTTACTCTTTGAGTACGGAACCCTAAAAACTAACTAGGGCGCTGCCGGCATATGGGTTGGGGCCTAAGCTACCGGTAGTCAGGGCGACAGAGAGAGGAACCTCCTGACTACCTGCATGTGTATAGGCGTACATTGCATAAAAAAAGTCGGACTAGAGGCAAACTTACTGCTTCGAGCATTATCTACCAGTGAACCTTCTTTTATTTTGTTTTGATTTTGTCAATTTGTGATTATCGTTATCTAAATTGCATTAAAGTAAAACTAACCAACATCCATTCCTGCATTAAAAATATCGAAGCCCAATCCATGCAAAATATTCAAAAAACGAAAGCCATTTTCGCCTAAACCAGGCCTTAAAAATAAGAGGGGTAGTGACGATATCAGTAGAGTGTCAAATCTGGTTCCCAATCTACTGCCCCCTTGAAAAGAAAATCTGGCTCTAACATAACACTCCGGCATACGTTGATCTTTGTCGTTACCAGCTTCGTACATGGATATCGCTGCAAAATGTCCTATGAAAAAAGCATAGCTATTCTATTTTCGACCATCAGTCATAAGCATTAAGTTCAAATTGAAAGAACGTTTGATGTCAGTTGATGCTCTTTTGTTTTAAGAGAACTGGGAAGCAAAGGAGGTCTCGTGATATTGGATACTAAATAAAAGGTATCGATCGAAGTGTCGTGCTCCTGAACAAAGTAGTTGTATGTCATCTTATAATTTTCATTGTGAGAGGCTTCCGCTGTAATCCGATTTGATATTTATGGCGAGGCAAATAAGGTTTTATTTTTATTGGCACTGCGGGATGCAATGTTGCAGTTTAAGACTGCTATAAAACGTGATTTCATGTAAATGTGATGATGTGATAATGTTTGTAATTGAAATTATATAGGTAATTTATATTGTGATTTTGTTCCATGGATTGAATAGATTGAACGAGCGAGCGAAGCGAGGGAAGTTCTCCGTTTCAGTTTGGGCTAAAATCCTATCCTATATTATTAAACGAGCAATATTTGTATATATAAAAGTATTTATGTATGTATATATATAAATATATTGGCAATCACGTTCTCGGAAACTACTCTAACGATGTCGATGAAATTTGGAATGTAGGTGGTTAAGGAGGCGAGAAATCGATTTAGATAGGTCTCATGTCCGGGAAAATTCGTTTTGGCCGTATGTTTCCCATTTTCATCCGAGCGGAGCTCGGTCGCTCAGGGACTTATTTCTTATGTCCGGAGTCCGTCCGGCTGGTCTCCTCTACAGGACACATTTATCAACCTATTCTCGTGAAATTTTCTGAGCAGGTTTAATAGTTATATCCATTTCTTGTTTAATACATTTTTTAAAAGGCAGTTTTGCGAGTTTTACGGCTCACAGAGCCACTAAGTAAATACTTTATAAAGATTTGTTAATGCAAAAGTTACACGCCCTATTTCCAACCTTATTTTTTTTTGAATCTTACGATTTAATTTTTATTTAAAAATTGTAAATATAAAAATTATTCAAAAATATTTTTTTAACAACGATGTACAAAATCTTTTATGAAGTAAAATTATTCGTGAATTATCAATTAGTAAACAGATTCCTCTAAATGAACTAAAATACCGCCAAATTATTTAAGTTTCAATAAATAATTGTATACAATTTTAATATTTATATTTATTTTTTTAATAATAGGGTATCTATCTAATCCTAGTTTAAATTGAAATCTGCATAGTGACACACACACACATACACCCGCGCGCAAATATAAATAAACTCCGCCGTGTCACTGCGACGCAAATTAAATAATTTGCGTCGCAGTGACACGGCCGTGGTCGTTACAGGCGCGATTTAAGAGAAGTAGGGCACAGCTAGTGTTGTGGATAACGCTCATTTCGAGGCATATAGACTCGAGCCTTAAAGACTCCCGAGGCTTAAAGACTCGATGCTGTTTAAGAACCGTGTTGGTTTATTTTACGCATATGGATGCAAAATATTGTCTTTTCGTCACTTGAGTCCTTAAGCCTCGGGAGTATTTAGGGTTCGTGTCTTTAAGCCTCAAAATGAGCGTTATCCACAACACTAGGCACAGCGCAGCAGCTTATATTTGGAGCAGCTTACTAGGTAAGTACCTCCACCTTACCAGCAGTTTAATAGTTTATTTTTATACAGTGACACAAATTTCGTCAAACCATGGTTTTTGTGACATACCTACTAGTTACCGAACACTGTTAAGTATTATGGCTTAAGATTAATGAGATCGCCCGTGTCACCTGCACTAGGCTATGCCTGTCTCGCAGGATGACACTTAACATTTGATTTCCCGTTGTTCTATCACTAGGTGCTGAAGAATTTTACATTACATTTTTAGTTACAAATATCTGAAGTGATCAACAAAATTACTTGCTCTGTAGGTATAGTTGAGATTTTCTGAACTGGACTGATGCAATACAATACAATTATTCTTTACTGCTCACCAGAAATAGTACATTAAACAAAAACAGAGGTAAATTCAGAAGCATTGAAGTCTAACAATACGACTGTGTGGTCGGACGCGTGGCATTTTTTGCATGAAATTGGTTAGCGCCACATAAAATGTTCATTGTATAATGAACTCTATCGTTAATAGATTGAAAATGGACTACAAGATAAAAATACACGCTCCCAGCGATAAGGTATAAGGTGCTGTGTGTGGTATTTTATCTCGTAGCTAATTTGGAATCTATTGTAAAGAAGATAGAGTTCATTATTCAATGAGCATTTTACGTGGCGATAGCATTTTTTCAAAATTGGGCACTCGTTCGTAAACAATATCTATTTAACTCATAAGCTCAGACATTCATGAGCTCAGTTGAAATCGGTTTAACTATATTATGTCGTGTTGTATTGGTGCCAATTTGGTGGTGAGTAAGGTCGCCAGAGCTCCCAAGTATGTATTGTGTTGAGAGTGTGGGACCTGGGTTCATCGGTAGCTATCCACAAAACGAATACTCAAATCAATAAAGGTCTGCGATGAGTTTTCTAGAATCGAGACTTGCCAGCGTCCAAGTATTTAAAAAAACCCTCAACGGCAGTTACAAGCGCACGCACAAACACAAATTGTATTATTATCCCCTTATATTGAATTATTTACCAATTCAGTACGTCAACAACACGCGTCACGGACGAAAAAGAAAAGCGGGGAAAGCCACGTTTTGAATCCACATCTGCCAAGTGGCTCTCAACCACGAACGTAGGTACTCTCAAAGATTTAATAGCCAATCACGGGCGAGACTTCGCTACAACTTTGAAGAAAAACCGTTTTCCGATATTCACGCGAAGTTGAAACGGGTATAAGAACGGAACTTTATTTATTCTAAGTTAGTTGAAGAGGTGAGCGGGTTGAAAAAATGTTTTATAAACAAAGTTTCATGTCTACTTGTGTTACATGTTTGGTGCTCTTAAGAATCTTAACACATTCACTGCCAAGAATAGCCGATCCCGAGGATTTTCCGCTATGTAGCGCAGAAAGCGCCTGCGGCGTAGGCACCCCTAGGCAGCCTGGCAGTGAATGTGTTAAGTTGTTAATTAATATTGTGCTATATGTAAAGGTTTTTTTTTATATTAGCAATAATGGGTAACCTATCGATGTTTCGAAAAACACTTGTCCGAAAACGGTTCACCGAATTCTTATAACCCATATACTTTGTTTACCATACTTTTGAATTGCCGCTGGTTTGTTTTCCCACATTAACGTTTTCCCGAAACACAATAACCAGCAGAACGATTGCCAACATTATTATTTGACAACCGATTTGTTAACCACCTTTTTATAATTCCGATGCAACGTAAGATCTAAATCTCATTTTCCCTAATATCATTTTACCGTCACAAAATCTCATAATACCAACTAAAGTGCTGCACGAGTTTTTAAAAAACCCAAAAAGGGGGGGTGGGGGGCAAAGCCTCCCACGACGGGGGCTCGGGGGGCGCAGCCCCACGCAGTAAAGAAAAACAATCGTAAGAATTGTAATTATGGTAGGTTAGGTTATGGTTATCTTGTGTCTCTTAGAGCGGAAATAGGCACCCCGCGAAGCGGGGTGACGTCGACAAGCTGGCGGTTAGGTAAGGTTTAGGTTAGGTTAAAATAATTGCCGTGCGTTAGGAAACTGAATTTGACATGCTACACTTTCGATCTTTTGGTGTAGCGGGATAATAATATTTCGGACTTAATACTTTTCGGCATCTAAATCTAGTTGACAAATGATACTTCGGAATTTTAATAAGTGTCTTTTATCTATCTATTGCGAAACAAAACTGCAACGAACTGAGAATTGGGAAAATAATAATATGGTAAATGTAATTTCGGGCAAACAAAATTTCAGCCAACTAAAATAAAGCGAATTGTTTTCGGGATTTTAATAATCGGAATAACAATTTACGAGTTTATGATAGGTAACCGCAATAATGCTATAATTTTAAGGAACGTTCGTTACCCGGAAAGCTACCCTTCCAAATTTTATCAAATACTACTGATAAGTATCTACTACTACAGCAGATAGACAGATATTCATATTGACTAATTTATTCGTTGCAACCATGGTATTCACAGGATGTTCCTAAAATCTAATCAGTACAGACATGGATCATACTAGGGTGTAACAACATATTTATGTACTAAGCTAACCTAAACACATTTTTGCATTTACAATATTGAGATGGATAAGAAATAGTAGTAAAATAATGGTGTTTTAGAGAATTCCAAAAAAAATAATCAACATATCCGTGTAATGTAAATTCCGTACAGAGTTTAAGACAAACTCCCGTGGCAAATTACATTTCGAACATAACACTCTCAAAGTAAACTTGGCTTTCTAGTCCGAATGAGAATCTTAATACGCTTGTATAAGGTTGATTTTATCCCAGCAAAATAGAAAGACAAGGCTTGCATATGAAGTCCAATTAGCTCTGATACGAATGCGTGCGCAGTTCGCATTTTTGTTGTCGTTATTCAGCAGCGACGTGGATTAAGGAAATAATTGCATTATGCAGCGCTTGTCGAATAGGGTTCCATAAATATTTATTTAAAATCCACCCCATTTAGCGATTTTGACGCTGCTTTTTATTGCTTTTCCAGTATATATGATGCCATAAAAAACATTCCATGTAAAAAATAGGCCAAGTCTCGAAACTCTTCCACACTAAAAAGTGGTGAGATATTTCTTGGAGCCAAGTCAGGCATTCTTATTAATCTTTCTTAGCTTGCAAAATAAAATTCTGCATTTTGGGAATCACACCGCTTTACTGCATTTACTAATTTTTGCATAGGTACCTAAAACTATGTAAGTGTGATTGCCAAGTCACACAATTTTATTTAGCAAGCAAATAAAGGTTAATAAAAAAGCCTAACTTGGCTCTAAGAAATATCTCACCACTTTTTACTGTGGAAGAGTTTCGAGACTTGGCCTATTTTTTACAAGGAATGTTTTTTATGGGATCTCATTTCTTTTTGTAGACTTTGTATGGGAATGTTATTTTACCAACCGCAAATAACGTATAGTTTTGCAGGAAGGAACTGCAAAAGTAACTTTGTAATCGCGTGTATTTGTATAGGATTACAAACTTACAAACTTACTTGACTGAAATTATAATATTTTTAGGTTTTTCATGAATTAATAAGCTATTTAACTGATCACGTAAGAAATTTGGAGCTTGTTGGAGACATTTATCAGTATATAAGTGAGTGAGTATGTCAGTGACAAAACTAACGAACTTGGACTGAAACTAAAAGTTCAAATTGAATGTTATTGACATTATATTATTATGTATAGGCCATATTATGCCCTACATGTTACTGAAAATTCAGGGTTCTAGCTCAAGCCAGCAAAAAATTAGAGGATATTGAAAATGGCCTGAATGGCTTCGAGAAAGGGATGGTACGGCCGTGCCTCTTTGTTTTGCTCGACTTGGCGGGGGCACTGTCATGCCCCCAGATAATCACTGGAATAGTGGTGGCCATTGCCTATGAAGCCGGCGGTCCCGGGATCGAATCCTTAAATATTTGTGCTCGTTCAAGACTCAAAAACAAATTTTGTTCCTGACTCTTGAATGTTATCTGTCGTATATTGTCGTGAAGGCATCCTCAGTTTACAGGCTATCCTTAATTTGGGACTAGGTCGAATTGTGTCTACTTCAACTAACTAATGTGTAGGGTTTTCTAGCTGTCTCACACTGGTTTTGATACAAAGTGAACCTTCTGTGCCGGTAGGTGCAGCAAGGGGGTGGTAAAGGTCGCGGGAGTCCGCTGGATGCGGGTGGCGCAGGACCGGTCATTGTGGCACTCTTTTGGAGAGGCCTATGACCAGCAGTAGCTGTTTTTTGGCCGATATGATGATGATGATGATGAACCTTCTGTAGGTACATTGTTCTGTGACGTTGTCGACTGTCCAGGATCAACTGATGACTTTTAAACAAACAATCATTGAAAAGTACACAATGCTCTAATTAATCCCTAATCTTGTACTTTGATCAATTTGATCTTTGGCCTGTATTTTGCTCTAGTGACTTGGAATAGAACCCTCACACTATGAATACATTCAAACTTAACTACATGCAAACAAGTAAGTATAATCCTGTAGCTGTTTGTTTCACGTTCTTATGTTTCCTGAATAAATAAAATCCTCATTTCGTCCATTTCAAGTTAATTTTGTTTTAAAAATGCTTCTCGCTTGCTACTGAAGAAATATCTTTGAAGCAAGTGCACAGATAACATTTATTTGGTTGTAATATAAAGCTTTTTTTTTGCTGTAATTGTACGGATGGACTAAGCGTCGGGCGTGTACGAAAACGCGCACGCTTGTGTTTGGGCGATTCTCTGTAAACTCGTCAATACTGGGCATGTTTATGCCCGGGAAAACAGTCAGTAAGTACTTAAATATTATCAATGCGCATACTTCAAAGAATAAGATATACTATAAAGAAATGAAGATTTTGTTGTGTGAAAAGTTTTTATGAAAGTGGACTATGGGCCAGAGGACTTTGCCAAAACCTGGCGGACAACATTGTCATTCGATTTTTTAGGTATATATGCTATTCAATAAAATAAATACTTTTAAATGCTGCCTGCTCTTCGGGTGCCGGCCGCCTGTCTCGTCATGCCGCCCTTAACGACATTCTGAGAAGGGCGCTCGTCAGTGCCGGAGTTCCCGCCGCTCTGGAGCCCCAAATAGTGCGGAACGATGGCAAGCGCCCCGACGGGATGTCGTTAATTCCCTGGAAGATGGGCCGTGCGTTGGTGTGGGACGCCACTTGCGCCGACATACTAGCGGCGTCCTACTTCCCATCGACCAGCAGGCGTGCTGGCGCGGCGGTGGACGCTCGGGAGGGAGTTGCCAAATACAGCTGTATCGGCGCCCAATACGAATTCGTCGCATTTGGCGTCGAGACACTTGGTTCGTGGGGCAGGGCGCACAGCTGCTCCACAGGGCGCTTGGCAAGCGGCTGAGGGAGGCAACGGGCGACCCTCGCGCGGGCAGCTTTCTCGCGCAGAGAATTGCAATCGCAATCCAGCGCGGGAACGCTGCCTGCGTGATGGATACCCTAACAAGGGCACCACATTTTGATCGGTATTTTTAATTTTTAGCTTAAGTGATTTTAATTTTAGGTAGTTTTATATTCAAGTTATGTATCTTTCATAAGTAGTTTAGTTTCTGTGATTTTAATGATATTTTGTAATTTACAGTAATTATTTGATGGTTTACTTTTAAATTGTTAGTCCGAATTATAGTTGTCTTCAAATATTCAAACAATAAAAAAAGTGTACCTAATTAAGAAATAAACATTTTTGCCACGTTTTTACCAAGGGACTATTTAGGTTTAAATAAATTTAAGTAATATTTTTTCAGTTGATTAAAAATTATATAGATAATTATAATAATTTAGTTTTATTATGAACATAAGTTGGCCTGGACAATGAATTTCGAGTTTACAGAGAATCGCCCGTTTACGCTCCAATGCTTCATCATTTATTAGTTTTACCTCTAACAGTTTGAGTTGCCCACTCACTTGAGAAAGGGGGACAACTGTCACTTGCGTCCGCAGGAGCTACTTACCACAACCCTGCACGTGTCCCCTGGGTACTAAAGAGTGACAAACTCTAAGGCCAAATAATGTGTGTCATACGATTAAATAAATAAATAATTTATTAGTGTTGGTGTGTGTAATATAGTATTAACACAACCGTATATAATCGCAAGTAGTCGTCACTTAAGCGATTGTTCAATTTTTTGTTGCCTAAATGTGCTGGAATAAAATAATTTTAAAATGAACGCCCTTCCACTAATTGGCATTAAGTAAATATGTGAGAAATATATTTATTTAACATTATCGAATAACCCAAACTACCTATCCAAAGTGTTGCTTTAAATATTTTCCTCCACGCATTATTTATATTGCGAATTAGTTCATTTTAAGATTGATTTTGTAGGTACTCTATTACCAGCAAACAGCTTACTGGATAACAAAACATGATATTTTAAACACGATTTAAATCGTACTTAAAAATACGCACTTAAACATAAAACGTCTAACGTATCACTTTATACTGAGTATCAGATTCACAAATCCCTGAGATACTTTAAAAACCTTTGAGAGTCAAATACATCAAAGTATTCGTTAAACACTAAAGAACAACGTTGTTATTCTTCGTATTTAACCAGTAAAGTTTGCAGACAAAACCAAATAAATTTTCCGTCTGAGGTTTAAGAAACCCCAAGAAAAGAAAAATAACGAAAGTTATTTTTTGAAGTCAGGAAAGAGGTCAAGCGTGGTAAAAAACTAAGTTTGCAGTACAATATCTGTCTGTTCATTTATAACAAAATAGTTTGTCTGGATGAACCTTCATTATTTCGAAGCGGAACCGAGATGGATAAAGCTGGCCATTAATGTGGCGGCAGTTTCTGAAAGCTACACAATACAATTCCAAATAGTCATTTGTCCGAAACGTAATTCCGAAATTTCAAAATTCCGAACGCCGTTAATTTGGACGGAGATGATTTAATGGAAAATTCCTCCAGCGGAACATGGTTCTTGGAATTCTGAAATTCGGAAAAATATGCTGACAAATGACTTTTCGGAATTATGTAGTGTACCCGTAATTTATACACATGTATTAAATAGACCTATTTAATTGCCCACAACCTCTATAGGTATACTACAAAGGAATAACAAGATGTTTTGGTTTTTTCTGTACTGATTATCAAGAGACATCCTCAACAGAAGAAACTTTCTTTTTCTTGATACAAAATATTTCAGCCAGTGACAACAATGCCAATGCAAAAGATTTGTCATTAGTTACGAACCCTATACCTATAACGCAGTGAATTGGCTTCTTGTCATTTTTTTGCACGTTGCCATTCGAACCAGTTTTCTGAGTGGATCAAATGTTTGTATGGGAATAGCTACAATAAGAGCAGGTAAAAAGACCAAAAAGAGGGTCAAAGGCGGACCCTCGCTGGCGACAGCCGAAACGACTTATATAAATCATTATCTTCGTACTAACCGCTGTATGGCAAATCACATAAATTGCTATTTTGGTGGTGAAGTACTGCGTTAAAGTAAAG
The DNA here is from genome assembly GCA_963854355.1 of Epinotia brunnichana. Taxonomy (NCBI): domain Eukaryota; kingdom Metazoa; phylum Arthropoda; class Insecta; order Lepidoptera; family Tortricidae; genus Epinotia; species Epinotia brunnichana. Next base: position 25,168,455 of record OY977949.1, read on the forward strand.
TAAACCAATTTGATTCCTAGGATACCTTAGAACCCTGTCATTTTAACTGCTACATAGCGACACAATAATCCTAGTAACCCGTATATATATATCTTTTTTTTATCTCACAAAAACTTAAACGCTAGTCTTACAAAATATGTTCCGCCAAACTGAGGTCAGTTTGTTGGCGGATAATACGCTTGACACAGCATTTACAACGGCAAGGTTCTATGATGGCCTAGGAATGAAATTGGTTGATCGTACATAGGTTGTTGTACAATATTGTTTTCTTACAGTAAAAAAAACATTTAATTCAGACAAAGTAATCCATAACACAGTGTGTGTGTCACAGTGCACGGTAGGATTTTAAAGATAAAATTATAATCTTGGCTGATAAAAAGGACAATTTTTTTTGTAACTATCAAGACTCGCAGATTATAATGATGAATTATATTAGATATAGTGTGATGGTTTCTATCAATAAGAACAACATAACAGTATACATTTTTACATGAGAAAGGTACCCAATTCTTTTTTTAGGGTTCCATACTCAAGGGACCCTATTACTAAGACTTCGCTGTCCGTCCGTCCGTCCATCCGTCCGTCTGTCTGTCACCAGGCTGTTTATCACTGATACCGTGATAGTTCCAGTTGAAATTTTCACAGATGTTGTATTTCTGTTGCCGCTATAACAACAAATACTAAAAACAGAACAATATTTTTATTGATAATGGTACGGAACCCTTCGTGCGCGAGTCCTACTCGCACTTGGCCGGTTTTTTTTATTAATTCAGGAAACACTTGAAAAGTTGTACATAGACATTTTAATTTTCCAGGTCGGCAGTTGGAAAATGACTATTGGATGTCAGTCGTATTCATTGACATTAAGATATATGTTTGACAAGCAGTATGTGGTCGATATAAAGTCTCTGCCTGGAAAAGGGTTAATATCAGCAACACTGGTCAACAAAATCAGCCTTGTGGAAACCGGCACGAATAGCGTATTGTCACAATCGTGCCATGAATGCCAGTTGTTGTTTATATTGTTAAGAATATTTCAACTCACCGCGCACTCTTAGAGCGCAGAGCAAACTGAATGCTTTTCATTTAAGAACGAAGTCTATTTTGATCGTCACTTCGCATCGTTTGATTTGCATTTCAATGTGTTTAACGTGCTCGTTTCTACGCGCGTAGAACGAATGTGCATAACTAATTGAAAACCAAATTTGCTGTGAAAGTTTTGAACCAAATCTCTTGAACTCAATCTCAAAAAGGCGACCGATGTTCTGGTTATTTTCCATAACTTAACGTAGTTTAGATATTTGGAGTATATTTCGCTAATATTTGGAGCACCTCAACTTAGAAAGTGCCTTACAGATAGCAATTATAACACTAAAACTTGGGGTCGCCAGAGCCCCCGAGCACGCGCTGTCTAGAGAGAGAACCTGCATTTATATTATTTACTAGCTGTTGCCCGCGACTTCGTCCGCGTAGAACTTTTTATCGTCTTAGAAAATTATTTCTCTCAATACAAAATTTGAACCCTCTTTTAGGGGATAATTAAAAAAAAGTTGATGTTCATTTTCTAGTTTGTGAACAAACAGTCTAAAACCAAAGTTAAAAATCTCATACTAAAAAAATGCCTTGAAATAAAACTTTGAACCAATTTTAACACTCTTAGGGGATGAATTTGGAAAAACACTGAAATCAGTTTTGTAGTCTTTTAACGTACAGAATAAGACCGAAGTTAAAAATCTCTTACTCACACTTTAAAATTTTATTGCTCGCCATTTAAAATTTGATCCCCCTTTTAAACCCCCTTAGAGGTTGAATTTTTCTAATCGCTGAAAGAACTTTTTCGTAAACTTTTAAGTCTCTAGCTCAAAAAAAGTGTTGCCCATACAAAGCTTTCTTAACCCCCTTAGGGGTTGAATTTTCTAAAACTCTGAAAGTACTTTATTATTAATTTTAATAAGTAACATTTTGAATAGTTTTAAGTTTTTATCCCCCTTAGGGATAGATTTTTTCAAAACGCTGAGTCTTTTTTTTTGTATTTTTATAAGTAATCTTTCTACAAAGTTTTAAGTGTCTAGCTCAGAAAAAGTGTTCCCCATACAAACCTTGCACCCTTTTGTAAAACGCCGAATGTAGTATTTTTCATGTTCTAATAAGTAATTTTTCGTCAAAATTTTAAGTCTCTATTAAAAAAAAATGTTTTTCCCATACAAACTTTGCACCCTATTTTACCCCTTTAGGGGTAGAATTTTCTAAAACCCTGAAAGTTCTTTATTTGTATTCTAATGACTGATCTTTCTACAAAGTTTTAAGTCTCTATTTAAAAAAAAATGTTTCCCCCATACAAACCTTGCACCCCTATTTTACCCCCGTAGGGGTGGAATTTTCCAAAACGCTGATAGTGTTTCATTTGTATTCTAATAACTAATTTTTCTACAAAGTTTAAGTCTATAGCTCAAAAAAAAAAGGTTCTCCCATACAAACTTTGCACCCCCATTTTACCCCCTTAGGGGTAGAATTTTCAAAAATCCCTTTTTATCCCTAGCCCACGTTATAAAAGCAACATACTGTGCAAAAATCAACTCTCTAAGATTAGTAGTTTCGGCTGTGCGTTGATGAGTGAGTGAGTGAGTGAGGGAGTGAATAAGTCAGTCAGGACATAGGCATTTATTATGTATAAATAGATAGAAGATAATGAAACTCCCATTCAAATATCTCAAAAAATTATGAAGCTATATCCGTTTTAATGTCGCTTGTTAGAGTGAGAAAACGATGAGGGACTGTGACGTCAATATACTCGAGCGTCATAGTAAAAAACAATCGTTTCATATGAAGGTGCGTTTTGCGGAAAAGGGACAGAACATACCCCCTCTTAAAACTTTGGACTCTTATAACTTAATCATTACCTATATAACCTCTTGCTTTGTTTTTTTCTCCATTTGACTATATTTATTTTAAATTCTTTTTCGAGAAAATACATTATGATTATTTACCATATTTTCGATTCCTGAGCTATAACCACGAACTTCGGAATTCGAAAATATTCGGGTATCTCTATCTCTATCGCACTAACCATACTCGAGTGACAGGGATGCAAATATATGAACATTGAGTATCGGTTTTCGTGGTAGCGCCGCAGGTACTTTGGCTGAATGCGCCGAGCGCGTGCCATTGTCATCCAAAAAAAACAAATTCGTGTTAATTATATTGTTCAAATTTGTTGATTTCATTTATTGAAATTACGACATAAAACGACATTTGCGCATATAAGTTCTCATATCAGAATCGAATATTTTTTTATGGTTTATATTTTAGCATTTGTCTCGTAAAGGTCTATCGTAGACGGGATTTAAATTATTAATAAGTGAAAGGCAAAGCAATTCCGCCATTTTGACGAAAATTTGACGTTTCTTATAGCTGACAGTTGGAGCAGCGTTTGATTTCAATAAAAATAAATGAAAAATTAAATGAAGTCGTATATTTCGGAAAATTAATTAACTGTCGCAGTCGGATAAAAACTATCCTAAGTTGCAGCTAGAATAATAATGTACCTATATAAAATGTTTCATATTTTTCCGTTCATGGGATGCTGAGAACATTCGAACCGCGCAAAGCTTAGTTTCAAACTGGCTGATTCTTTTTTTAATTTAGAGATTTATTATAAGTGGAGATTATTACGGACGACTCCGTCCGCGTGCGCTGAACAAAGTCGTTAACAGAAGAGAATGTTGCCAGTTTAGGCTTAAAGAAACTACCACAGTAACTAATGTTAATGTTGCCAGAACAGTTGTTCAAATTAATAGAAGGTTGCAACGGATTGGTGACTCCTACTGAGTCGCAAGGCGTCCAAATGCTGCAAGATCTTAAGTCGCCTTCAATGGACTTTGCTAACTATGCAAACAAACAATGTGTTGTTTTTGTTTTGGATTGTTTGTTTACAAAAAGTACTTGTTTATATTTTATCAGCCTACCTAGATGGTAAGTTGTGGTACTGTCAAGTGAGCTTAAGCAGTCGAGCATTGGGACATTTACCTTATCATTGGATACACTAGCGCCGTCCCACCTGGGCACGACGTCGTTGAGGGCTGGTGGAGCGGCCACCGAGGCTGAGGCAGCAAAGCGCCGCAAATATGCAACTCTTAACGAGAATTACATATTTGCGGCGTTTGCCGTGGAGACCTTGGGTCCTTGGGGACCGGATGCAATTAACCTTTTTAAAAAGCTAAGTCACATGCTCATCCGGTCCTCTGGTGACAACAGGGCTGGCTCGTTCCTCGCACAGCGAATTGGCATTGCCATTCAACGGGGCAACGCAGCCAGCCTTATGGGTACTCTGCCTAGTGGCAGCGATTTGGGGGAAATATGTGTATATAGTAGTTTAGGTTCACATAGTTTAGGTTAGGTTTAGTTAGTTTTTAACTTTCTGTTTCATGTTTTTTTAATTGTTGTAAATAAATTTATATATATAATTTCAATGTTATACTTAATTCATGTTATTCCGGATATTTTAAATAAATATATACGACCTTATCATTTGAACTAGTCAAATTACACACGATACTCAACCTGAACTAAAATCAGTGGTTTCACTTGAGTTTCAATTCATTATGCTATTACAAACCTAATGAAACGTTTGTGTTTGTACTTGTACAGTCAAGTGCAAAAATATGTATCAATGTAATCCTTTCATTAATATGTACTGAAAACTTAATCTGCTGACATGAGAGTGATGGGACATATTTATGTGTAAGTTGTGCGCACCCATATTTTACACTTGTCTGTACATAAGACGGTCTAAAATATTCCATTTGTGATGAAATCTCGTCGTAACTTCACACTCATTACTCTGTTCTTCATAATTGTCTCAAACTTCCGTGTCGTGTGTACAATAAATTAGAATTGTGTCGTATCAACAAACGGCAAATTTTCACCGACGTATAAATAGACAGAACTCCAAATTACGTCTTTAACCCGAAGCATTATTTAGTGGTACGATTCGAGAAGGTCTGAAGAGGCGCATGGCAAGTACGGACTTGATACCTTCTTAAGACGAATTAGAGCTTGCTGGGTGCTACATTGAGTTAATCGGCCTGAGCGGCGGTAGCACGTACGCAGTATTTTCCTGGACCGACGACAGCCTATCAAAGAATCATTGCCGGACATACGGATAAGAAAAATGTACAGCAGTAGTTATTTATACAAATATTTAAGTCTAGCAAATTAAAAATTCTTGTAATTTCTGGAGGAATGTTTTCAAAGCATGTATTGGCTTTTCACTCATAGGATGTGAGAGGTATCTCTAATCATTGTATAATGTTGACATTTGTTGATTCATCATCGTTATGTTGTCCATTAATAAAAATAAATACATTAAGTACAAAAACACAATAGAATATACAATTAAAACTAGATTTAAAATTAAAACTAAAACTAACAAAAAAGAACCTACCAAAAACTATAAATTACTATCTAAATTTGGACCCTTTGTTAGGGTTCCCATCACGCAGGCAGCGTTCCCGCGTTGAATTGCGATTGCAAGTCTTTGTGCAAGAAAGCTGCCTGCGCGAGGGTCGCCTGTTGCTTCCCTCAAGCGTTTGCTGAGTGCCCCGTGAAGCCCACGCGCGCCCTTGCCCCACGGTATATCTAAAGTAACTGCGACACTGGATATCTAATAAGTTTCGATTAGATTTGGTATTATATAAAACTACCAAGATGTACACTCCCTAATTTGTTGGAAACATGATGGAGGTGACAGGGTGTACGTGACAAATGTAAATGCCCAAGATCGTCGAATCTAGTCCCTCCATTCCTCTAATTTCAGTATCCTCGTAGGTATGCTACGTATCGTATCGTGTATCACGGGTTGGAGCCTTAATGTTAAAAAAGAGAAGGTACCCTTTTTATTTTATTAGAAACAATTATAGAGATTGTATAAATATGTCAAAATCAAAAATCAAAATCAAAATCAATTATTTATTCTGCAAATAGGCCACAAGGGCACTTTTACATGTCAAATGGTATTCTACAATATAATATAAATTGCAGATTTTAACCAATTAGTAACTAAACGGTTAACAAACTAAATGTCACTAAATGAAAACTAAAAAAATCCAAAATTGTAAAATATTATCAAATACATTCGATATAAGGTCTGTATCAGAATTAACAATAAGTTTATGATATTAATTTAGTACCCCAGAGATGTATAATGTCTCTGAGCATCCAAATACAATTAATAATTATTTTAATGTTCTTATAGAGATGTATACTCTAAGCGTTAAAACAGAAAAAAAGGATCATTAATGTAATATTGTCAGAGATGTACAGGGTCAATAACAATCAAACGTGTCAAGAACAGAATGATGTCTCTCGTCAAAAAAATGATAATAACACTAGTATTTAGGTAGTTACTATGCCCTTGCAAGCATGCACAGACCGGACTCCACAAACAGCACCCGATCACGAGTATGACGCATATCTCAGCCATCGCCTGTATCATTGTAATTATATACATCGCATTGTAAGTATATGCCATCTGCAACGCGTTGAATTTGATTCATTTATCAGGACCGTTCACTTCCGCACTTTTACACGCACCACACTAAGATGATGATGATTGGTACCAAGATTTACTTCACAGATGTTTCTCACCATCTCGATGACAATGCACCTGTGTGACATAGGCATTCTTTATGTTTACAAAACTATCATCATCGTCAGCTTATATATATATAGTTACGTCCCATGGCTATGTGCAGAGCCCTCACCAGAACGAGGGGAACCCAAGGCGGCCCAATGTGGTTTGGGAACTCACTCCATTTAAATTTCTTTAGAACTTAAGCTGACCGAACGATGTGCTCTGTGTGTCCACGATTCCGCTCACATAAGCAACGGCGCGACAATAAGACGGATTGTAATGAAGTTCCATTACACGTGATAAGTCTGACTCGGTCGTAACTGTGGAACTTTCGCTTTCATATCGTAAGTTATTACAAATCTTCAATCAACCCTGATCTCCATTTAATAAGACTTTGGCAGTTTAGATCACGTATTTATTGAGGCGTTATCTTCATAAATCGTTATTTAATGCTTATGTACCTTCTACCACTAAGTTTATATAATGACCGTGCATATCATGTAATATTTAGAGAAGTAGAACACGGCGGAATGTCATAAAAATAATATAAGCGAGATATTTACAGAAGATTTTCGATTATTACAGAAGGTAGCAACATTATTTGCTCTATACCTATGGTCACCAGTTCCTGAGGGTGTGGTGCGTTGACAGTAAGGGATCTGCATAACCTGTCAACACAACTAATCTTCAAATTTATAAAGGGTTGGCCTAAAATTCCAATAAAATCCCAACGTTCCTAGAATAGTACGTATGATTTGTACAAATTTCAATGAACACATTCGATACGGTTTCGGTGTCCGAATTTTATTTTCCATAATTTCATTTGCCCGAGTTTCATTTGCCATAATTTTATATTCCATGACGTTTAATTTTTCATAATATTCATTTGACATATTATTATTTTGCATAATGTTGTATGCCCGAATTATTCATAATGTCATATACTTTATTTGATATAATTTTATTTGCAATAATTTTGCTTGACAGAATATTAATTTGCCATAAAAATTACATTTTTGCGAGCTTTTCGAATGTTGCGAATGTTTGGTTCTGGCGCTTCGCCGGCCGCTGCCGCGGCACGCTCGCTTCGCTCTCTCGGATGCTTGACACATTAGGCTACGATAGCTTTGATAAGTACCTACTAAGAGATACTCAATTACGACCACGAATAAATACATCGAATATCTGATTTGTCTGTATGAGTTAACAAAAATCAGTTCAACACGTACAAAATGCCTCAGAAATGAGTAATATTTGGGTCACGCCTTCTGTCACGTAAGTCAAACACAATTCGTCTTATTTAACGTTCAATTCACATTTAAAATTACAATTTCTTTCAACAGCATAACTTCTTTCAGGCACTGACAGGTGTAGGTACTAAGTTAGTTTTTAAAATGATATTCTAACGCGACACATTCTGTATTTTATTGAGTGATTTATGAACCATTCTTAACTCTCCGAATTGATCATAATTTCATCATTATCATCCTCATAATCATCATAATCGTCATCATCATCATCATCATCAGCGTTTATACGTCCCTTTGCTAGGGTCAGGCCTCCTCTCATGAATAAGAGGGAACGGTCAGTAGTTAAATTAGCATAATACCGTAAAAAAACTGTAATTATTTCAATTATTTTGACAACCCTGATTGTTCACGTTAAAATTCCCTAACACTGGCACGAAATCAATGAGATTACATGCTAACATTCCAAATCCGAAACACATTAAATTTTCCAATCAAACTAGGGTATATCCAATACTTTTGCAAAGGGTTCGTTAGCGCCGGCCGTGCGCAGGTTTTTAAGATAAGCGGTTTTGCTCTGAGCTGATTGGGGCCCGATGGAAAACGGTCGCTGTTTATGCGATTTTATTTTGGCATCCAATAAAAACCGATATTCAAGTTTGGAAACTGATGTATTTACCAAAAAAGCTGTATAGTTAGTTCAACTCATCTTTGTGTGCGTGCCAAGCACGTACGAATCCTTTTTCTAGATCGAATTCACTTATTATTGTACCTCGTATACAAAGCCATTGTATTTAATTGTTAAGTGTAACCGCTAACTGATACAGTACTGTAAAATAGACATGAGAGTCACTAGGCGAGTAAAGTATTTATTAAACATTGCTTTAACAATTGCTGTGTTGGGCCGACGGGTGAGGAGGGTGAGGGTACTGACCCAGTTACAGTACTTTTCTAGTCTTAATCTTATCTCCTCAGTCAACTATTTCTTGTTGATATTATGTCGCGTTATAATAATTGACGGAGTTTCTGAGAAACATTGTACAACCAATACTTCTAACATGCTTAAAAAATGGTCAATATAATACATGAACATGACAGTACAACCTGACATTTGGTGGAGCCGTTATATAAAACATATATTACTCCTAATTTTTTCGAAAAAAGATCATTACTCGTTAGTCTTTAGCCTGAACAGACTCAAACTCATTTTCTATCGTCAAAAACATGAGTAAAACGTAAATCAAACAAAAAAAGTACAAAAAAAAATCCTAAAATAAACATTGATTTTACAAAAAAAAACCGGCACCTATTCTTTAAAAACTAAGTACGTCAAAAAATCAGAAATAATTAGTATTGTAACCATCCGCGAGGATATTACGATTTTCGTATTAATTTCAGAGAAAATCCGATTTTTCACTTACGCTCCATACAATTTTTTTTTGAAAAAACTATAAGGCTTTATTTAGTGCGCCAAATTATCTCAAAATCATTTTGTGGTATAATAATGACTAGAGAAAGCCATTTCCCGAAAAAAAAGTAATCTAAAATTTTTAATTGTCTATTTCTATGGAGAGCCAATTCTCAGCCCACAGTGCGACGGCGACGCGCGGCGCATGTTCTGGGTGTTAAAGAACCGGTCTCGAAATCATTCATTTATTTATTTATTCACTAACAACATACATTATTGTGTTTGAAAAATCACCTGAAAAGCTACGAGGTGCAGCCGCAGGTGTAAAAAACCGGGCCAAGTGCGAGTCGGACTCGCGCACGAAGAGAAGAACATTCAATAAATATATATTTAATTCTGTTTATTTAGAATTTGTTGTTCTAGCGGCAACATATACATCATCTGTGAACATTTCAACTGTCTAACTATCACGGTTCATGAGATACAGCCTGGTGACAGACGGACAGACAAACAGACAGACGGACAGCGGAGTCTTAGTAATAGGGTCCCGTTTCACTCTTTGAGTACGGAACACTAAAAAGGTCTTATGAGATTATTACTGCGGGATCTAGTATATTTACTGTGCGTCCGTGTAATGTAGGTAAATACCAATCTTCACGTGAAGCGTTGACAACATAATGAAACATTGCCTCATTTATTATATTGAACGAAATCCTATTTATTTGGCGACAGGCCTGGTGAAATCACTTCACGTTTAGACCCCTCTAAGTAGCAGGCACGTGAGCCAATATGCGTGTTGTGGCCCGTTGCGAACATTACACGTACGTGCTCTATTACCATTCTAGGGCATCCGTGAGTGTAATGCGTACTACAATATCTGGCCAAATATTTTGGTATGTTTGTGTATGTGCAAGACACATTTCTGAACAGAATCCATATGGCTTTTTCTTTCAGTGGACAAAAAGACAGCGCTGCACATTGCGTGCACTTTTTTTACAAGCTTTGATTTACTTTGACCTGTCCTGTCAAATCTTGCAAGTTAAATTTGACCCACTTTCCGGTTTCCAATTGAGCTGAAATTTCGCATGCATAAGTATATCGCATAACAATGCAATGTTATAATGACATGGAGCTGATCTGATGCTGGCGCTGGAAGGTGGCCATAGGAACTCCGCAATAAAACGACACAACCGCATCGAGTTTGGGCTCGTTAGAATCGTCTCAATGAGTACTTGATGATGGTATACAGAAAAGTACAGTAGCCAATAAAAGCTTGTACCAAAATAACATTTTTGACAGAATTACCGTCAATTATACCTATGTGTGACGAGTACAATAAGACCCTAGTCTCGGTTGACATCTTCAACACGTCCATTAGCCAGTACAAAAATGAACTACTAAAAATCATCCCAGATGATGGTTGATAGGATGGTTTCGTTGTAATTTGTAATGTACAGGTAGTAAGTATAATATAATATAAGTTAGAAATTGTAGTCTTTTGTAATAAAATCGTTTGTTAGTAAGTAAACTAAATATATTATAGTATTATGTTTTAGTGGGAACTGTCGAGGAGCTAAATGCATGTTTATTTGTAATCTAGCTTGTAAGTAACTATTATGTACATTTAACTCTGTTTGTTCTCCAATAAATAAAATAAAATAAAATAAACTTATTAGAAAGAAAGAAAGAAAGAAAACATTTAATCGTGGACAAAACAATGGACACACAACTTCGGAAATGGGGGCTCCAAAGAAATGTACCGAGATTGTGATTGTATTGTGTCGTGCATTATGTACAATCAAGAATAATTACTGTGACCTAAAACGCAAGCCGACAGAGACTCACTTTGTCCTAGTCTTACTCTCATATAGGTAATAACTACTTTATTTATCGAACGAGCGAGTGAAGCATACGAAGTTCTTTGCTTCAGCTTGGGTCGAAAATCGTTTGTCCGTTGTCTGTCCGGCTGTCGGGCTGTTTCTCAACCGATTCTCGTGAAATTTTGGGAGCAGTTTCGTTAATTATATTTTAATATAGATGTTTTATGTTGGGTCACGTTTTCGATATTTCCAATACATATCTTTTGTTTTTTTATGTTTAATGAAAATTGCAGGTTCTTTAGTTCTACAGCTCACTGAGCCACTAGTATATATATACGTATATAAGTATATTGTTTTTATATGGCAATGAGTGGAAGAAGGACACAATGAAGACAAAGTGAGTCTCTTTCAGTTTAGTTTTTCATCAGTCTAGTGATTTAGAACATTAGATCAAATTCATTTGTTGAGGTTTTGGTAGATCACAGTCAAGATTATAATATATTATAGTGAGATTATGAACACTATCAGTTCTGTTTATAATCTTACTCGCGATATTATAAACTGTCGAAAAATTGTAAACTGTCAAAACCATTCACAATTTAACGCATAATTATTCGTTAATTTACAATCTATCAATGTGAAATCGTCAAATTGTGAACTGAATCAATTTGGCACGACGCGGAAGGCACCGGAGCATGTGCGCTGATTGGTTGAACGAAGTATTCCACTTGCATTAGCTTACACTTACCTACGTCAGAACATGATAGTTTTTTTTATCCAGCCATTTTATTCCATTCATTTCGTCATCCGGCAGTATCGACAAGGCTCCTGTTTCTGGGTGGTTTGCCCTTCGGGCAACTGAAGATACCTAACTAACCTTACCTACCTACCTAGTCTTTGTGTAAGTTTCGTAGTAAGCCGATTTGATCTCAGTTCACAATTTGACGATTCGAGTTTATAAACTAACGAAATATATTGCGTTAAATTTTAAACGATTTTGACAGTTCACAACTTTTCCACAGTTTATAATATCGCGAGTAAGATTATAAACTGACACTGTCCATACAAAACGTTTAATGTAAAGATATTAAAGGCACAGAAAAACTAATAATACTTACGCAGAAGGTCCTCTATCCAACAAAAACGGATGTTTGATAGCTTGTAAGATCAAATTATGGCATCCTGCTCGCACGCGCTTGCTTCGAAGCACGTTCTCTTTCGCCCATTATACAAATATGATATTAACCAGATGTATTCATGAATAACTTAATACGTTAAAAAAGTTTTAAACTATAGTTTAAAATAGTTAATTGATGTGATGTAGTAAGTTCGAAACAATGTTTCATTGAAACCAAAATATTTATTTAATTAAAGTTGGAGCTATTATACTTAAAATCAAGTTAGTAGTTCGGGTGTTAGATTATATTGATTTAATCTACTGTATTAATTTAGTAAATTAAATTAACAGTAATATCAAGTACCTGAAGTCCTACCTACATTTAAATTGTCCGAAAACTATTTATAACATTTTCTCAGTTTATATTTTGAATGCGTATCTCAACAAAGTATGTGTGATGGCGACGTGTTTATTATCAGATTGGTTGGGAATAAAATTTAAAGCAAATAAGTTAAAGACGACGGGTTTGGTATTACAATTGTTTCGTTCGCACCAAAATGATCACTTAAAGTTAATTAAGTGATCATTTTGGTAGTTATTTCGGAAAAGAGATATCAATTCCTTTTTACGTAAATCTAATAAATTTTGTTCACGTTTTGCAACGTTTTGGCTGAAACTAATATAATATGAATGTAATAATGATACAATGAGTGTATTAATGTTTGCAGATGACGTTTGTCTACTGTTTAAGTTTAAACGAAATAAGGTGGAATCTCAGCTTATTAATAGAGGAGTCTCTGAATAGGACTGTTACATACATACATACATATAATCACGCCTCTTTCCCAGAGGGGTAGGCAGAGATCACGGATCTCCATTTCTGATCCTGACAAACCACTTTCGCTTCAATCACTTTCATAACATTTTTCATACATGCTCGTCGGTTTAGGGTACTTTTGACCTGGCCTTTTTGTAAGATTTCTCCAATTTGATCGGAGAAAGTTCGCCTAGGTCTTCCCCTTCCAACTTGCCCTTCCACTCTTTTTATATACACTAGGATTGTTGATTGGTTCAATACTCTCAATTTGTCTACAAAAAGTAAAACAAAAGTAATTCATTTTAAAAATACTAAAACAAATGCTGTTAAACTAAATATAAGTTTAAACAATACACCCGTCTTAGTTGTAAATGAAACTACTTAAATTTTAGGAATATGAGTTGATCAAAATTTAAATTGGAAAAACATGTCGATTCTCTATGTAAAAAGCTTAATAGCTTTAGTTTCGCTCTAAGAGGCTTGAGAAAAATATCCACTAGAAAGGCGGCTATGCAATCTTATTACGCTTTTTTTCAGTGTCATGTAGGATTTGGTTTGGCTATGTGGGGTGGCTGTGTGGACATACAGCGATTATTTAGGTTACAAAAAAAGTGCGTGCGTATTTTAAATGGAATTAAGTTTAGTCGTGAGTCGTGTAGGCAATCCTTCAAGCTACTATGTTTGCCTACTTTGACAGCTCTTTATATTATGGAGCTCTGCAAACTCGTGCGTCGATTTCCAGACGAGTTTTCATTGAAAAACGATTTTAAAAGTGACAGACTTAGTCATATATTTGTGAATCAAGTCAAGGCCCCAGCTGGTAGAACAGCAATGTTTACTAGATGCCATATGCATGTTGCAGCAAAGGTGTACAATGCCTTGCCAGTTGAAATTAAGGCCCTATCGTCTACAAAATTTGTAATTGCCTTAAAAAATACCTTGTTGAGCGTGTCCATATAGCTTAAGTGAGTACTGTAACTAACTATATAAGAAAAAAACAATAATGTGGAGATATTTTATGTGTAATTTAATACTTATTATTATTGCTACACCAAAAGTGGAAAAATTGTATTGAGACAAATAAAATTAACAAACTTTATTTACTGTACCATCCTATGTAACATACAATTTATGGCAAATAAATGATATGAAATGAAATGAAACTTATTTTTATATCGATTTTCGCAACTTTCCGTGCGCGAGCGAAAATTGGTATAGTACGAATCCCTTTTCTAGAACGAATTGACTCCTATAATAATTTGTGCCTTTTGAACAATACCACTGTCTTTCATTGTTAATATTATAATCGCTGCAACTACTAATAAGAAGTTGTTAATACCGATACACCTTTTGATTTAATTTGAAGTCTGCTACTATAACAATATCAAAATCGAAAAAATCAAAATTGTTTATTTATACAGTGACACAAATTTAAACAACACATGGTTTCTGTGACATAATATTTACCGAACACTGTTAAGTATTATGGCTTAAGATTATTGATATTGCCCGTGTCACCTGCACTAGGCTATGCCTGTCTTGCAGGATGACACTTAACATCTGATTGCCCGCTAAACTCCACAGTCAAACTGAAAAATTTAGTTTTGTGGAGCAATGACGACCGCCTTAGCCTAGTTGGTAGTGACCCTGCCTACGAAGCAAGAGGTCACTGGGTTCGAATCCCAGTAAGGGCATTCATTTGTGTGATGAGCACGAATATTTGTTCCTGAGTCATGGATGTTTTCTATGTATTTAAGTATTTATTTCTCTTTATAAGTATGTATATCGTCGTCTAGTACCCATAGTACAAGCTTTGCTTAGTTTGGGACTAGATTGATTTGTGTAAGATTGACCGCAAATATTTATTTATTTATTTATTTAATGTATCAACGTATATATGTAACTTTTTGTTTTTAATAAATAAATAAAATAAAATAAAAAAGAATTTTGCATTAAATGTTTATTTACAAATATCTGAAGTGATCAACAAAATAATGGTAGTAAGTAATTGTATGTATTATTATTAACTTCATGCTTCTGGAGGTATTTACGTGTTTGTTAGATTTTGCATTTGAGTAGGTAGGTATGAGTGAGTACGTGTACGTAATCGCGTGGGTGTGTATGTGTGTGTGTGTGAGTGCTTATGTATATTGTTGTGATAATTTTTCTTCTGTTTCTCTATAATTCAAGGTGCTTAGCCATGCTTTGACTTTATGTTTTACTTCTCCTAGTGGAACAACTTTTGATGTCACAGCTATTATTGACCTTCTTATATACGGATAAGATAATAAAATCACTATTCGAATAAAGTATTTATTAAACAGGGCTTGTTAACGTAGCGGTTATGGCACGTGGCTAAACAATGGCTGTGTTGGACGGTTGGGTCTTAGGATAAGATTCGTTCTAGAAAAAGGATTCGCACTATATATTGAGCTAACCTCTGCGAGTGAGCGAGTCATCATTTTGAGAGTTTCATTGGCCTTAACTGAAATCAAATTATTTCTTACTTAATGAGCACGCTTAATCTCTCGTGGCTTTTGATGCTAGATATCAGTTCAATATATATAATTACAAAGAGATTTGAAGAAATTAATGTTCTGAGAATGAGATCCACGATCAAAGCTAGGTTGTAACTAATTGCTTGATAGATTAATTTAAATTGATTTCAAATAAATATACATATTCAAGTAATATTTACCTATTCAGAAGTGAAACAAATATTTGGTACGATGTTTTAATTTAAAATATTTGAATTAACCCATATCAAACAGTTGGTTACTAAGCTACTGAAAATTTTAATGGACTTCTAGTTTTAGTTACTCATTTGGAATTCTGTAAGATAAACATTAACTAGGTTTTGATAAGTAAAGATTGTAATCTGTGAGAACTTTTGAACCTACTAACTAAAGGAATTTTTATTTGACTGTTATTCTTTCTCGCAAAGCGAATTTCGGCGTCCTCTGTGACACGAATACTCGTAGAATTTAAATCGCTCAATCTGTACGTGTAGCACAACTGGCGTTGTGCGCGACTAAGTTGCTTCTTGTTTTACTCATCAATCTCATCATCATCATCATATCAGCCGAAATACGTCCACTGCTGGACATAGGCCTCCCCTAAAGAGTGCCAAAGTGACCGGACTCCCGCCACGACCTTTACCAGGTCGTCAGTCCACCTTGTGGGGGGCCTACCCGTGCCGCGCCTTGCGGTACGTGGTCGCCACTCGAGAACCCTTCTGCCCCAACGGCCATCGGTTCTACATGCAATGTGCCCCACCCACTGCTACTTAAGTTTAGCGATTCGGAGGGCTGCATCGCTTAACTTGGTTCTGCTGTGGATAGCATCATTTCTGAGGCGATCACACAGAGAAAGTTCCAACATAGCCCTCTCCATTGCCCTTTGGGTGACCTTGAGACTTGACTTTTTTACTCGCACTGTGCTAATTTTCTAATTAAGACGAGGGTAGATTTTCTCATTTCTTGTCACGTCGCGTCAGTTGTGCTATATACGCAGTAACGCTAGTAAGAAACAAGAGGTTACGGTTTGTTATAATTGGCATTAGTAATTGCGCTGAAAATTGTTCTTTACCACTTAGCCCGGGCTCTCAGTGAACATTGCAGACCACATTCTGACTTCTGGTATATATTGTATATCCCAGACATCCAATCCACAAATGTTGCCAACCAGTTTTGTGGTCCTCCCCTCTTTATAGTACTGAATGACAAAAGACCGTGCGCGCGCGCGGTGACATGGCTTTTTTTTAAATCGAGGGTCTCAGGTACACAAATCACAAAATATTTCATGAAACGCAATTTTTGCAATCAAAATCAAACATTTATATTGCAAATAGGCCACAAGGGCACTTATACATGTCAATCAATAATTATGTTTACAATAAAAGAAAAAGAATCATGCAATAACAATTATTTGGAAGTTCCAGTTTAACAGAACTAAATGTCACAAAATCAAAACAATATTACAAAAATATATCAATAACATTACATACAAGGTCTCTATCAGAATTAACAAGAGGTTTGTGATATCATCATCATTTCCTTGCCCTTATCCCATTTACTTGGGGTCGGCGCAGCATGTCTTTTTCTTCCATACTTCTCTGTCAGCCGTCATATCATCATTCACTTCTTTTCTCTTCATATCGTCTCTCACACAGTCCATCCACCTTTTCCTTGGCCTACCTCGTCTTTTACATCCATCCACATGCATACCTAATACTCTTTTGGTCACATGACTTTCATCCCTCCGCATTACGTGCCCATACCACGCAAGGCGATTGGCCCTCAATTTATCCGCGATAGGTGCTACTTTTAGGCTTCCCCTTACATACACATTTCTTATTCGGTCCATCCTCGTCACACCACACATCCATCTTAACATCCTCATCTCCGTTACATGCAATCTCTTTTCATCCGTCACCTTTAAGGCCCAACATTCCGATCCATACATGACGACAGGTCTCACAATGGTCTTATAGATTTTGCCCTTTAACCTAGGAGGCATTCTGCCATCGCATATTGTTCCGGAGACCTGTCGCCATTTCATCCACCCAGCGCTAATTCGGTTTTTGACATCACGGTCTATATCACCATCACACTGTACAAGCGAACCGAGGTACTTAAAATCGGAGCAGACTGGGAGCATAACGCCGTCTAGCTTTATGCCTGTAAAACTGGAGGTTTGTGATATCATTTTTCTCAAAAATGGCCCGCAAAGTGAACATAACTCGCTACATATTGGAAGGTAAAGTGTATAAATAGTTTAAGGCCAGATCAAAATTAAAAAATAAAAAACATTGCAGGCCGCCTGGAATGTTACATATAAATTCCTTTATTTGTCGAGTACCAAACATTTTAAAAAGTAGAAACTGGCATATAAAAGACAGCACAGGTCGTATTCAGCCAATTCAAGTCGTATTTTTCTGTTGCAAACGCGACATCTTTTTATGTGTTATAAAAATATTGCGTTTATCAGTGGAAAATAAACTTGCGATTCTGTTTAAAAAAATTTAATTTTATGTAATTTGTAGTATCCTCAATTTGTATTTAATAATAACGCTTGATTTCTATTTAGTCTTTTTTATTCCCCCATTTTTGAGAAAAGCACTATATTAGCCTCAGCCGGAAGGCAATTGCAGGCTTCGTATTATAATTAAACGGACTCGCAAGCTCGTCCGATTAAACAAAATATGCCTGCAATTGCCTCCTTCCCGGCCACGGCAATAATGTACTATTATATCCCAGAGATGTATAAGGTCTCTGAGCGTCCATATACAATTAATACTTATTTATTATTCTAATAATCTTAGAGATGTATACAGTCTCTGAGCGTCAAAACACAAAACACAATTGGCGTGTGCTCAAACTCTCTCTGCTGGCAACCCCCAAAATAGGATTTCTTTGCAATTCCCGATTTTGCTGGAAAACGGTGTAAAGGAGAAACTACTACGTGGTATCGGCTACGTGCGTAGCGATTCGCAGAAGGTGTCAATACATGTGGTTATTGGTGGGTGAGCTACGAAAAGCGTAGCAATAGCTACGGTCGATAGCAGGAGCTGAATCTACCACGACATTTAAAATTTCGATATGATATCAATGTGCCGCGTATTCACTTGTACGAGCGCCAAGTTCATATATCAGTTAGCTCTAGTATATTTTTTTACGTTTTCGAACGCGTTTGCGTTTGTTTTCAATTTGTATGGCAACGCGTAGTTCCTAATAGTTACCACCAGAGACGCTGTTCGCGTTGCCATACAAATTGAAACTAAACGCAAACGCGTTCGAAAACGTATTTTATCAATAAAACTTATACTAGAACCTCAGAATACTAATTTCTGCCTGCGACTTTGTCTGCGTGGACCCGGGATAAAAACGACCTTCGTGCAAAATTCCATCCAAATCGATTGAGCTGTTTAAGTCGCATTTTGTGTAGGCAATCGCCGTGTGCGCTTTATTTTTCTAAGCTTGTTATCCTATGTATAAACTAAATATTAATTCAGTGAATGCAGTGGCAGTTAAACCCTGCTGGGTTTTGTCCGCTGCCTGGCCATGTATTGTAAAATAATTATATATATATAAAAAAAAAAAAAGCGTGATTGAGTAATAAACATCTAAACATCCAAACTTTTGCATTTATAATAAGTAGGATTTTAAGTAGGATTTCACACGGTAAATACAAAATTGATAACAACATAACATGTCTAGTGGAATGGACTCCCTTTTACTATAACACGCGACATCTTGCAAACTCCGTATTTTAAGGTAGTTGTATTTTTAAAACTCTAGTTTATTGGGTCAGTGTATAAGTTTAGAGGAACGTTGTACCAGTTTCCCTGGAAAGAAAGCGTTAAGTTTATTTATCGGCTATAACTTTTCTGCAGAGTACAAATGACTCCATTCAAGTGCATAAACATACACGTATATACATTCACACCTGTTATCCCAAAAGGGATATGCAGAAAAAGTTAAATTCAATGTTCAGTGCCAATTTTCGCAATTGCGGGTTCAAAGACGGAGAAAATGAAATTTTGCACTGACAGGTTGCTAAACCTATCACTTATTACACACATAAACCCGATACCGTCGTTGACTTTAACGCCACCCACGAAAAGAAGGATGGTGTTATTTTAACCCGCCAACGCCACATTGGGACACTATTTAAGTCTAAGTACTAAATCGGTTTGTTATTTATCAGTGTTCGATTTTGTGATTTTGTGTTTTTGTGTTTTTGTTTTGCGACAATAAATCTTTTTTTTATTTGTTGTTTGCACTCGCTTCCATACGTCACTGCCTTGCTACGGACTGAGGCGTAGCGCTAGCGCTACGCCTCAGTCCGTAGCGACTCAACCCATTCGAGCCTAAGCAGCGCTACGTATGCTACGGCGTAGCACGGAACATCATTTTCCACCCCGTAGCGGAAATCGTTCGTAGGGGCATGACTCATATGTGGGTTATGGGCATTGCATGGGTTAATATCCTGGCACTCTGACGCATGCACCTATATCTTAATTAGCGTTGAGTGGGTTTGTTTCAGGGGCTCGATTCTAGATTCAAAATATGTTGTCCCGAGTATATATGGATATCCCCACTTTCAACCGCGTCCCCCTTTGTGTTTAAAACAGCTGAAACCGCAGCCTTGAATGAGCGTACGTGACAAAACGGATTCCAATGTAAAACGTTCAGTTGAATAGAGGCTCTTGGCCTGCGCTCTGTGGTAAGTTATTAAATTCTTGTTCAATTTGTTTATTAGGTAAAGTGTTCTTATGCTTATATAAATGGAAAAAAAATAAAGGAAACCAGAGCTTCGTTAGGGGTCGACCATTCCATTTAAATTTCAAGATTTTTGTGACTGGTCCATTTTCTGACGTAAGTTCCTGTTATAAAGGGTTTAAAAAAAATATCCAAATCCGAAATGTGTTTTTGACGTATTAAAGCTATACTTATGCCAATTTTCTTGGGTTATGCGCTCTTTTTTGCGATAACACGTACATAGACAATCAGATTATTACAAAAATTGGAGTTAAAGATTTATTTGTAAAATAAAGACTCTTATCTTATTTTTTGTAATAACCAGTGTTGTATTTGAGATCAAGTTACTTATCTTTTTCTGGTGGTCTATTTTCAACCAGCGCTATCGATCCCAATTAAATTTCTATTTGTTTCGCACGCTCGATTGGAAGTACGCCGGTTACGCGACCACCTTCGGTTAGCGACCACTTGAAGAAAATGGTTTTTCCAATTGAAGATAACATTAATTCTACAGAGCCTATTGAAACAGTCAGCCGTATGCCTTATTGTTTGTAGTTATGGAATAGGAATTTACAAGAAAAACGAGAAAATATGCTTTCAGTTCACCAAGTCAGCTAAGTGGTCGCTAACCGACACATGAAATTAGGTGGTCGCCAACCGGCGAAATGACCCTAAAACATACGAACCTAATTGAGAATCTGATAATGTCTTCAGCGTCACTGCAGATGACGGTATTAGACAGCCCTCAAAACACGCATATCAGACGCCGTACACAAGCAGCATTTTAATGCAAGCCTGTGTTTTCACAAACTTTTCTTTCTAAATGAAGTCGTTTCCATCGCCAGCCGCACTCAGTCGCTCCGCGTTACTCGCGGCGGTCGGTCGTGTGTCGGTTCCACGTCAGTTGTTCCCACGCGGCTGTGATCCACGTGATTGTGTACTGAATTTAACGGTAGGTTGTTTTTTGTGGTAGAGTTAAGTTGTAAGGGATTTTTAGCTAAGTGATATTTTGATGTGTGCGTTTTTTTAGTTACCTATTAATTTACGAATTTCAAAGTGTGTATATATTTTTTTTAAAAGGCGGCGGTACAATAAACCGGCACTGTGGTTTTTGAGCCACCAACTTCCACAAGTTGTTTAGCTTTAATGTGTATTATTATTGTTGTTAAACATTAGGTACTATAAGGATCTGCAAAATTAAAAAAGAAACTTAAAATATTCGAAAAAAAAAACCAATGCTTTAAATAAAATTCATAATTTCACAAAGACAAATAAATTCGCGTTCGCCAAAATTTTATTCAACAAAACTGAATCGTCCGTTTCAAAAGCAAATTACATGCTTAAAAAGGTTTAGTTTGTCTCGAAAACTTGCGAACGAGACGAAAACGTGCCGGGCGTATTAAAGAGGAGATTGGGCCGAACGGGCAAGCACGTTCGCTCGTAAAAATTTGAATCTGCTGAAAATCTGCTAATTACTGGCCCTTATTTTGTTAATTTTGTTTAAACTTATTTAAAATACCAAGCATCAAAATGTGAATTTATACTGTGGTAATAGTACATTATGATACAAGTGTGCTAAGTTGGTCATTACACCCGAGTCGGTTTTTAAGCCTGAGCCGAAGGCGAAGGCTTAATCGAGACGAGAAGTGTAATGACCAATGCTCACGTGTTTCATACGACGTTTTTCAACACATTTGCGAGGAAAAAAAAAAATAAAATGTTAAAAGATATGTAATGAAAAGGCACTAGTGCGATAATGTAATGTAAAAGTCACGGCATGGGTAATATTCTGCATTATTTTGCTAATATTTAAAAAGATATGTAATGAAAAGGCACTAGTGCGATAATGTAATGTAAAAGGCACGGCATGGGTAATATTCTGTATTATCAGTGTAAATACGCTGTAATAAGACCTACTTTACGAGCAGGTGTGTTGAAAAATGTTTTAAATGGCTTTCCTGTTATTTGGGTTGCGAAAATATTCTTGCTTCGAATTAAAAAAAAATATTTAAATCGATGCCTCATTTTTATTACTCAAGTTTTTAGAATTGCTTTCAAACTTACGATATGGCATCATTTAACGGTTAAATTTTGGCTATTCAAAAAATGTACTTTACAGTCACACATTGTCGGATAAAAAAAAATTGCATGGGATGTACCAATTCAAGTATAAAAATATGGGTGCATACATTACTCATAAATATGTCCCGTCGCTTTTAAATCAGCGGGTTAAGGTTTTTGTACATATTTATGAGATTTAATTGATAAAAATTTTCGCACTTGACTGTACAGGTACAAACTTAATGTTTAATTAGGTTTGTGTAGCACAATGGATTGAAACTCAAGAGAAACCACTTATTTTAATTCAGGTTTATTTGACTAGTTCAAATGGTAAGGTAAATGTCCCAATCAGACTCCCTCATGCCTGATTGTTGACCATATGTTTCACCTCTATTATTTTGACATACCATTTTAAGTGTCATGTATTAGGCCAGTGACGGGCACTGGAACGCTTACCTTAGTTCGTAACACGACAATCCTTTAGGTCATTTTTAGGAAAATATCTGTTTACCGGGAATCTGCGTTTGAAATTAATTCAGTCGTAGCAGGTTAGAATAAAGCAAGCAAACTTTGTTATTTCACGTCAAGAAATAACAAAACTTTGTAGAGTGACGTGTGTTTAAAATCATTGTTCAAAGAGTACATCTAAATGATAGTCAATCTAGAGTATGTACCAGCTTGACTCCTTCGCACGAGGCGGTTTGACCTACAAAACATTGTTAGATGTCAACATGACAAAATGACGTTGATGTGCAAAATCAGAAACTTGAATATTACTGTCATCCTAGTTGAAATTATTGAGTGCGCCCCACAAGATGCCAAAGTTTACATAATATATCGAACATTGCTACTAGCTTAAAGAGGGGTTGTCCTGCTGGTTGATTAAGTAAGGCTTTGTACGCGCCTCAGGTAGATCTAAATATCACTTTTCGTATGGGAAAAAGTCAGTTGAATTGTCCTGACGTACGTTCGGAAAGTTAAGGTATCTAGTGTTGTGGATAACGCTCATTTTGAGGCTTAAAAATTCGAACCCTAAAGACTTCCGAGGCTTAAAGACTCAAGTGACGAAAAGTCAATATTTTGCATTCATATGCGTAAAATAAACCAACACGGTTCTTAAACAGCATCGAGTCTTTAAGCCTCGGGAGTCTTTAAGGCTTGAGTCTATAAGCCTCGAAATGAGCGTTATCAACAACACTAGGTATCATTCATCTGCAGAGCTACAAAACTTAAACACTTAAGTTAGGTGATTTTCTTTTTGACAGTCTCGTTTGAACTTATAACAAGATTGTTAAGTCAAATATTAGAAGAGGACGGACAGAGGAAGTTGAAGTACTTATACTGAACTGAGAAGTTTATTCACATGTAATATGTGATTTCTTTCAAAAAGGTCAGGCTACAGGGCAGGCCCTTAACCCGATCGTCTTTGTTTTAAGCTCAAATAGTAGCTGACTAATTCAACCATTACTTTTTCGTTTTTGACTTTCTCGAATACTTGCAGCTCTTGTAAATACGCGTCTTTTGAGCCATTTTTAAATATCATATCTTCACAACTCTCCGAGATATAACACACCGAGCATTTGCCGTTTTTAAATTTGTCCCACTAAACAACAAAGAGTCAAGCATAGAGCCAAACATTACTACGAACATTTTCAGGATCATTCTAGCAAACACTATTATAAAGGGCGTGTGGGAGGTGTGGGTGGAGAGGAATGGCAGCGGAACAATAACAAAACTGCTCGGCTCGCCAAAAAGCTCGAAGCGTATTATTGTCGTTTCCCTAGAATGCCCGCTAAAACGCTTGTGTTTATTAAGTAGATTAATTTATGTTTTTTTTATGTGCTACTTTGGGAACTTGTACTTTACAATTTCAGTTTCTTTGTTACTATTACTATTTACTACTATTACTATCGTAATAGATTCGCAATACAAAATTTCTTATTATTAATATATCTATACTAAAGTATACATTTATAAATTGGACAGAACAATACATAAAATATGCAGGAGCCATACCTAAGTACAATTAACAATAACAAATTTAGGATGATGGTCAATCAGTCAATTATCTACATGTTAATAACTCATCCACACTGTAACATGCTGCATCTATTGGTAAGTAAGAGTTGATTTGAGTTGTTTTTGTAAATATCATGTCACTTTCTGATAACCTTACCACCAACCATACTATAAATAAACCACCAATGATGCTGAGTGGCTTTCGTCACTTGGCTAGTCGCTGTGGAGTGTCTAACTATGAGCACTTTTACGATTCTAGTCAATTACTTACGCTTCCATGGAGATATGCATGTGTTAATTCTTCTCTTGTACGTGTTATTTATTCCTTCCCTACCGTTCCTTACGAAGGGATTTATGGCTGAAGGCAGTGACGACACGTAGCTTTCCAAAGCGAATCTCTCTTTCCGACCCTCCTCATAAACGCGGATCGTATGACAAATCGTTTACGGTAGTAGTTACGCTTTGAAGTCATGGAATGCGTTACTGTCATCATAAAATAATATGTTACCGTCATATTATGGACACCGTCAGTTTATAATCTTACTCACGTTATTATAAAGTGTCGAAAAAATGTGAATGGTCAAACCCGTTTACAATTTAACGCATTAATCTTCATTAGTTTATAAACTATCAATGTCGAATCGTCAAATTGTGAACTGACATCAAGTTGGCATGATTTGGAACGTGACCGACGACCTGCTCTTGTATCATTGCATTACGTATAAGTACATAACTTTAAAGTCTTTTTACCGTCAAATTAACCTAGAAATAGAACTAAAAGGTAAACGATATTGGCCAAATCACTGTCAGCGGTTAATGCGCCTGAATGCATTCCCACGTTGGGCGGCAATACTGCTTCGTTCAGCGAAGTATTGGGGTCATCAGTGTTGAGTACTAGTCGCGTCGACCAATTTCGTAGAGCACACATTACTTGTTATAATAGTACATACACTATTTACTTACTTAGGGCGGTAAAAGAATGTCTCAGACCGCAGGTATATTGACGCCCGAGCCGAAAGGAAGGGCGATAAATATGCGATCTGGGCCTTTATTTAGTGCCTCCCATGGTGAGTTATAGTACGTTACTTACCTAGGGCGGTAAAACAAAGAATAAGGCGTCAAATCCCTGCGATCTGAGACATTCTTTAGTACCGCCCGTGTCGAGTACAAAATTTTACGTCTTTCCCTTGCCAGGAAGAGGGATTTTCCGCACGCGTGGCGTGCGGTAATTGCTACTTTTTGGCCAGGTGTGACATAAAAATTTTGACGTCTCGCCCTGGCCGGGAAGTGGGATTTTCCGCTTGCCTATCGGGCGATATGATGTTTTATGGCCAGGTGTGAGGTAAATTGATAATTATATATTGGTTAGTGATAGGATTGATCGTCAGTCATGCCCTTGCGAGACAAATAATGAATTACTTTGGTAACGGCTATCCGCAACCAAAGGAATTCGAGGTGCTCCCAGTGAACTGCATTATCCGTTTTGTGGAAATGATGGAGCAAGCCTGGGAGAAAGCATACAGGAGAGGGCAAAATTAAATGCACAAAAGATCCCACTGGGTCGAAGTGCATCCGAAAGGGCCCTCACCTAGATAAGCTAGGGTTGACTTATTTTAAGTCCAGGACCTAGTCTTGATAAATATGAAAATTGTTATTTTTGCGCAATGGTCACGAAAAATACCATAATATTAGAAAGAAAGAAAGAAATTTATTGCCACACATAAATAAAAAACTCATACACATTAATTAAACACTACACACACTATTATTATTATAACGTCTCAGACAAATGTAATACCTCACCTACATTTTGGCCTCGCCCTTGTTTGGTCAACTTTACCTGCGGTTAAAATGGCTTCTTACTTTTGACAGAATGTACAGACTAATAAGAAACACGATTTATTTTTAGTGGCCTGTGAAAAATATTTGAAATAAATTAACTTTTGAATGACTTTTATACTACCAATACTATTTTTATTTGATGTTTCCTATTATGTAACATTACAGATAAATGGGTGGATTGCAAAAAAATTGTACATAATTAAGGATCTATGCTTTAACTTTTTTCCATTGTGTAACGTAAGTTACCCATATAAAATGTATGGGTAATTGCCGTTACACAATGGAAAAAAGTTAAAGCGTAGATTAGATTAAGGCTCTTAACTATGTAAAATTTTTGTTTGCAATTCACCCAAATACGAAAGGAGCGCGAAATCAATGGTCGTTAAGTCAGACGATATACCGTCTGCGGGAAAGGTCCTGACGACATATCTCGTTCCATATAACTACTGCTTTCATCGCTTATCTTAATATGAGCATGAAATGAAAATTAAAATGAAAATGTTTTTATTTCATAAGTTTTTTTTCTTTTTCAAGTCTCGCGCGAAACGCGCGAATGTTCGGACGTGTAACGGTGACTCACGTCCAAGGCCATGGCCTCTAATGTGATAAAATGTTCGACTTGCGAAATTGTGATCTGTGAAGTGTTAGCATTCATCCAGAATAAAGTGGACGTGATGAGTGAAGAGAGTATTAAAAAGCTGGTAACCTCTTCTTTTTCTATACAAGAAATCGAAACAGCTAAGGATTTGCTATTTGACTCGATTACTACGAAACAACGGAAAGTAATACGGAAAAACAATGGCAAAACAGAGCGGAATCTGCAAGACATCATATCGCTTTTCAAACAACACGAGTCCCAGGAATTTCCCATATTTGTAGCTAGGGACTTGCACCGACTTCCACCCATTTCGTTCGACCATGTCGATGCCACCCGTTTACTTAAGGACATACTGGTATTAAAAAGCGAGTTGGAAACCATTAAGCAAACGTACGTTACAGAGCACCAATTAAATCAGGTTAAGGACGACCTGGTAAATCTGAAACAAGCATCAATGGTGAATCCGTTTGATTTGAATGTCAACAACAAAAGACGCGGCGCGGCTGCTAGGCAAACTAGTTTCTGTTACGATAGCGGCCCGATGGGTCTACCCCCCAGTGTAGAAAAATACGCGGATCGCAATTGCGGTACGCCGGCGACCGACAAGCCCGAGTTAAGTATACGAACAGAAAAAGTTATGTTGTCTCGGTCCCCCGTGCTAGAAGAGAATATACCGGCCGACACCCCGCGTGAGCAGTGCGTGAACGAGACAGTGCCTAGCACACCAGCGCTGGCGAGTGAGACGGAACGACAATGTGCACGAGATATTAACGTGTGGTCCAAGCGTAAGACGATGGCGGAGGTTGTTAGCGGCAGTGAAAGTGCCCCGAATGTGGTTACGCCGGACAGCCCAGGATGGGATGAAGCAGGAAATAAAAAGAAGCGAAGGCGACAGTCACGATTGTTAGGGCGAGAAGGAAAAGCAGTGGTACAAGCAGACGGAAAATTCAAAGCTGCAGACATTCGAATCCCTCTGTTTATTAACAACGTGGACAAGCAAACAAGTGAAACGGATATTCATGACCATATAAAGCAGAAAACGGGATTATCTGTAACGCTTAAAAAAATAAACATGAAAAACCCTAAGCGATACGACGCGTACAAAATATTTGTACCACACACCAAAGTGTCATCATTTATGGATAGTGCTATGTGGCCCGAAGGAATAAAATTTCGTCGGTTTATCTATTTTAATAGGAGCACATATGAAACGGGGATGCGAATGACGGGATCAAAAACGGTACTTAATGGCGCAATTAACTGAAATAAAACTGTGCAGTTTCAACTGCAGATCGGTAACAAGATCGGTTGAATGTGTAAAGTCGTTGTGTCGCAGGGCACAGATTATATGCTTGCAAGAAACATGGCTACTGCCGGAAAATATACCTTACCTGGGAGGCATAGATCAGTTTTTTGCGTATGCAGGGAAATCAGCTGTTGACACGAGCGCCGGCTTATGTCTAGGCCGACCGTACGGTGGATGTGCTATTCTGTATGACACTCGTTTGTTTACATCGGTATCGGTGGTGCAGTGTATTAGTGCGCGCTTAGTAGCTATTAGAATAGATCTTCCGGAGCGTAAACTTTTGGTGTTTTCGGTTTACATGCCTACGGACTCGGCTGAGACATTTACTGAGTTTGCTGAGTGCATAGGAGAAATCGCTGCGATAGTGGAGGAATGTCAGATAGACTACGTATACATACTAGGGGATTTCAATGCGCACCCCGGGCGGAGGTTTGGCAAAGAACTAATTAATTATTGCAGTGATTTAAAGTGGAAGTGTGCGGACATGGAGTGTTTAGGTTATGACTCGGACACATACACATATGTCAGTGACATCAGTGGATCGAGAAGCTGGCTGGATCATTGCCTGGTAACTGAAGTGGCTTGGAAAACAGTCGTAGACGTTAAAGTTCACTGCGATGTGTATTGGTCCGATCATCACCCGCTAGAAATAAAATGTAATTTGGGATTAATGACGGCTAATAATAAGGTTAGTAGTTCAACATTAAATTCAATTATTTGGGGGGAAAGGACATCTGAACAGTTGACATGTTTTAAAAATTTGTGTAATGAAAAGCTTAGATTTATTGATTTTCCGGACGATTTCAGAGAGTGTAGTGACAAGCAATGTAATAATTTAGATCATAGGTTAGTTATTGACAAGCTACATGCAAAAATTATAAATATTTTAAGTGAGGCCGCCACCGTAAGTTACTCAATAAAAAAGCGTTTTAAACATAAAAAACATGTTGTGGGCTGGAACAAGCATGTACGACAGGCCCACTCGGAGGCTCGACTTGCATTTCAAAATTGGATTTTGTGTGGTAAGCCGAATGGAGGATCTTTGCACAATGAAATGTTAGAGTCTAGGAAGATTTTTAAACGTAAGCTTAAGTGGTGCCAAGATAACGCTGAACAAATTAAGATGAACATTATAGCGATGCATCACTCAAAAAAGGACTTTCCTAGTTTCTGGAAAAATACACGCAAATTGAGCCCCAGGTCGAGTCTTCCTGTGAGCGTCGGGGGTATTAGCGAGCCGTACCAAATTGCTGAACAATTCAGGACACACTTTAAAGTCGAGTCTCGAACGGGTACGGGAGGGGAGGTCCCGCAGGTAGAGCGGCAGTCTGGTGGGCCCTATATGCGGGTCACTGCGAAGGACGTGGACACGGTGGTGAAGAGCATGAAGCGCGGAAAATCACCTGGCTACGACTCTCTTAGTATAGAACATCTACAGAACGCCGGAGTGCACTTGCCAAGAGTACTCGCCTTGCTCTTCACCTTCTGTGTCGGCCATTCGTATTTACCAGATGACATGATGAGGACCGTGGTAGTGCCCATTGTTAAGAACAAGACAGGAGACAACGCTGACATAAATAATTATAGACCCATTTCGTTGGCTACTATTGTGGCCAAAGTGCTGGACAGTGTGTTGGACAGAGAACTGGGGAAACACCTGACTCTTAATGATGCACAGTTCGGTTTTAGGTCCGGACTCTCCACGGAGACTGCAGTTCTTTGTCTCAAGCACACTGTCCGGTACTACACAGACAGGGAAACACCTGTGTACGCGTGTTTCCTTGATTTGTCGAAAGCCTTCGACTTGGTGCGTTATGATAAACTGTGGCAGAAACTGTACGAGGATACCAGCTTGCCCAGTGAGTTGACTGAATTGTTCAGGTACTGGTACGGTCACCAGAAAAATGTTGTCAGATGGTCCGACTCGCTTTCTGATTCGTACAGGCTGGAGTGCGGGGTAAGACAGGGGGGTTTGTCATCGCCCAAACTCTTCAGTCTGTATGTGAATCGGTTGATTGATGAGCTCAACAACACTATGACTGGATGCTCAGTGGATGGCACATTTGTGAATAACATTAGTTATGCAGATGACATGGTGTTGTTGGGCCCATCGGTCAATGCCCTTAACAAGCTGCTCAGGGTCTGCGAAGAGTATGCGGTGTCCCATGGGCTCAGGTATAATACTTCCAAGAGTGTGTTGCTGGTATTTAAGGCGGGGTGCAAATGCTATCCACGCGTTCCACCGGCTTATCTATACGGCACACCTCTGCAAATGGTAAAGGAGTTCAAGTACCTGGGTCACTGGGTCACGGAGACCCAGAGTGACAACAAGGACGTGGAGAGGGAGCGTAGGGCACTCTCAGTCAGGAGCAACATGTTGATCCGTAGGTTTGCAAGGTGTACCACCGACGTAAAGATTACCCTTTTTAAGGCGTTCTGCCAATCATTTTACACCTGCAGCCTATGGATCAACTATACGCAAAAGGCTTACAGTGCCCTTCGCGTCCACTATAATAATGGGTTTAGGATGTTGTTGGGGCTGCCGCGCCATTGCAGTGCATCAGGGATGTTTTGCGAAGCGCACACGGATGGGTTTCACGCCATAATGCGTAAGCGGGTTGCGTCCCTGATGAGGCGCCTGCGCGGCAGCCCGAACAGCCTCCTGCAGACGGTGGCGGCGCGCTTGGATGGTCCCTTCCTGTTCCATTGGGATAGGTTGCATAGGCCATCCAACTGCTAATTGTAAGTGTGATAAAATACCTACTAACATAGTGTTAAGATCACTGTTACTAACAAATTATGGAAATAATATTTCTGATGTAAATTATTAAATAAAAAAAATAAAAAAAAAAAGGTCCTTTGGGGATACCTAGTAAGTAAATATATACTTATGTCAGGTAGTCCCACTCAAGGATATCAAAGGGTAATATTGTACCAGTTTTACTCATGACGATCATTAAGTTCTTTCCAAACATAATAATTAATTTTTCCTTGCGTTTCAAAATGGTTTTCATTAAAATCGCATGACGATTACCGCACGATGTTTCTAATCTTATATGGAATAGGGCATAGACGGCACAACAACTAAAGAATCGTCAGTCCATAGCACAGTCGTTTTACCGTATGTAAAGCATGAATTCTGATAAATATGTCACATCGCTTGCGTAACGCATAGACGCGTACTGTTTTTACTTCAGAATAAAGAGTGCCCATGATTTCAAGTAAAAAAAATCCCATTCGTTCCAACACACTTTTGAGTGGAAACGCCGTATTTTATTAGTATGCTGTTATATTTCTATTTATTTTTATAGTTTTGTTACCCTGTTATAAGAAAATATTACTTCCTCATGTTTATTTAGCTGAAAAGCTCTTAAGTATTTGTGGCGTTTACCAAACAGAAGGCCGTCTACTCATTATAATTATGACAAATATATTTGCTTCTGAAGAAATACCCAGTTGTTTAGCTTCCGTATACTTGCTATACATGTTTTTCTTTATAAATAGGGTTTCCGAAACGTCACGAAAATATTTAATTATAAAGGAAATACAGGATTGAATTAATAAGGATTGAATTATATTGCTTTGTTTCAGATTTATTTTATTTCATTATTGAATCGTAAAATTTGCAGTAAGTACGAGTAAAGGGTTAAACTTATCTGCGTGGAATCCACGGCATTTCTGAGACTCACGGCACTCTTTGTAACCCCCGACGCAAAAAGAGGGGTGTTATAAGTTTGATGTGTCTGTGTTTCTGTGTGTTTGTCTGTGGCATCGTAGCTCCTAAACGAATGGACTGATTTGAGGGCATATTTTTTATCCGAAAGTTGACGTGATCGAGATGGTTCCTAGCTACGTTTCACCAAAATCGGTTCAGCCGTTTTTGAGATATTGACCTTTGAAATGAATATATCGGGGCTTTTTCAACTTTTCTAAGTTGTTAATTATGTTGAAAATTTAATTTAAATTTTGTGTTGGATGTCCTTCAATACGGCAGTCTCGGTGGAGTAGGTATTACCATAGTATTTAAATCTTGTGTGACTCTCTTTTGTGTTTAAAACAGTAGACTAGGTACTTTATCAATAAAGTCACTATTCGAGTAAAGTAGGTACCTATTAAATACATTATTAAACATGACCTTTTATTTCGAAGCGTTTATGGCACGTGGCCATTGTTACTAAATAATTGCATTGTTGGACCGATGTGTCTAGATAAAGCTCGCCACTCAATTGCTCACCAGTGTACAATAGTATTTTCATACATACATAAAAAATCCGCTGTATAATTTGTAACGCTACTAACACTTAATGGAATTCAGATGTCAAAAAAAAATATCTGAGGAATCTAAAAATAAAGATGGACATATTTTTTTATTAAACTTTTTTTTCATATTCAGACAAAAAGACTGTGAAGTTTGTTTAGAAGGACAGGCTATCATTTTATCCGGCGGTTTAATTTGAGCGGATCCGTGCAAGCTACTTACGAATATTTGTGTCCATAAATCACATAGCTACATAAAATTCAGCTACATCCAGTATAAACTCGAACCTAAACAAGTATTTTCCACTTATAATTTTCTGTTTACGTAACGTCTTATCAAAATATTTAATTCAACAACAGACGACAATTTTCTAGCGCCTTTGAATTATTAATTCCGTTAATAAGTGCGTTGTCACATTTCACTCGTGAATGCTTTATAAGGTGAACGTAAATTTATTCCTGTACACGAAATCCGAATCATGTTAAGGTGTTTTATTTAACCGATATCTAGAAAGGACTATCTTCGTCTTCATTTTCTTATATACTAGTATCATCAACCCTTTCACAGGGCTATCGTTAAGGTGGTGATACACTAATAGAGAATTCACTTGTAATGAGCATTCTAGCGAATATATTTTGATGCAGGAAGAGGGGGGGAGGGAGGGTCCGTTATCAATAATGTGTGTGTGTGCGTTATCAAATAAGTTACTGTGAAAAAAAATTTTTTTGGCATGAGTTTTTATGGCCGACAGTACTTTTTTTGTATAGTTGATGTACTCTAGTTAACTACTCATTGAGACGATTCTAACGAGCCCAAACTCAAAGGGGTTTCGTCGGTCAAATACTGAATTCCCACGGCCACCTTCTGTCTCCATCATCAGATCAGCTCGATGGTACCATAATATTGAATTGTCATCCAGACTTTACTAATACCCTAAATTTCAGCTCAATCGGATAACGGCAAGTGACCGAAAAATCGATTGCAAATTTTGACGGACAACAACTTTGGAAGTGTCTCTCGCGCAAACTATTCAGTTTAGAAAAAAAATATATTAGAAACCTCTATATCATTTTTGAAGACAAATCCATAGAAACCTATACGGTTTGATAAAAAAAAAATTTTTTGAGTGTCAGTTTTAAGTAGGTGGACCCTATGGGGAACCCCAAAAATTTATTGTTTTTTTTTCTATTTTTGTGTGAAAATCTTAATGCGGCTCACAGAATACATCTACTTATCAAGTTTCAACAGTATAGTTCTTATAGTTTCGGAAAAAAGTGGCTGTGACATACGGACGGACAGACAGACAGACATACAGACACGACGAATCTATAAGGGTTCCGTTTTTTGCCATTTGGCTACGGAACCCTAAAAAGGAAAGTTCATTTTATTATTTTGTGAGCAAGCATGCTTCCATTTAGACCACATCGTAGCTTCCCGTCACCTTAGATAATGGTCGAACGTAAGGCTTTGCTTTTAATGTGATCTTGGTTCGTTTGCAAGTAATTCAAGTAATTTTACATGCACATCATGCATAAGTTATACACCGTGAAATTTTAGTGGTTGTTTTCCCGTGGCAGGGCGATTTGCTATCTGTAGTACAGTCGCCATCACATACATAGGTACACAATAGGTGTTAAAAAATATCGGCACATGCACCCTAATGCCTTGAAAATAGAGGTGTGTTCCGATGTTTGTGACGTGCTTGTTTGCTCCGATGTATGTGATGGCGACTGTACTTTCGAATTATGATAGACAAACTTATAAATAAACTGTTTTCCAAAAAAAAATACAAAAAAATAACCTAAACTCGAATAAGCGAAAAACAATTGTAACGCACTAAAACTTCAAGGTAGGTACTACTGCAGTGCTACTACTGATGTTAGGTCACTTTCAAATTTCGTTCGACACATTTATAAATCGGGCATTTCTTAACATTATTAAAAAATAAGATTATACATCGACTGTATATTGATAGCAAAATAATTTCGTTGCGGGAAAACAACCACTAAAATTTAACGGTGTAGTATTTATTGGTCCTCTGACATTCGACTACCTACATGTAAGTAGGTAAGTAACTAATCTTGCGATTAACTATATATTACAGAACGCACCCAATCAACACGGATTTACCAAAGCAAATCCGCCTGTGTTTATTGAAGAGCATCATCATTACATGTGCCAATTATTATAGTTATTTGCTGTGTCGACTTAATGACATTCGGTTAATGGTGTGATAATTAATGCATAGGGTAATGAATGGCTGCTCGACCGAGATTTTAACTGAAGAAAACCAATATCCTACATGTAAGGCTTGATTTGCTCCTACGCTGACGTCGGTCGGGCGTACGAATATACACCATGTTCTATGGAACACCGCACAGCGACGCTGAGTGAAATGTATGTACATTTGTACGCCCGACCGGCGACGTCAGCGTTCGACGTCAGCGTAGGAGGAAATCAAGCCTAAGTATGGATTGTCTTAAAGAAAATGATTAATTGTAACAAATGTTGACATTTAAGCCATATTAAAATAACCAACCATATTACCACATGTCTGTATTAAGTATCAATACATAGTATAAAACAAAGTCGCTTCCCGCTGTCTGTCTGTCTGTCCCTATGTATGCGTAGAACTTTAAAACTACGCAACGGATTTTTAAGCGGTTTTTTTTAATAGATAGAGTGATTCAAGAGAAAGGTTTATACGAGTATGTATAATAAATACAAACCAAACATGCATGTATTATGCACATAAACCCGTGCGAAGCAGGGGCGGGTCGCTAGTAATAAAATATAATAAGACAGATTTGTAACATTTTCACAACAAATTGTATCTATTAGGCCACAAGCTGCAGGCCGTTCCCACAAAAAAACCTCATCAGAATCGGTTCACTCGTGTTGAAGCTACGATGCCACAGACAGACACGCAGACACACAAATACACACTCCATCTTTTTGCGTGGGTGGTTAATAAAGAGCATAGATGAGTGTAAGACCGACGCGGCATTTTTTGAGTTACACCATCATAATTCTTCACTTGCTTGTAATCTTGCCTTATATGGTGTGATTTTTCCGTCCAACTAATTTTCGCCGATCTTCGCAAATACCGCATTAATACTTATATTGATTTAAACTTTCACGATTCTCACACATAATTTTTACTAAATAAAACTTAATCGCATACATAATTAACTTATTAATTTACCTCTCTGACCTCTGTGGTGTCGGGTTATAATTTCACCACCCCCTTTCATCCCGTGGGTGTCGTAAAAGTCGACTAAGGGAGCAAACAGGGTTAAAGTTTGTTGTCGGCGATGGGCTAGCAGCCTATCACTGCGATATCACTTTTTTTTTCGATCTTTTATACCCACGTTTATGCTAAAAGTGGCACTGGACCATAAGTTTCAAGTGCTCTGCCTATCCCTTTTGGGAATAAAGGCGTGAATTTATTAATAAATGAATGAATAAACAAATTATACGCGATACCCTTTGTATTAAACAGCTTTCCCAAAACTATTGTAGAAAATATAGAAAGTAAACCTACAAAAACTAAAAATATAATTAAGAAAATGTTCATTATGGCCCCCAGTAGTAACATAGATAAATATAACTAGTTATTAAGATAAAAAAGTTTAGTAAATAATCTTAAATATTAAAGATTGTACTAAATGTAACTGATATATATAATTTAATCACAGATCTGAAAATAAACAGTTCAATTTTTTTTTTTTTTTTTAAATAAAGTTCCGTTTACTAAAAATACTATGTACATTAATTTAAAGTCGTTTTACGTATCGTTTTAAATGAAAATTCCGAAACGCGTGAAAGCGCAAAGCCACGTAGTGCGGTGCCGAAGCATCTTGTGTGTTATTTGCATTAGCGGCGTCTTCTGATGCCTGGGTGCAAAGAAGGAACCGACTACGCATGCTGGTAAGGATGCTAACTGTTATGTATGTAGTTTCGAAGGTAGCTCGGTAATTCACAAGTACCGACAATTGCGTATAATAAACATCAGTCAGTCCTAATCGGTGTTTCATTGCTATCGAACATAATACTGGCGACGGGAGTGGTATTTTCGTGTAAAAAACCCATATATTCAAGTTTTTTCGTATAAACAGTGTACGTACAATGCCACTAGGTAGTGTGGAGTGTTTTCGTGTCGGGTCCGACTGGGATGCCTATGTGCGCCGTGTGAAACAATTCATTGCGTTGAATGCGATTGATGCAAAATTACACGTGGCGTCTCTGGTGACTTTAGTGGGCGCTGAGTGCTACGAGCTTATGTGTGATTTGTGTGCACCTGCTAAGCCCGAGGACAAAACATTCGATGACCTAGTTAAGTTGGTAAAAGAGCATTTGGAACCCGAGAGATCGGAAATAGCGGAAAGACACATCTTTCGTCAGAGAAAGCAGTTACACGGTGAAACTATACGGGAATACCTTCAAAACTTAAAGCATTTGGCTAAGACGTGTAACTTCGGCACTAGTCTCGAGGTTAACCTACGCGATCAATTCGTGTCGGGGCTGCTGAGCGATGAGATGAGGTCCAGGCTATTTGCCGTGAGGGCTATAGACTATAAACGCGCCATCGAGCTCGCCCTGGCGTTAGAGGCGGCGGAGCGGCACGCGGCGTCGGCGGGCGCGAGCACGGGCTCGGCGCCGCCGGACGACGGGCTGCACCGAGTCGGCACGGCGCGACGCCGCGGCGGCGGCGCGGGCCTGGCGGCGGCGGCGGGGGCCGCGCCGAGGGCGCCGTGCGCGCGCTGCGGCAAGACCGGTCACGCGGAAGGCAGATGTCGGTACAAAAATTTTTCGTGTGACGCTTGCGGAGAAAAGGGTCATTTAAAAGTGATGTGCAGAAAGGAGGTACCTAAGAAGTCATCTAAAGGTCAGTACTTTTTAGACGATTCCGATTCCAATGACAGTGACTGCCATTTTTACAAAATTGTAAGTGACGGGGACGGTCCCTATTACGCAACGCTTACCGTACAAAAATTAAGTGCAAGTTTGAGGTGGATACCGGTAGCAAAATTTCGGCGATATCTAAAGACTATTATGATAGATATTTCTCTAATTTACCTTTGCAAAGTAAAATGATAACTTTAAAGTCATACACCGGAGATGTCATTGAGACACTTGGTTATGTGGATGTTGAAGTAATGTATGGTAATGATGTGGCCCAACTTAAATTATATGTAATCGAAAAAGGCGGTCCGCCTTTAATGGGCCGTACTTGGATCAAGCGATTGAAAATAACTGTACTCGATTGTTTTAATATAAAAGATGAAAGTCAGACTTCAGAATCTCTTAAACGAGAGTTCCCCGAAGTATTTGCTGAAGGCTTAGGCACATTCAAGTCGCGGCTGCAGCTCAGGCTGAAAGACGACACGCCGGTTTTTGTGAAGGCGCGGACGCTGCCGCTGGCGCTGCGCGAGCGCGTAGAACAGGAGCTCGACCGTTTGCAGCGGGAGGGGGTTATTTACAAAGTCGATCGATCTGAATATGGAACTCCTATAGTGCCCGTGGTTAAAGCTAATGGGGCCATTCGTATTTGTGGTGACTATAAAATAACAATTAATCCGCGATTAAAAGATTTTCACTACCCGCTGCCACGGATTGAGGACCTGTTTGCGTTATTGGGCGGGGGCGAACAGTACACAAAACTGGATCTGTCTAACGCCTTTCAGCAATGTGTTCTCGAAGACGAGTCACAGCCGATGACGGCCATTACCACACATGTAGGTACATTTATCTATAGGCGCGTCCCGTTCGGGATAAAATGTATTCCCGAAAACTTTCAAAAAATCATGGAGGAAACATTGAGTGGCTTGCCGTCAACGGCTGTGTTCGCGGATGACATCTGTGTAACAGGGAAAGACAAAGCGACGCATTTGGCAAACTTGAGAGCTGTTTTACAAA
Source organism: Epinotia brunnichana (assembly GCA_963854355.1). NCBI lineage: Eukaryota > Metazoa > Arthropoda > Insecta > Lepidoptera > Tortricidae > Epinotia > Epinotia brunnichana. The sequence goes on from OY977949.1 coordinate 25,206,760, forward strand.
GATTAAAAGATAATGGTTTGCGCATTAATTTTGCAAAGTGTAAATTTTTCAAAGACAGTGTTAACTACCTTGGCTATAAGATAGATAAGTATGGTTTGCATACCGATGATAGGAAAGTAGTCGCTGTCGTCAATGCTCCGGCCCCCTCAAATGTAACGCAGCTCAAAAGTTTTATGGGCCTCGTTAATTTTTACGCGAAATTTTGTGCAAATATGAGCGACATTTTAAAACCCATGTACAATCTGTTAAAAAAGAATGTGAAATGGAATTGGGACGAATCGTGCAATGTAGCCTTTACAAAAATTAAAAAGGTCTTAAGTAGCGCTCCCGTATTAGCGCACTATAATCCGTCGCTGCCGCTTATCTTATCAGTGGACAGCAGCCCGTACGGCGTCGGCGCGGTGCTGACTCAGCGCAGCTCGGATGGCGTGGAGCGGCCGCTGTGCTGTGCTTCGCGCACGCTCAGCGCCGCCCAGCGCAACTACTCCCAGATCGACAAAGAGGCGCTGGCGATTGTATTCGGCGTCACAAAGCACCATCAGTACGTGTACGGGCGGAGATTCACGTTGCGCACGGATCACCGGGCACTTAGTTACATATTCGGTAAAAACAAAGGATTGCCGGTGACCGCGGCGAGCCGCTTACAACGTTATGCGGTAAAATTAGCTGCGTATGATTTTAACATAGAATTCATTAGGTCTGAGCGGAATTGTTATGCGGACGCACTCTCTCGTCTTCCTTTAGCTACTCAGGGTAGGTCGAGTAGTGAAGACGAGGGTTGTAGCTATTTAAATTTTGTTGAGCGGGATTTCCCACTCACTTTTAAGGAAATAAAAAGTGAGATGGCTAAAGACCCGGTACTGAACAAAATATACGGTTATGTTATGTTTGGTTGGCCAAGTACGACTAATGAGTCAGAAAAGTCTTATTTTAATCGAAAAGAAACCCTTCATGTTGACCAAGGTTGTCTAGTATGGGGATATCGGATGGTTATTCCAAAATCATTGCGAAGTGCGGTTCTGAACGAGATACACGGTGGCCACCCCGGCATAGTAAAAATGAAACAGATCGCTCGGAATTACGTATGGTGGGATACTTTAGATGCGGACATCGAGCGAGTAGCGGATCAGTGCGTGGCGTGCCGCGCGCAGCGCCCCGCGCCCGCGCCAGCGCCGCTGCATTCATGGCCGTGGCCCGACGAACCATGGGCGAGGTTAAATATCGATTTCCTAGGGCCTTTCAATAATGCTTACTATTTAGTTTTAGTAGATGCCCACTCGAAATGGATCGAGGTTGAAAAAATCAAAACTACCTCGGCTGCCATTGTAATCGATTTTTTACGGACACTTTTCGCGCGGTTCGGCCTGCCAAAACAAATTGTGTCTGATAACGGGCCACCTTTCTCGTCAGCGGAATTTGGTTCGTATCTTAGGCGAAATGGAATCCGGCACACTCCAGTGGCTCCCTATCACCCAGCGAGTAATGGCGCAGCAGAAAACGCGGTTCGAACAGTTAAACGGGTCTTAAAGAAAGCCGTCATAGAAAACGAAAATGATCTCACGGCTCTCAGTAGATTCCTGTTCACATATAGAAATACCGAACACAGCACTACTAAGAGGGAGCCGGCCGTAGCGCTGTTAGGGCGGCGGTTACGCGGGCGTCTTGATCTGCTGCGGCCCGACGCCCGAGGCGTGGTGCGCGCCGCTCAGCAGGCCTCTGAGCGACGCAGCGAGGGCCGCGCGCTGCGCGAGGCGGCGCCCGGAGCCCCCGTGCTAGTGCGGGACTACGCTCGCGGCGCGCACAAGTGGGCCGAGGGCGAGGTGCTCGCGCGCGAAGGCCCAGTCTCGTATGTTGTCCGCACGAGCGACGGTCGCAAGCAAAAACGGCATGTAGATCAGCTGCATTTCAGAAAATCAAGATATTCATTTAGTGATGTAGATACTAAATTGCCTAAAACAGCGCCTGATGTGGGCGCTCCCGATCAGGTAGTAGATAAAGTCGGGGAAGAAATCTCGGAAATCCCGGGGCCCTCGGGTGACGAACATCGCGGTTATGATGACGAGTACAGAACTCCCCCTGGGAGTCCGGCAAAGGTCGAGGAACGGTCGCGCCGACAGGCTGCTGTGCGCTGTTTCGAAAAATTAAGACAAATGTAGGTAAATATAAAAATAAATAAGTCAGTCAAAAAAGGTACCTACCTAACTGTTCGTCCCATAGCCATGCACGTAATACTTAAACTAACTTGTAAAATTTGTATTTAGTGCTATTCTAAGGTCTATGTAAGCGTCTACGCCAAGTAAATACTCGTAATATACACATTGTACATTTATGAATAAGTATTCATAGTACTAGCTACTAGTAATATTATAGGTAGTAATAATTAGAGTAGAGAACTAGTGTAGGTCTGACCGCTCTGTGCGTATGTTGGTTGCCGGTTTCGAGGTCAGAGTACACTGGTATATTGTAGTAGTTTTTAATACATTAGGTTAACGGTAATTTGATACTTAGTTCGTTCGAATTTCAACCTTGTCGTCATGGCAAGAAACTGCAAATTGTAATGACATTAGTAGATAAGTCACAACTTAGATTTAAGTTGTATCACATAATTTTGTACTAACATTATGTTGTTAATTTAGAAGAGGACAATGTTATGTATGTAGTTTCGAAGGTAGCTCGGTAATTCACAAGTACCGACAATTGCGTATAATAAACATCAGTCAGTCCTAATCGGTGTTTCATTGCTATCGAACATAATACTAACGGGGCATTGTTTTGCCTCAAAAGAACATGTAAACATTAGGACTGCGTGACACAAGGTAGTGCAGACTCTGCCTTGAAACAGAGGAGACGCCTACACACATCCTAACCGATTGCCCTTGCCTTATACGCAGCCGTAGCTCTATTCTGGGCAAACACATCCTGTGCCCAGAAGACGTCAAATTTATTGAGTTCAGAATGACCAAGAATTGTAGTTAGTGGCGATCACAATAGATCTGCAATGGTCACGGCTTTCACAGCCCGGAAGTCATAATAAAGAGCGGCAAAAAAGGAAGGCATGGTCGAGTATTCTATTCTGTGGGCGTTGTGCGAACAGCGCGTCTGAGCCTATGTGTGCCACAGATAGATATTGTATAAGTATGAAATCCTCTATCTACGGTGTCACAGCAAAAGTCCACGTACAATGCTCACGGCTACAATGTAGGCAACAAAGCTTTATTATGCAATTCGTACCCTCAATCCGCGTCGCTGCGATGTAAATACAAAATCAATTCGCGTAGAACTGAACACCAATTCATTCGTACATTGACATTGCTGAGCCAAAAAGGCATATGTCAGTATGAAACATATAAGGACTTAAGTTCAGTACGATAGTGTGAAAACGTAAAATACATTGTTAGTTCTGTTTGAAACTTCTCTCAATTTCTATTTGCGCGTTTTTGTTGTGAATGAAATTGGATTAAGTGGCAATGTATGTTTATGTTTATATTTTTGTCTTGTTATGTTTTTTCATATATATTTGGTTATTGTTATTGTATTATTTTATATAGTCAATTTATAAATCCTTTTTGAAAGGGGACATTTGGATTGAGTTTGTATTGAGAAGCATGAAACTAAATTGAGAAGGTTTCGTTTTTAGGGTTCCGTACTTAAAGGGTAAAACGGGACTCTATTACAAAGACTCCGCTGTCCGTCTGTCTGTCTGTCTGTCTGTCTGTCTGTCTGTCTGTCTGTCTGTCTGTCCGTCTGTCACCAGGATGTATCTCATGAACCGTGACAGTTAGACAGTTGAAATTTTCACAGTATATGATGTATTTCTGTTGCCGCTACTTACTAAAAAACAGAATAGAATACATATTTAAGGGGGCTCCCATACAACAAACGTGATTTTTTTGGTCGTTTTTCTCGATTTTGATAACGGCAACAGATAATTCTTGAAATATTCACAGAATATTTAGTTCTTCTTCTTCTTCTTATTTAAGAGCTAGGCTCTTGTCGGTGGAGTAATTTCCAACTTGTTCTACATTCTGCCTTTCTTTTTATTTCTCTGTACGATGAAGCGTTTATTTTCTCTTTTATTTGCTCCATGTAAGATATTTAGTTATCCCACCAAAAACATTACATGTAAAGAGACTGCCAAGACTCCCTTGCTCATATAAAGCTTTCAGCGTTAAAAAGATATCAGATCATAACGAGCGCCAAGCTTCCTACTCCACATGGCGTAACCTACCACTACCAGCCACGCTTCAAAAATTCTACAAAATTGCATCCCCTAATTTAAGGCATTAAAGTTCCAATTTTTTTATTTTTTTTTGTTGATTGTGTACTAACACTAGCTTACATACCAAATTTCAGCTTTCAGGACTTCAGGAGAGGTTTTGATGATCAACGTGAGTGAGTCAGTGACAAAATCGGCGTTTTTTAGATATCAATAGAACCTAAAGTATAAGAGTTATGCAATTGAAACTTTATATGTTTAATAAATTCACTATTGACATCATATCCCAAGAATTTAGTTTATCTGGTATAATCCAAACACAAGTTATGAGGGTTCAAAAAAACGACGAAGCGCGTCGAGAAAAGATAGGTAGTGCCTGTCCTTGCGCTTCGCTTGGCTCGTCTTGGCGGGGGCACTACCGTGTCCCCAGATAAACTAATTTTAACGCTTGAAATATTCACAGAATATTTAGTTATATACTAACTTTAAAAATAAATAATAAAATTAAAATAAAACAAATATGTATTTTAGGGGGGGCTCCCATACCACAGACATGATTTATTTGCCGTTTTATAGATAATGGTACGGAACCCTTCGTGCGCGAGTCCGACTCACACTTGGCTGGTTTTTTTTCTAATCTTATTTACTTAAATAAATTCCAAACCTAAATAATAGTTTCAGATTCTCATACCTAATATTTGTTTTATTATGGTAACAATTGTCGGGAATTTGTGAGTGCAATTTCAATTGGAGCTTATTTCACTGAAGCAACAGACTTTTGACGTGATTTCCAATGCACCTATTAACACTTTCGCTTCCAGATACTCACCTAGCGGGCACCTACACCGTAGGTGCTTTCCGCTGCTTGGCGGAAAAACCACGGGATCGGCTCCGAGCGTAGCGCGTAGCTATTCTAAAACCACAGGCTCGGCTACGAGCGTAGCGCGTAGCTATTCTAAAACCACAGGCTCGGCTACGAGCGTAGCGCGTAGCTATTCTAAAACCACGGGCTCGGCTACGAGCGTAGCGCGTAGCTATTCTAAAACCACAGGCTCGGCTACGAGCGTAACGCGTAGCTATTCTAAAACCACAGGCTCGGCTACGAGCGTAGCGCGTAGCTATTCTAAAACCACAGGCTCGGCTACGAGCGTAGCGCGTAGCTATTCTAAAACCACAGGCTCGGCTACGAGCGTAGCGCGTAGCTATTCTAAAACCACAGGCTCGGCTACGAGCGTAGCGCGTAGCTATTCTAAAACCACAGGCTCGGCTACGAGCGTAACGCGTAGCTATTCTAAAACCACAGGCTCAGCTACGAGCGTAGCTATTCTAAAACCACAGGCTCGGCTACGAGCGTAGCGCGTAGCTATTCTAAAACCACGGGCTCGGCTCCGAGCATAGCGCGAAGCTATTCTAAAACCACGGGCTCAGCTCCGAGCGTAGCGCGTAGCTATTCTAAAACTACAGGATTGGCTCTGAGCGTAGCGCGAAGCTATTCTAAAACCACGGGCTCAGCTCCGAGCGTAGCGCGTAGCTATTCTAAAACCACGGCATCGGCTCCGAGCGTAGCGCGTAGCTATTCTAAAACCACGGGCTCGGCTCCGAGCGTAGCTGTTCTAAAACCTAGGGATCGGCTCCGAGCGTAGCGCGTAGCTATTCTAAAACTACAGGATCGGCTCTGAGCGTAGCGCGTAGCTATTCTAAAACCACGGGCTCGGCTCCGAGCGTAGCGCGAAGCTATTCTAAAACCACGGGCTCAGCTCCGAGCGTAGCGCGTAGCTATTCTAAAACCACAGGATCGGCTCTGAGCGTAGCGCTAAGCTATTCTAAAACCACGGGCTCAGCTACGAGCGAAGCGCGTAGCTATTCTAAAACCACAGGATCGGCTTCGAGCGTAGCGCGTAGCTATTCTAAAACCACGGGCTCGGCTCCGAGCGTAGCGCGAAGCTATTCTAAAACCACGGGTTCAGCTCCAAACGTAGCGCGTAGCTATTCTAAAACCACAGGATCGGCTCCGAGCGTAGCGCGTAGCTATTCTAAAACACCGGGCTTGGCTTCAAGCGTAGCGCGTAGCTATTCTAAAACCACGGGCTCGGCTCCGAGCGTAGCTGTTCTAAAACCTAGGGATCGGCTCCGAGCATAGCGCGTAGCTATTCTAAAACTACAGGATCGGCTCTGAGCGTAGCGCGTAGCTATTCTAAAACCACGGGCTCAGCTCCGAGCGTAGCGCGTAGCTATTCTAAAACCACGGGCTCAGCTCCGAGCGTAGCGCGTAGCTATTCTAAAACCACAGGATCGGGTCCGAGCGTAGCGCGTAGCTATTCTAAAACCACGGGCTCGGCTCCAAACGTAGCTGTTCTAAAACCTAGGGATCGGCTCCGAGCGTAGCGCGTAGCTATTCTAAAACCACGGGATCGGCTCCGAGCGTAGCGATTCTAAAACCACGGGATCGGCTCCGAGCGTGGCTCGTAGTGATTCTAAAACCACGGGCTTGGCTCCGAGCGTAGTGCGTAGCTATTCAAAAACCACGGGATCGGCTCCAAGTGTAGCACGTAGCGATTCTAAAACCACGGGATCGGCTCCGAGCGTAGCGCGTAGCTATTCTAAAACCACGGGATCGGCTCCGAGCGTAGTGCGTAGCTATTCAAAAACCACGGGATCGGCTCCAAGTGTAGCACGTAGCGATTCTAAAACCACGGGATCGGCTCCGAGCGTAGCGCGTAGCTATTCTAAAACCACGGGATCGGCTCCAAGCGTGGCTCGTAGCGATTCTAAAATCGCGGGCTCGGCTCCGAGCGTAGTACGTAGCTATTCTTAAACCACGGGGTCGGCTCCGAGCGTAGCGCGTAGCGATTCTAAAACCACGGGATCGGCTCCGAGCGTAGCGCGTAGCTATTCTAAAACCACGGGCTCGGCTCCGAGCGTAGCTGTTCTAAAACCTAGGGATCGGCTCCGAGCGTAGCGCGTAGCTATTCTAAAACCACGGGATCGGCTCCAAGCGTGGCTCGTAGCAATTCTAAAACCACGGGATCGGCTCCGAGCGTGGCTCGTAGTGATTCTGAAACCTCGGGATCGGCTCCAAGTGTAGCGCGTAGCGATTCTAAAACCACGGGATTGGCTCCGAGCGTAGCGCGTAGCTATTCTTAAACTACGGGATCGGCTCCGAGCGTGGCTCGTAGCGATTCTAAAACCACGGGATCGGCTCCGAGCGTAGCGCGTAGCAATTCTTGGCAGTGAATGTCTGAAGTTTCAATATGTAATATTGTCTTCGGTTTTCGCAATTGTTTCTCATGAAATGAAAAGATTACCGAATAACATTTAATACATGGATTTCATCGGGTATATTTAGTATAAGTATTGCCATTTAGAGCACTCGTGCTGTGAAAAATACATTTTTTGCTGTCAAATAAAAGACTACCACATACATTCTATAAGTACATATACTAAGGAGGGTTGTACATACCAGATAGGATATTTGGTCTTGAGAGTTCATTTCTACTTAAGAGACCTACAATAACATGTTAATAAACTTTATTTTCTTCTTGCAAAAATATCGGAAGGACTAATTATGTAGATAGGCAAGTTTAATAAATTTAGTTTAATATTATTATTTCGAAAACAATCATATCACCTATACAATATATTTTTTAAATTAAAACATACATCCTGTTATAATTTTTATTGTAAAGACGTACTCAAAATGGTAGACAGTAGTTACAACAAACAAAGTAAATAGTAGGTAGGTAAGCTCAATTAAAAAATAGATAGAACTATTTAGTTTGATTCTAAAAAAGCAGTAATAGCGACTAAAAGTAGTCTCGATAAAAGTAAATTCTAGTCATTTTACCCACTAATGGGCGCTCAACGGGACTGCAATGTCTGCACCTTTTGGCCCGTATTGAAAATAATGGGAAATCGACTAAAACGTTAAAAAAAGTACCGCTTTACGTACAGAAAATGTGCAATGAAAGAATTAACTAGTAGAGAGAATCGCAATGCTCTTGTTTATACTACTTACCTAAAAATAAAATCTGTCTTCTGTCAAATGCAAGTTTGTATGGTGCAAATTATTTTTATAGACTTAGTTCACTTTCTCTTTGTTCTTAGTAAACAATGCGATCGTCTTTCATTGTTAAGTGGTAAAGAAATCGATTGTATTGTATGGTTAAGTGTAACCGCTTATTGATACTGTAATAGTACATTACTTACCTAGGGCGGTTAAACAAAGAATGTCTCAGATCGCAGGTATTTGACGCCCGAGCCGATGGCAAGGGCGATAAATATGCGCTCTGAGGCTTTCTTTATTACCGCCCGTGGTGAGTACAAAATTGTACGTCTCTATCTGGCCAGGAAGTGGGGTTTTCCGCACGCATAGCGCGCGGTAATTCCTACTTTATGGCCAGGTATGACGTAAATTAAATTTAGTAAACATCAACACTTTTTCAACCAAAAAGCGTCTTTATGTCTGAGGATATACTACTAAGCAATTTTGTATTGAAAACAATATACCGGGTGGAATACTTTGATTCAGGGGGCCACTTTGATCAAATAGGTTTTTCTCCGTAATCATTGTTTTTTAATTTTCTATCTTGGTGTATACTCGACAAAATCTTCTTAATTTCAATTAATTCTGATTTTATACTACATTCTAAATGATCAAAGTATATTTTCCTAAAGTAACCTTATTCCAGCGAAAAGTATATCAGATCTATATCTTATATACCTTTCGCTCGGTCCAACACAGCCACTCTATTTCTAGACTATTCTAGAAATAGAATCCGCACTATATGTACTTATATGGTGTATGTAGGTAGATCTTCGGCATGAGCAAAGGCTTTATTTTATTCCGTGGCTTTTCTTATATTCTAACTATACGCCGGCAGAACCCTAGAGTGTAGTTTTGCATTAAAAAGAAACAAAACGAATGCTCAGTTCCATTTTAAAATATCGCATTCTCTTGAAACAAGAATGCTTGGACACTGCGTGGTTCGTTTCTGACAGGTAGATCTTGAAATTTGTACACAATTTGTGCTCATTTTTAGTGGAAAAGTTAAGCATTAGATACAGAGAAGTTGATTCCTCTCATTTCAGTTTTAAGCTGCTATAATACTGTGTGTTTGCTGTGAAATCTGTAAAAATGTGATATGCTCACTATTTTAGAGCCTACCTACTAAATTATATTGAACAATATTAGAGAATAAATTTACACAAATCTTTTGCACGCGTGGGTGTGCACGCTTGTAAAGAAGAACTTTCTTCGAATCCTAACGTCAAATCTTATTGAAACCGAAGTCCGTTCATTTCATACGATCACCAACAGAAAAACTAACCTAGTACATAATCATTGTAAGATGCTTAGCCACTGGTATCCCCTTGGATCGCATAATGGTTTTTAGACTAATGCAGTGTCGCATAATTGGTTTGGCATAATTATTTGTGGCATAATAGTACTTTCGCATAGTAATATTTTGGCCTACTGTTTTTCTGGCATACTACGCTATTAGCATAATTTTAGCTAGACTAATGTGTATTGGCCGAATATACATTAGGCATACTATTGTTTGGGCTAATAATTAGTTGGTATATCTGTCATTTTCCATAATTTCAGTTGTCTAAATGAATGAAGCTGGTCAAAATACCTAAAATTATATTATTAGTTTTTCCGCTATTTTATAAAAAAAAAAATCTCGAAGACGAAAGCGGGAGCAAAGCTGGGTGGACATCAAATATTTATTTGCTAGCTCCCGCTTTCGTCTACGAGGTTATTTTTTTTATAAAAGAACGGAAAAACCTTTTATTAAAACTTACTACTAATGACAATTAGGCAATTTACTACTAAGTAAACCATAGGTTAAAATCACTAAAATCTTAATTTTTAGATTTTAGGGATTTTGTACGTAGGTTATTCAACGTTAGTTTTTTTTAATTTTACCCCTTTTAATATGATAATAGCGTTATGCATTTTGATATGATGTCAATTGATTATTATGGGTATTCATGTTTATGCTTTTTGTTATTAGTTTTAATGAGGGTTATGCTTTCTGTATTTATGCTTTTTAATATTATGCATAAAAAATTATGCGAAATGTGACTTATGCATATCTTATTTTCGGCGTAAAGTAATTATGCGTAACTATATTAGTATAAATGATTTTATGCCTCTCAATAGTAAACCTTAGCCACTTACAGGTGACGACAGCTCACACCTATCACAGCTACCTTGGAAACATTACATTATATTAACCACTAAACATAATGTTGTATTTCCAAGGTAGCTGTGATAGGTGTGAGCTGTCGTCACCTGTAAAGGCCTCCACACACCGGTCGCGTGCGCGGGCCCGCGCAAGGCCCGCGCACGCGACCGGTGTGTGGAGGCCTTAAGTGGCTAAGCATCTTACAATGATTATGCACTAGGTAAGTTTTTCCGTTGGTGATCGTTAAATAAATACATTTATAACTAAGATCGCTCCTTGAGACGCACCCTAGCCCAAGAATGAAATAATAGAAAAGTCCACACGAACTTGCCATCACTTCGTTGGGACGTTTTTATCGGCCACGGAACCCAACTGTTATAACTATAACACTAAATTTTTCCCGTCATCGTGTGGATGATTTAAGGAAACTCTGAAAGGCTAAGTGAAGACATTATTAAATGCACAGACTGATACACTTTAAAGACATTAATGTTTATGCCATCACATCATTGTTACGATTTTTTTTTATATTACGTTGGTGACAATCAACCATACAGCCCGCTTGATGGTAAACATAGACCCATAGTCTATGGACGCACGAGACTCAAGGAGAATCAAAAGTGTGTTGCGAGGCCTTTATTGATTTCCGGATTCGTTGAGTTGTCAGTTAGAGTCGAATGCAGATCCGTCGCTCTCAACATAGCTCCTTCGGGCTCAGGAAACGGCAATCACCACCAGGAACACGATACCACATACCTATAGAGCTAGTAGTATTTTTAATTATGGCTGTGTTCCTCTGAAAGGCTCCAAATATGAGCCCTACCTTTCTTAGAATAGAAGTAAAATTTCTAAAATCGAGAAAGAGCATGGCCGGAATTCTATTCGCTAAAATGGACATGTCCTTGTTCACACTTTGATTTTGCTGGAATTCTGATTTTGAAAGTACAAAAATTTAGGTTCGCGTCTCTTCTGTGAACATTGTCAACTTTAAGTCTTAATCCGTATAAACGGCGTCTCTCATTAATTTATATGATTTCATGCGATCAAAAAAAAATTATATGGCACGAAAACCCGTAACTATTCACCACAGGAAAGACAGTTTCACTCAATATGTATGACCCGTCACGAGCATGAAAGTAATAAAAAGACGTTCTCTTTTGTCAAGCCACCGATGTCAATATCACAGATGGAATCCAATCAGGGGCCCCATTAGAAGGTACAAAATGTTCTGGACATGTCATACGCATATCCCTCATTCATTCATGTATTTTTAAATCAGAATGTCAGAGATACGAAAAATAAGCGGTATCCTAGGAACGACGTTGAATAATTGCTAAGGTCACGGATACAAATAGTTTGTTTGGCGCTGAGACTTTGCTGTTACGAAGACATTTAGGGAAAGTTTCGATCTTGACAGTCACAAACAAAGGAATGCTTTTTGTGTCACGCCGCTTCAGTTCTAAATATATTATTATTTGAAACTTTCTTGCCTCTTACAATCAATTCATTACATAACATATTACAATATATTCATTCATGGCATAACGGTCTAACTGATGAACTATCGAAAAAGTACATTTTGTATTCGAATTTTACCCGTTGGGTAAAGTCGAATGCTAATTTAAAAATTCAGTTAACTGTTATGTCCTACTAAATAATGCGTTAAAATGACAATCTAACGTTAAAACAATTGGACAATGATTTAACTTATCAGGTTCCTGAATTAAATGTCGTGGGATAATTTCAAAAGTCCTCACGAGACACCAAAGTGCAGTACCCTAATCACGGGTTCGTACAGTCGCCATCACATACATCGGAGCAAACAAGCACGTCACAAACATCGGAACACACCTCTATTTTCAAAGCATTAGGGTGCATGTGCCGATATTTTTGAACACCTATAGTGTACCTATTTATGTGATGGCGACTGTACCACACGTATTTCCACGGCTAGTGACCGGAGCGAACAGAAGCGGGGGGGGGGGGGGGGGGGGGATAGATAACAATTACGTCTTTTACGGAAATTGCTTTATTAGTTGATATTTGTGATTTTCTACTTAACCCCATTATCGAGGTTCCAATGCACCTTAGTCGAAAGGAGAAGCGTCTATATGGAACTATTTACCTATAGGTAATCAAAAATGTTATAAATGGCTTTATGATTATTATTTTCATCACAATCGGAAATTATACGTTTGTTCAAAAGAATGATTAAATACTCCTCAAATTCCAAGGTCTTACTGCAAAATATCCATTTCGGCCAAACAGGCTTCGTTAAAAAAGCGCCTTAAAAATATCAAGTGACTTCTCAACTTAATAAAGCAGGGGTTGGCTCCTACAATTACTAGGAAATATTATAATCAGCCCAATACAAATGGACGTGGGTCACGCTTACACGAAATTACAACATTCATTGACCAATCATAAACCGTAACACAGGGAGATAAGGTCCACTTTTGGTAAGCTAATTGCTGCTCTTTGTATGCGCAAATGTTCCGGTGAATGCAACGGAATTGAGTTTTCACTGGATATATTCCGTTCTGAAATTGGATTGACGGTTATGTTATTTGTTATTGAAATGAGTTGGGGATTGTATAAAAATATTGTGATTCGGACATTCGTTTGTGGACAAAAAAAAAATTACGTGAGGAATTTTGGCAAAATTACGTTAGGGGTATTTCAAAATCAGACATGAATGTGGGGATATTAATCCCTTCATTCAAATATCGCGGGTGGAATGGGGCAATATTATATTTAAGATGACAAAGTTCAAAGTATTTATTTGAAACACAGGTTTTATAACCTGTGTTTCAAATAAAAGGATGTTACTTATAAAATGCAGCTTGGTATCGCTATGTCTTACCCGAAGGTGTAACAAAATATATGTAGGCTTCAATTAATGTTAAATATAAATAAAAAAATCATGCATCGTGCTTTTTTTGATACATAATAAAATAATGCGAGTTAAAAATTTATATTTTCTTTATTCGTCGTTTCGTCGTATTTAATAGTATGCATTTTCCACTAGAAGAGCAAATTAACAGTTTATTTTTGAACAACATCAAATTTTCAGCGATTAAAATGTTAGTTGGCAACTTATTGAAAATTATTGAACCCAACCCTAGAACACTTTTTGAGACCAAGGCTGTTTTACATGAGAATGTATTGCAGATCTTACCCCGTTGACGCAAACATTTAAAACTAGGGAAATTATTTTGATTCAATTTAACATAACTAGCAATTTCGTAGATGTATATATTTCGTTCCCGTGTGCTGTGTAGATTTACCGCGCAATAAGGCGGACGTGGGCTCGAATCCCGGCTCGTATCAATGAGTTTTTCGGAACTTATGTACGGAATGTCATTTTGATATTCACCGTTTACTTTTCGGTGAAAGAAAAACAAAGTGAGAAATCATGCATACATCTGCGAAGAAATTCAAAGTTTATGTGAAGTCCCCAACCCGCACTGGGCCAGCGTGGTGCCCGTTCCCTCTCATCCATGAGAGGAAGCCTGTGCCCAGCAGTGGCACGTATATAGGCTGTTTTTTCTAACCTAGGGAGTAAATAGTGCTTTTAGCTTTTTTTACCTTATGTGACTACCGTTCTAGCAGTGTTCGTGTCAACTGTGTTTTGACATTTCCAGTTGAAGGCTCGTGGTGGCGTGTCGTTTCTGGTAGCTCACATGGGAACACACCGTTGTCACAATGCAAATAGGGAAGTCGTTAATAATATTAGGCAATGATAAATTGAAGTACCATTTTAGTTTCTAATCATTATTATTATTTTCCCCTAGTGTCTAGGCTAGATAGTAGAGAAAATCGTTAGACTTCTGCAATATACAATTGACAAAGGTAATTATAATAGCCATTTTAAAATCCTTAAGCCCAAACTGTTTTAAGGCAATCGTAATTCCGGCCCAATATCCTAAAAAGAGGTCATGGTCAGGTCAAATATGCATTTTAAGTTGTTTATAAGTACTCTCAAAAGAGGGTTAATATTTTTTTTGCAAATATATTCAGAGAAAGAAATATATTATAATAGAAGTTGGGCTGTAAGGGCAAAATTTCTGATTCAAAAATAAGTCCAATTCCAAAGTGAAAAAACGCGCTTAGAAAACCAATTTAGTATTTTTTACGGAACCTATAAGAGTATCTCAGACGCACTGTAATTAAGACAGGATAGAAAGAAAGATGTATGAACATTTGTGGCAAGATATAAATTTAGAACTACCTTCCTTTTACAAACTAAGTTGCAAGCACGCACTTCACCAGTAAACATAGTATTTATTAATAAAAAATAACCTTAACCGCTCACGTACACACGCGTGCAATGAATTAATTACGGAGAAAGCATTCACTTTTTCGACCGCATTATACCAACAACGGAGAAAAACGTAACTGACAAGGATTTCCGAATAAATTTCGTCCCTTTGTATGAATAACGCGCTAACTTCACCTCATTGTCACACTATGTGAGCGCTCTAAGTATATTAATAAACCTTTTTTACCCTAGCAGAGGGTGTTTTAACTAATTAGGGGGTTAAACCGCCTCGCCCCACACGGTATAAAATAAGTGTTTCATTCGACCAATTTCGGTACGGAACACAAAAATGGGAACTACTGTTCCCATTTTTGTGTTTCCCAATTCTGTAGTTTAAAGATAGTAAGTATTTCGGCGCACAGACGTCGATTTGACCGATTTAGGCGGTCAAAACTATTTTATGGTTCATAATAGGACAGTTAATGAAAAATCATAGTTTTACATAAATGCCATTTTTTTAAACAATTAAAAACGTACAATAAAAAAACTTAATTTAATTAAACTTGAGAACATAATTAATATCTTAGTAGTAAAATATATTTTCTTACATGTATATTTAAATTAGAAACAATAAAAGGCACTAGGTATATATATCTAAAACAAAGATAAAGCCATTTTATACAAAAATTGGAAAAAAAAGAATGTTTACTGCTAATCTATGAAAGCCTCTAATTTTGAAATTGGCGCCTTTTGGCGGTTAATTCTTTACTATGTAATTATTAAGTTGAATAGGTATGATAAGTATTTATGATAAAAAAGTCGTAGATATCTATGGTGATTTATAAAAATCGATTTTTGGCCGCCTAAATCGGTCAAATCGACGTCCGTGCGGCGTCAAAAGTTCGATACTTTATTACTAAATTATCATTTGAAAGGTAATAAAACCCCATAGGCTTTAGCTTTCAAATGATACTACAAATATCGATAGAGTACAGTATCTTAGGAGTAATAATCGCTTGAAACGAATTTTAGTAAGGGTGCGATACTTTTGACGCCGAGTGTATATAGTTGCGAGTATAAGTCTGCAATTGACTAGTCTTGGTATTAAAATGTATGACTGTATGTAGACAGTAAACCATTCGATTATCACGATTAATTTTTAAGTTACAAAATAAAACATTAACAAACTCATAATAAACACATTGAAATTAAATAAGAATGTGCAAAATATGTTCGGATATTATTACATTATATTACAAAGTTACTGCAGGTAATTGATTTGGGTTTGAATAAGGTTTCTCAACTCTTAATTAACGGAGAATTTTCATCCGCCTGTAATTATTTTAGTTTCACAAATGAAATACTTAATATTTTATTTATGCAAAATTTGTATTTCAAGATGAATTTTATGCTTGATAGTTTACAAAATTAATTTCAAGCGTAGTTTAGCTAGAACTTTGTTTTTTTCGCAGATTATTTTAATGAATTTTCAGTATATAAAGGTTTGTTAAAGGTTGAGACGTGCACTGGCCCTAAGTATTAGGAGCACCTACATAACCTTACAGTTAAGGCATCACTATTTAGTAACTAATATTTTTGAATTGAAACTTCCTGTATCACTCAGACATATAAAGCTATATGCGACCTTATTTGACATCCGATGTAATTAATAAATAATACTACTTATTATGTACATACCTGACTTGTAAAACATTGACTTTTATGAATAAATATATTGTATCTTGTAAGCTTCCAAAATTAATTACCGCGTGGGCAAAGTACCTAAACCATCTCGTGAATATTTACCTAACTAGCAAGTAATATTACATACAATAGTCAAAACCGTATCGAATTCCGTCCGGTTACTTTTATCAGGGACCCGATTCGAGAATGAAAAGAAAGGTAGCACAACATCCCTGGCATGCCAATAGATATCCCCACGTCTTTCAAAATGATAGTGGCTTGTGTTAATTAAGACTTAATATAATGACGGTCAGGCAGAATAATTGTGTAACTTAAGCGTTAGGCCATAGGTATAAACCAAGGAATAGAAAAAACAGACACGAACTGTCAATTGTATTTAACTTTCAAAAGTTGACAGTTGATGTCCTAACCTACGCTGTGACATTCCTTGAGCCACCATCGCGTATGACCACGTACCTGGATGCAGGTGGCGCAGGACTGGTCATTATGGCACTCTTTGGGGGAGGCATATGTCTAGCAGTGGACGTCTCTCGACTGATATGATGATATGGGTAGACCCTGCTGCGCCTTCCGGTAGGTGGCCATCACTCAAGGACTTTTCAGCCCCAATGGCCATCGGTTCTACGTGCTATGAGCTATCATCAAATTACGTGAATACGACTCTTGCTCGTATTTGGTCGTCTAGAATATCAAACACGACATTCATTTGTTTAGCGCATTACGTACGGCCTGCACACTATTGCATTTGCATTTTACGCAAACCGCATAGCGATACGTGTTAGGACGTTGAATAAATAGAAATATGTTTGGCGATTTGCATGCAGCGGAAGTTTGAATGGGAATATTGACATTTTGGCCGAATGATACGTGGTTGATATTAATAGTTGTGACATTCGGTGGATTTGTTTTCATGGAATTTTTAATCGAACGAGGGAGTGAAGTGAAAGAAGTTCTATGCTTCAGCTTCGGCCGAAAATCATTTGTATATCCAGATGTCCACATTTCCGGTATTCGCCTATACAGGTCGCATTTCTTAACCGATTTGTGTGAGCGGGTTCGTTAATTATATAGGTAGTTTTTTTGTCCGGTCACTTTTTCCAAATTAAAAAAAAATAAGTATATTTCGAAAAATTACAGGGTCGCGAGTTCTGTAGCCCACTGAGCCACTAGTCATAAAATATAAACGTAAACACAGTTACGATAGTTTTTGCCTGCTACTTCGTCCACGTATGCACTGCGTCCACATTTTTTTTTCTGTGGCGGCAGGTATGAATTCTACACTTGTCCAAAATCTAAAAGCAAATACCTATGCTATTAGACTTCCAACAGCATTGAATCTTCCACTGCCTTTTCCAGTATATGAATTTTGGGATAAAAACATCATATGTCCTTTCTATACCCTATCTGGTTAGATATTTAACTAAATGTAAACGAAAAGAACCACGTGACTTTGTCATCCAGCCAATAAGATAATACCATAGATACAAAAGTATTGTTATTGTATGGTATTATCTTATTGGCTGAATGTTCAAGTCACGTGGTTCTTTTTGTTTACATTTAGTTAAATACCTAACCAGATAGGGTATAGAAAGGACATAAAGTTGTTTTTTTATCCCAAAAGTCGTACTCTCCTTACACAAACTATCTCCATGCCATTTTTATTATTGAATCAGCGGTTTAAGCTTGAAACGGTAACATACAGACTTACTTTGGCATTAATAATATTTGTGTATGGTAGTACAGTCAGCATCATAAACATGTATACACTTTTAAGGCCCTAGAACCACCAAAAGTGTATACACTTTTAAGGCCCTAGAACCACCAAAAGTGTATACACTTTTAAGGCCCTAGAGCCACCAAAAGTGTATACACTTTTAAGGCCCTAGAACCACCAAAAGTGTATACACTTTTAAGGCCCTAGAACCACCAAAAGTGTATACACTTTTAAGGCCCTAGAACCACCAAAAGTGTATACACTTTTAAGGCCCTAGATTCCCTAGAACCACCAAAAGTGTATACACTTTTAAGGCCCTAGAACCACCAAAAGTGTATACATATTTATGACGCTGACTGTTCATATAGATTTGGGTCACACAGAGATTTGGATGTTAATTAGTTATGTTCCTGATAGTTATTGATATTAAAATACAGGCCTAAATAACGTCGGGGATTTATACCAATAGGCTTTATTTACAGCCAGGAATTAAGCTGCAGTCCATTGATATAGGGCTTTTGGTTCAAATTTTACTACTGCTAAAGGAAGAAGGCAAAAATATACCTTATTACGAAAACTACTTTCAAATATCTCAAAAAATTACGAAGTTCCACCAGTTTTAATGTTGCGTGTTGATGAGAAAGCGTTCGAGGTCCGTGACGTCACGGACTTCGTACGTAGTAAATGACAATCGCTTAATATAAAGGTGCATCTTAATATGTATTTTTCCAATTGAAATTTTTAATTAAATTTGATTATTTTTTAATTACGTACTAATAGAGTGTTAGTAAATATAACAAAAGGATCAATGTTTTAATATCTGACAATCAACAGACCTGTCTGCAATTTCCTTTAGAATGCTGTTGGGACTATTCCCTCACACGACTAAAAAGGAGACTTTCTTTTTTTGTTATTATGGTCTGAAAACTACTAAGTATAAGAATATACCTTTACGTCATACCTGGCCATAAAGTAGGAATTACCGCACGCTACGCGTGCGGAAAACCCCACTTCCTGGCCAGATAGAGACGTAAAATGTTGTACTCACCACGGGCGGTAATAAAGAAAGCCTCAGAGCGCATATTTATCGCCCTTGCCTTCGGCTCGGGCGTCAAATACCTGCGATCTGAGACATTCTTTGTTTAACCGCCCTAGGTAAGTAATGTACTAATACCACCGTTTGACAAATAACTTTGTGATTATTTATAACCTTGTGTTACTTTTCCTCCACCATATATTAGGTAATATTTTTCAAGAAAATTCATAATTATCAGTTCTTTTATTCTGAGTCAACATAATATTTTCCCTCTATTCTGGGTCTGTTTGAATGATGAAGTAAACAATATAAGGAAATAATCTTACACAAATGAAATGAGCAGAATTGTATTGTTTATTTTCAGGCGCCGCTGAGCTTATTGTGATTTAAGTAAGGTGTGGAAATAATTGGACGTCTTTCAGGTCTCATTCTGGGGGAGGTCAAGGATTCTTTTATCCTGTAAATTATCAGTGCGCTTGAATTTGGTAGTCTCGGGACATAGTCAAAGAAACAAGATATTCTAGTGATATTGTTGATATTTATTTTTAGTGATCCATCATTCTCTTAGACTTTTTTTCGGCAAAAGGACCCGATGGTCCACTTAGGAACGCAATCCTTAGGTTTTTTTTTATTTATATATATATATATATATATATATATATATATATATATATATATAAACTGGTAAGACTGTTAAAACTCTAGTTATTGTCATCTCTCTCACACTAATGTGGTGATTTATTTTTATTTATGTATGTCATGTCTAATGACAAAGCGCCGCAAATATGCAACTCTTAGCGAGAATTACATATTTGCGGCGTTTGCCGTGGAGACCCTGGGTCCTTGGGGACCAGATGCGATTAACCTTTTTAAAAAGCTAAGTTACATGCTCATCCGGTCCTCTGGTGACAACCGGGCTGGCTCGTTCCTCGCACAGCGAATAGGCATTGCCATTCAACGGGGCAACGCAGCCAGCCTTATGGGTAATCTGCCTAGTGGCAGCGATTTGGGGGAAATATGTGTATATAGTAGTTTAGGTTCACATAGTTTAGGTTAGGTTTAGTTCGTTTTTTACTTTCTCTTTCTACACAGGTCACCGTTTAAGTTCTCTCAGGCTCTTCCAGCTAACTTTTAAGCAATTGATTGGAGATCAGGAACTATTATATTATTAGGAAGCTGGAGGTCCCGGGTTCGAATCCCGGTCAGGGCATTTATTTGTGTGTTAATCACGAATATTTGTTCCTGAGTTATGGATGTTATATATGTATACTAGCTGTTGCCCGCGACTTCGTCCGCGTAGAACTTATACTTAGAAAATATAATGCAAACAAACTTCTACTTACCATCTTAAGGGATGATTTCCGAGGCAAAAACGATTCTATATCCTTCGAAGGGTCTCAAATTATTTATATACCAAATTTCATCTAGGTACATGCTTTTCATCTAAACTTTCACCCCCTATTTCATACCCTTAGGGAATGATTTTGGGGATAAAAACTATCTAATATAATTCTTCGGGACTCAAACGACCTTTATACCAAATTTCATCTAAACGGGATTCATCCAAATTTTCACCCCCATTTCACCCCCTTAGGGAGTGATTTCCGGAATTAAAACTATCCTATGTCCTTTATTAGGACTCAAGCTATCTCTATACCAAATTGTATTAAAATGGGTTCCATCCGAATTTTCACTTAGGGGATGATTTCTGGGGTAAAAACTATCCTATGTCCTTTCCCAGGACTAAACCTATATCTACACCAAAATTTCATCAAAATAAAATAAATAAAATAAAAATACTTTATTTCAGACCTAGTGATCCATAGTGTGTTAGTAACATGTGACTTAATACTAAATTGGTTAGTAACAGCAAGTTAGTATAAAAATATTCTTAAATAATAAATTGGGCAACGCCCTTAATCTGTCCATCGAAAATAGATTACATCCAAAATTTCACCCCCCCCCCGTTTCACCCCCTTAGGGGATGATTTCCGGGATAAAACCTATTATATGTCCTTCCCCGGGACTCAAACTATTTATGTACCAAATTTCATGTAAATCGGTGCAGCGGTTTAAGTAGCTCCATACAAATTTCCACCCCCAATTTCAGCCCCTCAGATATAAAAACTACCCTTTGTCCTTCCCCGGAGCTCAAACTATCTGTATACCAAATTTCATCTAAATCGGTTCAGCGGTTTAGGCGTGAAGAGGTAACAGACAGACAGACACACTTTCGCATTTATAATATTAATATGGAAGTATGGATTATTAGTATGGATAGTATGGGTTCTTTCCGCTTGTCTTCCAAATAGAGGTGTAGCTGTAGACTCACTTCAAAAGAAAGAAGAAACGAAAAACTCATTCAAATATCTCAAAAAATTACGAAGCTACAACCGTTTTAATGTCGCTTGTTAGAGTGAGAAAACGATCAGGGACCGTGACGTCACGATCCTCGAGCGTCATAGTAAAAAACAATCGTTTCATTATAAAGGTGCGTTTTGCGGAAAAGAGACGCAACAAACCCCCTCTTCAAACTTTATACACTTATAACTTAGTGATTACCTATACGAGTATAGCCTCTTGCGTTGTTTTTTTTTCGAGATAATACAACATTATGATTATTTTGTTTAGTGTCTACATCCCTATTTTCGATAAGATAAGATAAAATAAGATTTCTTTATTGTCAGAACTGTGTACATTTAGTTGTTTTGGGTAAAATAAAGTCCAACAGCTTGCCCATTTCGGACGTACAATATTAAACTTAAAGCTAGTCAAATATACTAAAACAATAACAACAATAGTATTTCCAAATAATTTTAACCATATTCCGACATCCGTATTTTCTTTTAAACCATGAACTTCGGAATTCGAAAATATTCGGGTATCTCTATCTCTATCGCACTAACAAATTACAGGAATGCAGATATACGAACTTCGAGTTTCAGTTTTCTTGGTTTGGCTGAATACGCAAAGAGCGCGCGCGCGTGATTCAAAAAAACCAAGTTTATATTGTTCGAATTTGTTGTTACATTTTTTAGAAATTACGCCTTAATTCGACATTTGCGCATATAAGTTCGCATATCAAAATCGATTAATTTTATATTTGCTTTTGGTACCTATGTGTCTCGTCAATGTATATCGTAGACGGGATTAAAATTATTAATAGGCGAAAGAAAGGCAAAGCAATTCCGCCATTTTGTCCATAGTATTTCTTATAAGTCTGTGATTTTGACGTTTCTTTTAGCTGACAGATGTGGCGGCGATATACTTTAAGAATAATAAATGAAGAATTAAATGAAGTCGTATATTACGGAAAATAAATTAATTGTCGCAGTCGGATAAAAACTATCCTAAGTTGCAGCTGAAATAATAATGTACCTATATAAAATGTTTCATATTTTTCCGTCCATGGGATGCTGAGAACATTCGTACCACAGAAAGCTTAGTTTCAAACTGGCTGATTCTTTTTTTAATTTAGAGATTTATTATAAGTGGAGATAAGTATCTATACGTATTTATCTATTATATATATCATCGCCTAGTACCCACAACACAAGCCTTACTGAGCTTACCGTGGGCCTAGGTTGATTTGTGTAAGATTGTCCCATTATATATTTATTTTTATTTTTTTAATTAACACGTGCTACAGTAAATGTATTTTAATACAAATAGTACAAGCTAGAACAAATAAAATAAAACTAAGTACATCAATAATAATAATATGTTTATATTAAGAGAACCAACAGCTATAAACACACAGATTGCAGCTTAATTAGAGATACAAAGCCAATAACAGGAACGCACTTTATAAATATAGCTATAGGTAAATCCAGAAATATTCCAATTAAGTTACCAGGCAGAAATTAGCAGGCTAATTACTAAACAAACACAAATAGCAGCATCGGGCGCAAGCATGAAATCCCATTCTGAAACCAAATCATTGCGGTATTAGAACTCTGACCGCATAACTTTGCAGTATCAAAACGCCAATCACAACTTTGCCGTATCATTCTGATAATCTGGACGTCTGGTGCCAATTGAGACGTCAAGCCAATAAATACTTCAGAGAAAAGCTAATTTCTTTGCTTGACCTGGGAAAATCAGACACGTTTCAAATTTCAATTTAATATCCACGAGTTGAACGCGCGTCAAGATATTGTCAGACGAGGCGTGTAAATAAGTACCTATCTTCTTTTCGCGTTTTCAATAACGAAATGAACACTTTGAGGAAACATATTTTATTCGATTTTTTAAAATAAATATTTCACATTCTTATATACGCCACATAAACAGTATCATAATCATCATAGTAGCCGAAAGACGTTCACTGCTGGATATAGGCCTCCCCCAAAGAGTGCCACAATGACCGGTCCTGCGCCACCCGCATCCAGCGGACTCCCGCGAAAGGTAAAGGTACCACGTCGTCAATCCTGCTTGTGGAGGTCTACACACGCTGCTCTCTGGTCCCCACTCGAGAACCTTGCCGCCCCAACGGTCATCGGTTCTACGTGCAATATATTTAGGTACCTATATAGGATATGTGGATAGTTGAGTAACTATCCATCATTTCTGATGCTATTACACAGAAAAGCTCCCAGCATATACCTACCTCTCTATTGCCTTGGATGATTGAAAAATTTCTACATAAATTACAGAAACAGTTTAAACTAAAAACTGGCCAAGTGCGAGTCGGACTCGCGCACGAAGGGTTCCGTACCATTATCAATAAAAAACTATTTTATTCTGTGTTTTTAGTATTTGTTGTTATAGTGGCAACTATTATGGTATCAGTGAGATACAGCTTGGTGACAGACAGACAGACGGACGGACGGACGGACGGACGGACAGACGGACGGACGGACGAACGGACGGACGGACGGGGGGTTTTAGGGTACTCAAATAAATCTTAAAGACATAAAATTATTTCAAAAAACTTAAATCCAAAGTCATGCCTCCGTCAGAAGGAAGACACAAACTGACATTCAAGTTGATTGCGAAATGTTAGTACCTAATCGACCCCCTGCTCTGGGGACCGTTTGGAGGCACATCACGTCTCGCTTACTTGAGACTCATAGAATTACACATAATAAAATTTACAGAACAAGGTTATTTGATACGTGTCGCATCCATTGCAAGGATTCAATATATACACTAACGGGTAGCTTTACATGTTTATTTAGAATTAAGGTAGACGTCCTAGAGCCTGACACTGGACTATTTTAAAATACTTGTATTGTATTAACATTTATTTGTTCTGTTACGTTGTAATCCCGCTGGCGCTAGTAACGGTTGTGTATGGGCTGCGTTCACTGTTACCGTAAAGGCCCACACACACGTAGTGGTTTGTGGGATGCAACTTTTGGCTCTTACTTTTTTCAAAATTGTGTATTTTTATTATTAAGTGTGTATTTTAGTTATTAATAGTTATATATATATATATATTTTTTTAAGATATTGCGTGTGTATCTGTTGTTGTTGCCCACCGTGCTCTCACCGAATGGACCCTGCGGAAGACCAGCGCTGGCTGCAAAACTAGCAACATGCTGAGCAGGGTCAATTTCGTGACCAAATGTGTATTGTATTATTTCTTTTGTATGTGTTTTTTTTATTTTTTTTTTATTGTCACGAATAAATATTTGAATTTGAATTTGAATTTATTTATCAGGCCCAGGCGTCTTTAATTTTAGTTTAGCATAATTATAAAACACTAACCATAGCTCTAAGGTTGTAACCACTAACACTATGGATTTTTTAGTCCGAAATAAATAATTTGTATTTGTAATAATTTGTATTTATTAGGACCGGCCATTGTGACACTCTTTGGGGGAGGCCTTTGTCCAGCAGTGGACGTCTTTTGGCTGATATGATGATGATGATGATGATGATGATTAACATTTATTTACATAACACTTCAGTGACAAGAACTCACTAGGTTGGCAATCTGCTCTAAGGGGACTAAAGGGGTCCTACACGGTTACAGTTGGGGGCTGCAATCGTTGAATAAAAAAAGGTACCTAGAACCCACAGAGGCATGACGCTAGGGCAGCTCTGCAGCACTGGTGCGTTCCATAGGAGATCCCAAAGCCGTTCAAAATGCGTCGAGGAGGCCCATTGGGGGGGTCTTTAGTCGGTGCGAGTCCGACATAACCTTCGCGTTATCCCCTTGGCGCGGAGGTATCCATTATGGATTTTCCTCCCATAAATAAAGCGTTTTACTCTACATACGGTGTTCCTCGTGAATCAGCTACGAACATATCACTACAAAATATTTGTCACTGAATGTGCTAGGTAACGATTAAACTTATCTGGGTGTAACGGGAAGGACGTCACATACTATACACACCTTACTAACTGCTATAGGCTACGGCGTAGCAGCGGTACAGCAAGGCGTAGCGACACAGTATGAAAATGCGTTTATCATGTTGTATAATTCATAGGTACCGGCTCTCTGAATGTCAATAGTTATTTACGATACAAGTGCGGAAAATAGGAAATTTGCAACGCGTGACGATAAATTAAAACACGACCGAAGGGAGTGTTTTAAATCGACACGAGTTGCGAATTACCTATTCGCACGTGTATCGTACAACGTTTTACAGTACATATGGCTCTTTAAAGTTTCGACATATGCACGGAAAGTGCTCTTTTCCGCACACGTGCAAAAAAGTAGCACCATGTGCACTGTAAATGATATAAAAGATGTTTTATCCGTAGCACGGTTAGGAGTGGGACGTGTTTTCATGAATCAAATTATCTAAATCTGCGACGAATGCCAATATTTGTATTCGGCCACCGAGAACTGCCAAAGTTTCACGTTATTTCCGACTGTACACAGTCCATATATTATTTTCGATTCATCAGGTTATCTCTCCAACTCAGTGAGCGAGAATAACCTGAAGTGAAACAGGTCACGATACGTATTTATAAATGTCTCTCTCTCTCTTTCGCTCGAGTATTATAAGTGCCACGGAAAAGGAAATATCCACACTTCGCATTTCGATTATCGTGGTTATAGCTCTGAAAACAATGCCAAAAGGTGGTCCTCGAAAGCTAGTGAAGTGGTGAAATGGGTAACAATAATTATATATGTGGGTAATACAGCGTAAAGTCAATGTGAAAAGAATGAAAGAAAGTAAGTGTGTTTATTCCGGACATAAAAAGAAATTGTGGACAAACACGCATATTTGCTAAGAATTGGTCACAACTCAGCGTTATGCTGGCAGGGCCAACGCTGGTCTTCTGTAGTGGTCATTTAATGAAACACGGCGCAATGACGCTACGGTCGCACAATTTACAAAAAAAAACGAACACCAATCTTTAAAAAGAACCAAAATTATTGACTATATTTTAAAGCCATCGTATGAAAAAATTATGCCAATACTAATATGCCTTATCTATGTTACATTTGGGGTAATGCTGCGTTGAAATATAATAGATATACTTTGTTCATTAAAAGCTATCATAAGTTTTAGACTAATATACTTAATACATATAATGGGTTTTAGCCTAAATGTTTTATCGATTCCTCCCAACACAAGAACGCACTTTTAACGAGGTGAAAGGTTTCAAATGAGCCAATTTTTATTTTCTACCTGAGTTTATTTTTTCTACTGAGTTACGGAAATGCCATATGTTCTGTCACTCGATGGAAAATAATGGAGGACCAGGGATTGTAACCGGTTTTTTGCAAAAACCTTGAAATAACGACATATCTCGAACTATTTTATACTTCATATGTAGCACTCAGTTGTGTTTTGAGGTAAAGAGTGCGTATTATTAGATTGCCCAATTAGAAAATGAAATAATTAACAAAGAACGAAAAAAACCGGTTACAGTTCCCATACAAAAAATAACCGGTTACAATCCCTGTGGAGGACAATGTAGGAGATTACTTATGCGAAAATAAAAAGGTTCACAACCAGTAATTTAATTAACACACACCAACAACTTACATACGAACAGGTCAAGTTAATATAACTAAAGCTTGTAAATATCAGATCAAAATGAACAATCTCATTTGTAGATTTAGCGCATTAGAAAAAATACGCATTACCGTCGTCAGTACCTTAAGTCGGTATCAAGTAACATAATGTTACTTATAGATAATAATATGTTAAAACGTGACTGTAAAAAGTAAACATATGTACATTATTCAACGCATTTGTAATTATATTCATTTATTCAACAGACAGCATGGCATGTACATATTTAATTTATAAAGGAAAGAAATATGACGCTTTTGCAGCTTGCAACCGCCTTTTATTTGTTTTGTAAAAGCTTCGGTATAATATTTAAATTTTAAGAGAAAAGCTCTAATTACTTATAACAACCAATTTATTAAAAAGAAGCTTTTAATTATTTAACATGGTTATTTATTGATATCCACCCCGTATTAATAGTATATTACTATAGAGGCCGGGAAACGAAGAGTTGCAGGCCAAGTAGATATAGGGATACGCGGCCGGCAACCCCGTTTCTCGCCGAGATTTGTATAGTGGTTTTTTCAAACTTGCAATGAAATAAAAGGTAGTCAATTTGTTTTATTCGTACAACTAAATAATACGTTACTGATAGCTGTCATTGCTGTCACATCATAACCTATAATTGTGTCCCACATTTCTTACTAACAAATATTCCGCTTATTCCCTAAATTAAGTATTTGTTTATAGTGACATGAACTTATATCTAACTATATAGACGAGGAACTACAACAAAGAAAACACTTATAATTTTTATGAAATTTTCATACGCCGTCATGTACCTAACTTTTGATTTCGGGGGCAGTAAATTATTCATGGCTACTTCTGCTCAATTCCGGAGGTGTACAGTTCAATTCCATATCATTTTCTTCCGAACTCATTTCGAAATCGATGGCTTTTATTAGAAAGTTTCTAAATAATTACGAACTATTGACAAATCCGGCCAAAAAGAAAAGAAAACTTTTTTCAATTTACGCGCCAAACTTTTTTTTAAACTGTTTGAAGCAACGTTTTACCCGGTGACATTAACATTAGTCCTAATCTTTTTTTTTTTTGGTGATTGAATGCCAAGACGTTCTGTCACAATTTGACGTTTAAAAACAAAAGACGGTTGCTTTGCAGGTCTAGGTGTGTAAGGTTGTATGAAATTCCTTTACATATCATCTTCACTAGTCGCACCGGATACGTAGTATTTCCGGACCTAATTTGAAGTAATCTAATTTGTCAACATTTCATTCCAAGTTTGAGAAAAACAATTTTATTTTTGGTAGCAATGATATATAGTGTGTTAACGGCACGTGGGCATTTATTAAAACTGATAATAATCATGTTCCATTTGCAATAGTTTGCATGTATAAGTAAATCATAAACAATGTAAATTAATTGCACACTTAAATTTCCAAAATCTGAACCTCCAATGTAAATAATCGGTGTATGACGTCGTAATAAACAAATTATGAAGATCTGTCATTTACACTAACTTGTACATTTACTTTGTTGTGCATTGCTGGCAATTCAAATTTTGTTAGAATATTTATAGCTAAAGTCAGAATGTTTGTTAATTGATTGAATTAAGGTCATGTTTAAATTAAAGAAATACGGTAATTCAAAACCTGTCACCCTACTTCAAAAACATTACACTCCTTTTCGTTGGGCAGTCGTATAAAAAAACCCACTTGCTGGTAACGCACTGTATTACTCGTGCAATCGATCATGAAGTTAAACATATATCGATATTGAAACATTTTTGAAATTAAGGTATCTACATCCTACTTTATTAATATTATAAACGTGAAAGTTTGCGGCCCTCGCAGAAAAAAGGTTGAGTATGGCTGGTTCTATATTTGTAACTCAATGACGCAAAACAGCTATATTTTATTAATATTGATTCAGATAAAATTAAATCTGTTTAATGGTTAACTCTAGTACCTTTGGTACGGTACGCAAGCTCACGCAGACGTAATCGTGGACAAATATTTGTAGGACAAAACCGATCTTAAAATTAACGCCCCTTCACTAATCGATATGTGACAATGTACCCATAGACACTTTCAATCTTAATTCATAACATAATAATAAAAAAGGTGTCAACAATTAAGCAGTAAGGTGTCAAACACGGGAACGTGTCATCATCATCATCATTTCAGCCGAAAGATGTCCACTGCTGGACAATGGACAAAGGCCTCGCCCAAAGAGTGCCAAAGTGATCGGTCTTCCGCTACCCGCATCCAGCGGGCTCAAAGCGATCTTTATCAGGTCATCAGTCCACCTTGAGGAGGCTCTACCCATTCCCCTCTACTCTACCCTCTCTCTTCCGGTATGGACGTGTAGCTTACTTAGGTAATTAAAAAAAATATACGGGGGTGGGCCCTGTAACAGGAGCAAATATTCAAAAGGACGCTTCCTTAGAGCATTACTTTCAAAATTTTTGGTTTCAGAGAAATTTTGATCTATAGTTATGACCTCCAAGTAATGTATCTTGGCACCACGAGATCATATCACGGCAGTCAATGCAGTTTTTGAGGTAACATCATGTAATGAGTCATAATAGTTTTTGCATTTTTGTGTTCATAAGATAGTTTTGTGATTTTTTTTTTTTTTTTTGTGTTTTTAAAAAAAAAAGTTACTCATAGCAAACCAGAAGAGTAAAAAAATACAAGTAAACTTAATTTAAAGATTTTTTTTTGCAAAAAAATATTTTTTTTTCGCGTAAAACCACTTGGAAATAAATTGTTCACAAGCTTAATAATCAACCGTTTAATTTTTTGCTTCTGTTACAGCCTGTATATTGTTGCCTTTCCTAATTAGCCGTCTAGTCTGTCATAAATGGCATCACAATATAAGCTTCCACTGCTAATTTGATCGTACCATTTCTCGCTGCAGGAAACCTCTAAAATTCCTCGTTTCACGTAACATTCCTTTATGACTGAGTAATAATTACCCCTGGTAGAAGCCCTAGAAACTATGCACTGCGTTCATATGACGATAAACGTGATTTTCCTGCGAACTTGGTACTACCCAGGATTTTATATCTACTAGAGATTTGCAAAGCTGTGTTTTCATACAGGTATTTGACACTTCGTGATATTTTTACAAAAAAATTTCATGATATGTTTACAAAATTCCAAGTGTTTCGGTTTATAATACTCAGAATCGTTAATAAGATCTCGCTTTAGATAATTTTTTGTTTAAATGGCCTTTGCGCTGTTGGCTTCGGCCCCACGCATGACTTCCAAAGGTCTGGGACCCCATGATCACGAGATATGGATAAAACATACAAAGAATAATAATAATATTCTTTATTTCAGGCGTTGCCCATGGATGTGTTAGTAAATAATTTACAATAAACATAAAACGATTGTT
Source organism: Epinotia brunnichana (assembly GCA_963854355.1). Lineage (NCBI taxonomy): Eukaryota > Metazoa > Arthropoda > Insecta > Lepidoptera > Tortricidae > Epinotia > Epinotia brunnichana. Next base: position 25,237,224 of record OY977949.1, read on the forward strand.
ATTTAGTTAAGCATAATGGTCCTTTAGTTTATGTTGCAGTTTTTTATTGGTAAAAATAATATTTTTTACAAGGCTATAAATTTAAAACCAAAGCTAATTGGTTCATTCAATAAATACAAATGTCAATAAACGAATGTGATTAGACTGATTAGGAATCTAAGATAGGTACAAGTTTTCAAATTCGTAACGGAATAAATAAATACAGACACAGGGTATAATATAATAATATAAAATCATCATCATCATCATCATCATATCAACCAAAAGACGTCCACTGCTGGACATAGGCCTCCCTAATCAGTGCCAATGTGACCGGTCCTCCGCCACCCTCATCCTGCGGCATAAGTAATATAAAATACGAAAAATACGAAAATACTATGGTCCTACTTAATTACGAGTATGTCAAGTAAATTCGTCAAACATTTCCTTGGAGAAGCTCATCAACACCAGAGCATGCTTGTTGTATCAGCATTTATTAATTTCAAGTCTTACTTTCAACTTATTTAATTTAATTATGGGTCTTCAAACAAAAATATAAGTAATCCCTAATATTTCATTCTAGATCGTCACATTTTTGAACACTATAACTTTATAATAAGGAAACATTTCAATACAATTAAAAGTATTAATGAAGTTGTAACATTGAAACTGATTTAGATGCGTAATTAACTTCGTTTGGATCGAGACTGGTTCGGTTCAATCAGGAGTTTTGGCGTGAATTTACCGTGTCCAACCAAAAGGTTGTATCTGCGTACGATTCTCACGGAGACAGGGCATTTAGATTTAGAACAGTAGAATCCTATGCGTCCGCTTAATTAAAACTAGTATTCGTGGTTGCGGTTATTCGAGTGACTGGTTTACGGTTACCGAGGATCGATATAGATTGTGCATGGTTAATGTATGGGTAGTATGAAAGGGTCACACACAGACACAAAGACAAAAGATGTCTCTTGTGTTCTTAAAGACACACTGGGGCCTGATTTTGTATTACTGAAGTAGGTAATATGCAGTCCTGAATTAATGAACCATGGTGACGTAGTTTTTAAAACGCAAATACCCTTCCTTGACCATCAGTCACACACGAAATTCAAATTAGAAGCAATACAGCACTCTGCGCGTGCAATATAACAACGCGTTCAGGACGTTGATGGGGCTGCCGTGGCGGTGCAGCGCGTCGGGGATGTTCGCAGAGGCGCGTGTAGACTGTTTCTACACCACCATGCGTAAGAGATGCGCATCCCTGGCTCGCCGTGCTTTCGCCGGCGCCAACACCGTCCTGAACATGATCACTAGCCGACTCGATTGCCCTTATATTAGTAATTGCTGCCTTCTGCACATACGTCCTAACTGTTAGATTTATTAGTGACATTGAATGCTGACATGTTGACATTTTTATTTTTATTTTTTATAGTATAGAATTGTGTACCTACTAATTTATGACATGATGATGTACCTACTAATATTAATTGTAAGCATTTACTAACATGATTGACCCAAGTTGGTCGTTGAATAAATAAATTAAATTAAATTAGTATCTAAATCAAGTACCTATATGAGCCGGATACCTAAAGGGGTCCATAAGGGTTTATCTCTTAAGTTTTCTAGTAATAGATGTGGAGGAATTGAATAATTATAACGAACTTGTAATTATAATATTTCATTTAAAGTATTACAACTGGCTGCATCGCCGTTAAAATGTGGAAAAGAACAACTATTATAACTGCATAAAGAAGTGAGATTTCACAAGAGAGCTAATTAACATTTATGAATGTTTCACACGGCCACCTACTATTTTAATTTTTTTCTTGTTTATATTCCTGAACCATATTGATTTTATGCCCACGACGCAAACAGAGTGGTGTTAATATTTAACGCTTGTATCTGCATATCAATCTAAATAGGGCAGCTGCAACTCCCAAGCTGATGCGTCGATTTTCATTATTATCACTTGAAAGAAGTCATATTAATGTATAATGTATGATACTTCGACTTTTATTTCTGATACAAATACGGAAGAGCGATCAAACAGATTGAATAAGGGAACAGGGTTGAAGGGTGTTGTGGGCGATGGGCTAGCAATCTATCACTGCAACATCACATTTTGTCGATCTTTTATACCCACATTTATGCTAAAAGTGGCACTGGAACACAAGTTTCATGTGCTCTGCCTACCCCTTTTAGGGATAAAGGCGTGATGGTATGTATGTATGTATGTAAATTATTATTTTCAACAAGAAAATCATTTCCTTCAAGGGTAAAAAGGGTGTGATACTTCGTATGGATTTTTCATATAAATTGTTTGAATTGACCGATTCAATCGTTATTCGAATACATACAAATGCTCAATTCATACATCAAAGCATTTTTTTTTATTTATTCTAAAAATATGCCACGTTGTTAATACTCGTCCTGTAGGTATATCGCCCGAGCCAGTCTAATTGGCATTATTACCACAAGACAGTCTGCAATGCGTCGTCCTAACATAATTGCTGATAATTTCAGCGTACAATTTCTTTTAAGTAGCATTCAGTTATTCTATAATTATGTACCTTAAAATTATAACGTACAGAAAAAGTATAGGTTCCATTTGCACAGGACACTGCTTTGCCTAGGATCGGACGTTATTTTTACTCGTTATAGTGTTACAAAAAAAATACACTTTTCCACAAAACATGACATTAATCTATTTTGAAATACTGGTGATTTCTAGTTCTACTTTAGAAATGAAAATACTTTTCCCCGGCCTAATATTGCACAGATTAGGTTTGTTAGTTTTAAGTATAAGCTTGGTAGTTACTTATACAGGGTGGGCCCTGTAACAGGAGCAAATATTCAAAAGGACGCTTCCTTAGAGCATTTGTAGTAACCCCTTGTGTGTATCATTCACTTTGAAACTTTTGGTTTCGGAGAAATTTTGATCTAAACTTATAACCTCCAAGTAATGTATCTTGGCACCACGAGATCATATCACGGCAGTCAATGCAGATTTTGAGGTAACAAAAGCTATTATGACTCATGTAATGAGTCATAATAGTTTTTGCATTTTTGTGTTCAACAGATAGTTTTGTGATTTTTTAATTTTTTTTCATATTTTTTTGTGTTTTTAAAATAAACGCAAGCACTCCTGAAGAGTCAAAAAATACAAATAAACTTATTTAAGAAGTTTTCATTTAAAAAAATATTTATTTTCGCGTAAAACCACTTGGAAATAATTGTTCACAAGCTTAATAATCTACCGTTCAATTTTTTGCTCCATTTACAGGGCCCACCTGTATATAAAATATCTGAATAGTTATACAGTGTTCATGTTTGACAAGAGATTTTGCTGGATATTCCAAGACTTATGTTAGTATAAAAATATCTGGATTTACTGCACAAAATTAGGAACGGTACAGTGAATTCTTATATTTCGGTCTCAATTTTTTTCTCCGGAATATGCCTCGAGCTAGACAAGCACCTGTGTTAAAATTAGGTCGTAAACCGGGTGGATATAAAAGCATAAAAATTTTAACTCATCCTCGGGATATAAGACTTTGAGATTATCTTCTGAAGTTGCAGTTTCTGCCGTAAAGAAAGAGAAACATGACTAAAAATATTTATCGTAAGTCAAAGCTGTGTATGTCTGCGTGTGTGTGAGAGCGTTAAACACTGATATAATAAGAAAGATCATGCTAATTAAATTTATGAGTTGTAATGAAACTGTTAACTACAAAGTACGAGTTAAGAACCAAAAAATTTTAAGATCCAGCCTTGCTTCTTTTTTATACCATTATTAACCCCCGACGCAAAAAGAGGGGTGTTATAAGTTTGACGTAACTGTGTGTGTGTATCTGTTTATCTGTAGCATCGTATCTCCTAAACGAGTAGACCGATTTCAATGCGGTTTTTTGGTCCGAAAGCTGACGTGATCGTGATGGTTCTTAGCTACGTTTCAACAAAATCTTGAGAAATTGAACTTTGAAATGAAAATTTTGGAGTTTTTTAACTTTTCTCAGTTGTTAATCATGTAATACAGTACCTACAGGTCATTTTGCCCCGTACCCTTAGCATGGGATTGACGTGAGTTGCGTTTACGCATACGCTAGCGACTACGTAAAAGATTAAGTATGAAAAATATATACACCGCCCCTGGCGGTCACTCATGGACAAACCCCGGACCACGGGAGCAAAAATGCACTTGTCACTAGTGCTTGGTTAAATATCGACTATTCTATCGACATTCATACGAACAAATTATTGAATCAGAAATTAATACATCAAACTTATTATCTTACATGTCAGGTTGTTACACAATATTAGGTACATCAGGTAAGTATAGATACCATTTCAGTCAACATTACATTGGTACTATAATTATATCATACTCACGGGAATGATCGTAAAATAGATAAAGTAAATGACAGTTATAAATAGATACTTTTCACATAACTTACAGACCTCTTTCATATCATATTTGCATATCGCAATTATAAACAACCGCTATCTGACATTGACTCAAGTCAATCGGTGTCAATCTTAGAAATTACATTGAGACGAACTAATTTACTATCATTTATTTGATTCATTATCATTAATATCATCGAGCCGCCACCATGCCACGCAAGAAGAAACAGCGTACTTGGATAGCCGATTACGCGGAATATATAGAAGATCGAGGTGAACATTTATTTTGTAAAAAATGTGAAACCACAATGTCAAATTCCAAATTTTCCGTACAAAGACACATCAGAAGCAAAAGGCACAGCGGCGTTTCAACAAAAACACAAAATTTATTCAATCTGGAACTGTTAAAGTTTATTTTGGCTTGCAACTTGGACCCAGGTTAAGAACCCCATTTTCATTAGGAAAATTTTGTAAAGTACGTATTCCCGATGAATCTTTTCTGAGAAAAACTACTTTGGACATTGCATATAAAGAGAAAATGCACCAAATTAGGACTGAACTTGCAAATGCTAGAATTTACGTAAGCGTAGACGAATCCTCAGATGCAAACGGACGTCAAATCGGTAATGTAATGGTTGGAGCTTTATTAAAAAAAACAGATGAGTTAGACGAAGTTAATAATGTAACTATATCAACACTCATTAGAATTGCCTTGGAGAAACTATGGGGGAAAGACCATAATAAACACGACAGAGTCTTGTTATTCCTTACGGATGGCGTAGCCTATATGTTAAAGGCAGGAAAAAACTTAAAAAATCTTTTTCCTAATTTAGTTCATGTTACATGTCTAGCTCATGACGTAAATAGGGTGGCTGAAAAAGTTCGGTTACTTTTTCCCTCTGTGAATAATTTAATCGCATACACAAAAAAGGTGTTCCGAAAATCGTCTAAAAGAATAAGAACGTTTCGTCAAATGTTACCAACTGTTCCTTTACCACCGCAGCCAACTATAATAAGATGGGGAACATGGATAAACGCGGCCTGCTACTATCATAAATATTTGCCTGAAATCAAGCGAGTCATACAAACATTCCCTAATAGGGATTCAATGTATATTTTGAAAGTCAAACGTGCAATGAACGATTTAAATATTTTGAATGATCTAAAATGGATAAATGGCTGCATGCGGCGAAGAACATTAACATCAAGTCTAGTATCTTAAAAGAAGCCAGACGTACACAGACAGCCGCCGAACCCAACAATTCAAACAAACCAGGCCAGCCGGCGGTGATGGCGATCGGCGCAGCATCAGGTGACAGCAGTGACCTTGACACGGGCAAAAGAATATACATAAGAGCCGCGCTGACTCCCAGTATAGCGTACCTGCTATGGAAAGCCAAAAGTGAGTTGAAGTCGCTATGTAAACACATTTGGTGTAAAGATGGACGTATCATGGCACGGAAGGAGGACAACGCAAAAAAAATATTCTATGTGCACACAGTCAAGGACATCGAGGAGATTAAAGCGACGCTACTCAGAGCGCCCGAGGGCTGACTATGACAGCTAGGAAAGGAACAGTATCATAAATAAAATATACTGACATTTAGAGCAACATAAACAATAAATAAATAAATAAATGGAAAGCGGGATTTATGAAGCAAGCTACAACAAATGGAGCGAATTCACATGCGACATAACACAAGGCCAAAACAAACTACTACTTCTACATGTCAACATTAGATCACTAATTAAGAACTACGCCCAACTTGAATATAACATAAAGACCAGCCCTGTGACCATCCACATTATTGTCATAACAGAAGCCAATGTGAATGATCAGACCAAGGACCTATTTCACATAGATAATTATACATTGAATGCGGAACTACGAAAAGAAAGAAGAGGCGGTGGGATAATAGTTTATTCCCACAAAAGTGTCAAATTTATGCATAACAAAATAAACACAGTGTCCTTCGAATGCTTATGTGGTGAAGTGTCTATACCGTGCGGCTATAAAACCATTATTTGTGCCATTTATCGTCCCCCAAGTTTAAACCCAGGTGACTTTGTTGGTGAGTTAGCCAGACTTATATCCATATTCCCAATGAACTATAGCCTATTGCTATGTGGTGATATGAACATAGACATTAGTTTACATAACCAACTGACCAGCTCATACCAAGACACTCTTGCAGATATGGGTCTCCACTGTTGCATCACGCAGTACACTCGGGTTGAATCCTCAGCAAGAGGCACGTCTAAGTCGTGCAAAGACCACATTTACTATAGAGATGTGCCTAGCAGAGACAGCAGGTCATACCCCCACTATGTAAACACAGCTGTAGTGCGTGATGCAATCGCGGACCACTTTATAACTGGGCTTTCCTTAACTGGTCAATCAAGTAAACAGAATACTGTATATAACAAACTAGATAATAGTATGGTACAGCAGGAGCTCACCAAGATAGACTGGGAGCCTGCGTTAAAAATGAGTGACCCAAACTGTATATACAATTTCATATGTCATAACTTCAACAACATATATACCAAATGTTCCTCACAAAAATCGTCTAAGAGTAATAATAAGGATAATTGTAAATGGATAGGCAATAAACTTATAGAAATGTCACATAAAAAAAATGAACTATTGCAGATTCATCTGAATGATACTACTAACAAACAAAATGAGTTACTGTACAAAATATATAGAAATAAAACCAATAAACTTATGAATAAAGCAAAGAACAACTATACTAAGAGTGAAATATGCAGTAATTTTAAAAACCCTAAAAAGCTGTGGCAAATTATAAACAATTTAACAGGCAGGATTGTAAAAGCAGTTGATGAAGTATTGCTGAAGTCATTCAAGATGAAAGCAGATGCATTATGCAACAAATTCTCCAAAGACTTTGAGAATAACGTAATATAGTACATTACTGCAAAGGCCGTGAAGTAAGGGATTGATGGACGAGTTTGGGCTAGACGGCCGAGTCGTAGACGAGGCCGGATACAACGAGTCCACCAATCCCTGTTCCGGCCGAGGCTTGTATAGTGCTTTTCTCAAACGATGTGAGGAAATAATAACCGACCGACCGACCGACCGACCGACCGACCGACCGACCGACCGACCGACCTACCGACCGACCGACCGACCGACCTACCTACCTACCTACCGACCGACCGACCGACCGACCGACCGACCGACCGACCGACCGACCGACCGACCGACCGACCGACCGACCGACCGACCGACCGACCGACCGATCTACCTACCGACCGACCGACCGACCTACCTACCTACCGACCGACCGACCGACCGACCGACCGACCGACCGACCGACCGACCGACCGACCGACCTACCGACCGACCGACCGACCGACCGACCGACCGACCGACCGACCGACCGACCGACCGATCTACCTACCGACCGACCGATCTACCTACCGACCGACCGACCGACCGACCGACCGACCGACCGACCGACCGACCGATTATAAACGATCACTAAAATCACGAACATTAAAAAACAAAAAAATTAAAAACAAAACAATTAAAAAAGAGCACCTACTTAGTAGTGGTTGGCAGTATGTAATTTTCCCTTTGTCTGTTTAATATTAGTAAGCAAATTTAAAAAGTTAGAGTAGCGGCCAATAATGTTTTTAGTTAGGGTTTTCATACATTACTTCTTGGCCTAGGCCAAGAAGTAATGTAGGGAGCCATAAACATGAAACTTCATGTCTTGATTTCGTGACATTAACGCATACATTTCCGAGCATGTTTGAGAAAAATATATTAAGTTCATGTGATACTCCGTTGCTTGATCAAAACACATATCAAAACACTCCGAGTGTAACACTTATGTATAAAATAATTAATAATTTAAATGAAAAAAAAAGTGCTGGATATGATAAAATCAGAGCAAGAGACTTAAAATATATTAGTAAAGAAATATCACCTGTTCTCACCCACCTAGTTAATCAGTGCATAAACAGCTCCACATACCCAGACAAATTAAAAATTGGTCTAATTAGGCCAATACATAAAAAAGGTTCATACACCGACACTAATAATTACAGACCGATAACAATATTACCAGTAATTGACAAAATCATAGAAAAATACCTCGGCAAAACAGTAAATGATTTCTTGTCAAGCAACGGAATAATACATGAAAAACAATTTGGATTTCAAAAAGGGAAAAACACCACCCAACTCTTATCACAATTTACAGATGAGATAAATATACACTTGAATAGCAAAAAACATGTATTACTAGTTATGATTGACTTCAGCAAGGCATTTGATACCCTAAATCACATAAAATTATATGATAAATTGCAGCAAAGTGGTATACAGGGACCAAACCTGAACTGGCTAAAAAATTACCACACAAATAGATACAACACAGTAAGCATTGCCGGTGAGCAAAGCGAGCTGCTTATGACCAGGTATGGCACAGCACAAGGTTCAATAATCGGTCCAACTGAGTACCTGATTTATGCCAACGACATGTGCAACATATTCAGCGAGGCTTCCGTGTACCAGTTTGCTGACGATACTTGCCTAATAACAGCTGATAGTGACATATCTGTGGCTGAACGCAAAATGCAGCGCGAATTTGATACATTATGTAGGTGGTCACATGATATGGGCCTATCCATTAACTACCAAAAAACTAAAGTATTGCACATACATTCATCACATAATAAAACTAATATAGTGCCCAAAATAGTTGCCCACAAACACCCCTGCATGCATGACTCAAGTACGTGCTGCAACTGTGAGCCCCTAGACCTAGTAAAACAGCATACATATATTGGTTTATTAGTAGATAACAAATTTAACTGGAGCCCACACATTGACCATGTATGTAAAAAATTAAGAGCAATACTCAGTCAGCTAAACATACTTAAAAATAAAATGCCATATAGCACACTTCGTCTAATATACTTGGCCATGGCTGATTCAGTGATAAATTATGCCATATCTAGCTATGGAAGAACATATAAAACATACCTACAGCGTATATACAAGTTACAATTAAGGCTGATAAAGACAATTGTACCACTTAAAGTAAAATATAAGCACAAAAACAACTATGATAAACTATTTAAATATTGTAGAATCCTTAATGTATATGATAAAGTTAAAATGGCAGTAATTCTAGAATATAGGCAATGCCTAGGAGGACTGAATAGGTATAGCAGACCACAGAACCTCCGGACACTAACAAATAATAAAACCTTTACGGTACCAATCAGCAAAAACTTTTATGGACATAGGGTCTGGTCCAGTTATGTGCCTGTTATCTTAAACAGCTTCCCTACAAATATATTGGAAAATGTAATGAATTGTATAAGGGATAAACCGCATAAAGCCAAATATGTAATTAAGAAAGCCATACTGAGTGTAAAAAATAATGTTAATTCTTAACTTAACTAACAATAACTAACAAAAACTTACTAACAATAATTTTAATTTTACTTAAAATGTCAATGATATGATATATAACTAACTAAACTTAGCTAATAATCTTTAAAATTTAAGATTGGGTTAAGTTGTACCTGAATAATTTTTGTTGTCTATCAATTGAAATAAACAGTTCAAATATAATATAAATATATATATAGTAATTTGTCAATAATACCTAGTACAATAAAACAATTACAAAATCAAAATGTAAGCCTGGAAGCCAGTTAAAATAAAGAACACAAGTTGAAAGTGCACTTGTCAAGATTACGGTTACATCCTCAAGGTAAAGTTATTCACAACAAGTATCAGGATGTGTTGAAGAAAAACGTTGGCTTTTTAACATTAAACATCTTAAATAATTTGATATCTGGTAAAGAAGTGGAAGTACGTTGTACAGAAGAAATCCATAACCACTATGAATTATTTAATTTTGCTCTGATTACTACAGTAGATTTAGAACGGTCCTTTAGTTGGATGGAATGGATTTTATCGCCAAGGCGAAGGAGTTTAAAATCAGAAAATTTAGAAAAAATGATAATTGTATATTACGAAAACTATATAAAATACTGAAAAAATACAAACATTTCGTTTTAATTTTATTTTCAACAATAATTAATACTTCTGCATATCATAGCGGTAGTCCAGTAGGTACATCGTGCTTTTTATCGACATCGATTTATATGATATAAAATGTGTGTCCTCGCACTATAAAGCTGTCAACGCATTTTTGCTCCCGTCATCCGGGGTATGCTCATGGAACTGAGAATTGAAACCGTAGATGAGTCACTTATGCATTTACTTTACTCGCGATCGAGTTCATGAACGTTCGTCTAGTTTAATCGATTTCCAATATTCAACCGTATAAAACTAAACCAACGTGCGATAGAGAACCTTTATTAAGTACCTACGTTTACTTTACAACGTAACATTGTCGATACAAAAAAGACAGTAAGAAATATGAAACAACGGGTAAAGAGATCCCATTGTGACAGCTTCATACGTCGGAAATGGCCGTTTAAATCGTGAAACTAGAACGAATACAGTTAGTCCAAGAGATGCGAGACGGTGGATGTTTTGAGGTACAGCATAGAGAGTACGAGAATTCAACAATACAAATAAGACAAACCTAACGATTACCTCTACGTTAAAAAGATAGAGAGAGTCCACAATATAATATGTAGTGTATGTATTTAGTAGGTACCTTACCTAAGGGTATGAGCCCATATAATCGTGTAACTTTCCTAGAGTATTAATCATATAAGTAATAAGTAATAGCTAATTATGTTGACATGTTTTTTATTATAAATAAATTATGAGTATGAGAATTAAATCAACTAATATGAAACACGGATGTTCCACTAGCGACATCCCTACATATAAAAGAATCTTTGGTGAAAATAATGAAACATATACAAACATTGCAAGGTATCATGTTTATATAAAAAATCATTCCCGCTTTTACAATGTTTAGATGAAGAAAAGAAACTCTAAGCATAATTTAATTAATAAGAATACAAATTGACAATAAAAATAGGTCCTTACCTATGAAATTGGCGGTGTGTATGGAGAATTTTATGAAAACTGTGATTTTCATACATTGAATTTTGCGGATTATTCAGCAATGTCAAATTCAAAGCAAACTAAATTTTGGTAGGAATATAGAAAACTTTTAAGCTACTTTACACATATCTTCATTCCTTAAAAATAGTTTGCATCATAAAACTATACGTAATTGAAACACTTTAACCGGCAGCACATGAAAAGGGCGGTTTTCAAGCTTTAATTTGAAACACTAAATAAAAAATTCAAACCTATTTTTTGTATTTAAAACCTTTGTTACATAGTCTAATAATGAAATTAAAAAATAATTTGGAAGTTGCAATAGAAATGAATAAATTACGTACAAAATAATATCTGTGAAAAAACCGCCAATTTCATAGGAAAGGACCTAATATTAACACTGTTTCGTATTGAAGACTTGTTCGTGAAAAAAAGCTACAAACGCCACAATTTAAAACTTTTACGTAGATAGCGTCGCGCGTCGTATCATGTTTTTTCACGGCCTGAAATACAATGACGGCTGGCTCTCGGACTAGGTATAACTGGAACGAATATAAAATACGATGCCCCAGTTACCTAGGCAGACCAACTTTGCCACTATTAAACTTTGTTGCTCTATGACGTTATCTGTGCTACCTAAAACATTTATATTATTATGAGCTTTTAAAAGCAACGGAAATGTTTCATGATAGTTTGCTAGCTTGTTAGTTTTGCATAAAAATATATTTTAGATTTGATTTTTAACAATAATTATAAATAAAGCCTGTGCCCAGCAGTGGGATGTATAGGCTGACGATGATAATGATAATGACAATAATTATGATAGCGATTTCTTTAATTGAATGTTACGTGTATTACTGAAATTTTATAATCATTAGTAATATTAGCTTAAGTACTTACCTACTTATCTTATCATATCTTATCTTATCTAGGTGAGGGCCCTTTCGGATGCACTTCGACCCAGTGGGATCTTTTGTGCATTTGCCCTCTCCTTTATACCTGCTCCCAGGCTTGCTCCATCATTTCCACAAAGCGGATGATGCGAACTGAAACGGAAGATACTGGTACGCCAATCAGGTGAATCAAGTGAGGTGGGCTGGAGACTGGTCTGACCAGTATAAACTGGAATCTGGAGTGAGGCAGGGTGGGCTGACTTCTCCTGTCCTTTTCAATTTGTATATAGATGAGTTGATTGGAGAGCTGAGCAGCATGCATGTCGGATGCCATATTGACAATGTCTGCGTAAACAACATTAGCTATGCTGATGACATGGTGCTGCTTGGTCCCTCAATCAACTCCATAAGGCAACTGATTGCAAGGTGTGAGAGCTACGCTGAACGACATGGTCTTAGGTACAATTCAAATAAAAGTGAGATGGTGATCTTTAAAGCCCGTAAGTATAATCCACAAAGTGTACCTTCGGTCATGTTGAACGGTGAGGCCCTAAAAGTATCCAGTAAGTTTAAATATCTGGGTCATATAGTAACCGAGAATATGAATGATGACCTGAATATCGAAAGGGAGAGAAGAGCCTTAGAAATCAGGGGCAACATGCTCATCCGTAGATTTGCACGGTGTACAAGGGAAGTCAAGCTGACACTCTTTAAAGCCTATTGTACGTCTTTTTACACGTGCAGTCTATGGATGAGGCATACAAAGCGAGCCTACAATGCGTTACGTGTGCAATTCAACAATATCTTCAGGATGCTGTTCAAGCTGCCTCGTCACTGCAGTGCGTCAGGCATGTTTGCCGAAGCGCACACTGATGGCTTCCATGCCATCATACGCAAGAGGGTCGCCTCGCTGCTGAGACGAGTGCGAGGAAGTGAGAACAGCATTCTGAGGATATTGGAAGGACGTTGGGATTGCCCTATGTTAGGGCACTGGGTTGGCATTGTGACGGGGAGGGTAAAGTAACTCTTGAGTTTTGCCCTGAACGACACAGTGCCTCTCAGCGTACAAATTATACTTTTCTTTTCTTTTCTGTTTTGCCTACTAACATTTAGCTTTAAAATTATTTTATGTACTAACAAACTTATGGATTCTATGAGTCTGAAATAAATGATTTTTATTTTATTATTTATTTGATGCAGTTCGCCGGGAGCACCTTGAATTCCTTTGGTTGCGGGTAACCGTTACCAAAGTAGTTCATTCTTTGTCTGGCAAGGGCATGACATTCACACAATAAGTGTTCCATAGTCTCATCCTCCTCGCCACACATTCTACAGTCTAAACAATCAGATAGTCCCATCTTGGCCAAGAGATCCTTGACCCCGAAGTGACCTGTGAACACTCCAGATATAATTCTGAGTTGCTTCCTACTGGATTTCCAGAGTTTTCTGGTCCAGCCCGAGTCCACTCCTTCTATGAAGAGCTTAGAGTGCCTTAAGCCAGCTTCATTCCTCCACTCGTGTTGGTGTTTGGTTTTGGCGTAGGCTTTAAAGGCCGATATTATGGTCCCCTGCGAGAGTCCCACAAATGGTTCTGGACCTACAAAGTAATTTGTAGAGCCCCCTCTTGCAAGCTCATCTGCTCTTTCGTTGCCAATGAAGCCCTTGTGCCTTGGTATCCAAACAAGTTGCACCTTATTGTGCCTTCCAAGTCTGTTTAGTGCTTGGACGCCATTATAAATTAGTCTAGAGTCCACTTTCGGCGCCGTAAGCGCTTTAAATTACCTACTTACTAATAACAATGATCCAAGTTGGGTCATGAATAAACAAATTTATTATGTATAATTAACTTATTTACCTACCTCTTTGAGGTCTTCCGACGTTTCGGGTATGTCGCAACATCCCGTTATTCCGTGAGAATGAATGTTGCGACACATCACGAAACGTCGCGAGACCTCAGAGACGTATATAAATAAGTTAATAATATGCAAGTAAGTCCAGTTTAGTAAAACTAATGGGTTAAAATCGTGGAAGTTCAAATCAATGTAAAAATATATACAGTGTGTTACCGGCACGCAAGCATTTATTAAAACTGCTAATAATAATCATTATGTTCCATTCGTGATTGTTTACATGTATTAGAAAATCATAATTATGTAAATTAACTGCACAATTAAATTTCCAAAATCCGAACCTTCAATGTACTACGTGTATGACGACGCACTAAACAAAGTATGAAGACCTGTCACTGACACTTACTTGTCTATTTACTTTGCTGTACATTGCTGACAATTTATATTTTGTTAGAAAGTTAATGAAGTCTGAATTTTAGTTTATGAATTAAATGGTTAAATTAAAGACCTATGTTACTGGACTCTACTTAAAAAAAAACACTTATGCCGGTAACACACTGCATAATACGGGTCTCTTATATTATTTGATCTGTTTTGATATATTATGCTCAGTTTATTTCAGCAATGTGATTAATTGCACTATCGTAATTTGACCACCAAGTGATTATTTCACTTAAGTTAATAATCAATCCCTTGGTACTTCACATTAGATATTCAAGCCATGAATAGAGAGTCTCAAGTAGGTACACGCTAAACTCGTTACCGGTTTTGGTAGATGCTCAACTATTTGTTAGGGGTTTTGGTAGATGCTCAACTTGGTAACAGAGTGCCAGAGTAAACTACGCGTTTGAAGAATGATTGCATTATTTCCCGCACAAGCTGCTAGTTAAAGGATGCACAAAGCACATTGCACAGGCTTAATTATCTTAAACAATGCTTTGGAATTGCTAGATGCGGCCGTAGATATTTCTATGGAGAGATAGTAGAGGAAGTTTGGTACTATTCGTAGGTACAGACGGAGCATTCGTACATTGGCCATATCTCGAATCTATTACTTTCTCAATATAAATAATACATTAATATTTGGGGACAACCTTACACAAATTGAACTGGCGCCATAGTAAGCTAAATAAGGCTTGAGTTATGGGTGCTTAGCTTGTCTTCACTCACTTACCTTATATAATAAATTATACTAATAAAAAGCCATATATTTCTTGCCAATTGGTACAATGTCAATAATAATAATAATAAGCTCGTAAATAATCAAATAGATTGTCCGCAACTATTAGCCCTTCTGTCTTTTCGAGCTCCTTCCCGAACTCCTCGCAAACCTATCACGCCATTCTGCCCACCGCTCAGAAGGATTGTCCTCGGCAGTAGCTCGCCTATCCCAAGGATGTGTAAAGCAATTAACAGATGCAGTCACATGTCTGATGTTTTCTTTGACTCGGTCGTGAAATTTAAAATAAGGTCTGGTAACTGCTTGGCTTTGCAATAATAATAAAGTTGGTAACATCCATCATTTTCTATAAGAGTGACGCGCAGAAAATTGTTAAAAAAGTTTTAAATTATTTAGTTATGTCGCAATAATAAGTTAAGCAAAAACTATGTATAATTTTGATAAGTTAATGTTAAGGCTTTTTTTTATATAATGCATGCGGTGTTTACCTTTTAGTGATTGTTACACTTAGCAAGTAGTTATGATAATTGGATTACTGTAAACTTCAGTGTAAACAATTGTTGGTAAACCAAAAAAAAAAAAAATGTCAGATGTGTTTGTTAATGTCATTGTTATTAATTATCAAACCATTTGTTATTTATGTCACAAGAACCCGTTCTTGGGTGAAGTTCACTTATCTTACCTTCACATAAATCTAGGTGGTGTCAGTAAGCTCTCGGTAAAGTGTAACATACGGCATACCGACTCCACCCCACCAACTGTAGAAATTGCCTTAGGCACGGAACCCTAGTACACATTTTAATTCAGTTGCGTTTCCAGTGAGTCGGTCTCCTAACTTTTATTCCGTGTTAATTATCAAAGCGCTCATAATTTCTGCCCCGCTTGTGTCCCGTAACTCATAAACCCATGCACTGCCCACACACAAGGGCTTATTTTAACTACACATTATTATTACTTACGCCCCTTTTGAACATTGTGTTAGTACGTTGTACAGGTCATCCACCTTAGTTTTATTAGTATGTATGCTAATAACCCCGGTAAAGCGCGAAAGTAATTTCCTTTGTTAGGCTTTTGAGTTGACTTTTGAGTTAGTTTTTTAGGGGTTACAATATTAAGTTGTCTCGACTGTTTCGATTCTTATGTCTCTCCACTAGTCCTAATTTTACCATAATACCATTAATTAACCTCGGATTTAAGATATTTACAACTACCTACTTCTGCTTGCTGTTAGGCATAATATTCTTATCTATTCTACTCTACTTTACGTATGTTAGCAATCTGATTTATCAACTAGGTATAACCAAGCTGTTTTATCAGTAGACGTTTGTTATTGCTGGGGTCACAGTTCTAACCTTACTTTACCTTCAATACAGAACACTTACAAATGTAAAACGAGCCAAAATTACGCCGGATGCATTTAGAGATTAACCTAGTTCTTAACTCTCAAGTACTACAAGGAGAATGTTTTTTGTCCAAAGTACCTCTATAACGTATAACGTATGACCTCTAAGTTGTAATTGGATACATCTAGCTATCACAGCAATTTAAAACAGTAAACGATAAGTACCTACAAGAATATACGCAAGGTGTTAATTTTTAATTTGCCTCTTCGATTTATTGAATATTCAATTAAAAATATCGATTACTAATCAACAACGCCATTTATGATTGTATTTATTAAAACAACGAGTTTCAATTATTGGATAACATAAAGACATCAAAAAAGCCGTCTATTTATTTACTACAGCTTGTTTCAAAAAATAAAAATAGTCAACAAAATTATTTCAAGAGGAATAAAAATATGTAGTCCATAATATTATGCAACAAAGACTTACATTTGTTTGATGCAAATAAATTTTATATATTAATCATCATTTTATTGGAATCGAAACTTAAGAGCGGTAGACACGGTAATTGTTTTTAGCGATACAACTTGCGTTTCACGAACGCGCGACTGTAACGCGAGGTAACGCGTCACAACTTCACAAGCCATAGATCACGTATTAAAATCACCTGTATCAATACTGTATAGCTTTTGTAACGCTGCAAAAAGTTGATGTGTGTAACCGTCCTTAATACGGAATACGGACTTTTTGCAAAACTGTCATTGTAATTGGAATATTCTACATTGGACGGTACAGTTGCTGTTTGAATAGACTACTTAGATGAAATTCGGCCAACTCAAGTATACTTCTGATTTAGTTTTTTATGCGAAATGTCTCAATGGGGAATGGATGAAAATTTTAGAAGTGCCTGATTTTTTTTTTGGTGATAGGAATAACCTTCCTTAGCGCCAGAAAAAAGTTGTAGACATTTCAGCTTCGTCAATTATTTTTGAAAAATATAAACAGTTTCCTCACTTACGTTTTGGGTTTAGGACGGCGAATGAGACACTTTGCTTGATCCGTCTCATATTACAAAAAATATTTTAAATATCTGACCCTGGCAATGACAAATATAGCTGCCGCAGCTGTCAATATCATTGCCAGTGTCAGTTTACCATGGATATTTAAGATATTATCTTGTAATATGAGATGGATCAAGCAAAGTATCCCATTCGCCGTCCTAAACCCAAAACCTAAGTGAGGAAACTGTTTATATTTTTCAAAAATAATTGACGCAGCTGAAAAGTCTGTAACTTTTTTCTGGTGCTAAGGAAAGTTATTCCTACCTCCAAAAAAAAGAATCAGGCACTTCTAAAATTTTCATCCCTTCCCAATTGCTAGGAGTGTAAAGTGCTCTGCCTACTTTTCTACGAACACTTTTATAGTGTTAAGTTAAATAAGTATGTATTCGTATTATAAGCATTAAGATAACATGGAAGTCGATCTAGAAACCATATACCTACAGGACGTTTAGAATTAACATTGAAATATTGTAAAACTCGTAAATTTTAAAATAATCTCACACAGTAATGTATACAAAATAAAAATAAGCTAAGTTTAAACACGTATATGGAAACATTGTAACAGATAATTTTAAGCCAAAAATATGTCTACACATTTTTGTCACAAAAAAGGGAGGACGTGTGGTGGGGAGATAACCTTCGATTCCTATCTTGATGGTTTACGCGCGAGTAATCACATCATCGTTAAACTAAACCCATTATCGTAAATGTACCATTGTTAGCGTTCCCACTACGCAGCGTCACAGAGTGTATATAAGCCAGCGTTCACCTAAATAAAGGGTTCATTCCTATTCTGAAGCTCGTCTATTATTTACCTAGAACATACTTCAGTTCAATGCGTATGTGTGTCTCAATGACGACCCCACGGACCCGCGAGTGCTCCCGAGAGTCGGTCAGGGCCTCCGTCTCCGGCGTGTCTTCGTCAGTCGTAGTGGAGCCCCAAGGAGGCCCGCAGGATTCTCAGCTCTGGCTTGCCTTCATTGGCCGTCCAGAGAGGAATCGTCAGAGATAACGCCGCGAGTAACTTTGGAGAAAGCGCAGCACCACCTCTCGACACCTCTGAGCCGCTCACCCGGTGTTGCTCCTGGCCGTCTTTACGACGGCGCTTTCAGGGGCCCATCTAATAAGCGGCTAGTCACCGCCTGCCTCGATATTTTTGTGTACAATAAACCACTTATAATAAAATGCGTTCATAAACCACTGGACCATCTATACATATAATAAAGCTGAAGAGGGTCGAAAGTCTGTACATGGAAGATATTCCAGAAAAAAATAGCTAGGGATACTTAAAATCGATAACAGAACACGTTCCAACCGTTTTTAGAATTTTTGTCTGTTTATCTGTTTGTATGTTTATGTGACCGCGCATCACGTGAAAACGGCTGAACCAATTTAGATGAAATTTGGTATAAAGATAGTTTGAGTCTTGAGATTTTTTCCCTTAGGGGGTAAAATGGGAGGGTGAAAATTTAGATGTAACCCATTTTGATAAAAATTGGTTTAGAGGTAGTTTAAATTCTGGGAAAGGACATTGGATAGTTTTTGTCCCGGAAATCTTCCCCTAAGGGGGGTGTAATGGGGGGTGAAATTTTCGATAGAACCCATTTAGATGAAATTTGGTATGGACATAGTTAGTCCTGGACATAAAATATTTTTTAGTCCAGAAATCATCTCAAGTGTGAAATGGGGGATGAAAATTTGGCTCGAACCCATTTACGGTATTGCGAGTTGGAGTCCTGGGGAAGCAAATAGGATAGTTTTTGTCATTTGTTTGTGTCATTTTGATGAAATTTGGTTGAAAGATAGTTTGAGTCCTAGGAAAGGACATATGATATTTTTAAATTCCAGAAATCTTCCCCTGATGGGGTGAAATTGGGGGTGAAAATTTAGATGTAACCCATTTCGATGAATTTTGGTATAAAGATAGTTTAAATCCCTGAGTATGACAACGGATAGTTTTAATCCCGAAAATCATCCCCTCAGGGTTGAAATAGGGGGTAAAAATTTTGATAAAACCCATTTAGATGAAATTTGGTATATAGACAGTGGGAGTCCCAGGGAAGGACATTTTATAGTTTTTATCATGAAAAATCATCTCTTGAGGAGGTTAAAGGAGGGGTGAAAATTAAAATATAACCCATTTAGATGAAATTCGGTAAAGAGATAGTTGGAGTTCCGGGAAAGGAAATCGCATAGTTTTTGTAATGTAAATCAACGCCTGAGAGGATGAGATGAGGGGTGAAGATTTGGATGGAACTCATTTAGTTAAAATCTGGTTAAGAGATAGTTTGAGTCCTGGGAAAGGACATGATAATTTTATTCCGGAGATCATCCCCTAAGGGGGTGAAATGAGGGTGAAAATTTGGATGGAACCCATTTACGGTTTAGCGATAGTTGGGAGGCCTGGGAAATAACATAGGATAGTTGTATCCTGAAAATCCTCCCCTAAGGGGTGAACATTTGGATGTGAGTGACCCATTTAAGTAGATGAAATATGGTTTACAGATAGTTTGGGTTCAGGGAAAGGACATAGGATAGCTTTTATCCCGGAAATCATCTCCTAAGGGGGTGAAATGGGGGGTGAATATTTGTATGGAGCTACTATACAACCCATTTAGATAAAATTTGGTATAGAGGTAGTTAGTAGGCTCGGCGTTGGTAGGCCCCCCACAATGTGGACTGATGCCCTGGTGAAGGTCGCGGGAGTCCGCTGGATGCGGGTGGCGCAGGATTGGTCACTTTGGAAACCTTTGGGGGAGGCCTATGTCCAGCAGTGGACGTCTTTCGGCTGATATGATGATGTTGATGATAATGATAAAGATAGTTTGAGTCTCGGGGAAGGACATATGATAGTTTTTATATCGGAAATCTACCCCTAAAAGGGAAATGGAGGGTGAAAGTTTGTATCGAGCTACGATATAAACGAGTTCTACGCGGACGAAGTCGCGGGCAAAAGCTAGTATTATTTTATTTTATGTTCTATTTTTAATTTCGTTAATTGTCCCTTCTCGTGTTTAATTAAGTTTTTATCATTATTTTGTTTTTTTTTTTATTGTTATCCACCGTGAACTCACTCGACGGTTCTATCGGAAGAGCAGCGCTGGCAGCAATGCCAGCATTATTCTGAGATAGAACCGTTTCGTGACAAACGCTGTGTGTTGTTTGTCTCGAATATATATTTTTTCTTTCTTTCTTTCTTTCTTTCAATAATGTTATGGCAGGTGTCCGGACCTTTTTGCATTAGCCCAGTTTCATAATCCACCCAAATCTCATCACCATACAACCCATTTTAAATCCATATAACCCACAATAGCCCCAACGCCTGTTGGAACCGGTTCACGGGTATCTACCGATGTACCCGTGAACGGGTTCTAGCAGGTGTATTATGTCACATTAAACTTCGTCTCCAAAGGGTCTCTACGTGTTGGATCTATATCCCCACGCACACCTTTCAAAGGACCGGGCTTTGTCCCGTAAATTTAAACAGGAGATAATAATAATAATAAATTAAATATATACTTTCAATAATGATATGAAATCGAAATGTATTATATTTTTTTTTTATTATAAATGTCTTGTAAATGACAATATTTACCAATAAATAATACAATACAATACAATTTAAATACAATAGACAAGTTAAAACAAAGAATAGTTCGAACCGTTCCCGTCGTTCCAGACAAAAAAACCAATCGTATCAAACTGTATCAATTTTAAGATTCGTCTGCCCTGGAGGAAAAGTTTTCCAAGAACGCAATTTATTCGGTAAAGGAATTTAGGAATATAAAACTTAAACGATTGCTTACCATATCAATAACGTCTGACTAACGTTATGATTTTTCTTATACACGGTTACTGGTCAAGCGACAATGTTTGAAGTATACAAATAAAAAATTAAAAACCGAACTCCGCTTACTTTATAAGTTATTTTTACTCCTTAGAACCTCAGGAACACGATGTTAAAACTATTTGGATCCTCCCAAGACACCATGTATAACAGTTAAAACTATAGCGTTGTATCAGCATACTTAAAAGTCGTCCGAGACCACGGCCGGTGCAACCCGTGTCGAAAAGTCAGAAATAAAGGTAATAAAATTACGCGGTAGACTCGTATAATAGTATTTTTTGTACTCGACGATTAAAATATGTGTATTAAGATTTCATAGAGAATACTGCAACGTCACTCTTTTCATAGTTGTAGTCCATGTTACTGTCGAAACAATCGAAATAACTACTTTTCGATACGCTCCAGACAACTAAAATAAAAAATACTATTTCACAATCGTGTTATAATAGAGAGCTTTTTAGTCGAGTACCGTGTTTAGGCCACGAAGCTTGCTGAGTGGCCTAAGTAAGGTACGAGATTAAAAAGCTTGATTATAACACTATTGTGAACAATACTTTTTGTACAAGTTCATTAAAATTAATTTTCTACGAGTCAACTGAACTAATTAAACAAACTCGATACTGTTGAAACGAAGTGCAGCTCATCGCTCGTACGCTTGTTGATATCTTAAAAGACATCAACGAGCGTACGACATCAAAGCGATTCTATTGGTCCAATTCATTACAGTTCAGTAAAGCAGCCACGTGATTGGTCGAATTTATTTTAGTTGTCTGGAGCGTATCGAAAAGTAGTTATTTCGATTGTTTCGACAGTAACATGAACTAGAACTATGAAAAGAGTGACGTTGCAGTATTCTCTATGAAATCTTAATACACATATTTTAATCGTCGGGTACAAAAAGTACTTTTTTTATGTTTCAAGAATTCTTTGTTTATAATGATTCGTTAAGAGTAATGCCACACTTAATCAAACATGAACCCAGTGCTGCAGTGTGTTTCTGAAATATTTAGCGGCTAATAAAGGGAGCTTATACAGAATAAAGTGAATAAAATCTTAATCGTCTTGAATTGTTTCATGTTAAGAATGTGGCTTTTATAAGTAATGGATACAGAGAGACCGTAATTTTTTACTTAAAAATAAATAAGTGTTGCGTGACAGATATAAAAAAGTAGATTCGTAAGTGACCAAAGTATTTTGTACTGTTTTTTAGTAATTTTGACCATATTATTTATGAGACTATAATAATAATATGTAAATAGAAACTCAAATCCGTTGACGTTCCACAATGCCTGAAGACTCGTCTCTATAATCAGTGTGTCCTGCCCACAATGACGTATGGTGCTGAGACATGGACGTTCACAAAGGAGACTGTGCATAAAGTACGGGTAGCACAGAGAGCCATGGAGCGCGCCATGCTCGGCATTAAGCTACAAGACCGAGTGAGGAATATTGAGATCCGACGTCGCACTAAGGTGCGTGACGTCGGCGAAGTCATAACCAAACTCAAATGGAGTTGGGCAGGACATATTGCCAGGCAGCGTGACGGTAGGTGGACCAAAACGTTAACGGATTGGTGGCCAATTGCAGGAAAAAGAAGCGTTGGTCGTCCACCAGCTCGATGGGTTGATGACATAAAAAAGACCGCGGGTCATTTCTGGATGAGACTAGCACGGGACCGGGATAAGTGGCGCGAAGAGAGGCTTATGCTCAGCAGTGGGCGATTACAGGCTGAAAATGATGATGATGAATGAAATAGAGATAAGATTAATTTAGTTGTCGTTTCTCATTTGAGTGTCACTCAATTTGTCTTTTCTATTCCTGTTTTTGAGATTACTAAAGTACTAGCAGTCCCCGTTTGCATAGTACACAGAACGCAAGCAAAGCCGCAGGAAAAAATATCTTAGCCTAAATACCTACCATTCTGACGACCGCTTTAGCCTAGTTGGTAGTGACCCTGCCTACGAAGCAAGAGGTCCTGGGTTCGAATCCCGGTAAGGGCATTTATTTGTGTGATGAGCACGAATATTTGTTCCTGAGTCATGGATGTTTTCTATGTATTTAAGTATGTATTTCTCTATATAAGTATCTATATCGTCGTCTAGTACCCATAGTACAAGCTTTGCTTAGTTTGGGACTAGGTTGATTTGTGTAAGATTGTCCGCAAATATTTAAAAAAAAAAATTTTATTTATTCTATACAGGATGTATTATTCAAACGGGGCAGTGAGGGAAAATCCGAAGTTATAAGAGATACGGAAATTTGCTCTTAGCACGAGACCGATTTAACCCTTTATTTGGCAAATAAAAAAAAATCGTGAGTTCAAGCCTCGTTTGCACATTGAAGAGCAAAAAAATGTGCATAAAAAATACAAAAAGCACATCAAAAAATGTGTATACTATGTCATCATCAAATAAAGGGTTAAGAAAAAATAAAATCTGCATTCAAAGATTTTCAAAAAAGCCTCACACACGGCCGGTAATCGAACTCGATCAAATCTGTCTAAAAATCTGAGTTTGTTTTTTTGCGTACATTAAGGCTCCGCACGTTCATGGTCTTCTCTCCATCTCACTGAGCATACGCATGAGCGAGATGGAAGTGCGTGTTCGAAAGCGCGTATATCATGTTTTTCGGAACATTTCAGAACACGAGAAGAAATTTAAGTACTTAAGTAAGAAAATAAAGTTATTGTTCATTATTTTTATGAAGAAGATTACAAAATTTCATCTTTTTCTGATAAAAAATGGAGCAGTAAAATGGTTACAAGTGAAATAATAGGGTTCAATTTAGATTTTATTTCTGTACTTTCTTTTATTAAAATGGATTTCTACGAAAACTATGTTACTTCTCATATCTTGCAGATTATGATATATTTTTTCCGACTCAACAATTGTTACGTCATAATGTATAAAATGGTTACTAAACAACTCATTTTTACGAACATTTGAAAGGTCGAGCCTTAATAGTGCTGGATGTAAGGAGCAACTGTTGCTAAGGAACCCTGTATCTACAGTCACAGGAAAATGCCGAATTTCATAGTTTAATGTACGGAATTGGATGTTCCCTCCCTACTTGTTTTTTTTTCTTTCAAATGTTTACATTTGACAAAGTAGGTACCCATAATTCTATTTTTTTTTTTTATTCATCTATGGACACCGCAAATTTGGTATGGAAAAAAAGCTTCGTAAATTTTCTTGAAAAACCCCTTTTTTGCGTAAGTATATTTAAGTGTACATCATCATCATTGGCCTTGTACATCTATGATAAGATGATTTAAACAGCGTCTATGTCAAGGTGGTGCGGCACTTACGCACATGACTCGTAAGGCCGATACGGGAGTGACAGGCCCGACCGCATAATTGACAAGTCTATCTGCTTGGACTTAGCACCGGTAACAGCCACTCTCCGTGTTGTTTTCTACTCAGCAGGCTGAAGTGGGTGAAGTGACCTCTTCACGGACGCTGCATCGCCTGGGACGCCAATAAGATAATACAGGCATGCCCAAAACCCATATCACTCTCTCGACCTTACCGACTCGGCCCACAGGAATGACAAAGTCAGTACGTGTGGAGTCGGTTCGGTTGCAGGTGCGTAACGGCTGGCACCGAGCCGGGTTTGTTTCAAGTTTGCCTTCTCTGTTAAGAGAAGGCAAACTTAAGTGTACAGTCACCGGCATAAATATGTGATGGAACAAAGGCCGCAAAAATATCTGATGGCAACTCTATTCGTAGATGGCCGGTGACTGTACATAAAAAATAGCATGGGGCATTAACTTTCTAAGTAGTTTTTTTTATATTTGATTGTTATTGATTGTTTTATCAGTCTTTCTTTATTTTTATAGTGTTTGATGAAATAATAATATATATTGTTTTTGTAACAATTGATCCAAAATAAAATTGATCACCATATTAATAAAATAAAAATATAAAAAAAGTGGCCAGATTCGAATGAAAAAAAAACTCGCAGATAATTGAATTTGAAAAACCCTATAGCTTGATTGGTAAAGCTCTAATCTGCGCCCGAATTACTTGTATTTATAGAAGCCATTTTATCTTCGATTTTATAACGACCTTCGCCTGCGGCCCGAATTGATTAACTATCTTGAATAAAATGGATTTTTTTATACACTTGTTGTACAATCTACCATAATAGTTAACATTCTGGTTACAAATAATAAAGTAACAAATTTTATCCATTATAAATTGACAGTTGCGTCTAGTTAGGGCTTAATGAAGCTCTTATTGAGCTTAATTGGACACGCGACAGGATGCCGGCGTGACAAAAGCTTTAATTAATGCACTTTTAAGCTTTATTGTCAGTTTCGGGTTAACAACTTTATAGACTGCGGTGAATTTGAAGCTGACCAAAAACATTAAGCGTGAATGGCTTTTAACCCAATTTAAGCACATTACTCGTTCAAGTTAGTTTTTTAAAAACTTCAGTCAAGTTTTTATTACAACTTTATATCAATATCAATGTGTTTCGCGCTCGCTGTAATACGTCAGCTCAACGTGAAAGAAAGCAAGCGTGCGAAAACATTCGAATTCATTCAAATACTTCAAATGGATAATACTTTAACTTAATTATTATCTTAATACAATATGTTACGCACAAGTTGTTGTGTACTCAATTACATGCACATCAGCTGTCGAATCAATCTGTGATTCAAAAGTTTCTCAGCAACGTCAGTGTTTACATGACAGATTGTTGGAAAGTCGCTTACAGAGTTAAACTTAAGGGCAGCATTTTTAAATCTTCAAGCCGAATTCAGACTTCAAAACGAAATTGGTACTGGTATGGTTGAGAAATATTTTCCACAGGGCAGATGAAATTCAACCTTATATCAATTTCATTAAGACTTGGTAGTGAAATCTTTTCTCGCTGTATCTGTAGGTACATAATGGACTGGCTTAACAATTTCTTAACAAAATTCAACTCCGTGCCTTTTTCGCCCAAAGTGTCGATGGTGTCGCACTAATGGTACCTTAACGTCCGACTCCAATACAACCTTATCAGCAACTTCGCTAATGCGCGACACAAAGCGAACGATAAGAAAAGAACAAAGGAAACTCTCGCTAAACGCCCTTTCTTTGTTACAGATAAAGATCGCCCGATGAAAGAAGATGGACCTTAAATATCTAATTCTAATGATTGCCTTTGCGACGATTGAAATCAACGTGACTGAAAGCCGGCAGAACGACAAGCGGAGATGGAAGTCGGATAAAAGTGTTTATTCACAATACGTCAATATTTGTGACATCCAGGACCGAGGCTCGAAAGTACACTGTTATTGTGAGAGCACGAAAATAAAGACGGCTACGAAGGCAGATTGCTGGGTATTTAATGGCGGGATTGCTGAAGACGACCCATTCTGGTCGAATTTTTATTCTCAACCTAAAATAGAGCGGCTTACGTTCAACGTCAGAGCGGACGGTGGCCTCACATACATACCGGCTAAAGTGATAATCCGGCTAGAAAAACTGCAGTATCTCAACATCCACTACGCGAACATATCCACGGTGCCGCCATTCGCACTCACGAACTCGTCGACGTTAAGAGATATTACGCTGCCCAAAAACAAAATAACGAAGCTTGAAAGGATGTCGTTCGCGCATCTAATAATGCTGGCAAATATTAGCTTGGTGGAGAACCAGATTTCAGAGCTGCAACGAGATGTGTTCTATATGCTACCAAACTTGCAGCGGCTGTGTTTATCAAAAAATATTATAAGCGTGCTGCATGACGGCTGTTTCAAGCATCTAAGCAACCTAGTGAAACTGGAGCTCGACAGTAACTTGCTGACTGTAGTTATCAGGGAGAACTTCCAAGGACTATCCAACCTGATTACTCTCGACATGAGACACAACAAATTGACGATGATTGGCGACTTGGCGTTCTCCGAACTTTGGACCCTCCAAGAACTTTACCTGGACGGAAATGAAATAGAATTTATATCAGAGAGGGGTTTTGGTGGATTGGCACAACTGAGGAAACTTTATTTAGCTGATAATAAGTTGGGAACATTAGACGCAGGCGTCTTGGATGATTTTCAGAAGTTGACTGTTTTGGATTTGAGGAATAACAATTTGGAAACTCTAAAACAAGAGACTATGCAAAGTGTTCTGGAAAACATGAAGTCGAATTATGCCTTAATCTCACTTGACGGTAAGTTGTTTACGATAACTCGCTGTATAAATGGATGTTTATTAATTGGATCGTAAGTTTATTATCTTGGGGCCTAAAAAGACACGGCTGAATTAAGTTGAAGACATTTCAGTGTAAAATAGCAAAGCTATCCTTTATTTGCTTGTCAAGTAATGAATCTTAACTTAGAATGATGTCCGCGTTGACTCATTAACATGTTCAATTGAGTCCAAACAAAATGGAATTTTGAATAACAAACAATAATTGTCTACTTTAATGGAGTAAACGATTTGAGCATTTGGTACAATTTTACGGCTTCTGGTTACTTAGGTTCTGCAAATCAAACTAATACTATAAACTGATATTAGAGGTGCTCCGTAAGATCATAATAAGTGCGAAAATCATAGCATAACGAATTCTGTCGTCAGTTAGCTATGCGGATACTATGATGCACATCATCTACTCTCTCCATGAATCTCCACTCCGGCGGGGTGGCTAAACATTATACACGAGTAACTGCATCATATTTCACACCATTTTGCACTGAAGTGCTGCCATATGATTTAATCGGGTTGCGAAACATAGCAAGGGCACTCAAAATGTTTGAATGAAAGCTTATACAGTCGAGTTCAGAAACCTCAGAGTCCTAACTAAACAATTAAGTCGTTTTCACATAGGTACTTTTAATCACTTTTTCTGTGCACATATTTTTGAACTATGGCAAATTATACGACATCTGGTAGATATAATGATTTTTCAACTGAATGCACGATAAGTTTCGTAAAATTTGAAAAACCCCTAATTTACAAAAATATCAATATTGACAGCTAAGGCAGTATTTATTCATACAACCACAAAAAAAGACATGTTTCTCACTTTTTCTGATAATAAACGATTCAACTAAAATGTCAAAAGTATACTGAGTGCCGCAAACGGACTTAACTGTTTACAGTAGGTACTTATAACTCGGGCACTAATTCAGTAGCCTTATCGTGAAAAGGCTCTAGGCTGTACGATTTAATCTACCACGGTAGTAAACGTTTGTGAAATACTTGGGTTTGGATGAACAATGTGAATGTGGGGAATAAATAATCTTTTATATAGTATTTTTTATACTACGACGCTGAAACTAGCATATGCCTAATGGTATGCAGACACCAAAGCTTACGGACGCTTGCGTCTCCAGAAGAGTAAATAACAAGTTGTTGCCGGTCTTTCATTGATTTAAGGATTGCTGCGTTGATAGCTAAAGACGAATTTGGGTCCCTCCCAGTGTAATCATGATTGCAAATAAAAGATAAATAAAAAAAACTTTCACCATCAGGAACACAACACCAAAGTAGTGGTGTTATTTTGGCTGCGGTATTGTGAAAGGTGGAGGTGCTTCCCCAGTGGGGCTGCTCCTAACATGTATATATAATAATGCAAAGTATTTAAAAATAATAACATGACAAATAATAATTGACTTTCAAAACAAAGTTTTAACCGACTTTAAATCAGTAGCCAAATAGCTTCAAGTTTGCCTATAAAATTTGAAGAGTTCCCTCGATTTCTCCAGGTTTCCATCATCAGAACTGGATTTTGGTGACAACGGGACCAATCTGGACGTATATGCTTTCAAACAAATAAAGAATTTTTCAAATCGGTTCATAAATTACGAAGTTATCGCGTAACATACATACATAAAAAAAAACAACATACAGACGAATTGAGAACCTGCTCCTTTTTTGCAGTCTGTTAATAAGAGTACTAAAAGTTTGAAACACAATTTTCACGAAAACACGTATATTGGGTGAGAAAAAAAAACAGTTTATAACGAAGGTTTAATAGGTAGGTAATGGACGACAAACATATGATACAATAGTTATTTGTTATACAAGGGTGCAAAGTTGTATTTTACCCGCAAGTGTGGAATTGAAACACGAGCAAGCGAGAAGTAAAATACGTTTTCATCTCTCCTGTTCTGAAAGTTGACTTTTCATGGGCATAGCCGGGTGGAAAATAGCGTTTTCTCCCCTAGGGTGGAAATTATGTTTTTTTAATTGTTACGGTCAGCCACGGAGTCGAAGATAATTGAGTTACTTCATATTATTAAAATAAAAGCTTTACATATATCGAAACTCAGCTATACATTAAGCGACGGGTTCATTACGACGATGTTGATAAAAAATCCTTTTACTGTTGGTATTTTTCTTCTTAATTATAGAAAATCAACATTCAAAATCATTTCTGTAGTAAATATCGGCTGCCCGCCATAATGCTATGAAACTTTTTTTTTCACTTTTCGGTATGACCCTATAGATTAGTTGCGTCGCGGCCTATACGATTACAATATTTACAATCGATTACAATCAAATAGGCCGTGGCAAGTGGCCAGTGCAAAAAGGTTAGAGGTTGGATATAGTTTTAATTATTTTACTTAGGTATATCTAAAATCGAATAATTAATTTATTTCATATTAAGCAAATAATTCTATACATTTATTTATAGAATTATATAAATACAAGAAATAAGATTAAAACTATTAGATCAGATACGTTTTTTAAACTTTTCTAAAGTTGGCAGTAGGTATGTGTATTTTAACTGATTACTCTTAATATACCTGTTTTATAAAATGTACGTGCAGTATTTTACTTTCCTCACAGTCAAAATGAAAAGAAGAGTGTGTTACCCATTTCACTCTCGAACTATTGAAATATCTCGCGTGCAATGGGTCACTTCCAACCCTTGGTTAACATGCATGGTGAAAGTGACCCATTGCACCCGAGATATTTCTGGCGCTCGAACAAAGAACGAGGCCGGGAATCCGTTTTCACGCCAGGCTTTTAATTACTTAATCTCCTAACTAGTCTAAACAAAGTTACGAAGTCAAAAATTGTTTTCCAAGCATTTCGCTCTATAAGTACCTTTTCGATGCCTGACCTAATAAACGTACTTATGAATCAAACTACTGAAAAGAATACTAGTGCTATTATGATAAATCAGCATAATGCATTCAACCTAATTCTCGCGGGTTTGTATGTGCCTCGAATTGTGCTGTAAGAGGATTACAAACGAGCTAATTTGAAATTAAACAAATTACACTAGCTAGTGGGAACCGAACAAATGCTTTGCTTAATGAATTTTATATTAGAATAGTTTATTTACGCCGTTGGTAACGGGTCGCTGGATTAGGCGATTAAGTATTACATACCTAATTACCTTATTCAACACATAGGTACTTAAAATCGTATTTCCCACTCGTATATACAGGATGTGCCCTGTAACAGGAGCAATAAATTAAACGGTGGATTATTAAGCATGTGAACAATTATTTCCAAGTGATTTTAATTGAAAAAAATATTTTTTAAAGATATTTTTTTCTTTAAATTATGTTCACTAAAGTGTATTTTATTATGTTTCTGGAGTGATATATAAGTAAATACTTATCGCAAAAATACTTAAAATAATTAAATAAAAATATCGTAAGAAAACAAAAATGCAAAAACGATTATTACTCATCACATGATGTTATTTACCTCAAAATCTGCATTGACTGCTGTGCTATGATCTCGCGTTGCCAACATACATTACTTGGAGGTCATGACTTAAGATCAAAATTTCTCCGAATTACATTTTTTTTGCTAAACTTAAGTGGCAGTGGGCGGGGCACATTGCACGTAGAACCGATGGCCGTTGGGGCGGAAAGGTTCTCGAGTGGCGACCACGTACCGAAAGGCGAGGCCCCCCACAAGGTGGACTGATGACCTGGTAAAGGTCGCGGGAGTCCGCTGGATGCGGGTGGCGCAGGACCGGCCATTGTGGCACTCTTTGGGGGAGGCCTATGTCCAGCAGTGGACGTCTTTCGGCTGATATGATGATGATGATCATGACATTTTTTTTTATTGGATACAACACAAAGGCTAAACCCTTCTGCATCTGCAGTCCTCTAAGGAAGCGTCCTTTTGAATATTTGCCCATCCCGTATAGGCCTACTTATCTTTGCGTGCGGCTGGATGTGTGCGTGTGATTGTTACAATGCGCATTTGTGTTGTACTAAGGTACAACTTGGCACCCGAGCACAGACTGCAGGCAGCAGACGAACGTGCCACTGCCACAATACTGGTTTCCATGTATTTCTAAGAAACAGGTACTATTCGTAGCTAGCGACACGTCACCTTCATTAGAATACATAGAAAGTAGTAGTGTCGCTGCGACACGTCACCTGCTGCTGCTGTTTGCGGCCGGGTTCCAACTTATACCTTTACAAGGCAGCGTCATCAAACTATAATCTGTGGCGTTATAGCACACACACATAGCGGTATTTACACGCACGCACAGATACACACAGGTGCGCAAAGATGAGTTTAACTATCTGTATTATAAATGAGTTAGTTTCTATGAAATTATAATCAACTATGTATCATAGAAAATAGAGTAGAGCTTGTTTAGTTTTATCCAAATGGTGGTGGTGATTTCAAATTAAGAATGTTATACTTAAATTCCGTTAATAACGAACATCCCAAGGTTTGTGGGTGGCTACTTAATGGGGGTGGAAGTTAATATGGTAGGTCACTAAAAATGGTCGGCAGCAGCTTTAAATTACATTGATATATCTAGGGACATTGCCCGATTTTATAATTGGTGAGCGCAGGTTATACTTTCCACGGAAGGAAATTACTGGCTACATAATTAACTTGACATTTTTTACCATTATGTGTAGCTCCCTGGAAAAGGTATTTTTATTTTATCAACAAGGACGATTTGATGGATCGTTATGCCAATAGCAACTTATTGACTACCAACCAATTTAATTACCTTTAGCCTGACTAGCCTGAGTACCACTATTTTTTAGGATTTTGAGCATAACTTCCAAAATTGTCTACATCTCTGTAGGTCAATCACGCAACGCATTGTACGCGCGTCTGACAGTAAAATCACAATCTAACTATCATTTTTCCATATAAAATTGACATTTAGACCTTACAGACGCGCGTAAGAAAAGTTATGTGATCGACCCACTGAACTACAGTCTAACTCATTTTTCCACGATCACTTACGATCAAATAAATTGATCAAGATCTCTTACAGATATTTCAACTCATCTTTGCGTGGGACTGTATCTATGTGTGCGTGCGCTTCGCTTGTAACTACACAGGGTTTGATTTGTGTGGCAGTGACAACGGCAGTCATAGTTATACTTGAGAGTATAGGAAAGTAGTCCATTTAAATAGCAACTCTACCATCCAAGGTAGAATATTTCAATTCCAATGACAGTTTTATAAAGAACCACGCACCCACATAGCGACAATTAGTCTCCGTCGCATAAACAAGCACAACTAAGCAATTGATCTCGACACTACTAAACGATTTTTAGGGTTCCGTACTCAAATAGTAAAACGGGACCCTATTACTACGACTTGGCTGTCCGTCCGTCCGTCCGATCGTCCGTGTGTCTGTCACCAGGCTGTATCTCCAGAACCGTGATAGCTAGAGAGTTGAAATTTTCACAAACTATTTATGCATTTCTGTTGTTGCTATAACAACAAATACTAAAAACAAAATAAGACATTTTTTTAAGGGGGGCTCCCATACAACAAACGTGATTTTTTTGCCGTTTTTATAGATAATGGGACGGAACCCTTCATGCGCGAGTCCAACTCGCACTTGGCCGGTTTTTTTAAATATCGGTTATAATGAAACTGATCACAGGGAGGACACGGTTTATCGAAGTCATATATTGTTCGACATGTTTCAAATCGATCCTCGATTCATAATCATGGGCGCTCGCTTCGATAAAATCTAGGTAGGTAATATATTGAGAGTCATGGGAGTTTTCTACTTAAAATTGCTAGGGTTATTAGCAATTTGCGGGTGGCGCAGGACCGGCCATTGTGGCACTCTTTGGGGGAGGTCTATGTCCAGCAGTGGACGTCTTTCGGCTGATATGATTATGATGATGATGATTAGCAATTATAGGGGTGTAGACAGTGTAGACTCCAAATAATAAATTAAAAATTCCTACTTTCCGCGTGTCCAACAAGCATTGTACGGGGATGTGAATATCATAACGTCTAATGACAACTCACTAGAAGACCAGTATAAGCGTGACCTCCAGTCGCATTCAATTATTGTAAGACTTACGATTGGTCAAACTGGAATGAGTTGAGAGGAAATGCCTAAGAGGTTGCGAATCGCTTACATATTGGCATGAGAAACGGTGTTTTTACCCGGGTGGGAATTATCGTACCTAAGCTACGCTTATTTAGTGCTACCTTCCTGTATAAATTAATTACTAAGATCGAATCTTATTACTGTTCACGAATTGCTGTGTCGATACAAACCCGATAGGGTTTAACGACACTGTTTGATTTAACCAAATGTATTTTCTTTTATATATGTAATAAATAAAAAAATAAAAATAAAAAAAATAAAAAAAATAACCAATAATGATGAATTTTCTCGAAAAGGATTAAAATGATTGTCAAATTGAGAAAAAAGTAAGGCAAGGTATTAAATATATTTGAAACGATTATCATTTACTATGACGCTCGGGGATCGTGACGTTTTTTCTTTAACAAGCAATATTAAAACGGCTGTAGCTCCGTAGTTTTTTGAGATATCTAAATGGGTTTTTCGTCAGTAGGCATATTTTTTTGCCTTCTTTTTTGTGGAGTAATATATAACATATTAAGTCTACAAGCTACTCACCTATTATTAGTCCCATAGGACTTTACTGCCTTAAAATATCATAGGCTTTATTGGTATACATTACATACTAACAACACAATTTGACAAAAAAATATTTCTGATTTCTAACACATTTTTTTCTTCACAGGCAACAAGCTAACCTGCGACTGCCGTCTCCTCTGGCTCCACAAACTGAAAAACGAGACCCGCAGCAAACGCATCAAAGCTTCTCTCGACCGGCTCAGTTGCGTCATGGACCTCAAGCTCAAAACCGACCTTGGCAAGAAGAAAAATGACATACCTAAAAACCCAACACCAAACACAGATTACGATAACGAATTAGATGAAGATAAGTTGTACGATGATACTATGCAAGATGACACGGTCAACAAAATTGAGTATAGGAAGAGATTGCTAGAAATATCAACTGATATGCTCCCTTGTCACAACAAGTTAAGCTATGAAGCGTCATATTCACCTCCTACACAAGATGAAGTAAAATATTACTATTCAGCGTCAAGTAATGTAGTTATAACTTTAACGGTACATATATCTATCGGTGTTAGTATGGTGTTGTAAAAACTTGATAATTTGTATTATTAATGTGATTTACTAAATAATAAATTAAGCTTGAGTCTATTTCAAACTGTAAATAGTAAATTTAAGATCGAAATCACTAGGTAAATTGAGAATGTTAATGGATATTCTTTCACTTACGGATAAAAGTGTGGTAGGTTTAATTTAGAGCCTAATGCGCTACAAATGCCTAATAAGTACTTTTCTAACTCTTTTTGTACTTTTAGTAGTGACAAGGCCTATTTGACTTTTTAACGTGATAACGTCTTATAAATCGATGAACACCGGCAGCACTCACGACAAAGTACGACTCATTGTCCCGTTCCGCCTGAACCAAGCGTTCGGCTTTATGACGTTATCACGATCAGGTAAAATTATCATCCGTAAACCGACTTTATAGACAAACCTAAAAAGCAGTTTATAAAATATTGTTATTGTATTATGTACAGTGAGGGGTGTTAATATGCGTTTATAAATATCTGTACACGCCTTTATGACATTGAGAATAGTTCTACAGATATTTATGTCCTTATTTATGTTCGTTTATTAATACCCTTGACTGTACATAGGGTTACAGGGACCTTTGTGGGTAGGTATCAGGCCTTTAAAACGTTAGAAAAAATGCGCTATTATAACGTTATAATTCCGTTATTTGCTTAGATTTGTATAGAAATTGTAAACATATCGTTATTTATATCGTTATAGGTAATATCACTATTTTCATAACGATTTAAAGGCCTGGTAAGTATGCACTCTTTTGTCGTTTTCCATGGCCATTTTGCATACAAGTTTCTATACTTCGTTGAAGCAGCATTGAATGTCCTCCTTCAATATAACCAAAATCCAGTGGGGTTTAACACCACCGTATATTGCCATGTACCTATGCCGCATGCGTCATCAGTTCATAAATTACTCAACTTTATGTTTGATATGTTTAAACAATTTTGGATCTTATTACCTTGTGATAAGGCTAAAAATGTATACATCACTTTGACGGCGACTGTACGTTCTCGAATAAACTGTTGTTTAAGTATTAGAGCTATTAACTTAGACTTTGTTATATTCTTTAGATTGCCTATTATTTTGGGATCTCAGTTAGAATCGCTAAGTTTAGATAAGGTTTACTTTATAAAATTATCTTAATATTCGACTGTTATCTTAGTATACCATTATCTGAAATTCAAAATTAGACTCTATTTTTGTTATCTGTAAACTAATATAAGATGTCAGTGTTATTGCTGTTGCTTGATCAAAACATTTCATGTATTTTCATAAGGCTTAGGATAATGAGCACGATCGTTTCAAAGTTTTTTTAATGCTGTAAATATACTGCGTAAATTAAAAACAAGTATAGCACACTCGACACAACAAACATAGCTAAGAACCATCGCGACCGATACGACTTTTGATAAAAAAAACCGCAATCGAAACGGTTAATCCGCTGAGGTTTGTTTTAGTTAAAATAACAACAATGCATTTAACGTGGGATATAACAACTTCTTTTATTGCTGTATTTGAAAGGAAAATATAACAAAGAGACTTCAAAACTAACAGTTTTTTCCATTGGTTATGCGTAATTGTTTTTCAACCCTACTTGAAGATAACAATTACACAAAAGAGGTCGGTAATGGTTGGTTTTAAGTTCTTTTCGTCATCTAAACTATAATTACTTAAATCGGGAATTTGGGAGCCCATATGCCATAGCCAAACACAGATACACAGATCATACTTGTGAGACCTATAACACCCGTCTCGTGTCGGGGGTTAAATTGGTTCGTAATGGTTAACATAATTATCAATTCACTTGCCATCTAAGGGTGAGTCTGAAATAAACGATTTGCCTTCTAAAATAGATCCAATTTTTCCTATACGCTCGCATTCACTCGTGCTAAATCAAAGAGCAAGGACAACGGAACAAGCATGAGAAACACATTAATATTCAAATCGAGTTGAGTTGCAAAAAACTGTCTTAGTTTGCCCCCCTTTAGTTTATATTCTTATCTTATCTTATCTAGGTGATGGCCTTTTCGGATGCAATTCGACCCAGTGGGATCTTTTGTGCATTTGCCCTCTCCTTTATGCCTGCTCCCAGGCTTGGTCCATCATTTCCACAAAACGGATGATGCAGTTCACCGGGAGCACCTTGAATTCTTTTGGTTGCGGATAGCCTTTACCAAAGTGATTAATTGACATTCACACAGTGTTAGGTAGTTTATATTCACGTGATACTTGAGGTTATTGAAGTTGGCCGAATAGAATCAAAGTAGTCTATTTAGCGGCATGTTAATTCTACCGTCCAAGGTAGAAGGTTTAAATTCCAATGACGTTCTATAAAAAGTCGAGCACATAAAATAATTTCAACTATATTTGATAAGTGATTGAAGCAAGAAACAAAACGAATAATTTTTATCTTTTTTTGGTGTAAAAAGTAAGTGTAATATTCATCGCATATTCCTTTCAAGTTGAATTAGTAAGTTTTTAACACAATACAAATCTAACTTTAAATTTTCGCTGTATCATTTCTCTTTATTCTTTTATAATGGTAATGTGATTGGCATTTATTTTAAATTCTATATTAGATTATAAATTATCTATCGAGGTGGTACTTACTTACTTTTACTTTAATGGTTTAGTGCATTTAAGATATTTGAAAACGAACTACCTACATATTTTTTTCTGTAATCCAAAAGTTGGATTTAGTTTAAAAATTGTTTGTTTGATGCATTAATTATTTATATTAATACTCAGATGTCTTTTGTTTTGCCAAATGTGATTAGTACCTAATATTAAGTATTTACAAGTTAATTTATTACTATTCTTTTCGGTAAGACAAATTGTTCGTCAATCTCTGTAAATATTTTGCAATTTACTTGAACTCAGCTGTAATTACCATGTTTAAGGTGTGAAAACAATAAATTGATACTTTTGCATTTGGAGTTTTAATAAACCCTAATGTTTACCAAAGTAGTGAAATAAAATAAAAAAGTAATAGTAAGTCCATACGCCGTTATCTAGCAGAACAGACCGGGAGCACCCTACCCACGTTTGGTGGTTACCATTTTATCACTTATGGTAGTTACCATTTTATCACTTATGGTGGTTACCATTTTATCACTTATGGTGGTTACCATTTTATCACTTATGGTGGTTACCATTTTATCACTTATGGTGGTTACCATTTTATCACTTATGGTGGTTACCATTTTATCTGTTATCGCTGAGTGCATCCGTCATGTTTGCTGTAGTTGGTCCGATATAGACTTTCGAATGGCGTATATGAATAAAAATAGAAAAGTTGCCAATTCACATTCCGCATACAAAACATGTTAAAATAATTATTATTTCCCAATATTTTTAAGTCAATCTTGTTCTATCGTAAGTCTATATAATAATTTATTATTCATTCTCTATATATTTAATTAGTCTTGTATTTATTTTGTGACCAACACAAATAGAAGACTAAGAAACGATATTTCGATCAACCAGTATACAGTAAGGGACATTAATATCTGTACACGCCTCTTTTACACATATTTTTGCTTTTTTTGTATTCGTAACAGAAATTATCACACTTTTTTCTTTACCCCTTCTATGATAGTAGAGAATGCCATTTGGTATTAAGCTTGCCATTTGTACATTTGTGTATTTTGTGCAATAAAGTTTAAATAAATAAATATTTCTGACGTTTGTTTTGTACCAATGTTGTTGTTGTATGTTGCTGAGTGTAGGTTGTTACGTCACTACAGTATAGCTACACAAGTTCGTGACGTTCAGCCTATAAATCCAGTTAAAAGCAGGCCAAGCCATTTTAGCGATGTTAAAATAGTTCTAGCGCAGTTTTGACGAGTAAAAATGTTGGCTTTGTATTCGGGAGAATAATGTATTCGGGGTCGTGAATTGTGAAAACAAAAGCAACCATTATTTGTTGTGAAACTGAACTGGGATAGTCTCGGTAGGCTTCACTGCACAAGTACGCCACACTAATAATAAATAAACTTCGATAGACCGTTACTTGATGAAAGCACTAAAATAAATAAATAGAAAAAAAAAACCGAACACACTGTAGTAGTTTACATTTCCCGTAGAACCGATGGCCGTTAGGGCGAAAAGGTTGTCGTGTAGCGACCATATACCGGAGGGCGCGGGTAGACCCCCACATGGTGGACTGATGACCTGGTAAAGGTTGGAGGAATCCGCTGAATGCTATTCGGCTGGTTAAACGCAATTAAGTATCCATTGATGCTACGGTTGACATATTTTGAACTATTCGGGATTTTTCCTTGAGGATGAGTGTTCTCGCGGCCTGTCATTGATGATTACCTACGGCATTTACTCCATCAGCGCAAGACTTGCCACCTCCCCCGCTCGACAGGGCACCCGTGACGCGGACGCTGAAAAGCGTAAGCGTTACGGGCTTTAAGGAGCGCGGAGCGGGCAGTGTAACAATTGCGAGAATTAAATACTCATCCTTCAGAATATTTCTCAAAGTACTAAAAACATGTCACCCGTAGTAAAAATGAATATTTGAGAATATTAATTATTACACGGTTGAATGTAATAATTCATATTTATTTTAAACATAACTGACGAAAGTTTGATTTTCAAATAGGTATCTAGAAATATGGATATCTGAAATCCCATGGAGCAGTTTACGCAATCAAATATCTAGCTTTCGTAAGCAACCTTGTTCTGTGTTTGTGACTTGCAACAAAGGAGTCAAAGCCCTCTCCCATTTGTGACCGACAAACATACTAACGAATGCTC
Source organism: Epinotia brunnichana (assembly GCA_963854355.1). Taxonomy (NCBI): domain Eukaryota; kingdom Metazoa; phylum Arthropoda; class Insecta; order Lepidoptera; family Tortricidae; genus Epinotia; species Epinotia brunnichana. Next base: position 25,276,967 of record OY977949.1, read on the forward strand.
TGGCAAACACAATCAGGTACGGAAGTTTGGTTTTAGCCATTTAAACTCTAGAGCGGTGTAGTGTTCGGTTAGTGTAATAATAATAACATTAATTCTAGTAAATAAATACATCCGAATACAAAAAAATAAGTTAGAGATGTCGCCATATCAATGTCCTTAAAAGAATCTTGGTCCAATTTAATGAAACAATATATGACACGGACAATAATATCAAAGACGAGATTTTATAGTTACACTAACGAAAATGTTTATTTCACTAAGACAAAATTAATTGAAGTCCTGTACATAAATATATCAAAACAAAGAAATAAGCGACTGTCGAAAATAAAAAACACGTTTCAATAAATATAATTATGGGCTAATTCAGATTGATCGCAGATTTTATAAATTAAGTATATAATGGAAGGAAGGAGAGGCAGGGAAAGACCACGGCGCAGTTATATGGACCAAATATAGGAAAAACCTGGCGTCGTGTCGTATCAGCGAGTCAAGGGGATGGCGTACGACAGAGAGAAGTGGAAAGTGGAAAATACTCCACCGACAAGATGATAACTCTTTAATTTAAAGAGAGATCCAAAAAAATACAAATATTACCATAATATTATGGTGATTTGTATCATTAAGTTTTATTGGTTAATTTGTACTTTTTTTGTGCAAGTAAGTTTAAATGAATCAATAAGGTCCCGATATGAGCTATATATATTATTATGATATTTCACTTTGTTTTCGCACTCTACTCCTTCTTGACAGTACTCGCAAAATACGATCCTAACCCAGAAATATTAAGTTGGACTCGCATTTCCAACAAAGATGTATAAAGTTTTAAACAATCTGTAATTGCGGCATTAAACTTATGCAAAGCCTAAAAATTATAGGTGCGATAAAGTACCCGGTCTACACAGTATTTTTTAATTTTCCACGGCTTAATAAGGGGTCGGAACAACTTTGTTATTTATAGTTTTCTCTGGACTGCTGTAATTATTTAACACCCGATGAATTGGTGTTATTGTTTCAAGCATTACCTACCTAATATAGGGAGTCCGCTGGATGGCGCAGGACCGGCCATTGTGGCACTCTTTGGGGCAGGCCTATGTCCAGCAGTGGACGTCTTTCGGCTGATATGATGATGATAGGAAAATAATGAAAAAGTGTTTGCCAATTTTGGACACGACGCATAAAATAGACCTAAATCTCGTATGCTCATGCCGTTCCGTGTGCTCAGACTTAACTATTTAGAAATTATACTTGATATAAAATTCTGAAATTAAATCAAGCAAAAAAAGCTGTCAGGGTTGAGATACTTGGCATACCAATAATGAATATCCTACTTTCTTATCCCCAAAACCGTCCTCCATCGTAATTGAGGATGGACGTTTATACCGGGGTTAACGCGCACTAACTCGCGGGCAAATGCTTCATATAAATAAAATGAACAACGTATTACAACACATTGAATGTGTAACATACTCAGTGCTTTCAGGAAAAATCGTTTTACAACCTACAGGAGAAACGGCGTCAAAAGTTGTCGACTCACTCTCACCTTGAAGGGGAAATAAATAGAGGAACGCTCTTGGGGGTCCTCAGTACATTAATCGCGTGGTAACGATACAAGAGGCCATCTTACTCAAGGTATTGGTATTATATCAAAATTTAATTTGTAGCTCGCATTCTTTCTGAAACGCAAGGCACGCGTGTTGAGCGTGGGAAATTGAAGTTATTTTGATGTCATATCAAAACGTCAAATCAAATATTATACTTGAGGTAGAATAGCATCAGTGATTTAAATATAATATAATATGCATGCTAATATATGTTTTACATTAGGTTAGTAACAGAGCATAAAGTGAGGAAGTATTTTATAAACAGTCAATAATGACAACTTTTGACTTCAATATTTAACAAGCATAAAAACATTTTTTTTTCATACGTAAGGTAACTTCGAAATTATGCTTTGGGTACGGTGACCCGAAGTGTAATTGCGATTCAATTGACATCTCATGTATCAAAATTGGTTCAGTATCCTAAAAAAACTAAGAATCGCGCCTACTCCACCGACAAGAGCCAAGCTCTTTAATGTTGATAATGATCCTAAATCATAAAAACGTTAATACAAACAAAAGACTGCTAACAACTGCAACATAGCCGGGCAAAAAGGCATACCGCTCTATAATAATCTATAGCGCGAGTTTAGTAAATTCAGTTGAGGTCGTACCAACTTTTAATGGGATTACTAACTGAACGATTTGAGTACTTGAGCACAAAATGTTATGAAAGGTATTTGATCCTCGTTCTTTTCTATGGCATCAGTAAGTGTTAGAGGACTTTGAGGAGTTTGCGCATTTGTAACTGCTAATTAAGTCAGACACTTACTTCACAAATTACAATCCCAATGGATTACTTAGGTCAAGTTTTCCTACTAAGTTGGAAAGTCAATGATCTCTGCTTAAGAAGTACAGCGACTTATCGACATGAATTCCCACAAAAATCATAACTACCATTAGTTTTTTTTTGTAAAGTGAAATTTCATACTTAAGTTTCATACAAGAAATCGACATCTGCTTTTCATTAATGATACTCAAGAAGATTTAATCAATACTCCCACTGAAACAATTCAGCAGATTTCGACCGGTGAGCTCAGTAAAGCATCTAATTTGAATGGCATAATGAATTCGGAACCGACTCGGCTGCGCAGCTTTCGGGAAGCTACGGCACATTTTTATATTCCGCAAGTGTCTCGAGACGAAAGTCTTTGAGCAGTGTCTATTGTCAGTAATAAAATATAGCACTGAAGCCTGGGCATTTACTATGGGCCTCATAAGGAGGCTCAAAGCCACCCAAAGAGCAATAGAAAGGGCAATGCTAGGAGTTTACGAGTATCTGCATGATTGCATCAGAAATATGGCTGTCCGCAGCAGAACGCCAGAAAGGTTCTCAAGTATTGGAAGACGCAGCGTGGGTATATCCAGAAGGTGGACTGATGCCCTGGTAAAGGTCGCAGGAGTCCGCTCGATGCGGGTGGCTTTTGTCCAGCAGTGGACGTCTTTCGGCTGATATGGTGATAATGATGACAGTAATGAAACAAACATGATTACAAAAATCATGAATATAAAGGTGACATCATTTTATTTCCATTGATAACCCGTTACAATTTTAGCTCTTTCTACCATTTGAAATAAGAAAGTTTTAAAAGTCCCATTCTTTAACAGACCGCAAAACGCAGTCAGCATCATTATATAAGGATTTAACGCTACGTTGAAGCTCTAACAGGACTTATAGAATGAGATTGGTCTCTAATGCTAGAAAATTTGAAATTTTTGAAACGATATCATACCTACATATTACCTTGATGAACTATGTTTAACTCGTCCAAGTATTGAAGAGTAAATTTGCCGACAAGTTTCACATTAAACCTACAATGACATAAAATGTGTTCATGTGATAAATGATTAAAAAATGGAATATTTTAGAGGATTTTGAAATGTGGCGATGCGCGATGGTGAAAAATGGACATAATTAGCTGGTAAAGAGAAAATGAGCGACTGTAATGCTTTTTTCATAATCGATGACTAATCATCATTATTTAAGAGTCTTGTTTACTTGAGATTATTTGTGTTGGCCGAATCGCATGAAAGTAGTCCATTCAAAAAGCGACTCTTACATACAAAGAAGAAGATTCAAGTTCCAATAACAGTCTTAAAAAATCGGTTAACTGCGGCAGAAACTTTATCCTTCACTTAGCCTAGACGGAGTGCGGAGTGTAGTGCCTTACTCTCTCTTCCCCCTTCCTCTCTCTTCCTCCCGTCACCTCCCCTTCCCCTCCCTCCGCTCCTTCTCTTCCTCCTTCTCTTCTCCCTTCTCCAAAATAAGTTCAGTTGTATTTTTTTTACTCTTCTGGAGTGCTATAAGTAACTGTATATTTTAAAGACACTAAAAAAAAATTAAAAAATCACAAAAATATCTTTTGAAAACAAACATGCAAAAACTATTAGGTATGACTCGGTACATAATGTTACCTCAAAATCCGCATTGACTGATGTGCTATGATGTCGTGGTGCCAAGATACATTAGCGTCCTTTTGAATATTTGCTCCTATTACAGGCCACACTCTGTATACAAAGCATATTTATTCGTGACAAAAAAAAACAGTGATACAAAAGAAACAATATTAAAAACACGGCTTTGTCACGAAAAGGTAAATAGATAGTCTTTCTTACATAAAGAAGGTCCTAACAGAACCGATGTGTTACATTAACAGCTAAAAAATCCGAATCATGGATTTACACTTGCGCATGTTCGCAATGGAATATGTGTTCTTTCGTTTCGGGCGCAAATTTGATTATTAGTCGATCGGATTAGTTGTTGTTACTTGAAACAACCGCCCATAATGATACTGGAAACTGTATAGACTTTTATTAATATCATATTAATGTTTTATTAATATCATATCACGTTTACTCGAAGTCCCTCCAGGACAACCCAATCTGAAGCATGTTAGAGTACAAAAATGAATTAGCCCCCATACATTTCTTCAGCAAATGACGTGTGCAGATATAAATCGTTTCCGGTACCATTGTTTGTTTTTCAACTAAATCGCTTATGATAAATGTATTGCGCCCGTAATGGACAATGGTCCTTTCGCTTTGTGCCTTTGATTAATGAGAGTTTTAAAATCCTAAATGCTGCACGCTACCCTTGCTATGGAAAAATGTCGTTGACATAAAAATTGGGACGTTATTATTATAGCAGTGGTATAATGTTGGGTGACTTGAGTACATTTTTCATTGGCGGCCTATGGAAGGAATACAGATATTGTCTTATTAAACCATGGCTTGAGCTGCATGCAAGCTTCCAACGGGGTCACAGGTGGCAGACAGTCACACGGCCACAAATAACTTTTGAACGTAACTAAAGCATAGCAGGTACTATTATCACAAAGCGTCAAGCTTCGCTCCCCAATTCACCAAGGCAAATATCCAAATTCCCAGCACTAAAACGCGTGAAAATACGTTTCGACGACGGGAATAACACTAAACCCAGCACATTCGTGCGTCTCATGAAATAGTACACGATGAGGATAAGTGATGGAAAAGCCTTCCCCGCGCGGCCCCATAACATTTTCGTCTTCAAAAAGTAGGACAACATTTTATTTTTAAAAATACAAGCTGGCAACAGGTTCCCTTCAGAAGCAGAGCTGCATGTTTTTGTCGAAGGCTACCTTTGATAAACCATTATACGTTGAATGAAACTGGCTTTGGTAGGAGCATTCACTAAACATTGCAGATGCATGACGTTGGCGTTGAAATTTGTTAAACTCGTAATGAAAGCAGGATTAAAAAACAAACACTGTTAAGGCGACGTGCGCTTGGAAAAAGGAATTTTAAATTAGTCGTAGCTCTTGTTTGGATTATAATACGGCTGCTCTAAATTTAATTAGCAATTTTGAGGCCTTTCTCGAGGGACAACACGTATTCGAAACCTGAGTTTTTGACTTTTGCTCCATGGAAAAAAATCACGAACATAGGTCTAAACTACACTAAAAAAATTCGTAACAAATTATGCACAACAGCTAAACATATTAGAATTTGGTTCTAAAAATAAGCGATATCATGTTTGAGGGGACTTAGCTATTACTTTTTTATTTATTGAAACGCATAAAAATTAAAAAAAACCGGGTAAGTGCGAGTTGGACTCGCGCACGAAGGGTTCCGTACCATTATCTAAAGAAACGGCAAAAAAAACACGTTTGTTGTATGGGAGCCCCCCTTGAAAAATTATTTTATTTTGTTTTTAGTATTTGTTGTTATACCGGCAACAGAAATACATATTTGTAAAAATTTTAACTCTCTAGCTATCAAGGTTCTTGAGATACAGCCTAGTGACAAATTATCTATAAAAACGGCAAAAAAATCACGTTTTTTGTATGGGAGCCCCCCTTAAATTTTTTTTTTGTTTTTAGTATTTGTTGTTATAGCGGCAGCAGAAATACATAATCTGTGAGAATTTCAACTCTCTAGCTATCACGGTTCTTGAGATACAGCCTGGTGACAGATTATCTATAAAAACGGCAAAAAATCACGTTTTTTGTATGGGAGCCCCCCTTAAAAAATATTTTATTTTGTTTTTAGTATTTGTTGTTATAGCGGCATCAGAAATACATAATCTGTGAAAATTTCAACTCTCTAGCTATCACGGTTCTTGAGATACAGCCTGGTGACAGACAGACGGACGGACGGACGGACGGACAGCGAAGTCTTAGTAATAGGGTCCCGTTTTACTCTTTGAGTACGGAACCCTAAAAAATGATACCTATTGGTTTTGGAGCCGGACGTGTGAGTGGATACAATTATAATTATATAAACAACTATATTATTATTGTGAACGGCGAGAGAGAAATACACATAAATACATGGGAGATAGTGCACGTGGCACCTTCATGCAGCTTCAATAAAATAATAATTACATTACACATTAAAGTCAATTTTACTTATTATTTATCATTATTTAATAGCCTTAAGTGTCCCACTGCTGGGCAAAAGCCTACCTCTTTTCCTTCCACGTATCCCTATCCTGGGCAGTCTCCCACCAGTATTGGTCAAAGACGTCAAGCTCGTCTCGCCATCTCCGACGAGGTCTACCGCAACGCCGTGAGTGTTCGGTTGTGTGAGACCCACTTGGTGGTGATTTTAGCCCACAAGTCTTCCGGCATGCGGCAGCAGTGCCCGGCGCAGTCCCACTTAAATTTGGCGGCTGCGTGAGCTACGTCAGCTGCTTGCGTTTTGGAACGCAGTATTGTATTTCTAAAACGATCTGTTAGTTTCACGCCCAAAATACTGCGTTCCATGGCTCTCTGTTAAACCTTGAGGGCAGATTTCTGAACTTTTGTCAAAGACCAAGTTTGTGTACCGTAGGTAAGGATTGGAAGAATGCACATGTCCATGAGTTTCCGTTTTAGGGATGTAGGAAGGTTTCCCTTCATAAAGGAGAAGAAGTATATGAAGGGAAACCTTTCTACATCCCTAAAACGGAAACTCATGGACCAATAGCTCCTCCAAGCGTTTTCGGTGCGTCTAGCAATTTCTTTGTCTTGTCGAGCCTGGAAGGAGACTATTTGGCCTAGGTATAAGTACTCATGGACATATTCCATTCCTCCGCCATCCACTTCTATGCTCCTTTGGACATGGTTAGTCATGAGCTTGGTCTTTGACATATTTTCATTAATCCGACCTCAAGGCTTGCTCTGCTAAGGTCTTGTAGCATGATACTGAGCTCTGTAGCTGACGATGAGAAAATAACGATGTCGTCGGCGAAACGTAGATTTGTCAATCGCATTCCACCGACTTCGATGCCCTTGTTTCTCCACCCAGCCGCCAGCCTTCTGAACACTTGTTCAAGGGTACTGGTAAATAACTAGGGTGATAGCAAATCACCTTGCTTGACGTCCTTCTTTATATGGAACGACGGTCCGGGAGACTGTAACTTTATACAAGCGGTGCTTGAGGCGTATATATTGCGGATGAGGTGAATATAGGTGGGTTCTATGCCCTGATCTTGTAGTGCGTTAAATATTGGTGAGTAGGTAATACTATCAAAAGCTTTGCTGTAATCTACGAGGGCTAAATAAAGGGGGGTGTTATATTCGTTGTATTTTTCAAGAATTTGATTCAAAGTTTGTAAGTGATCTGTAGTAGAAAACCCAGGTCGGAACCATGCCTGTTCAGGAGGTTGGTTACTGTCCAATTGACCAGCAATGCGACCTTCAATTACCTTAATAAAAGCCTTATAGAGGTGTGAAACAAGGCTTATAGGTCTGTAATTATTAATATCTGATTTATCGCCTTTTTTGTGTAATAAAATAATATTCGAATGACATAACACTTTTCTGGAAATTTTCCTGATTTTAAAATGGAATTAAAAAGATTTTTGACATGTGGTAAAAGTGATGCTTTTCCTATTTTCAATATTTCCGCCGTAATTCCGTCCTCACCGGGGCTTTTACTATATTTCATCTTCGCGAAGGCAAGATGAACTTCATAGCCGGTATTGGGTGGAACAGAGTCAGGACAAGAATAGCTGATATTAAATTGGTCTGTGGGAGCTGGATTATCGTCAGAGTATAAATGATTATAAAAGTTTGTGCATATGTTCGTTATTTTCTCTCGGCTTCCTTGTTTCACATCTCTATCATCACGCAAACATATTATCCACGTCTTTCCCTTCGAAATACCCTGTTTGGCTATTTTTAGTGAACGATTCTTTTCTATCGCTGCTTGTATCATACTATTGTTGTAATTTCGAATGTCCTTTCTGATGTTTCGCTTTACTTTTTTATCCAATGATTTGTATTGTGTGCTGGTGATATTTAAACGATGCTCTTCTCTTTGTTGCAATAAGTCTATGGTTTCAGTGGACAATTTCTTTGTTTTGTGACTCTGTTTTTTAATTTTATTGGTTGCCATTCCAATACCTTTCTCCAGTCTTAAATATTATGTATCTACATCGTCGTTATCAGTGATGCGTCTCAATAAACTAAAAGCATTGTGTAACTCTAAATTTAGACGGTTTTAATTTAGTATGAGAGTGTATTTGTCTAACTTCCTGATCTTACTTACTATTTTGCGGTGTCGATGAATTTTGGAGTTAGATCTTAATTGAATGCGGACGGGCCTATGATCCGAATTAAACATTATCTGGTTAATGGCTTCAATGTTTTGTACAATTTCTTTGCTGGTGGTAGATGTGAGTGCGTAATCTATTTAGTTTTTGGTACGTATTTCGTACAACCCATGTCCATCTGCGATTTGGTTTTTTGTAGAAGAAATAATTGCAAATACTTAAGTTTTGTCCAAAAGCGAATTGTATAAGGCGAGTACCACGTTCGTTTCGACTTCCTAATCCATGAGGTCCTAAAACATGGCCGTTATCCAATTCCTCTTTTATACCGACTTTGGCGTTAAAGTCAATTTTACTTATTAAACTAAAAACAAAAACCAGATAAAAATTAACTTTATTTAGAATTATTTTATAGTTTATTAAACATTCAGCCGCCATTCTCTGATAAATCAGACAAAGTGTTGGTAAATGACTCCTTTATTCGAGTCAGTGTCGAGGAGTTTCTTAAACTACCGTGTACATAACTAATGACAGTAATGCCATACTCGTACTTAATTACTTATTATTCTCAAATTTGACTTGTAACTATGGTGTTATCAATAAAGGATTGTATTGTATCATTTATGATGACAGAGAGGCGGTTCAAAGGTTACATTTAAATATAATAAAAACCTAACAGGATAGATCTGATCCAGAGGGTGTGTGGAGGTAAAATCGTAATACTGTTTCAGTTTATTACTTATCATTATCACTGTGGATAAGAATATGTGTCACTCTCGCACTCACGTAGGTACAGTACATTTAGGTATCAACTAATTTTGGATTTACAGTTAGCTTTGAAGTGTCCAGTATAAAGTGAGCTCTAAATGCCTCAACAATTAAAGTCCGTGACTGTACCTTGTCAGGACGTGACAGATGGGCCGCAATTCCAGTTGTCTTGACAGGCGTGGACATCCCTATGATATCGCTTTTGTTTCATATATCTGCGCAGGTATATTAGGCACGAAATCATCAGGTAATCGGCGACCGGTAGCAATTTTTCGACGAAAGAACATGGATATGATTCCTCATAAAATTTCGTTATAAAATAAGTTTCTGTCAAAAATTTCATTTTTTGTACAAGCTTTTACTGCCGACTGCATTTTTTTGCATACCATCATCAAGTACTCATTGAGACGATTCTAACGAGCCCAAACTCGATGGGGTTGTGTCGTTTTATAACGGAGTTCGTATGGCCACCTTCCAGCTCCAGCATCAGATCAGCTCCAAGTCATCATAATATTGCATTGTCATGCAATATACAAATGCTAGCAAAATTTCAGCTCAATTGGATAACAGGAAGTAACTGAAAAATGGATTGCAAATTTTGACAGACAACTTACATACTTACATATTTACATACATACGAACAGTGCAAGTTAATATTCATATTCATATTCATTTATTCATAATTGTCAATATTACATGTCAGGAATTTATAAAAAAAAATATTGTAATAATAATATTAGCTTTACACAAAAATTGTTCTTACAAATAATAATTATTTACTAGTTATGATTGCAATAATATTTAAAAATATTCATACAACGTTTATAAATTCGTCGAAGCTATAGAATGTGTGCTCGAGAACCCATTTTTTTAGTTTTCGTTTGAAAATCAGTAGTGATGGAGCCGACGTGATTGTCTCTGGCAACTTGTTATACACGGCTGGGCAGTCGTCGCTTTACTGGGTGGATTTTATTGGGGTATCGCAGCATCCGAGATGATTCTGAGCGCTTTTTGTACTCGTCTAAGTGTGTATACGTGCGTAGTAATATAAAGCTTGTAATAATAAAAATGTATGCAGTTTTATTATCAAGGTTTAAAAATGGTCATTTATTATAATTTACTACCTATAAAAATTAAATTCAGTCAGTTTTCAACAATATGGTTTGGTTTTTAACAACACAGACTTATCCGTCGTTGCGTTTGACGTTAAAGTGACATAAAATGCTACCACACGTCGATCACTGGAAATCATATACCCTGTGACACGACACATCATTTCAAATGTCTTGTGAGTCGATTACCGGTCCCAACCATTTTAATGCGAGACTCTTAGCTAAAGTATGTGTTAAAAATGAAAATCACGATTTTTCTAACAGAACACTCAACTCGTTTTGTGAATCTGCAAATAATTGCGACACCACACGCTATCCCAACGTACCGTTGTATAAACTACAAACTATTTTAGTTAATTTCGTTCTTAGCGTGTTGAAGTACCTTTAAAGTTCTGCCTAGACTAAACGAGAACTTGGACGGTTTCCACCGCAACTTCGCGCCTGGCAATCAGTGAGTTACCACCCAAGACCGAAAAACATTACGTGTACGAACCTGTTACAGACATAATTCCTTTTGTCGAACATAAGTGGTAGCTGGGCGTTGCTAGTTAGGAATTTCAGCCGTTAAAAATGGTGCTGTCGAATTGAAAAAGGTTGTTGGCCTGCAGACAAAGCAGTTAGTTTCACAAAATGAGTGCTATTTAAGTGAAGACATAGGTAGTGTTTTGTTTAAGTAGGTACCCATACCATTAAAGAGAAGGGTTGGACCAATTTATCATGATTACTCAGAATAGTATATGAAAATACTAAATTAAAACAATCACTGATATATTATTATTGAAATTAAGTTAGAATTCTGGCGCACATAAGTTTGGTGATAATTAAATATTATGGTTAGGTACCACTGAGCCGATCTGGTGAATTATTTATTTATTTCGGCTACCAACATTTGTTTACACTAACATTACTTATCTTATAAAAAGTTCACAAATTATAAGATATATGTAACAATTACTTAGAGGCAACACACAACATTTGTGGCACTCTTTAGGGAGGCCTATAATGCCCAGCCAGTGGACGTCTTTCGGCTGATATGATGATGATGATAATGCAACACAGCATGCATAATGGAGATGGCCATATATAATTAAAAAATAAAATAAAAACTTAAAAATATCAAGTCCTATAAACTACAACACAATATAAACCCAACCTGTTTGGGCGCATTGGTTGCGTCTCAACAATTTTATTGACGATTGAACGATTGATGACCATGCAAAAAAAATTATGTGGTGCTAGCATAGCCTTCTGCGGATACCTTCGACTGCAATGCGAACAAAACCAGTTGCAGTACATTCTGGAAGAGCTACGCATAAATCGTCGACATTATATCGAGGCCGTATCCTTACAATTTCGGACACCTCTGACACCGTTCCTCTGATAGCCTGGAGATGCAAATTATTATAATAAAGGGCAAAGTTTACCACTCGTAAGATGAAGCACCCAAATTACTGCTCTCTTTTAGGGATCTCCCCAGGCCCATATGGCGGGAAAAAGGAGCCTTAGGAGGAGTTTGTTCAGCAGCTTTAGGAGCAAAAAAGTACAGCCGATAATAAAAGCTTGTACGTAAGTACCTAGCTAAAATTTAAGGTTTGACAGAAACTTATATTTATTTCACTCTCTACGGTACCATTATGTGCATACCACAATCCAAATTTCGTAAAAGTTTGCTTTGCCTATAGCATAGAAGACTATGAGTGCGGCACTGTTGCCGAAAGACGTCCACTGCTGGACAAATGCCTCCCCCAAAGAGTGCCACAATGACCGGTCTTACGGCACCCGTACCCAGCGGATTCCTGCGACCTTTACCAGATCATCAGTCTACTTTATGGTGGGTCTACCCACGCCGCGTCTGCCGGTCGTATAAATTAAGCGATTGACTACTAAAAAATACTTTTAATTTTAAGGGTTCCGTACCTAAAGAGTAATAAGTTTCTGTCAAAATTTTCATTTTTGGTACAAGCTTTTACTGCCGACTGTACTTTTCTGCATACCATCATCAAGTTCTTATTGAGACAATTCTAACGAGCCCAAACTCGATGGGGTTGTGTCGTTTGCGGATTGCGGAGCTCCTATAGCCACGTTCCAGCTCCAGCATCAGATCAGCTCCAAGTCATCATAATATTGCATTGTCATGCGATATACATATGCTTGCAAAATTTTAACTCAATTGGATACCGGGAAGTAACTGAAAAATGGATTGCAAATTTTGACGGACAACTTACATACTTACATATTTACATACTTACATATTTACATACATACGAACAGTGCAAGCTAATATAAAGCTTGTAAAAAGGGACCCTATTATTTACTAAGACTCCGCAGTCCATCTGTCTGTCCGTCTGTCTGTCTGTCTGTCTGTCTGTCTGTCTGTGATAGTTAGACAGTTGATATTTTCACAGATGATGTATTTTTGTTGCCGCTATAGCAACAAATACTAAAAAACAGAATAACATAGATATTTAAGGGGGCTCCGATACAACAAACGTGTTTTTTTTTGCCAAATATATAGATAATGATACGGAACCCTTCGTGCGCGATTCCGACTCGCACTTGGCCGGTTTTTGTATTAGCTTTATTTAATTTCACCAATCACTTATTTACTATTGATCGTTTAAATGAAGCTCTATTTCGGTGTCCCTTTTGACAGCATATTAAATGAGAAACCTTTAGAATGATGGATGGCCCACCCGATAGATTAAATCTGTCATAATATTACAATGATTCTATAGAACCCATTTACATGAATACTCGTACCTACGTATATAAATTGTTTGGTAGGAAATGAGGTGTTAAGTATTTAATGTTGACTTGATTAATTGTTTATCGATGATGACGTTTATTAATTGAAAGTATGTGCTTTAGGCCTTTCTCGCAATTAGCGTAAGTAGATGTATCTGTATATCCATATGTATCAGTAAACTTTCAGCTGTCATTCGAGTTAGTATACAATCTTTACTGCGCGCCAATATTCTGTATTAAACTTGTAATCGGCGCGAGGCGGTATTTTATATTTTACCAAGATCTTACTGTTATCATCATCACTCAGATTTCCTTATTTGTCGGTATACTGTCAGTATTACATTGCGCTGAAGAGGTGCGGTACGCATGCAGTACTGCATTAATTTCGCCCCACTTTCACGCATCCCGCGCAAATCAGCAGTGCGTGGACGTAGACCTGCTGGGTGATTACGTAACTTTTCGGACAAGCGGTATATTTAGGTATATTAAAGTCCGTGCCGAGCAAAAGGGCCCTGTTGTGGCCCGGCTTGAAGTAAGCCAATAAAAAATAAAAAAAAGCGGCCAAGTGCGAGTCGGACTCGCACATGAAGGGTTCCGTTAAATAAATTGCTTTTTACGATTTATGACGTATTAAAAAAAACTACTTACTAGATCTCGTTCAAACCATTTTTTGTTGAAAGTTTGCATGGTAATGTACATCATATATTTTTTTTAGATTTATCATTCTCTTATTTTAGAAGTTACAGGGGGGGACACACATTTTACCACTTTGGAAGTGTCTCTCGCGCAAACTATTCAGTTTAGAAAAAAATGATGTTAAAAACCTCAATATTATTTTTAAAGACCTATCTATAGATACCCCACACGTATAGGTTTGATGAAAAAAAAATTTTTGAGTTTCAGTTCTTTGGGAACCCCAAAATTTTTTTTTTAATATATTTTTGTGTGAAAATCTTAATGCGGTTTACAGAATACATCTACTTACCAAGTTTCAACAGAATAGCTCTTATAGTTCCGGAAAAAAGTGGCTGTGACATACGGACGGACAGACAGACAGACAGACAGACATGACGAATCTATAAGGGTTCCGTTTTTTGCCATTTGGCTACGGAACCCTAAAAACAGGTTTATTAAAACGTATTTTAACGATCAAAATATAGTTGATATGTTACGTGATAAGCATTGGCTGGTAATCGTACCAGGCCAGAGTATTTTGTTCTAGTTAGAAGGACGCAAAGTGAACAATTATTAAGTACAGACAAACAAAGGGTAACAAACAAACCATTTCATCACACAAATATAGCTGTATATTTTATCGACTTTTCACAAATCACGAAACTTAATTTACCATTTGTTTTTGTTGGAACTTGGTATAATTTAGTGACCGACGCGCAGTCGCTACTTAATGAACAAAGTTTGGCTTTAGTTGTTCGATCACAGAGATAAGTTTGTAGTTTTATTTTCAAGCTCATGAGCTTTTAATTTTTCTCATCTCTTTCATCATCATCATCATCATATCAGCCGAAAGACGTCCACTTCTGGACATAGGCCTCCCCCAAAGAGTGCCACAATGGCCGGTCTTGCGCCACCCGCATCCAGCGGACTCCCGCGACCTTTACCAGGTCATCACTCCACCTTGTGGGGGGCCTACCCATGCCACGCCTTCCGGTACGTGGTCGCCACTCGAAAACCTTTCCGCCTCAACGGCCATCGGTTCTAATCTCTTTACGGTCCGTAAATTCAGTTTCTATTCTATTTACATCGAAGCATCCATAAACAAGTGGCACTGAAAAAAACTGATCGACAAAAAATACCATAAATCAACACAAAAATTCACGATAATCGGTTGAGTAAAGCGACCTATAGAGGAGAACAGCTGGACAGCCGGATATCCGGTCAGCCGGACATACGAAATAATTTTCGACCAAGCTGAAACCGAGAACTTCGTTCGTTTCGCTCGCTCGACCAATTAACGCTTGTTTTCCCAAAAAGGGTAAGTAAGCAGTGCCCATGAAATTCGATGGTCAGCGCTACTTCAAATGAGATGGTGGATTGTGATATTGTAGTGATAGGCTAGCCTATCCCCCACAAAAAATTTTTTAATCCTATTACTCTCCTAGTCTCCTCTTAAGAAGGAAATAAAGTGGCTTGTAAGAGTCCGGCTACATGTCGGCGGTGCGGCGCCGCGGCCGCAGAGTTTTGCAGCGTGGTGCCGCAAAACCCGCGTTTCTCGCCTGGCCTGCTGGTCGATCACGTAACGCATTGTACGAACGTCGGGTAGGTCTAAATGTCACTTTTTATATGGAAAATTGACAGTTAAATTGTACCTACGCCCGTTCGGAACGTTACAAGATTACCCCCCTGGCCACATGTCTGCGTTGCCTTGCGTTGCACCGTTTTGCGGCGGCGGCGCCGCATCGCAGACACTGTGGCCAGGCCCTTACTACCGAGAAACGCGGGTTTTGCGGCGCCGCGCTGCAAAACTCTGCGGCGCTATCTCTCTGGAAAGAAAGTGGCTCGTAACCCGAAACCACTATCTATTCAATTTAATATAACTAATTACTTACACTCGATCGTAAGTTAAATGTCAGATTATTTTGAATATTTACTTGTAGGTGCATATAGTCAAGTGCAATAATAAGTATCGATTTAATCCTCTCATTAATATGTGCCTACCAAAATCTTAACCCGCTTACATACTCGTAAGGTAAGAGCGTTGGGAAATAGTTATGAGTAAGTTGTAGGCACCGATTCCACTTGATACTACATTTTGAGCGTTGGGTCAATATTAATATAAAATCGATAAAAAAGAAATTAAACCGTGTAGGTACTACCAGAAGGACTTTCGTCATTGCTTTCGGAAGCTCTTCTGGTAGAACTAACGCCTTAATTGTTTATCATCATCATATAAGCCGAAAGACGTCCACTGCTGGACATATGAGGCCACAATGCGCCACCCGCATCCAGCGGACTCCCGCGACCATACCAGGTAATCAGTCCACCTTGGGTCTTACCCATACTGCGCCTGCCAGTACCTACGTGGTCGCTACTCGAGATCCCTGATTTTTAAACTACCGAAAATGAAATTTAATGAATGAAATGAAATGAAAATTTTTTTTTCAGAACATATAACCTTTTTTTTGAGCCTGATTGTTGCTATAATAGGACGAACCCGATACCGCGGTCGAAATGCGTGGTTGGAGGGTAGCTTGGGGAAAATCCAAGGGTAACCTTTGGCACGACCACGCAGGAAGGGGTAAACACTGGAATGCTCTAAGAGTTTGCTCCAGTGAGATTGGTTGAACGGTATCAACCGAATCTGAGGTGTGAGTGCTGATGAACTACCAGATTGCTGGCAGCAAGAAACTCAGCTAGACCCAACATTGGTCGCGTTTGTAGGACTGACTCTACCCGGTATGCAGCGGTACCGGAGGGGTAATCACGTAACGTTCCGAACGCGCGTCGGTACAATTTATCTATAAATTTTCCATATAAAAAGTGACATTTAGACCTACCCGACGTTCGTACAATGCGTTACGTGATCGACCTGAGGGGTAATCACGTAACGTTCCGAACGCGCGTCGGTACAATTTAACTGTCAATTTTCCATATAAAAAGTGACATTTAGACCTACCCGACGATCGTTTAATGCGTTACGTAATCGACCTACAGGGTAGTTTTTCTTACCCTGGCATGGGAATAGGATTGATAATAATATGTATTGTGGGCAATTAATAAGAAGAAAGTGATTGAAGACTTGACGAGACGACGAGTTACAGAGACGTATGGATGAAAAAGACATCCTTCGCCGACCAAGTAAATGGAACAAGGGCAAGCAAGTTATGTAATAAACCGTTTATTGCAGGCAACTCAGGCCCATAGTTACATATACCTTAAATACTAGCATACATACAAGAAAAATTATAAAATAAAAAACTAATTTTAAGGTGACGAATCAGCGTGGCTCCGTTGAGTCGTCAACTCCGGTGATGTGGCCAATGGTTTAGCAACTCATCAAATTGCATGTGCTCTGCCGTGCCTCTTGGGAATACACGCTTGAGGTTACGTTAGTATTGTTTACACCTTCATTCAAATTAGCGTAATGAAAACCTACATATAATACCATACTTATGCCGGTAGTTTTTTCAAAAGTAAAAGTGTAATCTATCGCGTGTTAAGATTCATTAGTTAAAAAAGATAAGGCCCGTCACCATCAATAATTGCTCTTGATGTATTGCTGAGTGACAAAATACGGGCAGTGTTGTTTAGGGCATTATGGTGTATTAATAATGCAGCGAAGTTTAATGGCCGTGAGCTATAGTATATAGGTGTGTACTAGTATGTAATACAGGTAAACAATGAAAATTGTGCTGTTTAGGAGTTTAGCAGAACTGCCGTCGCGACGCAATAGGGAACATTACTGCAATGTTCTGCCACGAGAGGCAGCACTACCACTAATAGTAAACCAGCATAGAAATATAGGGATTCACACACACATGCAAAATTGATTGTCAAATGAGTGACAAGGATGCTTGCATAGACAATACCGCAACTGCGAACGAGATGCAATGTCAACGCTGCTAGTGTCGCCACCTACGAAGAGTTTTGCGTAATGTAGGGAACACGACGAACGAGACAAGAATGTTTACCCTTCTCTTTTTTATTTGGCAGTGAGAGAGACGAGTGACTCGTACTCGTTGGTTGACGTCCTCCGAGCCGTTTTAAGCTTGGCTTTTTTCGGCGGCAATTCTTCGACCGTGAAGACGAACGTGTGGTTAGAGTTTCTGCTTTTCGGCTAGAACTGGAGTCTTCAGATTGGAGTTACCCTTTTACTGGTGACTCGAGACGAGAATATCTACCCTTCTATTTCTAATTTGCTTAGGGTGAATTTGTCGCAAGTTTTACAAGCAATTCGTGAATCGTTTGAAGATTCGTTCTTCAATGGTCATTTGTTTTTTGTCAAGGTCCTCATAAACATTATAATAATGGGCATGCTCCCTTGATATGTTTTTCATGATAATCAAATACCTATGCCACTTATTTTACATCAGAATTTGATTGTATGCAAATGATATTTGCTTTGATTATTATCGCGCGATACTTGCAATAATTGAAGCAGCATAAAGTAAACACTGATGCACATATTGCATATACTCGTAGAACAAATATACAGGTTGGGCCATAAGCGTGTTCGTAGTTTGAAAAAAAAAAAAAAAAAAAACTACTTATCGTATAATATTTTTATTAATCATATTAAAAAATACAGTTACTGGAAATTTTATGACTTTTAAATAATGGTGTCCAGGTGACGTCCCTCCGTTGCTTGGCACTCTTTAAGGCGGACTTGCAGGTTTTCGTAGACTCTGCGAAACGTTATTCTCGGGTGAGCCAACAATTATTGCGACATGATTAGAGACTTTTGGTACCGGCTTTGCAATAATCTCGAGGCGATATCTCGAGGATGTGGTTCCAACAAGACGTGGCCACATGCCACACGGCTAATGTGTCAATAGGGCTGCTGAAAAGTGTTTCCCCTTGTATTGTGTAGAGCAGCTTAAAAGGAACATTATCCGGGAAATCAACAATATTCCGAGAATCACGTTTCGCAAATTCGCAGGGTCTACAAAAACCTGCAAGTCCGCCTTCAAGAATGCCAAACAACGGAGGGACTTCACCTGGACAGCATTATTTTTAAGTCATAAAATTTCCAGTAACTGTATTTTTTAATATGATTAATAAAAAGTTTCTGTCAAAAATTTCATTTTTGGTACAAGTTTTTATTGCCGACTGTACTTTTCTGCATACCATCATCAAGTACTCATTGAGACAATTCTAACGAGCCCAAACTCGATGGGGTTGTGTCGTTTTATTGCAGAGTTCCTATGGCAACCTTCCAGCTCCAGCATGAGATCAGCTCCAAGTCATCATAATATTGCATTGTCATGCGATAAACATTATGCTTGCAAAATTTCAGCTCAATTGGATAACGGAAAGTGACTGAAAAATGGATTGCAAATTTTGACGGACAACTTACATATTTACATACTTAGATATTTACATACATACGAACAGTGCAAGTTAAATTTATTTTTCTAACTGCAAACACCCAAGGATAGCCCACCCTGCATAAGGCAAGTCCAGTAGTTAACTAAAATGAATGAAAGTGAAAGTGTGCGTAGAAGCGATCCTTTGTGACAAATATAGGTTTGATTTCAGTAACATAAATTCAGTCAGATAGACCGCAGGTAAATTGGACCTGAAAAAATTAAACCATAGATTGTAAACTCCGATACAAAAAAGGTGAACTAAACATACCATTCACAAATAAATACTTTAGCAACCCCGTCACGTCGACTACCGTGATTCTAAGCCATGTTAAACTTCGAAAAACTTCTTCACAGGACATTTTTCAAGTCCTCAATAACAATAAATCGCTATTTAGTTTCAACGCGAATAGGAAACTCGTTTGTGACGCCAAAAACGCCCCTACCGCCATGCGGTGCGAAAGGATTTCAGTTCTTTTTCGCGTAATTGTAAAACGCTAAGCGTCACACTCTTTTCGACAGAGGTGTAACTACGTTGAAATCGGACGAGAGTTGCACTCTTTTCCAAGTGAACGCACGCGGCTATAGTGCGTGATTTAAGCCATAAAACCACGTACCAACATGTTACCAGGTTTACAAGGCCGTTCTGAAAGGGGAAACGATTCTCGTAATAAATACATAAAATTCTTGTTTAAATATCTACGTGTTTTGTCCAAGGTTTGTGTTAGTTTAGCTAAGTAGGTCACCGTTTGAGGGCTGTAAATTTAGAAAAAGTGTTAAGGAAGAAATTTGAAATGCAATAAATTAAAATTACATTATTTTTACCAGGAATCGTCTGTTCTTCTTCAAGTGTTTTCGCAGGCGGCATTTGATGGTCTAGTATCATTAAGCTGTCAGCAGTCACTGTCAAATCAATACCGATTCTGTATTAAGCGACTACATTCTGATAAATGCTTCGAACTGCGCGAGGTTCGCAGAAACGGGTTAGTAAGAATGCGTACCGCCTCACTTCCCCGCAACATAATGCTAGGTACTACGCTGTAATACTGACATTACATCGACATTAAATCTAAACTTACAAGCGCGCCAAGCATAACGTGTCAGAACGAGTTTGCGCAACAAATATCACTACAATGCGTCAAGTCAGATAGATCTCCGGTTCAAACGCTCCTTTAAAATCTGAAGGTAATTCCGTCAAGAAGATATAGAATATAAAGGTTGTGAGCTCGCAATATCCGCGACAGCCCGACAGACAGCGAATCAAATTAACGGTTTTTAATATCTGAAGAAAGCAGAAAAGTAATTTTAGAATTTAAACCCGTCTAGACTTTCCACCCGGATATCTAAAGCCTAATATTTTTCAAGATATTTGCAGTCGGGTTTTTTTGCAACCTTTTATTTAATTGACCAGCAGGCGTAGCATCGTAGACAGTTTATCACTTATCGCAGTTATCGCTGTCGATAAGACACCCGTCATGTTACATATGTCTGTATGGGAGTGGTCATTGTAAGTAGGTATATACTCGTACATTGGATGGTCTGGGTTGAGTCTTCCGTAAATGTTGCTTTTGGTCCAAGTGTTCAAGTCGAGCTACATCGTAAGCAGCTACACCTTTTCTAACTTTATTATTAGTTACTGATAATTAAAGATCGTTATCAACGTGCTGTATTGGTGGCAAAGTATGGTTGACAAAAAAAACAAATTACGCAAGTATTTAAAACATTATATATTTCACAAATTATGAGATTTATATACATATTTATAACAACTTATTTTATTTAGATGATATTTTGACTTAACCCTTAAACGGGCCTAACGATTTATCTGCTTTTGAATACTGATTAACGTAGATAATGGCCTAGAAAGAAAAGTAATTTCTAGTTTTTTTTTATTATTATTACTATCGAAAAAAACCCCGTGGTCCCCATGTGACCACTGCCCATTACTGAAAGATGCATGAGTTTCATATGTGGCCACTGCCCTACTAGCAAATACTTTCCTTTTAAGGGTAAGCTATGTCTTTAGAAGAAATCGTTGGTACACTAAAACCAAAATACTAAAAACACACTAATCACTATATGTATGCCTTTAAAATTTTGGGACTTCTCTCGATTCTTCATGGATCCCATCATCAGAATTGCGTTTTGACAAAAATGGGACTAATCTGTATGTATATAAAAGATTAGATTTTCAACTGTAGTTGTATTTTTATGACATTTTATGTCATTTGACGTACATTGTTTTAAAAATATATTAGGGCGGAAAAGGTTTTGTAGCGTAAAGAGTTATATCTAGAGGTGTACTCCCTAAGAAGGTAAGTATTTATTTTATGGTTTAGAACAAAAGTGAATATTAAAATGTATTTGTTTTTTCTGCCAACCTTACCCTTTGCCACCAATACAGCACGTTGATAACGACCTTTGCTGAATGGTATTTTTTTCTTTCACCTAGTTTTAGTTTGTGTCATTATTTTGTGGACATTGAATACGATTTTTTGTGACCTTATTACCTTTTTACATTTGCCGAAGTAATGTTCGTTGGTAGTTATATAATTTTAAAGATGGAAAACTATTTAACTGACTTCAAAAAAGGTACTCAATTCGTCGGAATCTTTTTTTATGTATGTTCCTTGAATACGTACTGGAAGATACCTGAACCAATTCGAAAATTCCTTTTTTAGTTTGATCTCCTTCAAGGTCCCATGTTCAAGTCAGGATCTTATGATGAGATCCTGGAGAAATTGAGGGAACTCTTCAAAAGAGGCGAAGTACTGAATCGAAGTCGGTAAAAACATTGTTTTTAATGTAAATTATTAACGGTCACATTTTATCACCTATTTATCAAAAACACGGAACTAACACAATGGAGCTAATACAAAAAGCTTAAATGTACTTCTTGAGCAAATGATTTGTAACCTTTTCGCATTATGTCCTCAGAAATTATAACATACCGGCGCGACATAGTTTATTTGCATGTTTGAGGACAACGGTCCTCAAACATGCAAATAAATAAGTAAGTAAGTAAGTAAGTGCAAGTTAGTAGTGTTTGCTTAACGAAGCAAACACTACTAACTAAACTTTACGGAAACTACTAAAAGTTATG
The DNA here is from genome assembly GCA_963854355.1 of Epinotia brunnichana. NCBI lineage: Eukaryota > Metazoa > Arthropoda > Insecta > Lepidoptera > Tortricidae > Epinotia > Epinotia brunnichana. The sequence goes on from OY977949.1 coordinate 25,299,349, forward strand.
ACTACATAAATAAATAAATAAATAATTTATTTATCGTATGGCGGTTACACACTGGTACATATATGTATTCGTATCGTTAATAGAGTTCCAGTGTGCGCTGCTGTGAAAAACAAACCCCTTCGACACAACCAATAAAGCTAAAACCATCACGACAACTTGTACTAAGTATAGTTTAAAGAAAACCGCGCTCAAATCGGTTCTTCCGTTCGAGGGCTATGAGCCTCAGATAGACACACAGATATAAGTCATATTAAACTTATTTCAAGAGAGTCGCTAGAGACAGTGGAATATGTTAGAGGAGGCCTATGAATAAGAATATGCCAAGAGTCACATACTGAAGGCTCGACAGTCAACAGGGGCAGCGTTTTCGAGTTTTTTAAAACAATCTCAGACGTAGAAAATAAAGTTTAAAAATTTAAAAAAAAGATACGTATTACTTAAGGATCTTATCTAGTCAAAGTCGCATTCAGTTACGCGATCTAATGAACTTCACTCGATAGAAAAAAAATCCAAAGTTACCTCTTTTTGTAAAGTTTATTTAATATTATGACTAAACTATGGATATTTTAAATTCAATTTTTTTACTTATATAAAGTTATTAAATATTTATAGACAAATTCGCAAAGTTTGAACAGATAAAATTATTATCTTAATTACTATGTTTAAATACCTACAAAATGCGCGAGCGCGGAGGCTCGGCAGGCCATATCAGTCGCGCGCTGGCCCATACGGACGACGATTCAAGGACGTTAGCGGGTGTATAAGCCTGAACTCAGAGACATTCTATGAACGCAGCTATCCCAAACTAAAAATGATAGAGTTCAAGATTAAAGGCTCAAATAATCTATACATACAGGGCGTCCCATGCCTATGCCACATGGAGGGAAAGTACCTTGAATATTGTAGATGGAACATTTTGCTGAAAGAAGACATTATTTTATTTTAAAAACTATTTAAACTGCATTCATAGATTTTGAAATAATGACATGGTTGAACCGGGAATCGAACCCGCTACACGAGATCTGTATCATACCGATCGAAAGGCTTCATCATAAGGATTATTTTTTGTTAAGTACCATAGTGTCAGAAATAAAAGGAAGACCATGAATTTTAACATTTGATGTGACGGCCGCTCTAGCCTAGTTGGTAGTGACCCTGCCTACGAAGCAAGAGGTCCTGGGTTCGAATCCCGGTAAGGGCATTTATTTGTGTGATGAGCACGAATGAAAAATGAAATGAAAATGAAAAAAGTTTATTGGACAAAAAAAAGATACACAATATGCTAATCACGACCCTGCGTCCTGAGCTAGGAAACCCTGTGTTACAGGACTCAGTTTCGTATCAAAGTTTTTATACAAGTATAGTTAGTTTTAGGTACTTATTATAAAGTGGTACAGACAGAGCATATTTGTTCCTGAGTCTTGTCTTTGATGTTTTCTATGTATTTAAGTATTAATTTCTCTATATAAGTATCTATATCGTCGTCTAGTACCCATAGTGTACAAGTTTTGCTTAGTTTGGGACTAGGTTGATTTGTGTAAGATTTTCCGTAAAATATTATTATACATACATACATACAATCACGCCTTTATCCCTAAAAGGGGTAGGCAGAGCACATGAAACTTGTGTTCCAGTGCCACTTTTAGCATAAATGTTGGTATAAAAGATCGACAAAATGTGATTTCGAAGTGATAGGTTGCTAGCCCATCGCCCACAACACACTATAACCCTGTATTATTATAATTATTCCCTTTATTTAAATGTCATCTTAAGTTAGGTTTTTACAATAATCATATAAAAAGTAAAATATAAAACAATACATACAAAACATAAAATCATTATAAAAACCTAACCTAGGGTGCCGAGGCGGGGCCTAAGCTACCGGTGGTCAGGGCGACAGAGACAGGAATCTCCTGACTATCCGCGCAGTATCCAGGAGTACCGCCTTCTGTATCTGACCCTTGATCCAGCCATCTAGCGAGAGTCTCTTAAGGTGGCGGTCGAGACTCTTCGCTATTAACCCATTCGCCGAAACGACTATCGGGACGATGATCGTCGAATCAACATCCCACATGGCGGTTACCTCGTGAGCCAGGTCTAGGTACTTACTGGCTTTGTCCTTCTCGGCCTTCACGAGGTTCTCGTCATGGGGGATGGTGATGTCGACGAGCACTGCCTGGCGTTTCGATCGATCTGTCAGCACGATATCAGGCCTATTGGCAAGAATAGTCCTGTCCGTGATGACAGATCGATCCCAATAGAGCGTGGCACGACCATTTTCGAGAACTGGCGCAGGTGTGTACTTATAGTAAGGCACTTCGGAGACCACAAGACCATATAGCAGAGCAAGTTGCTGGTGAATAATTCTGGCTACAAGGTTATGTCTGTGCAAGTACTCGCCGTTAGCAAGATGACCACAACCGGAGATTATATGCCTGAGTGACTCCCCGGGACGGCGGCATGCCCGACAAATGTCGACCGTACCGTCCTTCAGGATATACCTCCGGTAATTGTTCGTCATGATAACCTCGTCCGCAATTGCACATACAAAACCTTCGGTTTCCCCGAAGAGATCCCCGAAACGTAGCCAGTTCACCGACGCGAGCAGATCCACATCGGGCCCTGTGAGGGCCTTGCAGAACCGCCCGTGAAGCTCCTTGCTCCTCCATACCGCCCTGCGGTCTTCGGCGCTCATCACTTTAAGTCTGCGCCAGTTCTCGTTTGCCAAGGAGAGCGGGGTGAAGTTTCCGTCCACTGCCACTACGTCGCGATGCATCCCACACTCGTTGTTTAGGAAATAATCCCTGAGACTGCACACCTCGCGGTTGTGAAGGTCTTTGGCATTTAAAAAGCCGCGACCTCCACACTTCCGCGAGATGTACAGTCTCATAACAGACGAGCGTGGGTGTAGCATGCGATGCGCAGTAAGCAGTACACGAACTCTTCGGTCCAGGGCATCCAGCTCAGTCTGAGTCCATCTTAGTACGCCAAAGGAGTAAGTGAGCAAGGGCATCACCCAGGCGTTGAAGGCGCGCACCTTGTTGCCGCCCGACAAAAGACTATTAAGTAATTTTGTCAAACGACAAAAGAAGCGTTCCTTCACCGCCCGCTTTACGCTCTCACCCTCAATACCCAATGACTGTGACATACCAAGATACTTATAGGTTTCTGCTTCGGAGATAGATTTGAGGGACATTGTCTCAGAAAGTTGTAAATTTGTTGAATTTACAACTCTACCCCGCTGTACATGCATAACCGCACACTTATCGACACCAAATTCCATTTTGATGGCGCTACTGAAGACTTCTGTTGTTTTCAGTAGTTCCAACAGGTCATGTCTATTCGGTGCAAATAGCTTGAGGTCATTCATATAGAGCAGATGAGAAATTACCTCACCCCCTCTCCGAAGCCGGCAACCTAGCCCTGAATCCTTCAGCAAGGTGCTGAGTGGATTCAGCGCTAGGCAGAACCACAGAGGACTCAGGCTATCACCCTGGAAGATCCCACGTTCAATCCTTATATAGTCCTGCGAGCCAGAGGGGCCATCTCCTCCCCCCGGTTGACGAAGAACCGTGGTCCACTGCCCCATGCAAGCGCCTAAGAAGGATCTCAGAACTGCATCAACTTTATACAGCTCTAAGATCCTCCTCAGCCATGAATGAGGCACCGAATCATAGGCCTTCTTGTAGTCAATCCAGGCGGCCGAGAGGGCACCTCTGTTCCGCCGGACTCGTTGGCAAATGGTCATGTCCATGAGGAGGAGCTCTTTAGTACCACGAGACCCAACCCTACATCCATTTTGAGCAGGGGCCAAAACGTTGTTCGCAACGATGTGTGCGTTAATTTTTGCTCTCAAAATGGATGTTAGGAGCTTGTACAGCGTAGGCAAGCACGTGATGGGTCTGTAGTTTTTCGCTTCCGTGGTACTACCGGACTTATAGAGCAGGGAGGTAGTACCAGTTGTAAAGAAAGATGGCAGGGAACCGAGCTCAAGGGATTGCTGGAACTGTGTTGCCAAACGTAGGTGTGAGCATCGAAACCATTTCACCCAGAAGTTGTGCAATCCATCCGGCCCAGGACTTTTCCAATTCGGGGTCAAACGGCACGTTGATGGCGGGTTCAAGGGCCTGAAACAGAGGAAGCATCCGGACACGGTACGCGGACAAGTTGGTTCCCCCCTCTGTAGCCCCAAAGTATATTATAATTTATTAGTATAGTTTATTATAATTTATTATTATTTTTTTTTTTCAGAAAAATTAAAAGCTGACTTTGCTGTATCATTTTAAAGTATTTATGTTACCTATTACTAATGAATCAGTACCCACTTGAGAAGTACGCATCATTTCCCTATTATAATTTAAGTGCATGATAAAATGATACGTAATTAGTAGGTACCTGGTTGTATGCAACATATCGAGTTTCTGTCCAATCAAGTTTCTGCCGTATCCTGAATCTGCCGAAAGGCGCGTAAATGTTTTTTTCAATGGGACTTTCTTTGAGCATTTGATAGATTAAATTGATTAATTTTTAATTAAAATGTTAAAATTCATGGTATTCCTTCTATTTCGGACACTATGTTATTTAGCAATAAATAATCCTTATGATGAAGCCTTTCGATCGGTATGATAAAGCTACAGGGTAAAAAAAAATCTCGTGTAGCGGATTCCCCGCTTCAACCATGTATATTTTTTTTAAATTTATGAATGCAGTTTAAATTGTCTTTTAAATTAAAATAATGTCTTCTTTTAGTAAAATCTTCTATCTACAATATTCAAGGTACTTTCCCTCCATGTGGCATAGGCGTGGGACGTCCTGTATAATGAGATTAATGAGGCTGAAGAGGTTCGAAAGTCTGTACATGGAAGATATTCGAAAAAAAATTGGCTAGGGATTCTTAGAATCGATAACACGTTCCAACAGTTTTTAGAATTTTTGTCTGTTTGTCTGTTTATCTGTTTATCGGTTTATCTGTTTGTCTTGGTATAGATATAGTTTGAATCCCGGAGAATGACAATGGATAGTTTGAATCCCGAAAATCATCCCCCAAGGGGATGAAATAGGGATGAAAATGTGGATAAATCCCATTAAGTTAAAATTTAATAGAAGTAGTCCCAGGGAAGGACAATGCATAGTTTTTATCCTGAAAAAGCATCTCCTGAGAGGTGAAAAAAGGGGTCAAAATTTGGATAGAACCCATTTACGGTATAGCGAGTTGGAGTCTTAGGGAAGGACATAGGATAGTTTTATCCCGAAAATTACACCCCCAATTACACCCCCTTAGGGGATGCCCTAAGGACACCCCCTTAGGGCATCCCCTAAGGGGGTGTAACTGGGGGTGAAAATTTGTTTGAGACCCATTTTGATGAAATTTGGTTGAAAGATAGTTTGAGTCCTGGGAAAGGACATATGATAGCTTTAAATTCCAGAAGTCATCCCCTAATGGCGTGAAATTGGGGTGAAAATGTTTATGTTACCCATTTAGACGAGGTATAAAAATAGTTTGAGTCCCGGAGTATGACAACGGATAGTTTTAATCCCGAAAATCATCCCCTCAGGAATGAAATAGGGGGTGAAAATTCGGATAAGACCCATTTAGATGACATTTGGTAAAGAGATAAAAGGGGTCCCAGGGAAGGACAATGCATAGTTTTTATCCCGAGAAATCATTTCCTGAGGTGGTGAAATGAGGGTTGAAGATTTGGATAGAACCCATTTAGATGAAACTTGGTATAGAGAGAGGTAGAGTCCTAGGAAAGGACATAGAATAATTTTTATTCCGGAACACATGAAAGGAGGAAATCATCCCCTAAGGGGGTGAGAAATGGTGGATGAAAATTTGGATTGAATCCATTTACAGTATAGCCATAGTTGGAGTCCTGGGGAAGGACAAAGGATAGTTTTATTCCGAAAATCATCCCCTAAGGGGGTGTAATTGGGGGTGGAAATTTGTTTGTGACATATCTTGATAAAATTTAGTAGAAAGATAGTTTGAGTCCTGGAAAAGGACAAATGATAGTTTCTATTCCGAAATTCATCCCCTAAGGGGGTAAAATGGAGGTGAAAATTAGGATGTAGCCCATTTAGATGAAATTTGGTATAGATTTAGTTTGAGTCCCGGAGAATGACAACGGATAGTTTTTATCTCGAAAATCATCTTCTTAGGTGGTGAAATGGGCGGTAAAAAATTGGATGGAACCCATTTACGATATAGCGATAGTTGGAAGTCCTGGGGAAGGACATAGGATAGTTTTATCCCGAAAATCCTTCCCTAAGGGGTGAAAATTTGGATTTGAGTGACCCATTTACATGAAATTTGGTTTACAGATAGTGTGAGTTCCGAAAAAGGACATAGGATAGTTTTAATCCCGGAAACCATCTCTTAAGGGGGTGAAATGGGTGGTGAATATTTGTATGGAGCTACTATACAACTCATTAAGACAAAATTGTGTATAGAGGTAGTTAGTAGGCGCATCGTTGGTAGGCCCCCCACAAGATGGACTGATGACCTGGTAAAGATCGCGGGAGTCCGCTGGATGCGGGTGGCGCGGGATTGGTCACTTTGGGGGAGGCCTTTTCCCACCAGTGGACGTCTTTCGGCTGATATCATGATGATGATAATGTTCATAAAAATAGTTTGAGTCTCGAGGAAGGACATAGGATAGTTTTTATACCGGAAATCTACTCCTAAAAGGGAAATAGAGGGTGAAAGTTTGTATTGAGCTACGATATAAACGAGTTCTACGCGGACGAAGTCGCGGGCAAAAGCTAGTAAAATAATAATAACGTCTGCTAACGATATTTATAGATCATGTTAAACTTATGAAACTCCTTCTTTGCGTCGGGGTTACAATGCGATTGAATTAGGTGAATAAGTATTTTAATAAAAAAAAAAATTAAAAAGTAATAGCATGTCTCAGCTAAACGTCATTTTGCATGGGAAAAGTACAGGTAAATTAGTCCTAACGCCTTTTCAAAATGTTACGTACCTACCTATTTAGCCCTCTAATGTACACGGTATACGAGTAAGTAAGTAGTTCAAATAAATATGTACAGTCGATTTCATAAATATGCGTACGTTCCCAAAGGTTCAAAAATATCTTAACCAACTTATGCATTTAACAAAAAAGTCGTGTTCGCATATTTATGATCACTTTGTACGTGCACATATTTTCGAACTCAGCTATAAAGAGGTAAGCTTCCCAGCCAAGCATTTTGATCTGTTAGGTACTGGCGTCTGAATAAAGGCACAGGCCATACACTCGGTCTCTTTACTGCACATGCCCCGTAAAGCGGTACGACGCCTCTTGGAGCAAATAAGAGCGAACACCGTGTCATGTAATAAATAAACACATAAATATGCCATTAGTTGTTGCACCTGCATCTTCCTTAAGTCTCCGTCGCCGCAAGCACACCGTATTGTCGATACAGGTATGTTACGGATTATTGATCAAGACCGAATTAACTACTGTTTATGTTAACCTTTACGGCTTTATCTACCTTTACGGCTTTATCCGCTGAACAAATGTTTTCTTTTGTATTGTTTATTAAAGAAAAAAAAAATTTAAATGTCTAGTAAACAATGCGATTTTCTTTTTATTGTTAAGTGGTAAACAAAGCGATTGTCTTTTATTAATAAGTGTAACTGCTAATTGATACTGTTAAATAAACGTAGTAAACATCAACACTTTTTCAACCAAAAGGCGACTTTATGTCTAAGGAAAGGAGGTCTGTATTAAAATAGGTACTACTTAGCAATATGAACTACTTACTTAAAAAAATAGGTACTAAAAACTAAACGTATTAAAAACAATGTATAAAAAACAATAGACTACTTTGACAATAGAGTCACTATTCGAGTATAGTATTTATAAAACACAGCCTTTTCATTTCGAATCGTTTGTGGCACGGGGCTAAACAATTGCAATGTTGGACCGAAAGGTCTTAAGATAAGATCCGTTCTAGAGTAACAGTTAAGTATGTATATTGAAACACGTACCTTTTTTGCTCTTGTAATAATGACTAATCTATATGAATTATTAAAGGTAAAATTCATGCTTTTTATGGTTGTTTTTTTATCACTACATACATAGTATAAAACATAGTCGCGTCCCGCTGTCTGTCTCTATGTATGCTTAGATCTTTAAAACTACGCAACGGATTTTGATGCAGTTTTTTAAATAGATAGTGTGATTCAAGAGGAAGGTTCACGTATATGAAAACATGAGAAAAAATATTGTCGAAGCAGCCCTCAAAGAAGCACGATGATTTTGTGTCATTTTTTGTGTTGAAGTCAGAGCGGTTATAGTTGTGATTATTTCATATGGCCGACTTTCTAGGACCTTGGACGGTAGAGTTGTTTTTGCATTGACTACTTTGATGCAATTCGGCCAACTTAAATAATCTCAAGTGAGTACACACACATGGCGACTGTATCGCGACTATTTCGCTACTAGAAATATTTATTGCGTTTGTATTGCTACTAAAAGTCGTACTTAAGAGCCCCCGCAGTAGTAGGTAACCTTGGCTGAATTTCACATTCACATACAAACGGAGTTTCGTTCTCATTTTAAAACTACGAGTTGGATTGTAACGAAACTTTACATATACAATGACATGAGGTATATCTAGGTCTGTAATTAGTTTACAGGGCTTCAGTTTATAAAACAAACGAAATACAGCAAAAACAAGTTTTGTATGTACAACTTAAATTTGCTGTATTTTATTTACTACGAGCTTCTGCCCGCGACTTCGCCCCCGTAGAACTTGTTTATATCGTAGCTCGATACAAACTGTCACCCTCCATTTCCCTTTTAAGGATTGATTTCCGGGATAAAAACTATCCTATGTGCTTCCCCGAGACAATTTTATCTAAACGGGTGCAGTGGTTGTATAGTAGCTCCATGCAAATGTTCACCTCCCATTTCACCCCCTTAAGAGATGATTTCCGGGATAAAAATTATCCCAAGTCCTTTTCCGGAAATCAAACTATCTCTTAACCAAATTTTATATAAATGGGTTTCATCCAAATATTCATCCTCCATTTCACCCCCTTAGGGGATGATTTTCGGGACAAAATCTGTCTCTATACCAAATTTCATTTTTATTGGGTTCCATCCATCCAAACTCTAATTCATTATTTCACCCCTAGGGGATGATTTCCGGGACAAAATTTATCTACTATCCTTTCCCGGAACCCATCCCCGGGAATCAAACTGTCTTTATACCAAATTTCATCTAAATCGGTGCAGCCATTCTAGTAGCTCCATACAAATGTTCACCCCCAATTTTCCCCCCTTTAAGGCTGATTTCTGGGATTAAAACTATTCTATGTCCTTCCCCACGATTCTAACTATCTCTATACCAAATTTCTAAATAGGAGCCATCCAAATTTTCACCCTCGATTAAATAGAGGATTATTTTCGGGATAAAAGCTATCCGTTGTCCTTCTCCGCAGCTCAAACTATCTATATAGCAAATTTCATCTAAATGGGTGCCATCCACCCCCCACCCCCTATTTTATCACCTAATGGAATTATTTAAGGGATAAAAGCCATCCGCTGTCCTTCCCCGCAAAACAAATCTCTATACCAAATTTCATTTACATGGGTTTTATCCAAATTTTCAAACCCTTAGGGGATAATTTTCGGGATAACACTAAACTATGTCTTTCCCCAGGGCTCCAACTATCACTTATGAGTGATGGTTGTAATGGATGATGGGTGAATACAGAGTGAACTATGTGGGTATCATCCAAATTTTCACCCCCATTTCACACCCTTTGGGTATGATTACCGGAATAAAAACTATCCTATGTCCTTTCCCAGGGCTCAAACTATCTCTATACCAAATTGTATTCAAATAGGTTCCATCCAAATTTTTACCCCTAATTTCACCCCCTTAGGGGATGATTAACGGGATAAAAACTATCCTATGTCCTTTCATAGGACTTAAACTATCTTTAAACCAAGGGATGATTTCCGGGATCAAACCTATCATACTAATAACTTAAATACATTTATACATATACATTATACTATTTATTTTTTTCGGGACTCAGACTATTTATATACCAAATTTCATCCAAATCGGTGCAGCGGTTTTAGAAGATCCATACAAATTTCCACTCCCAATTTCATCCCCTTAGAGGATGATTTCTGGGATAAAAACTATCAAATGTCCTTTCCTAGGACTCAAACTAATTCTATAACAAATTTCATCTAAATCGGTTCAGCCGTTTTCACGTGATGCGCGGTCACATAAAACAGACAAACAGATAAACAGACAGTCAGACAAAACTTCTTAAAACTGTTGGAACGTGTTCTGTTGTCGATTCTAAATATCCCTAGCCAGTTTTTTTTCGAATCCATTCCATGTACAGACTTTCGACCCTCTTCAGGTTTATTATATGTATAGATAGAAGATGGTATCTGAAGCTATTTAAACTAATTACAGACATTAATGGTACTTTACTAATTCTAAGTACAAAGATTCAGAGCAAACTAGTTAGTCGTTTTAAAATGAGAGCCTAACTACGTTTGTATGGAGAATCGAGCTGACTGTGGACCCTTAACCGCTCTAAAGAGATCCAGAAAAGTATTTTTTTTAAATATTTGCACTATTTGCGACTCCGTCAATAGGAATGGACGAAATTTTAAAGAACTGTGTTGTTATGACTCGAGATAATCATAATCATGAAAAGAAAATAAAAGGGTTTCTATTGCGTTCGTAAAATGTAAAATTATTATATGGTCCTCTGCATTTCTCTTTGCTGGATAAAATATTATAAATCAGTTTCTGGAATCGATTTGCGTTGATTTCATCTTACGAGCAACCCTTAAAACGGCTATTGCCAGCCACCTTCATAAGACTTACTGTTTATCGAGAAGGGGTTGCAGAGAAGATGGGGCTAATAAAATGGAGATGCAATACCTATTTGTTTTCAAATAAATGTGCATTCGTTTGAAAAATGGATAATCTGATTTTTTATGCAGGACCTAGGTACACTTTAATATTTTATTTTATCGGTATGAATGCCCTTTTGGATACACTTCAAACCAATAGGATCTTTTAATTTTGTATAAAGCAGTTACGCTGCTAACGAAATTTACTTTCAAATTTGTCCAATTGCTGTCTATTTTACCCTATGCTTGTCAATCATTTCCACAAAAATCAATCGAATTTGACTCGGTGTCATCGATTAAGAAGTATAGGAGGATATCGCCATCATTGATAACCCAATATATATATTGATAATAATAATTTCAGTTTAAATTTTTGTATAACACAGGGTAATTTAAAGAGAGGGTAATCCCGTGGGTCTCCAAAAGCGCGTTAGAACATGTCAATCGTCATTTTTGCCAGTGAAAATGACATAGGATTTGCCCAAATGTTTGTTTGAAAAGAGACACAATTACCTGGAGCCCCCTTCCTGCCGAAATTTACATAGTTTTAAATTCATCAGGGCTATGAAGATAAAAATTACAAACAGCGGTGTAAATGCGGTCCCTATATTCCCGGTAGCACTAAAACTTGGTCAATAAATACATTGTTCCGATTCGTAGCTCTATTATTTAGTTCGACACTGGGGTATTACATTACGTGTACACCATAGTACGTTTACAGGTTAGTTTACAAACATAGTATCTAAGCTCTTTGAATAGTTAGTTGTACCGGGCACAGCAGAGTCTACTTAAGGTTTATTAACTCTCTATCAAGCTGCTCGAGTAGCTGTTCGAGTTTGCGGACCGGTGTACCTTGTTCTGTGGATGTCCTATGTTCACTCCCAGGAGTGTACTAATAGCAAGAGATGCGTAGGCGAGGTTAGCAACGATATAAGAGGATTTATCCACGCTTAGGGGGCTAATTTTTGACTTTCGATCGCTCAAAAATGTAATAAAAGTAAATAAGATTGTAGTCTCAAAATTGCAGGCACTTACTTTCTGCCAAAATAATTGAATACGAGCTATTTTAAAATATAATTACATCATTTTTGACAGTTTTCGAGTGAAAGAGTCAAGTGCTCGAAAGTCAAAAATCGGATCCCTGCACTTCGCTACCTAGCAGAGCTTTGATGGGTATTCTTACCTGCTCTTATGCTACTACCTAATCAAAGATCGTCGTCGGCTATACGTATTTGAAATTATTTGTGTGAAGAATTTATTCAACGGACAACAGCCAAAAGTTACCTGAAACACAGTAAAGTTTAAAGTATTTTTTTTTTGACAAAAGCAAAAAACATAAGGTCGTTCTTGGGAAAGCGTAGGTACATAATTATGATGAAATTCCAAAACTTCATCATCATCATATCAGACGAAAGACGTCTACTTGACTGCTGCACCTAGGCCTCAGGTAAGGAGTGCCACAATGACCGGTCTTGCGCCCCCCACATCCAGCGGACTCCCGCAAACTTTACCAGGGCAACCTCCTTTCCAGACCTCTGTCAGATGGGCTGATGAAATAAGAGCGAACTAACGTCTCGTACCACACCTCTGCAGATTGATCTACAGGAAACCAGTTATTGCCAGATACGGAACTCTTTAAGCAAGTTCGAATTTATCAGACCGGCTAAAAGAGCATTTTTTTAGTTTTCCAATAAAAATACGCAGGCAGTGTTTTACAGCAGTCCGTTTTAGTGCACTCCATTGTATTGGGTTTCGGGTATCTTTTACAGGATTTTAATAAATGTGTTTTTGATAACGAAGCTCAACCGTATGTTCGTTTTTGAACAAGCGAGCTAAGCGAGCAGAGTTTTCCGAGTCTCCTAGAACAATGGCGTTTGTAAGTATGTAAATAAGAAAGTACGTAAGTATGTATAAAATGTAGCAAATTAATGAGACAAACATTATTATTAAATTTAAACATGAGTCAAATTGGTCAAAGGCTTTACGAGATATCATCATCATCATCATATCAGCTGAAAGACGGCCACTGCTGGATATAGGCCTCCCCCAAGGAGTGCCAAAGTGACCGGTCCTGCGCCACCCACATCCAGCGGACTCCCGCGACCTTTACCAGGTCATCAGTCCAACTTGTGGGGTGCCTACCCAAGCCACGACTTCCGGTACGTGGTCGCCATTCGATAACCGTTTCGCCCCAACGGCCATCGGTTCTACGTGCAATGTGTCCCGCCCACTGCCACTTAAGTTTAGCGATTCGGAGGGCTATATCGGTTACCTTGGTTCTGCTGCGGATAGCCTCATTTCTGTTGTTATAAGATATACGGGTGGTAATATTTTGTTGTTATGAGATATACGGGTGGTAATATTTCGTTGTTATGAGATATACGGGTGGTATTATTTTGATGGCGCTCTACGGATCAACGAGTTATCACGAGTTCACAGTTCGAGGCGAACCACGATGATGGCAAACACTGTGACACAGTGTCACTGACTTCAAAAAGTATAGCAATATTCGTAGAGGACTTAATTTTTTTGTCAAGCAGGTTGCTCACGAAGATACGGTCAGCCAATTTGATTCCTAGGCCACCGTAGAGCCCTGTCATTTTAACTGCTACATAGCGACGCAATAATCCTTGTAACCCGTATTGACATAGAATTTGTAACGGCAAGGTTCTATGATGGCCTAGGAATCAAATTGGTTACCTGTACCTAGGTGCAACAGGTAGATGTAAATGTCACTTTTTGTGAGGTAAATAGAAAGAAAGAAAGAAACATTTATTCACTAACACACAGGACACATATATTAAGCAAAAATAAATAAAAATAACAGTAAAAAACATGTAACAAGTGTGTCTCTGCGGCCGTGAACCGGACACTGGCTCAGCATTATGCTGAGGTGTCAGTCAGACACCTACAGCGCTGATTTTCAGCCAGCACCGTTGGTGACTCACGGAAACGTCATACAATTATAATTACACAACTATACATATAATTAATTGTGCAAGGCGAGAGAGAAATAAACATAAATACATAGTGAGATAATACATACAGCACTACCTACATGCAGCTTTAATAAAATAATAACTACGTTACACATTAAAGTAAATTTTACTATTAAACTAAAAACAAAAACTAGATAAAAATGTGCAATTGGCATTTTTTTGCTGTCAAAAGTGCAGGATTAGGGTTAGAATTTTTGGAGAGTCAACAAATAGCCTTTAAGCTTACGCTTAAAGGTATATCTGCTAAGCGCCCCTTGGATAGGGGGAGGGATATCATTCCAGCACTTAGACGCCGCGAACTTGAAGCTACCTCGGAAAGCAGCGGTTCGGTGCATAGGAGTTATGGCCATTGCCTTGAATCTGCGCGCACTCTTTGACCATACCAGTTTATTGAAAAGGTAAGATGGGGTTTCGTGCCTTACCACCCCGAAAAGCAGAGTGGCAAGGTGCAGGCGTCGGCGTGTAGACATGTTAAGCAAGTTAGCGGCGTTCAAGTATGGAGTGATGTGGGACCGGGGAGGGACTCGGAAACAAAAACGAGCACATGCGTTCTGCACTCGTTGTATGAGCCTCTTGGAACGACCAGTAATTCACCCGTCATACACGACATCACAATAGTTTAACCTAGATAATACAAGCGATTCACATAGGTCGACACGCAAATCGACACTAAGGTAATCACGTATATTATATAGGACTTTAAGGTGATAGAAGCAGTTACTCACAACATTTAGTATGTGGTTCTCAAAGCGCAATTTCTCGTCCATAAGAAGGCCGAGGTTGGTTGCTTCTACCACCTGCTCTATTGGTTCGCCCATGACGGCGACATTCCCGGAAGTTCGAGCATCAAGGGTATTACGGATTTGATGTTTTGACCCGAAAACCACATACTTCGACTTGCTAGGATTAAGAACCAAACAGTTCCTCTCCGACCAAGAGGAAATATGAGCAAGGTCCGCATTTATCGTGTTAATGGCAGCAGATGTGTCTGACGGCGCACTAGACAAATAAAGTTGCACGTCGTCCGCGTAAAGGTGATACTTACAGCTCTTTATACTGTTAGTGATGTCAGCGCTATACAGTATAAAGAGCAGGGGTCCAAGTATTGAACCCTGCGGTACTCCTCTTGTCACAGGACAAACAGAGGACCGCAGAGCACCACCATCCACCCTACGCAACGAAACTGCCTGCGTACGGCCAGACAAATAGCTACTGAACCATTTTGTTGCAGTTACATCAAACCCGTAATAAGACATCTTGGATAATAGAAGAGGTACGCTAATGCAGTCAAAGGCCCTGGAGAAGTCTAAAAGAACTAAAAAGGTAATTTTACCAACATCACGAGCCTGTAGGATGTTATCGACTACATCGAGCAACGCAGTAGCTGTCGATCGACCCTTGCGAAAACCCGACTGCAGTTCAGGGAGTATGCTATTTTTTTCCAGGTAATCGGACAGCTGATCGCAAATTACCCGTTCTATTATCTTCGATGCACAAGGAAGAATACTTATAGGGCGTAGTTGAGACACGTCAGTAGGATTTGGTTTTTTAGGTAACGGGATCACCTGAGCGATTTTCCAGTCAGCTGGGAAAGTCATAGTCAGAATGCTCATATTAATAATGTAAGTCAGTACGTCTGTAGTTCTCGGTAATGTCAGAAGCAACATGTCAATGTCAATTGAGTCGAGTCCTTTTGCTGTAGTTTTTATTGATGTAATGATTTTTGTGACGGCAGCAGCTGTGGTAGCAGAGAGCGTGAAAGTGTTGTCGTTATGTCTATGAAATTCAAAAAAAGTCAAGTCAGATAAAGTCATGTCCTGTTTTCCAGGAATATTAAGAAAATGTCGGTTGATCAAGTCAGGATCATCAAATTGTGCCGGGAGGTCAGTCTGCGTCTGTGAATCTGGAAGAACAGTGCGCTTTAAGTTTTTCCAGAGAGTCTTCGAGTCAGTAATGTCATTGATATGGTGCGTGAAGAAGGCGCGTTTAAATGACAGTAGAGTAATCCTAACGTACGAAAAGTAACGTGGTTACCCCTCTGGATAACGAATTGCTCCATTGCATCAACTTTTCTTGAGACATACCGAGACCGGAACTTGGTAAAAGCCTGGTTAGTTCCGAGCCGGGACCGGAACAACCGGTTACCCTAATGAGGGTTTTCCATAGGCTTATTTTTGGGGTAAATATAGGTAACCATACGGTAACACTAAACAAAACCCTATCTAAATAGGGTTCATTTATGGTTTCCTAATGGTTACCACATCCGTTATGCTTACCATAATAATCGGGTTACCATATCAGTCAGGTTACCTTATCATAAGGTTACTAAAATAATAGGGTAACCAAATCGATAGGCCTGAAAAGGGGTTTTCCGATCCTTAGTTCCGAGTTCCTTCTACGAACGATGGCACGACGTACAGTGCAGCTAATTCTCAAAACACATGACAGGAGACAAACGAATTGGTTACCCCTTATTGGAGTATGAGGTATTGTTTCATCATCATCATCATCAGCCGAAAGCTGGACATAGGCCTCCCCTAAATATTGCCACAAGTAAATACTTAAATAAAAAATATATATATGTAATCCGACTTTTCAAGAGCTTATTAACTTGTTACTTTTTTGATGTCTGTATTGTGTTCGATTTTGTCTCTAGGTAATTCAATAATATGCGTCCAAACTTAAAACGACTGTTATTCTTTTGAGTTCATATATTCACGAATCCAGCAACATACAAACTGGTTTGATGTATCCACAATTAAGGTACTTTAATACAAGATACAGTATATATCGTTAAATTTAGATTATATCAATTATTTGATATAATGTAAATTATTGAACGGGCTCTTAAATGATAATATATCCGTTAAACAGAAAAAATAAAATATAAATTGTTTCCAAATTAAAAAAAAAATCCAGTTGTCAATAAAATGATTGTACTCTAACGAAGTTGCGAAGTTCACCCGAGGTCCTTTCGGTTACCTGCAAGCGTAGTGGTATATCGATGTAAGCGCGAAGACGGCGAGTTTCATGCGACTTTAGCTTGTACCGAGTCGAGGCGGTGCCGTTACGGTGTTGAAAAGCGCGGAGTTTTATACAAAAAATACTGAAGTTGAAACCGTGCCGATCCAGCGCCAAGGCGATAAAAATGCGTTAACTTTTAACATATTTATTTTACTCGTATTTAAATACATGTGAATCCAGTAGGTACTCATTTCAATTAACGTTTCCATTCATTTCCCACCGCATTTGTAAAAGCCAAGTACACTCATTTTGTTTCATGCTAATGACATGAACACATTATTATTAACAGTTAAACATTTATAATAAGTCCTTCAAAAGCCATTAAAATTCAGTTTCAGTTTGCATTTTAAACGGTTGCATATTTAAATATTACTTTTACATTACCTGCCACGGACGAAAAAGGATACAACTCGTTTATTTTTAAAGGAATTTAAATTATATCACGGTTGTAATAAGACTTAAAATTCCTAGCATCGATAAATGCTGACGGAAATATGCTAGTTTCCATTGGTCACCCTGTTTGTTTCACACAATCATGAAATCTTACTTTAATTAAACAGACACAAAAAAACTATATTTATGAATATAATTAACTTTTTTTCTCAATAGCAAAACGGGGGCAAAGTATAACCTGCAAGAGTTAACTTGAGAGTTGAGACATCGCTCGTATGACGCGTCATACGGGCGAGGTCTCAAGTTAACTCATGTGGGTTATACTTTAATATAACAGGACATGGAAAGGGAATGAAGGGCGCTGTCGGTCCGGGCGAATATGATCGCCCGCAGATTTGCAAGGTGCTCTAAAGAGGTGACTGAGACACTAGCCAGGTATAGACCTGCAATCTGTGGGAGCAGTATACGCAGGCATATGGGGCCCTTAGGGTCCAGTATAATAATGCGTTCTGGGTGTTGATGGGACTGCGTCGTTTCTGTAGAGCATCAGGGATGTTCGCGGCGGCGCGTGTGGACTGTTTTTATACGAGCATGCGTGCGCGCGCAGCATCCCTGGTGCGCAGGGTGCGCCGCAGTCCCAACAGCATTCTGCGCATGATAGCGGACAGGGTTTACTGTGTCTACATGTCGCACTGCGAGGGACTACACTCCCCTGTCAGTGTTGTTTTGTTTTAAATGTAAGTATAGCTAATTCTAATTTGTATTAGAATCTTCATAAATTATTTTTATTTTTTTTTTTCTTCTTTGAAACTTGACATTTTAAATTGTGACTACCGTAAATGAATTAAAATTTAATGCATGCCTACTCTTATCACTCAATGAAAGCATGTACAATTTCGTATGCCTCCGGGTACGACATAGTGAAACAATACCGCTTTTACCACCGTCTGCAATATTATGTTATACTATCGATTGTTATGTTATATGTTATATATATAATATCGACGAATAAAGTATTTGTATTTGTATTGTATAGCTGTAACTACTAACCCCCTAGTTTTGTAAATTCTACTAACAACATGTGTCCATGGTTACACGAAATAAAAATTTCATTTCATTCATTCATTTCATTTCATAATCAAAAATAGTGCAACCTGGCTTTGACATTTCAAAAGTATATTATTTGTCCCGTGAACAAATTATATTAGGTATTTAAGGTAACGCCCCCTAGGCTAAACTCGAATCGAATAAACCTTTTTTGAGATGGGAGACATTATTTGAGATGTTGTCAATATTACATTGTTTCCCTTTCTTTATTCCTTCATTCTCAATTGTTTATTTACGATCGAGTGTAAATTAAGGAGATGTTTTTAAAGTATTCTCTTCTGATCAAAAACGCCAGTATTGATTTTTAGGGTTCCGTACTCAAAGAGTAAAACGGGACCCTATTACTAAGACTCCGCCGTCCGTCCGTCCGTCCGTCCGTCTGTCCGTCCGTCCGTCTGTCACCAGGCTGTATCTCACTGATACCGTGATAGTTCCAGCTGAAATTTTCACAGATGATGTATTTCTGTTGCCGCTATAACAACAAAAACTAAAAACACAGCATAAAATAGTTTTTTTATAAATAATGGTACGGAACCCTTCGTGCGCGAGTCCGACTCGCGCTTGGCCGTTTTTTTTTCTGACAATAATTTTATTATTACTCTAGTTCACTTAATTTTAAGGTATTCCTTGCCTGCAATTCAATATTCTCAATTCATAATGAATGCACAATATGCACAGTATTGAGAGATCGTATCTTCAGTCCACTGACTGCACCAGTATTAGTAGTCGTAAATACAAATTTACGAGCAGCAATAACCAGTAAATATGCGGCGGCTAGACTGGTTAACTTAACTGGGTTCCGTTGGTGTACCTATGTCCAGAATTCTACATTCAATATAGAGATTCAAATGAGATATCCCTTTGACATGCCGGGGACATGTCACATTTTATTGAATAAGCGAGCGAAGCGAACGAAGTTCTCCGTTTTAGTTTGAGCCAAAAAAATGTATGTCCTGCTGTCCCGCTGTCCGGCTGGCTGTCCGGCTGTTCTATTATATAGATTTTTTTATCGATTCAATTAGGTGCTTAGTTTTTTTTTTAAACTGACTCGAGCTCCGCAGTTCACAAACCCACTACTTTTTTAGGGGCAGGGATTCTACGAAGTCAAGTTTTTTTTTCATACGTTAGAAATGTTTGCATGTCCAATATATTTAAGAGTAATATTTGCAATTAGCTGTATCTGGTAACTGGTTACGAGACTCTTTCAGAGCAGTGTAGCAGCCAGCCTGGATTAATGTCTGGAATTAGATTTATAATTTTGTGTCTGACTTTTTAATTGCCATTTGAATAAATCATATATAAGAGTGCCTTAGGACGAGCTTGCAACGTTTGTTATTGTTATTTCTTTTTATAGAAATAGAAAAACATTTATTTGTGACAAACACGAAACGACAAATAAAAAATACAATAAAATATACATGTCACGAAAAGGCCCCAACTTGACGACCGCTTTAGCCTAGTTGGCAGTGACCCTGCCTACGAAGCAAGAGGTCTTGGGTTCGAATCCCGGTAAGGGCATTTAGATGTGTGATCAGCACGAATATTTTGTCTCTGAGTTATGGATGTTTTCTATGTATTTAAGTATTTATTTCTCTATATAAGTATATATATCGTCGTCTAGTACCCATAGTACAAGCTTTGCTTAGTTTGGGATTAGGTTGATTTGTGTAAGATTAAAACACTTTAAACTCTCGCGCTTTGTACACATTTTTAAATACTGGTTTTTCCGGGTCTAACGCGATATTTAATTACCTTTATTTCTGACGTTTCGACACGGGTTGGACCGGTCATGGTCGCAGATAACTCTCAGAGAGTTAACGTCAGAAATAACGGTAAAAAAATATCGCTTTAAACCCGGAAAACACAGTATTTAAATTTGAGTAAGATTGTCCGAAAAAGAATGTCCAAACTCAACATAGTGCTGGCGATAACCTGCACTGGTCTTCCGCTGGAACCATCAGCAGTTAAACCGCGGAGGGGCATACATGGCAAACATCAAGACAAATACTCAATAGTAACATGAATACAATGGAGTGCACTAAAACGGACTTAATGAAAACAATGATCAAAGCAAGGAAAAAAAAACAAGAAACAAAACAGAAATGGAGGTAAAAATAAATAAAACAATGTATGCTTTCATGAGTGTTATACAATTTAAGTAACACACAAAATAGAGTTGCACAATGAAAAAGAAAACATAAATTAAATAAAAGAGATATGCCAAGGCTTATAGGAAAGTGTTCAGAGGTGAGAATACGATGAATAAAGAACGAAGTTGGCCAATAAATATATGCAGCTAGTGTCCATAAAGTTTTCTTAACTAAGCTAGTGTCCAAATTTATGTTTATTGAGTAGTTCTGAAACTATGTATGTTTTGCAGATTCTCTACGGGGGGTGGAATATTGTTCCAGCATTTAGAAGCTGCATAACGGAAACCACCATGATATGCTGAGCAGCCGAAGCAAGTCGCGGTGTCAACAGCTGCATTACACGCCGCCGGCTACCGCGAGATGAATTACTTGTCAACCTTTTAAAGAGATATTTGGGAGTCGCGTGCTTGAGTACTCCAAACAGCAAGCAAGCTAAATAAAGGTTTACGTCTGTGCTGCATTTGAAGATGGTTTATTTTTCTCTTGTTTTAGGAACATTTAATCACTTAAGATTACGTCAGTTCCATTGCACCTTAGTGGTAGTAGTAATTTGTAGTTGGTTTAAGACTCGAGTGACATGAGCCCTTAGTGGAATGTCAAAACAGAACCTGGCACAGACGTTTTGAACGCGTTGAATCAGCCTCTTATTTTTAACAAGGGCACCAATAAATATACACCGTAAAGTCTCAAAAATATGTACACAGACCTTATTTTTGCCACAATAAGGTTGTAGTATACATGTGAAACTTTGAGTACCTATACAAATTGGTGCCATTGGCTGTAATCGTTACGAATGCGATCCGCACGCTGGACATCTATCGCAACATCTTCATTTCAGTAACGCGAAGCTCCTGAATGTGTCTTCCAAGAACCATATAACAGGACTGTTCGTATGACGCACTTGTACACTAGCCCTTTTAATCTTCATGGTATTCTGCAATAAGCCTGTGACCTTAGATTTATTTTTGATGCCATTCGAACCAGTTTTTGGAGAGGAACAAATGTTTGTATTGCAGCAACTAAAATTAAAGAACATAAATACCCAAAAAAATTAAAGAAGGACCTTGCTGGCGGCAGCCGAAAAGCTTCATACTAATTGACGTTTAAGTATGACGTCACACTTTGCAACCTGTACTAATCGTTGTATGGACAATCAAGTAAATTGCTGTTTCAGTCACGAAATACAGGAGGTGGGGAGCAATTGCCGCATTGAAATATTTAAGCTTAGATAGAACACCTAATGCGCTAGTTAACGTCAGCCTCAGTTTATGTAATATATTATTTTTAATTTGTAAAAACAACTTTTAACTGTATTTTTGGAGTATGGTTCTGTTAGTTTAAATTGAAGAATATAATCGACCCATGTAACAAAATCCCTTTGGATAGAAACACACTGTATATTGCGGGACCCCAACAACCAATAAAGAGTTCGCATGTGTCCACTGTCATAAACAACGAAACATTTGTTTTTCTAACGGACTATGTTGGTAGGAGCCCTCTGCTGCAATTACGAGTCATAAATTTGAAAATGCATTTACAGGACAAAGAACTAGGGAAACTATTTTTATAACAGACTAGCTGGCCGCGCGGCTTCTGAAAAGAGCACAGGCAAATCTGCGGTAAAGAAAACAGGAAAATCTGCGGAAAACAACATAGCCTATGTCCAACCAGAATATTCCAGAAACTGCATTATAAACAGATGTATTATATCTCACTGCCATACATTTTGCAGTGATAAAGTCCTGCCCTAGAAATCTATGGCAAAATAAATAGATAGGCTTTCTACTGTAGCAATGTAATTTAATTTAATATATTGTATACTTGGGAGTCGGTGTACAGAAGTGCGGAATCTGGCCTCTGTAGAGTGTCCACATGGCTTAGAAGTAACCTTCTTACGCTTAATTCCAGCAAAACTAATTATATATGTTTCAGTAAGTATGATAGTACGCAACCTAATGTTAACTTAAAACTAAAAATACATACTTGCAACCAACAAGACACTACCCTCTGTAAATGCGTCGAACTTGAAAAGGTTAAATTTATTAAATATTTAGGTGTACTACTGGACCAACGCCTCTCGTGGCATATGCAAATTGAAAATGTGAACAATAGAATAAGAAAACTTAATTGGATATTCAAGATATTTAGGCATATTTCTACCAAGGAACTATTAAATCAACTGTATATAACTTTAGCACAACCTGTCATGAGTTATTGTATAACAGTCTGGGGTGGTGCTGCCAAAACAAAATTTTTGGAGGTTGAGAGAGGTCAGCGCTGCTTGCTAAAGGTGATGCACTCAAAACCATACAGGTTCCCTACAAATGAACTCTATAAAATCAGTGATCAACTAACGATGCGGAAGCTGTATGTTTTGAATGCAACACTAAGGCTACACAAAAGTCTAGATTATAACCCTATATTAGAAACCCGTCGACGTAAAAAAGACGCAGCCCCCCTATCAACCTGTAAATCTATGTTTGCCAAAAGGCAATATAAAGCGCAATCGGCATATATTTACAACAATGTAAACAGAATTGTTAATATCCACCAATTATTGCTGTATAAGTGTAAGACCGAACTAACTAAATGGCTGAAACATCTAAGCTATGACGCAACGGAGACACTATTGTACCGTGCAAATTATTAACCATACCTAATATCAGATAACACACCTACAAACACACACACACGCGCTCACATACATATATATACACACACACACACATACATACACACACACATCCATACATACATACATACACACACACACACACACACACACACACACACACACGCACACACACACACACACACACACACACACACACACACACACACGCGCGCACACACACACACACACACAAATTCAGGGTCACGGCACTATGCCTATGCACTATGATTTTATTTTAACTGTTTTTTTTATTATGGAGGAGCGGGTCTTCCTGACACAGGTATTTTTTACCTACTAGGAAGACCCAACCCTGTTGTCATTTTGTACGCGTTTTTTTATGAAATAAATCATTTTCATTTTCATTTTCATACTGTTTTGAATAAATTGTATGGATCGGAATGTTGGGCCTTAAAGGTGACGGATGAAAAGAGATTGCATGTAACGGAGATGAGGATGTTAAGATGGATGTGTGGTGTGACGAGGATGGACCGAATAAGAAATGTGTATGTAAGGGGAAGCCTAAAAGTAGCACCTATCGCGGATAAATTGAGGGCCAATCGCATTGCGTGGTATGGGCACGTAATGCGGAGGGATGAAAGTCATGTGACCAAAAGAGTATTAGGTATGAATGTGGATGGATGTAAAAGACGAGGTAGGCCAAGAAAAAGGTGGATGGACTGTGTGAGAGACGATATGAAGAGAAAAGAAGTGAATGATGATATGACGGCTGACAGAGAAGTATGGAAGAAAAAGACATGCTGCGCCGACCCCAAGTAAATGGGATAAGGGCAAGGAAATGATGACTGTTTTGAATAAATTATACCTCGCCGAGATTTTTACGCCGGTTCTTCTCGAGGCAGAAGTTTTCTTTCCGAACCAGTGGTAGTTTATCGACATTCATGGGTGCATGTCATATACCTAAATTGAAGAATTGACTTTGAGTTTTTTGACTTTACACTTATCTTATAACTGTGCCATGTCCTCATCGGACGTCGGCGACCATCTCTCGGAACTTATTTCTATCCTGTGCCATTCTGCTCAGGTTGGCAGCGTCATCAATATGAGTCCAGCTTTTAACATTATCCATCCAGGTTAGCTTCCTTCTTCCTCTACTTCTTTTGCCCTTTATTTTGCCTTCTATTATTTTCCATAGAATTTGATATTTGTTGTTCCTGAGGGGGATTTTTTGACTAGGCTTAAGCTAGTGTTAAGCTTATTGTTATTGTTGTATTTTATTGTATTTTACATAATTTGTTTGTGGTTATTTTATAAAAATTAAATAAATAACATAGTCATTCGTTTAATCGCAGACTGTTCGGCAGTTCTAATTCTAGCTTCGCCTTGCCGTTAGAAAACCTCTATAAGAAAGTTACCCACTACTAAGAATCACGACTTTGCATCACCGTTGTAAACAGCTCAGCCACACAAGTAGGCCCAACATAAATAAGACGAATATTTGTCTTCAAAGGGGTTCCGGCCCGCAAACCCCGAGTTTTGTAGTGGAATACAGCCTCTTAGCATAATAAACTGTGTGTATTGAAAACCATGAGGGGAGCGGAACGCGAGGATTCTCTTTTTTGCCGACTACGGCAGATACAAAAGGAAGGGATATGGTTTTAGCAGTTTATGTTTGTACGGTCGCGTTCTTTAATTCAGGACCCTTTTCGCAATTATATAATTTGTATTTCCTGTGCAGTTTGACTGGATTGTGAAGGTTAAGTGGGTTCCAAATTTAAGTTCGTGACTGTAATTATGTGTGTACAGTCAGGGTCTTAACACCTTTGTAATGTGTCGCAATAAACGTCATGTTAAACTGCCATATGAAAGTTGTCAAACGAGTGAAAACGACAAGGTACTTAATTGTTCAGCAGTTTATGAGGCCGACTGTACCACCGCCACCGTAGCGTTTTTGATAAATGAGGTGTCAATCTATTCGAAATTAGTATTCCGAAGTCGGGTTACAGATTGTTGAACTTTTAATTATGCTTGTTTGTAACATTATAGTATATCCTATAGTTTCTGCGCTACAAGGACGTATTAAAACGTCATCTCAAAGCCTGCGATATAACTGCTGAGGGCTGGGAGGAGGTCGCGTCCATGAGACCGGAATGGCGTAATAAAGTCAGAAAAGGTGTAGCTTCTTTTGAGGTAGCTCGAATTGAACACCTGGACCAAAAGCGCCATTTACGGAAGACTCGGCCTAGCTAGACCATCCTATGCATATACTTACAATAACCAGGGCCAGCTATACTGCACACAATGTGACCGGACATTTAAAACTAAGTTCGGCTTTGCGAGCCATATGCGTGCTCACCAGAGTAAATTGTAAGGGTCGCCGTCGTCGGATACGACAAGGAGGACTATATATATATATATAGTATATCCTATACTATTAAACGAGCAATATTTGTATATATATATATGTATGTATGTATGTATATATATATATATATATATATTTGCAATCACGTTCTTGGAAACGGCTCTAACGATTTCGATGAAATTTGGAATGTAGGTGGTTAAGGAGGCGAGAAATCGATTTAGATAGGTCTAATGTCCAGGAAAATCCTTTTTCTCCGTATTTTTTACATTTTCATCCGAGCGGAGCTCGGTCGCTCAGGGACTATAACTTAAGTAATATTAATTACGTATCTTTCTTTAAGAAGGCTCACTACAATTTATTTGCTTTGAATGGTGTAGTTTTTCTCTCCGAATTTATAATCATATATTATTTTGGAAGCCCCAACACTCAAAACGGAGACGCGGTAGACCTCCTTTTTAAAAGACTGGCCAGTTATTGCTCAAGACCGCGATGAATGGAAGGGGAGAGGGGAGGCCTTTGCTCAGCAATGGGACATAACGGGCTCGATATAATAATAATAATATTATTTTGCGTCGTTATTTATTCTTCTACATATTATATTTTGAATACCTACTCAAAAAACTAAATCGTCCGCTGCTCTATACCTATTTGCAATTATATTCTTCGGTTAAACTAACATTATGAAAAGGTTATTGCGCTTAACTTTGTAAGTTTATATGTTGCACGTAATGTCTGGAACTACGGATCTCTTATCCAAAACGACAAGTGATAAAATGGCAACCATTTGAAGCCCCATCTGATTACAGAAAATCTTTCACCAGTATGTATGATAAACCTTTAGGTTGGAGGTTGGCTGTATTTTGTCCCAATGACATTAATATGACAATATTTAATGTAAACAAAAGACAAAACCAGGTACCAAGGCATACCTCGGTACCTGGTTTTGTCTTTTGTTCCGTGAAAAATGATAAGCTTTCCCCGGAATAAAATATTTTAAGAAGAAAAACGCCCCATAAAGTAAATGTGAATGTTTGTACCGCATAGGAATGCCTGGAAAAAAGAATTCGGAATATTTGTATTCTTTCGCCGAGAAAACACGTGCACTGAAACAAAATTTGGGTCTTTTTCAAGGAATTTTCCTTTGATCCTCGTGGATACTTCAAAGGTTTTTAATTGCTTTGTTTATAAGCCTTGGGATTACATTATCGAGCTGGGTGGAATAATTTGTTTATTAAGTTAAGCTAAAGCTAAAGCTATTATTAAGTTAAGTCGGCTGAAGTGATAATCTGACACTTGCAATTAGTGTTCTGATTTGATATCGATGTATTGTGCTCTCGTTCTGTCATATTGTCTCCGCGCGCGTGGAAGCGAGCACACATAATTTACAGCTTAGAAAAGTAGAAAATCCCCCGACATTTTTATTTCAAAGCTAAATCTCTAAGCCAGCTCAACCGATTTTATTGCAACGTAGCTAAGAACCATCTTGATCACGTCAGCTTTCGGACAAAAAAACCGCAATAAATGGGTCCACTAGTTTCGGAGCTACGATGCCACAGACAGACACACAGATACACAGATACACAGACACGTCAAACTTATAACATCCCTATTTGTGCGTCGGGGGTTAAAATATGGGTATACATGTTATTGAATAAATAATTTTCTTTCTTTATTTTTTTCTGAATATGGTTTAAATTTAGTGGATTTTAAATTCAGCGCGCAACATCCGGGTGCGGAAGGATTGAGTTAAAATGTTAAATTCCCAACAAATAATTGTAAAAATACGATTGTGGACTTTACTTTATTCTAACTTTAATTTATCCTGTTCCACCGTGATACAGTTTTTACTAGTACGGGGAACAGAGGACGCTTACTCACTGATTGTTACTAGATATTGTGTACCTTACCTACTTATTATGTAAGCAGTGTATGACCTGTATGAAGGCTAAATAAAGTTATTTTTATTAAAAAAAAAAAAAAAAAAAAAAAAAATCATCATCCTTCTAGTGTTTTTCCCGGTAGTGTTCAAACGAGCCCGAGATCCGCTTTGGCACCTAATCCCAAGATTTGGCGTAGGCACTACTTTTTCGAAAGCGACTGCCATCTGACCGCCCAACTCAGAGGGTCAACTATACCTTATTGGGATTTGATGTTTACTTTCATCGAAAAGCGACTGTGATTTCGAACACAAGTTTTTTTTACCAATTGGTAGGAGCCGGGGTTCGAACCCGCGACCACCAGATTGAAAGCTCGCCTTACCGCTCGGTTACAGTGGTAATTACTAATTTAATAAAAAGGTAAATTCTGTACGAATGTAAATTTGTGTGCAATAACGAGGCAATCTACAGAGCTACTCATTCAATTTCAAAAAATAGGCCATATTTATCCCGCGGTGTTGCCTGGGATCTGTGTAACACGAGGACGGAGCCACGCGGGCAGCCAGTAAGTACCTATTAAGGCGCCGTAGGTTCAGCGAAGTTAAGCGAACAGAGTTTTTCTGTTTACAATAATATGGGTTCAAAAAAATACGAATAGTAATCATGAGGCTTTTCTGCAGCGAGATTAAGCAATTTTCGCTAAAATCACGAACATATATGCCGTAATCACACGTACCGAGCAAACGGGCGACACAGTCCTCTTGGCCGAGTACTCGGTGCGTATAGCATAGCTGTTTATACGCACCGAGTATTCGGCCGAGCAAACGGGCGAGACAATCCTCTTGGCCGAGTACTCGGTGCGTATAGCATAGCTGTTTATACGCACCGAGTATTCGGCCGAGCAAACGGGCGACACAGTCCTCTTGGCCGAGTACTTGGTGCGTATAGCATAGCTGTTTATACGCACCGAGTATTCGGCCGAGCAAACGGGCGAGACAGTCCTCTTGGCCGAGTACTCGGTGCGTATAGCATAGCTGTTTATACGCACCGAGTATTCGGCCGAGCAAACGGGCGAGACAGTCCTCTTGGCCGAGTACTCGGTGCGTATAGCATACCTGTTTAAAAGATAAAGAGAAGAAATAAAGAGCTGTAAGTATCACCTTTACGCGGACGACGTGTAACTTTATTTGTCTAGTGCGCCGTCGGACACATCTGCTGCCATTAACACGATAAATGCGGACCTTGCTCATATTTCCTCTTGGTCGGAGAGGAACTGTTTGGTTCTTAATCCTAGCAAGTCGAAGTATGTGGTTATCGGGTCAAACATCAAATCCGTAATACCCTTGATGCTCGAACTTCCGGGAATGTCGCCGTCATGGGCGAACCAATAGAGCAGGTGGTAGAAGCAACCAACCTCGGCCTTCTTATGGACGAGAATTTGCGCTTTGAGAACCACATACTAAATGTTGTGAGTAACTGCTTCTATCGCCTTAAAGTCCTATATAATATACGTGATTACCTTAGTGTCGATTTGCGTGTCGACCTATGTGAATCGCTTATATTATCTAGGTTAAACTATTGTGATGTCGTGTATGTGCATTACTGGTCGTTCCAAGAGGCTCATACAACGAGTGCAGAACGCATGTGCTCGTTTTTGTTTCCGAGTCCCTCCCCGGTCCCACATCACTCCATACTTGAACGCCGCTAACTTGCTTAACATGTCTGCACGCCGACGCCTGCACCTTGCCACTCTGCTTTTCGGGGTGGTAAGGCACGAAACCCCATCTTACCTTTTCAATAAACTGGTATGGTCAAAGAGTGCGCGCAGATTCAAGGCAATGGCCATAACTCCTATGCACCGAACCGCTGCTTTCCGAGGTAGCTTCAAGTTCGCGGCGTCTAAGTGCTGGAATGATATCCCTCCCCCTATCCAAGGGGCGCTTAGCAGATACACCTTTAAGCGTAAGCTTAAAAGCTATTTGTTGACGCTCCAAAAATCCTAATCCTAATCCTGCAGTTTTGACAGCAAAAATATGCCAATTGCACATTTTTATCTAGTTTTTATTTTTAGTTTAATAGTAAAATTTACTTTAATGTGTAACGTAGTTATTATTTTATTAAAGCTGCATGTAGGTAGTGCTGTATGTATTATCTCACTATGTATTTATGTTTATTTCTCTCTCGCCTTGCACAATTAATGATATGTATAGTTGTGTAATTATAATTGTATGACGTTTCCGTGAGTCACCAACGGTGCTGGCTGAAAATCAGCGCTGTAGGTGTCTGACTGACACCTCAGCATAATGCTGAGCCAGTGTCCGGTTCACGGCCGCAGAGACACACTTGTTACATGTTTTTTACTGTTATTTTTATTTATTTTTGCTTAATATATGTGTCCTGTGTGTTAGTGAATAAATGTATCTTTCTTTCTTTCTTTCTTTTCTTTCTTTCTGTTTATACGCACCGAGTATTCGGCCGAGAACACTGTCTCGCCTGTTTGCTCGGTACGTGTGATCTAGGCAATAGGTCTAAAATACGTTTAAAACATTCGTAACAAATTATGCACAAAAGCTAAACATATTAAAATTAGTTTTAAAAATTGGCAATATCATGTTTGAGGGAACTCAGTGATTATTTCTTTCTTTATTTAAAAGTATAAAAAATTAAAATAAAAAACATGATATCCGCGCTTCCGAACATGCACTTCCATCTCGCTCACCCTTATGCTCAGTGAGTGGGAGAGAAGACCGTTAACCTACGGCGCCTTAAATAAATTCAAGTATCTGGGTCACCCGCCTAGTCAGCCACAAGCTTGCAGTTAAAATAGTCGTTGCAGAAGAAGATTATTTTAATTAAAAAAGCTCAAGGAATTAAGGATTAAATTCTTTTAATTTCAAAATTTTCAGTTTGTTAAACCGAGAAGCTTATGCCCGTTCCGTTGCAATGAACTTTCTGCAGTGAGTAATGAAAGAAGTGGCTCTAGTCTTACCACCTTTGCTTATATAATTATTTTAATTACGTAGGTACCTGCCTAATTAAAAATGTATGAGCCGCTGCTGAAAATAAAATGCTGTCTGCGGCTGGCCATTAACTACGCCGGCAACATTGCGTCATCAGCTGTTTGGTTGTGACCATAATCTGGGTCAAAAATAGGCCTACGCTCGCTTCTCACTAACAGCCCGGCCACGAAATTGCACGGCGGCGGCAGCGGCAGCAGTTATTTTAATTCATTGCGTGTGATCCCAACTAACTACAGTGCGTTGTGCGTCTCGACCGCGTAATGAACAGATATAACGCTTGCCGCGCCGAAATTGGCGCAATGTTGTGGCCAGGCCGTAAATATTCAACAGAGTAGCCTGCAAGGTAGCGGTGCAGTGTGTGAGAAAAAAACCTGCACCAATTAGCATTCAGGGGGTAATCACGTAACGTTCCGAACGCGCGTCGGTACAATTTAACTGTCAATTTTCCATATAAAAAGTGATATTTAGACCTACCCGACGTTTGTACAATGCGTTACGTGATCGACCTGCTAGCCTCGTTCACGCGCTTCCTAATGAAAATGGTAGATTATTTCTTCGCATAGCGCACCGCTACCTCGCACTGCTGTTGTGGTTACTAGTTCTGAAGTTGTGAGTCTTTATCGCGGTGGCCACAGCATTGGACGTGACTCGACCAAAGATTTCAGTAACAGTCACGTGGTTGGGGTTTGGGCCAGTAACAGGCATTAACGCATCCCGTCTGGTCCCTAGAACGAGGACAGGTATAACGGACTAACCGCGGTAAAAACCTTGAACTACCGTCGAAAACCCCAACGGGTGCAGGCTCTGCCTTGTATAAACTATTGAGGAACGTCGTGAGATCCCGTTCAGCATTCGACCGCGTGAGTCCCGGTGGGCGACCTACACAGGGTAGCAGGCCTCTAACATTATGCGCCAGTTGAACCGGCATATCCAGCCCTGTGGGATCGTTCTTTGTGGGGTGTTTCCTGACCCCCCTCGATCCCATTAAAGTGGAGGCAGCAAATGCGCGGAGTGCCTGGCTCTGCTTCCATCCATCCGTCCGCACCGTCCGTACGTTCCGTCGCCGGCAACTGTGTCACCCAAAGAGGATCTCTTGTTTAAGGTGCGAGCTCCATATTGCCATGGTGATTATAGTGCATCGTTTCCGAATCTGCGGGTAGTTACTCCCGGGCATTTTTTTGGGGGTAGTATTTAAAATTGATGAACGATATACAGTATAACGGCTTGCGGCCGAGCTATACCCAAGCCCGGCCAAGCCGTGCCGACACCGAGCCGCTTCCGAGCCTTGGCCGTGGCTCAGCCGGGCTTGGGTATGGCTCAGCAACGCAAAAACGCCGTCGTTTTTCTTAATAAACGCCCCGGGCCGGACA
This sequence comes from Epinotia brunnichana, assembly GCA_963854355.1. Classification (NCBI taxonomy): domain Eukaryota; kingdom Metazoa; phylum Arthropoda; class Insecta; order Lepidoptera; family Tortricidae; genus Epinotia; species Epinotia brunnichana. Next base: position 25,331,187 of record OY977949.1, read on the forward strand.
CGGCCCGTTCTAGCGTGAGTCATCCTTAAGCCGTTATTAAAGTTCGCTGTAAAATCAGTTCGGTTAGGTCACGGGGGTAAAGATGACATGACATGACACGAGACATGTTTGAAACCTGTGTAAAATATAGAAATAAGAACCATGCACGTATTATACATTATACAGGATGGGCCATACATTTTTGCAAATGGCAACACTGAAAATCTTGTATAATAATAAATTATATAGTTTTGGAGTGGAGGAAAATTTTACATTACTTTATGCAGTTTTATTTGCAATAAAGCGTTTTACTGATCTACAACGAGCTTTTTGTGTTAAACAGTTTTATAAAAGCAACAGTTTGTATGGAACCGTTCGCCGCCTATTTAGGAGGAAGCCCCGATCACACTCCCGCCGATTTTTTCGTGCGGGGATATTTATAAAGTCGAGTTCTAAATTAAAACACCGAAGGCAACATCCAAACTCAAGCAAAGCATCCGCGATGAGATAGTCAAGATCCCTCGCAGCATGTGTCAGCGATTGACCCAAAATCTGCGTAGTCGTTTGCAGGAGTGCCAGCGACAGCGAAAATAAATGATCAGGAGATTAACTTTCATGGTTTTATTTTCATCAAAGTTTCAATAGTGCAAGAATTTTTGGCCTACCCTGTATTAGACATCATCTGTTGAAAGAATGTTACGGTACGAGAATTTCATTTATAATCTACCAGAGATCATATAAATTTTCGACTTAGTGAAAACCACCGCAATGCAGCATAGGCATCTAAACGCCATCTGTTGAATGTAGCAATATTAAACTTAACAGAACACACTAACTACTACTTAATTGAAACTGTTGGATGAAATACTACATCATTAATTATCGGTTTAGCCCTGAGCCCTGCTTCTGTTATGATTGAGAATTAAAAAGTTCCAATCGATTTATGCCTATATATTATGCATCTGTATTTCCTTACAAACTTCAGACTAACAAAGCGTTTTGGTTAAATAACTTGTACTTCAGATCGTTAAAATTTCGGTTTCATCATAATCTCAACATCATTTGTTTCTAGCCCGTACTGCCCCACTGCTTGGCAAAGGCTTTCTTCGTTTTCCTTCACGCTCCCGAAAAGCGTTGAGGTCATCCCGCGCCATCTCCGTTTCACATTCCTGTAACATGTAATTTTGTGTAAACAAAAATCATAACTTATAAAAATAACTACGTTTTTTTTTAAATTTCAAAATGGTCCTAGAGAGCTGAAATTTGGCTAGCGGGATCCTATAAGTCTCTTGAATCTGAAGATTTGTTTTTTTTTCTAGCTTTAATAAAAAAAAATTTTTGGAATTTTTTTGGTTTTTTTTTTCCGGATAAACCGCTAGACTTTGGAATAGCTACCGCATTTTTATACATGTAGATATCAAGGTATTACTTTTTAAAAGTTACCGTAGTGCCATAGTTTTGTCAACACAAAACGGTAGACGCAATGTTTTAACTTTAAGGACATCTCATTTGTGACTTATAATAGTTATAATTATTTAATATTTTATTATGTTTTGAATTGATTTATGTTACCTTATTAGAATTTCTACGTACTTTTATAATTATTATCTAATTAATATACTTGAACATGTATGTAATAAGATCATAGTTGACATTTTAATATAATTTTTAAATCTTTAATTAAGTATAAAATGTATTTTGCCTCAAAAATTCAAACACAATTTATATTGTTTCATGAATAAATGACTTATGACTTATGACTTATGACTAGCCTTCAACCAGCAATGGGCTAGGACATACCGACAGGTTAGAAGACACCAAAGGAGGACCAAACTTGCAATTTCAGTGCATTAGGAGATTTGTCTGAACGTTATACTCGTACTTATACTAAAGGATGATTCACGCTAGGACGGGCCGTGTCCGGCCCGGGCCGTTTTCTAAGAAAAACGACGGCGTTTTTGCGCGGTCGAGCCATACCCAAGCCCGGACGAGCCACGGCCAGGCCGTGCCGACACCGAGCGGCTTCCCACTCGGGTCCGAGCCTTGGCCGTGGCTCGGCCGGGCTTGGGTATGGCTCGGCGCAAAAACGCCGTCGTTGTTTCCGGAAGCCATACATGTATGTCCCGAAAACTTCATAAATGCTTTAGCGTATTTTTGCAGGAAGTAATTAACGAAGTGATAATTAACCGCGATTTCCAGTATAACCGCGTTAAATTTAATTAATTTTCATCCGATTGGTCAGTCACTTGTAGAGCACAATAAAATTTAATAAACACATTGCCACCGACTCGTTTAAACATAATTGGAAATTAAGGGAGCTTAATATGTAGTAAATGATTTCGGTTTTTTAACGAGCTTTCGAAAAAGGAAGTAGGTATTCCTCAATTCGACTGCAGGTATTTCTTATGATGGATTTTGGACGTAGGTATTGGGATTCCAAGATTGACGTGAACATTTGTGTTTGCAGTAAATTTGGTTATTTAATGATTCTGTCAGTAAATATTTTTTGCTTACTCAAAACAACGACGTATGGCATTGAAACGTGGTCGCTTACTATGAGTCTCATAAAAGGTTCAAAGTCACCCATAGGGCAATGGAGAGGGCTATGATAGGAGTTTCTCTGCGTGATCGAATCAGAAATGAGGCTATCCGCAGCAAAACCAAGGTAACCGATATAACCCTCCGAATCATTAAACTTAAGTGGCAGTGGGCGGGAGATTTTGCACGTAGAACAGATGGCCATTGGGGCGAAAAGGTTCTCGAGTGGCGACCACGTACAGGAAAGCGCGGCGTGGGTAGGCCTCCCACAAGATGGACTGATGACCTGGTAAAGGTCGCGGGAGTCCGCTGGATGCGGGTGGCGCAGAACCGGTCATTGTGGCACTTTTTGGGGGAGGCCTATGTCCAGCAGTGGACGTCTTTCGGCTGATATGATGATGATGACACTCAATACTGTACCTACATCGAAAAAAATAAATTTGTTTCAATATGACACGGTTTCCTAAATTGCCTTTGTTAGTATAAATAATAGAATTGTCAGTAAAAACTGGGCTTTTGGTACTTACTTTGATCAGTTTCAAATTAAATAAAACCGTGTATTGCGAACAAAATCATATAATAATGTAATTTGTACGTGTGTGAGGTACAATACGTGTCTCTATATGCACACACGTGACATTTTTAGTGTTTTGTACCAAAATTGGTCACACGGAACACTGTTGCGATCACTCGGAGTATGTCTGTCTCTCACAGCCAGTTTTTTTCAATAAGTACATATATTATTAGAGTCTGCGGAAAGAATGAACTGAATAGGTACTTAACCCATTCATGGCCAGTGACGACACATATGCGTCAGAGCGCTTCGAGCGCTTTCCTGTACATACGAGGTTTAACCTGCTACGGACTACGGCGTAGCGCTACGAGATTAGCCCGGCCGTGAATGTGTTAAGTTTGTATGTTCGGTGACAAAGCATTATTATGACACCACACCACCCACCGTGCTGATTATTGACGGAGACGGAAAGTGGAAATACCATCCTCAAACTATACAAGCAAAAACCTGTCGAGTTTGTGGCTATGCAAAAAATACAGCTGGCAACAAAAGCTTGCAATAAAAACGTTTTGTTTTGGCAAAAAAGTTTTTTTTTTATACCACGTCGTTGGCAAACAAGCTTATAAAAAATAAAATAAAAAAAATAAAATAAAATATCTTTATTTCAGATCATTCCATTCCATACGTATGTAAACTTATTTTACAAATGTACATAAGGTAATTTTTTATATATTATTACAATGCTATCCAAGTATAATTATTGACTCTGTCTGGTCACGACCACAATGCGGGGACCATTGCAAGTTTAGAGGAGTTATGCACTTTTGCCGTTCCTTAATTTCACGACTTATCGACTAAAATTTTTAAGTGTCCAACCTATGATGACATGACTGTTTTCAACAAAAAGCTTGGCGTGCTCTCAAATTCTGAATTTCTTTCACAAACTATAGTTCGTGGTTGCTATTTCCACTTTCCGTCTCCGTCAATAATCAGCTCAGTGGTGTCATAATAATGCTTTGTCACCGAACATACATAAGAACCTATTCAGTTCAATCGAACTTAGACAAAAAAAAGCGGCCAAGTGCGAGTCGGACTCGCACATGAATAATGTTAAATAAATTGCGGTTTACGATTTATGACGTATTACTATATCTCGTTCAAACCAATTTTCGGTGGAAGTTTGCATGATAATGTACACCAATTTTTTTTTAGTTTTATTATTCTCTTATTTTAGAAGTTACAGGGGGACACACACACACACACATTTTACCACTTTGGAAGTGTCTCTCCCACAAACTATTCAGTTTAGAAAAAAATGATATTATAAACCTCAATATCATTTTTAAAGACCTATCCATAGACACGTATGGATTTGATGAAAAAAAAAATTTTGATTTTCAGTTCTAAGTATGGGGAACCCCAGAAATTTATTGTTTTGTTTCTATTTTTGTGTGAAAATCTGAATGCGGTTTACAGAATACATCTATTTACCAAGTTTCAACAGTATAGCTCTTATAGTTTCGGAAAAAAGTGGCTGTGACATACGGACGGACAGACAGACAGACAGACAGACATGACGAATCTATAAGGGTTCCGCTTTTTGCCATTTGGCTACGGAACCCTAAAAATGGGACACAAATTTTGAAAGACAACTTTCATACATACATACTGCGCAAGTAAAACAAAAGCTTGTAAATAAGGGCATCTTTGCTAGCAAACTGTCAACCTGCCAACTCTATTTACCTAAGTTATCCTGAAACTCCAACTAGTAAAATTACCCTGCTATTCAAAGCTAGTTCTTATTATTATTATTTTGTTTGTGGGCCTTAATATGCCGCTTCGACCAGCAAGTGATCTATTGTGGCAGCCCTTGTTTTAGAGTTCACCGTTAAGTCCCGTTGCCTCCAGGAAATTCCAGATTCTTTGGGCGGTGAGATGTTGTACTTCTTGTGGGTGCATTATGTGCCGCCCTAGGTAGGTACTTCTTTTATGCATGAGTGGTCCGCAGGAGCAGAGAATGTGCATTGCAGTCTCCTCTGTCTCCTGGCAGAACCTGCAAGTTGTTTCCTGCTTCATACCCATTTGAAACAGGTGTTTGTTCAATTTGCAATGTCCTGTCAGGATTCTTGTCACTGCGCAGGTTTTGTGCCTTTTGAATTGTAATAACTCTTTAGACAGCTTACTATTGAACCCTTCGATCAGGGCTTTTGCTTGTTTTTGTCCTTTGGTGAACTTCCACAGCTTGATTGCCTCTGATTTTTCCGAGTTGTTTAGCAGAGAATATGCTTTCCGTTTTGTGATGCCACAGAATGTCGGAGTGCCCTGGTACCCATCTAAGTATGACTTTGTTGGAGTTCGCCAGGGTGTTTAGATTATTTTTACAATTCTGGACTAGTTTAGAGTAGGACTGTAGTGATTCTAGTGCCAGCAGAGCAGCTTGGCTGTCCGAGTTGATGTAGATATGTTGGTTCCATAGGTTTCTTTCAAGATTGATCTCCACGCATTTATTTAATGCGAAGAGTTCAGCCTGAAAGATTGAGGCCTCCTTCCCCATGCTGACGCTAGCTTTGAACTTTGGCCTCTCACCGTAGATACCACATCCAACATCATCACCTTCAACATCAAGCTAGTTCTTAATGTAAAGGATATAAGTTGTTTGGTTGTGTCTTATTGTAGTACTAACACTAGATATACGAGGGCGACACTGAAAGTCTTTAGAACTGGCCACTTGTAATAAATATAATAAAAAAATAAGTTCAAAATTTGAAAATGGAACTCTTTCTTAATATTTTTGTGTACGAATTCCACTCGATTGTCATTTGTTTTACGATTTGGCGGCAAATTGAAAATTGTGTGTACTACGTGAGCATGAATTTAACGCGAGAAAAATTTTCGAGCAATGATTTTTTACGACTTTCGATGTAATTTAAGTCAACAAGAAAGTTATGATAGACTTCGATTGGCCTTTCACGATGAAGCCCCATCTCGTGCTACTATTTACAACTGGTTTAATGAATTTAAACGTGGCCGCACTGATCTCACTGATGATCTGCGTGAGGGCCGGCCTTCTACGGCGACTACTGAAGATAACATCAGTGTTGTGCGGCGTATGATAAAGACTGACAAAAGAGTAACCTATCAGCAGATTCGTACAAGCTTAGCCATTGGTATGAGTCAAGTCCACAAAATCCTCCATGAACATTTAGCGGTGAGGAAGCTTTGTGCCCGGTGGATACCTCATAATTTGACAGAAGCCCAAAAAGTCCGTCGTGTTGATTGGTGCCGTGAAATGGGTCAAAGATTCAACGGAGGTGACTCAAATGCTGTGTTCGACGTAGTTACGGGTGACGAAAGCTGGATTTACTGTTATGATCCTGAAACTAAAAGACAGTCTGCTGAGTGGGTGTTTCCTTCCGAGGAGTTGCCTACTAAAGTGAAGAGAGGTCGAAGTGTGGGAAAAAAGATGGTGGCCTCGTTCTTCGGAAGGACTGGTCATTACGCAACAATTATTTTAGAGGATCAAAAAACAGTTACTGCGAAGTGGTACACTAACAATTGTTTACCACTTGTCTTGGAAAAAGTTCGAGAAAAACGGCCTCGCAGTAGGATCCTGCTTCACCACGACAACGCCTCATCGCACACCGCCAAGCAAACGATCGACTATTTGGCGACGGCAAACGTGGAATTACTGGGTCACCCACCTTATAGCCCCGACCTTGCACCTTGTGATTTTTATTTATTCCCAAAAATTAAAGAAAAACTTCGAGGAAAACGTTTTATGGACGCCGACGAAGCAGTGGCTGCGTTTCAAAAGGCCGTCGAAGAGACCCCTAAGGACGAGTGGGCAAAGTGCTTTTCTCAGTGGTTCTATCGAATGCAGCGATGTATTGATGTGAAGGGAGGCTATTTTGAAAAGATATAATAAAAGTAATAAGTTGCTTGATTGCTCAGTTTTTGATTTTCTAAGAACTTTCAGTTTGACCCTCGTATATAAGTTATTGTATTAGCTAACCCTATGGACTTCTGGTCTGAAATAAATAAATATAATATAATACATAATAATAATAATAAGAAATAACAACATTGTTACAATATACAGACTCATCCCAAGATAACAACAAACATATAAACCATTCTTACGCGTCAGAACAAAACATTTTATTGTTTCCTTCCTAGATACTTAACACTATGAATGCCTTGCCCTAACAAAGGTAAAACTAAAACAATAAATGGGGTACATTTGCGAGTCGCTTGTCGGTTATTATCCGTTGATTTTAATGTCCTGGCAACAATGGGGCCTTTCAAAGGCCTTTCTTGAGTGACAAATGGAAGCAAGTATACTTCCTTAATCCAATTGGAGTTTTAGGGTGGGACTTACGGGATCGTGGGATCGTCGAACAAAACAAAACATACCATCATCTAATCCAGTAACCTTGTCGCCTGAAAGTACGGGGTAGTTTGCGTAAATCCGGTGAATTTTGAAAAGCTTTATCTCGGAAACTGTTGGGGAACAATTCTAGTCTCATATTATAGGAAATTTCTAGGCCTGTGTCCAGCAGTGGACGTCTTTCGGCTGATATGATGATGATGATGATTATAGCAAATTTAGTCTACTATAAAAATGTCCTTAAAAGGTTCTATGAGTTCTTTAGGGATTTCGTGGTATTTTCGATTTTTGACAAAGTTGCGTTAACGTTCATAATAGATATTTTTGTAAATTGACATCAATATCAATATCATTTATTGCATCCATAGTTGTACAGATCTTATAATAGGTACATGAGTTCCATATGGGACCTGATAGGGCGTAGCAATTTCTATTTAGTTTTATTTAATTACATGCCATTTATATGCTTAACATTCCTTAAAATATATTTTTTCCTTAGGCAGTTATTTTATGAATCATGCACATGCATTTCAATCTTCCTCTAATTACTAGCTAGGTCACATACTACCCATATCTAAACATAGCTAATTATTTATCATGTGATCTTACATTTTGAATTCATAAATCACTTAAACTAAATCATATCATTTTTTTTTATTTGAACTTAAAATACCTCTTGAACCGCTTATTATTTAAATTACGTCATCAGCCAATTTTCCTACAAAGTTCGCCAAAACAAAAAGCTGTGTGACACATGTAAGTTTCAGTGAATACATAAGTCCTGCATGAGCCTAAAAGGCTTTTGCGGCCGCAGTCGTTGATGTTCTTATCCAAAAGGCTGTATTTTACTTATCAAACTACGTTACTTAAGTCCTTGTATTCCTTAAGCTCAACACAGAGCTGCTCCTACTTACAACTAAACTATTCTTAACCATCTTGAAATTATTTTGGCTTAGGGAAATGTAGTTTGTTAAGTTACTTTATAATGACGCAGTTGGCGTGGTAGTTAACGTTGGATAATACAATATATTTAATTTTTAATAACTTAAAATAATCGTTCACACATAAAAATAAACTCAAATTAGTTAAAAGTACTTAACTTAAAATAATCAGAGTCAGCGGCATTGTACACAAGTTGGGACTGAATTCTGTGAGTGTGAAGAATGTGTGTTTCTCTGTGATATATGTATACCATCTTCTGTACCACGTTTTACGCAAAATAAATTACTTTACTATACTTTACTTTACTTTCTTAATAATTAAGTATGTAACATAAGAATTACATTTATTTATTTTCTGATATTGAAAATTGTATGTTTCCTTTACAAATTTATTTATTGTATAATATTGCAAGATAAATCTTAAAATTATAGAATCACTGTAAGTATTTTATGAATTTATCTCATAATACTATAATTCAGAAAAAAATAATCACTGTTTATTGCGTTTTTATACATGTAATAATTGCGTTTTTATACGCGTTTCTGCAGTGCATCAGGTATGTTTGCGCTCGCGGGAGCGGACGACTTCTACGCCATTATGCGCAAAAAAACTGCCACCTTGCTCTGCAGACTTTGCGCTAGTTCCAACTCCATCCTGAAGACCATAGCCGGGCGGTTTGACTCGCGTATAATGTGCCATCTTATACAGATGCACGTCAGCAAAAGGTGACGCCGTTTTGTATGTTAACTGAATTTGTATTTTAGTTTAATTTATTTCCATTTAATTTATTTTCAATTTAATTATTTTTTTAATTTCAATTCTTATTATTCCAATCAAATCAATGGAACGCCATGTAATTTAATAAAATCTTGTATGTACCTAATTCAATTCCACACTAACAAAGCTTAAGCTGATTATTGTTACTAACAAAATACCTATGGACCAACAGTAGTCTGAAATAAATGATTTTTATTTTATTTATAATAATATTTTGAGCTTAACTACTAAGCTTAAATATTAAAGTACTATTATAAAATATTAACTAAATAACCTGAGCACGAAAACAGCATACTCGCGGAATGAACCATTACATACATTATTAGATGCGATATCTAGTTAAACACACATACAAAGTTCATAAGAATATTATGCACTATTCTAATTCAATGTTCAACCTAAAAACCCATCATTACAGAAGATAAAGCAATTCCATGTCAAATTCTCAGAATTTTTTATTTATTTTAAGATTCAATTTCACCTGGAATAGGGTTTATATAAGCTATACTCCCACGAAAATAGCAAACATTCACACAATTTGACTGATGTTAAGCACACATAAAGCTGTTGCTAATCCCTTGTTGATTTGAGGATTCGTTCATTCATTCGTTCGGTATCTTCTCAGCACCCCTTCTCGGTGCTAGGTGGCTCCTCAGCAACCCTTCTCGGTGCTAGGAGGCTCCTTCTGCGCTTGGGAGCTCCTGGAGTGGGCCGTCATTTTGAGGACGGCAATGAAGAATCTTCACATCGACGGCAAGAGATAAATGCAGTTCCTCCACTCTCAATACAGCGCATCTTTAGACGCTCTATCGACCTGGTGGTCGGTACTGCTGGATCCTGGTGGAGCACATATGTACAGAGCAAGTACCTACGTAGTGGTGTTTTAGGACGGCATTCTACTTTAAGTTAAAGGTACTTCCCCAGTTAGACATATATACATTGACGTACTGCTCTGCCTTATCTCGTTAAAACCTTTATGCCTGTAAGATGTTTCAAGGCCACTAAGTAATGTGGGTACTCAGTGCTAACGTCTAAATATGAGAACCTACAGATGTACATGATAAAACATCTGTTTAATTATTTTCTGTACTCAGCTTAATATTCATTCCCCAGCAACAACAAAGGCTCGTCACGTGCGGCAATAAAAGTAAAATAAAAGTTTTCAGACTGTGCTCAAAAGAGGAGAGTATAAACAACTTTACTTCCTATTTGGTGAACAAATGGCGTCATTTTGCTATTTCACACTGAGATACTCAAGCCGAAACGCTCCGAACGATTTTGAGCCTTGTGAGTGTAGGAATAAAGTCGTAGATTTGGATTGATTTTGTCAGTTAGGTACATGTTTTATTTCGTATTGCGTTTGGTTTGGAAACTTGTTATACTCGTAATGCTTGTTCAAGGCAGCTCAATGTTGTTTATAAAGATATTCCAAAAAATATTTGAGGGAAAGAAAATCTGACTTGATGTATCATTTATTTTATCACAAAATTATTATTATTATTAACTATTATACACAAAAGAAGATCTAATCGTACAATTGGCGGACTTAATGCAGTATTTCATTTATTCATTTAAATACAATGTAAGTTTACAGCATATTAACACCAAAACACTTACACGATAAATTATTACATATAACAGAACACAATACACGGATGAAAAGAGATTGCATGTGACCAAAAGAGTATTAGGTATGAATGTGGATGGATGTAAAAGACGAGGTAGGCCAAGAAAAAGGTGGATGGACTGTGTGAGAGACGATATGAAAAGAAAAGAAGTGAATGATGATATGACGGCTGACAGAGAAGTATGGAAGAAAAAGACATGCTGCGCCGACCCCAAGTAAATGGGATAAGGGCAAGGAAATGATGAACAGAATACAATACACAATGTCAAAAAGAAAAGTCGTCAATTATATAAGTAGAACATTCGAAATGATGAAATATGCATTATTTACCAGCATTGCATTCTCTATTGATATGATTATTCGTTCCTAATCCTGTAAAGTGTCCCACTTCTGGACAACGGCCGCCGCTTGTGTGTCATCCACTCGGTCTGGTTTGCAATCGCCATCCCCGCCTCGGACCGCCACGTCGTCGCCACCTACCTTATGTCACTAAGTCCGTTGTAAATTTAACACATCTCTTTGGATACATGCAGTAGCCGTGGCCAGCCCAGTTCCATTTAAGTTCGGTACAATATCACAATGAAATTTCTCTCCGGGGCATATGTTTATGGGGATAGTTGGGGATTATTTCCGAGCTGAGAATATTCTTTATACGAAACGGAAGTATTCTCAGAAACAGTATCACTATTAAATGACGCGCATTGCCTCGTCTCACCTCGCTGGTAAAAGTTAAGTCTTCGTTCCCCGTTGGCGCTATTTTTTTTTTTTTATTTAAGTTGTTTATTTCGAACCACATATAGTTCATATACAATCAGTAAAATAAAGTACACATTAAAAATAAAATAAGATATTAAAATAAGACAATACAATTATTAGCTACAACATGTAAGGAGTTCCAGTGCTCCACCATCGGGCATTCCAGCCTATCAACAATGGTGTTCAGGAGGCTGTTGTCGCTGCCTCGCACACGGCGCATCAGAGAGGCAACTCGTTTTCGAATTATAGCATGAAAACTATCAACTCTAGCCTCTGCAAACATTTCTGATGCGCTGCAAAAGCGAGGCAGCCCCAACAACATCCTGAAACCATTATTGTACTGGACGCGTAAGGCATTGAGAGCTCTCTGCGTGCACTTGGTCCACAAGCTACACGTGCAGAAAGTCTGACAAAATGCCTTAAAAAGGGTTATTTTGACATCCCTCGTACAACGTGCGAACCTGCGGACCAACATGTTGCTCCTCACTGCCAATGCCCTACGCTCCCGCTCCACATCGAGATCATCTGAGAGGTCCTCGGTGACCCAGTGCCCCAGATACTTGAACTTTGTGACTTTAGTCAACTCCGTTCCTCCAAGTTTAAGCGGTGGCACAGATTTCGGTTTTTTGTTTCCTGCCTTGAATACAAGTAGCTCGCTTTTCTTAGAGTTATATCTGAGACCGTGGGCCTCCACGTACCTCTCACAAATGCCAATCAAAATCTCGAGAGCCCCAATCGATGGGGCCAGCAGCGCCATATCGTCAGCGTAGCTAACGTTGTTCATAATTTGGCCACCAACTGAGCACTGCTGAGCTCATCGATCAAGTTATTTATGTACAGGTTGAAAAGCCGTGGAGACGTCAACCCCCCTTGTCTCACACTGCATTCCAACCTGTACTCCTCCGAGTAAGCGCCTGCCCATCTCACACTGTTCATTTGGTTATGGTACCAATATCTTAAAATAAAAACCAGCTCTTTGGGTGTAGCTGTCTCCCTCAAGAGCTTTTCCCACAGTAAATTGTACGACACAAGATCGAAGGCTTTCGATAGGTCCAAAAAGCAGGTGTATACCGGAGTGTTACGCGAAGTATAGTAATGAACCGTATGCTTGAGTCGTAAAATCGCTGTTTCGGTAGAAAGCCCTGGCCTGAAACCGAACTGCGCCTCATTGAGCAATATATGATGAGAAAGATTACGATCAAGCAGACGGTCCAAAACCTTCGCCACCACGGTTGCCAATGATATGGGACGGTAATTATTTTTATCAGCATTATCTCCGGTCCTGTTTTTCGGTATTGGTACAACGATGGTTTTCATAAGCTCTTGAGGAAGATAAGTGTGACCAATGCAAAGGTTGAAAAACATCGCCAACACTCTAGGCAGGTGGATTCCAGCAAACCGTAAGTGCTCAACACTGAGGCTGTCGTGGCCAGGTGACTTTCCTTTGGTCATATCTGCTATCGCTGCAGCAATCTGCTTGGCGGTATAACGCTCGTACACACCCCCCACAACAGCCCCCGCGTTGGAAGACGCTGGCACCGTTCCTAGTGGAGATTCAATCTTAAAATGCTCCTTAAAGAGCTCGGCAATATGCTTTGGCTCACACTGTCCTTCAACACTAGCGGGCATACACGACCCAGCCTCCAGCCTTTTGGTGTGTTTCCAGAAACCCTTAAAGTCTTTAGTCGTATGTCGAGACGCCAAAATATCCATTTTTATTTGCTCTTCGTGGTCCTGGCACCACTTCAACTTAGACTTAAAGAGTTTTCTAGATTTGACCATTGAATTATATACATGACCTTCACGAGGTCTCCCGTATAATACCCATAACTGAAAGCTAAGTCGCGCCTGCCCATGAGCTTCCTTTACATGCCTATTCCATCCCATTATTTGTTTCCGTGCATGACGACATTAAATTTCCTAGCATCATAGCTGATTTCGGCTGACCGCCTTAATGCTTTAATAATAGAATAATATAGTCTGTCAATAACTACTCTGTGCTCAATGTTGTCACACATAAAATCTGCACATTGCGAACACTCCGATGGAAAATCAATGACCCTGAGGTTATCTTGACATTCCTGGCTATACACACAAGTCTCTAAAGCATCTCTTTCGCCCCATCGTACTTTGTTAATTATTTTATCTTGACATACAACTTTAGGAATAATACATCCCAGATTACATTGAATCTCCAACGGAAAGTGATCTGACCAAAATACATCATGACATACCTTTACATCCATAATACAATGCGAAGCTGCCTCTGTCACTACACAGTGATCTAGCCACCGTCTGCAGCCATGACTTTCACTAATGAACGTGTATGTGTCCGAATGCAATCCCAACTTGACCACATCAGCACAGAGCCACCTCCGCTCGTTACAAAAACTAAATAGCTCATTAAAAAATAGCTCATTTGGATGGGCATTAAAATCCCCCAGGATAAAAACAGATTCCACTTCACAACTATCAATCACTGCATGGAGCTCACTTAGCACCTCCGTAAATTCCGTTAAGTTTTCAACAGCGTTGGTAGGCATATACACTGAGAAAAACAGAGCACTTCGATCGCTCACGCACACTTTGATGGCCACTAACCTATCACTTCTACACGGTATGACTGACACTGACGTAAATATACCTTTCCGCCACATCAGCGCAACTCCACCAAAAGGACGCCCTCGTAGCAATCCCGCCGATGTATCCACGGCCGACTTACTGGTAAACTCGAAATCTTGGTCAATAGTTCCGACGAAGGCCGCATTATGGGAAAATAGCCATGTTTCCTGAATAGCCAAAACGTGTGCCTTTTTACACAACTGCCTGACTCCCTCCATAGATCTTTTTATGGACTTGCAATTGAAACTTATTACCTTAGTTAGCATGTCCATAATTTGTGCTTTATAAATTTAGCCTCGTATATTTCATTTCGAATTTTTACTTTGTAGTCTACAAAACGACGGCATGTAATATCCTCTGGCCATAGGTTTTCATCCAGGAATGTATTTAACTTACTTCTAGGTATATACATTTTGTACGCTTTGTAACCAGTTTGTCGCCTCATTTTTATTGCCACTAAGTTAACGTTCACTCCGGTGTTTTCTTTTATGTACTCAGCAATGTACGGCGTTGAGACACTGCTGTCAACGTACGTAATAAAAATTGGGACATTTATATCTGCTGCTTTAAACTTGCCCGAAGGATCACTAGCCTGCCCCTTAACATCTACAAACTGATTCCGTAAGCGTTTTAACTCAGTCTCCTTCCGCAATTTATCCTTATCAGTTGACCCAGTTTTAAACGAGCCACCACTCTGTGCGACATGCGAAAATGAACGCTTAGGCGTAGTAACATACGGTGCACTGCTGTTGTTATCACTCGTTAGCTGCGGGTGAGCCGCCGAGTGGTTGTCTTGTTTACATGTCGTATGTGATGGTACCGCACACGATTTTAACTCGCCTGCAGATGAGGTGGTTTCTGCCGCCGGCCTAACAATATTTGTTAACGGCGGGTCGGTATTGTTTACGTTGAGTACTTGTGCAGGCGATTCTACCTGTTTTTGTAACAGGTTCGGTGAAATCTCATCTACAGCTGACTTCACTCGTTCCGAAGTGTGAGTTTCATCCAGTACTAAGTCCTGAGTCCAGTTCACAATGCCACTAGGTCCGCTGTCCATACCTAAGGTTTGATACTGTAACTGATTTCTATGACTACCTCTTTTAGTGTTTACAAATATGCTATATGTATGCCGAGTCCTTCTGTCCGAACGACGCTTTCACATCAGAGATATAGCTGTTTTACCGTTATTAGAGACAATTTTCTGGTCGTGAAAGTATTCTCACGTAAAAATGTATCGTTCGTATGGAAATATTTCAGTCACGATTCGTATAAAATTGTCGGGTAGCAAACTATTTACATTACGGTGAAAAGATATTAGAGAGGTAGGGCACAGCGAAATGTCATCTCGCTCGTACGTGGAGCAGCCCAACTGGGGAAGTACCTCCACCTTACAGAAGACCGCAGCCATGTAGTGTTGCTATATTATTGCATGCTATGAAGTATGTGGTGTTGTGTTCCTGGTGGTGAGTAAGGTCGCCAGAGGTCCCTAGGGTGCGCTGTGTTGGGAGTGAGGGACCTGCATGTCTCTATCTGCCAACACAGCGAATCCTCAACTGAATAAAGGATCGGCAACGCGCTTGTGATTCTTCAGGAGTCACAAGTGTCCATGGGCGACGGTACCAGGTTAACATCAGGCAGGCCGTAAGCTTGTTTGCCACCGTCGTAGTATAAAAAAAAAAAGTTATGGGCGGAGAGAGACAAAGGATTGTTGGGTTTGAATTGTGATGCTGGAGGTGGATGTTCCAAATACCATGGACAGACAAATTCAGAAGTGTGTCTATCCTCTTCCACCTCGGTATCCAGACCTGACTTTCAATCTAGTCTGTAACATATTAATATTATTAAGTAAGTATACTTTTATATTTTGCCCACACAATTTATGGTATGGCAACCTGGCAGAACCGATCTTTATTGGCAATACAGAAGGAAAGACAGCAGGGGGGCAGTTGCCAATACTGGTCTGGCATAGAGAGCCACCACCATATTATCTATAATTTATCAAGTGGTTCATCACCTGATAAATTAAAGATCTGAGAAGTCTTCTGGCTTCTCCATCCGTGTAGGAGGTTCTAGTTACAACGATCCTCAGTAATGGAGGACTGGTTGAAGGAAAAAGACAAGAAGTTTTTTACGATTCGTTTATTTTACCTATAATAATAAATTCTAAACCGACGAGCGTGTACGAGTATGAGAAATGTTATGAAAGTCAGTGAAGCGAAAGTGGTTTGTCAGGATCGTAGCAAATGGAGATCCGTGATCTCTGCCTACCCCTCTGGGAAGGAGGCGTGATTATATGTATGTATGTATGTATAATAAATTCTTTACGTGCTGAAATCTGGAATACACCATATTAACGTAGATACACAGTATCAATTGAATTTTGGACGTCAGCCAAAAAGCAATATGCGATATGATTCCAAAAATCGGCTAAAAAGAACTTCGGAACGTTTTAAAATGTAGTAATTTTTCGTTCCGCGTAGAGGATAGTTTGTGTAGAAAATAAAGTAAATATTTATAAATTGAAAGAAAATAATATTGCTTGCTCTGAAATGTCTATGTATAGTCTATCATATGTAGGTACCGCATACTAACCACTGGACTTATATTTTATATAATTTTCGTTGATGTGTAGTGTTAATGATGTCGGTAACTAGATAATGTTATACGAAATGTTTATTAATGGTCGTAAGTCGTTTAAACACAATGTCGTGTTGCAGATTTATAGATTTTTGGGGCCCTGCCAGTGAGCCTACATACCTATGAGTCCTATGACACTCTTTCTCATCTTAGTGTGAATCCCGGTTCTCCAGACTTCGGACCACGGTTCGTTGCATTCATTTTCTCCTCCACTTGGCACGGCAATTCTGGCATTTCCGGCATTTCTGAGACCATCCTCTTTCACCAGAAGCTGGTAGAGGCGGCAAAGTCAAACATTTTTTTTAAAGTTACTTGCTGCTTTTCGTAAAATGAGACTGTAGGAAGTAACTCTCTGCTATCTGTTATGTCATGTCACTAAGCTATTTCAGTAGAACGGGTTAAAATTTTCTTTTAGCGCCAATTATCCCTGGCTGGGATTTGAGCCCCCGGCCGTCAGCGTTGTAAGCCAATGTTATAACCATTCCTCTAATCAACCAATCCAAGACGAAAATTTTGCATCTAGAATTTTTTAAGGGTCAGTAAAAAAAATAAGTAGACGTTACTTGCAAATAACTTTGACTTTGAATCGATTAATTTTTCACATCCTAACCAGGTGCTACGCGTGCGTTCGTAATGTTTGTCGTCAATCTGCAAGACTTTTGTTTGCCTACTACTCGTACTTAGAATATACTTTTTATCGCATGCTGATTACGAGCCTAGTGCAGGACCTACACAAATTTGGCAAATTAATAAAGTTCCTTGAAGGTTTTTTTGGCATTATTGCACATCATTAGAAAAAAGATAGACTAGAATATTTTTTTAACCCTGATTAGTACAAGGGGATATTATTTCCCACTTCGTCAGTTGGTATAAAATTTTATGTATTTTGAATACGGCAACTCTTAATGAAACCTACCATACAGTTTTACACTTCTTAGTTAGTATTATACTTATTATACTGGCAACACTTTTCACTCAGACTTCATCTGTCAACACACGTCAATGTCAAAGTCAAAAGTTGTGAAAAAATCTTAAATAACAGTGCTTTTCGCCAATGAGTGTCCGGATCCATCAAAAAAAATTAGGTAAGAGGGTTTAGGTGGCAGTTACGTACAATTAACTGTATTATTTGTTATTTAGCATAGAAATGACTGTCTGAAACCATTGTTTTGTCAGGCTAAATGTCCTTTGAAGTTGAAGGGTCCAAATGGGAAAATAATTCCCTTTGTTCGCTCACGAACTTAAAAAAATCACGCCGTAAACTTCTTATAAATATATATAGTAAGATATACAACGTTATGACGAGTTTTGAAGCCCGTTTCTATATAATAAATAGTCTTTGATATTATTTGTTTGAGTTTAGTACTTGAACCATTACTTTATAACGTATTTTCAAACGACGAAAAAAACGGAGGAGTTTCTCAAGTCGACGCGTATATATTTTTTTATGTATGACCACGCATAACTTTTTACAGAGTAGTTCAATTTTGATAATTCTTTTTGTATTGGAAAATGGTATACCCCTAAGTTGGTCCCATATACATTTGGAAAAAAAAACCAACCTTAAGGGTAGGCAAATAGGGGATGATTGATTTTTCGTTGTTTAAATCTTTGTTTGTTTGACTTGTTTGACTTGTAAAATGGTGTATTAATATTAAACTGATGTATAATATTCGTTTTTTTTGGAATTTTGTGACAAACACAAATAAAAATGAGGCTTTGTAATTACTTTTCCAATTTTACGTTTTGTTTATATATTTATATGATTAAAAGTTTGTTTTTTTATGAATTTCCCTGTTTTATTTTTAAGATTGTATTAGAAAATAACAAAAAACAAAGAAAACTCATAAAAAGTCATAAAATGAAGAAAATAATAAAGATTACCTCAACGGTCTGACCGATTTTATCAATACGATCATCGAACAAGGGGAAATAATTTCCCACCAGAAATCACCCCCTTCCACTCCCCCCCCCCCCCCACTTTTAACGTATTTTTACTGGATCAAGATACCCAACTTACCCATAAATCGAACTCAAATATTAATTTCCAAAAAATATATGCTCTGTCCTATTCAGGGTTAAAGAATATTAAGAACTCGATCTTTTTTAGTTTTTTTTTTTAATTGCAGATCAAATTATTCCAAGACGAAAATTTTACCTAGATTTTTTTTTGAGGGTCAATAAAATAATAAGTAGACGTTACTTGCAAATAAGTTTGACTTTGATAGAGACGTACAACATCAAGCATTACAATAAAAAAATAAGAAGGCTCTACCGCTTCATTTTTTTTACAAGCTTTATATTAACTTGCACTGTTCGTATGTATGTAAGTATGTAAATATGTAAGTATGTAAGTTTGTCCGTCAAAATTTGCAATCCATTTTTCAGTTACTTCCCGTTATCCAGTTGAGCTGAAATTTTTGCAAGCATATGTATATCGCATGACAATGCAATATTATGATGACTTGGAGCTGATCTGATGCTGGAGCTGGAAGGTGGCCATAGGAACTCCGCAATAAAACGACACAACCCCATTGAGTTTGGGCTCGTTTGAATCGTCTCAATGAGTACTTGATGATGGTATGCCGAAAAGTACAGTCGGCAATAAAAGCTTGTACCAAAAATGAAATTTTTGACACATACTTATTTAAATTCAAGTTGAAACGCAGCCCTTAGAATTTTACAATAGTTATTTAAAAAAAAAATAAAAAAAAACCGCGGTCACAATTTTTTGTATGCCGGAAATGATTGGAAATAACACAAACTACCTGCTGTTTTAATTCGGCAAACGATGGACCATCAAACACCCTGTATAATAATAACTACAAGTACAGCTCTTGCATCAACGCGTAGAATTACGCGTTCTCTTCTGCTAATTATTTTTATTTACCGACGCGGTAAAGCAGTCCTTTCGAGGCCTAATTAGCCCTGTGAATGCAGACCTCATTAGATGGTACGTCCAATTACTTGGTTTAACTTCATTTATATACGATAGGTACCTTTTTATAAATAATTTCTAACTTATAAAAGAAAATGTCAAAAATATTGTCGAAAAGTGACTAAAATCGTATTGCTTTCAGGTACAGGTATACTAAATACAAAAATGTTTAAGTAGGTACGTATGCGGCTAATTAATATACGGCTACTATCAATTCAATTGAGTCTAAAGATAATTCTTACATCATTTCATCATCATCATCAGTTTAAAACAATTTCGGTGTGAAACCTTTTCCATATTAAATTTATACGGTTTGTTTGTTTAATTTTGTAAAGTATCAGTTGGTCATAAATAAACAGTTGTCAAGTATGTCGATAATTATTTTACCTCACTTCATAACATAGTTCGCCCAATTCAAACTAAAAGAAGAATATCAAGAAACTCTCCTCCTTTTCTGTAACGGCAACACAGCACAACAATAACAACACAGTTTCAACAATCAAATTATTATTCTTTAACTCGCATAACGATCTCTGTTTTGTATTTGAGTTGAACCAAGTAGCTACGCAATACATCGCGGAAATTTTTAAAACAATACTTATTTACCTTTCTTCATGCTGGAACATTTTAAACAATCTTCATAGTGAGACACGTGGGCAGTCTACGTGTACACGTGCATATGTACGGTAGAATGGGGTTACTTTGATTCGCGGGGCGACTTTGATCAAATAGGTTTACTCCGAAATCATTGTTTTTACTTGTGGGTGAATTGTGGCAGTGAATATATTAGTTATCTATCTTGCTGTATACTCGATTAAATCTTCTTAATTTCAAATAGTTTTGCTTTTATACTACATTCTAAATGATCAAAGTAGCCCCATTTTTCCCTAAAGTAACCCCATTTCACGGTAGGTAACTTGTGTAGAACCACTAACGCATTTTTAATTATTAGGTATTTAATGGCTTTCAATCCTTCCTGTTTTAGCAAGGTGGATTTGCCAATATCAGTTTAAAGGTGTTGACATATTTACACACGAGGAGAACGTTCGGTGTACTTTGGACGGTTTTTGGGGAAGATTCAGTCCGGAAACCCAAAACAAATAAAAATTATGGACATCACAGACAATCACATGACATTTACAAAGCTATGAAAAAGAGCGGGAAAGTGGATAACAGAGCGTTAATCATGCCAACATGACGGATATAGTGGAAAATGTATAATGAGAATAAAATGTCGAAAAGAAGTTGAAATTACATGCACAGTCAGTATCGATGGATGTTTTAAAGTCTAATGTTGTGAACTTGAATATATTTCAAAAGTATGGCAATTAAGGGACTCAGTTTTTTTCTTTATTTTTATGGCTTTCTCTCCTTGTGTATTTTGCCCTTGTTCTTCGTACATATCTGAGTTACATACGACAGTTATGTACGAACAACAAGGATTTCTTCGTACATTACCAGGTTGTGTACGAAGAATATTTTTTCTTTATACATATCTAGTAATGTAACTCAGTTATGTACGAAAAACAAGGATTTCTTGGTACATTACCAGGTTGTGTACGAAGAATATTTTTTCTTTATACATAGCTAGTAATGTAACTCAGTTATGTACGAAGAACAAGGTGGAAAATCACTTGTTCTTCGTACATAACTGAGTTACATACGACAGTTATGTACGAAGAACAAGGATTTCTTGGTACATTACCAGGTTGTGTACGAATAATATTTTTTCTTTATACATAGCTAGTAATGTAACTCAGTTATGTACGAAGAACAAGGATTTCTTGGTACATTACCAGGTTGTGTACGAAGAATATTTTTTCTTTATTCATAGCTAGTAATGTAACTCAGTTATGTACGAAGAACAAGGGGTATTTTGGCAGTAAGGCCAGGCCAGGCAGGCAGGGCGGTACGAATTCAGTACTGCTTAAGTATAGCCTCTGGCCTAAGGATAATAGGGTAGTAAAGTGCGTTATGTTAAAATTGTTAACGTCATGTTGCTAAATGGATAGTAAACCATCAAATTATATTACTTAATAAAGAATAAATTACAAATAAAAGCATAAAATATAGACCTTAAGCGTTTAGAAAAAATATAAAAAAAAAATTGTTAAAGTGTAGGTACATTTAAAGGATGACTCACGCTAGAACAGGCCGTGTCAGGCTCGGGGCGTTTTCTAAGAAAAACGACGGCGTTTTTGAGCGGCCGAGCAATACCAAAGCCCGAGCTGAGCCACGACCGGGCCGTGCTGACACGGAGCCTCTTCTGGGCTTCAGCCGTGGCTCGGCCGGGCTTGGGTATGCCTCGGCCACGCAAAAACACCGTCGTTTTTCTTAGAAAACGCCCCGAGCCGGACACGGCCCGTTCTAGCGTGAGTCATCCTTAAAGCTACCAAGAGAATCCTTGCAAGTTTTTATAGAAACAAAATTGTATAACAACTATGGACCTAAACGCAGTACCTATTTAGCGACCGAAACAGCAATTTATTTAAGGTATTTTATTTCAGGTCCGTCTTTGACTAAATTTTTTGGGTATTTTTATGCAGGAAAAAACGAAAGAATGAAGGACGCGTGGAGCTGAGTGTTACACAACCGACTAAGTACATTTCAATAAGTACCTACATTTGTTAAGTCCATGATAAGTAGCTTAAATGCAAACTAGAATTGTGATTACCAGGCATCGGAGTATTTGTAGCACGGTAAGACTAAAGTATGTTATGAAGTCGTTGTAAGCATTAAAATTAAATTTATACTCATATTCATCCTCATTAATTTAATTCATTAAATAAATAATAATTATAAAAATACACCACTTTATCTTCAGTGACGAATAAAAAATGAAAACGGAAAGAACATGTCTAGTCACTTTTTAGGGTTCCGTACTCAAAGAGTAAAACGGGACCCTATTACTAAGACTTCGCTGTCCGTCCGTCCGTCCGTCCGTCCGTCTGTCTGTCACCAGGCTGGATCTCACTGCTACCGTGATAGTTCTAGCTGAAATTTTCACAGATTATGTATTTCTGTTGCCGCTATAACAACAAATACTAAAAACAAAATAAAATAAATATTTTTATTGATCATGGTACGGAACCCTTCGTGCGCGAGTCCAACTCGCACTTGGCCGGTTTTTTTTTCAAAATGAGATTTTAATGTCACGCAATAGTTCATAACGAGCGCAACATTTTGACATCAAAATCTCATTTTGACAAAAAAAGTGACTAGACATGTTCTTTTCGTGGACCCTTCATATTATTTGTTATTCGTTAATGAAGATGGTGGTGTTTTTTTTTTTAGTTCTTATTTATTTTATGAATTAAATGAATGAGGATGAGTATGAGTATAAATTTAATTTTGATGCTTACTTTAGTTTTACCGTGCTACAAATACTCCGATGCCTGGTGATTACAAATCACGTTTAATATGAAAGCGTGTCCAACCAGTGTTACTTGCTATCGAATATTTCCACAAACAAATCAACACAACCAACCGTGTAAGCATTCATGCATATTGAGCTGTCAAACGTGTTAATAGATCTATGAAGTCTTGGTATATTGTGGCTTTTTCAAATTGAATCACTATTCTCTGCATATAAGGTCAAATTTAGTACAGCTCGTTTCAAAATTCAGAATCCAATCTTTACACAATCACAGGAAAATCTCCAAGCGTTATACTATTCCGATACGCTCGTTACAAAATTCATCTAAGCGGCAACTTACTACAAACTCTGTAGGTGCATACACTACATTATTCCGGTACGTTCATAAAGTACCTCAAGATCCCAAGTACGCTTGCACAACGGAAATTTCTCGTAAATTTTATAATGCAGTCCTATTTGAGATTAGACTTTAAGTTTTTACATATACAGTTCAGTTTTCAGCGAGGAAATGGTGCACCTGATCGATGCAGCGTTGCATTCGGCTGAAGCACATCAATTTGGTTGATTTTCTTCGGGCCGGGTTCTGGTTACTAAAACTCAGTTATTCATGCTTATTAAATTGGCGGAATTCGTTTGCAAGCCTTGTAGCTGTTTGCAAACTTGAGCTCTATTGTTGTGGGTATAGAAGTGAGTTTTGATGTCATGTTTTTGAACGCATGTGGTTGCGCTCCGTTTAAAGCATTTTTTCACAAATATTGACTGTTATTACAAGTATAACCCGAGACGAAAAGATTTGCGCTAGGAGGGATATACCGACGAATAGAAAAGCGTATACCTAATTGGATAGATATATTACTGATATATTTTAAGAGATAGTATTATCCGTTTCATTAACAGGACAAACAATGAAAGAGTAAATTCAAAAATTTAGAAACATCAGTCTATTTCCAATTTTCTGTGTCATCCTTTTAATTTTCAGCTCTTGTTAGAGGTAATAACTGGTCAAGGTCACAAAAGCCGTCCGGTAAGGCAGGCAACGTATACCAAATTTAATTTGATATTTTTAACAGTAGCTTTTCGATGAAAGAAAATTTGGGGGAGTCCCAACAAGGCCTTGTTTTGCCTCTGGGTCAGATGGCCGTCGCTTTCGTAAAAATAGTGCCTATGCCAAATATTGGGATTAAGCGGATCCCGGACTCTTTAGGGTACAACCGGTAAAAACCTAAGAGGATGATGATAGCAGGAAGCACCCGGTATAAAACTACTAAAAATGCTAACTGTAGTCTGTTGATACACTTATTATGTATTTATTTATTTGTAGTCTTTCTAAGGATATTACTAACAAATAATGGATCTTTGTAATCTAAACAAAAAAATGAATTGAATTGAATTGAATTAAAATTAAGCAAGCAGGGCACTATTTCAATTGTATTAGATAATAAATTGGTAACTAGATTAAGTACATAAACACTATTTTAAACTCTGACAAAAAAAAAACAAAAAAAACCTAAAAGTATGATAGGAGTAATTTAAATAGGTGCAAAAATAAAGACAATGATTTCATGGCAGTAGTATTCTACGCTATGTAAATATAACTCTTTGTTTCTTAATAAATAATATAAAAAAAACTAATTAAACTAAAATCTATCTATAGGTAGGTACATTTACGTTAAAATGCAAAGTTCATAATGAACTCTCGCAGTGGTCGACCAGTTCATTGTGGTTTCTCGGGCCAGTGCCAGGGGACTGCACTAAATCCAACATTCCTGTGGACTCGCAAAATCCTTTACTAAAAAGCGGTCGCTTTGTGTAGATCCTGAGTTTACTCGGTGAGGGCATAATGGGTAGTTAAGTTGAACAGTAGAGCAGTTATTTCTGAATTATATACAATTCGTGTGTCGTGCTAAGGTTAAACCACGACACTACATAGGCGAGCGCTGATCCAAATGTGAGAGGAATGAATTTCCGCTCCGCCCTACGTCTCTAATTGTGCTGTCTAAATTACAAAAGGTTTGTATTTCAAACAAAGACATCCACTGCTGGACATATGCCACCCGCAAAGAGTGCCACAACGACCGGTCCTGCGCCACCCGCATCCAGCGAACTCCTGCGACTTTTACCAGGTCATCAGTCCACCTTGTGGGAGGTCTACCCACGCTGCGCGTGCCCGTACGTTGCCGCCACTCGAGGACCTTTCCGGCCCAACGGCCATCGGTTCTACGTGCAATGTGCCCCGCCCACTGCTACTTAAATTAACTAAATTATTATTTATTTTTTGTTTGTATTTACCAAATTTAATTTTAAAGCTATTAAGGATGATAATCTTATCCGGCTATTAGCTTAATCCCCTTATATTAACTAAGGCTGTTTCAGGCTGCATCCATCACACAGATTATCTCCAGTTTAATTAGATAGTAAACACCCATGATATATAGCATCGGTTAGCCATAATAGAGCCGTCGCATAGGTTTATGTATGATTTATGTGAGATCAAACAATGCATAATAAGCTGTATGCACTGGTAATGCCTAAGTATATCCTTGAGAACAATATAAAACAAATAATTCTTTTCTTATAGCCTTCTGAGTATGCCATTGCCGGTTAAAGGGCATCGTCAAAAAAAATTAAATTAAGAATAGAACTTTAAACAAAATAGCATTAGAAAAGAGTTCAGTTTTATAGCCAAAGAGCGATCTCATTCAGATAACTTTAGGTTGTCGGTAATAGCGAAAACATAAAACAAAAAACCGGCCAAGTGCGAGTCGGACTCGCGCACGAAAGGTTTCATACCATTATCTATAAAATACTATTATTTTATTCTGTGTTTTTAGTATTTGTTGTTATAGCGGCAACAGAAATACATCATCTGTGAAATCTGTGTTTCAGCTGGAACTATCACGGTGTCAGTAAGATACAGCCTGGTGACAGACAGACGGACGGACGAACGGACGGACGGACAGCGGAGTCTTAGTAATAGGGTCCCGTTTTACTCTTTGAGTACGGAACTCTAAAAAACACCTCTCCAAGTCTATGTTCCACTAAATACATCAAGTACTTAACTTAGGTACTTACTAAATAAATGTATAAATATTAGGGTTTCTATAAAAAAAATACCTTATATGATTGTAGGTTATTAGGTTAAGCTATTCGTGTTTTCGTCCAACATTATTGTCTGGCTTTAATTAAAGAGATGGCTTAGAACGTTAGCTCGTAATTATATCTGTTCGGCCATCGGACTTTACACATCACCCGTTATAAACACCCGAAAGTGAGTGCAATCCTCGCCAATAAACACTGTGTTTGGCGAAGTTATATATAAGTAGGTAATAGATACTTAATATAACTTATTATTTTTGTTTTTTTTTTTATTTCAAATTTAAATATTTATTCTTGACACACAATTTACACATACAAAAGAAATAATATAATACACATTTTATGTCATGAAATGGACCCTGCTCAGCATGTTGCTAGCGTTGCAGCCAGCGCTGGTCTTCTGCAGGGTCCATTCGGTGAGAGAGCACGGTGGGCAACAACAACAGATACACATGCAATATCATAAAATATATATATATATTATTAATAGTTAATTTATATATATATATATATATATATATATATATATATATATATAAATTAACTATTAATAACTAAAGTACACACTTAATAATAAAAATAATAATATGGGCCTTGAATCTAAAACCTTTGAACGCATGATCAGTGATAGAATAATGAAACATATTGTATCAAATAACCTTCTTAATCGCCAGCAATACGCGTACCAGCCGGGCCGGTCTTGCACAGACGCGGCGCGCGAGGTGGTGGCGCGCGTGACCGCGCATCTGGAAGGCGGGCGGCAGGTCGCAGCGGTGTTCTGCGACCTGTCGCGCGCCTTCGAGATGATTGATCCTTCGCTCGTCCTTGCTAAGCTGTCATGCTACGGCTTTACAGGCAGTTTCCACAAAGCCATTGCGTCGTTCTTGAGAAATCGGAAACAGCGCACCTATGTCCTCAATACGGGGTCGGATCTGGAACCGATTGGTGACTGCGCCGTCCTTCAAGGATCAGTAATGGGAAATAACCTGTTTCTGATTTTAGTAAATGATATCACGACTTCCTGTAACGAGCCAGAGTATGTGATCTTCGCCGATGATAAGTGCATCATAGTCAGTGCTGATGATGTGGAAACCTTGAAATCAAAGCTACACCTAGTCATCAATGTCATCATGTTACATATGTCTGAGTGGTTCTCTGCAAATGGCATGCTACTAAATGTTGAAAAGACGAACATTATACATTTTAGTTTAAAAAAAACATAGCTCACTGAACATAACCACCAACAACACCATAGTACCTCAGGTAGACGCAACTAGGTACCTAGGCTTCGTAATCGACTCAGGGTTGACATGGTCATCACACATTGACTATGTATGCGACAAGCTGTCCGCCGCGTGCTACGCACTGTCTAGACTCGCGCCTACCTTGTCTCCCAGTAACTTGAGGAAAGCTTACTTCGGTTACTTTCACTCAATTCTAATTCAAGGGGTAGATCTGTAGGCAACGTCTGCCAATCATGACAGAGTTCAGAATTCAAAAGCGAGCCTTGCGAATCATCGACCGAAAACCAGTAGACCATCCCGCGAGAGACATATTTAGACATCATAACATCCTAACGTTACCAAGTGTATACATATTGACTGCTTGCTCATACATACGAAGCAACCTACAGAACTATAAAACCTATGGTAAACCCACCCAAAGGCCTACGCGCAGGCGGCACCTGCTGCAGCCCCTGTACCGGCGCTTGGCTAAGGCTCGCGCGGCACTCGGCGTTGCCGGGATCCACATATATAACTGTGTTCCCGAACACATCAAAACAGCTGAGAGTGACACCGCATTTACAAAAAAACTTTAGAAATTGCTTACTGACCTTGCGTGCTACAATATAGATGAGTTCCTGCAAAGAGATCATTGACCCTAACACAGGCCAAAAATTAAGAATTTTATTATTTTATTTTATTTATTACATTGTGACTTGTAAACGAGATGTACATTTATAAATAAAATTTTAAATCTGAAATCTGAACAGCTATACGGACCAACCAAGGCGTTTTCTAATTACCATACGTCAGTTCGTTTTGCCGAAATTGCCCCTGTGTAGATTTAATCTTTAAATTTGGACAAATTGCTACAATCATTGTTCCTAACAGGTACTAAATTGGCAACTCACCTTTCATACAGGTTAGTTTTTAACACACGGAATTACAGCTAATTTAAATAAAATTACTTAGCGAAAGCGGCACAGTTGATTGGCTTCGTGACACCATAGGAAGGCTGTTCACACTATATACTGTTATTTACAACCTGTTTCAACTGGTCACTTGTACCCAGCATTCTTGACCCTTTAATTCATTACAGCTATATGCAATTGGAGGTTGAGAGTTATAGTGGTTTTTCTGAGGTAAAGTGGCAAGCTTTGTGAATAATCCTGTATTGTGACTACGCACTTTTTCGGTGGCAGCTTTCAACGACGGAAGTAATTCATTACTCTGAAATATGTCGCCGGATTACGGGCAACGCATACTGGAAAGAGATTTGAGTTTTTTTTCCCTTTCATTGGCGCCTAAAATATGAGTCAATGACAAATAATTTTTGCAGCATTATCAACTACTACAAAATATCTTGAAAATGTCCTATGGCTGCCATTTCCAACGAAATTTACGAGCGGCTTAGCCTTGCGGATAGTGTCCCTGCCTGCGAAACTTTTCAAACGCACGTAAGGACAACTCAACTGTCATTTTCCGACACAACAAGTGACATTCACGCACCACCCTAGTCAATCATGTAACGCATTGTACGCGCGTCAGGTAGATCTAAATGTATTTTTTGTATGGGATAATGACAGTAGGATTGTCCCAACGCTCGTTTGAAACGTACCCCTGCCTCTGCTTGTCGAATACGGAACGTTTCCTACATTAGTTAGATCAAAATGTCATTTCTTTAAGGGAAAATGACAGTTGACGGTCGTTGTTCGGAATGTTCTGCACTCCTCTATGATTTAAGCTACTTATAAAACCTTTAAGTAATATGTCGTTTAGTAAAGTAATATTTAATTTTTTTTTTTATTGTGAGTCACATCAGAGCGTATTTGTTACGTTTCATAATTCCAACCAAGGACAAAGTCACGTTTCTGGGTACGACGAGAAGTCTAGTTGTATGTAATACTAGCTGCCTGAGCGGCTTCGTCCGCAAAAAATGCCGTAAAACAAGCGAAATAAATGAAATAAATTAACTTTATTCAGCAAGTCAAAATACATTATTCCAAAAAAATATATGTAGCCTATGTCCACCTAGAAAATCCGCTTTATAGACCGGTACAATAAATCTTGCAATCGTGTTGCAAGTGGTTCCAGAGATAATCAATGAATGAATGAATGAATACGTTTATTTCAGAACCAGGTCCATATTCTTGTTAGTAAATATTACTTAGATTTAAAATTTCAAGTAAACGACAATACTCGTACCCTTCAATCAAAATTATTAGTTGCAATCATGTCAAGGAAAGATAATTGAAATAAAATGAAATTTGAATAAATATTAAAATGCAAATAATTTAATATAAAATGTCAAAAATAGAATAAAATCTTAATAATTACATGCATACTTGAAATTAAAAATAAATTGTGTAATTATTTACAACGAAGGTAACAAAGATAAGGTATACGGCCCATCTCCTACATACGAATTTACAAAGCAGCAAGAACACAGACTTTTTGTCTTTGTTTTTTTGTTGTATTGTTTTCGTCCAGCCCGCTGGACGTCCATGCACACGGTAAAGACGCACGCACGATTTTTCTAGACCCTAATTATTAGTAACTAACACTTTTAGTTATTAAGTTAATTATTTTTTACTAACAAATGTGTATGGATCTTGTCTGACATAAACGATGATTATTATTATTATTAATACTAAAGTGAATATTTTTTACTAGAAAATGGTTACCCTGGACCTTGTCTGACATAAATGATTATTATTATGATTAATCGTCATCATCCTAGCGTTATTCTCGGTTATGCCCCTAAAGGAGCCCGGGGTCCGCTTTGACACCTAATCCCAAGATTTGGCATAGGCACTAGTTTTTCGAAAGCGACTGCCATCTGACCTTCCAACCCAGAGGGAAAACTAGACCTTATTGGGATTAGACCGGTTTCCTCACGATGTTTTCCTTCACCGAAAAGCTACCGGTAAATATTTAGTACATACGTTCCGAAAAACTCATTGGTATGAGCCGGGATTCGAACCCACGACCGTCGCTTGACAGCCGCATGCCTGAACCACTAGGCTACCGCAGCTTCTGTTATTATTAATAATTATATTTATTTTAGACGTGTTTCAAAACTTTCATTCTAAGTCAATTTTACAGTACGCCGTCCCTAATAGGTAATACAGACTATGAATCGCGGCGTATTTTCTAGGCCGCCTCGCGCCCCGCTTGCATTTAAATTGACACGCATTGTTATTATAATTCCTTGTAATTAAAACGGTCTTTGTTATGAAAATGAGATCGGAAATCTGAAATAGTTTTGGCTGGACAAAGTATGGTGGACTAATTTTCAACGAGGAAATTTATTCAAAAATCCATTTACTACTACAATCCGATAACCGAGAACAAACCTCACTAGTTTAAGGCTTTAAAGGCTTTAAAGGCTTTAAGGCTATGAAAAAACATACTTAGAGACGATTTCCTTTATTGTCCTCGATATCTTCTTTACAGTGTTACACAGAAGGCTCGACCAAACTGAAGATCATAAAAAAACACTGATGCTCCGAGCTCCGTTGTGATAAAGGAGAACGGGCATTTTAAAGCAATTATTCTTCTTTTTCATTGCATCCTTATGGCTGAGGGTCGGACTACACGAGGTCGTCGCTTTGCGCACTAACGCTCTCCACGCCAATCGGTTTTCAGCCATCCGGATAGACATCTGCAAGTTTCCTTTGCAGATTTCCTTTACTGCGTCGGTCGAACGGGTTGGTGATCTTCTATGGCTCGTTTTTCCTTCCACCTGCCCCACAACGATGAGCTTTTCCAGGCTATCGGGTTCTCGCCTGGCCACGTGTCCAAAATACTGGAGAAGTTGTTGCATGCATATAGTGGATAGACGGGACTTCATTTTTAATTCGGAGATAATTGACGCATTGGTGCACCGCGCAGTCCAAGGTATACCCAACATTTGCCGCCAGCACAAGCAGCGACAGCTATCATTAGGAAGTTTCAAATGATAATACGACTCAACTGTATAAATCGATGGAACACCAACCACACTGGTTTGCCCATGCTCCTTACCCCATTTTATTATTCCATTATGAGACGTTTCTCCTATTTACATGATTTGATAAGTACTAACTATAATGCGTCTGTGAAGCAATATTTTTTCTGTACACTGAACACACGTTTTATCAAGATCGCCAGATTATTACTTTGTCATCGACGTCGAGAAATGTACGATGAAGTGACATGCCCAGAAAATTGGTAACCACTTTAGGTATAAAGTTTATTTTCGCAGGATTCTCGTCGACATGTTTAGTGTCACGTGACTAAAGTGGTTGCATTTTTTTTACAATATGCGCCTAACTTTACGGGTGCTTTGAAAGAACGGTGCTGAAGGATTTAAATATTTTCAATTCTGTCACCAAGTAGATTTTCGATAGCACTGATCAGTGTCATAAAAAAAATGCTTAAGTTCATACAATTTAAACCACGATCACCGCCTTGGTTTTTTAGTTAGTTAGCCAAGCAAATTATTATTTCTTTTATCCGTCATAGATTACATGATTACACTTATGATTGATGATTGATTGATTTATAATGATTGAATGATTAAGGTTCATCGATATACCTACACTAAAATACCTTATAGGAAAAAACACATAATACCAACGCACCTTGTTAGGACACAGAGTAACATCATCCTGCTAGTGTTTTTGTTTTTGGTTGAATCCTAAAAGAGAGGCTTTAGATTTACGTAAGCAACTGCCATCTTACCTTCCAACCAATCGTTTAGGGAAAACAAAACCTTGTTGGGATTAAACCGGTTTCGTCACGATATTTACCTCCACCAAAACCGCTACTGTTAAATGACGCACATAAGTTTTTATTGAAAACCTAGTGGTATGGGCCGGGGCTCAAACCCACTACCTCCGGATTGAAAGTTACGTGCTTTACAGCTACGGTTTACGTTTAAAGTGGCTGTTACCTATAGCAGGAACAGTACCTACAGTAGAAAATATTACGTAAAGGTTCGCCGTTTGCCATGCAGTAAAGAAACACTGCAGTCAACAATGTTCGCCTAGTTATTTCTTAAGCTGTAAAACACTTCGTCAAATCACTTTCAAAAACTCCCACTTTTCTTCAACTGTTTAAAAAAATTCGAACTTTACTCCCTGCGCATTAAGGTTGCTTTTGCTTTGTTACTGATGTAAAATAGGAGATTTTTAATGTTATCAGGCGAGTTACAAAACCCATCGAGGGCGCTACAATGGTTAAATGGGAACGTAAAATTAGGCCTCATTAAATACGTTTCCAGAGTTTTATGAGCATATTATTTTGTGTCGTGCCTGGTGTTTTTACATTGTTGTTTGCAACAGTTGAAGGAAGGTTCGGCAGCCCTTGAAAAATTAGTGAATAATATATCCTTTGTACAATTGAGCAATAGATTATTATAAAAAAAATTGACGTGATTATATGTATGTATGTAAGTACATTCAGTGCCGGAAACCCGACTATCGGGTACCTACGCCGTGGGCGCTTGCCACTACATACGAAGAAACCAAGGAATCGGCTGTGAGCGTAGTGCGTAGCGATTCTTGGCACTGAATGTGCTAACACTTTCATTGCCAGAAACGCGCCTACCGGGAGCCTACGCCATAGTCGCTTTCTGCTACTAACCACTGGATCGGCTACAAGTGTAGCGAGTAGCGATTCTTGGCACTGAATGTGCTAACACTTTCACTGCCAGGAACCCGCCGACCGGGAGCCTAAGCCGTAGTCGCTTTCTGCTACTAACCACAGGATCGTTTACAAGCGTAGCGCGGAACGATTCCTGGCACTAAATGTGCTAACACTTTCACTGCCAGGAACCCGCCTACCGGGAGCCTACGCCGTAGTCGCTTTCTGCTACAATCATGGGATCGGCTACGAGTGAAGCAAGTAGCGATTCTTGGCACTGAATGTACTAACACTTTCACTTCCAGGAACCCGCCTACCAACGAGCCTACGCCGTAGTCACTTTCTGTTACTAATCACGGCATCCGCTACGAGCGTAGCGCGTAGCGATTCTTGGCACTGAATGTGCTAACACTTTCACTTCCAGGAACCCGCCTACCGGAAGCCTACACCGTAGTTGCTTTCTGCTACTAAACACAGGATCGTCTACGAGCGTAGCGCGTAGCGATTCTAGGCACTGAATGTGCTAACACTTTCACTGCTAGGAAATCACCTACAGGGAGCCTACGCCGTAGTCGCTTTCTGCTACTAACCACAGGATCGTTTACGATCGTAGCGCGGAACGATTCTTGGCACTAAATGTGCTAACACTT
Organism: Epinotia brunnichana; assembly: GCA_963854355.1. Classification (NCBI taxonomy): domain Eukaryota; kingdom Metazoa; phylum Arthropoda; class Insecta; order Lepidoptera; family Tortricidae; genus Epinotia; species Epinotia brunnichana. The sequence goes on from OY977949.1 coordinate 25,364,877, forward strand.
TTCTTCCAGGAACCCGCCTACCGGGAGCCTACGCCGTAGTCACTTTCTGCTACTAATCACGGCATCCGCTACGAGCGTAGCGCGTAGCGATTCTTGGCACTGAATGTGCTAACACTTTCACTTCCAGGAACCCGCCTACCGGGAGCCTACGCCGTAGTCACTTTCTGCTACTTATCACGGCATCCGCTACGAGCGTAGCGCGTAGCGATTCTTGGCACTGAATGTGCTTACACTTTCACTTCCAGGAACCCGCTTACCGGGAGCCTACGCCGTAGTCACTTTCTGCTACTAATCACGGCATCCGCTACGAGCGTAGCGCGTAGCGATTCTTGGCACTGAATGTGCTAACACTTTCACTTCCAGGAACCCGCCTACCGGGAGCCTACGCCGTAGTCACTTTCTGCTACTAATCACGGCACCCGCTACGAGCGTAGCGCGTAGCGATTCTTGGCACTGAATGTGCTTACACTTTCACTTCCAGGAACCCGCCTACCGGGAGCCTACGCCGTAGTCACTTTCTGCTACAAACCACGGGATCGGCTACGAGCGTAGCGTGTAGTGATTCTTGGCGGTGAATGTGTTAATTTTATTATTCATTATGATATAATTTACAGATACAATTAAATTTCCTTGATTGACTTGAATTCCTATATTATTGGTAGGTACAAAATTTGCACAATCATAAACTACTTGTTGAGGTGGTTCCAATAAGTTAAAGTTTGTAAATAACACAACTCGCAGGCACATGCCGTGTGTAACGCGTGTTAACGCGTCTTAACCGTAATGATTTCGATATCCTCATCCACGTTCTCAGTCTGTAATCGCCCACTGCTGATACTGTATTCCAGTACCAGTACGCTACTGAGTACAACCTTCCAGCACCGCCTTGCTGGTGGATCACGTAACGCATTGTACACGCGTCAGGTAAGTCTAAATGTCACTTTTTATATGGAACATTGACATTTAAGTTGTACGGACGCGCGTTCGGAACGTTACGTGATTACCCATCTGTTATAAGTAGTCGTATGTGACCTATTATTTAAACCGACTTGCACTTACTTAAGTTTACTGTATCGACGCATGTATGTGTGAGTACATCGAATCGGATGTTTGAAGAGTGGATTTCTTTTACTTGTTCATCCTTCCTCGAGCCATTTTTTGGTTGTAAGTATTGTTTATTTAAGTAGTTTTTATTTTATTTAATGTAAAGTTTAGTACCTATATGCTTTATTTTGTAATTGTATAAAGTAAAATGAAAAAACTTATGATAGCCTAGTGGTTCAGGCATGCGGCTGTCAAGCGGCGGTCATGGGTTTGAATCCCGGCTCGGTCTAATGAGTTTTTCTAAACTTATGTACGGAATATTTAGGTACCGTTAGCTTTTTAGTGCAGGAAAACATCGTGAGGAAACCGGTCGAATCCCAATGAGGTCTAGTTTTTCCTCTGGGTTGGAAGGTCAGATGGTAGTCACTTTCGTAAAAACTAGTGCCTATGCCAAATCTTGGGATAAGGTGTCAAAGCGGAAGAAGTTTTAATATTGAAAAAAAAAGGTGATAACCTTATTAACTTAACGCGATTTTTTTTAATATAATAATAGTATCATATTATTGCTATTTGTACCATATTTTCGCAGAATTTTTATGGCATATAAAGACGCAAAAATAAAGATTTTTTTTTTTTATCTCACAAAAACTTAAACGCTAGTTTTACAAAATATGTTGCGCCAAACTGAGGACAGTTTGTTGGCGGATAATACGCTCGTTAACACTGTTATTTTTATCCGAACTACTTACATTAACCCTAATAAACTAAACCAGGAAAAAGCGTTCCTACAAATAACTACATTATTTATTTAAGTAAAGTAATGATGGCTTAACTAATAATTTGGTCAATTTCACGGTAAAAATGAAGTGATCGACTCCATAAAATAAATAACATAAGTAAATAATCAAATCATTTTGCAAATATACAATGTGACCCGAAAAAATACTCATCAAAAATGCACTTATACGTATAATAAAAAGCAAGCTAAAAGTCTATAATCCATCATCAATCGACTATGCAAAACCACTCACACATTGGTACTTCAGATTTTAAGAACCATTATTACAATATTTTCCTACCAAGTCAGTAAATTAGAACTCATTAAAGGAGTTTACAAAGTTTAAGCAAATATCTCGGCAGAATACTAAATGATGTTCGGCAGCAATTTCGTAGAGCCTGATTTATGGATGATTTTATGGGGCATAAAAATACAACGGTGCAGCATTGATTAGTCAATATCAAAAAATATGGCTGAAGTTTGTATATTATTTTTAGACTTCACTTTTGTACTCCTGTGTATTACAAATAACCCAGGTGGAGCACCGATATAAAATACCAGCACTGTCAATTCTGAAGATTAGGTAAAAAGATTTTTTGAAATCGGATGTATAGTTCCGGATTATTATTTAAATACCTACACTTAAGTAAGTACTTATTTTTAAATTGCTGCTCTTCTTGAGCCGACTGGCAATGCCAGAGATGATGGCAAATGACCTGATGGTGTGTGTTTGATTCCGTGGAGTTTGAGATGAATTCTGGTGTGGGAAGTACCTGTGTAGACACAATACACCTTCCCACCTCCAACGGACTACTTCGAAAGCGGGTGCAGCGGCGGCAAACGATGAAAATCTGAAACGTATAATATAGACGTCTCGGCAGAGAGTACAACTTGTACCCTTTGCCGTCGAGACCCTCGGTTCGTAGGTTCCCAGTGTGCATAAGTTTTTTTCGGTAATTGCGGAAATCGCGAAACGTCTGGTTATGTAACTGGTGATCGAAGAGATGGCGGCTTTCTCGCGCAACATCAGCAGCGTTGCAAGGAAATGCCGGCAGCATACTCGGTACCATTCCCGGAGGACCTTTTTAAGATTTAACTTAGTTTTAATTTAATTTGGTTAATGTAAATTATCACAGATTATATTGTTATGCAAATTAAATACAATATATTTCAATAAAATCAACATTAATTCAAATGAATTGAAGCATTTATCATTTTTGCCAGCCACTCCCTCCTTATTATTACTATTAGTATAGAAGATTATGCAGCACCGCTTTACAATGTACCATTCCAGATGGCAACCGTCAGCCGCCATTTTTATCATAAACTTAATGGCGATAGTAAAAAACATGAAGTGTTTTTACAGCTTGAAATAAAAATTTTACTCAAGACTAAAATTTTCGAAGACAAAAAGGATCCACTATTTTGTTCCGATTAGTAACAAAGCGTGGATAAAAATCTGAAATTACTGACAATTACTATTTATAGCCAGGAACCCGTTTGGTGAGAGCTCGACTTGTAGGTTATTTTGTTTATGAAATGCGAGAGCCATGGTATAGTTAGGCTACGTAAATAATCGTGGCCACGGAATGTGTTAATTTTTTTGCTCAATTGCTCAAAGGTCCTTTATAGGATAGGATAAGTTTCCTTTTGTACATCGATATTATATGACATGTATTTGCTTTAACCATGTATTATGTACAAAAAAGTTCGTACTATTATACACATAAATACAAACATTTTTACTGGCAATACCCCGCTAGTTGAGTTACCTGCTCAACTATGCTTCTGCATATCATGTATCAGAAATATCATGTGATCGGCTACGCCCGTAGCAGCAGGAAATAGTTCATTGTACCACAAGTACGCTAATTAAGATATATTTTACGAACGAGAGTCTATTAGAAGCCCGACGCTGAGGGTACATAGTTTTGATGACTCGAGTTTGTGAAATTCTTAGCGTACGTGTCGCACACAATGTTTTTCATCATATTTGTGAGAAAAAAAATACATTTGAAACAAAAATAGTACCTACTAATCCTAAAACCTGATTGTATAGTATTGTTTCTACCACAGCATTTTTTGACGTTGTATAAATTACTTACTTAGTACTGATAGGTACGTGCAAAGCGTATTAGTGCTGACCAAATTAAAATATATTATAGTTCTCAAGCTCTTTAAAATTTTGTCGTTTAATCTCAGCTCACGTGTATCCAATTGGTCAATTTGGTTCTTAACCGATAATCCGAACATTACCTGCACTCGTCTCATTACTGTATAATATGTACCTATGTATATCGGTATTTAACGTCGGTATATCACTAGCAGCAGCAACCGCAAACCGCTAAGCACATTATACAGTATTATGTCGTCACAGATTGTGTACCAAGTTGTTTATGTTATATGATATTACGGCAAAGTTTAGAGAGTATTATACCTACTATCACTATGTAACAAGTTCCTTAAACTATTGTTTACTTACAGGGTGGAAAATACAATTTTGTGAACGTTACTTTGTGCTTGATCGCATTGAAGCGAAATGTATTTTTTTTTTTGATTCGCGCTTACACATGGTTGGCTTTGCGCTGACACAAGAGGAAATGCATGAACAAAGTTTATTTCTTAAAAATATGAACCACTCAGCGTTCTTAAGTCCTTATATTAGAGGGCTACGGCGATATACGCTACCTATGGAAATCTCCTTCGGTGCCAGCACACTTGGTGGGCAGTGGTCGTAGCCGATTTCCTCTACATAACAGAAAAACCACGGTATCGGAAATTTTCAGCAATGAAAGTGTTAACACATTCACCCTGCACGCAGTTGGCGCTCTGCGCGTAGGCAATTTCTGCTGCTTAGCGGAATAACCACCATCTTCGAGCGCTCGCTAGGCCAGCCTTACTGGCAGTGAAGCCCATTTTACATGGACATTATTGTAGCGACTGCAAACAGCCTTGAGCGACTCGTTGTGATTGGCAAGGAGGGTAGAAGGGCGTGAGGACGCAGCTCAATTCGATGGACCGGCCAAATCCGCTACCACCCTTGATACTAAGCTCCACGAAGCGCAAGTGCATGTCGCCGAAAACAGACTATTTATTTATTTAAATATTCGTATGTCATTACTAAATTACAGAGTTGCTTTACTTAATTATTATAATGTTATGTCTAAATTCTTCACCCATTGGGTAGTGTTTACGTCAGGTGAGTGCATGTCTAGGGTATTCTCAGAGAATTTCCGGTTCGGACAGTCGTTGATTATGTGGTGAATCGACTGCACAGGCGCTCCGCAGTCGCACGCTGGTGATGCGCGCCAACCAAATCTATGCAGGTACTCCGCACAGCGTCCGTATTCGGTGCGCAATCTGTGGAACTGGCACCATAGCCTTCTGGGTGCTGAGAAGCCCCAAGGTTTACATGTGGGGTCGTAAGTACTCGGACTGCTGGCTGGTGCGTTGGACCGCCACTCTGCTTTCCAAGCTTCCTTCATGCCGAAGCCATGATGTTTCAGGTTATGGGCGGTCTGGTAGGGAGGATGCCGGGACCTATTAATAGGCGGGCATATTTGGGTTGTTGTAAATTTTATTGGCCTCCTTCAATAGTGCTTGCTGCCGTCGGAGGTGCGATCTAGAGAAGACTATGACAAGTGGTCACGACCCTTAGCGTTGAGGATAACGACGCATGGAGGAGGGGATTGTAGCGAAAAGCGCCCGTGGCTCTCTACCACAGCGTGTGTGTCGTGACTGTCCAGAAATGGTGATAGTGAACTGGCATAGCAGTGAATAAGTTTACGATGGAGGCCAGCCCAACAAGCTGCCAAATTGTATCGCGTGCGACACCCATCTCACTCGCACTGTGCAATTTAGAAAGAGAAGGATAGAATTTTGTGTATCGCGTCGTGCTGCTGTTTTTTATCCATACCACAGAGTCAGACACTACCACCACACCACATTTGTCCACAGATATAAAGCGATAAACTATCTAGAGCCTTTGACTGCATTTTGACATTCAGGCCTAGTGGTTTACGGGAAATTGCAACGTGGTAAAAACGTGATCCGATGATCCGATAGGCATTGGTTTTCATCCCTGTAGCTCCGATTCCACAAACATGACTCGCCATATAAAGACTTACGGCTTACGATACGGGATGCAGCTAAAGTTCATTTATAATTCAAGAAAATATATGACACTGATTTTTATGAAACAACGTCTCTGTTGTATTTTGGCACTAGATTATGGAAATGTTTATTTTTATGTATCTCCTCCTCCCTATGTCCGGCGGCAAACCAAAGTAGATATCGGATGTCGTGTCGCAAACTTTGAAATGGGCCTGGGCAGGACACGTATGTCAACGAAACGACGGGATATGGAGCAAACGCGTTCTAAATGGAAGCCTCGCTCGAAGAGACAGGTCGGCAGACCCCCGGCAAGATGGTCGGACAAACAATAAACGATCGCAGAGCCAGTCTGGGGGCGAGCTACGGTTAATCGGGCAGAATGAAATAAAATTGGAGAAACACGCTGAAAAATAGAGAAAGAGCGGTCTCCTCCTCGTCGAAATTTATTGTGGCACTCAATTTGACTTGTCTGAATACAAGTCACATGTATTCAGACAATATGACGACCATATTGTGGCCACTGGTGAAACGTCGCGATGCTACTGGCGAACTGCCAAATTTTGTTATTCGAAATGCATTACGGATTTAAACACACATTAGGTTCTTGCGTCCGGTTCATGTGAATGTTCGTACATATAAATCATAGAAAGTTGTAGCGGTCATGTGACCAATTTCGTAATCTCTCCGCAATGCCTAGAGTTGGTGATGCACAATGTCGAACCGCACCGTTGATTTTAACGAGCAAACATAAATAAATGTACAGGGTGATTTAGGGGTCCTGCAGCAAGAAGACCAAAAGCGAATAAGATGGTCATACTGAATAACTTTTCCCATGGGACCACCCGTAAAATCGCATCAAAATAAGAGCCAATTAAGAGTTAACTGTGAGTTAATTGACAGTTAATATATGGAACAGCTGATGTTGTTTTGCGATTTGGTGGTCTGTTTCTTAGGAAAAGTTGTTCAATGTTACCATCTTATTCGCTTTTGGTCTTCTTGCTACACGACCCCTAAATCACCCTGTATATTGAGTACCAGCTTATCATGCTGAAATATATTTTTTCAACACACCTGCTCGTAAAGTAGCTTATTTATTAGTCTTATTACAGCGTATTTACACTGATAATGCAGAATATTACCCATGCCGTGCCTTTTACATTACATTATCGCACTAGTGCCTTTTCATTACATATCTTTTTAAATATTAGCAAAATAATGCAGAATATTACCCATGCCGTGACTTTTACATTACATTATCGCACTAGTGCCTTTTCATTACATATCTTTTAACATTTTCATATATATTTTTTTTTTCCTCGCAAATGTGTTGAAAAACGTCGTATGAAACACGTGAGCATTGGTCATTACACTTCTCGTCTCCATTAAGCCTTCGCCTTCGGCTCAGGCTTAAAAACCGACTCGAATGTAATGACCAACTTAGCACACTTGTATCATAATGTACTATTACGTTACACCAGAGTGGTAATTGCGTAGCTTTACGAACGTGCGTTAGGACAAGTCAACTGTTATCTTCCTATACAAAAAAAATACGTTTACATAGATTTTATACTTGCTTGACAGCACGGGGAGATGTCAAATTTTGAGCTCACCACGGGACAGCCCGATAAGAAAAAGCCGTAGATAGCATATTTTTACTACGTATCGTATCGTACCTGCGATATCAGACATTCTTTGTTTTACAGCCCTAGGTGAATCTGTACCAATTCTACTACAATATTTTATTTTTCTCAAACATGCATTAAAATTATTACGTTTCGGGTGCGGAGGGTTGCCATATGGAAGAATTAAATGTCCTGACAAAAATCCGGACATCACCCTAAAAATCCTGACATTTCTTGTAACAGAGATTTGGCGTAGCTTGACGCTCTGCGGTGTACTGTATAGTGGATATACCTTTCTCTTTCCCTCCGCCCGACCCCGTAGCCCTCTCCCTGCGCCCGCGCGCGAAGCGCAAACCGCATCGCAGCTGCTCGCGTAGTTTAGTCGCCTAGTATGTTTCGCGTTGATTAATTCCTAAAAATCCGGACACTTGCCAAGTCCGGCCGCAATCCGGACAAAGGGTCAAAAATCCTGACATGTCCGGACAAATCCTGACGTATGGCAACCCTAGGTGCGGCGAAACAAGACGCCCATAATGAAATTCCATATAAAATTGGAGAGCTAGGCCTGGAAAGTGATCTTCTTTTGTTTCATCTTCAATTGGTAACACAACATTCAGCAAGCAAAAACAATATTAAGGTTTTTTTTTATTTATTTCATTGCATGTTTGAGAAAATCACTACCTCCTATACATACCTCGGCTGGAACTAGGGATTGCCGGCCTTGTATTATCCGATCTCGTCTATTTAAGGTGGTTCGATTGCCATACAAAGCGTTGTTTGACATTCGCAGGCTAACGGCGTGATATTTTAAGAAAATTATGTATCAGACTTTTATCAATTGGCTTCCCATTTGCGCCAAATTCCCCCTTTCCTAGAATAAACTTGTATAAACTAGATTAATTTGAGAAAACTAGTTTTCCCAAAATATCACGTCCCAAACCAATTTCTCAAATTAATCTAGTTTATACAAGTTTATTCTAGGAAAGGGGGAATTTGGCGCAAATGGGAAGCCAATTTATGAATGTTTGTTACATAAGTTTCTTAAAATATCACGCCGTTGGCCTGCGAATGTCAAATAACGTTTTGTATGGCAATCGAACCGCCTTAACACTCGGCAGGCAATTCGTTATATCCCGGCCTTTATAGTAATGTACTATTCTTTTACAAAGCATCGTACCAAAAATAAGGGTGATGCCTCACTTGTGTTACAATAGCGTGCCACACGTGGCGTTCCAAACTGTCGTGCTAAAAACCATTTAAACTGCTCTAATGATTTGTGTCGAGTGCTTTATCAAAATGTCTAATTACTTCAAACGACACGCCTTTGTATTTTACTGAGAATTTTAAAAAGCCGCTCGTTGGTGTAAAAAAGATTTTGTCCACAGTGAAAAGCGAAATTTACTCTTTAATTATTAAAAATTATTTAGTTGGAAAAACATATTCTTCGAAACGGTGCTAATACTTGCCTAATGTATTTTACTTTGTGCTTTTTATGTATCACAAAGGGCTTCACACTACAGGGTGACTGGTTATTCGACCTATTCCTTCCTTAGAGCTAATTTGCAACAATTTATGTCCAGTCAACCAGGGGTCGAAACTCGCTGGTTTCCGAGATATTCGAGTTTTTAGTTTGTATGACAAAAATTCTCCTTGCAGCCTTAAGCTGGTGATTGTGACAAAAGTACTTCCATTTAGATGGTAAAAAAAACAGTTTTGTCACAATCAGCACTTTAAGGCTGCAAGGCGATTTTTTTTCAAACAAACTAAAAACTCGAAAAATTTGACCCCTGGTTGACTGGACATAAATTGTCGCAAATTAGCTCTAGTATAACCCCTTTCAAGGAATAGGTCGAATTACCAGTCACCCTGTATATTGAACAAAATTGAGGCTATCTTTATTATCACCATGAATTTTTGCGAGAAATAACAACATTAATTGTATGTACAGTCAGCCTCATAAGTTGCTGAACACCTTAGTACCTTGTCGCTTTCACTCGTTTGACAACTTCCGTCGGGTGACAATCAAAACTCACTAAGTAACAAATACCTACTTAAATCAAAGGTCGTATCTCGATATCGACTACGTTCCGAGATACGAGGTTTTGAAGAGCAGTGACAGTTTTGGTAGTGACTTTTGCTTGTCACCCGACGATATGACAGTTTCACATACCGTTTAATGCGACACGGTACAAAGGTGGTAAGCCCCTTTGAGGCTGCCCGTACATCAGGCAGGCCGTAAGCTTGTGTGCCACCGTCGTTGTATAAAAAAAAATGTATCTGTGCCCATTTTCCGATATATGACCATCGTTTTCTGCAAAGAGGTATAAGTAATACACTTGAAAAGTCATCAAGTGTATACTTCTTTGCAAAAATTGTTTAAATTACCTTGTATTTTTTTTATTATGTTTAAAGTTTTGTAATGAATTTAGTTTCAAGTTTAAATATACACAAAATGGAAACAATGAAAGCTTCGTATTTACAGGAGAATATTACTGAAATAAAAGGTGCTTTGTGTGTTTTTGACACTGTATACTGTCATATTATTTTAAATCCATGGATGGATGATATTTATATAGTTCCTTTTGATTTTAAATGAATATTACGTGAGCGTTTTTGATGCCACGACGGTAACATAAAAAATATAACAAGTGCGAGTCGGACTTGCGCACGAAGGTTTCCGTGCCATTGTCAATACAAATATTTATTTTATTTTGTTTTTAGTATTTGTTGTTATAGCGGCAACAGAAGTAATCTGTGAAAATTTCAACTGGAACTATCACGGTATCAGTGGAATACAGCCTGGTGACAGACAGACGGACGGACGGACGGACGGACGGACAGCGGAGTCTTAGTAATAGGGTCCCGTTTTACTCTTTGAGTACGGAACCCTAAAAAGCGGGTTAAAAATCAGTGCATCGGTGAAAAATCTAAGTTTACTGGACAATTACTCTTGTAAGCACGAGCTTTGAAAGCTAGAGATTGACAAAGCTTAGCGTGTATTTTAAAAATTATTTGCAATTTACACGTCATTTTATTATACACTAAACGGCCATTATGGCCGTATTCATAAACGTTAAACAAACCTATTATAGCTTAAGTAGGTAAGGTAAACGTCCTAGTGCTCGACGCTGTACTAGTATATGACATGGGCACTCAATGTCGAAAAAAGAAAAAGCCTCTTAGTTCGAATTTAACCCATATTGCTTTGACATAAAGTGCCCATGCCATATACTAGTACAGCGTCGAGCACTCGGACGTTTACTGTACCTAAATGCCTGTACCTTATTGCACAAAATACAAAAAAAAGTACAAATGGCGAGCTTAATGCCAAATGGGAATCCAAAAACGAGCCGTGCGGGCGATAGCGCGTATTCCTCAAAGTACGTCGGCAAGACCCCTCTTTAAGTCACTGCAAATACTGACGTTGCCCTCACTAATTATTATGCAAATGGCATTAAGTGCACGTGAAGTAGTCGACGCCAACCCCAGCCACGAAACCCCGCGTAGGTATCCAGTCCGCAGCGCGCGCGCCGGAAAGTTACCACTCGTGTCGCACAGGCTGGCGAAATCAGAGGCTCTAGTATAAGTTTTAACCATACAATACGTTTTCGAACGCGTTTGCGTTTAGTTTCAATTTGTATGGCAACGCGAACAGCGCCTCTGGTGGTAACTATTAGGAACTACGCGTTGTCATACAAATTGGAAGTAAACGCTAACGCGTTCGAAAACGTATTGTAAAGTTAAAACTTATACTAGACCCTCTGAGGGCATATCATGAGCCGTAAGATTTACAATCATCTCCCGCGTGAAGTTGTCGGTGCTCATAGTGCAGCAATTTTTGAAACTAAACTTAAAATATGGCTTCTTGAGCAGACGTTCTACGACCATAAGGAATTATATATCAGAAGTAGCTGTTAAGTTAAACCTACGGTTTATAAATATTATGTTGTTTTTTAAATGTTTCCACATAGCTATTGTATGCTGATAATTTGACATGTAATTTTATATTATCAATAAATTATTATGATTTTTTTTTCCGCTCACGGGACATTGATGTCCCGGACCTTTGGGAGGCGTGCGTGGGGCTAGGTACCTACAAAGTACCAACTGAGCCAACACGTAGAGGCCCTTTTGACAATTTAATGAAATGCAAGGAGTACACCGAGCGGATGCTGTCCCTGCCCGTGTCATGGGACGCACACAGAGACAGCACCCGCTGGGGTGTATAGGGACTATTGCTGTTGATGGAATCTAAAGAAAATTTGGTTATTGGGTGAAAATGATGGACTAGTGGCTGGGCTATTGGGTGAAACATCGGACGCCTGCCTAATAAACTGTCTCATTTTTTATCTCTGGCAGACGGTGACTCGCCAACTGCTAGATGGGCCCCTATTAATAGCGACATTAAAAAATGGCCTAAGGGCAACACCAGTCAGAGAGGCTGGGGGGGTAGAGAGGTGGCACTGGACTTTAAACATATAGCCAACTCGCCACTTAGGTGTCCACATCTACCCTCGAGCAACAGCTTTTGCGACTCCACTCTGGACAGCCAGTTAAGGCAAGCCAGAGGTGGGAGGCCTGTCCAACCAACCACCCGATCGGCTCAGCCTGACCACAGGACACCCCCAGGAGCACTCAGGTACGTAGGGTCGCTACTCCCTAACAGCCCGCCACAAGCTGCCTTACGTTGATTTTTAAAACTAAACTTAAAATATGGCTTCTTGAGCAGACGTTCTACGACCATAAGGAGTTATTTATCAGAAGTAGCTGTTAAGCTAAACCTACGGTTTATAAATATTATGTTGTTTTTTAAATGTTTCCACATAGCTATTGTGTGCTGATAATTTGACATGTAATTTTATATTATCAATAAATTATTATGATTATTATTATGATTATGAATAGCATTCTCTACCAGCTAACCACCACCACCAGCCACCAGCACCACCACCTTTATAACAATCTCTTACAGGCAAACACCGCATGCATTATATAAAAAAGCTTTAACATTAACTAATCAAAATTATACACAGTTTTTACTTAACTTATTATTACGATGTAACTAAATAATTTAAAACTATTTAATAATTTTTTTTTTAATTCTACGAAAAAAAAAACATGTGCCGCTTGACCTGTCTCACCTTAGAAAACACGTCACCTCACTAGCCACATGAGTTATAAATTATGGCGCTTACACGCGGCCGTGTTTTATTGTTGGTGTACAACTTATTAACCAGTAACTTATTGTGCGCTGCGAGCATTTATGTTAACTGGCTTTTATATTGCTTGCTACAAATTGTGCCTTGTCTCGACGGGGTGCATTGTGACCATTGGAGTGGGTAATTTAAATACACCACGTTATTATGAAGGTTTAAGTTATGTACTAGAATAACACATTCAGTGCCGCGAATCGCTACGCGCTACTCTCGTCGCCGATCCCGTGGTTTTCCCCGTATGTAGCGGAAAGCGACTACGGCTTAGGGACACGACAGTTGTGTTCCTGGAGGTGAACGCGTTTCTTGTAAAGGCTACTTCTTCTATAGCGTCCGTATAGGCGGGACAGGCGTCTGTATAGTCAAGTGTAAAAATATGAGTTTGGGTACAACATGTTTAAATGAGGGACTAACTAATTCGATGCATATTTTTGCACTTAACTGTACACAAGATTAAAAAGTTATCGTTTTAGTTTAGAGTGTTATTGCTATCAGAGGCAATATGTTGGTATTAGTTACTAATGGCTCTGTGAATTTTAAAACTCACGAGCTTGACTTTTTGTCAATAATAATACTTAACACATAATTATTTCGAAAAATTGATGACACAAAAAAAATATTGAATGTGCTCAGGTAAAATCACGAGAATCGCTTGAGAAGTAATGACCTGTAGAGGAGAACAGCCGGAAAGACGCCGGACATACGAAATAATTTTTGCACAAGCTGAAACGGACAACTTCGTTCGCTTCGCTCGCTTGTTCATAAATTAAAATCATTTTTCAATTAAAACTTTAATACCATCGCGTAGGTAGACCCCCCCACAAAGTGGACTGATGACCTGGTAAATGTCGAGCGAGTCCGCTGGATGCGGGTGGCGCAGGACCGGTCATTGTGGCACTCTTTGGGGGAGCCCTATGACCAGCAGTCAAGTGGACGTCTTTCGGGTGATGATGAGTAGGTAACCATAACTAGACTAAGTATTACATGTGCTATTGATGCATTTATGCAAGTAAATTAAGTAATAACTAAAACTAAGTACTCGTATTTTGAGACGGTAATACAAAAAGCGTCTAGGGTACTGAGACGTACCTAAAAAACAATTTTATCGACCTCATATTCATTGACTATCATGATTAGGGATTATTTTAATTGTGACATTTATGCAAACTTGTTGTATATTGTTATTTTTATCGTAAAACAGATGATTTTTTATCGTAAAGGAGATCGGACATGGCGGCCGATTTGTATAGAGTGAGCCTGTCGCAAGTACATTAACCCACACAACGCCCAAGTAATTGACAAGACAAAGCACGCACACATCTAAAACACACACACTTGTATACCTACACGCTTATTTGACAATAAACGCGCATCATATCAGGCATTTTGGGAAAAAACGTAATATTCCCTGCGATCAGCACGCGTGCACAGTATGGCAGTGTATGCCCATTGAGCATACCGCTGCGACACGGCCGCCGGCGGCTTGTCCTCTCTCTAGTATTCTATGCTCTGAGATTGTAATCATTTTGATGAATTGTCGGCTGGTTAACACAACCCCCCTTTACACTGTTTTCCCAGCAATACCTGGTAGAAAGTAATTATTTTTATGATAATGATATGGGTATATAACGATGCTCGGTGCTCTACTATATTTTTTGTTAAGTATTTATTCTTTTGAAATATTTTTTCAATGTAAGTCTAATTTTTGTGACGCATTGGTATGTTTTATCAATAGGTAAATAAATAAAAAAAATTGTACTAAGCGTAACATCTACTTAATTAAAATTGAATTGTTCGCGCTCACGTTATGATAAGTGCGCCTGGACGCATACACACGTGCAAAAAAAAACACCCCTCTCAATACAACACATGTTGTTCAAGTGAAAACGAATTATTTTTCATAAAACCCTACCTGCCGCTAGTTTCTAATATTAGCCTATGTGTCACTCCCATGATTATAAGAAATCCAAAGACACCTCACGTCAAAATCCATCAAGCTGTTTGGACTGTAGGTCTTGAAAAAGTATTTTATTTTCCACATACATACATGTATATACAGGATGTGACCTGTAATAGGAGCAAAAAAAATTACGGTAGATTATTAAGCTTGTGAACAATTATTTCCATGTGGTATATTAAAATAATTTTACTTGTATTGTTTTACTCTTCTGGAGAGCTATAAGTAACTTTTTATTTTAAAAACAACAAAAAAAATGAACTACAAATATGATGTCGTGGTGCCAAGATACAGACATTACTTGGAGGTCATACTCATAACTTTAGATCCAAATTTCTCCGAATCCAAAAAAAAAAAAATGAATGGGACACAACACAAGGGGTTACTGCAAATGCTCTAAGGAAGCGTCCTTTTGAATAATTGTTCCTGTTACAGGCCACACCCCGTATACGCTCCAAAAACATAATCCTCCTACTGAGTTAGTCGGGTAAAAATGGGCTCCGTGTATTTGCCCTTATATCGCACATTATAACTTCCGTATTCGTCGAGTCTTTCATGTTAAAGTAATAGCCTGTTTCAGTCAAGCATTCCCTTTAATAACCTAAATTATAAGCGTTTACGGATAATTCAAACATTTATTAATCTTAATACACAATCACAGAATAAATAGCGTCTTCCTATTATAAAGGACGCGGGTGATAGTACGTACACTAAACTTGGGTGCGCGGAAACTATTTATTATCCCAACCTTTGTTCGAGTACTTTTATTTGTTTAAATAAGTGGGAATCTGATAAAGATTTTGTCTCACGTATTTGCATGCTTCTATTATACACCGTGGCCGTGAATAACCCGAAAGATTTAAACCACGTATTTTTGACGACAGTACGAGTAAATAATGTTGTATCAACATGGGTCTAATTATGTGTCTTAATTAAATTACTATTTCAGTACAAATTAAATCTTATTAATTGCCCGCTTCTTTGTGAACAACTCTTTAGTTGAGAAACTCAAGTTGAAGAACAGAGAGCGAGCATAACACTTCACGAATCGCTCCGAAATCACACGACGAACGGCGAATGCCGTGACTTGTGTTCCATGACAAGAAGTGTCAAGTTATGCTCAAGCCTTTAGGGTGTGTTAGACTGGAGATTTTTTAACTTTTGATTTGTTTCAAATAATTAATATCTCCTTGATTATGAGTTTTTGGACTATATGTTACATAACTTTATATACTCTAATTAGGCTCTAGTATCGTTAGCTTAAATCTTTCGGGTTATTCACGGCCACGGTGTATACACACTAGGTAAAGTAAGTATTTTGTATTTTTGGAAAAGTTCCTTAGTCGAGTGATTTTCTAGTCATAATGCGGATAGCGCGCTTTTGTAATTTAAATAACCTTTCACGATCCGCAGCAGTACCCCATAGGTCGACACCGTACGTTAAAATAGAATGGATGTATCCATAATAGGCCTTTCTTAGGTTTTCCTCAGAAAGACTGTGAGTTAGCCTAGACAACGCGAAGCACGCAGAGGCAAGACGTTTACACGTCGCATCTATATGAGGTGCCCACGTGAGTCCTGAATCGATTACAAAATTGACGACCGCTTTAGCCTAGTTGGTAGTGAACCTGCCTACGAAGCAAGAGGTCCTGGGTTCGAATCCCGGTAAGGGCATTTATTTGTGTGATGAGCTGTTATTTGTTCCTGAGTCATGGATGTTTTCTATGTATTTAAGTATTTATTTCTATTTATAAGTATCTATATCGTCGCCTAGTACCCATAGTATATATATCGTATGGCTTTTATACAGTTGAAATTAATACTAACAATGAGTACAAGTTTAAAAGATTACAATTTAATATCTAAGTTGAGTAGCCAGTCCCTTGCTGCAGGGGTCAGCGCCAATAGCTCATCCATACCTCCCGTGAATAGTCTTCTGGGGCATTCCTCAACAATGTGTAGGACGGTTTGTGTTGGCGCACCACAGTCACAGTCAGCTTCTGTTGATATGCCCCACTTGTGTAGGTTGTGATTGCAGCACCCAACGCCCGTCCGGATGCGGTTCAGAGTGACCCAGGTCTTGCGGTGTTCGTTAAAGCCCGTTGGAGTTCTAGTGGGGTCTATGTTAGGGGCTCCATCCTGTTCCTGCCACTGCTTCCTCCACTCCAAATGGATACTGAAGGGCTCCGAGCCCTGTAGCTTGCAGTCGGACCATATGGGTTTGCGGGACGGTAGACGAGGGTGAGGCAGGTGATGGAGTGTCTCTCTAATTGGCAGCGCTTGCGTTGTTGCCTTAGTCCACTCCCGCGCCGCAGCATGTGTTCTTCTTATATCCGGCGGAGCAATATGCGACAGCATGGGGAGCCATCTGGTGGGAGTTGGCTTCAAGCTTCCGGATATAGTTCGCATAACTCGGTTCAGTTGAACGTCGATCTTACTCGTATGCGCGCTTCTATACCATGCTGGAGCACAATACTCCGCCGGCGAATATACGAGTGCGATGGAGGAAGAGCGCAAGACGTCAGCCCGAGCTCCCCATGATGTTCCTGCTAGCCGGTTTATGAGATTAACACGTGTTTTCACTTTTTGGGCCAGGTTTTCCAAGTGTACCTTATAGGTAAGTGACCGGTCTAGCATGACACCCAGGTATTTCGGCTTCGAATTGTGACGCAGTTTTTGGCCGCAAAAAGTTATATCCACCTCTCTGTTTGCAAGACTGTTAGAAAGGTGAAAAGCCGCAACCTCAGTCTTAGAGGGGTTCGGGCAGAGTCTCCACTTGACGTAATACCGGTCCAAAATGTCGAGGTCTTGCTTGAGCACAGATTCACCCGCTTCAAACTTCTTTGTCTGGGTTGTCAGCGCAATGTCATCGGCGTATAGAAACTTGCGGCATTCTGTAGCGGGCATATCACTGGTGTATATATTGAACAGGAGGGGAGCCAAGACCGAGCCCTGTGGAAGTCCGTTTTTCAAGAGCCTGTATTTGCTAACTTTGTCATCCAGCAGAACAGTTATCTTACGTGGTCCCATCATGTTGCCCAGGAGACGGAGTATTTTTGCAGAGGGAATAATTTTGCCTGCTTTATAGATCAAGCCTTTTATCCACACAGTATCATACGCTGCCCTCAGATCCACGAAAGCAGCTAAAGTCTTCTGACCTCGTTGAAAACCGGCTTCTATGTAACTACTGAGTGCCAGGACTTGATCGCTGCAGCTTCTACCAGCGCGGAAGCCCGCTTGCTCAACAGGAATCCTCTTGTCCACGATATCCCTAATCCTGTTGTATAGTAGGCGCTCAAGCAGTTTAAATGTAACACTCAGCAAAGATATGGGCCTAAAATTAGCTGGATCATCGGGAGTTTTTCCTGGCTTTAGTATGGCTATCACCTTAGACTTCATGAACATGGTGGGAGGTATGCCAGTTTCGAAGATGTTGTTGTAGAAATCTGTTAGCCACCGTAAGGCTCGCTTACCCATATGTGTAAGAAATTCCGGGTAAATGTTATCTATACCGGCGGCTTTTCGACACTTAATCTGTTTGAGGGCTAAGCGAACCTCTTCCACGGCAAAAGGAGAATCAAGAGCCTCACATCGATTTTGATCCCCGAGTAAAATCCTGGTTGCACCTTTGATGGCTTTGGCAAATCCTTTGTCGACTGAAGCGCTCTTTGTGATGTTCTTAAGGCGTTCTGCTACTTCGTCTGGATGGATAGTTGCCTGCTTTCTATCGGGCTGTGAAGCGCCGCCTAGTTTTCGTAGTAACTCCCAACTTTTCCTGCTCGAGTGCGTAAAGCTCATACCCTCGACGCTATCCATCCACTTCTGTCGGCGAGCTTCGCCAAGAGCAGTCAGAAGTTTAGTGGCGGTACTAGGCTCGTTTGTAGTGAGGTAGTCTTGGTAAATCGCCTCAGTCTCTGGAGACCATCCAGGAATATACTCCTTCCGAAACCCTCTAGGTATGCACCTTTTCGCCACACCCATGACTACCCCGCACCCATAGTACAAGCTTTGCTTAGTTTGGGACTAGGTTGATTTGTGTAAGATTGTCCGCAAAAAAAAAAAAACCTAAATATTTAACTTCATGTACCTGTGGCACCGCAATATCATTCAAAACTATCCTTACCTGAGCATTTAAATTTTTCTTTAATTGGAAGTACTTTATGTTTGTTTTATCGACATTCAGAAGCATCCCATTAGCAGTAAACCAATCAGATATTTTTTGCATTGTTTGGGTCAGTATTATTTCTAATCTGGTAAAATCATTGGCTGCTGTTATTACGCACGTATCATCAGCAAACATCCACGTCTTCAGTGGCGGCAGTGACGTCATTCGCAAGGACTAAAAACAGGTTGTTTCCCATCGTTGATCCCTGCGGGACGGCACTGTCCCCCAATTCTTCAAGGTTAGAGTTGAAAGACTTTACGTACGTGGTTTGTGTTTGTTCTCTAAGGAAGGACCTAAACACTCCACACTCACACACACACACATATACAAAAAATCAAACAACCCAAATTTCACTACAATTCTCACACACAGACATGCAAATAATATAACAAAAGAATATACAAAAAATATATTTATGCATTTATTATGGCCAGCACACTATCATTTAACTAATCACTTTCGACTACCACTAAGTTCTACCCATCGCTCTTTGTCACTCCTATATAATGGATAGCACTATTACTACTCTAAACCAATTAGACGACTTAAGCATTGCCGAATCCACAAGCTGTAAAATTGAAGAACTTTCACTGGTTACAAACTTTCAGCACACTGACTTTACAATTGTCTCTCAAAATATTAGAAGCGTATATAGCAACATGGATGACCTCCTCTCAACCCTTACCCAATTTAAATTTAATCCTGATGTAATTATATTAACCGAATGTAGACTGCACTCAGGGAAAACTATCCCTTCTTTAGATAATTATTTAACCTTTAGTACTACCCATCACCTTAATCAAAATGATGGGGTGGTAGCTTATATCAAAAACACACATAAAACCAAAGTTCGTGAAGTAAAACTAGTGCATGCCTCCTGTCTGGAGATTACGGTTTTTAATGTGAAGATTCTAGGTATATACCGCTCGCCATCTAACAGTAACGCTGACAACTTTATTTACTCCCTAAGCTCACATTTAGATACCATTAAAACATGTAGGACTATAATCTTAACAGGGGATATTAATATTAACATTGCACGTAAAAACATTGAATACCCATATGAAAAAGCGAACAGACTTAACTACCTAAACATGCTTGCAACACACGGCCTACTTCCTGGACACCTGTTACCTACAAGAGACAAAACTTGCCTTGACCACTTCATAATTAAAACTAATAGAATCAGATCGGAGGTATGTATCTTTGTTTTAGACACAACAATAACCGATCATGCGACGATATTATTAAAGTTAGGCAGTACTAAAATAGTAAAATCTCTGCCAAAAACTAGATTAAAAACCGACTTTGGGAAAGCTCTCAGTGACCTGTCAAATGATACCTTCTCCGATATTTACACTATCCCAGATCCTAATATATTAACTGAAGTCCTAATAGGTAAAATAAGGAAATGCCTAATGGAAAACACTATACACATCTTGATACCAAGGAACGAACGTATTATTAAACCATGGATAACCATAGGTATACTCCGATGTATAAGAAATAGAAATGACATGCAGAAAAAACTACGGTCCGACCCTGATAATGTAATATTACGTATAACATATCGAAGGTATAGAAAATACTGTAATGGTCTAATAAAAAAGCTTAAACGCAAATATGATAAGGAACAGCTTGAAAAGGCAAGTAAAAACACAAAAAAATTATGGCAAACTATAAACAAAATAACATACCGCAAAGTAAACAACAATGACAATATGGAATTATTAGATATCAAAAGCACACCCCTTGACTCTGTTGATGCGGTAAATGAGTACTTCTGTCATGTTGGTAAATCTTTAGCGGAAACTATCTTAGCCGGTAATGATCCTCCTCGCTTACACTCTAGCCACTGTTCGACCACTTTTTCGAGTACGTTTGTTCTCTTTGAGGTGGATACTCATGAGGTTTTTAATATCCTGACAAACTTAAAATCAAGCAGTGCCCCGGGATGGGACAATATACCAACAGCTTTTTTAAAACTTGCCAGTGGAATAATTGTCCCCATACTAACATACCTAGCTAATTTATGTTTTGATAATGGAATATTTCCTAATGTACTAAAACAAGCTATCATTACCCCGGTGTACAAGGGAGGGAACAGAGACAACATGTCTGACTACAGACCTATATCCGTAATAGCTAAAATCTTAGAAAAACTAATAAACTCTAGACTGACTAACTACCTAAATAAATTTAAAATCCTATCTACAGGCCAATACGGGTTTAGACAGGGTCGTTCCACGGAAGATGCTGTCGAAGCCCTCTCTTCCTTAATAGTTAACAACATAGATTCACATAAAAAATGCCTGACAATATTCCTCGATCTTAAAAAAGCATTCGACACTGTCTCTGTTCAAACCCTTGTACAAACAATGGAGAGGATGGGTATTAGAGGAGTCCCCCTTCAATTGCCCAAGAGTTATCTCTCTGAAAGAAAACAAAAGGTTAAAATAGGAGATTACATAAGTGGTTTGAGAGATATTACTTACGGAGTCCCCCAAGGGAGTGTCCTTGGACCCACCCTGTTCCTCATATATATTAATAGTCTATGTAACATGCAATTAGAGGGGGGTAGCATATTTACGTATGCTGATGATACAGCCATTGTATTCTCTGGTGACACTTGGGAGGAGGTTCGTAAACATGCTGAAACGGGACTAATTAAGATTGCCCATTGGTTAAAATCTAATCTATTGACATTAAATATAAGTAAGACAAACTACATCTGCTTTACAAATAATATAACTACACAGCCAGATAATAGCTTTAAGATTAAGATCCATACATGTCATGACCCTCTGCAGCACAACTGTTTATGTACAGCCATAGATAAAGTTAACTGTACGAAATATCTTGGGATTTTGGTAGATCAACGACTCACCTGGCACGCACACACAGAATTGGTCATGTCCAGAGTACGAAAGATGACCTGGATTTTCAAAAACTTAAGACATGTGGCTCCTAAAAAACTATTGAACCAGATCTACACATCTCTTGCCCAGTCTGTATTGGTATATTGCATACCAATATGGGGTGGAGCCACTAAAACCAACTTCATTCAATTAGAAAGGGCTCAGCGGGCTCTTCTTAAAGTTATGTATTTCAAGCCACGTAGATTCCCGACTTCTGACTTGTATGTTTTGTGTGACCTGTTGTCCGTGCGCAAACTGTATGCACTGAATGCGGTCTTGAGGAGACATAAATCCACCAAATACGTACCAATAGACCAGCTGAAAAGGAGGAAAAGGATATATGTCATCTCAATACCGACAGTGAAAACTGCTTTTGCGCGAAGACAATATGCCACCCTATCTGGCAAACTCTACAACTTAATAAATAAAGAAATTGATATCTACCCTACCACAGCACATAAGTGTAGAACTAGAGTGACTGCGTGGCTGAAAACGAAAACCTACGGCGACCTGGAAAATATTATACTAAATACTTACAAGCACCTATAAATGCGAATCAAATAATGAAACCACACACACACACACACACACACACACACACACACACACACACACACACACACACACACACACACACACACACACATATACACATACACACAAACATACACACACACACACACACACACTCACTTGCATTACAAATATATACATATATTACCCACATTCAATTACAGACTCCTTCAATTGTTCTTGTTTCTAACTTTATATAAATTGTGTACTCCTAGAACATATTATAGAATTAATTAAGTAATCATTAATATATATTAACTACTTGCATCGATACCTGCATATGGAAGAGCGGTGCCCCTTAGCACAGGTATTACTTTTACTTAAAAAGGGACACCAGAACATGTTAAATTAGTAGGTACTTCAGAAAACGAATAAATAATTTTTCATTTTTCAATTTTTTTTCATTTTCATTAATAATTCGAGGAACGATCCATTGACTCCATACCGCGATAGCTTTGCGAGAAGTAGTGCGTGGTCAATTGTTTCGAAGGCGCGGCGCGACAGGTCGCAGAATATAGCTGCAATATGTCGCCCGGCCTCGAGGTGCGCGGTCACTCGCCGCACTACATCTCGCGCCGCGTCCACAGTCGACCGTCCAGGCTGGTAGGCGTACTGCTGCGGGTTCAGTAGATTGTTGCTAGTAAAGTAATGCATTAGTTTACCACTCAGCAAACGTTCGAATACCTTAGACACGATGGGAATCAAGGATATGGGTCTATATGATTTTAGTGCATCCATGTCACCTTTGCCCTTATAAATGGGCTGGACTTTAACGACTTTTAGAGGTTTGGGGTAAACACCGCGTTTAACACATTCATTGAATAGGCAAAGTAGCAGCGAGATCACAATCGGGGGTAAGTAGTCTAAAATGTATGTTGACATATCATTGACATCCTTCGACTGCTTTTTCTTAATGCTTTTTATTACATCAGCAAGTGTAAACTGGTCAAAACAAAACACGGGCGCATAATCAAGCGCATTGCGCACTCGGGTATTTTTATTATCAGTAGTGGCTTGCATGTAGTAGTGGTTGAGGCGCGAGGCGGCGGTGATCGCGCTTTCTGCCTCACAGGCGCCAACTGATTGGCTCACCAATACATCTAGCGGACCAGTTTTCTTTTTTTGCCTACACGTTTCAGATGCAATGATACGCCACGCACTTCGACACATGTTCTCGCTGCCATTTGCTATTATTTTATTCATGTACTCGCTACGAGCTCGTTTTAATGTATCTGTATAGGTCAGTTCTAGCGATTGCAATTCCGTCGACAAACCATTTGTCAAACTGTCACCAAAAGGGCTTAATGATATGTCCATTTTACATTTATAGATCTTTTTTTTAATACCGCGGACTACTTCATTGGCCCATCTACTAACATTGGATTGTACGGTCTGTTTTTTTTATAGGAAAACTGCTGTCAAAACAGTGTTTTAGTACATTAAGCAGTTTCTCTAGTTCGCTACTGGGGCAGGCTTTTGTTAACATGATTCTGTCCCAGTCATATAAGTCGAGATACAGCGTGAAGTTGTTCATATTTTGTGGCGAAAATGTTCGTTTCAATACTACACAATTTAGTTCCAAGTTTCTTTTCATATTTACTTCTACATTTTATACACTGGTGATCGGATATACGCAATTGGGTAACCGTGAGTTTTAGAACGTTTTAACCATTCTATCCTAGTTCGACTAGATTTAAACTGTACAATGCTTGCTCAATCTACGATAAGGCATTATTTTGTTTGTTTTTATTATTGTTTCTTTTTTGTAATGTCTGCTTATTAATGGCATGCAAGATATTTATATCTCATAAAGACTGTTTACCTACCTATCTAATTGTTCCTACCTAAATTGTTGTTTTTTTATAGTGTGTGTGAATTAATAAATAAATAAAAAGTGATGCTGTGACGCACTCTAACTGGTCAAATGCGGTTTAACCGGCGCTCGGACGAACGAGTTTACTCGCGTTAACAAGCTGCGTTAGATCGGACGTGATTTCGCACACGCCATCTGATTTATTTGTGTTAAGGTGGAACTTCATTTCGTGCCCTATTTCAGCTCTTATTTCACCTTTCTGCTTTTACCACTTTATTCTAGCACATTTGTGGTGGTGAGATATACAAAATGACTACGTGCTGTCCACGATTTTTTTTGGCATTGTGTATTGAGTTAAAAATAAATAGCAAAGTTTGATGCATAAAAAAACTGTTGTTTAGTTTCAGGGCCTTCAATAATCACCTTTTTACCAGACCACACAGGGCATACTCATACTCATGTATTCATAAAATATAAAATTTTACATTCCACGCATACGCCTTAACGATGACATACCTACCTACATACTTTCTAAAATTTTTTTTGAAGATTCTTTTTTAATTCACATACAAGTTAACAGTATTTATAACACCAAATCACTTAAATCATAATATTATACCAACAATACAATTAAAACTCAGAAATAAATATAAATAGGTAATGGTTGGTTCCAAAGTGACCGGTCCTGCGCCACCCGCATCCAGCGGACTCCCGCGACCTTTACCATGTCATCAGTCCCACCTTGTGGGAGGCCTACCAACGCCGCGCCTTCCGGTCACTTTGGAACTCTTTGGGGGAGGCCTATGTCCAGCAGTGGACGTCTTTCGGCTGATATGATGACGATGATGTTGATGAATGCTGATATGTTCGGGAACATAACACATGTTTTTATTTTTATTAAAAATAATAAAGTTGACCTGACTGGGTTTTAAATCCCACCACGGGTTACGGTATTATCAAAAACATAAAATAGATTCTAAAAGGTAACACATTTTACGCAGCAATAGGCACTTCTGCACGAAATTTTTATATTTATTCTGCGTATAGGGCTCAAGGGCTCTTGGGATGAAGCACCACAAATAAAGCAACTGTTTTCATAATGACATCATTATATGCCAGCGCTTCCGACGATGCGCTGTGTTGAAAATGAGAGACCTATATTTTTATTGCGAACTTAACAAATTCTCTAATCAACAATGGAACAGCAATTTCCTTGTGATTCCCATGAAGTTCCAGTCGTACATACGCCTACGGTGTCTGCACTATCAGGCAGGCTATATAAAAAGAATAACGAAATTGCAGGCTTATATTAACAAAATAAACGAATTCTCCTGCAAACTAACGATTAGATTAGATTAGTTCTGGTGCCTATTAGGTAATGTCTTCAAAATATTTAGCCGACAGCTTGACGTGCCAACTTTATCACAAAACCAAAACTAACTCACTGCATCTCAATTAAAAACTCTACTGTTTACATTCGAAAGGTATCAATTTTCGTGGCGATCGTAAGCGAAGGTAAACACAGGATCATCCTAAACAAACGCGCTGTGTACACGCACCGACCGCGTCGGGCCGTCGAGACTGTCGGGCCGTGCGGAGGGGGTATAATGACTGTCAATTGTTTGCGTTTCACATATTTGGGTTAGGACTGTCACGTGGATAATTGTCGCTGTTTATTCGGTCGGTAATTGTGTGTGGTGTGGTATTGATGCAAAAAAACTCACTGTACTTAGATACCTACCACATTTGCCTGTTGTCTCTTTTTTTTCAACAGCGGTGGCAAACAAGCTTATTGCCTGATGTTAAGCAGGTACCGTAGGTCCCTCACTCCCAACACAGCGCATCCTAAGGAGCTCTGGCGACCTTACTCACCACCAGGAACACTACACCACATGCTTCATAGCATGCCATAATATTAGCAACACTACAAAGCAGTGGTGCTATTATGGCTGCGGTCTTCTGTAAGGTGGAGGTACTTCCCCAGTTCAGCTGCTCCACATACGAGCGAGATGACATTCCGCTGTGCCCTACGTCTCTTGAATCTCTGTGTCGGTCCCTCATGTATGAGGATCATGATCATCATCAGGTTTCTGTCCTGCGAGTCCCTTAAGATCGTGTCAAACTGTTGTTACTTGATCGGGGTCTATCTTGTTGGTGAACGACTGCGTGATCGTTTTCTTTTGGTGTTCCCAACCGCAATCGATTTTCCCGAACTTTCGTCGCCTTTGCGCATTGTGTGGCCGAAAAACGGGAACAACTAATATCACCTAAGCTAGCATTATTGCATTTATGACAAACGTAAAACATTCGTTTCTTACTAGCAGGTGTTTCATCTTCACACCTTGGAATCTGAATGGTCGCACACGGTACTGTTCTAGAGAAGTTTCCTCCCACGGCAGCTGGAGCGACGCTGGACAATGTGACTGTGGATGTCCGAAACAAACTGCAGCACATCGTGTTCGAATACCCTCTTGCCAAATACGACGGACAGCCCTCGGACTTTCAATACCTCACGAGCAATGCTGCAGAGTATCTGTTTTCTTATTATTTAAGTTATTACTCATTGTCACAGTGTTCTAATTTGCCATTCGATAAATAAACCCTCCAACGAACGCTCTGGCTGTTAAATGAGCTCCCTGCTTCGGTTTGCCGAGGAACTAATATGGGGTTCTTCAAGAAAGCCGTACAGGTTTTCAAAGGGTCGGCAACGCGCATCCGATGCCTCTGGAGCTGCAAGCGTCCATAGGCTACGGTAACCTTTAGGTGGGCCGTATGCTAGTTTGCCACGGACTAGTATAAAAAAACTAGCAAGTACGTAAGTGCGAGTGGGACCAGTGCTTATGTTCGAGATAAACGCGATTGCAGCTTAGGCAGTCGGGTCGTTTTGTAATTAAACTGCTGATCGCACGTAGCGGCAGTTGGGCCGGCTTTTACTGCCCAGGTCATAGTTATTAATGAGTAAGCGCATAAATTGAGCAGTAAAATCAAAATGGCACAACTATGTTACATACAAGATTAGCTTTAGTTAGGGTGACCATCAGGCTACGTTAGCTAGGCTAGGACTCATTTTTACGTGTAAGACAGTGTCAGGATACTTTCTTATTTTATTTTTGCTGACAATCAATTTGGCTTTAGAGCAGGGATGTCGACGGAGGACGCGGCGTTGTTACTGACCAATCAGATTTCTGGTTGCTTGGACCGTGGCAACAAGTGTATTGGTATATTTTTAGACTTGGCCAAGGCTTTTGACACGGTCTCGGTGACAATACTACTAAAGAAGTTAGAATACATGGGCATTCGAGGCATTGCTTTAGGTTGGTTTGAGAGTTACCTAAACGACCGTAGCCAGATGGTAAAAATAGGTCAGCACGTAAGTGACCGGCTTCCAGTAGGCTTTGGAGTCCCCCAGGGGAGCGTACTCGGTCCGACTCTTTTTACATTGTATATAAATGATGTTCTAAACATTAACATCCCTAATGTCAAGCTGATCTGCTACGCAGACGATACTGTACTAATTGTAAGCGGGAAATCATGGGAGGAAACATATTGTCGGGCTGAGGGCGCGCTTGCCGGAGTAGCCTCGTGGCTGAAGAGTAATCTACTCACACTTAATATTGGTAAGACGAATTTCGTAGCCTTCTCAAAGACGATAGCCTCATCCCCGCCTGTAAACAGAACTATAAAATTCCACTCCTGTGTGTGCTACAGTTTTGCTTCATCTTTTAAGCCCGTGAGCAACTGCTCTTGTCAAGAAATTGAAAGACGCCACTACGTAAAATACTTAGGTATTCTTTTTGACCAACATCTCTCCTTCAAGCAACACCTGTCCGCGCTTGCCGCCAGAGTTAGGAAGCTGATCTACGTGATGAAGCGAATTCGTGACTGTGCTGACCTTGATGTTCTCCGCCTAGTATATCATGCCCTATGCCAATCCATCCTTCAGTACGGAGTGGCCGTCTGGGGCAGTGCTGCCAGGTGCTTCATGCTCGAGGTGGAGCGTGCTCAGAGGGCGGTTATAAAGGTAATGCTGAAAAAACCGTTTCGGTACCCCACTGACACGCTCTACCGCGAAAGTAAGCTGCTGCGAGTGAGACAGCTTTACATCATGAAAGCAGTTTCCCGGACCCATACATGCCTACTGAAGTCGCCAATCTACACGGAAATTTTGAGCAAGCGTATATTCAAAGCACCTCTGCCGCCACTTAGATCAGCGTTAGGCAGGAAAAGTCCTGCATTTTCTCATCCCCACATCTACAATAACATTTGCAATCATCTTAACATTAAAACGACACCCGTGATTAAAGCGAAATGTGTAGTGAAGAACTGGTTACTGACGCTTTCATACTCTCTGACTGAAAACCTATTATAACAAAGGTAACCAAACCGATACTGTTGTAGCCTAGTGGAACTCTCACACGCACACATCCACACACACACAGACACACAGACACACGCACACACACACACACACACACACACACACACACACACACACACGCAGTCACGTACACACACGCCCATGCACAAATAGTAATTTTAAATTGTAATTGTAATGTTAATGTTAATCTTATCTCAATGTATACTTTTAATGAAACAGAAATTAGAGTTTTGTACTGCAAAATGGTAATATTTTAAGTAGTTCGTGTTAATCGCACTCGCAGGCGGCCAAGATACAGGCTCAGCCTAGTTTGGCGTCTGACGGATATAACGTTTTTAATTTAAGTGTGTTTTTTGTTAAATAAATAATTTTTTTTTTTTTTTTTATTATTATTTCATATTTTTGTTTGGATTTTTGTTTTGTTAGTCTGTCTCTTGGACCCGCCGTTAAAAATTCTCTGTTTGGCCCTATGGTTGACTGGTAAATAATACCTTGAGGCATTAAGTCTCGTACCGCGCGCCCCCGCGTATGTACGTGTTAGTGAAGCATTTTAGTGTACAAGTGCGCTAAAATGGCATCTAATATTGTGAAGTGTGCGAATTGTAATGTCGTGATTAACGAATTATTGACGTTTATTAACAACAAAATTGATGTGATGAAGGAGGATGGCATTAGTCAAATATGTATTAGTGCATTTACCGAATGTGAAATAAAAACGGCAAAGGACTTACTATATGAATCTCTGTCTTCTTCACGACGCAAGAAGATAAGGAGGAGGAACGGAAAGTCACTACGCGATATTGATGATATCATTACTGTGTTAAAGGAAGAAAACCCGGAATCCTTACCCATATTTGTGGCCAGGGACCTGCACAGGCTGCCCCCGGTATATTTTGATCATGTCGACACCACTAGGCTTCTAAAGGACATTCTCAGAATGCAGCAAGACATCCAAAAAATAACCGACGAATATGCAACAAAGGAACATTTGAACGCACTGGCTTCGGACCTAAATACGTTAAAAATGACGTCACTGGTTAACGTGTCAGTCCCTTCCAAAGTAAATAACAAGCGCGGTGCTTTTCTAGACAGCTATGAGTACAACAGTGGCCCCATGGGCCTACTTCACATGTCAGAGGCGAAGTCTGATGCTCACATATCATTGCACAATCTTGAAAGCACTTTCAGAGATATTGTTCCACCGCAAACTCCAAATAAATCACAACTAACATCGTTAAGTGTAAACAACACCGTAACAGCGGCGAATATAACTAATACGCCGGTAGACTGCGCTAATCGACATAGCAATACTGTGATGACTCATTCCTCACCGGTCGAGCGGCCGCCGGCCGCTTCGACGGCCGATGTACCTGCGCCAGCGATAGATAAAAAGACTGGTGCGGTTTTAATAAATGATACCCAAAAACAAAAATCTTTCGCCGACGTGGCGCGCGTAGGAGAATGGAAACCTGCTCAAAAAAAGGAAACACCGAAAGATTTGTCAAAAAATCGTTTTGTGGGCAACAGAGGTAATGCTCTCAGTATCCACAAAGGTTTTAAGGCCGCGGATAGGACAATACCCATTTATGTATATGATGTAGCCAAGTCGGCGTCGGTGGGTGATATAATCGATTATGTTAAGGATAAGTCAGGATTGAATATCAATGCGGAACTGATGAGAATGAAACGCGATAAAAACTATAGTGCATTCAAAGTCTTCGTACCTAGACATAAGCTGGATATTTTTATGAATAATGACTTTTGGCCGGATGGTGTAGCTTACAGGAGATTCTTCGAGTTTAAGAGCAAACCAGAGGTAAATACTGTGAAGAAACCTGATCATTAGCAATAAACCAACATGAATAATACAACTACGTTTTTATCATTCAATTGTAAAAATATAATGCGATCAGCTGATTGTGTGAGAAAATTGTGTCGAGTAGCAGACGTAATCGCGCTCCAAGAGACCTGGTTAATGTCGCATGACCTTGGCTATTTGGCAACTATTGACGATCGTTTCGCTGTTACGGGCACCTCTGCTGTTGACTCCTCAGCCGGAATACTTCGTGGGCGTCCGCACGGCGGGGTAGCACTGCTATGGAGGAAGGATTTATTTACCACTGTATCTGTGATTCAATGTGTAAGTGTTCGTTTGTCCGCAATAAGGGTGACTCTGCAAGATCGCGCGTTTTTAATATTTTCCGTCTATATGCCAACTGACTGTAATGAAAATTTATTAGAGTTTACAGACTGACTTGCGGAAATTGGTGCGATCATTGAGGGTCAAGATGTTGAAACTGTGTTTTTATTAGGTGATTTCAATGCTCATCCCGGTCAGCCCTTTGCTACTGAATTAACGCTTTTTTGTTCTGAACAATGTTGGTCGTGTGTAGATTTAGATCTTTTACCTAAGGATTCGTACACGTTTGTAAGCGAGGCGCATGGATGTCGGCGATGGCTTGACCACTGCGTTGTCACTAGTGCTGCGCGGCAAACTGTAACGAGCATATCAGTGCTATACGATACATATTGGTCCGACCATTATCCCATTTTGGTAGAATGCAATATAAAAATGATTAAACCTAAAATTGTAACATCTGTTTTTAACAACCACCAAGAAATTGTCTGGGGGGATCGTGATTCTGCACAAATCGCACTGTATCATGATATGTGTAATTCTAAGTTACGATGTGTTGACTTTCCGGCAGATTTTATTAACTGTAGTGATAGAATATGTTGTAATAGCGATCATATTGAGCTTTTAAAGTGTATGTATGTAGATATTATATGTATTTTGTCCGAAGCAGCAAAAAGAAGCTACACTGTTAGAAATTATAGTAAAAATAAACATGTCACAGGATGGAATCGATATGTAAGTGGGGCCCATGGGAAGGCTAGGATGTT
The DNA here is from genome assembly GCA_963854355.1 of Epinotia brunnichana. Taxonomy (NCBI): domain Eukaryota; kingdom Metazoa; phylum Arthropoda; class Insecta; order Lepidoptera; family Tortricidae; genus Epinotia; species Epinotia brunnichana. Next base: position 25,396,355 of record OY977949.1, read on the forward strand.
TTTTCAAAACTGGGTGCTGCATGGTAAACCATCTACTGGTCGTATTTATGAAGAGATGTATCAGTCGAGAAAGGTGTTCAAGGCCAAATTGAAATGGTGTCAAAACAATGAGCAGCAAATAAAAAGTGACATTTTAGCTGAACACCATTCCAATAAAAGCTTTGGACAGTTCTGGAAAGCTGTAAATAAACAGAACCACAAGCCCGGCCTCCCAGTGAGCGTCGCTGGAGAACATGACCCAATAGACATTGCGAACCTCTTCCGACGTCATTTCGGAGTGGAATCGCCACTCTAGGGCCGTCCGCGCGAGTGTTCCATGCTGAGACCAACACTTCCAAAGAGACCTTTACCATAACAGCGAGTCAAGTTGCTTCTATCACTAAAAACATGGTAAGAGGAAAGTCTCCTGGGCACGATGGTCTTAGCATTGAACATCTACAGTATGCTGGCACACATTTACCCAGGGTCCTGGCGATGTTCTATTCTTTATGCATTAAACACTCATACTTGCCTGACGAGCTCATGCGCACTATTGTTGTACCGGTCGTAAAAAACAAGACTGGTGACTCAACAGATCCGTCAAACTACAGGCCAATATCCTTGGCGACTATTGTAGCCAAGGTATTGGACAGTGTGTTGAATGGTCACTTGGATAAGCACTTCCGTCTTAATGATGCGCAGTTTGGTTTCAGACAGGGGCTGTCCACGGAAAGTGCTATCATGTGCCTTAAACACACTGTCCAATACTATACAACAGGGAGAACGCCAGTCTTTGCCTGTTACCTCGATCTGTCGAAAGCTTTCGACTTGGTATCGTATGACGTGCTTTGGGGTAAGATTAGTGAAGAAACAACTTTGCCAGGTGAAGTTACTTCTCTTATGAGATATTGGTATAACCAGCAAAGAAACAATGTGAGATGGGCAGGTTATTTGTCGGAGGAGTACCGTTTGGAGAGCGGGGTGAGGCAGGGGGGGCTAACCTCGCCTCGGCTCTTTAACCTATACATGAATGGGTTGATTGAGGAACTCAGCAGTACCAAAGTCGGATGCCATGTGGATCGAGTGTGTGTAAACAACATCAGTTACGCTGATGACATGGTGCTGCTGGCTCCTTCAATTAGAGCCCTTAAGCACCTTCTGGCCATTTGTGAAAGGTATGCGGTGGCCCATGGACTCAAATATAATGCGAACAAGAGTGAGATGATGGTTTTCAAGGCAGGCACCAAAACCTACAATGTGCCGCCTGTAACCCTGTTAGGTGTTCCCTTGAAACAGGTCAGCTCGTTCAAATATTTGGGTCACTGGGTCACTGATAACCTGAGCGACAGCATGGACATCGAGCGGGAGCGAAGGTCGTTGGCCGTTCGGTGCAATATGTTGGCCCGCAGGTTTGCAAGATGCACTAAAGATGTCAAAATTACCTTGTTCAAAGCCTTTTGTGTATCTTTTTATTCATGCAGCCTGTGGGTCAATTACACGCAGAGGGCGTACAACGAACTTCGTGTCCAATACAATAACGCGTTCCGGGTGCTGATGGGGCTGCCGCGATGGTGTAGTGCTTCCGGCATGTTTGCCGAAGCGCGGACGGATGGCTTCGCGGCTGTGATGAGGAAGAGATGCGCTTCGCTTTTGTCTCGTTTGCGCGGCAGCCCCAACAGCATCCTGAGCGTGTTCGCTTACCGCTGGGACAGTCCTATGCTAGCCCGCTGGACGTCCATGCATGTGCAGGTAAAGACGCGCGCACGAGAATTTTAGACCCTAAGTAGTATTATTAACTAACACTCATTTAGTCATAAGTTAATTATTTTTTACTAACAAATGTGTATGGACCTTGTCTGAAATAAAAATGAATTGAATTGAATTAAGTCCGCCTTTTGAATTTATTTGTTTTGTGCAATTAAGTTTAAATACATATTTGGTGAAGTGGAATCGGTACCTATGCGATATTACGTACTTTACCGAAAGTTTACTGCTATCGCCAAGATTTCCTTGTCGGTATATTGTTAGTATTACATTTGCGCAGAAGTATTTATTGCACGGAAGCGTTGCATACTGCATTCGTACCGTCCTGCTTCGGCGCATCCCGCGCCATTCAGGATGCCTTTAATGTAGGCATGCAGTGAAGAATCTGTACTAACTTTACTGTCGTTTACGTACACTTTACTGACAAATGACACTGATAGCACCGACTCCGCACCTCCCGTCGTAAGCGTGCAGGGCGACACCACACGCTTCCCAACCCGACCAAATGAGCTCAACGCCGGGAATGGGTGATAGACCTCGGATTCACCCTCTCAGGTCCCCTTGTAACTTTTTATAGAGGTTTTCTCTCTCGCAGCCACAACTCGGCCCCGGCCTGACGGTCGCAGCCCCCGCGCCTAACATGAATCCTCTGATAGCAGAGGATTTGTCAGGGTTCCGGGTCCGTTATCTATTATAGAGGCAAACGGCAATGGCCTCTCCCTCAAGCCGCACCTGGGGAATTTTGCGATTCCCTGGGCGGAAACCCCGACCCCCCCCCCCCGTCTCGGGTAATTGGTAACACCAGCAAGCGATAACTTAGGGTTCACTATAAATTATCACTTGCCATTGTCTCCAGGGCGCACCGGCCAAGACACTACCCATTCCTGCGGATCAACCGAATCAAGAGGAATCGGTAGAGTCCAGACACTCGAGGAGGTTACCCGACATAGCGCCCCATGGCACCCACCCTACGCCACTGTATATAACTAATGGTCTAATACTTACTACAGATCTATTTAAATAAATAACAGGATAAGCTCCAAAATGCTGTCATATCACTATCACTTCACTACATAGTATGAAACTACGCAACGGATTTAGATGCGGTTTTTTTAAATAGATAGAGTGATTCAAGAAGAAGGTTTAAAAATAAAACAAATAATAATAAATAAATATTTGCGGACAATCTTACACAAATCAACCTAGTCCCAAACTAAGCAAAGCTTGTACTATGGGTACTAGACGACGATATAGATACTTATATAGAGAAATAAATACTTAAATATATATAGAAAACATCCATGACTCAGGAACAAATATTCGTGCTCATCACACAAATAAATGCCCTTACCGGGATTCGAACTCAGGACCTCTTGCTTCGTAGGCAGGGTCACTACCAACTAGGCTAAAGCGGTCGTCAAATGACAATACATGCAAGTTTTATACATATAAACTCGTGCGAAGCCGGGGCGGGTCGCTAGTTGGTTTTAAATAAAATAACAAATGATGAACTAAATAGACGAGCATTATATACATTTCATACCATTTTATCTTCGCTTGTTTCAATATAACGTTACGTTAAAGTAATTGCTCTGCACTAAAGTCCCCCAAAACGTCTTATTTACGGAACCCCTAGTCCCAAGTTATATGTGACGTCCAACAACACTGAGCGTGTTAAATTAGACTAATCCCGTCAAATAGGTCAACTTAAAGGGTTTGGGCCCCTTTACAGACCCGCTAGGGTTAACTGCACCTTTTAGGGCCCCATAAATTAGATCCCTATTTAGTTGCAATGCATGGCTTCATTACATTTGATGTCCGATCTTTACGCTACTTTTGATGCGTTTTCAAGCAAAGCTTGTTGTGTACTATTGGTACTAGACGACAATAAACATACCTACTTATACAGATAAATAAAAAAACTTAAATGCATAGAAAACATCCATGACTCAGGAATAAATATTCGTACTCGTCACACACAAATAAATGTCCTTACCGGGATTCGAACCCAGGGCCTCTAGCTTCATAGGCAGGTTTACTACCAACTAGGCTAAACCGGTCGTCAATGAGAAACTAACAAAAATAACATGTCAATGCTATGACAAACTCAACTTAGCTAAATTAATAATCTTTAAAAGTGAAGATTGTGTTAAGTATAAAACATAATATATCTTTGTGTAAAACTTATTGAAATTACCAGTTCAACCTTTACTATATTTTTTTGTTTTTTAACGGGGCGCTAGTGAGTATCGAAACATCACACACGAACAAGTGGCAGCTTTCTGGCGCGCCCGTGAATATAGACGAAAACTAAATATTTAATATTATGTTCATCCATTGGGATGCATCTATATTTTATTCCAAAGACAAATGGTGCAGCGCGGCAGTGCATATTAGGTAAAAGTCCAGGAAGCCAATTCTCGGGCCGATCGAGATGATGTCTAATAAACATATCTCGAAAAAATGGCAATTGTCGATCGAAATCCAAATTCCGTATTCTCAAAATCTCACCGGTCGAGATACGATATGATATGTCGACTCCCAGCGTTCGAGATGAAACGAGCGGTCGGTAGCGATCGATATAGTATGATGGATGGTATCACTGATTTTCTTTTACGTTAGATCTGTCAGTGGCGTAATGGCGAAAAATATTGACAGCTTACAAATACTGACAGTAGTCTTTGACTCAAAACTGCCAAGTCAGAACACTTTTTATGCGCTCCTTTACACGTTAAGTTCTTAATCAAGCAAACACTTATGTAATTATTATGTGTTATATTATATGGCCTTAATTATGGATTACACTATTGTAAATCAATAACACAATTTTTGCATACAACTTAATCAATATCTATTGTACCAATATTTCAAAAAATGAATTTGTGACAAAAAATATGTGTAACTACACCATTTTACTTCTAAATTATCTATCTATACATATAATAAAGCTGAAGAGGGTCTGTACATGGAAGATATTCGAAAAAAAATTGGCTAGGGATACTTAGAATCGATAACAGAACACGTTCCAACAGTTTTTAGAATTTTTGTCTGTTTGTCTGTTTATCTGTTTATCTGTTTGTCTGTTTATCTGTTTGTCTGTTTATGTGACCGCGCATCACGTGAAAACGGCTAAACCGATTAAGATGAAATTTGGCATAGAGATAGTTTGTGTTCTGGGGAAGGACTTAGATTAGTTTTTATCCTGGAAATCAACCCCTAAGGGGATGAAATGGGGGGTGGAAATTTGTATGGAGCTACTTAAACCGCTGCACCGATTTAGATGAAATTTAGTATATGATTAGTTTGAGTCCCGGAAAAGGTTAATGAATAGGTTTCATCCCGAAAATCTTCCCTTTAGGGGGTAAAATGGGGGGGTGAAAAATTGGATGTAACCCATTTTGATGAAATTTGGTTAAGAGGTAGTTTAGGTTCTGGGGAAGGACATTGGATAGTTTTTATTCCGGAAATCTTTCCCTGAGGGGGTGAAATGGGGGGTGAAATTTTGGATGGACTCCGTTTAGATCAAATTTGGTATAAATATAGTTTGAGTCCCGGAGGATGACAATGGATAGTTTGAATCCCGAAAATCATCCCCCAAGGGGATGAAATAGGGATGAAAATGTGGATAAATCCCATTTAGTTCAAATTTGGTATAGAGATAGAAGGAGTCCCAGGGAAGGACAATGCATAGTTTTTATCGTAAATCATCTCCTGAGGGGGTGAAATGAGGGGTGAAAATTTGGATAGAACCGATTTAGATGAAATTTGGTATGGAGATAGTTCAGAGTCCTGGGGAAGGACTTAACATAATTTAAGTCCAGAAATCATCTCCTAAGGGGGTGAAATGGGGTATGAAAATTTGGATGGGACCCATTTACGGTATAGCGAGTTGGAGTCTTGGGGAAGGACATAGGATAGTTTACTCCTGAAAATCATCCCATAAGGGGGTGTAATTGGAGGTGAAAATTTGTTTGTGACCCATTTTGATGAAATTTGGTTGAAAGATAGTTTGAGTCCCGGAATATGACAACGGATAGTTTTGATCCCAAAAATCATCCTCTCAGGGATAAATTAGTGGGTGAAAATTTGGATAAAACCCATTTAGATGAAATTTGGTAAATAGATAGAAGGAGTCCTAGGGAAGGACAATGCATAGTTTTTATCCCGAAAAATCATTTCCTGAGGTGGTGAAATGAGGGTTGAAGATTTGGATAGAACCCATTTAGATGAAATTTGGTATAGAGAGAGGTAGAGTCCTAGGAAAGAACATAGATTTTTTTTTATTCCGGAACACATAAAAGGAGGAAATCATCCCCTAAGGGGATGAGAAATTGTGGATGAACATTTGGATTGAACCCATTTACGGTATAGCGATAGATAAGGAAGGACATAGGATAGTTTTATCCCGAAAATCATCCCCTGGGGTGTAATTGGGGGTGGAAATTTGTTTGTGACACATTTTGATAAAATTTGGTTGAACGATAGTTTGAGTCCTGGAAAAGGACATATAATAGTTTCTATTCCAGAAATCATCCCCTAAGGGGGTCAATTGGGGGTGAAAATTTGGATGGAACCCATTTACGGTATAGCGGTAGTTGGGAGTCCTGGGGAATAGGAACATTAACATTACATAAGTAAATTGACGTTCCAAGGGTAAAGGTACCTTATGGCGGCCTTAGTTTTGAAGATGTTTTCTAAAACAGGGTAAAAAAGACGTTTGATTATGGCTATTTTGAAAACTATTAGATGTAACATATAAAATGTTTAAATTACAAGTCAGTTAATTTAATCCTACGGTTTAGTAGAAAAGGTCCTTACGGCCGTGTGATATGAAAATATGCAAAATATTACTGAAAAAAGCCTACAAGCATCGATACCCTTTCCTTCATGCAATCCATACTAATATTACAAATGCGAAAGTAACTCTGTCTGTCTGTTACCTTTTCATGCTTAAACCGCCGAACCGATTGAGATGAAATTTGGTATAGAAATATTTTGAATTCCGGGGCCTTCCCAAAAAGTCCTTACTAAAGATAATTTTTATCTGGAAATTCATCACCTAAGGGGGTGAAAAGGGGGGAGAAAGTTACGATATAAACGAGTTCCGCGCGGACGAAGTCGCGGGCAAAAGCTCGTCTTAAATAAACTAAATAAACCTAAAAGTAGGAAAAACATAAATTTAATCAAAAGAGGTCCCCAAGGTCGGATCCCTGCGGAAGGGTTCCCATAAGACTGGCTGCGTTCCCTCTTTGTATGGCTATGCCGATCCGTTGGGCAAGGAACGAGCCAGCCCTATGGTCTCCGGATACTTTGACCAATTTTTTTGACAATTAGCCAAATAATTGGTGAGCGCCTGGGCTCCAGGGTCCGAGGGTTTCGACAGCAAAAGCCGCAAAAACATGCCGGTCTGTCAGGCCGATGTATTTGCGGCACTTTGCTGCCTCCGCCGCTGCAGCTGCCCCGCCTGCTCTCAAAGATGTAGTGCCAAGGTGGGACGGCGCCAGGGTGTCAACGCATGTAGCGTCCCAAATGAGGGGCCGTCCTAATTTCCAAGGCACTAAGGTCATACCGTCTGGCCTCTTACCGTCGTCCCTTGCCAAACCCGGCGGTTCCAGTACGGCTGGCACATTGGCACTGACGAAGGCCCGACGGATGATATCATTGAGGCAGGCGTGGCGAGACAGGCGACCAGCACTCTTCGTGCAAGATAGACCATGGTGTCCCAGGCTACTCACCAGAATTCCGCAGGGGCAACGATGTGGAGCAACAATGTTTGCCCCCAGACGAAGACCGACAGCCAATCTGAGTGTGTTGCAATCAAGTAGTGTCCCGTAATTTATTGATGGAAGAGCATGAAGCCATGAGCCGGACTCTCTTTCCGACACAGCCAGTAGTCTTGCTTTTTCCTGGCTGGTGGAGCAAGAGTCGAAAAAATGGGAATGGACTTGCTTACAAATAGGTTGGTGAATACAGTAGAAATACTTTTAAATTATAATTATTTTATGATCGATTGTACCTAAACAAACACAATCAAAACAGAAACATTGTGATTGTCGCTCGACATGATCTCTATCATGCCCCAGAATAAGAAATTTTGCTATCTTCGAGATTTTGGTGAGATTTTTCCATAGAGATTACTTCAATAGAGATCATCACTTTTAGACAATCATCTCAACCGGACCGAGAATTGGCCTCCAGATCAATGACTCTTAATCCAGCCACGTTCAAACTGAACCTACCTATTTAACTTTAGCTAGCCAACATCAGTAGCTTGTATTTTTTCACCGTGTAGCTTAAAATTGCATGAACATTCCAAACCCAATTACCGAAAAACTGTCGGCAGCCCGTAAACGCCCGAAATAACCGCATTATTCATTCGATGTCAAAATTCTCCCGTCTTTTTAATAATACAGTGTTAGTTCTGCTACGTAACAGCAAGTTCACTTCAATATAAACGCATGTGACTGACTACACTTTGGCCTAGTTGGTAGTGCCTACTAAGCAGGTAGTAATCCCGGTAAGGGCATTTATTAGCACGAATATTTTGATCCTGGGTCGTGGATGTTTCCAATGTATTTATTAATCTATAAGAGTATACCTATTTAATTGTATTGTATTATAATCATTTATTTCAGGCAAAGCCAATAAAAGCGTTAATAGTACAATATACTTGTATATAACTTACAAAACTCGTATCAAAATCGTGACAAAATATGTATTATATTATTTCTTTTGTATGTGTAAATTGTGTGTCACGAATAAATATTTGAATTTGAATTTGAATTTGAATTTGAAAACTAATTGTTAGTAAAAAACAGATCCAACCAAAGCTTAATACTACCTATAGACATACCTAATTTTGACCGGATGAGCATACATATTATTTGATTTAAATTAATAATTTATCAATTGAATAATAACATCTTATACATAATAATAAACATACCTAATTTTGACCGGATGAGCATACATATTATTTGATTCAAATTAATAATTTATCCATTGAATAATAAAATCTTATACCTAATAATAATAAAACAAAAACCGATTCAAAATAAAATCAATTACATCGCAGAATATGGAATAAGACAATTTTAATTTTAATTCTATTTTTCATGGTTATGGTTATAAATATAAATAAATAAATAAATATTTGCGGACAATCTTACACAAATGAACCTAGTCCCAAACTATATAAATCTTGAAAGAAACCTAAGGAACCAACATATCTACATCAACTCGGACAGCCAAGCTGCTCTGCTGGCACTAGAATCACTAGAGTCCTACTCTAAACTAGTCCAGAATTGTAAAAATAATCTAAACACCCTGGCGAACTCCAACAAAGTCATACTTAGATGGGTACCAGGGCACTCCGACATTGTAGGAAACGAAAGAGCAGATGAACTTGCAAGGCAGGGCGCAGACACGGCCCTAGTCGGCCCGGAACCGTTCTGTGGCATCACAAAACGGAAAGCATATTCTCTGCTAAACAACGCGGAAAAATCAGAGGCAATCAAGCTGTGGAAGTTCACCAAAGGACAAAAACAAGCTAAAGCCCTGATCGAAGGGTTCAATAGTAAGCAGTCTAAAGAGTTATTACAATTCAAAAGGCACAAAACCTGCGCAGTGACAAGAATCCTGACAGGACATTGCAAATTGAACAAACACCTGTTTCAAATGGGTATGAAGCAGGACACAACTTGCAGGTTCTGCCAGGAGACAGAGGAGACTGCAATGCACATTCTCTGCTCCTGCGGACCACTCATGCATAAAAGAAGTACCTACCTAGGGCGGCACATAATGCACCCACAAGAAGTACAACATATCACCGCCCAAAGAATCTGGAATTTCCTGGAGGCAACGGGACTTAACGGTGAACTCTAAAACAAGGGCTGCCACAATAGATCACTTGCTGGTCGAAGCGGCATATTAAGGCCCACAAAATAATAATAAAAAAAATAGTCCCAAACTAAGCAAAGCTTGTACTATGGGTACTAGACGACGATATAGATACTTATATAGAGAAATACATACTTAAATACACAGAAAACATCCATGACTCAGGAACAAATATTCATGCTCATCACACAAATAAATGCCCTTACTGGGATTCGAACCCAGGACCTCTTGCTTCGTAGGCAGGGTCACTACCAACTAGGCTAAAGCGGTCGTCGGTTATGACTTCGTTAATTTAATTTAATTTACTTACTTACTCCGTTGGCTCAGCGACCCAAAATGAGTCTTGGCCTCCGACACGAGAGTGTGCCATTTCTCGGTTCTGCGCTAGCTCTTGCCAATTCCAGATTTGGAGCTCGCGCAGATCCGCCTGTACCATGTCGCTCCAGCGGTACCTTGGACGTCCGACCGGACGTCGACCTTCCGGACAGTCTCGGTATGCTCTCTTAATTTAATTTAATTGTTTATTTTTTTGTATTTTGTAATTTTGCATGTCACTGCGTGACGAGATAGATGATTATATATACTGACATATGACTTCAATAACATCTTGTTGTACTCTACCTTAAGCAAATAAATAAATAAAGACAATGATTAATCGATACGCCACGCCTTAATGACGGCATCCGTCGGGCGCTTGGCAGCGTAAACGTACAAGCCGTTTTGGAACCTCCCGGCGCGCATGATACCCGATTGGCATGGCATGACGCGCATTCCGTGGCAGATAGGACGGCCGCGTGTGTCCGGCGGATGGGTATATAGCGGCAGATGCCGCCAAGTGCCGTAAATATGCTGGCCTGACCAACAGCCGCATATTTGCGGCCTTCTCGGTAGAAACTCTCGGCCCGTGGAGTCCGGATGCCCACAGGCTTTATAAAGCTATTCAAGAAATTGGTCAAGAACACGGAGCTGACCATGAGGCTGGTGACGTCCTTGGTTAACGCATAGGAATAGCTATTTATCGAGGATATGTGGCCAGCCTTATGGGCACCCTTCCCACAGGCAGCGACCTCGGGGAGTAGGTATTAGTAAGTAGTTATAAGTGTATGGGTTTAAGTTTAGTTTTCCAATTTATTGTATTCAATTATATAAGTGATTATAATAATGTAATAGTCTATTAACTGGAAGGCAAATATTTACAAAAGTTCAGAATCACATTAATGATAATATTCGATTAAAAATTTTCATGAACCATTTCCATTCCATTCCAAGAACTTTTCATGTCGAAGTATGCAATTCTGAAACTTTCATGTTACTCCAGCGCTTCACAAAAACGCATCCTTTGTCAAACGTAGCTTTATTATATATCTATAAAATGAGCGTTTTTACGTAGAACTCCGCTATTGTAAGCTGCGAAGTATTGCGAGGGAGCCATTTTCTGCACCGTCGCCTGCCGAAGCATGTCTAAAAACTCGACTAAGTATACTTTACTCTTGGCATCCGCTCTCCGCTCATCTGACAAACTAAGTTGCTACAACTAATATTTCCCTTGTTCGTCAATATTAATACGAAGTGGTATTTTTATGATGATGCTGAATAACTATGAAGCTTCAAAATCATGATTGGCTTATGATATCCAATCTTCCTGTCAGTTTTATTTAAACCGATGCTAGTAGCTATTTTAAACAGGCATATGATTTGCGGTTCGGAGACGATTATATCCGGACCCCTAAACTTAAGCGGCAGTGGGCACATTGCACGCAAAACCGATGGCCGTAGGGGCGGAAAGGTTTTTGAGTGGTGATCACGTCGTAGTGGCACTGGCAGGCGCAGCGTGGGTAGAAAGACAAGAGTGAATAGGCTATTACTAAAAATATACAAAAAAAAAATTTACTGATCACCTGGTAAAGGTCGCGGGAGTCCGCTGGGTGCGGTTGGCATAGGACGGATCAGTTTGGCACTCTTTGGGCTCCCTCAATGCCTACGTCCAGCAGTTGACGTATTACGGCTCATATGATGATATGATTTGAGTAATAGAAAAAAAGTGGTCATTGTAAGCCAGTTCCTATTCCATGATGTATAATTATTTTTGTTCATCGCACTTCAATGGTGCGCAAGAGAAAGAAAGAAAGAAAAAACACTTATTTAACGTCACAAAATTACACCATTAACAGAACAAGCAAAATAAATGACTTAAATACTAGGACGTTAAATAGGATCGCCACTCAGCATGAGGGCCCAGTTTAACCCAAGCAGCAAATAAAAATAACAAAAAAAACGTGCCATTAAAAAAATACAACCTCTTAGTCCTTATGGTATAACATTCTTCATACATAATCGTCGGTTTAGGGTAGGTACTGCGAACTTGACCTTTCTATAGAATTTCTCCGATTCAGCCGGAAAATGTCCGCCGAGATATTCCGTTTCAACCTACCAGATATTTCCGAGGAATAGGTTTAATAATCAGATAATATCGATTAAAGTTACTAGGTAATATGGTAACTAGAATCCTACCTGTGTTGTTTATTGTTTGTACGCGTGCATTCTTTTAAAGGTTATTTTACAAAAAACCGGCCAAGTGCGAGTCGGACTCGCGCACGAAGGGTTCCGTACCATTATCAATAAAAATATTAATTTTATTTTGTTTTTAGTATTTGTTGTTATAGCGGCAACGGAAATACATAATCTGTGAAAATTTCAGCTGGAACTATCACGGTATCAGTGAGATACAGCCTGGTGACAGGACAGACAGACGGACGGACGGACGGACGGACAGCGAAGTCTTAGTAATAGGGTCCCGTTTTACTCTTTGAGTACGGAACCCTAAAAACGCCGCCATTTAGGTATGCAAATTATGACCCTAACTAAAAATTAGGCAAAACACTTCACTTTGGCTACGTCTTTAATCTCTTTAAGGGCCTAAGTTAGCTGTCGCGGCGGGTGCAAGAAGCGGGCGCACGCCGCGGGTTAATTAGCGCTGCTCATACTATTTTTAAATAGGCGTCCACTTGTTCCGTGCAAACTGCGTCAGCTAGCGTAGGCCCTTTTAGAGTCCTAAAATGTCTTGTTTTTTACACAAAGCTTGCCAAAAATTAAGAAGGTAATTTATCCGAATGTATTCGATAATGATTTTCTAACGTATGTTGTTTTTTGGAGTTTATACTTAATTTGCTGAGCTAGTTTCAGTTATTCCAGTAAGATTTAGTTAATAACTCGACAAAGTACACACAGCAAATTGTAAATTACTTAATTTAAAAGTCTGTAAAATCTCGAATTAAACAAGGTTAAACTCACGTATTAAATGTTACTACGGGGGACATTTAATACGTGTGGGCCCCGAAGTGACATTTAATACTTACGTGAGTTTATATTAATATTCATTTATTTTATTGGTAAAAGTATAAAATTACTTACTTATATGGGTTTAACGGTGGAACTATTAGTATCATTCTGTAAAATCTGTTAAACTCCATAAAATATCGTAAGATACATTTTCGCCTTTTTACAACGGAATAAGACACAAAATGTCAATATAATCTTTGACATCGACCGTACACAAACCACTTACAGCCCGTGAGCTCTTAGGTTAACACGGGTTCGGGTGAAACCGTTTATTTTGGCAAAAAAACAAATATGAGAATGAGCAAGCTACAGAGAAATATAGACCCGAATCGTATTCTACACAAATACTCACAGACTATAGATCTTCTCTGCAACATATGTCTCGTATTTTCGCATAATGCAAACGAACCGTTCGCACAAAAAACAAAAGAATAAATCAATGCTTTCAATCTGTCGTGTCGGTCAAAACTGCAACATTCTAGCAATCATTTAAATGGCCGTAGCCACCGAGCACGGCAGGAAAATTACTTTCAAGCATACGATAACGGTACACGAAAACTATTAGGGAACGGCGTGAATTGTACGGCGACATTCTGTAATGGCTGCTTGGCTGCCTTCGGAAAGTAGATCGCGTTAATTTTAGCAGGACATTTGAAATTATAGTGAAGTACAGCAAAAACTGGTTCACGTCGCACGAAATTTCAGTACCTACTTTTGTAAGTAACTATAATATTAAATTAGCTAAAATAGAACTGCACCCCTGTAAAAATATATATTTAATTAGTTAAAGAGCGAATACAGCAGCAGATAAACCTTTACGGCTTTGTCCGCTGTACAAATGTTTTCTTTTGTATTGTTTTTTGTAGTAAATAAATGAAAAAAAAATAAAAAAATTGACCCACTTGTTTTGCTACTGAGTGTATAGTTGGATTACTGAATTGTTAAACTCGACCGAAGGTCAACAATTTTTAGTCTTATAGTCAAGTGTAAAAATATGGGTGCATACTACTAACTCATAAATATGTCCCATCGCTCGTATCAGCGGATTGAGGTTTCGAACATATATTTATGATAGGAACCATAGTTTTGCACTTGACTGTACAAAATTAAATTATCTCATCATGTTCTATAATTTAATGCCAAAATTATACTTATTACCTTGTCGGTAACCGTCCTTAGCTACCGTCTTTAAAAAGTATATGTAAAGCCAATAGTCATTAATAAATAGTAATACGTGTAAAGCCATCCCCTATCATTAGAAGGCAAAGTTTTAAAATATTCCTCCCCTTCCCTAATTACAAGTTCCCGAGTATTACCTTATCGATAATTAACGCTAATAACCATACATATCGCATGGCTCGGTAATATCCTACGTAACAAATTAGATTAGGTACATATCGTATTCAAGGGGTATCGGCTTACATTGCTGTGTGGAAGATGAAATTAGAGGTATTTTAACGATAGCGAGTCAGATGGTGCCCAAATTGGCGTGTTTTGTGAATTGAGGTGTGTCAACAGAAATGTCAAGAGCTGTTCAAAGTTGAATTATTCAGTGTATCATATCATAACATCCTCATTGAGACATATATGTTTTAAAATAAAGTCCATATCTCAATGCATTGTAAAATAGGGGCCAGAGAAGTTAGCGAAACATCGCGAACCTGCATTAAGGGATATCAACTGTCAGTTTTAGAATGGTGCTTTCGAAATGTTTTACAATTACCCTGCTAGTAAAATGCTATGATAGTACGCAATGCAAAAAATAGAAGTATATTGCCAGGGAAGCACTCGATAAGACAACGACACTTGATTCTTGACTCCAAGTGCCCAACCACAATTATTCTGACAAAGGTGCTCGATTAAGAAGCAGAAGAATGCTAGATTTCTCAAACGTGATGTTCTGTTTGCGGTGCCGAAACATCAAAGTCAGGGTTCAAACAGCATACATACGCTGCTCTTTACTCATTTGATCAACAAGAACATCCGTTTTATCACGAGCAAATTAAATTATTGAACTTGTGAGCGTAAAAGGGTTGTGAGCAGGGAGAAGTACAGGGAAATTAAATATCGACACATCACATGATTGGAGGGTTTGTGGAATTTGGTCTAATCATATAAGTACATAATACAGCGTGTAAATTTGATACGGGTGAACATTTTGAAGACGATTAGTATCGATCCTAAACAACACATAGGTACATAAATTTCGTTAACTAACTGCTTCATATTTGTATTCAATATCAATGTATTCACAACACGTCATGTCATTCGTTTACGACATCGTTACGACATTCATAGATTTAAAATCTTTTGGCAAGTCAAATCAGTTTGGACTTTTTATTACTTTATTACTTAAGCTATTTAACAAAATTGCTTTACCAGAAATGATTTGTATTGGTCGAAAACTATGGCTGGTTAAAATATACGCCCGTATGAAATATACAGGCGCATAGCCATTCCTGTCAACGACGACGCCGACGGCAACCCTTCCAACTTTCTGGTATGACTCGCAAATCTGAAATTATTTTATCATCGTGCAATAGTAGTTTATGCAACTGATACATAATTAGAGGCCTTAAAATACGAGTGTAATTTTATAAAACGAGCGTAAGTGTTTTAAGGCCTAATTATGTACAGTTGCATACACTAATTTATCTAAACACATATCATAAGTACTCTAAGATGGGTTCAGAAGCCGTAGGGAAATTACCTGCATTGTTACTAGTGCTACCTGTAAAATGTTTTTGTTGTAATCTTGGCTGCATTTACGATATCCGGCGGAGTGTTCATATCGTTCTCGGAGTCACTATTACTCATAATATGTTCAACTAAAATGTAAATTACAAGCAATTTTTCACAATTTTACTTTCGTAACAGCAAAAAACGTACAAACAAATTACAACAGTGGCGGCAATTCGATCCTCTGTCAAGAGGAATATTATTTTTTAATCATAAAGTAAACGAATGAAGTCCCTATTCTCATGCCACTCGAGATCAATTGTCGTGAAGTTTATATTAAAAAAAACATAATGAATTGACGTTTTGTATCAACTGATTTAATATATAGATAACTACTAGAATAGAGACCCACTTGAGTTTTGACTGCTATTCCAAATTTAAATTCATAACGATACAAAAATCTGTACTGTAACAACAATTAACATTACAGTACAGATTTTAACTACTACCACAGACAAGAAAGTTGGTAAAGTTAAATTGGTTGTAATAATGCTGGTCATTTCCGACTGTTTCCAAACGCATTTTAGAGCACTAATGATATGTGCGTAGATAAAATATGTTACGGAGTCGCTATTCGTTTTTAGGGTTCCGTACTCAAAGAGTAAAACGGGACCCTATTACTAAGACTTCGCTGTCCGTCCGTCCGTCCATCCGTCCGTCCGTCCGTCCGTCTGTCTGTCACCAGGCTGTATCTCAAGAACCGTGATAGCTATTTAGAGAGTTGAAATTTTCACAGATTAAGTATTTCTGCTGCCGCTATAACAACAAATCAAAATAAAACATTTTTTTAAGGGGTGCTCCCATACAAAAATCGTGATTTTTTTGCTGTTTTTATAGATAATCTGTCACCACGCTGTATCTCAAGAACCGTGATATCTAGAGAGTTGAAACTTTCACAGATTATGTATTTCTGCTGCCGCTATAACAACAAATACTAAACACAAAATATTTTTTTCTAAGGGTGGCTCCCATACAACAAACGTGATGTTTTTACCGTTTTTATAGATAATGGTACGGAACCCTTCGTGCGCGAGTCCAACTCGCACTTGGTCGGTTTTTTTAAATACTAACGGCCGTATTCATAAACGTCAACAAGCCTATTTTAACTAAAATGGTGTTAAAATTCGTTTGTCCTTATCTGTCACTTTGACATTTGTGTTCGTAAGAAAGGGACAAATATAATAGAATAGAATAGCTTTATTAATTTCGGTTATTTTTGTGTATGTACATCTAATTCCACATATTGTTAGTATAATCTTAACCTAGGTGTGTTATTAGTATATCACATTTTTTTTAGAAGAGGTGTTTTAAGTTTTTTTGAATAAGGGGGTAATGATATAAAGATGAAAGATAAAAAAGTCTGTGAGGTTGAAGCTTAGTAAGTTTGTATGTAGGGTGTAAACTCAGAAATTGCACATCCGATTAAAAAAAAACTCTCACCAGACCAGTAGGGTACCTAATTAGTAACCGCGCGGACAACTAGTTATTAATAAAGTGCTAGGCTAAAAACTATTATATACTTTAGCATACTGTACTAATTGACAATAATTCTGATAAAAATAATGACAATTTAACGAACAATTAATTTTAATGACAGTTATTTTGCGGTGGAACGCGGCGCCGATTCGAATTATATGCGACGTAAGCATTTACCAAATTTAATTAAAGTTTGTAACATAATGATAACAGTGTTTCTTAATATTGAAATTTCCGCTTATGTGGTGGTTAATAAACATTTACGAGGCAGCCTAATGGGTAACTATTATTATGAAATTCATTATTAAGGTACTTAGGACAAACATTGGGAACTATGCTAATGGTCTTGATACAACTTATTTATTTACTAGAACGGATTTTAAGTTAAAAGTACTAGTAAGTACCTACTTTTAAAAGTGGAAAAATGGCGTTTCCTTAATCCATATTCAGATATGTGTTATGCTGTTCGTGATAAAAGAATAGGAAGCACTGCGCATTATGGTGCCTTAGAACTACCTTAGATGGTTATGTTCGAATTATTATATTGCTGGCCTAGGCCAATTTTCACAGTCTGCTATTGAAGTGTAGAATGACAATAACTACTTATCATTTGAGTATTATCAGTAAATTGAAATTTATTGCACTAAATATTGTATATCGATATAGTATTTATTCGCTACAAAGACAACGAAACAAACATTCGGCATGCAATGTGGAACAAACATAATCATTAACACATAAAATATTAAATTTCGTTAGGCATTGCAATAAAATTAACGCTTTGTTTTGCTGCAAAGGCTCAGTTTACGCTTCGCTCTTTCAAACGCAGCACTGATATTCTGCCGAAATAACGTTTAGTAATAATTATTTTGCATATTGTTTTATGATGTCAATTCGACAAAGTTTCATTTTGCCAATAGTACTAACATATTTCTCACAACAATCCGCAATCACATGCGCTCAATAATTTCGAAATTAAATTAAACCGCAACAAATAGCCAAAAGTGAGAATGACAAAGTACCAAAGCTAACAGGCGTGATTAATTAAACGCTCCATTGTTAACACATGGAACCTTGCCGCAACAAAGCGTGCACGTATCGGAAACGTTAAACGTCAAAACGGTTTACAACTGCAAAATACACAGGCGCAGAAGGACAACATTCGCATTTTTGCATTAAGCATTAAACAGATCAAGAGTGTGAGTTGGATTCTCAAATAAAGGTTTTACGTACTTACCACAGACGTAGGAAAACAACGAAACTAAGTAACTAACTAAGTTTCTGTTTTTATTTTCAATAATATCTACTTTATTTATTTCCTCTCTTATGTGATTTTTTGAAGTGGATACTTCTTTGCTCGCGTTCTTGTATAGGGGTACAGTTCAAAATGTATCACGTGACTTCCGGAATAACTTTTTGTAGAGAAGCCTAATCTGATTTCAAATAATTGTTTGTTACGTGTTTTAATCCTTCATTATTTGCTTTTAGTTGTTAATCACAAAATGATATTTAGTTTAGGTATAGCGGACATGAAAATAATGCTGACGGTAACACAACTACTCACAACGGTAACACTATCATTATCTTATCATACTGATGGACTGAACTGACGCCAAAATTAGCGTGTAACCGAAGCCTTAGGGTTTAATTTCACATAAAATAAACTAAACCAGAAACAAATGTCACACACGGCATTCGCTCACCAAATAGGTAACTTGTAATTGATTGGTAACTTGTATATTTTTTATATATCGCATCATTGTAATTTATTGACATTGACATTATTTTAAAATGAAATGTAAATAATTATTATTTAAGTTGACATGTAAAGTACATTTTTTTAACAAGAAATAAAGGAATGAATTAATGAATGAATTATAAAGAATAGAAGAAGGGATTAAAAACCTTTGCAACGGTGACCATGACTGGGGCAACGCATGAGTGAGCCTTGTGTATTAAATAATAAAAAATCAAAGTTCTTCAATTTAGGCAAGTTACATGTACATGACATATTGTGCCCGCTATGCATATGTTACAAGGCGATCTGATGAATATTACTTGAGTCTTTTGGATACAGGCAGCGAGGTTTGGCTAACGAGTTGTCAAAAAGTGGAATATTTCTCCGGACCTGCTGTTCTTGTTTCATATTTGCCCCAGTATAGTTAAATGAACGCTGAAGGCATGAGAAATGGTTTTTTATCCGACTATTTACTGCCTCGATTTGTTTGCACCTGGATTACTGCTGACGCTGCGTCATTACTCTTTCTGTTGTACTACCTGTAAACTACTGATGCGGAGGAAAAACAAGTTGTCGGTGTACAACTGCATGTAGTATTTGACAATTAGTCATATATCTTTATATATATTAGTCTGAGTTATGGATGTTATATATGTATATAAGTATCCATATGTATTTATCTATTATATATATCATCGCCTAGTACCCACAACACAAGCCTTACTGAGCTTACCGTGGTCCTAGGTTGATTTGTGTAAGATTGTCCCGTAATATTTATTTATTTATTTTACATGGGTCACTTGCGTTACACAAATAATTACAGCGTAAATTAAATAAAGACATTTATCTACACCCATATCATAAATCCTCTAGAATGTGTTCGGAAACCATAATTATGTAATGACCACCGTTATTGCAATGCAACCAGTAACGCAACATCAGCGTTTTATGTGTGCTAGTGTTATTATAATGTATGAAAAATCATAATAACATCGATAATTGATGTTATTATGGAAATCTGGTCTAGTGGTACATCCAGGTCGGGTGGTGGTCTGGTCTGGTCCGGTTGAGTTGGTCATGAATTGAAATCTAGTCGGCCAATGGCGATGCAATGGAGGTTATTCTAATGGTTCCGGAACACATCATTGAGGATTTATAAGATGTGGGTAGATGAAGTAGTGTATGTAACTGTACATAATTAGGCATTACCACACTCGTGTTTAATGCCCCTCATTATGTACAGTCACATAAACTACTATAACTACCTACGTACATTTTTTTGCAGTATACTATATCATAAAGTACTTGTAATGTTTAAAGCAACATAGGTTATTGTAATACGAAATACGTACCAACAAACCAATTGCCGTTTATCAAAAATGATTTCGTTTTCCCAAATGACTTACTTTAGATTTATGGTCAGTAGGTAACTTAAAATCTATTTCACAAAAAAATAACTACTTGAGGTACATCTATGAGTAGGTAAATATTTGATTTCACAAAAGTTTGACCATATTTCAGATCATATTATTCTCCAACTACATTATACACACCTACATATTCTACAGCCAATCTCCGAGCCGGCCTCATCTTCATAATTTCACAAAACGCCGCCATCGAAAATTGCCTCAAAATTTTAGTCGCGTCACTTCAAAAGTGTCTAGCTGGCGATTTTGTTTAATTATTTCTACAAAGATTTATGCGACGGCCGTCAACGTCAATACGCCGCGCGGCGGACCGGAAAATAACTTGCCATTTTATTCCTGTACCTTCCTTCTGGGGACGTTTAAACTACGGAGTGACAGGAATTTTTGGATTGAGGGAGCGACTTTGTATATGAAACTTTGCACTAAAACTTAGATTGGATTTGTCGTGTGTGATATTTTGATGAAAATAACCGTTATTGCGAGACATTTCTTTCGGAAAACATGTCATTGAGCAATTATCGCTTCAACGGAAAAATACTGTGTGTATACAGTCGACTACAAAAAGATAGATCTACTTTTACACCTTTTTGCGTTATAAATACAAACTGGATTAAGTTTTTGTAGCCGTTAGTAGGCTACAAAAGCTTTATCCTAGAGTAAATAAACGTTTTTACAGAGGGGTAATCACGTAACGTTCCGAACGCGCGTCGGTGCAGTTTAACTGTCAATTTTCCATATAAAAAGTGACATTTAGACCAACCCGACGTTCGTACAATGCGTTACGTGATCGACCTACAGGTCACATGAAATTCAATCTTATTTCAAAGTTATGAAGACATGGCAAAACTTTTCGAATGTTATATTCACGGGATAAATTTAATCAAAATGTCAATATAATCTTTGACATCGACCGTACACAAACCACTTACAGCCCGTGAGCTCTTAGGTTAACACGGGTTCGGGTGAAACCGTTTATTTTGGCAAAAAAACAAATATGAGAATGAGCAAGCTACAGAGAAATATAGACCCGAATCGTATTCTACACAAATACTCACAGACTATAGATCTTCTCTGCAACATATGTCTCGTATTTTCGCATAATGCAAACGAACCGTTCGCACAAAAAACAAAAGAATAAATCAATGCTTTCAATCTGTCGTGTCGGTCAAAACTGCAACATTCTAGCAATCATTTAAATGGCCGTAGCCACCGAGCACGGCAGGAAAATTACTTTCAAGCATACGATAACGGTACACGAAAACTATTAGGGAACGGCGTGAATTGTACGGCGACATTCTGTAATGGCTGCTTGGCTGCCTTCGGAAAGTAGATCGCGTTAATTTTAGCAGGACATTTGAAATTATAGTGAAGTACAGCAAAAACTGGTTCACGTCGCACGAAATTTCAGTACCTACTTTTGTAAGTAACTATAATATTAAATTAGCTAAAATAGAACTGCACCCCTGTAAAAATATATATTTAATTAGTTAAAGAGCGAATACAGCAGCAGATAAACCTTTACGGCTTTGTCCGCTGTACAAATGTTTTCTTTTGTATTGTTTTTTGTAGTAAATAAATGAAAAAAAAATAAAAAAATTGACCCACTTGTTTTGCTACTGAGTGTATAGTTGGATTACTGAATTGTTAAACTCGACCGAAGGTCAACAATTTTTAGTCTTATAGTCAAGTGTAAAAATATGGGTGCATACTACTAACTCATAAATATGTCCCATCGCTCGTATCAGCGGATTGAGGTTTCGAACATATATTTATGATAGGAACCATAGTTTTGCACTTGACTGTACAAAATTAAATTATCTCATCATGTTCTATAATTTAATGCCAAAATTATACTTATTACCTTGTCGGTAACCGTCCTTAGCTACCGTCTTTAAAAAGTATATGTAAAGCCAATAGTCATTAATAAATAGTAATACGTGTAAAGCCATCCCCTATCATTAGAAGGCAAAGTTTTAAAATATTCCTCCCCTTCCCTAATTACAAGTTCCCGAGTATTACCTTATCGATAATTAACGCTAATAACCATACATATCGCATGGCTCGGTAATATCCTACGTAACAAATTAGATTAGGTACATATCGTATTCAAGGGGTATCGGCTTACATTGCTGTGTGGAAGATGAAATTAGAGGTATTTTAACGATAGCGAGTCAGATGGTGCCCAAATTGGCGTGTTTTGTGAATTGAGGTGTGTCAACAGAAATGTCAAGAGCTGTTCAAAGTTGAATTATTCAGTGTATCATATCATAACATCCTCATTGAGACATATATGTTTTAAAATAAAGTCCATATCTCAATGCATTGTAAAATAGGGGCCAGAGAAGTTAGCGAAACATCGCGAACCTGCATTAAGGGATATCAACTGTCAGTTTTAGAATGGTGCTTTCGAAATGTTTTACAATTACCCTGCTAGTAAAATGCTATGATAGTACGCAATGCAAAAAATAGAAGTATATTGCCAGGGAAGCACTCGATAAGACAACGACACTTGATTCTTGACTCCAAGTGCCCAACCACAATTATTCTGACAAAGGTGCTCGATTAAGAAGCAGAAGAATGCTAGATTTCTCAAACGTGATGTTCTGTTTGCGGTGCCGAAACATCAAAGTCAGGGTTCAAACAGCATACATACGCTGCTCTTTACTCATTTGATCAACAAGAACATCCGTTTTATCACGAGCAAATTAAATTATTGAACTTGTGAGCGTAAAAGGGTTGTGAGCAGGGAGAAGTACAGGGAAATTAAATATCGACACATCACATGATTGGAGGGTTTGTGGAATTTGGTCTAATCATATAAGTACATAATACAGCGTGTAAATTTGATACGGGTGAACATTTTGAAGACGATTAGTATCGATCCTAAACAACACATAGGTACATAAATTTCGTTAACTAACTGCTTCATATTTGTATTCAATATCAATGTATTCACAACACGTCATGTCATTCGTTTACGACATCGTTACGACATTCATAGATTTAAAATCTTTTGGCAAGTCAAATCAGTTTGGACTTTTTATTACTTTATTACTTAAGCTATTTAACAAAATTGCTTTACCAGAAATGATTTGTATTGGTCGAAAACTATGGCTGGTTAAAATATACGCCCGTATGAAATATACAGGCGCATAGCCATTCCTGTCAACGATGACGCCGACGGCAACCCTTCCAACTTTCTGGTATGACTCGCAAATCTGAAATTATTTTATCATCGTGCAATAGTAGTTTATGCAACTGATACATAATTAGAGGCCTTAAAATACGAGTGTAATTTTATAAAACGAGCGTAAGTGTTTTAAGGCCTAATTATGTACAGTTGCATACACTAATTTATCTAAACACATATCATAAGTACTCTAAGATGGGTTCAGAAGCCGTAGGGAAATTACCTGCATTGTTACTAGTGCTACCTGTAAAATGTTTTTGTTGTAATCTTGGCTGCATTTACGATATCCGGCGGAGTGTTCATATCGTTCTCGGAGTCACTATTACTCATAATATGTTCAACTAAAATGTAAATTACAAGCAATTTTTCACAATTTTACTTTCGTAACAGCAAAAAACGTACAAACAAATTACAACAGTGGCGGCAATTCGATCCTCTGTCAAGAGGAATATTATTTTTTAATCATAAAGTAAACGAATGAAGTCCCTATTCTCATGCCACTCGAGATCAATTGTCGTGAAGTTTATATTAAAAAAAACATAATGAATTGACGTTTTGTATCAACTGATTTAATATATAGATAACTACTAGAATAGAGACCCACTTGAGTTTTGACTGCTATTCCAAATTTAAATTCATAACGATACAAAAATCTGTACTGTAACAACAATTAACATTACAGTACAGATTTTAACTACTACCACAGACAAGAAAGTTGGTAAAGTTAAATTGGTTGTAATAATGCTGGTCATTTCCGACTGTTTCCAAACGCATTTTAGAGCACTAATGATATGTGCGTAGATAAAATATGTTACGGAGTCGCTATTCGTTTTTAGGGTTCCGTACTCAAAGAGTAAAACGGGACCCTATTACTAAGACTTCGCTGTCCGTCCGTCCGTCCATCCGTCCGTCCGTCCGTCCGTCTGTCTGTCACCAGGCTGTATCTCAAGAACCGTGATAGCTATTTAGAGAGTTGAAATTTTCACAGATTAAGTATTTCTGCTGCCGCTATAACAACAAATCAAAATAAAACATTTTTTTAAGGGGTGCTCCCATACAAAAATCGTGATTTTTTTGCTGTTTTTATAGATAATCTGTCACCACGCTGTATCTCAAGAACCGTGATATCTAGAGAGTTGAAACTTTCACAGATTATGTATTTCTGCTGCCGCTATAACAACAAATACTAAACACAAAATATTTTTTTCTAAGGGTGGCTCCCATACAACAAACGTGATGTTTTTACCGTTTTTATAGATAATGGTACGGAACCCTTCGTGCGCGAGTCCAACTCGCACTTGGTCGGTTTTTTTAAATACTAACGGCCGTATTCATAAACGTCAACAAGCCTATTTTAACTAAAATGGTGTTAAAATTCGTTTGTCCTTATCTGTCACTTTGACATTTGTGTTCGTAAGAAAGGGACAAATATAATAGAATAGAATAGCTTTATTAATTTCGGTTATTTTTGTGTATGTACATCTAATTCCACATATTGTTAGTATAATCTTAACCTAGGTGTGTTATTAGTATATCACATTTTTTTTAGAAGAGGTGTTTTAAGTTTTTTTGAATAAGGGGGTAATGATATAAAGATGAAAGATAAAAAAGTCTGTGAGGTTGAAGCTTAGTAAGTTTGTATGTAGGGTGTAAACTCAGAAATTGCACATCCGATTAAAAAAAAACTCTCACCAGACCAGTAGGGTACCTAATTAGTAACCGCGCGGACAACTAGTTATTAATAAAGTGCTAGGCTAAAAACTATTATATACTTTAGCATACTGTACTAATTGACAATAATTCTGATAAAAATAATGACAATTTAACGAACAATTAATTTTAATGACAGTTATTTTGCGGTGGAACGCGGCGCCGATTCGAATTATATGCGACGTAAGCATTTACCAAATTTAATTAAAGTTTGTAACATAATGATAACAGTGTTTCTTAATATTGAAATTTCCGCTTATGTGGTGGTTAATAAACATTTACGAGGCAGCCTAATGGGTAACTATTATTATGAAATTCATTATTAAGGTACTTAGGACAAACATTGGGAACTATGCTAATGGTCTTGATACAACTTATTTATTTACTAGAACGGATTTTAAGTTAAAAGTACTAGTAAGTACCTACTTTTAAAAGTGGAAAAATGGCGTTTCCTTAATCCATATTCAGATATGTGTTATGCTGTTCGTGATAAAAGAATAGGAAGCACTGCGCATTATGGTGCCTTAGAACTACCTTAGATGGTTATGTTCGAATTATTATATTGCTGGCCTAGGCCAATTTTCACAGTCTGCTATTGAAGTGTAGAATGACAATAACTACTTATCATTTGAGTATTATCAGTAAATTGAAATTTATTGCACTAAATATTGTATATCGATATAGTATTTATTCGCTACAAAGACAACGAAACAAACATTCGGCATGCAATGTGGAACAAACATAATCATTAACACATAAAATATTAAATTTCGTTAGGCATTGCAATAAAATTAACGCTTTGTTTTGCTGCAAAGGCTCAGTTTACGCTTCGCTCTTTCAAACGCAGCACTGATATTCTGCCGAAATAACGTTTAGTAATAATTATTTTGCATATTGTTTTATGATGTCAATTCGACAAAGTTTCATTTTGCCAATAGTACTAACATATTTCTCACAACAATCCGCAATCACATGCGCTCAATAATTTCGAAATTAAATTAAACCGCAACAAATAGCCAAAAGTGAGAATGACAAAGTACCAAAGCTAACAGGCGTGATTAATTAAACGCTCCATTGTTAACACATGGAACCTTGCCGCAACAAAGCGTGCACGTATCGGAAACGTTAAACGTCAAAACGGTTTACAACTGCAAAATACACAGGCGCAGAAGGACAACATTCGCATTTTTGCATTAAGCATTAAACAGATCAAGAGTGTGAGTTGGATTCTCAAATAAAGGTTTTACGTACTTACCACAGACGTAGGAAAACAACGAAACTAAGTAACTAACTAAGTTTCTGTTTTTATTTTCAATAATATCTACTTTATTTATTTCCTCTCTTATGTGATTTTTTGAAGTGGATACTTCTTTGCTCGCGTTCTTGTATAGGGGTACAGTTCAAAATGTATCACGTGACTTCCGGAATAACTTTTTGTAGAGAAGCCTAATCTGATTTCAAATAATTGTTTGTTACGTGTTTTAATCCTTCATTATTTGCTTTTAGTTGTTAATCACAAAATGATATTTAGTTTAGGTATAGCGGACATGAAAATAATGCTGACGGTAACACAACTACTCACAACGGTAACACTATCATTATCTTATCATACTGATGGACTGAACTGACGCCAAAATTAGCGTGTAACCGAAGCCTTAGGGTTTAATTTCACATAAAATAAACTAAACCAGAAACAAATGTCACACACGGCATTCGCTCACCAAATAGGTAACTTGTAATTGATTGGTAACTTGTATATTTTTTATATATCGCATCATTGTAATTTATTGACATTGACATTATTTTAAAATGAAATGTAAATAATTATTATTTAAGTTGACATGTAAAGTACATTTTTTTAACAAGAAATAAAGGAATGAATTAATGAATGAATTATAAAGAATAGAAGAAGGGATTAAAAACCTTTGCAACGGTGACCATGACTGGGGCAACGCATGAGTGAGCCTTGTGTATTAAATAATAAAAAATCAAAGTTCTTCAATTTAGGCAAGTTACATGTACATGACATATTGTGCCCGCTATGCATATGTTACAAGGCGATCTGATGAATATTACTTGAGTCTTTTGGATACAGGCAGCGAGGTTTGGCTAACGAGTTGTCAAAAAGTGGAATATTTCTCCGGACCTGCTGTTCTTGTTTCATATTTGCCCCAGTATAGTTAAATGAACGCTGAAGGCATGAGAAATGGTTTTTTATCCGACTATTTACTGCCTCGATTTGTTTGCACCTGGATTACTGCTGACGCTGCGTCATTACTCTTTCTGTTGTACTACCTGTAAACTACTGATGCGGAGGAAAAACAAGTTGTCGGTGTACAACTGCATGTAGTATTTGACAATTAGTCATATATCTTTATATATATTAGTCTGAGTTATGGATGTTATATATGTATATAAGTATCCATATGTATTTATCTATTATATATATCATCGCCTAGTACCCACAACACAAGCCTTACTGAGCTTACCGTGGTCCTAGGTTGATTTGTGTAAGATTGTCCCGTAATATTTATTTATTTATTTTACATGGGTCACTTGCGTTACACAAATAATTACAGCGTAAATTAAATAAAGACATTTATCTACACCCATATCATAAATCCTCTAGAATGTGTTCGGAAACCATAATTATGTAATGACCACCGTTATTGCAATGCAACCAGTAACGCAACATCAGCGTTTTATGTGTGCTAGTGTTATTATAATGTATGAAAAATCATAATAACATCGATAATTGATGTTATTATGGAAATCTGGTCTAGTGGTACATCCAGGTCGGGTGGTGGTCTGGTCTGGTCCGGTTGAGTTGGTCATGAATTGAAATCTAGTCGGCCAATGGCGATGCAATGGAGGTTATTCTAATGGTTCCGGAACACATCATTGAGGATTTATAAGATGTGGGTAGATGAAGTAGTGTATGTAACTGTACATAATTAGGCATTACCACACTCGTGTTTAATGCCCCTCATTATGTACAGTCACATAAACTACTATAACTACCTACGTACATTTTTTTGCAGTATACTATATCATAAAGTACTTGTAATGTTTAAAGCAACATAGGTTATTGTAATACGAAATACGTACCAACAAACCAATTGCCGTTTATCAAAAATGATTTCGTTTTCCCAAATGACTTACTTTAGATTTATGGTCAGTAGGTAACTTAAAATCTATTTCACAAAAAAATAACTACTTGAGGTACATCTATGAGTAGGTAAATATTTGATTTCACAAAAGTTTGACCATATTTCAGATCATATTATTCTCCAACTACATTATACACACCTACATATTCTACAGCCAATCTCCGAGCCGGCCTCATCTTCATAATTTCACAAAACGCCGCCATCGAAAATTGCCTCAAAATTTTAGTCGCGTCACTTCAAAAGTGTCTAGCTGGCGATTTTGTTTAATTATTTCTACAAAGATTTATGCGACGGCCGTCAACGTCAATACGCCGCGCGGCGGACCGGAAAATAACTTGCCATTTTATTCCTGTACCTTCCTTCTGGGGACGTTTAAACTACGGAGTGACAGGAATTTTTGGATTGAGGGAGCGACTTTGTATATGAAACTTTGCACTAAAACTTAGATTGGATTTGTCGTGTGTGATATTTTGATGAAAATAACCGTTATTGCGAGACATTTCTTTCGGAAAACATGTCATTGAGCAATTATCGCTTCAACGGAAAAATACTGTGTGTATACAGTCGACTACAAAAAGATAGATCTACTTTTACACCTTTTTGCGTTATAAATACAAACTGGATTAAGTTTTTGTAGCCGTTAGTAGGCTACAAAAGCTTTATCCTAGAGTAAATAAACGTTTTTACAGAGGGGTAATCACGTAACGTTCCGAACGCGCGTCGGTGCAGTTTAACTGTCAATTTTCCATATAAAAAGTGACATTTAGACCAACCCGACGTTCGTACAATGCGTTACGTGATCGACCTACAGGTCACATGAAATTCAATCTTATTTCAAAGTTATGAAGACATGGCAAAACTTTTCGAATGTTATATTCACGGGATAAATTTAATCGACTGTCATTTTTTTTTTTTTTTTACTATTTGGCCATGGCTAAAACCAAACTTACGTATTTGACTTTTTTAGTCGGTTGAAATAGATGCAGCAGAATGCGGCTCCAATCATCTGGGCTAGAAATACTGCAAAATAGTTTCAGGAATTTACTAACAAAAAACATCACTACCTACAAAAGGAACCAAACGGAAAAATTCAAATCCAATATTATTTTCCCATATTTTTCCGCTAATGAAACTTCGTCGTGTATAAAGGTGCTCAAGAAATCTTTTCATAGCTGAGGAAAGGTTGTAGAAAAACTCAAGTCAAAACGTAGTAAAGTAGTTTAAAGATCCAATTTATAGTGCAAGTTTGTAGCCTTAAAAAAACGGGGAAAACACCATTTTAACTTGTATCCTTCAACTCGCTTGAGGATTTTTACGACGTCGGTTTCCCTACAACTAATTGAGTAATTTGTTTACATGTGCAAGTTTTTCAGCAACACGTCAAAAAAGGGCTATATGATAACCTAATAAAGATAGTTGCATGAAAAATAGTCATAACAGAACAATAACATGATGACGTAGGAAGGGATTTCAGGCAATTCACATAGTGTCACAAGGAACCAAATTCTAGAACATAACAAAAAAACGTCAAGTTTTATTCTACGAGTATATCTAGTAATACTTACCTCGAGTATGCATGATTATAATATGATACCAGTAACATGATCGCGTTTATGTACAGTCGAGTTCTAAAATATGTGCAAACCCTCACCTCTAGCAATCCAAGCGTATATTGAAAACATATTGTATTGATGTTCTCTTAAGAATACAAGTAAATATAACGTAGTGTTTTCACGGTAGCTAGACCTTTCATTAACTGATTTGAGATCAAATCTATATAAAATCCGCATATTAGACGTGATTTAGTTTTTACTAGCAATATTTGTCCCTTGAAAAAATATGAATTTTGCTTAACGCCTTACAAAGTCTAAAGTAATCTATCTATCATTCTAATCTTGCTAGAAAAAATATGGTATGGGCCAACCGGTCGCCAAGACTCGCTCAAATAATATTTATATGAACTCGACTGTACTAACTACGACACTAAAGCTTTAAACTCTCGCGCTTTGTACACATTTTTAAATACTGTTTTTACGATGACCGGTGCAACCCGTGTCGAAACGTCAGAAATAAATAAAGGTAAATAAATATCGCGTTAGACCCGGAAAAAACAGTATTTAAATACGACACTAAATATTTAGTCCCTCTTGCACTTTCTAACTAGAAACGAAAGGATGAAGGTTTTTACCTGACTTAAATATAACTTAGCTAGTTAGTCTGCAATACTGCATAAAAAGGTATTTCACAATTCTATGGGCTCGTTTTCACAGGTTATATCTGTACAGCCACATGCTAAGGCCGAGTTCTTGGATTCTTAATGGACTGAATAATATGGAATGTAATAGTACTCAAGCGTTGCATGTGCCTGTACAGCCTTTGTAAGTTAGGGTGGGCAATGACAGCAAGGGATCCTACCAGCCTAAGTCCCTACTTCCCTAGCCCTAACTTATCCTAGTACAAGGTTATTCTGTCACCGGGAGACCTATCAGTGACAGATCAGTCCTACGGGTGAGGAATGAGGTAAAAGGATGGATACTTGTTGCCGATCACTCAGACTCAAGTGACCGATTAAGGCGAAGGGTGTCTGATGCCACAACAAGGGTACCTGTAAAATGAGGTGGATGGGATCCTCTACTCTCAGAGTGTTGCCCTGAGCAAGCAGAGGTGTCGGGTGTGGAGGTAGTGAAACACCAACGGACAATTGGTATCTGATTTATTTACAAATGCTCCTACTTTATATACAGTTCACCACACAGCACTTTATATACAGCACACATACGTAAAACCTAGTAAATTATCTTTGTATTCTATACATGTAAAGTGCAAGTAAGTAAAATATATTTGTGCAGGCTAATGAACTAGTTAAATTTGGAGTGGTCAGCGGCGTCAGCGCTGTCGCGTCCGCGGTGACGAAATCTGTTGGCTAAAGAATATCCACGACCCGCATGCGGGGAATAGAAAATACCGCTTGGTATTTTCTTTAACATCAAAGTTCTAAACACCAAACAGTTCTATAGCCCAGCGGTTCAGCACAGTCAATCCTTAAGCTGGGATCAAACTTTGAGTAATTCCAAACTATAGTTTAAAGCGTGCTTAAACAGTTGATTAACGAGCCGATTTACTGGCAACTTGCTGAGTTTCTCAACCAAATCACTAGATCTGCTCGTTTTTAACAATAACTCTGTGAAGTGTTCAATTAAATTGTCGGGAAGCGGGAAATTTCTTGAAGGAGCCAATACGGAAGATATTAACTCAGTTCATTAGGAGGAAGAAGCCATATAACCAACATCTTTAACCAGCACCTGCTAATAATGTTTCGTTTGGAGTAATACGTGTCAATGTTTTAATGATTGGTGGTCTACGAATTTTTTGGATTATTTCCTTTTTCTACGGAGGGTTTATTGACCTTACTCGATTATTTTTAATATGTGTATTATTTCAGATTTCAGATTATTTATTGATAAATGTACATCTCATTTACAAGTCACAAAATAATAAAATTCACGATTTCTAGCCTGTGTTATTTGTAGAAACTCGTTTACATTGTCGAGTCAACAGGTAAATATAACGATAGATGTGCAAGCGCAGTGCGCTAGCGCATGGCAACGCATTGTTGACATTCGTATCAATGTAGTACTGGTTTCGCTGCGCTGATTTACTGACAAGTATATGCATTGCGTTGCGTTTTTTACTTTTGGACATCTCAGCGGAGATAACACGACATACGCCTCTACACATATTATCACTGCTGCTCGCTATCATGTTTTTAATGAAACTACTACGAACTTTCTTCAGTTTAGACCAGAGGGGTAATCACGTAACGTTCCGAACGCGCGTCGGTACAATTTAACTGTCAATTTTCCATATAAAGAGTGACATTTAGACCTACCCGACGTTCGTACAATGCGTTACGTGATCGACCTGCAGTATTTAAGTATGTTCTGCAGGTCGGCACGCGGGATTTGATGATTAAGATGCATTTGATTTTGTAAACACATTTACGTAATTGCTTGATGGTATCATTGACCCACGCACTTACATTGCTTTTAACACGTTGTTTTTTCAATGAAAAATATATATCAAAATAATGTTTAATGACATTCATGACCAGTTCAGTCTGTTTACAAGGACATTTTGTTTTCTTTAGAATTGATTTCCACTCATGTGTGTCTAGACACTCGGTAAAGGTTAGTTTCCGCTATACAGTAACTAATATTTTTAGTACATGACTACTTTGCGACGTGGGTTTTTTATTAATGTTAAGGTTTACATGTGTACATAAGTGGTCGGATTAAGTGGTCGGATAAATACATATTGTAACAGGATACAGATTGGAGGCCATCATCATCATGGTCATATCAGCCAAAGGACGTCCACTGCTGGACATAGGCCTCCCCCAGAGAGTGCAACAATGAGCGGTCCTGCGCCACCCGCATCCAGCG
Organism: Epinotia brunnichana; assembly: GCA_963854355.1. Taxonomy (NCBI): domain Eukaryota; kingdom Metazoa; phylum Arthropoda; class Insecta; order Lepidoptera; family Tortricidae; genus Epinotia; species Epinotia brunnichana. The sequence continues at coordinate 25,429,228 of OY977949.1, forward strand.
GACTCCTGCGACCCACGCTGCGCCTTACGTACGTGGTCGCTATATCGGTTTCGATTAAATAGAGGATATAAACCTCTAGTACAGTCAGCAGCAGAAGTAGCTAAGCGGGCCAGGAGTTCAAAATTACCTACACACGCTATTAATTTCTTAAGAATAAAATCGTGTGCAGGTATTTTTGAAGACCCGGCCCACTTAGATACTTGTGCTGCTGACTGTACTTTAAAAAGTAACCTTTTACAGGCACGAAATCCCGACGTTTCGAGATATAATCCACGCAATATAAAAACGTTTAAATTTATTTTATTTAAATGAGTAAAAATCACAAAACCTCATAAGATATAATTATAATTCCTATTTAAAATTTTACCAAAAAGTTGGTATCCAAAGGTTTTCTCGAAGAAATCGCTCTTTAGCGTTAAGACCGGCTGTTGTTTACCTCTACTAACAATCTCATTTAACATGTTGTGTTATTTAATGTATCGATAAAATATGAATATCGGAAGTCGATAAATGAGAAGTCCCTATGACAGCTCGAAAGTGCTACGAGAATTCCGACCTCTGCTCATCAGAATGTTTGTGTATACCAACCACCAGTTCGTTCGTGTAACGCATTGTACATACAAATGTACGCCAGGTAGATCTAAAATGTCGCTTTTCGTTTGAGAAAATGACAGTTGAGTTGTCCTAACGTGCGTTCTAAAAGTTACATGATCAAACCTCTGGCCAAAAGGGACTGTGAATTTCTCCGATATTGACAACTTTGAAAAACATTCTCTGAAAAATAAACCAGCAATAGAACCTTGAATTCAAACACAAATCATGAACAAAATTCCAAAAAAACACAGAACACACAACAAAGCGTAATAGTTAAAAGCAAACAACGGCTAAGTGTTTTTAGATCTTATTCAATTTACATTACAGTTGAAATTTGATAAGATTCATAAGTGGACTTATTGCGTTTTATTTCTGAATGATTATCCCGTGTGTGTCGGTATGTATGAATGCGTCACGCGCGCGAACGGCAATGCGTATCAAGTGTGAAATATCCTTTAGAGCACATTTACACCTTATACGATGCTGCAACATTCGGTCTTCGGGTCTAATACTACTTTCAAAGACCGGTTACACATTACAAATAAAAAAATATTTATAACATTAAATACTTGAGGTAATAATCCAGGGGATGGAGTCTCCCTGTAAGCAAAAGATTTCCTGTGTTGGGAGACACCGCTCTTCCTTAGGTAGATTAACCACATTAAACACGGTAGGTGTGTAGACGACCTTAAAACTTGTTCAAACTAGATATCTAACCTATTAAGAATTCACAAAGGCAGCATTGCTCGTAATATGTTATAAGAGTACTACGTAAAAAAAAATGTTATACATATTATAAAATAGTCACACTGTTGTCTTAGGTTCGATGCCTGTAAAAATAGTTGTATTAAGTGTGGATGATAAATAAATAAATAAAGGTGGTTCGATTTCTATACAAAACGTCTTTTGACATTTGCCAGGCTATCAGCGTAATATTTTACGAAATAATTGTAACAAACTTTCTTAATTTGTTGCGAATTTAAATTATTTCGATTCCCCCCTCCTAGAAAAAACTTGTACTTACTAGAATAATTTAATAAAAATAGTTTTCCCGTTTTTTATGAAAGTTTGTCACATAACACAAATCACACAAACCAATGTTAGTAAAATGTAAGTTATCTTTAGCTCATCCATGAGAATAAGAGAGGTAGGGCACAGCGGAATGTCATCTCGCTTGTAAGTGGAGCAGCCCAACTGGGGAAGTACCTCCAGTAGTGTTGCTATTATGTATGCATGCTATGAAGTATGTTGTGTTGTGTTGTGTTCCTGGTGGTGAGTAAAGTCGCCAGAGCTTCCTAGGATGCGCTGTTTTGGGAGTGAGGGACCTCTATGTCTCTATCCGCCAACACATTAATTATACCATGTCTACATGTCTACATTAATCCCATGTACCTACTTTTTACCTTTAATTTGTGCATTTGTCTTGTGCGTGTGTGCTGCGTCGAGGACCGGTATAAATTAATTTGTTAAGTTTATTATAGTACATTGTGATACAAGTGAGCTATGTTGATCACTACATCAGAGGCGGAATTGTCTCGCGAACCGCAGGTGAGCGTGATAAGAGAGCCGAGGATGTAATTATCAAAGCTCACGCGTGTCATACGACGTTTTTCAAAACATTTGCGAGGAAAAAATCCTTTTTAATAAAATTAAAATGTGACAGGCTCCTAAGTTTAGTTATTGATGACACCAGGTTTTTACTCACATACATTTGTACTTCTCAAAGAATGTACAGTGGCGTCAATCCTATTTATCACTTTTCTATTCACCACGAGTCAACATTTTTAATAATAACCAAACACGCATCATCAATGTTTACAAATATTTGTGAAATTACAGTTAATGGCGCGGCGCGCAACTAATTTTTTTTTCGTGAAATTCGCGCAGTGCGCCCGCAGCGAAACTTAGATGAAATCTCTTAACAGCCAATACAAAATAAAATAAATATTTTCTTATTCAATATAAATTCATGTTAAATGTTATCAAAAGTAAATAGGTTCACTAAATGAAACGTTTCTATAACGTTTTTATCCAAGAAGAAATAATCAATTAATTCACAAGAAGGATTTAATTTGTTTAGTCGAGTAAGAATCCATTTGCCGAGAATTAAAAACAAACCTGTATAACCCGGTCAATTTAAGAATGCGTTGAGTCCATGCATACACCTTGCTGCAAGGTCCCAACGTGTCTTAATCGGGATATAAACATAACTACACGAGTGTCGTAATGTTATAAAACACGCGTGTTTAATACCCAGGATTATGAGCCCAAAAGCGGCACAATAAGAGGCACGTTACGAGCAAATGTGTTGAAAAATATCTTATGATTAGGCTGTAAGTTATGTTAACATAGTTTTCATATATTATTGTACCTCCAGGTCTTTAGTTAACAGTCTGTTGGTACTGTTTGTGTACCCCTTAATTTTTTACCCAACTGCCGACGGAGAGGAGGGTTATAATATTGTTTATGCGACTGTTTGTGTTCTAAATAAATTAAATTAAATTAAATTTTATAACTTTCTTAAAATATCACGCCGATAACCTGCGAATGTAAAAAGACGTTTTGTATGGAAATCGAACCACCTTAATGAATACTTGACAATGATTTTTCATATTGTACATAATACCATATTTCTACAGTGCACAGTAGCCCAATTGGGTGGCTGCGTTCGAAGTCAAGTAAGAACAAAATTAAATATTTGTGCGATGAGCGTAAATATTTGTTTTCACCCCCCATTTCACTCACTTAGGGATTAAAACTATCCTATGTCGTGATGTTAGCTCGCTCCGGTGTGAGCAACGGCCTCAAAAATCAGTAGCACCTTTACGCACGTACGCCAAGAAAAATGTCCTAACCTTTTCCAAACAGCGCCCGAATTTGGGGCGAGCGAGCTGAATACATCGGAAGCGAAAAAATATTTATTGTGAATGTGAACTTTCTGCCTTACGTTTTTGTGTGACGATTGAAAAACGTACAAGCGTACGACCTGCATGTCAAGTTCAGTATTCCAAATATGTAGTCTCCATTTCTAATAATTTACTTTTCTCAAACATGCTCGGAAATTTATGCGTTAATGTCACGAAATGAAGACATGAAGTTCCTTGTTTATGGCTGCCTACATTACTTCTTGGCCTAGGCCAAGAAGTAATGTATGAAAACCCTAACTAAAAACATTATTGGCCGCTACTCTAACTTTTTAAATTTGCTTACTGATATTAAACAGACAAAGGAAAAAATACATACTGCCAACCACCAATACTTTTTTTTAATTGTTTTAGTTTTTTGTAAAAAAAAAAATATTAGTTTTGTTACGGTGTAATTTCGGCATCGACACATTAACTTTCAGACTCATAGCGCCATCTATTGCAGAACGGCGCAAGCGACGATTCCGACATCTGTTGACCAACGGAGGAACTGCGCCAGAGCGTTTATCATCTCGTTCAAGGCAACGATATAAGTCTTTTTTTGTGTGTTGTCAAAGCGCTAGGAATAATCCTTAACTTTTAACAAGCTATTAGAAAATATGATCATATTTGATTTTTGATAAATAATTTGTCGTCATGCATCCAAGGCATAACTACAGGTCTATACCTCTATGGTATTTGAACAGAATATGGGGATTGTCTATGGTAGCTTCTTTTTTTTTTTTCTCGGCTGTCAAAAGCAATGAGAAGTTCTTCTTCGAAAATGCGTTGAGCGAAAAGGTCGCAATTTTTGAGAAGTGCTCGCTTCGGCCGGGAGGCCATTTGTTTAACTTAAATGTAGCAGCATACATCCAGTGACACAGAGATGCTTTGACGCTTTGGAAATGTCGGTGAGTGAAATGAAATTGTCGCCGATCTAGCGGAAGAAATATTTATCGTGTTCAAGCGGCGGTTTTTTTAGAGGAGGGACATTGCTTTGTTTCAGATGTAACACACTACTTCTTAAAGAAGATATCTGGGAGGCGGAAAATCACCAACGCTTAGCTTTGAACTCTTGCCAGGTAAAGCTAGTTCTAGTAATTTCTGTCGAAATGTGGTCGGAGAGAAAGTGATAGTTGTTTGTTCGTTCAAGTCTTAAATGTTGATTGTGATTTACAGCGACAACGTGCTGGCTGCCTTGCGGGGGCTCCAGTTGCGGACAGGCAATTGAGCGGGCGCAAGAATTCGCGCGCGGTGATACGCCCCTTTTGTACTTCACATGCGGATGCCGACACGAGCAGTTTCTCATCTGGGAGCCTGGGTAGACGCAGTGGACCGCAGCGGGACGTGACGCACGTGTAGCGGGTTTCTAGAGGTGACCTCCCTCCATTTTTTTGGTGTCATTCATGGAATCTGCCATGAGATATTAATGTTGTAATTTAATAATGCAAACGAGCCTCACACAGACCTAAGCGTAATAATAAAGCCTACTTATATATAAAGATTTAACTTTAGAGTCAAACTTCGTCCTCGGTCAGGGACCTATATTTTAATCTCATCTGAGAGAGCCACGCCGCTATCCCTACAGTAGAGTTAAGGTTTAGTAAATATTTAAAACGATTGTGAGAACTGTAATAAACTTGCTTTCTGTAATTGAATCTTTGTTCATATTTCTATGTGGCTAGCTACTAAATAGGTCTCCTGCATACAACTCTTTTGCATTTTAGAGTATAAATTGAAATGCATGGCGCCCTCTTTAGAAAGCACTAATTGCTCCTATGACCGTGAACCCAAAGCATACCCACCTCTGTGAGAAATCTATCTGACTGACTAGCGCGGTGCATAAAATCAAGTGTGGACGACTCTTCGAGTTCGTCAGGTTGCTGTTACACACATAGGTAAGTGATAACCGTCTACGCATACCATCAAACACGGTTTATCTCGTTACATTTTGTCGGCCCAACGTGATGCTTTGGGGTTGAGGTTTCAACGGTTATCGGTGCATGGTGTTTTTTTTTGATAGTAGGAATTACCTGTATTAGATGCGGTCTGAGTAGGGTTGTGTGAGGCTTATATTTTGTTGAGTTACATAGTCTTTATCAAATATCTATATCTACTGTTCATGTGTCAAAGCATTTTACTATTTGTGTCAACGGGTGTAATTTTTTTTTCTCATCACTCTGTAGAGTGAAATATAAATTTTGGTGTTCCAACTGGACACAATATAAGGTACTGTTTGTAACTATTATAAATTAACTGTCAAACTTGACATTTCAATTCTCCTGAACTAAACTTGGAATATTTTTTTACTGCTTTGTGTGAAAGCAAAACTATGCACTGCAATATACAGTTACTGGCACATAGAATACTTATATATAAATGGTTTTACCATGTTTATTTGTATTCTATGGAATGGTAAATTCATGTAACACTTCTCAAAATACTTAAGGCAATAAGCCAATCATTAAAATGCTTGATAATAAGTACTACTTATTTGTTAAATTAATTAATTAATTAAATGGCATTAGGCCATAACTTTATTACATATATATGTATATGTCATTATTTATTCTTGGAGTGGAAAGTAGTATATCTCACTCATAACTTTAAGTAGGTATGAAGGTTCAAGTAAGAATTTTACTTTTATGTTAATAATAGCTTGCTACTTCTACTCTGCTCTTTTAAAACTGAAATAGCCACAATGCAAGATGGTGGTTTTATTTTGTATGTTACTATACAATATTACTGGGTCAATATATTTATAGGATTTAAGCTTAATTAATGGTAAAAGAAATACTCTTCTTTTTATCACTTTAATACTCAAAGGAGTATTCTCTTTCTTTGTTCAGAAAAGCTGAATGTTATCTTGTGTAACTTATTATTATAATTACTCAGGGTTAGATAACATGACCAAAGACGAACTGTTTTATTTGTATTGCAAGCGAAAGGCTTAGAGGTAGATCCTATTAGCACTGTGGATGAGCTCAAACAACAATTTAAATCTGCTAACTGCGCTTTATACCATAAAAGCGAATTTCTTTTATCTCAGGCTTGTCCATTGATGACGAATTTCAGGTCTGCGAAGGAGATGTTTGTCGAAGCTGGCTCATGTCATCTTAAGGTCAACAACTGTTACTGCGGGTTGATCGCTTCTCAGCTTCGTGTTGCAGCGGTCGTTGGGTACGACTGGCTACCTTTTCAAGATGTTCACTAGTGTTTGAGGTTAGACATTATCTTTCATATAATTGTCGTAGGATTCTCTTGTTTGGGGTAACTGGCATTTAATCCGTATTTTCTTAAATATTGGGTGGGAGTCTATTTCTCCTCTGAGAGTAGTATTCTACAGTACCACATGAAAGGCATTCTATGTTATAGTTGTACAGATGGATGTTGTCTCGTTGAAGCTAGCGACATCTTTAGGATAGTACTAGATGTGAATCATTCTGTTGACGTTATGGTGGTTTCTTTTCTTTGGGGTCGCTTTAATGGAATTTAGTTCCATGGTATGTATGTTCGCATACATATAGACACAAAATAGGAAAGAGTTGGAAAACTTTTATGGAAACCTAATAACTATAAGTATCTGAACTGTATGCTATCACAATTCATTTAATCGGATTTGACTTTACAATTTCACTCAGAAGTCACAACCAGACTGACACAGTCAGACAGAATACTATTCGAATAAATCATTAGAGTTACTATGAGGTTAATGATAATGACCTTGACCTATTTGTTAGGTAGACTCATGTTTTATTTTCAAGCTTATTTTGATAACCACTGATTGGTGAAGAATTCATGTAGGTATATTAGGTAATAAACGAACCGTAAGTAGCACATTACGTCTGTCAATGTGAAACCAGACATGGATTTTTTTTTACAGTTTGAGTAACCCTTATTCGTTGAGTCAGATATAGGAACGTAGTATTTCCTAGGTAAATGCCTGTAGGTAATTATTATGCACTCAAATCGAAATTCCCGGAATGTACAGTTGACCTCGATATTAGGATACACCTTCGAGTTGGCCATCGATTGTGTTAGGTAACAATATACGATAAATATCAAACACACTAGTGCATGCTTTAAGTGTGGTTTGTTAGGTAAATAAATAGGTAAGTAACGTAGCGTAGAACTAGCGCATCGTATAGATAGCTAGGTTTGTAGTTAAGTTCATAGAAGTGGGGACGCCCGCATAGCATAGCATAGCATAGCATAGCATAGCATAGCATAGCATAGGCATACGCATACGCATACGTATGGCATAAGTCGCATGATAGGAACGCGCGTGTTAGTTTAGGTAAATAACTGTCGACGTTAGGCTTAAGCTACTTGGAACTTCTGTATCCACTTGATATTATTCTACTGCTGAACGAAATAATTCGGTACTTCTCTAAAAGGACAATAAGTCTTCTTATCTCTGCTTCTGTCATATGGACATATCTAGTATAACTTTTAAGATCTACTACTTAAAGATTTCTGTGTGAAAAAGGGGTTGTTATTTTTTAGTCTGTTACGATTTCTACTTGGTGCATTAAAGTGAGTAGGTATATATCACGGGTATATGTCTTATCAACATATGCAAGCGCTGGTTTTAATCATAGACAGTACTTCCTAAAACTTTACGTTAGTGTTGCTTTGTTATGGTAATTGAAATATTTCAGAACGTTATGGGCAGCAAGCTGGAAGCTTCACGAGCAGTCAGCGGCATTTTATCGTTTTGAACTTTTCAAACTTTTGAAAGCTAGTTTTAGCTTCTAACGAGACGCTATGACACCTGTCATATCGCCACGTACATCTTTGGATTTTTTTTGCTCCTGAAGGAGGAACTCTTGTGTAGGTCAGGGGTCGATGACCTTTCATATGCGGCATGGTCGTACTATAGGCTGAGCTGCGTATGATGTATAGCGAAGGCAGTGCGCTTTCTTAGTGGGACGGTTGGACAAGGAGTTATGTATATCCTCTCTCTCTACAGGTTTATATTGACATAGAATTTTGAAAAAAAAAAAAAAAAAAAAAAAAAAATTTTTTTTTTTGAAAAAAAAAAAAATTTTTTTATCTAACTGAAGCGGTAATGTTACGGTGTAATTTCGGCATCGACACATTAACTTTCAGACTCATAGCGCCATCTATTGCAGAACGGCGCAAGCGACGATTCCGACATCTGTTGACCAACGGAGGAACTGCGCCAGAGCGTTTATCATCTCGTTCAAGGCAACGATATAAGTCTTTTTTTGTGTGTTGTCAAAGCGCTAGGAATAATCCTTAACTTTTAACAAGCTATTAGAAAATATGATCATATTTGATTTTTGATAAATAATTTGTCGTCATGCATCCAAGGCATAACTACAGGTCTATACCTCTATGGTATTTGAACAGAATATGGGGATTGTCTATGGTAGCTTCTTTTTTTTTTTTCTCGGCTGTCAAAAGCAATGAGAAGTTCTTCTTCGAAAATGCGTTGAGCGAAAAGGTCGCAATTTTTGAGAAGTGCTCGCTTCGGCCGGGAGGCCATTTGTTTAACTTAAATGTAGCAGCATACATCCAGTGACACAGAGATGCTTTGACGCTTTGGAAATGTCGGTGAGTGAAATGAAATTGTCGCCGATCTAGCGGAAGAAATATTTATCGTGTTCAAGCGGCGGTTTTTTTAGAGGAGGGACATTGCTTTGTTTCAGATGTAACACACTACTTCTTAAAGAAGATATCTGGGAGGCGGAAAATCACCAACGCTTAGCTTTGAACTCTTGCCAGGTAAAGCTAGTTCTAGTAATTTCTGTCGAAATGTGGTCGGAGAGAAAGTGATAGTTGTTTGTTCGTTCAAGTCTTAAATGTTGATTGTGATTTACAGCGACAACGTGCTGGCTGCCTTGCGGGGGCTCCAGTTGCGGACAGGCAATTGAGCGGGCGCAAGAATTCGCGCGCGGTGATACGCCCCTTTTGTACTTCACATGCGGATGCCGACACGAGCAGTTTCTCATCTGGGAGCCTGGGTAGACGCAGTGGACCGCAGCGGGACGTGACGCACGTGTAGCGGGTTTCTAGAGGTGACCTCCCTCCATTTTTTTGGTGTCATTCATGGAATCTGCCATGAGATATTAATGTTGTAATTTAATAATGCAAACGAGCCTCACACAGACCTAAGCGTAATAATAAAGCCTACTTATATATAAAGATTTAACTTTAGAGTCAAACTTCGTCCTCGGTCAGGGACCTATATTTTAATCTCATCTGAGAGAGCCACGCCGCTATCCCTACAGTAGAGTTAAGGTTTAGTAAATATTTAAAACGATTGTGAGAACTGTAATAAACTTGCTTTCTGTAATTGAATCTTTGTTCATATTTCTATGTGGCTAGCTACTAAATAGGTCTCCTGCATACAACTCTTTTGCATTTTAGAGTATAAATTGAAATGCATGGCGCCCTCTTTAGAAAGCACTAATTGCTCCTATGACCGTGAACCCAAAGCATACCCACCTCTGTGAGAAATCTATCTGACTGACTAGCGCGGTGCATAAAATCAAGTGTGGACGACTCTTCGAGTTCGTCAGGTTGCTGTTACACACATAGGTAAGTGATAACCGTCTACGCATACCATCAAACACGGTTTATCTCGTTACAGTTTTTTTTATTTTTTTCGTTTATTTTTTAGTGTTGTGTATCGTTTTTAATGATTTAAAAAAAAATCTTTTCTTTTCTTGATGTTTGTCTATTTTTTAATGTTAAAATTTTTGTAGGGTCTTTAATGTTATTCTTAAGTTTTTTTTATCTATTTTTCCTTTTTGTTTTACTTTTTTTATGTTTTTTGTCGTTTTTTTTAATTTTTTCAAGTTTTCCTTTTTGTTTTACTTTTTTTAATGTTTTTTTTTTTTTTTTTTTTTTTGTTTTTTTGTTGTTTTTTTTGTTTGTTTTTTTTGTTTTTTTTTTTCCTTTTTTTTCGTTTTTGTTTGTTTTTTTTTTGTTTTTTTTCCTTTTTTTTGGTTTTTTTTTGTTTTACTTTTTTTTCCTTTTTTTTTTGTTTTTTTTTAATGTTTTTTTTTTTTTGTTTTTTTTTTGTTTTTTTCCTTTTTTTTTGTTTTTTTTAATGTTTTTGTTTGTTTTTCTTCTTTTTTTCTCCATTTTCCGTTTTTTTCGTTTTTTTTTTGTTTTTTGTCATTTTTTTGGGCGTTTTTTTTGTTTTTTTAGTTGTTTTTTTTGTTATTTTACTTGTTTTTTTTTAATATTTTTTTCCTTTTTGTTTTACTCTTTTGTAATGTTTTTTTAATATTATTCTTTTCTAATGTTTTTTTTTCTTTTTAAGATTTTTTTATCTAGAATCTTTCTCACTTTAGTGAGGTGAAAAGGATTCTATTTTTAAACCACTCACATTCGCTAGCTCGTGTTTCAATTCCACACTCGCGGTTAAATTATAACTGCACCCTTGTATAACAAATAACTATTTATTATTTCCTCACATCGTTTGAGAAAAGCACTATACAAGCCTCGGCCGGAACAGGGATTGCTGGACTCGTTGTATCCGGCCTCGTCTACGACTCGGCCGTCTAGCCCAAACTCGTCCATCAATCCCTTACTTCACGGCCTTTGCAGTAATGTACTATTAAAGACAGTTTAATTCAGTTCTTCGCCAAGTCACATAGGTACATGAGAAAATCCACGTTTCCTTTCCAATTTACCACATGAAATGCTCTCCGAGAGCAAATGCATTGATTAAATACTACAGAAAAAACCCAAGTTGCTATCTGTAGGCTGATAATATTTAAGGAGTTCCGTCGATTCCTCAAGGATCTCAGAATTAACACTTTATTAGTTGCTATTTCAACGGAACACTTCACCAAAATTGCGATTTCCGTGGTATTACTCGAGTAGGTATTACACGAGTTATAACAAAAAAATGACTACACTCGTGCCTATACAATGTAAGGGTTGCCCTCAATATCCCTGGGATCTGATCATCAGATCCTGACTAAGTGACAATGGGACAACCTCACTCTTTTCTTGCGGCCAAGATACAGGCTCAGCCTAGTTTGGCGTCTGACGGATATAACGTTTTTAATTTAAGTGTGTTTTTTTTGTTAAATAAATAAATTTTATTATTTTATTTTATTATTTTATTTTGATTAAAAAAAGGATTATGGAAATCGGTCCACAATTGACGGAGAAATCGGTGAACATTATACATAAAATAAAACATACAGTGGAACATAATATAACCTCTTCCTTTTTTGAAGTCGGTTATTAAAATAGAGCATGGTTCTGTTCCATATCTACTTGTTTACAGATATCGTCAAATAATAAAAGAGACCCTCTAGCCTTCAGTAAATAAAATATTTGAGAAATCTCAATACTACCTTTAAACCATACAAAATAAAAACCAATTTATGTTACAAGCAGTTATGGTTCAAATTATTAGAGACTTATGTCCTAGAATGGCGAACCTTATACCTTCACTAAAGTCATTTTCATTCTGAGGTAAGAAAAAGTGCAAATATGTTTTGAAATGGGATAGGCAGGGGAAAATCGACTATGACTAAATGAACTGAATTGAAATCAATTTTTCATCACACTTGCTCATAAATGGTGTTATTCCTTGCCTGTATACAGAAAGACAATGGCCTAAATTGTCCCCGCGGGAAATAATGACACATGGGAGTTATGAGCTTGTGTGTGATCTGATTGGTTAAGATCTGATTGGTCTGATGTTAAATCTGGACGGCCGCTAGCGACAAGAATTCTGCTCTGTGATTGGTTGAAAATATAATCAAGCAGGCTCTGTGATTGGTTGAAATATTGAAGCTACGCCCTCCACTCGCACTGATCTGGAAGTGAAGTTGTCAATCTCGTCAACATTTAATTGATGCGCTTGTATAAAACATAGGTTTTCTGTCTTTTTTGGTTATTTATTTCCTCGCAAATGTGATGAAAAACATTGTGTATAACACGGGCGTAAGAATATTGCAAACTCGAGTCATTACAAAGCCCTCCGCCGTACGGCGTCGGGGTCCTGATAGACTCTCGTTTGCAATATTTCTCATACGCCCCTTGTTAAACAATGTACTATTACACTTTTGATGTCCTCTTTATGCCATGTTGCGCTTAGGGCGGAAATGAGAGCGCACACGATAATTATTAAGTTTATTTAAATCTTATACAATTCATCGGGGCCCTAAGACAGTTAGTGACCAAGTAAGAGGAATACGCTGCCGCGCATGGGCTCCAGTAAAACGGCACCAAGAGTGAAGTTAGTGGTGTGTTTAAAGCGGGTAAACTTAGGCCGTATTTTGTACCTCCGGTGTCTTTCCCCCTCAACCCCACCAGCTTCGTAATTAAAGTGGTGGACCTTTTCAAGTACCTGGGCCACATTATAACAGACGACTTGTGCGATGACTGTGATATACTTAGAGAGAGAGCGTAGGGCGTTGTCGGTAAGGAGCAATATCTCGAGCTCGCAGAGAAGTAAAGATAACCTTTTTTAAGGCTTACTTTCAATCTTATTACTCTAGCGGCCTGTGGGTCCAGTATACCAGTATACGAGCCTATTTATAGCGCTCTTTACGTACAATATAACAACGCTTTCAGAATGTTGATAAGACTTCCAAAATGGTGTAGTGCGTCGGAAATGTTGACCAAAACTCATACAGACTGGACGATAGTGCGAAAATCACTGATATGGGTCGTGTTAGGGTTAGTCAAAACGGCATTCTGAAGGTGATTGCTGGGACATACTACTGCCCCATATTGTGGCACTGGGTACCAACATTAGGTCAGTTTTTAGTATAAAGTAGCTGCTAAAGTAGTACTAGCATAGTTTTAAGGCAAATTGTAACTAACAATATACCTATGGTCTGAAATAAAAAATATTGAATTTGAATGAATATGTTAAGCCAAATAGACCCCACGGCAGGCAAACTGTAATCCATATTTGCGATACAGTGCAGCAAGTGAAAACGCAAATAAACCGTTTGGCGTTTCGATTCGTGCGATTCAATGGGTTTAAAGTGGTTTACTGACTACCAATAAATGATAATGAATTGTACTAGCCTGTGCACGAAAGCACCACAACCGTTGTCCTTCAATAATCCTTGTTTTAGCAGGAAAGTGTTTCTTTTTATTCGCAATTATGAAATTATGCAAAAACGCAATTCTTTACAGTGACATGAAATAATTTATATTAGAAAGTAGGTAAAATTTTTGATTTATTTGTCGTGACTACTGGCTTGCAATAACAAAATAATAGTTAACAATTGTCGCGTTCACTTGGTTCTAGGTGCGTCATTCGAAGCAGATTATTTGCGCGTAATAAATGTAAAGTTGACCGCAAAGACGCACAAACAACTTTGTACACGAGATACATGACGCCAACTGCCACACTTACACTACATTCATGAGATCAATCTGAAACATACTTTTCGCATTCTGATTTGACTTCAATTTGTTTTGCGCACTCGTTTTACGCACGCTGAGCTATTGTGTATGAAACTCGCAAACCACAATGGAATCAAAATGCAAAACGCACGTATCAAGTTGACTCCTTACATCCATATTTGAGTCAGCCCATACATAAGCATGAGTGCCGTCATTTCCGTCTACCTCGCCGCTCATGGCGGAGTGGCCTAGTTGTGGCTTGCGTTAAAAAGATGGCCGAATGAAAGAAGTGTGATGTGAAGGCTTTGTTTGGTTCTTGAGTAACTAGCTACTTCTAAACACTCAATGCCAAATAACGCTTAAAAATAGAAGGTTTATTCTAGATTCACTTCTCACACACATACACATTAGAAAACTTAGAACGCATACAAGTATGTCTAAATTCAACAACAAAAATATTGTTATGTAATCCGTATTTCATTTAAATTATAAAATATCTACTTGACAGTGTTTGTGTACAAGCTTTGAGTACGGGATAGCGCAAACGAGAGTGCACAAAGAATACGATTGTAATTTCATACCAGGCCATAAGCGCGTTCTGAAATTTATTTTCAGCCCACTGTTACTATAATTCTCCTTTTCACAGTAAATATTATTAGGGTTCGTAGCGTTATTTACTGACACACAAATTAATAAATTACCATAGCGATACGGAATAATGACCGGAATAGTCGTGGTTCTTGTTTGATGTAGGAAATTTAATTGCTGGCAACATCAGATGTAAAATATAGATTCTATATTAATTCAAGCAATTTAAGAATTGCCCAAACAGCAGCCACCTGAATCACTGTTTTACCAATTTTTATTAGTCATAATAATATATGTCGGAATCAGACATGTGTAGTCAATTCATTACATTTATCGTATTCCTTGTTGATCACTCTATTGGGTGAATTACTGCTAAAATTAAATGTTTTATTCATTCACACTTAAAATTTGAGCGGCAATAAAAATATATCTTGATTTATCACCCATTTTATGGTATCGCCCTGACATGGCGGGCTTATGCTAATGAACATGGTTTTAAACTGCCATTCCGAAAGGAATTCTCGTAAACTCGTATCTACCCCACCCGGGTATTGCAAAACACAGTGCAGTTCCGTTCTGTTAAAGTTCACATTTCAATAAACGGCAAGCATTTATGAATGATGTATTTCTTTATCCTCGTCCTGATAATGTGCATGGTTTTAAAGTTCCATTTTGTATTAAAGTCATAAAAGGGTTGGCAATGTAATGATGGATGCCTTGTCCGAATTATTGAGTAAATAATCTGAGTAGATTGACAGGTATAATTACAGGGGTGGAATCAGAGATGTATTTTCAGTCAAGCAGGCCTTCCTGCCTACACTGTGTGGAGGAAGAAACTAGTAAGCATGTACTAGCGGGATGTATTATGTACGCGGCACCGCGGTTTAATATATTCGGTAAAGAAATGTTAGAGAAGAGGGAATTGAGGGATTTCGACCTTAAAGATGTCCTTCTGTTCTGCAGGAAAACGAGAAGAATGGAAGAGTTTGATGTGGGAAGGCCGCCGGGACAGTCACCTGAGGCTCCAACCTAAGGGAATCGGGCTGAATGAACGCACAACATCAGCAACGCTTGGAGTCAGTTCATTATATTGTGTGACGTAGACTACAAACTGAATAGTTGAATAGGCTGAAATAAACATTTATTTTTTTCAACTTTATTGCACAATACAGAAGAAAGTACAAATGGCAGACTTAATGGCAAGGCATTCTCTACCAGTCAAGAACTAATTATTACATATATATTCTGCCCTTTGAGTGATGTATGGACATCACCTATCAGTCTGACATTCAGAGTAATGAGTGAGTGAGTCATGTATTCTTCATTAGCTTGTCGATCCATGTCATTAAGAAATGCTAATGTCTGTTTTAAATATTTTCTCATTGTGTCTTCTTCATGTCACTTTGCTTTTATCTATTTCGAACACAAAGCCAGAGAAATATACATCACTACATAGTATAAAACAAAGTCGCTTCCCGCTGTCTGTCTGTCTGTCTCTATGTATGCATAGATCTTTAAAACTATTTTTAGGTTTTTTTTAATAGATAGTGTGATTAAAGAGGAAGGTTTATACGTATAATACATGCATGTATTATACATATAAACCAGTGCAAAGCCGGGGCGGGTCGCTAGTATTTGTATAAGGATATTATAATATGTAGGTACCTGCTTATATTCCCACTAAAAAATGTTACTATAGTTTAATGAGTTTCATTTAATATAATATGTACCTTCCTAACGTCCACTTACGCAAACAGGTGACATTGATTTAGTGTGCCAATACTTTTTTTTTTTTTTATACTACGACGGTGGCAAACAAGCTTACGGCCTGCCTGATGTTAAGCTGGTACCGTCGCCTATGGACACTTGTGACTCCAGAAGAATCACAAGCGTGTTGCCGACCCTTTATTCACTTGAGGAATACTAACTGTATTATAATTCTAAACTGGCAGCTATGCGAGGGAATTGAACACGCCCACGCTTTGTCAAACAATTCCAGCCTACAGTCGCAAATACAGTGAACAACAACCATTTGTAAAGTTCACAGATAAATTGTTGGCGTTATTGTGCCCGATTTGCCTCTCTAAAATAAAAATAAACAATTTGCAAAAAACACACTTTAGGTACAATCGAACCAACTGAATCATGACCCACCATAGAACCTTGTTACAATTAACGAATAGTCCCTGGGCGACCGAGCTCTGCTCAAATGAAAATGGAGAAAATACGGAGAAAACGAATTTTCCCGGACATGAGACCTATCTAGATCGATTTCTCGCCCCCGTAAATCCCTGTATTACCAAATTTGATCGAAATCGTTAGAGCCGTTTCCGAGAACGCGATTGCAAATATATATATATATATATATATACAAATATTGCTCGTTTAATAGTATAGGATATACTAAGCAGTTTGTCACGAAATGGTCTCGCCTCAGCGTAATGCTGGCTCATGAGCCAGCGCTGATCTTCCGGCGAAACCATTTGTGGGCGACGTTCCCTGCTGTCCGACACGGCCTTAAAATTTACATTATTACTGTTTTCACACAGAAATATCAAAATGAAAAGTAGCCAACTCCAGAAAGGCGCAAGTAAATTATGACAACAATACTACGGATCTGTATGTTAGCTTACACACCTTTTATATGACAGACAACGTCACACATGGTATAGAAAAAACCTCGGTTATGCAATTTGGAGATCTGCTTTGAAATAAAGTGACAAAAAAAATTCAAACACGAATTTATTACGTATAAAGGTAATGAATACACTTGGTAATTTGGTGCCTATTAGGATAATAGGTAAAAATAATGGATGGGTAGAGGCTCTTTATGCTATAAACCCGACAAAACTCCGAAATAAACAATTCGACCAGCTAATCTCGTGATTTGGAGCTTGTAAAGTATCATTGGTCCAAATTACATTCTCCAAAACTCATTTTCTGGATTCAATATTTGAATAGCCATCTATACATTAAGAATGCCTTAATTAGTTCGAATTGTTTGTTCAATTTTAATCAAGTGAGTATAAAGAAATAAATGAATATTTTACTCAATCAATATATTATATCAATTACTATACAAGCAGTATCAAGAAGGGAGACAACGTCTTCCATGGTTGTTTAATGAAGCCAATGCGGGAGCGGCATACACGACCGCAAGCCTGGTAGGTGTAATTTGTCCGCGGCGAAAACTAAAATAGGTCTGACAATTATTATCGATTTTGTCTACTAAACAAGAAAAAAGTACATGTTAGGTTCAAACAAGTATAAGCCTAATTCTACTTTGGTTATAATGAAATTGGGTCCCTTGGGTCCATCAAGGGAAAAAGAAAGGTAGGCAGGTTCCAAAAATTGCTAATATTGGAAAATAGTTTCCGAAATTATGAAAATGAGGTGAATAATTGATTGATGAAGAGTAAAGTAATGCTGTGAACAGGTAGATAGGTAATATAGGTATTAACATAATATCAAAGTAATTCTGTCATTAATTATTCAGGACTTACATTACGGATAGCGATGGTTGACGAGGGTACAAATAATTGAACGTGCGAACTGACATTCGGTACGATAGGTATAAATTAAATTGATATTGCCTACAAATACTTTGGGGAAGTAAGGCTGACTAGCAGAATTCAACAATAATTAATCCTGGGGCTATATTCAACGACATGTAAATGGTAATCTGTTTGAAATTTATATAATTTTCTTTCACGTACCCCGAGCCTATGACGCACATGTAAAATTTATATGATAAGTATTTGCGTTTAGCAGTGGTATAATTCTCGTCATGACTTAGGTGTGTTATATCGATTGGAGACATTAAATGGTTGATTAATGATTAATCAGTCGATGTGCCTTTCACATCTTCTTCTTCATCTGTTCTCTCACGTATGATAAGGTTATACATTTATAACAGTAAAATTTCTGAAAGCATTTCAAACCCAGTTCCCATCACAAACTGCAAATTATACAAAACCGATTCCTATATTCTTGGTAAAAAATTAAAATCTTGCGTGCAAAGATATGTCTCGAATTAATCATCTCAAATATTGTAAGCACCAAAACCTTAAATACATCATCAGAGCCACGGAACGTATATTAAGTAAGTTGTATACACTCATACTTTTGCACTTGACTGTACTATACAGGATGATTCAGGAATAACTAAATGTGATGTGGGAGTGAGATACACTTAATACCTAAGTAGCTTCAATTTTAAATTGTGTATTGTAAATTCAAGATGGAATGAAGCATTGTTTCACACAATTTGGTCATCCCATACCGCACAACGTTATGTAATTCGGCATACAACAAGTATCAAAGTTTTTTCTGAAATTGTAAAAAGGAAAACGTGTTCGCATAAATACTATTGCATTTAATTTACAATCAATTATTTAGATGCAAAATGTGATTCCTGATTACGTCTCTAGAATCAACCTGTATTAGTGTGCTATTCCTTTTCAGCGATCTGAATGTTATTCGCAGACATCTTCGCTTTTTATTTTCATTAAGAAGCTTAAAGACGATATCTTGTTTCTATTTAAAACGATCACTACCATTTACACCGCAAAATAAAATAAGTACACTTCAATAGACGTGACATTTAAAATATCCACTGTCCAAATTCTAGATCATGTCACTTAAAGTCCGACATTTCGGAAAAGCAATTTTACTCGGGTTTACATTATTTGCCCAGAAATCTTAGATATTTCCTAGAACAACCCTCCTTTATGAGAAGGCCCTTAATTGCTTATCAACCCCGTTAGGCACGCATAGCCTAGGAATATGTGAAAATTATCTATTCACTTATGAGAAACATGGGCACTATTCCACTTAACATTTCGTACTGGAAGCGGTTCAGTATTCGAAGCGCTCTATCTGAGAAGTTAAGTGTGGCCCGCGTAAAAGCGAGCGCGTGTGCAATACAAAACAAATAACAATTTAATAGGGGAAGTCAAATAGTGCCCTCGCTTTACCATAAGCCACAACAATGGGGTCGGGAGGTCAGAATTCAATCATTCGACAACATAGTAAGTAAATTGTGAGTGAATTTGTGTTAGGAACGTTTGGGGCGTAATATATTGGACAGTTAGAGGTTTTATGTTAAGTAAGGTTCCACCATCTAATAAATAGGGTTGGGAAAAGCATTAACTGTACTAACACTATAAAGAGGAAAAGTCTATAAGGTTTAGGGAATGCAAACCGGTTTAAACCGAAACCGAAGTAACCGGTTATAAGCGAGTATTTCGATCAAATTTCATAACTGGTTTTAGAAGTGTGAATAGGTTACGGTTATTTTTAAAATAGGACTACGGCCTTTTTAATAAAATTTATCAATAAAAAATTAAATTTGTTACATTATTTCCGTGATTTTGATAAATAAGTACAGTTTTAGTGGTGAATTATTGGTCAATTGCTTAAAAAGGCGAAAACAGTGCGCTCTTGCTTGGTTTGACTCCAGAGGTGCCTTTACAGTAAAACTTGATCTACCTACGCTACTTTTGCTTTTTTATAAATGAGAGCGTGTATTTGGGTTGCCACATTTTGTCTGAATGGTCTAGTAGTTACTATTTCGTGTTTCGCCCATAATTTCCTTGTTTTTAACATTAAATAACCGTAACCGATTATACCCGTTTTCAGTTTTTCCACCATAACCGAAATCATAACTGTGTGACAAACAAAAATTCCTTATACGCGATGAGGGGCAGGAAATACATGACATTGTATATCGTACCCACTTGTGGTATTGTCTATGCTTACATCTTTGTCACTCACGTGTATATGTGTGGGTGAGTCCCTCTATTTTGTTCTACCTCTATGGAATGATGCTTCAAATTCATCGGCATCTAAATACATTGACGTTAATTGCCATTGTTTCTTTGAACTGTACAATGTGTAATAAACATGCAATATTACAAACCTTTTTTAGCTTCTTGGAAACAGTGGCTATTTCCATTTGCTATCGATTAAGCAATTACATGGACCCAAATAATTCACGAAGAAAATATGTGAAGTACAATCAGCCACAGCGCTATTGGTACTACTAAATGTATTATTAATAAGAAAATAATAGACCAGAGTTAAATCAGATAAAACACGGACTACAAAAAAAGATTTGAGTGCAGCAATGTAACATAGTTTAACCAGCGAGCGAAGCGAACGAAGTTCTCTGTTTTAAATTGGGCAATAAATATTTCGTATATCCGGCTGTCCACCTGTTCGCCTCTACAGGTCGCATTTATCAACCAATTTTGTGAGCTGGTTCTATAATAATTAGTCCTCGGTAATTTGGTAGCATTTTTGTTGCGGCATAGTGGCGTTAACAGAATAAGTGAAGACAATTTCAACCGAAATTAATAATTATCGTTATTTATGTTAATGTTAACCTTAATTAATCTTGTCGATTGAAATTGTCTTCACTAATTCTGTTAACACCACTACGCAGGAACAAAAATGCTACCGTATTACTTATATAGATTTTATTTCTTTAATCAGTTTTTGGAATTAATCAAAAAATTGAAAAATTGACTTGCGCGTTTTACGTCTCATAGAACCACTATTAATCTTTTATATACATCTAAGGTGGATAGTAATTCTTTAACTTTATTATCATCTAAAGCAGATACCATAGCCTATGAATACTTTCAAATCTAGAATAGTCATAAGTGCGATGCAGGCCCTTTAGTGATTGTAGGATTCGTTGTTATTGACAGCTAAATCCCAACGCAGGTACCTATAACAGTTCAACAAGGTTAACAACTTTACACAGTGCATCATCGGGAGTTCTGGCGACTGTTTTCTTATTTAGTCTTCTCTTTAAAAAGAGTACCACTCTTGTTAGTGGAGCAATCGCCAGCCGTTTCTGTCCTCTGCCATTTCCTTTAGTTTCTTCTTGGCCTTACCCTGCCTCCTTAATTGGTACACCATTCATTATTTGCAATTTAACTTACTAACCAAGCGAATTTTTGGAGCCACTATTAGCAGCTTTTTTATCGAGTTCATAGATGGCGATGTCGTGTCTGTCAGATGTCTAATTGTCATACGCAATTAATGGTACAGAGATCTTTCTACAGTAAAAAAAATTAAAGAAACTCATTTTACCAGTCTTAAAAAAGAGATTTTTTCAAACCTCCACAAAAATAACAGATACTCTTAACAAATATATGTTTTTAACTTTTTTAACCTCTCAAAGGTATACAAAGTAAAATAAAAAAAACAAAAATGTATGCTCCTATATAAGAAAAATGCAAGTTATTTTTGCGTGCATTTGTACGAGTCCATGGGACTCACTTGACGCAATAACTCACCAAATACGCAGCGCAGGCGCGATTCAAGTCAACTCGCCAACGCGATGCCCGCGTCACTGAAGGAAGGGACGGAGGGGAAACTATTTGCTAAAACGTTAGAATTACAGTATTTTGAAATTTTGATGTGAGTCCAGTGGACTCAGGAAGTGAATTGAGGGCTAGATTTCACACATGTGTGATCTGCGGTCACCTATAAGTGGCTAAGTACAGATGCGTAATCCGTTGGTGGTATATAAATAAATAAATAAATATTTTGTAAATTTTCTAAATTACAGTTTGGCAATTGGTTACTTTGTTAGTGCAAAAAGTACACCAAAGTATTTGCTTCCGACACATTTTTCCCATGCGGCTATTTATTGGGGAGTAGCCACTGAAAGGCAATTTCGTATTTTACTTTTCCGCCCACTTCCAACGGAGGCTCATAGTACTTTTTATATCACGGAATTAACATAGCAGTTCACATATTTCTGTTCGGCCGTACATGCGAGGAATTCGGCTGCATGCATGGGGTCACGCGATTTGCAATTTGTAATTATTTTCTGCATGTGCATTGTGTGAGTCAACGCGATTGGATTGTACCGACGACAGTTAACTGACTTTTTGTGAACCCTAATGCAATGTGACAAGGTCTACAATTGGTCAATGTGAAGTGTCGTGATTTTTGCATGACTTTTTGAAGTCACGTCTATTACTACGAATACATTTTGAAACTTATGCCGTAGTTAGAAGATTCAAAGTCGTGTAGTAGGTTTTTTTACTTTATAAATGGCCATAATAAAACGGATGAATCAAGTAAACGTGGACTTTATACAGTGTGCTAATTTGTAACGGGCATGTTTTGTGGCGATCATTATACAACATTTATAAATTACATTTACTTCACTTGAACTACATTGTAATTCTAAATAATAGTTTTGCTTTTTAATTAGCATATTTTACTTTCTCCTATTTAATTAAAACATAGCCTTTTGTCCTTACGGATCATTATTTATAAAAAAAATTGTAAGGACGTTTTAGGAATGTAGGTAGTTATTTTAGAATCAGAAACTTAAAGAAATTTAAAGTTCAATATGTTATTTTCGACTACGTACCAGAAGGCGCGGCGGCGTTGGTAGGCCTCCCACAAGGTCGCGGGAGTCCGCTGGATGCGGGTGGCGCAGGACCGGTCATTTTGGCACTCTTTGGGGGAGGCCTTTTTCCAGCAGTGGACGTCTTTCGGCTGATATGATGATGATGATGATATTATTTTCCCATATTTTTGACATATATAATACAATACAACAATACAACTACTCTTTATTGCACACCTCACACAAACAAAGCAGTTACAAAGACAAACAATATAAAAATATGTAGTCTACCTATGTCACCTACCCACCCTACCTATGTGTCTAGTGGGTAGGTGACATAGGTAGTATTCAGATTTTAAATAGTATATGTTTAATGGCATATCTACATTGGTTTTTCAAAAATATTGAGCCTTAGTTAGTCCTTTCTACCACCACATTTTTACCAGTACGCACGACATATACTCATTAATAGAACATCGAATGCAATAGCATACAGTATTTGCATTGGCACGTCCGGCGTGCGTGGAAGAATTAGTTAAATTTCCCCCAGGAACCGACTAGTTTACCCGGGATAGAAACTCAATCTCGACACTCAATTAACAGCATTGTTTGCACCTTTTTTAGACGTGAAATATAGGTACCGGGGTAATTTTAAACAATGACTATGTCTGCACGGTTTTGCCCACGTACTGATGTGCCGGGAAAGCTTCCTAAATTGCTAATTTTCTGCAATCTAACATTGGAAAATTTCGAAAATTTCGCTCACTTTTGCATGGAAATTGAAAGTTTCCATTTCCAAAATGGAAATTTCCTTTATTTCTTGTGATACTTTCTAGAAATTTCCGAGAACTTTTGCCCGCGTATTGCAAAGCACGCACACAAACATACCTGGACCTAACCAACGTCTCGCTCTCTCGAACACCACAACTCGGGAAGTATATCCACCTTATTAAAAGACCGCCTACTCCCATCTTATTTAATTTAAGTATTAATGGTAAACATATTATCTTATCGTTAAAACTTTAATGCCTAATACTCGTAGTTGAAACTTATTCTTGACTTCTAATTGGAATTAATTTAAATTAAAGTCAATTAAAATTGCAAGTGTCATGTATTAGGAGCGTCGATCACCTTATTTAAGTTTAGTTATACTATTAAGAAGGTAATTTAACAATTTTATTTAAAAAAAAGTCCCCAGTACGTTTGGCTCAAGTGGAATCTACATACAAACTTAGTTTGGTTCTCATTTTAAAACCGCATTACTGGAATAACATGAAACTTTTAATACACGATGAGCCATATCTAGGCCGAAAACGTAGTTTCTGTTACTATACATTATAGTAAAAGTATAATGAAGTAATTAGATACTTTGTATGAAATTAGCGTTTTTCTAAAAAAGTGTAAAACCAATTTTTTTTTTCAGAATTATTTTTTTTTGTTTTTCTTACTCAGAATCTTTGAAACTATCGATCCTCATACAAGAAAAAAAGTGTCCTAAATATTCTATTCCAGATCGTCACATTTTTGTATGCAGTCTTTTTTTATTTATATGGTCGTGACGCACTGGAAGAAAAAACTTACATAGTAAAATCTGGGACACTTTTTTTCTTGTATGAATCCTCATACAAGAAAAAAAGTGTCCCAGATTTTACTATGTAAGTTTTTTCTTCCAGTGCGTCACGACCATATAAATAAAAAAAGACTGCATACAAAAATGTGACGATCTGGAATAGAATATTTAGGACACTTTTTTTCTTGTATGAGGATCGATAGTATCAACGATTCTGAGTAAGAAAAACCAAAAACTTTCTAATTCTGAAAAAAAAGAAGTTTTGTACACTTTTTTTGAAAAACGCCCATAAAAATACGTTAAACTTGCTTTATTTTTTTTATCTTAATTTCTAGCAACAAAAACTAGTTTTCGACCTAGATATGGCGATATCCCATACAAAGTTTCATGTCATTCAAGCAAGTCGTTTTTAAACCTATCCAACCCTATATCAGAGCTAAAGATGTAAACAAGTATTATATGTCAAGTAACAACTATGATTACGCCTTGTAACCAACCAAGTTATTGTTCATCAGTGATACAGTAAACGGAATGTAAGTACATACCTAACTCTCACTAAACTCTCACGTTTCACACACATTATTTTTAATAAACCTCAGAGAGGTTCTAATAAATAAGTCAATTGTAGGTGGTTCGATTGCCATACAAAACGTTATTTGACATTCGCAGGCCAACGGCGTGATATTTTAAGAAACTTATGTAACAAACTTTCATAAATTGGCTTACCATTTGCGCCAAATTCCCCCTTTCCTAGAATAAACTTGTATAAACTAGATTAATTTGAGAAATTGGTTTGGGACGTGATATTTTGGGAAAACTATTTTTCTCAAATTAATCTAGTTTATACAAGTTTATTCTAGGAAAGGGGGAATTTGGCGCAAATGGGAAGCCAATTGATGAAAGTTTGTTACATAAGTTTCTTGAAATATCACGCCGTTAGCCTGCGAATGTCAATTAACGCTTTGTATGGCAATCGAACCACCTTAAGTCTCGTTTTGTAAAAAAACAGTAAATAGTTAGTCTGAACTCTAGCTGTAAAAACTTAAGCCTTTAATGGCTTTAGCACATTATCATGACACTGCGATTAGTAAAAATTATTTTGAATTATAAATTAAAAAATTAGAACCAAACTACGTTTACGTATGTATGCAAGCTACATACAAACGACTTTTTCTCTTCTGACGACCCTTAAGCTAGTGCTAGTAGTAGTAGTACCTACCTATGTAAATTTAACTATTAAATTTAATACTTAGATCACATACCAGTAATTCTATATAAGCTTAGTGTGAATGTAATACAATATTATCATAGCTACGGTTTGCGGAGCTCCATATTTGTTGAAGGTACAAATTAATCTATTCTAATGTGAGCATAAATTCGGCGAAACGTGAGATTAGTTATCATGTTTCTGTAATCTTGTATGTAATCTGGCTTCCTGTTATCTTGGTCATAATATTTAAGTGGAGCTACAATGCCAGCTTCCTGATAATGGATCAAAGGATCGGCTACGTTTATCTGTCATAATTGGTGCGACAGGGAGCATAACAGAAGTGTCCTATTTCAACATTTTATGGCCCCGCGTGCAGCGATCGTTTATAACAAAAAACAAAAAAGTTTATTTATTTATACACATTGCTATTTACATGATTATCAAACCTTCATAGCCTTAAAAATGTTACAGACACTTGTTGGTAATGTTGGCACTATACAACGTAACTACATTTATTATGTTGGTACTGTGAGCTCATTTAGATATCTCTCCGGTCTGTTATAGACTAGATTTCTGTTTAACAAGTAATACACATTTTGTCGTGAATAATCTTTTCTTTTATTAGAATTATTACATCTACACTGCATAATACAAAGTAAATTAAATACATTTTTCTGCGACCCCTACACTAGCTAGGCCTGTCTCGTAGGCTGACACAAAATTCGATTGTTTTGTATGTTAAACGAATACTACATTTATTTAAACTAATGAGTGACTGTCACTCGCTCAATACTAGAAATAAGGATAAACTTTTCGTGCATCGTTAACGTTTACAAAAGGTGAGTTCGTCTTTTATGGGAAATTGTGTGCGTTTTTATAACAAAATTCCCAAAAATTTACAAGGTTTGTCATTAAATAAGTTTAAGTTGTTTATAAAAAGCCATTTAGTTAGTGAGGTCTATTACACGATAAGCGATTTTATAAATGACAAAGACGCCTTTAAATGATTTTTATTATTATTATTTCCTCTCTGTGTACTGACAAACGGACATATTCTAATTTTGAATTTATTTTATATAATCCTGACATATATTTTTCCCTAGTTCTAATAATATTTTTTATTTTATTTTTGACATTGTGAAAACAGCATTTATGTTTGTAAGTTAACATGTGCCTTATTGTAAATGTAAATGAACTTTGACCTACTTATAACATATTGATATGTAAACTAGTGATATTTGACATCATTATAGTTATATATTAACAACTATAATTACCTTTGAGTATTAAGCCCAGTTATTAGATATGCCATTAAAAATAAACTATTTAAAATCTGAATACTACCTAATAACGAGGAAATAGAAAATAAAACAAAATCAAACACGTCAACCAGATATCTGTGGGCTTAATAGTCAAAGATTTCCCTTTCAAACTTTAAGTTTGTTATATAATACTAGTACTATTTATTACTTAATCTGTGATAATACTGTAAAAGTGTAAAAATACATTGAAGTACTAAATAAATGAAAATATACATTGACCTTCAAAAAGTGTGCTGTATGAATCTATTTTGAATAAAATATTTTGACTTTGACTTTGATTTCCATTTCACGGGGGCGCTTAAGACAAAAACATTTAAAAACTAAGAATAATGTACATTGTAAAGTTGGTGTTTTAAAAGTTTGACATTTAGTAATTATTATTCGGAGGTAGCTCGTCGTAAGTGTAAGGTGTGTGTAAGTGAGCGTGTGTGTGTGTATGTATTTAATTTGCTTGTTGAGTGAGTGAGAGAACACCGACAGCACGCACGAAAAAGTGTGACTCATTGTCCCGTTCCACCTGAGCCGAGCGTTCGGCTTGTGACGCATCTCTCGCAGTACAATGTTTTCTTATGGCGCTTATCACGAAAAATTATCGTCCGTAAACCGACTTCAAAGAAAAACCATTTTTTAATAATGATCTGTTTTGCACTTTTGATATGACTTTTTAACTCAAGCTTCACATATTTAGTAGGTAGATAAAGAACACTTTAGCTTGTTGTTTCAGATTAATAAATATAAATAAATATGATAAGGGGACAATCTGTCACAAGTGTAACATCAAATCACAATCTACATGCAAAAATAATTAAGAATGATCCTTCTGCAATAAGAACCCTAAACCCGGTAATACCTCGATAGTGTTAATGCGCCGGCCATCTGTCGCCCCCCGGCCTCGTGATCATAATCGGCGAGACTAATAAGTGCGCCATTCTTTGCTTTAAATTGTATTAAGGCGAAGTATATTTTACAAAAGTAGGTAACATAACGCGCTTTGTGGCAGAGTAAGGAAATGTATTTATATAATGAAAATCTTCGCTACTGCACCTCGGAGCAACTGCTTCGCATAGTCTACTGCGCGCTGTGTCAATCAA
Organism: Epinotia brunnichana; assembly: GCA_963854355.1. Lineage (NCBI taxonomy): Eukaryota > Metazoa > Arthropoda > Insecta > Lepidoptera > Tortricidae > Epinotia > Epinotia brunnichana. Next base: position 25,457,242 of record OY977949.1, read on the forward strand.
TATTGCATTATGGCATTATGGTTTGGGGCAGCGCTCCAAAAAGCACTCTACTGCAGTTGGAGAGAGCGCAGCGCGCTGTAATAAAAGTAATGTTTAAAAAACCTTTTCTTTTTCCAACGGCGGACCTTTATCGAGATACAAAACTACTGAGTGTAAGGCGGTTATATATTCTGAAAACAGTAGCTAGAGCTCATACGGGAATAATAAACTTATCAATTTATAGGCAACTTCTGGGCAAGCGTTAATTTTGAGTTCCATTGCCAAATTACAGCCCTTGCCAGGCGCTCTCCGGACTATATGCAATTACGCATCTATAATAATATCTGCCAAACTCATTCCATTCAAAACTACGCAATAGGTAAAGTTATTTATTATTAAAAAGTGGCTATATAGTGGCACTATCATATCATGACAAGGAGGTCCTTCTCCTTGGCTGCTAACACGTACTGAACACACTCCACACTTCATACACACGCACACACACACGCACACTCACACACACATACACACACACGCAACGTTGCTTGTATTGTATTGTAAACATTTTGCTTGTTAATTTGTTTCTATGTTTTTTCTACCAAATTTGTTTCACATATTTGCACTCCAGGGTCCCAAGATACAGGCTCAGCCTAGTTTGGGGTCCGCCGGATATCTCTGTTTTATTTTTATACTTGCATGTTAAAACGAATAAATAATTTTGAATTTGATTTTTTTTTGAATAAATGGACAGAATACATAGTTAACTACATTGGTCCCGAGCCTAAAGTCGCATCGATTTATTTTTTGTTTTGTTTTATATAAACAAGTACCTGTATTCTGTTCGATTTTGTGTTTTTTTTGCGACAAAAAATCTTTTTAACCGACCTGAAAAATGGAGGAGGTTCTCAATTCGTTTGTATTTTTTTGTGTGTTTGTTACGCGATATCTCTCGGTAATTTATGAACCGATTTGAAGAATTATTTATTTGTTTGTAAGCATATATACTTTCAGATTGGTCCCGTTGTCACCAAAATCCAGTTCTGATGATGGGGTCCTGGAGAAATCGAGGGAACTCTTCAAAATTTATAGGCAAACTTGAAGCAATTTGGCTACTGATTTGGAGTCGGTTAAAACTTAGTTTTTAAAGTAATTTATTAAGTCTTTTATTTTTATGAACTACAGGGATAAAATTTAGGAGTAGGTATACCTGCACAGCTGTGACGGTAGGTATAGGTACGCTATAGACCGGGTTCTATTCTCGGTCTGCTCTTTAGTAGGTACAATATTAAAATACCTTGTAAAAATGGGGAAAAAACGCTTTTGTATTCATATTCAAAGATTATTACTTTATGAGAAATAACGAATTGAATGAAGCCGAGTTAAGAATGTATGTTTACATAAAGAAAATTAATATAATTTGAACGGAAAGTACCTACTATAATTAAAGCATGTAAAATACTACGTAAATAAGGATCGCATCGTCTAGTATATCACTGTATATAAGACGTATATAAGACGATGCGATCCACTGTTATATTAGTTACGCTTTTTCAGAGGGGTAATCACGTAACGTTCCGAACGCGCGTCGGTACAATTTAACTGTCAATTTTCGATATAAAAGTGAAATTTAGACCTAACTGACGCGCGTACAATACTTTACGTGATCAACCTACAGAACACAGGTGTACATAAAATAAAACACTATAATATCCCGCAAGAGTTAACTTGAGACTCGAGCGCGTACTAACACTAACGTCATACGAACGATACTGCATTTTTCTGTGCATAAACTCACTTCACTATTAAAAACGAAACGCTAGAATCCTAATAAAGTACAGAACCAACGTCCCCTTAACATTTACCGGGACAATATTCGTTGCACGTCGTCCCCAGCAGCTTGAGAAATAGTGTCTTATAATGTTTCATAATGCTTGCTCCTTGCACCCATTTGTCATTGCACGGGAGGACAAATTAGTTTGGATGCTAATTTTATAGTCTGCTACCGCTTTAGCGTGTAGTTTGTCTGGTGATACAGTGTAATAACCTTATTCGTTCGTTGACAATGTAAATATTTACCAATAAATAATACAATACAAAAGACAAGGAGATGATTAGCTCGATGGGTTGACTTGAAAAAAACCGCCAGTCACTACTGGATGAGACATAAATAATAAATGACGATGACAAAGATAGTAACACCCAGTTGAGGCAGTACGCATATGAGGATTTATCCTTTCCACATCCGTAGAAACCGTACATACATACATACAATCACGCCTTTATCCCTAAAAGGGGTAGGCAGAGCACATGAAACTTGTGTTCCAGTGCCACTTTTAGCCTTAATGTGGGTATAAAAGATCGACAAAATGTGGTATAGAAGTGATAGGTTGCTAGCCTACAACACACTTAAACCCTGTTCCCTTAGTGGACTCTTACGACACCCACGGAAATAAAGGGGGTGATGGTATTCTAACCCGACACCACACGGGATAGAAACCGTACAAAATGATATAAACTAGTATAAACTATCTACTATATAAATTTGAATTTGCCGACAAACTGGCCTGAGTTTGGCGAAATAAGAAAATATGTACTTACCATTAAGTTGTTTTTTGAGAATAGTAAAAAAAGCACTCGACGTTCTGTTATAATATTGCGACGTAATGTAACCGGTCCCTTCACTGTCGCTATATCAAGACTAGCTACAGCACATTGAAAAACAATAGGAACGTTGCGAACCCCAAATTAAGATTATTCTGTCTAGGAATGTTGTACTTAAGATACTTAAAAAAAAATACAAATCTGCTAACGTTGCTGGAAAATAATAATAGAATAAATATTTCTTTTAGATGAAATTAAAAAAAATATAGTGCAACATGTCAATGTTAATTTTAACGATGCTATTCAAAGAAAAACTTATTTTGTATTAGGATTGTTTTTTGTAATAACTTACTTGTATTAAATGTAAAACTTGGGTACCTAAGTGAGCCCCTATTTTAATCGTACAATACAGATTTGCTGTGCCCGGTCATTCTGGAGCCTGATTTAAAATTAAAAATGTAATGTTCCTGGTATGTTATTACAAAATTTCTTCCTTTCATACCTCTACTGTTAAAATAAAAGCGATTTCTCACGGATGTACCCTACTGTCAATTAAGACAGATGGAATCGTTGACCTGATTTTCTTTACGCTCGTGGAAGCTTAAGCACGTGCATATTTGTGTCCTATTTAATTATACTTGATAGCTTGACACAACCAACAATAAAATAAGTGAAAATTGATTTCATTTTCTAACTGACAGCTTAGGGACATTGAACAATGGACGACCAGTACCTATTCAAAATTAACAAAGCTATTCTTAAGTTTTAAAAAATCATCACCAGTTTACTAAAACTTTTCATATTGAGTAATTTTATTAGTTCAAGTATGCGAACTAGGTATGTAATGTATTTTTCTTCAATATGCTCGGAAATGTCCGCCTTACTGTAGCAAAAATAGTCCGTGAAGTTCCTCGTTACTGCCGAGCGCAAATTTACAAAGTTAAAAGTCATTATTATACAGCTTCAGCGGCCAGGAAAATGTATGAAATTCATTTACTGTATAGTTTTTTTACCTTTTAACCATATATTTTGACTATGGCAAATCACTGCAAACAGCCAAATGCTCGTACTTTTCTAGGCCTAGCAATTTATCACAACAACTTGTTCTTGTGAGAATGAAAGAAATGTATGGCTGTCTCTTCCCAACTATTGCAAGTTGGTGTGACAAATTGCGCCCGTTTGTAGTGTGCCTAAAGTTTTCCCACGTTTTCTGTTTTTTTTAAGTCATAGACAAAACTCTTACTTTTGTAAGTGATCGAAGTGACGTTTTTAAAAATGTCTCAAATAGTTTGAAACGAAGAAATAAAAATATTTATCGATATAACATTCATAACGAACTTTAAATACGTTTAGATTTCAGTCCCGTTTAATCTTTAATAAGTAAACATTGAAAACTGTGATCGATTCTAATGTTTTTAATTATTTTAAGTATGTAAACTGAAACTGGCACTACGAGTCATGCCATGTACATACTTTAAAAAAATAAGTAGGGTGGGTACTTGATAGGTCATTGACATACTCGCTGTTTTAAGATTATTGAAAATGTTATTTGATTTCCTCGCATTTTTGGAGAAAATAACTATATATGCAATTCGTGGATTCGTCTCTATTGTCAGATTCAGCTTCGCTTCGCTCGCTTCATCCGACAAAATCAACTTATCTATGAAAGTCCACGAATTGCAATTTCCCGGCCTCTGCAATAATGTACTATTAAACATGTTTTGCCCGCGACTTTATTGTTTGTGATACTAGTGGCTCTGTTAGCTATAGAACTCACGAGCCAGTCTTTAATAAAAAACAAAAAAAATTAATTGGCAAAAAAAAACTATTTAATGATTGAACCTGCTCACTAAATTCACGAGAATCGGATGAGAAATGCGACCTGCAGAGGACAACAGCCGGACAGACATACGAAAGAGTTTTGGTTCAAGCCGAAACGGAGAACTTTGTTCACTGCGCTAGCTTGTTCAATTCGTTTTTTTCAACAGACATGTTCATTGTAACAAAACTAAGAACAATAATATTACAAAAAAAAAAAATATTCTCTTTAAGGCCTCTCACGTAACGCATTGTACGAACGTTAGGTAGATCTAAATGTCAAATTTTATATGGAAAAATGACAGTTGGATTGTTCTAACGCGCGTTCGGAACGTTACGTGACTACCCCTCTGGCCGCGGCTGTCAATAGTAAACTTGTCATTAGCTGTCAAATTTACTATGGTCCACCACCGCAGGCCGCGCCAGCGTGATGCAGGCTTAAGGCTTATAGATACATACAATTAATCTGCCAAACCACATTGCGGTAATATTAATTTACTACTATGCAACCTCAAATGTTAACCATACGTAGCTTTTAGTACTATGAACCGATATTGTAAGAAAATTGTAAGTTAGTCTTCCAACGCGTAATTAATTTTTGAAAATTTATTGAGCCGCAATGTAATGCTTTCATTCATTTGACGCATGGAAGAAGCGGGTTACTTGTGACAGTTGTGACGTCACATCAGTTAGACATTGTAGTGATACATTGCGTGCTGAATTATATTATATGGAAAAAAAAATAGTAGTTCAGAAAAAAAATCTTGCAATATTGGTTCATAGCCCTAACACCTACCTCTGGTTACAATTTGAGGTAATATTAAAAATAAACGCTGTATTTACTGTTACATTTTTTATACTTGACCATCGGCACATCTGAAAATGTATTATCACGTTTAGAGAAATTCAAGTGTTTTTCGTCATTCTATAAAGAGAGACTTACTTTACAGAGACAGTGAGCCCGTGGAATAAAGCTGACCGGAGATTGCCAAGGACGGTGGGAAATAGAAATTCAAAGATTTCTTTTCCGAGAAAATTCATTTTTTTACGAAACAGTAGCATTTATAAGACCATTTCCTTAGGTAGGCAGGAGAGAGCATACAACATTCAAAGTTACTGAAGCAATCGCATTATATCAAAGGATATAATGCGATTTATTGGAGGACTATAACAAATGTTACATTATGATTATGTGCAACTTAACATTACATCATGTACTTTTTGATAGGTATATGTTTTAATTGTAGAAATACGTAATTGTATAGTTACTCATTGTAATAGCAATCTATTGGCGAAATATTACCGACTGTTGAGTTGGTTTCACTTTCAGCGGCTGGTAGATTTTGACTTGTAAAATTGGCACTAGCAGTCTTAAATTTAAAATATTTTATTACGTAGCACGACAAATAACATTACTGATTTTTGAGGTTATACTTCCATTGCAAATTTAAATCCAACTATTGGAAATGCTTTCAAGGTAGACATCCGTGCTAGAAGCCGGCAGAATATATGACACTTTTAAACTTAATTCATAACAATATATGTAGAGAGACTGTAGAGGCGATACCAATTTGTGAAATCAAAAGTAGACAAACAATTTCTATACTTTTACTTATGAACAAAACAGACCGTAATATCCTCCCCAGCGTCCAAAACACGGAGTTATTTATTCCCAAACTCAATCGATTCCTATCGCCAACGTCATAAATTCATTTGCCCAAACACGATTAAAATTTACCCCGAAAACTCATACAGGATGTACAAATTTATGGTTAGGTATTGTGCTCAACTTTTTTCGTTATTTATAATTTATAGACCCAGTTGGACGGCGGGGAAATTGAATACGTAGTCCGCACTCTGATTACGGTTTTCATCGGTTAGGGAAAAATAAAAATAAAAATGGGGAGTTTAGCTGAAAATCTCGGAGGATCATGCATTTTTTTCAATGTTAGGTGACAATCTTACACAAATTGATCTAGTCCCACAGTAGGGGTTCAATATCATCATATCAGCCGAAAGACGTCTACTGCTGAACATAGGCTTCCCCCAAAGTGTGCCAAAATGACTGTTCCTGCGCCACCCGCATCCAACGCAGTGCAGTAGGGGTTACTGACTTGTATTAGAGTAACTAACTGAAGATGATCTTACTAATACAGTTACAAACACTTATATAGTTAGATAGATAGAAAATATCCAAGATTTAGGAACAAACACTGGTGTCATCGCCCAATCAAGTGCCTTAACCAAGATTTTAACCAAGTTTGTTCGGATGTCCCGGTGTCCCGCTGTCCAATTGACAACATTTCATAATTCTAAGTCCATGATTTGACTTTTCTTGTATTCTTCTCGAAAAGAGGAACACGCTAGTAGTTTTATATTTCCAGTTTTGTATATGTTCAATTTTTAACGATTTTTTTTTAAATGCACTCGTAGCAAATCCAATTCTACTGCAGAAAGGGCACCATGCTTTAGTCTTGTTGACATAATACCAAATTTAAAAAAAAGCAGCCAAGTGCGAGTCGGACTCGCACATGAAGGGTTCCGTGAAATAAATTGCGGTTTACGATTTATGACGTATTAAAAAAAAACTACTTATTAGACCTCGTTCAAACCAATTTTCGGTGGAAGTTTACATGGTAATGTACATCATATATTTTTTTTAGTTTTATCATTCTCTTATTTTAGAAGTTACAGTGTCCCCCCCGGACACACATTTTACCACTTTGGAAGTGTCTCTCGCGCAAACTATTCAGTTTAGAAAAAAATGATGTTAGAAACCTCAATATCATTTTTAAAGACCTATCCATAGATTTCCCACACGTATGGGTTTCAAAGTCAAAGTCAAAATTATTTATTTCATAGAATATGGTAATTACAATTTTGATGTTAAAGGATATTTTTTTTATTTTTATTTATACAACATATATTTTAAAGCTATAGTAACAAATTCAACTTAAAAACCAGGAAAGGATATTACATGTACAACATATTCTGCCCACACAGGCGTAGAAATAGAAATAGAGCTGGTAAATAAAGTTACATGTCAAATAATTAATATAAATCATAATTTAGCAAATACAGTCAAAATAAAATAAAAGAAATAAAAGATGCAGGTAAATTCAGATTCATAAAATTGTAAAAAGATAAAGTCAATACATAATGCAAGTTTGAGTGAGGATGTCAAATTTCATTACTATTTAAATATTCGTCAACTGTGTAAAAGCATTTATCCAACAGACATTTTGTGATCCTCCTTTTAAATATTGATGGTAGCATTTCCTTAAATGTAGATGGTAACTTATTATAAATGAGGATGCACATGCAGAACACATTCCTCTTACAATAGTTGAATCGATACAATGGTGAGTAAAATTTGTGTTTATACCTTGTAGGGCGATTCGAGACATCTGTCTGCAGTTTAAATAGTTCCGGATGTAATTTCACAAACATACATATGTCTTTGATGTACATAGATGCCATCGGTAGTATCTGCAATCTTTTGAATAGTGGCCTGCAACTTTCTCGCCATGGAACGCCACAGATGGCTCTGATACATTTTTTTTGTGCCTTAAAAGCAACATGCATGTCTATCGAGTTCCCCCATATTATAAGACCATAGTTGAGAACTGAATGTACGTATCCGTAATAAGCAGTTATAGCGCATTTTCGTGAGACTGCTTGTCTAAGCCGTCTAAGTGCATATACAAAACGATCTATCTTATCACACACGTAACTAATATGCGTTTTCCAATTCAAATATGCATCCATTCTTATACCAAGAAAAGTAGTCACATCAGTTTCATTGACCTTTTCATTCATAAAGTTAACACAAAGCGGCGTCTTATTGCTTCTGTGTGATTTAAATTGAATAATATTGGTCTTGTTTATGTTAACCTTTAAACTGTTGCTCGCTAACCATTTATAAATCTTTGAAAGTGATGTTTCTATTTTATCTCTCATGTTGGCTCCCTGGTCAGCTTCAATGACTACTGTAGTATCATCAGCAAATAATATACATTTGTCATTGGTAACATAAGGCAGGTCATTGATGTACAGTAAGAAAAGGAGAGGGCCCAAAATGCTTCCTTGTGGGACCCCATTTTTATTAATGCTATAATTAGACCTATAAATGTTTTTAGTGGAATGCTTCTGAGTGTGGTCAATTCTTGATATTTCTACACATTGCATACGATTATCGAGATAAGTTTCAAACCAGGAGTATGCTTGTCCCCTTATGCCATATTTATAAATCTTATGAAGGAGGATTTTGTGATTTACTAGATCAAATGCCTTCGACATGTCAAGGAATATTGTGGCTACTGCTTTCTTGTTATTTAGGGCCTCGGTAATATGCTTTATAAGATTATAACAAGCTAAAGAAGTTGAGCTATTTTTCCGGAATCCGTATTGGTCGGGAATTAGAATTTTGTTTTTGGTCACATAATTGTCTAGTCTTTTATACATAATCTTTTCAAACACTTTGCTAAGAATTGGGATTAACGTAATTGGCCTGTAGTTGTTGGGATCTCGGGGGTCTCCTTTTTTATGTATTGGTTTAACCACAGCCTTTTTTAGTGCTTGTGGAAAAACACCTTCGTCAAATGACAAATTTACTAAGTAGCTTAGGTGTTGACAAATACCTACTCCACAGATCCTGAGTATTTGGGTAGTAATGCTGTCGTAGCCAACCGCATTACTGTTTTTTAGATTGTTGATTACCCTAAGAACTTCCTCTGGATCAGTCGGCGACAAGAAAATACTGTGTGGACTGTTTGTTGTTCCTGTTTGTGTTAGGCTCCTAAAATCGGTGTTAGTTGTATTGCTACTTATATTTATAAAGTAATTATTAAAGGCTTCACAGATTTCTTCTGGTTTAGAACGTACTCTATTTTTGTAATTTAAACATTCAATATTATTGGGTTCAGTTTCCGCCGTAATATTGATTTTGATAGTGTCCCAGGTAGCTTTACATTTATTTTTGGAATTTTCGATATATCTGTTACTACTTATTTTTAGCGAAGTTAATAAGGTTTAATGAGAAAAACATTTTTGAGTTTCAGTTCTGAGTATGGGGACCCCTAAAATTTATTGTTTTTTTATATTTTCGTGTGAAAATCCTAATGCGGTTTACATAATACATCTACTTACTAAGTTTCAACAGTATAGCTCTACAGTATAGTTTCGGAAAAAAGTGGCTGTGACATACGGACGGATAGACAGACGGACGGACATGACGAATCTATAAGGGTTCCGTTTTTTGCCATTTGGCTACGGAACCCTAAAAACATTGTCAAGATGGCGTCAATGTAACCATATGTAACCCACCTGAAAATGACATTTAAACTTTTTAAATGTTTTCTTCGAAACAGGACTAAAGCAAGGTGCTTATTCTGCAGTAGAATTGGGTTTGCAATGAATCATCATTTCATCATCATTTTCAGCCTTTAATCGCCCACTGCTGAGCATAAGCCTCTCTTCGCGTACGCCACTTATCCCGGTCCCGTGCTTGTCTCATCCAGAAATGACCCGCGGTCTTTTTTATGTCATCAACCCATCGAGCTGGTGGACAACCAACGCTTCTTTTTCCTGCAATTGGCCACCAATCCGTTAACGTTTTGGTCCACCTACCGTCACGCTGCCTGGCAATATGTCCTGCCCAACTCCATTTGAGTTTGGTTATGACTTCGCCGACGTCACGCACCTTAGTGCGACGTCGGATCTCAATATTCCTCACTCGGTTTTGTAGCTTAATGCCGAGCATGGCGCGCTCCATGGCTCTTTGTGCTACCCGTACTTTATGCACAGTCTCCTTTGTGAGCGTCCATGTCTCAGCACCATACGTCATTGTGGGCAGGACACACTGATTATAGAGACGAGTCTTCAGGCATTGTGGAACGTCAACGGATTTGAGGATGTCATCTAACTTGTTGAATGCCGCCCAACCCAGCTGAATTCTCCTGGAGATCTCTTTGTTCTGATGTTCCTTGTCAAAGGATATAGTATGACCAAAGTAAACGTACCGCTTAACCATCTCCAGTGACTCGTTCCCAACTGTTTATATTTATATTTATATTTGCGGACAATCTTACACAAATCAACCTAGTCCCAAACTAAGCAAAGCTTGTACTATGGGTACTAGACGACTATATGGATACTTATATAGAGAAATAAATACTTAAATACATAGAAAACATCCATGACTCAGAAACAAATATTCGAGCTCATCACACAAATAAATGCCCTTACCGGGATTCGAACCCAGGACCTCTTGCTTCGTAGGCAGGGTCACTACCAACTAGGCTAAAGCGGTCGTCAAACGTCGGTAGACTGTTATTGCTGAATTCGAGTCACTGGAAATGCTCGCCATAACCTTAGTCTTGGACATATTCATCCTGAGACCTACCTGCAAGGAAGCATGGTAAAGGTCTTGGATCATATTTTGGAGCTCATCCAGGGTCTCGGCAAACAAAACAATGTCGTCGGCGAATCTCAGGTGCGACAAGAACACACCATTGATATTAATACCGGTCCTGTCCCATGCAAGCGTTTTTATGATGTCCTCTAGAACAGCTGTAAAATGCTTGGGTGAAATGGTATCCCCTTGTCGCACTCCCCTCTGGATTGTAATTGGGGCGCTCAGTTTATGAAGCCGAACTTGCATTGTTGCCGAGCTGTACAGCTCCCGAAGCACATCCACGTAGCGAGCATCGATTGAACAGCGATGGAGAGAGTCAAACACGGCCCAGTGCTCGACACTGTCGAAAGCCTTCTCGTAATCGACGAAGGCCATGCACAGGGGCCGGTTATACTCCTGACTTTTCTCCATGAGCTGCTTTACCGCGTGTATGTGGTCAATGGTCGAAAATCCGCTTCGGAAGCCGGCCTGCTCGGTAGGTTGGCACTCGTCTAGATTACGGGTGAGACGGTTGCATAATACTTTTGCAAAAAGTTTGTAAGTGTGGGAAAGAAGGCTTATGGGACGGTAGTTAGTGAGCTTCGAAATGTCTCCTTTTTTATGTAAGATGGTGACGATGGCAGTTTTCCAGGATTTTGGAGTGCGAGTATCCTGAAGTGCTAGGTTAAACAGTTTTACGAGGAGGTTGATGATAGGGTCGCCACCAGCACGAAGTAAGTCCGCTGTGATGCCATCTTCGCCAGGAGATTTATCGGCTTTCATACTGTACAGAGCTTTTCTAATTTCCATAGCTAATATTGGGGGTATGTTATGTCTTTGTGTTGTGTGGGTGGTGCTCTACTGTCACTACATCTGGTAGATGGATCTGGCTCTTCTGACTGTGACGAGTAAAGTTTGCTGTAGAAATTTTCAACAACATTAACTATCTCGTCCCGGTCTGTAACTAAATTGTCATCGTCATCTTTCAACTTCACTATTTGTTTTACTCCGGTTCTTAGCTTTCTTTTTGGACCTCGGTATTCTTTGATTGTGTTGACTATAACTTCAGTATTACGTTTTATTAAGTCTTTTCTAATAGATTTACTAATTATTTTACTTATGCTTTCTATCTGTTTCTGATCTGCTATTGTATTGTGTTTCATTTGCCTCCTTTCTTCCACCAAAGCCAGTGTTTCAGATGACAACTTTTCTTTATTTCTCTGGTGCTTACCAAGGTGTTTATCTGCCGTATCTGTTAAGGTCTTACCTAACATGAAAAATAGTTTATTCAGTAACTTAACATAGCTTAACTAAATACAGGTTGGTGTCTCTTTTTAAGTATCGAGATACCTGTGTCAAGAGACACCGCTCTTCCATAGTGTAACTTTAAACGTACAGAAGTGCACAGAACATGTTTAAATAATAATATAATATAAGAGGAGTAAATCTCCTAAAACTAATACTAATTGTTTATTTTAAATACTAAAGCAGTGTTTGTGTGTGTGTGTGTGTGTGTGTGTGTGTGTGTGTGTGTGTGTGTGTGTGTGTGTGTGTGTGTGTGCGTGACTATGTGTGTGGTGTGTGCGCGCGTATGGGTGTGGATCTAAATATGTCGGTATATAATGAGTTTTATCTGTCGTTTTCTGATAATAAGCTTTCTACATCGGAGTAGTTTTTATCTTTTAGCCAAGTCATCATTTTCTTTTTACACTCTTTAAAGGTTGTGGAGTTGATGTCAATAAGAGGATTTATTAGGTTGTATAGGTGAATAGACTGGAACTCGTATTGTCTCCTAGCGTAAACAGAGTTAGCTGTCGCGGAGGGGATTGTCTTTGGCAATCTCCTTCTCGTCATTGTGACGTTAGGTTTAAAAGAAGTACTTTTGTGTCTTCTCAAGATAGCATGTAACACGTACAACTTTCTGACAGTCATCAGCTCGCAAATTTCGTACAGCTTTTTTGTAGGGAACCTATAGGGTTTGGAGTACATCACCTTCAACAGCGCTCTTTGTGCTCTCTCTAACTCAATAAACTTCGTTTTGGTGGCACCACCCCATATAGGGATGCAGTATACAAGGACAGACTGGGCCAAGGAAACGTAAATTTGATTGAGTAGATTTTTCGAGGCTATATGTTTGAGGTTTTTAAATATGTACATCATTTTACGCGTTCTGGTTAAGATCAGTTCAGTATGTGTATGCCACGAGAGTCGCTGGTCAAGCATGATGCCAAGGTATTTTGTGTTCTCAGCCCTGTTGATTACTGTGCAGTTGCAAATCGTGCTGACCGTATCTCTACAAGTATGTATCCTAAGTTTAAAAGTTGCGTCAGGTTGGGTTCTTTGGTCATTAGGTCAGGTCATTAATATGGTCGACATCAAAGTTTTGCTCATCCAGCCCCTCAAATTCCTCTGGTTCTGAAGGTCTACCTGGAATGCTTCCTGGAGAAAAGCGGTGTCTTCCTTGAGATACCTGATGGGAGTGGCAATCATTTTTGCTCGCTCTTTCTTCAGGTTAAACCTTAATGTCGCCCTTACCAGCCTGTGGTCGCTTCCGGTTCTGAAGTTTTTAAGTCAGTTGACACTTACTTTTGGTTTTCACCATACAAATTTGTAAATTAAAATGTAAGTAGCAATTTGTACTTTTACTTACGAAATAAATTTATTAATTTATGATTTATGAATACTACAAAACAGACGCGAGGTGAAATACTCTTTATATTCTTGACTGCCGGAGTGATATTTTTGTGCAGAAGGAATCCCACACCGCCATAACAGGAGTCCTCGAGGCCCCGATAGTATAATAGGTCGCCAGAATCAAGTCTAATCAGGTCTTCACCTTTTCGCCTCACTTTCGACAGACCTACTACGTCCCACTTAATTTTGTCCAGTGCCAGTTGCACTTGAAGCAATCGGTCGTCCGTTCGCATCGTCCTGGCGTTGTAACACGCCAGGGTCAGGGTCGTCGTGTGAGAGATAGAGTGGCAGCCGGATCTCTTCCAGTGATTCTTAGCACCCTCCGCCCCACCGTTACCAGAACTGCTGCCGTAGTCTGGGATAGTGGGACTGCTGGGGACTGAGGGCCGGGTCCTTTGCGTACTTTCCATATGCGAAGAGCCTTAAAACGCCACGCTGGCCAGTGCGTCTTGGCGAGTTTTTCTTCCTGCCACGTTTGCCTGGGATAAGTAGTACAACAATAAAAGCCTGTCGTACTACTCATCCCAGTTACCGGAGTGGAGGTGTGGACCAGGAATTGGCACCCAGAATGGATGTGACGTGAAAAGCGAATGCAATGCATTCAATTTCCCAATCTATATGCATTCTGGAGACCCTTTACCCCCCCCTGTGCAATGAATGTATTTTTAAAAATCGTTAAAAAAATTAACATAAATAATACTGGAAATATAAAACTAGCAGCGTGTTCCTCTTTTCGAGTAGAATACAATAAGTTAATCGAACTAACGGTTGAAAATTATGAAATGTATGAAATGTTGTCAATTAGTGTTCTCCTCTACAGGTAGCATTTCTCAACCGATTTACGTGAAATTTCGTGAACAAGTTCTTTAATTATATATCTAGAATTTTAATGTCGATTCACTTTTTTTAAACTCAAAAAAGGTTTCATAAAAAAAGATGGTCGCTAGTTCTACAGCTTACATAGCCATTATTAGGTAAAAGTACTACCAACAGAGGCTGTGACTTGATACAGTGTGCTACGTGGTACTACGGCGTAGCACTACGAACGCGACGCCATACATTTTTCTATGGATATCACAGGTTTCCTGTCACATTAATCACAGATCTATGACAGCTAATTAGTGTTTCGAATAAACAGCTATACGTACAAAAAATGTTTTATGCCTATCGGGCGAGAAAGTGCTAGAGTACTCTCGGCCGAGTACTAGGGGCGTCTGATAAGTTCTAAGCCTAAGACATAAATTGAAAGAAAGGTCTGAACCAATTTTTTTTATTGAAATAAATATCTATCCTCGAGTAAAATACACTTTACACTTACATATCCCCAAAAAATTTTTTTTTAGATTTCCCCTTAAAATAGCCCTACAAAACTACTATGTCAGCTTTTTTTTCGTCTTATCTTTGGAAGCGTAACTCGTTTTTCAAATTAGTTAACCGAATATTGTAACCCGAAACCAGGTCCCTATGGTCGGGTAGACGATTAATATTAGCGCATCAAGTCTATTTGATGATCTGCCTGGCAACTCATGACAAGTGAACAGACGTGGTGTCCTATGAAAATATCACTTTGGATACGAGTTTACCACGTCGTTCCTGAAAACTGGCTTTGCGTACTGGCCTCAACAACTTTGTGCAATAATGACAAGTCTCTGTTGACCCTATTGACAAGTATATATTTACTAAAATACCTTCATCGAACGAAGACACGATTATATAACTCTTTTAGACGACTTTTATTATTGGAATTCTTCGGTAAACATTTAGTTTTTTTAAATCGCATCATTTAGTATTCTTTTATAATCGGGTCATACTGGCATGCGTAAATTAAATCTAAGGAGACGATATAATAGAAAACTTCATTAGAATTCCTATTGCCTAATTCTAATGAATGTCCCAACTTTATAGTCAAGATGCTTTATTGAGCGCCCTGGCCATTTGTGTAGCACACAGTTCAAGGATGTTTATTACGTTCTATATCCATGTAAAGTTTATTTTGTCTATTTCTTACGAATTTTTAGCATTTTTGCTACCTGCTACATTCTTAGGTTTTTATAAGACTGAACATATTTTTTTATTTTTTTTACATTTTCCCAGACACCACCACCAGAGATCGCCCTGAGCGGGGATTGACATTATGGCGCTAATGTCCTTTTTAAATAAAGCGGACTTATACTTTTAAAATAGCGTGCATAAAGATGGTAGACTGCAGAATATGAATTAACTCTTCAAATTTTACTGTAGGGGATATTCTCTTTCTAACAAGAGGTTACCTTTATGAGCGGAGTTGAAAAATGCCGAAATACCCGAATTTGGCAGACATGGTGACCTTTTCTTGCCTGTTTATAATAATATATTGGTATTATATTAATGTGGTGGTAACCATTAAATTCCCCAGAATGTAACTGAATGTGTACTATACTTTGAACTTCAACGTTTCTTTCATTTTATGCCTTAGGCTTAGAACTTATCAGCCGCCCCTCGTATAACATAGCGAGTGACTGCTTATACGCAACGAGTACTCGGCCGAGAGCACCGTCTCGCCCGTTTGCTCGGTACGTGTGATCAAGGCATTAGAGTCGCTTTTCAAAAGATTGATTTACTTTTTACTCTGAATATACATAATTCCACCATCTGTCTAAAACTTATACGCCATTCACCTTGTTCAAGACTCCGACACAACTTGTAATCTAGTTTCGTGTAACGAGCAACAAACTTTAGATAACCGTTTAATCAACATATTTCAGTACGTGGGTTTAGACGTAGTTGAAACTTTGAATCATATTTAGGTTTAGACTGTACTGTCTTATCTCAAGCGCGGTTAGCCATTCAACATTCTAACTCGTATTAATTGCGTTGATTAAGTATCAAGTTGGATATACGTACACACACCCTGAAAAAATAACATGAATCGAGAAGTTTTGAATAATATAAAAATCTTATATAAAAAAAAATGTCTCAAGAATATTTGCCTCGAATTGTTTTAAGTTACACCAAAAAAGGTCTGTCCAGTAACTTTTCTCTTCCACTGTTGACTTTATTGGTCGGCTTCTGCGATATAATTATGTTCGGCGATTATTATCATTCAATAAAATTCGTGAAAATTGTTGATACCAATATAGGCACCTACTTACACTTTCTTTAAATGAATAATATTCTGGAAACTGCTGGTGGCGTGCATAACCACAAAATATTTGCGTGAAAAATAAGCAAACTCTCGTAGAAAACTCACGACTCACAATTTAAATCGAAATGCATTCCGCACTATATGCTTCCGGAAACTGATGAATTTCCGCCCAAGTGGAAAAGTTGTAGTAGTGGCTCGATAAAAAATGTAATAGGTCTTCAAAACTCACAAAACAAGCAATATTCCAAGTAGCAGTTCTGTGGGATTTTCGGAAGATGGTTTCATAACATTTATTTATTAACCTTTTGTATGTGGGTTAAAAAAGCGTTAGTTCAATCAATAACTAAAGGAAACAACTTAGGAGCCTGTAACATTTTCATTTTATAAAAAGGATTTTTTCCTCGTAAATGTGTTGAAAAACGTCGTATGAGACGCGTGAGCTTTGATAATTACATCCTCGGCTCTCTTATCACGCTCACCTGCGGTTCGCGTGACAATTTCACTTCTGATGTAATTCAATTCAATTCAATTCAATTATTTTATTTCAGGCATAGAACCCATATAGTGTTAGTAGTACAAATGTGTGCTTATGAATCTAAGTGTTAGTAGGTTACAATAATTATAATAATTTGATCTATTTTAAACATCAGCGTTGGCCCTCAGTGCTTATTGTGCACACTTATCCAACAGGCCAACATAGGGCTATCCCATCGGCACGCCAATGCGCTCAGAATGCGGTTGGGGCTGTCGCGCATACGCGAGAGGAGCGACGCGCACCTCTTCCTGATAACGGCCGCGAAGCCATCCGCGCGCGCCTCCGCGAACATCGCGGATGCGCTGCACCAGCGCGGCAGCCCCATCAGCACCCGGAACGCATTGTTGTACTGCACTCGAATACCATTATACGCCAGCTGCGTGTAGTCGACCCACAGGCCGCAAGTGTACAAGGAAACGCAATATGCTTTAAATAGTGCAAGTTTGACTTCCCCCGTACACCGTACGAACCTAATGATCAACATACCTCACTTGTATCACAATGTACTAGACCCCGCTATCGGAGGTGCGAATTGGTAGCTGTCAAGTTCTTAGGGATGGGAAAAATATTTATGATATCGATATCGATACTCTTACTTATTCTGTACATTTGGTTATACCATTTTTTAGACTACAATTTAACATGTTTTTCTGGGATCAATGATAATCATTGTCATCAGAAATATGCACCATTATCAGCACAACAAAGATACTATGGTTGCTATTTTACTTTTCTTATGTTTCGAGTAGCAGGGCAGTGCATGGACGCTCTTGAGTGTCTTGAGATAAATCTTTTCGATAGAGGGTTTATAGAGATACTGGGTTTATTGTTGAATAATATTCATCGTGGCTGCACGAGATTACTACAGAGAATCTAAAAAAACTGATTGTTCATTAAGAATACGATAGCCCTATTTGGTGGAAATAAAAGAGAGATTTATTGATTATTAAATTTTAAATTAATTTATGAATGGTTCGTACTATGAAAACAACGATAATTTGTTGGTAATGATGAAATATTGAAGATTTTTATTTATAAAAATAAATAATATTAAACAGACTATTTTTTAATTAAAATGTTTTATAAAATAAACACGTTTATTAAAGTCTTAGACTCTCAATATGGTAAAGGAAAATTATCGACATATAGCTATAATTATCTACATATAGCTAGTATATCAAAACAATTTTTACCCATCCCTAGAACTTGACAGCTACCATTTTGCACCTCCGATAGCGGGGTCTAACTATTACAATGCACTTGCTCTGAATGTGCCCCTTTATATGGTTAAACATAAACACGGGAAGTGATCGATGCCTGCATGGTGTAGCCGCGCTGGACCAGCCCGTGCGGGAATGAATTTCAGTACAATATTTCCGCATACTATGCGGGAATGAGATTTCGTGAGTTCGTGACAATTAAAATTTCATCTTTTATGCATATTTTTAGGGTTCCGTAGCCAAATAGCAAAAAACGGAACCCTTATAGATTCGTCATGTCTGTCTGCCTGTCTGTCTGTGCGTCCGTATGTCACAGCTACTTTTTTCCGAAACTATAAGACTTATATACTGTTGAAACTTGGTATGTAGATGTATTCTGTGAACCGCATTAAGATCTTCACACAAAAATTAATTTTCACACGACTTACGTGCAGTACACCACAAATTTTGGTTCCTAAACTAAACGCAAAAGGTTTCAAAAATATATCTCATAACCCTGAATAAATACAAAATAGAGGCCGATTGAGGCAAAAAAATATCACATTTGTTACTGGAAAAACACAGTAGGTAAATCTGTTTAAAAACAAACCCCGGTAATCTAAACTATGCATAAAAGTTTGATCCCCTTTTCACACCGCACACACGTTACTATAAAGTTGGACGTAGGATATTTCACATGACCGGTATTCACAAAGCTTACCAATATCTCGCTTGAGAAGAACCAGTTCAGGTCTGACCGCTATCTCAATCGTAATTTAGCGCAAAATGACATTTTGTCAGTGGTAACCCTCCTAACAGCTCTAGGTACATTATTAGGGTTATTGCACTGAATATCTTACAACGACGTATTTCACCATATTTCTGCTTTAAAGGTAAAAGAAAAAAAATATTGAGGAGCAGTAGTTTTTTAAACTTTACTTATAACCTTTGGAGATACCCATGTACTGCGTATTCGTAATATTACGTAAAAGAAAAAAAAATTGCATGGTTATACTCGTAACATAATGATCTGACGACAACCCTGAGTAAGGTCATCGAACCCTCGTATTGTTTATGATGTAAAGGCAGCTAACGTCATCTATCATGGAGTGGACTTTCTGTTATAGTTTGTTACAGTTACCTACAGTTCAAATGACGAAAAGTAGGTACTTACAAGCAACCACTATCGGCATCCATTGTTTAATTGTTTTCTTCAAGTAGGGTTGTAAAACAATTACGCATAAACAAAAGAACAAACAAGTAGCTGCTCCAGTACACGTGCCACACTTGGGTCAGTTTTATGACGTATTTTTGTTATCTTTTCCTTTTATGAGTATTGAGCAACAAAAGAAGTTGTAAAATCCCACGTTAAGTGCATTTTCGTCATTTTAACTGAAACAAACAATGATGTAATATAAAAAATAGGTAGATATGTTGTCTATACGAAATTCCGTGTTTAAAAATGGCCACCAAATTCTGACAGCATTCGTTTCCATTGACGACGCAAAACTATGGCAAGCTGTGTGACTTGACCAAAATGTAGTGTGCCACTTTTGGACCGCTTATAACATATCTACGTATATTTTATATTACATCAATGGAAACAAACTTTACTTATAACTCACTCTGCGATCTGCATTTGATATCACTCTGGCGTGATCACAGATGTATGAATATAAGGAGATCGGACATGCCGGCCGATTTGTATTGAGTACGCCTGTCGCAAGTACACTAACCCACACAAAACCCAAGTAATGGGCTTGTGACCTTAAATTTGTTTACGATGCCATTCGAACCAGTTTTTGTAGATGAACAAATGTTTGTATGGAAGCAACTACATTTAAAGGACATTAATACCCAAAAAATCGAGTTAAAGACGGACCTCGCTGACAGCAGCCGAAACGCTTCATACTGATTGGCTTTAAAGTATGACGTCACACCGTGCAATATGTACTAACCGTTGCATGGAAAATGAAGTAAATTGCTGTTTCGATCGCGAAATACTGCGTTTAGGTCCATAGTTGTCATACAAATTTGTTTCTATATTGGGACCTTTAAATTTACTCTTGGACAATAAATAAAAAAACTTTTTTTTCTAAACTTTCAAGGTTTATATCTTTTTATGTTTTGAATTATATTTTGTAATTTATACTTTATTACAATCATTTGATAGTTTACTATCTATTTACCAACACGACGCTATCAATTTTAACACCACACAACAAGCCTATTGACAAGTCAAAGCACGCAAACATCTAAAACACACACACTTGTATACCTACGCTCTTATTGGACAATACACGCGCATCATTTCAGGTATTTTGGGAAGAAACGTAATATTCTCTGCGATCAGCACGGGTGCACAGTATGGCAGAGTATGCCCATTGATCTAACAACTGCGACACGGCCGCCGGCGGCTTGTCCTCTCTCTAGTATTCTATGCTCTGAGGGCGTGATTGATTACTTTTGGCATGAATGTGACAGTTTAGTTATATCTATAATCACGTCAAAGTGTGTATGAATTGGCAGGTTGCAGTTCCCAAACCTGTCGCGGTCGGATGATAGTTGTTAGGGGCTGTGTTGTAGGTCTAGTTTAAATTGGGATCTCTGGTAAAATTAAAGAGATAGGTTATGAATCGCGTAGGATACTCGTTTATAATGTTTCGCTAGTTAGTGTTTTCGAATACGCATTCCATATCCGTCTAATTTAGTTTATTTTATTTTATTAAATGTAAGAGTGTATAATTGCATTTGTAGCGACTAAGTAAGTGCTACCATTCATTTGAACATTAACTTGAAATGGGCTACCTCTAAAAACAGAGTCAAAGTATCTTTTCACTGTCGACAAGGAAAAATATCTTTAATTTTCACACTTACAGACAAAATATTTAGATCATCGCTGTGAACGCGACAGACACTTGCGCGTTGCTGACCTTTATTGATTTAAGGATTTGCTGTGTCAACAGCCTGATGCAACAAGAGAAAAAAAGATGGCTTATTTTCCTCACAGCGCATCGTCCGAAAGCTCTGGAGACCTTACTTACCGCCCGCCACAGCACCACAAACATGTATATATACATATACAGAGCAAGTCGGCTACGTCCTTCTGTTAGGTAGAGGTACAGTCGCCATCACATACATCGGAGCAAACAAGCACGTCACAAACATCGGAACACACCTCTATTTTCAAGGCATTAGGGTGCATGTGCCGATATTTTTGAACACCTATAGTCAGATGCAGTTTGTCATTATCATCATCATATCAACTAAAAGACGCCCACTGCCAAAATTACTGCTCTTGCGCAACCTGCATCCAGCAGACTCCAAGAATTTGGTACTGCATAGAAATGTGTAGCTACTTAAGTTACTCAGTTAAGTTGCTCTAAATATATGAGCCAAGTGACATTTCCAGAGACCGGAATTATGGTGGCATTTTTGAGCTGTCATAGTGACTTGTCATTCATCGAATTCGTAATATCGATATTCACGTAATAAATTCCTATCATTATTACGAACATTTTTTCATGTGTTAAATAAAAAAAAAGTCCGGTAGAGTATGAGTTAAAATAGGCAAACTTTCAAATGCTACCGTGAATAAGTACAACTTGAAGTTGAAAAACTCCCGACATTTTCAATTCAAAGTTCAATATCTCAAAAACAGCCAAAATGATTTTGATGAAATGTAGTTAAGAACAAACTCCATCACGCCAGGTTTCGAACAAAAAAAAACCGCATTAACCCTTATTAGTACAAGGGGATATTATTTCCCACTTCGTCTGTTGGTATAAAATTTTATGTATTTTGTATACGGCAACTCTGAACGAAACCTATCATACAGTTTTACACTTCTTAGTAAGTATTATACTTATTATACTGGTAACACTTTTCACTCAGACTTCATCTCAGTCAACACATGTCAATGTCAAAGTCAAAAGTTGTGAAAAAATCGTAAACAACAGTGTTTTTCGCCGATGAGTGTCCAGATCCATCAAAAGAAATTAGGTAAGAGGGTTTTGATGGCAGTTATGTACAATTAACTGTACTATTTGTTATTTAGCATAGAAATTACTGTCTGAAACCATTGTTTTGTCCGGATAAATGTCCTTTGAAGTTGGAAGGTCCAAGTGGGAAAATAATTCCCTTTGTTCGCTCACGAACTTAAAAAAATCACGCCGTAAACTTCTTATAAATATATATAGTAAGATATACAACGTAATGCCGAGTTTTGAAGCCCGTTTCTATATAATAAATAGTCTTTGATATTATTTGTTTGAGTTTAGTATACAACCGTTACTTTTTAACTTATTTTCAACCGACGAAAAAAAACGGAGGAGGTTCTCAAGTCGACGCGTATATATTTTTTAATTTTTTTATGTATGACCACGCATAACTTTTTACAGAATAGTTCGATTTTGATAATTATTTTTTTATTGGAAAGGGTATACTCCGAAGTTGGTCTCATATACATTTGGAAAAAAAAAACCTACCTTAAGGGTAGGCAAATAGGGGATGATTGATTTTTCGTCGGTTAAAACTTTGTTTTTAAAGTAAACTATTTGTGTGAAACAGGTGCTTGACTTGTAAAATGGGGTATTAATATTAAACTGATGTATAATATTAGTTTTTTTAGTAATTTTGTGATAAACACAAATAAAAATGAGGCTTTGTAATTACTTTTCCAATTATAAGATGACGTTACGAAATATTACGTTTTGTTTATATATTTATATGATTAAAAGGTTGTTTTTTATGAATTTCCCTGTTTTATTTTTAAGATTGTATTAGAAAATAACAAGAAACAAAGAAAACTCATAAAAAAGTCATAAAATGAAGAAAATAATAAAGATTACCTCAACGGTCGGACCGATTTTTTCAATACGATCATCGAACAAGGGGAAATAATTTCCCATCAGAAATCACCCCCTTCCACTTACCCCCCCCACTTTTAACGTATTTTTTCTGGATCAAGATACCCAACTTACCCATAAATCGAACTCAAATTTTAATTTCCAAAAAAATATGCTCTGTCCTATTAAGGGTTAAAATCAGTGCATTTGTTTAGGAGCTACGATGCCACAGAGATACATACAGACAGACAGACAGACAGAGACACAGACACGTCAAATTTATAACACCCCTCTTTTCGCGTCGGGGGTTAAAAACTATAGAAAGATGAATTAATGATTCCAAAATTATTTGTAATGGAAGGTAAACATAATTTATTTCCTGCTACTACATAGCTCAATCTTTTTCAATTATATGCTCAATATAATATATTAAAATTACTGACGTATATCGCAATCGATTTCTATACATTAAAAGTCGATAAATAAGATGACAGCTCAAAAATGCCACGAAAATTCCGGTCTCTGGACATTTCGGTTAAGGTACTTGATATCTTTATTACTTGCATACTTTAATCAAGTTAAACAAGGCTTCTTAGCGACAACAGCGTTTCATAACCTCGTCTCAAATTACTTAACCACAATCTTGATCAACCCAGTCTTCGCATTTTATGCCGCATGTTGAAAATTAAATTCAACGCTTATTAAACTTTGAAGTTGGGTATTACAGCTCGCGTGCTGAAGGTTCCGTGGCCGGGCTGAACCGCCCATAACCGGTAATGTGACACTTTACCCAGCCCCTTCATTTTGTAAGCACTTTCTAGGACGTTGTGCTACTTGCAAGAAACTTGGGAAGGAAAGCTGACGTTTCGTGTATAAAATAAGTATGGTGAAACACAACATTCATATAGGTACCTACGTAACTAAGAACCATCTCGACAGACAAGACTTTTGGTAGGAAAAATGCACTGAACCTGCGAGTGTAACACTCCTGAAGTTGCAAGCGTCCATAGGCTACGGTAATCACATAGAATAAAAAAGAATCGAAAAGAAAATAATAATAAGAGGTCCTGGGTTCGAATGCCGGTAAGGGCATTTATTTGTGTGATGAGCACGAATATTTGTTCCAGTGAGATACAGCCTGGTGACAGACAGACGGATGGACGGACGGACGAACAGCGGAGTCTTAGTAATAGGGTCACGTTTTACTGTTTGAGTACGGAACCCTAAAAACTGAAGTCGGGTGCATTAACAATCGACACAGATACACAGATAACTTATCTCTTTTTCGTTGGGGGTTAAAGTTAAAACTACATATATGTCAAGCAAGTTTAATTATAATTATCAAACTTTGACTTCGAAAGGAAGTATTGCCGTTTTTTTTTGTTTATTTGCTATTTAATAGACACATTAAACAATAAGGTAAACGCCCTAGTCTTCGACGTTGCACTATGCACTAGTGCAAGACATGGGGACTTTATGTCAAAGCAAATATATTTAGGTCCAATTCAAACAAAGAGATTTGTCTTCATTCGAATTTAAACCTTGTCACTTTGACATAAAGTGCCCATGTCATACACAACAGCAGCGTCGAGGATCTTTACCTTATATTTAGTTCTCGGACAGCTTTATTAGTAAAAAAAACATATGTGATATTTTATCGATATAAGCTGACCCACAGCCGACCGCCTCACCCGGCTCAAGCAGGAGTCAAATTCCGAAAAATACTAAATTATTGAGACGGCGTCTTACGTCTTCATCTGTAGCCATCATTTCACTGGTAGAACCAGCACAAGTCACTACCAACTAGGCTAAAGTGGTAGTACTAATCATATAATATTAAGCTGGATTTTCCTGCACCAACGAGGCGAGAATTGAAATGTATATGGCACTTACTATTTCCACCGATGATGCCATACAAATTTAAATTTTCGCCCACGTCTTGTATCGCCTCGCCGGTGGAAAATCACCTTTAGATACTTATCCTATTTATTTATAAGAACACATCGGAGGCGCGTTCAGTTTAAGCTTAGTTTTACTTTAATACCTTTTATGTAGTTACCATTGTTGCATTTAAAGTTTTCTAGACGTCTTTCAAACACCCCGTAGTTCTTAACTAACTTTCTTTAAAACTTTAACAAGTTTAATTGTTATCTATGAAATAATCCGCTTTCAGTATTTTTCTTTACAAAAGAATTCAGGTGTTAATACGATCACAAATATTTGGAGTTATAACGACTAAAATAATTAAATTGGAGATAGCGCAGGACTGGTCCTTGTGATACTCTTGAGGGTAGGGGCTATGTCCAGCAGTGGAAAACTTTCTGTTGATTATGATGATGATGGTGATCAATAAAATTATGATTGGTTTGGTTTTTGCTTTTTCTGAAAAATCTGGCTGAAAGTAGGAAGAAGCGACGCCCCGCAAATATTAAAAACCGGCCAAGTGCGAGTTGGACTCGCGCACCAAAGGTTCCGTACCAATATCTATAAAAACGGCAAAAAAATCACGTTTGTTGTAAGGGAGCCCCCCTTTAAAAAATATTTTATTTTGTTTTTAGTATTTGTTGTTATAGCAGCAACAGAAATACATAATCTGTGAAAATTTCAACTCTCTAGCTATCACGGTTCTTGAGATACAGCCTGGTGACAGATGGACGGACGGACGGACGGACGGACGGACAGCGAAGTCTTAGTAATAGGGTCCCGTTTTACTCTTTGAGAACGGAACCCTAAAAATGAATTATATTATATTCAATCACATAACCCTAGTAGAAGTTTTGGATACATACAACACAATACTGTGTTAGTCAAACACATTTTGTGACGATGAAATTAGAACTTGTATGGTGTAATAATTATGGTGCGACTCTGTCCGTCTGTCCGTCTGTCCGTCTGTCCGTCTGTCCGTCCATCCGTCTGTCAAAACGTTAAATATCTCAGGAACTACTTAAGCTATCAATTTGAAATTTGGAACAACTGTTAAAAGGCTTAAAACACGTGTATGGAAAATGAAAAAAATAAGTAAACATTTTTATTTTCTGTTTAAATGATGAATATGAAGGGGGTTAAAAAATCAAAGTCTAGTAAAAAGATCAAATGGGGTATCATATGAAAGAGCATGAGTTGTACTTTCTAAAACAGTTTTTTTTTCTACAGTGTTTACATTTTTAATTATTAAAAGGAAATTGTAGAAAAAAATACCATTCCCCCCCCCCTTTTTCTCCGAAGTTTACGAAGCAAAAATTCTGAAATAATTACATATGATTAGGAGTAATATATATAATACAGGAAAAATAAAACGATATCTCTATCTAGCCTATTTTTTTTTATTTATTCAAAATAATTTCTTAATTAAATTTGTAATTTACTTACTTTTATATGAAATTTAATATCTTCTTATTCCTATCAGATTATCTTTCAAGTCCCTTCTTTCAAATAAAAAATAATTAATCGAAATTGGTACGCGTGATAAAAAGCTATCGCTGATAAAATTTTTAAAGAGCAAAAATAAGTTAAATCGGCAGTTTTATTCTTAAACGTTTACATTAGTTTTGTTTATTACTAAGTACCTAAACTTGTTCAGGCGACTGAAAATGGAAAAAAGCGGCCAAGTGCGAGTCGGACTCGCACATGAAGGGTTCCGTGAAATAAATTGCGGTTTACGATTTATGACGTATTAAAAAAAAACTACTTATTAGATCTCGTTCAAACTAATTTTCGGTGGAAGTTTACATGGTAATGTACATCATATATTTTTTTTAGTTTTATCATTATCTTATTTTAGAAGTTACAGGGGGGGGGACACACATTTTACCACTTTGGAAGTGTCTCTCGCGCAAACTATTCAGTTTAGAAAAAAATGATGTAAAAAACCTCAATATCATTTTTGAAGACCTATCCATAGATCCCACACGTACGGGTTTGATGAAAAAAAATTTTTTGAGTTTCAGTTCTGAGTATGAGGGGACCCCTAAAACTTAATGTTTTTTTTCGATTTTTGTGTGAAAATCTTAATGCGGTTCACAGAATACATCTACTTACCAAGTTTCAACAGTATAGCTCTTATAGTTTCGGAAAAAAGTGGCTGTGACATACGGACGGACAGACAGACAGACAGACGGACGGACATGACGAATCTATAAGGGTTCCGTTTTTTGCCATTTGGCTACGGAACCCTAAAAATACGGAGAAAACAAATTTTACCAGATATAAGACCTACGAGTAGCTAGATCAACTTATCGCCCCCGTAAATCCTCATATTCCAAATGTCATCTAAATTGTTAGAGCTTTTTTCGAGAACGTGAATACAAATATATACTATATATACAAATATATAGGTATATAATATATATATAAAAAAAAAATTGCTCATTTAATAGTATAGAATATCAGAATTATTTATTTTTACTATTACACCGTATCGAAACATCAAAAACAATCAAATCTCTTGAATAAATGAAAAACGGTATTTTACCTTCCACGTATGCAATCCGTTCGCAAGGCCGGAAATTGAAATGGGCGGGCCAAAGAATATTGGTAGGCGGGTATGCCCCGGTCTCATAATTCGCAGGATATTTCATGAGTCTGTGCAGGCTGATATAACAGTAGATATTAAAGATCCTACACCAAAGTTTAAAATACGTTGAAACAGCAAAATGTATGTAAAAATCGCGACGCGTGAGCTGCGTCAGCTAGTATGCGCGGCGTCATGCTGCGTTGGGGCAGATATAGTCGAGACTTCATAAAACGAATCCGTACCCTATTTGACGCATTCACACGCGTGGCTACAATGAAAGTAAGTGGGAGTCGCTAATAAAATTCATACTTTCATTTGCCATAAATGTAAAGTATGCAATCATTATTTTCCCAAATCAGTTTTTTTTTTCAGAAACTGACAACTTCTCAGGATTTTAATAAAACAAACCTGACCTAATGTACAGGGTTCTAAACAAAGTTTATACAATTTGTTCTGAAAAAAATTATGATTACAGAGGAAAACCGTTATGGCTGATGATGATTATGGCAAATAAAATTATGGATATCGAAGGTATCCGCTGAAGCGGACTTATAGGCGGACTTGGCGATGCATCGGTCATGAAAGGCAGTAATGTGCTGCGTAGAACTAGTTTTAAATAAAGCCCAGGTCTTAAAAGTTCTTACGAGACTCCAGGTAAGATACTGATATTAGCATATATATTTACTGTGTTTATATTCAGCGTGAGGATTTATTGAAGTTGCATCAGCGACATTTTAACGGGTCGATTGACTTTAAAATGGCACCTTTTAACTATCACGTATTTTTTTACTATTTATGGAATTACTAGCTGTACCCACGGGTCCGCCCGCGTGGGATTCACCCTGTATCAATTCATTAACTCCCCCCTGTTTACCCTTATAGAAATAAACAATAATCTTCTTCAAGCAATGTCCAATCCATCTCACAAAAAATGCGTACTTCATGTGTTAACACGCATAAAAAAATACTATTTTCTATATCAGTGTTTTTCAATCTTTTTAATTTTTTGCGACCCTACGCTGTTCAAAATACTTACAGTTGGTGACCATGTTAGTAATTTCTGTAGTTATCATTGTTACACAAAGCGAAAGGCGTCTGATATATATATTTTTAATCTATCAACCAGTTAAAAGTTAACTTAAAACATTCGTTGTTTACGTTTTCTTTAATAGAATTTCCTCAACAAAATAAGGCTGCTTAATATTTTTTCGCCAATTTAAATTCTAAATGCGTCCTTCCCGGGAAACAGGCGGAGTGTAAACGGTCCCTAATGAAAAACGTTTCCCGTATTCAATAATTAAGGAATTTCTTTTCTGAAGTCGAATTAGTGTCCAAAGGGGCGGGCGAGTTATGTACGAAAAATAATAAGAACGGTGGGTTCCGTATATTGGAAGCGCTCATAGCTTCGCGGCGCCAGCACAGTCTCGTTCATTGCGTAGGTGAAGCAATGACAGAGTCGGTTTTGAGATTTACTATGGTTATGGGATGACCGGTTAGCCTAGTGCCTACGAAGCTGAAGGTCCTGGGTTCGAATCCCGGTAAGGGCAAATATATTTGTGTGATGAGCATGAATATTTGATTCTGAGTCTTGGATGTTTTCTATGTATTTTAGGTATCCCGCGGGGAGACCCGTTATTTTAGTTATAAAATAGGTTTTTTACATTCTTTTGTTTTTAATCTTATTTAGTTTAAGTTTTTGTATTTAGTTAATATTATTCAGCGTTAGATAAATTAATATTATATTATATAATAATAAATAATTTAATACTTAAATATAGAATCCTTTTAGGTATTAATATCTATTAAATATGTCGGCATATAGTACCCATAGTACACAACCCTTATAGAGCTTAACCTGGGACTAGTTCGATGTGTGTAAGATTGTCTCCCTAATATTTAAATATATATATATATATATATATATATATATATATTTTATTTATATAAACCCCTTCGGTCTTTATTCGGTGGTTGAAGGAGACGCATCGATTGACAAATATTGTTAGATATAACATTGTTAAGTTTATTTTATATTTGCTAATTTAAGATGATGTAAAATACCGTCATTTTAACTTGATTACCTTGTTTAATAATGTAATTTTGCATGTAGAGTTAGCAGGGAAGTCGGCAGTATAAATAAGATAAAAGAACCGGCCAAGTGCGATTCGGACTCGCGCACGAAGGGTTCCGTAGCATTATCTATAAAAAACTATTTTATTCTGTGTTTTTAGTGTTTGTTGTTATAGCGGCAACAGAAATAGATCATCTGTGAAAATTTCAGCTGGAACTATCACGGTCGCAGTGAGATACAGCCTGGTGACAGACAGACGGATGGACGGACAGCGGAGTCTTAGTAATAGGGTCCCGTTTTACACTTTGAGTACGGAACCCTAAAAATGAATACAAAGTCCTTACCTTAAATTGATTTTCAATCGAGAAAATAATATTGTCATGATTATAATATTTCCGAAAAATATCTGATTTATGTATCCGATTTTTTCTAGATCCCACAGCTCTTTGAAAATATCTCATAATTTTCCAATTGACGCCATTAACATGTTCATACCTGCTGTCTATGAAAACAGTCGTCAAGCTAAATTATAGGCTTCCGAGCGGCTTGATGACCTAACTGTCAAGTTTCATTTACTTGACAAAGGCTTAAGGTGGTTCGATTGCCATACAAAGCGTTATTTGACATTCGCAGGCTAACGGCGTGATATTTTAAGAAACTTATGTAACAAACTTTCATCAATTGGCTTCCTATTTGCGCCAAATTCCCCCTTTCCTAGAATAAACTTGTATAAACTAGATTAATTTGAGAAAAATAGTTTTCCCAAAATATCACGTGACAAACCAATTTCTCAAATTAATCTAGTTTATACAAGTTTATTCTAGGAAAGGGGGAATTTGGCGCAAATGGGAAGCCAATTTATGAAAGTTTGTTACATAAGTTTCTTAAAATATCACGCCGTTAGCCTACGAAAGTCAAATAACGTTTTGTATGGCAATCGAACCACCTTAACCCCTTTGTGCTGGTAGGCCGTAGATACAGCAAATACTATTTAGTGCATATTCCTATGTTCGGATCCAGGTAGCGGATGTAGCCGGTATATCGTTAAGACGACGAAGTGGATTATCCTTAATGAAATACGGTAGTTGATCATTATAAGTAATATACACAGTGTATATTACTTATAATGATTAACATACATACATACATATAATCACGCCTCTTTCCCAGAGGGGTAGGCAGAGATCACGGGTCTCCATTAGCTATAATGATTTGCAGGCCAGTATATAATACACTGGCCTGCAAAAGAAGGTACAACAGTTTTAGTTATCGTCACGTTTATGAGTTACCTTCTTTTGCAGGCCAGTATATCATACTTTTAGTTGAGATGACGAAAAGTACTTTAACTATTACCGATATCTATTGTTTCATTGATATCTTCAATTAGGGTTGTAAAACAATTACGCATAAACATTAGAACAAACACTTCGGTCAGTTTTTTTACCTTTTCTTTTCATATTGAGAAAAAAGTAAAATATTAAAACCGGCCAAGTGCGAGTCGGACTCGCGCACGAAGGGTTTCGTACCATTATCTATAAAATTACACTTCACGCCTCGTACTCGAGATTATTCAAAAATTATTATACATTTTCACAATGTAGTAATCACCAGGTACTACCACACTAACACTTATTTGAGAGAATTTGAAAAAAAAAAAAAAAAACAATACTTTAAGAATAACTCCAATCTTTGTGTATTATCTGTGACCCGTGCACTCTCGCGCCGTTTCGGCTGTCATGTCATTTTCACATTTTAAGTGCTTTACCACGCTATACAGTTCTGTGTTTCCCGAGTGCTAAAAAGAAGAAATAAGAAGATGTCGAGTCGCAAAAGGAAATACGAGGAAGATATGATATACCTTCAGCGAAAAATGAGAAAACTGGAACGAAAAATGGCTAAAAACCGCAGACATTCTCGTTCTAGTTCGCGTTCTGATTCCCATGTGGAACATGGCGAAGAAGAAAACTCAGGTATTTACTTGAATTTGTAGACACATTACCCGATAACTGGTTAAATATAAATGCAAACAGAGTAGCCATTGGGGCTAAACTCGTCGCATACGTACTCACTTGACCTTGACGGACAATTCATTGGGAGTTGTACCAAAACAAGGGTTAAATGACTATCGCACGTAGCGTTTCGAGTCATTCATTACAATATAAGTTATGCATGTGATGCTTAAATGTAAGTCAGGGCAGTCAATGGGACTGATCCACACATTACAACATAACCTTGTTAACCTCTCAAGTTTCTCTAAACTTGTCATAAACTGTCTTAAGTTGCAAACTGAGTAGTCATTGGGACTATCTCAACCCATGGTGTGTGTATTTATATGCCATGGGTTTTATAAAGGCCATTTAATAAATTGCTTTATATTTCTTCATCCACAGCAAATGAAATATGGCAAACCAAAGAGGTCCAAACTCCAGCGGTGACTGAACCAATACCAGCCATGTCGATACCACCTACGGAAGTAGTACTGGACCTGGAGTCCAATGCTGATATAGAGGCTGCAATAGATATTGCCAATTCTTCAATGGTTGATAAAGTCGAAGAATTGGACACAGAGATTATGCAGATATTAGGCGAAGACCCCACAGCTACTGCTAAGTATGGGCAGGAAATAAGAGCTGAACTTGCATGCCGTCTACAACATATGGCCACAGATGGCATTGGAAAGGAAAAAAGAAAGCAGCTGTTAGAAAAATACTTAATACCTCAAAATTGTCTCCACATAGACGCTCCAAAAATAAATCCGGAAATGAAGGCAGCTATTCCAGAACCAATAGCCAAACGGGATAGAGGTATTGAAAACAAACAGAGACAGATAGCTAGCGCTATTGCTTGTCTGAGTGGGTCGCTTGACACCCTCTTGAAGGCAACAGACAAGAATAATGAGCTTATCCAGAGCCTGATGGATGCACTTAGACTACTCTGCGATGTTCAGCATGCAGACTCTATAACAAGAAGAAACTTCATACTGTTTTCTGTGAAAAAAGAGGTAAAAGAGCACCTCAATGGTACAAAAATTGACTCAATGCTATTTAGTGCTAATCTAGCAGAAACTTTGAAGTCTGCCAAAGCAGTTAACAAATCTGGAACAGAGCTAAAATCGGACTATTCCAATACAAACAAGCAGGTGACAAACAACATGAAGAAGGACCTTCCCTCATCATCCAAGCCTTTTTTAAACCGACGACCCGCCCCGGCGGCGGCGCGCCGACCGACGGGGCCTTCCTTCCACGCAGCCCTGCGCGCCCCTCCTCACCGGCAGCAGCACGGGCGCTCATCGAGGCCGTCGTTCTATCGGCCCCCGGCCCAAGCTCAGCGCAGGACTTAAATACAGTTGAGTATGCTGGACGTCTGTCTTCATATCTAGAGCAGTGGACACTTATCACTGATAATCGTACCGTTTTGGAATGGGTCAAAGGATACAAAATCATTTTTTCACGTCCGGTAGTCCAAATTAAAGAACCTGTCGAACCTTGCTATAGTGATAAAGATAGGGTGCACTTTGATGAGGCGATTAATAATTTATTGAGTATAGGTGCTATATCAAAGTGTGTACAGAGCGAGGGACAGTTTGTTTCAAGCATTTTTCTCACACCTAAACCGAATGGAAAAATGAGACTAATATTAAACCTTAAGAATCTAAACAGATTCATTGACACAAACCATTTCAAATTGGAAGATTTAAGGACTGCTGTAAAACTAGTTACACCAGATTGTTTTTTGGCAATTATCGACCTTAAAGACGCCTATTTTTCCGTGAAGGTTCACGAGCATTCCCGTAAATATCTGCGTTTTTACTATAGTGGACAGCTCTATGAGTACAATGTCTTAGCCTTCGGTTTGAATACATCTCCTTATGTATTTACAAAAATAACCAAACCTGTCATAAAAATGTTACGTTCAGCGGGTTTTTTGTCTACTGTGTACTTAGATGACTGGCTCTTATTAGGCAAATCAAAACATGCATGCTTAGAAAATATTAAGATCACAAAAGCCTTGCTACTGTCTCTCGGTTTTATAGTAAATGAGGAAAAAAGTGTACTAACACCTGCAAAGTCATGTAAATTCCTAGGAATAGTTATAGATACTCAGCATTTCAACCTGAGCTTACCATCACAGAAACGAATCCACATTCAATCCGAATTGAAACGATTTATAAAATTAAAAAGATGTAAAATTAGAAATTTAGCGAAAATTGCCGGTTTACTAGTTTCTGCATGTCCAGCTATAGAGTATGGTTGGCTCTACACTAAAGAAATTGAACGCTGCAAATTCCTTGCTTTACAAGAAGATGACAATTACGACCGCTTTGTAACAATTTCTGACACCATAACACCGGATTTAACTTGGTGGATGCTTGCCCTAGAAAATTCAGTGCACCCGATTCGTGATGATGTGTATTGTAAGGAAATATTTTCTGATGCATCAACAAAAGGTTGGGGAATTTCATGCGGTTCTGATACCGCAAGTGGTCTATGGTCGGTGTCAGAGAGGCATAAACATATAAATTTTCTTGAGCTATTAGCTGCTTTTATTGGTCTTAAAATATTCGCTAAAGACCTAACCCACTGTCAGATACTACTACGTATAGATAACACGACCGCAATATCATATGTAAACCGCATGGGTGGCATCCAGTACCCCCACCTTACTCATATTGCTAAAGAGATCTGGCAGTGGTGCGAACATAGGAAGATATTTATTTATGCCTCATATATTAAATCAATAGATAACACCATAGCAGATGCAGAATCTCGAAAAAATCATCCGGACATTGAATGGGAACTGTCGGGCCACTGTTTCCATCAGTTAGTAAGAAGCTTTGGCCAGCCGGAAATTGATTTGTTTGCTAGCCGTATAAACCATAAATGTCCAAAATATATTTCATGGCATAGAGACCCAGATGCCTTTGCTATAAACTCATTTACAGTTACATGGGCTGGACTATATTTTTATGCTTTTCCCCCGGTCTCAATGATATTGAAAACACTTAGAAAAATTATATCTGATGAAGCAAGAGGTATCTTGATTGTACCTCAATGGCAAGCCCAGCCTTGGTACCCTCTTTTTAAGTCCCTGCTCATCTCAGACACCATATGTTTCTATCCAAACGAACAAAATTTAATTTCTCATTCCAGCTCTCAGATACACAAGACAATTACCCTGGTTGCCGGAGTGTTGTGCGGCAAGCACTATCGAGAAGAGGTTTACCACCAGCTTCGTTAGAAATAATGAGTGCATCTTTATCGCAGAGTTCACTTAAGCAATATGATGTAGCTCTGAAAAAGTGGTGGATGTTTTGTTCAAGTAAATCAATTAATATTTACCAGCCTACTATACCTCAAATTATAGATTTCCTGACAGAAATGTTCAATAAGGGGTGTCAGTACGGCACCCTCAATACTTACAGATCAGCTTTATCACTAATTCTGGGAACAAGAATCTCCTTGGACGAAAATATCCACCGATTTTTTAAGGGAGTTTTCCGCCTAAGACCAACGTTACCCAAGTATCAGCTAACATGGGACACTAATGACGTTTTAAATCACCTGGGCAGCCTGTACCCGAATGAGAACCTATCATTAGAAGTTTTATCCAAGAAAACAAGTACATTATTGGCCCTGACAACAGCTCAAAGGGTACAAACCCTATCTAAGATTAATATTAAAAACATACATTCCATAAATGGAAACCTGGTTATAAAAATACCTGATTTTATAAAAACAACTAGGCCAGGTTGCAAACAACCAATACTACGTCTGCCATTTTTCATAGAAAAACCTAATGTTTGCCCAGCAAAAACTCTACTAGCATATATTAATAGTACACAAAATATTAGAAGTTCTGACGTTTTGTTTATAGCTTTAAGAAAGCCACACAAATCTGTTGGCACCCAAACGATCAGTCGTTGGATCAAGCACATGCTGGCTGACAGTGGAGTCGACACGAGTGTATTCACGGCACATTCGACACGACACGCGGCCACGTCGCGTGCCGCTGCCCGCGGTGTAAGCATCGACGTCATACGCTCTACCGCCGGGTGGAGCGGCGAATCCATGGTATTTGCCAAATTTTATAATAGAGTTATAATTAATAATAACGACATGTCTGTAGCACAGTCGATCTTTGATCTCACGCATTAGTTATGTGGCGTAGTCTGTTACTGGATAATTGTTTTTCATGATTACTGCAATTATCCTAAATGATTGATTATAAGAAATAATTTGTATCTACGAAGTGTGGACAATTATATTAATTTTGGTTTTATAATTATTATTTTCTTACTGTGATAACACCGCTCACCCTATAAAAATGATCACCGTTTTTTCCCTACATCTTCGCATACTCTCAAAGTCTACATTGTGAAAATATATAATAATTTTTGAATAATCTCGAGTACGAGGCGTGAAGTGTAATTGATGATTAAACGAACTTACCTATAGTGAAGTTCTATCACAATTACACGAACGCCTCGTACGAAGAGATTATTAATTCCCTCCCACCCTATATTATCCCAAAAATATGAGTAGGTTACGAAGATTTCGGGAAACTTCATTTTTTCCCAATTACTTTAAACTATATGACATGACAGCCGAAACGGCGCGAGAGTGCACGGGTCACAGATAATACACAAAGATTGGAGTTATTCTTAAAGTATTGTTTTTTTTTTTTTTTTTCAAATTCTCTCAAATAAGTGTTAGTGTGGTAGTACCTGGTGATTACTACATTGTGAAAATATATAATAATTTTTGAATAATCTCTTCGTACGAGGCGTTCGTGTAATTGTGATAGAACTTCACTATAGGTAAGTTCGTTTAATCATCAAATCTATTTTATTCTGTGTTTTTAGTATTTGTTGTTATAGCGGCAACAGAAATACATCATCTGTGAAAATTTCAGCTGGAACTATTACGGTATCAGTGAGATACAGCCTGGTGACAGACAGACGGACGGACGGACAGCGGTCCCGTCTTACTCTTTGAGTACGGAACCCTAAGAACGCACGTTACGTGCATTTTCGTAATTTTATCTAAATAAATAAATAAATAAATAATAAATAAATAAATATTACGGGACAATCTTACACAAATCAACCTAGGCCCACGGTAAGCTCAATAAGGCTTGTGTTGTGGGTACTAGGCGATGATATATATAATAGATAAATACATATAGATACTTATATACATATATAACATCCATAACTCAGGAACAAATATTCGTGATAAACACACAAATAAATGCCCTGACCGGGATTCGAACCCGGGACCTCCAGCTTCGTAGGCAGAGTCACTACCCACTGGGCTACGGAGGCCGTTAAACTACAACTAACTATTTGATAGATTGTAAAAATAAATTATTCGTATATTACTAATACAACAAAATACTCGAAAAACTTTACGATTTCACAATTTTTTCCTATTTCAAAGACTATTAAATACTGAGAATATAAAATACAAACTAAAATAATACTATCCTATCTGTACCCTTTAGGTACTTCCTAACAAAAAAAAAATTACGCTATTTGGCAATAGGAAATCGTCACAATATCTCCTTCTTGTTTTCATTACCCTGAAGCCTCACATTTACAGAACGTTAACACATTGATGGACAATAGACGCCTATAAGGAAGAAAAAAAGAAAGAAAGAAAGAAAGAAACAAAGATTTATTGCAAACTGTGTTACATATGTACACAGTATTTAGTAATGCCAAAATAGTTCCAACAGTTACCTGTTTCAGGCATGCAATACTTAATTTAATTTATACGAGGTTTATTTGGTTTAAGGGGACGTAGGTTCGTGGTCTTCTCTCCCTCTCACTGAGCATAAGCGTGAGCGAGATGGAAGTGCGTGTTTGGAAGCGCGGATATCATGTTTTTTAATTTTTATTTTTTGTGCGTTTTAATAAATAAAAAAGTAATAAGTGATTTCCCTCAAACATGACATTGCCGATTTTTTGGACCAACTTTAATATGTTTAGCTGTTGTGCATAATTTGTTACGATTTTTTCAAGTGTATTTTAGACCTATGTTCGTGATTTTTTTCTATCGAGCGAAAGTCAAAAACTCAGGATTCGAATAGCTGATTTCCCTCGAAAAAGGCCTCAAGATTTCTAATTAAATTTAAGGCAGCCGTATTATAATCCAAACAAGAGCTACGATTTTTTAAAAATCAGTTTTTGGAGCTCACGTTGCTTTAAGTATACACTAACCACAGTAGTGTTAATAGACAATACCAAATACTTAACATGCATAAAACACCTTCAAATTATAATATGCTTTATTTATGAGCCAATTTTTTAAATTTACTTTAAAACAGTTGCCCTCCATAGCTTTTATTTTAGGCGGGAGGTGATTAAATACACGGATTGCCATTATAAATGTGCTCTTTTTGTATATAGAAGTACTGTAAGAAAATACACACATAAACAGCCAAGAACAGCCTACCCAATTACCCGCTAGATGGCGCTGCACGTCAGATAGAACGCACTAACGTTTGTTTGTCGTAGGATGTGTAAGACTCGAATGTGATTTTTATAATTTGTCTTGATTTTTACAAGGTACACGGCTGTATACTTGCTTCTCTGCCTGCTTCTTGAGACTTGTATATAATAAAAGGAGAAAAATTTCAGCCAATTTCATCGGTGAAACGGTGTTTTTTTTTTTTTAGTCATTAGTTTTTTTTTTACAGAATTTTGAAATTTTTTGTAAAAACTCGGGTAATACACCTAATTCAGACGGTATAACTTTTGATCCAATGGTCCTAAAATGAAAATAAAAAATGCAGAGTATTACCAAGGGACAGGTTAATAATTCTTAATAACAATAAAAAACCAACTAGAAGAGAAAATCCGCAAAAAAAATTATTGTTTTTGAAAAATGGCTACAAAAATTACGAATTTTAAAAGAAAAACACAATTTTCTGAAAAAAACGCAGATTTAGTTACCATTTTTTTTGCTTAGATGTGATGTTAGATGTGAGACAACGCCTGTTTCTCCAAATGGATGGATGCCCAGCTCATTGGGCATTAAGAGTTCGACATTTTTTAAATGAGCAATATCCCAATAGGTGGATCGGCCGAGACGGCCCCGTTGGATGGCCTGCAAGATCGCCTGATATGACGCCGTTGGATTATTTTCTTTGGGGTGATATGAAGCAACGGGTATATCACAGAATCGTCAATACCGAAGCAGAATTGCACGACAGAATTTTAAATGCAGCACAAGAAATAAAAAATAATCCGGGAATGATTCGACGGGCTACGCAACAAATTCAAGCTCGGGCCACATTGTGCCTTCAAGAAAGAGGAGGTCATTTTGAACAATTAATACCATACAGGGAACGCCCTTTGCAACACTAGAATAAGTTTTTTCTTTAATAAAGGTTTATCAATCGAATTTATGACTTTTAATTAAAATACATGATTTTATTTACGCAATTTTTAGGACTACTTTTCTTCCTATTGTTTTCTCCACCTTCAACCCAAAAACACCCTTCAACTACCTGGGAACAAGCGGTCATTAAGGATTTTAAGAGGATTAAAATTAATAAAATTATGGTTTGATTTACGTACCCATTAGCGTGGTATTTTTCAAAGTCTGAGACAGTTTAAAAACGGTTTTAGAATCGGCATTAAGTGAGGATTAATACTAAGTACGTAATTTGTTATTTCCACCTAAAACCCAATAACACCCTTCAACTACCTGTGAACAAACGGTCATTAAGGATTTTAAGAGGATTAAAATTAATAAAATTATGGTTTGATTTACGTACCCATTTGCGTGGTATTTTTCAAAGTCTGAGACAGTTTAAAAACGGTTTTAGAATCGGCATTAGGTGAGGTTTAATACTAAGCAAAAAAAATGGTAACTAAATCTGCGTTTTTTTCAGAAAATTGTGTTTTTCTTTTAAAATTCGAAATTTTTGTAGCCATTTTTCAAAAACAATATTTTTTTTGCGGATTTTCTCTTCTAGTTGGTTTTCTATTGTTATTAAGAATTATTAACCTGTCCCTTGGTAATACTCTGCATTTTTTATTTTCATTTTAGGACCATTGGATCAAAAGTTATACCGTCTGAATTAGGTGTATTACCCGAGTTTTTACAAAAAATTTCAAAATTCTTTAAAAAAAAAACTAATGACTAGAAAAAAAAAAAAAAACACCGTTTCACCGATGAAATTGGCTGAAATTTTTCTTCTTTTATTATGTACAGTTTATGAAATTCCACCCTGTATTATATCGAGGGTTGCCTGGTGAAACCCGATAAGTATGACAAACCGAGTTTCGAGAAAAACGATGTTAAAGATTTATGGCCAAGAATTGCTAGTTTTGATTAATAAATTAGTAGTGATATAAGTTCCTTGTGTGAGATAATTCAATCCACTTTATGCATTTTAGATGTCTACTGCATTTAGTTTTCCTGTGGGAAAATATTTTTTATCAAGGGGTGTCGACTTATTGGGTTTATGCAAAAACAAAAAAAACTATTTATGTTACTTAAAGGTTTTTATTAGTTATAAAAACCATTAAGAATTAGTAAGTTTATAACTAAGTATGGTATAATTATTGTTCGTCTGTGTCCTGTGGAGATGGGCCTCGTTAGCATTGTGCTGCAATCCGTCTAGGAGAAGGAAAACTCTAAAGTATAAACCGGGGAGATGGGCCTCGTCAGCATTGTGCTGCAACCTTTCTAGGAGAAAACCCCCAATCCAAAGTGCCATTGACCTGTGCTGTAGGATGCATGGCCAGATGGAATCTGCTTTCAAATGGAGGGTGTCTGTGTTGACGGTCACAGGACTGCTGGGGTGGACCTCTAAATCCCTACTACTCGTGGGAAAGCAATGGAGATTTAAAACAAATGTACCTAATCATCCGCATGGTACCGACAACATTTGCAATTGCACTGAAATGTCCCCCACTTAATAAAAACAAGTGTATGTGGACGTGGAGGCTCGAGCTTCTGCATGGCGGTATATCGTTTCTCGCGGGGCCAAAAAGCGGCTCACGGAGAGCCGTTTTGCTACTTTGAATGTTTGTGGAGGAATGGATAAGAAGTTGAATGAGGTATTGCAGTTGATGAACGAAAGAAAGATTGATGTTTTGTGTGTGAATGAGACGAAGCGGAAAGGGTGCCGCAAGGCTCCTACACAGCATACTGGTCAGGGGCGCCTAGTTCGGACCGAGGCTGTAAGGGTGTCATATTCTCCGCAAAGATGACTGAGTGCGTGAATGAATTTGAATGCGTGAGTCTCAAATTGATTTGGATCAGAATGAAAGTGGGATTGATGCGCATATTTGTTGTTGGGGTTTACGCTCCCGTAAAACAGGGCACGGGAACCTCACAACGAACACAGGATGAAAGGCAAACGTTTTGGGAGGAATAAAGGGATATTTTAGGAGATTGATACAAGCAATTTTAACGGGAGGGTAGGAGTACAGAGAGAGGGATTTGAAAGCGTACTAGGAATGCAAAGCGATGCGAGAGAGAATGAGAATGGAAAATGCTTCTTAGAAATTTCCCTCGACAGGAATCTTTGTGTGGCTAACACAATGTTCTCCCAGAAATGGATTCACTTATACATGGGGAGGCCGAAAATGTAATAAATAGATTGAGGAAGAATATTCTTTATGCCAGATGAACCGTGGGTCGGGTATCCATACTGACCATTTCCTGGTTTTAAGCCGAATATATAATAGTCTATTTAGAGGATGGCGACAGAGATTCCGTAAACATTCTAGTACTTTGGTAAGAATAAAAGTAGAAAATATGCAAGACGAAAGAATGAGGGAGGGATGAGTATGTAAGTAAATTAAAAACGAAATTGGAAGGAATAAATGATACTTGTGAGATTGATATTCTATGCGATAACTTTAAAATGCAAGTACCTAGCGCATGTGGCAAATGACGTATGTGGAGTAAGTAAGAGGTGTAAAGGAAGAAAGGAAAATAATGTCTGGTTAGATAAGGAAGTGCAAGAAGCGGTCAGTCAGACGAAGAAGTTGTGGCTGGATTGGTTAGCCGTAAAAACAGGCCTGAAACCTGGAGCTTCATACGAATAGTTACTGCCAAATAAAGGTATCATCATGCGAGTCTTCCATACTATAATTATCGTTGACAATATTGTGCATTTGGGCGACGATATCCATTTGCGATTGATCAAGATCGGAAGAGCCACTGTCATCTTTATTTTTTCGCAGATCACAACTACTTAGGTTTTCATTTGCCGAAGAATTATTAAAACCAGTCATAGAAAATCTGGCAATAGACGCAGCTGATCCTACTGGAATGAATAATTTAATCAAACAGAACCAATTAGACTACATAACTATTATTGTGTAACATTAGAAACACTTAAATTTGCGTAAAAAACTAAGTTTGAAAACCCGATAAGTCGCTCTAGTCGAAGCACAGATAGTGCTATCTCGTTTCGTTGGCACACTTTTGTACCGACATACCTACCTACATAAAAATATTATCAACAATATTTTATTTACACCTGTCAATACTGAGTTTAGTTGCTCATTAAAGACAGATTAATAGGCCATAGCATTATTAATGCTATGGCCTATTAATCTGTCTTTAATGAATAGTTATTATTTTGGATGACAACTCAAAATGTAGGTAGGTACCTACTTGACGGCGCGTGACCTTGGAGTCGTCAACCATACTTATTGGGTTCTTCCCCGGATAACGTTTCAATGAATTTTGTTAAAGGCTCATGCGAGTACCCGTTAACTAATACTTTACATAGTATTTCTTAAAGATTTCTTTCATATAAATACTATAAGTATTTTTATTGGATTTTCCTTTTTAGTACCTTGTACGTCTACTATGTAGTATAGTAAAAGTAAAACCCGATAAATGTCTTTAACGTATTCTGGTTTTCATTAAAATATTTTTTAAGCATGAATCGGAATCAAGTAAAACCCGGTAAACACTAGTATCTGGTTCTACATTATGTGGTTAGTTTAATTTTGTACAAATATCTTTGCACTAAATACCTATAAATATATATTATGTGGTTCTACCACTAAGTAATACTAAAAACTGAAGCCTTAAATATACTTATTAGTGTTTAGTACATCAATAGAAGTTGAAGTTAAGCACATTGCCGTGATTTTTAAAAAGGCAGTCTTCTGACATCACTTACTTTTGAGAAAAACGCAAAAGCAGTCTTCAATTGGATATTTTTACTTTAATCAGGCTGTGTAAGAATATATGACGCAATGATGATTTTAGGTATTAAAAAGGTGCCTGTTCTATCTTTTTTCATTGTTATTTATTATATTTTTACATATTCCTTTATATTATATCAAAAAATAATTGTGGTATGCATTTTGGGAGTTTATTTACAACCTATAATAATTCACTAAAAGGCAGCTAAAGTACCGAAGCTGCCTTTTACTGAATTATTACTAACAAATTTATCATTGAAAATTAAAATTCCTTTCAATTGTATGCTCGTAATTCTTTAAAAGGCAGTGTTTTCAGTTAGCGGCCTTTTTGTAAAGTTTCTTGTCTATAAATCCTTTTCGTTTAATTATTTACAAAGAAGTGAAAGTCCAGTTACTGCCTTTAAATAAATTATTCCACCAAACTACTTCTTTAAAGCAAACGGTAGCAAAATTATATCCACTGAGTAATTCACTACAAAGCAGTCTTAAATGCTCAAATGCAATTCACTGCTTTTTAAGTAATTTTCTTCTATAAAATATTTTTTCTTAAACTTCGATAACAACAGTCAAGTGAATTGGAATTAAATAAAACACTCATATTATCATTTATTAAAATGGCATATTACAAAATATAAAATCATGGAAAAGGCACTGTATATTTCTTATATCAGGGCCTGCGTTCGTTCGCGCCAAAATCACGTGAGCGTGCCAATATTCAAGGTACGTATTAGACCCGGAGATGCTGACACAAATTTTTAAGGTATTTGTACCAAGTATGATGGTGACCCTTCAGGGGTCTAATTACGTAATGAAGAAAAGGAAAATGATGGTGATAGCGCTGGTACTGGCGGCCAAAATGCGTGAGCGTTAATCGCACGTGTCGGATAAATTACGAAAATCGAACAATTTGTTACTCAAAAATTCTTGTATTTTCCGATAGTCGATGAAAGAATAAGTAGGCGGCTGCGACGGCAATACGCCTAAAACGCCTCAACCTATGGACGAAACTAGACATACCGCACACGAAGATCCATAACAAACTGATCACAATCCTACCTATGATGGAGGCTTCAATCGACAAAATACCAAAAACTGCAGTCTTTAGGAAAGACTACGGCATATCACTGACGGAATATTTAAAAGAGGGGCTAAACCAAACAGACCTTAGAATCTTTACACATGGTTCAAAAACAAATACGGGAACTCAGAGGATTTAAACATACACATATCCAAAC
Organism: Epinotia brunnichana; assembly: GCA_963854355.1. NCBI lineage: Eukaryota > Metazoa > Arthropoda > Insecta > Lepidoptera > Tortricidae > Epinotia > Epinotia brunnichana. The sequence continues at coordinate 25,501,441 of OY977949.1, forward strand.
CACTGGGTGTACAAAACACGGTATTCCAGGCTGAATGCGTAGGGATAATTGAAGCCTGCAATGCCATAAAGAGACGACAAGTCGAAAACACTAACATATGGATACTCTCAGACAGTAACTCGGTACTACAAGCACTGAGCAGTGATAACATCACATCTAGCTTGATATACGAAAGCCACCAAAACCTCACAGAGGTGTGCGCAAATAAAAACAAAGTTACTATACAATGGATCAAGAGGCACAGTGGCTCAAGAGGAACGATGCAGCGGATGAACTGGCCAGGAAAGGCTCAGAAACAACGGTATACGGACCGGAGCCAATCTTGCCCCTGCCACAAAGCTACATATACAATCAACTGGACCAACACACTAAAGAACTACATTAAAGATACTGGGAGGAGACAGACACATGCAGACAGAGCAAAGAGATTCTGTCGAAACGTGACTACAAACTCACAACCGCACTACTAAGGACACATAGAAACCAACTGCGCAAGATAGTGGGAATAATAAGAGGACATAACACCTTGAACAGACACCTCTATAACTTAGGTATCACAGACAGCCCCATGTGCAGAGCGTGCATGGAGGCAGAAGAATCGACTAAACATATACTGTTGGACTGCAAGCAGGTAGAAGTATACAGAATAAAGCACCTAGGTTCTCCAGACACACTACGGGACGCAGTCAACAACACCAAGGCACTCAGCAACTTTCTAGACGAGCTGGGGTGGTTAGAGTAGCGCCACACCGCCGTTTCACGCAAAATAGGCACAATGGATGTCGACTTGCGGAAAACGCCCAGTATAACTGACTAACTAACGCCCACGCATTTGGGCTGCCAGTCCGCTATGACCATCATTTTCCTTTTCTGATTACGTAATTAGACCCCTGAAGGGTCGCCATACTTGGTACAAATACCTTAAAATTTTGTGTCAGCATCTCCCGGTCTATTACGTACTTTGAATATTGGCACGCTCACGTGATTTTGGCGCGAACGAACGCACGCCCTGCCTCAAACGTCCGCTGCGGCTCGCATCTGTCGGTGAAACAAACTTTAAAAAATCCACGCAAATATTATTATAGGGGCGCGGTAAAACATGACTGCCTTTAAAATAATTATTGCGAGAAAACTGCGTTTTAGTATCCGATGGATGTCAAAAAATTGTAATTAATAAAAAAAAATTGTGACGTACATTCCTTTTTTGAAGTATAGAAGTAAGTAATATCAATCAAATAATTATTAAGAAGGTAGCTAACGTCACATGACTGCCTTTTAAAGAATTTTTACTCAAAAGCTGCTTTTTAATGAACTATTGTAAAGTAAATTCTATGAACTATAATTATCAATAGGCAGTTTGGTACAAAACTGCCTTTTAAATAAGTTTTGCCTAAAATATTTCCCATATATTACGCAGTCAAAGGACTTTAACTGCTTTTTTAAGGATGAATGTCAGATGACTGCGTTTTAATGAATTCGGCACTGGTAAGAATGCACTTGACTGCCTTTTATTGAAAAATTATCTCAAAAACTAAATGTGATAGAGAAAAACGGGTTAGATAGGTCAACGCGTCTTTTTTTCCTGATCACAGCACAATATATAACTCAAAATTGGTAAATTGTCAGATGACTGCCTTTTTAAGAATCACGGCAGTTATTGGGTTAATACTCGGCCTATTTTCGTGATACGTGTAAATCTACTTATCTGTATTTACCACTAAATAGAGCGATATCGAATTACTATAAAACTACTTTTAGCTTAAAATCTCACTTTTTGTCACTTATCGGGTTTCACCAGGCAACCCTCGATATTAGCCCGCGGTATTATTTGCGCTTCGAGCGCACGCTCCTGCGACTGTGGGTCGGCGCTCGTACGCAAATGGGTGTTACCTGTTTTTTTGATTTAATTTTAAAGATTTCAAATAAACTTACGTTTACTACAGTTCCTTGTTTTGCTGTCACTACGCTCCACGATCCCGCCACACTCTACAGTACTAATTTCCGGTAATCTAATATTACTGATATGACTATCAGTCATTTGTTATCTTGATTCGAAAATATATACACTGGCCTGCAATAAGAATGTATAACAGTTTTAGTTATCGTCACGTTTATGAGTTCCTTCTTTTGCAGGCCAGTGTATATTTTTTCGATTATTATCGCTTCGATTGGAAGGTGAGAATGGCAGTTCTTTTCGTAAAAACTGTCGTCACGCACAAAAAAGTCAAAAAATAATATCCGTTTGTTTTGAACAATAAGTCCATTATGAAATCTCAATTACAAAATAAAGTTAATTAATGACTAGCCGTGAATGAGGTGATTCCACTTAAATCGGATATTTTTCCTAATTGTTGTATTTATTCGTGGGATTTGTAGACTATTTTGCTGTGTATTTTGTGTGTGTGTGTTTCGTATTCCTTTATTTCAAAATCAAAATTTTACATGTTTTCATAAAGGAACCCTATTCCACATACTCTAAACTAAAAATCCCGATAAATTCCCACACTTATTTGTCTGCGGGAACCCCAAAAAAACGACGCAGATTAAATATGTTTGCGTTAAACGAATGCTAATGAGGCAGGAATTGGGCTACCGCTATTCATTTTTCGTCTTTGATAAATACCTGAAGGTGCCTTACTTAACGTTTTTCCAATAGTTGATTTCTACATTGCTACATCCAAAACTAATTGGATGTAACAATGCCAAGGTTTATTTTAGGTAATATTGAGATGTTGTTACTATTTACAAACTTTTTTTATATTAAGTATTATAAAAGATAAAATAGGTATTTGGGGACAATCTTACACAAATCGACCTAGTCCCAAACTAAGCAAAGCTTGTACTTGACGAATATATAAATAAATATTTAAAAACATAGAAAACATCAATGACTCAGGAACAAATATCTGTGCCAATCACACAAATAAATGCCCTTACCGGGATTCGAACCCGGGACTTCCGGCTTCGTAGGCAGGGTCACTACCAACTAGGCTACAGAGGACGGTCGTCGATGCATTATGATTATGTAAATAATATGTTAATAGGGATGTTAGTTGTTCATCTAAAATTGTATTATGATTTTCAGCCACTTTCCGGTCTCCGATTGAACTGAAATTTAGGAAACTTATCATATGTAAATTCGGTAACAATTCAATATTATGGCACTAAAGAAATGATAATTATAATAATGGTCACAAAATGGCCTCAGCAACTTCCAAACCACACAAGATAAACCCACCGTGTTTGAGCTTCCATTGTGCAAAAGACCTACGATCCTAAGGAAGGACATAGGATAGTTTTTATACCAAAAAATATTCCCTAAATGGGTGAAATGGCAGGGCAAACGTTTGTATAGAGCTTTGATATAAACGCGTACGCGCGAACGAAGTTTTTATCTTTAAAATTAGACACATACGTTCTATAAACAGAATTACATAATTGGATGCATGTTTTAAAAATATATCGATAAGTTAATTCAACGTGCACGGAAAAACAGAGTTCTATTTTCTGACTATTATAATATAATATATAATTTTTAAATAAGTGTATAAAATCTCAACTCCATTAAACATGGATAGTTATTTAAAGATTTGCAATATATGACCCATGCAACAAAGCCAGTCATATGAAAGCATAATGCTACCATATGACTGGGAAGAATAATGTAACAAGGTGATCAAAGTAAAAATTCAAAAACAAGCGCTGCATTTTTGGTAAAAAGTACTACCTTAACAACTGGCTCTTTTAGCTATTTCACGTCTTTTCTGTATCGATGTTCAATGTTCTCTTTTTAGTTCGTTATACAACTTCGTCGACTAATTTTCATCGGTTGAATTTCGGGTACGGAATAAAACACCTTCCTTTAGCTATTTGTTTCATACTCGTAAAATCTATCTTGTATCAACGGTATTTGAGTCTTATTCGAATGTGGCTGAGTCTTATAGGCTTTACTTTGATTGATACAATAGGAGCTTGTGAAGGTTATTTGTCACTTTGCTGGAGGCGCGAAATCAGAGGATAATTGTAGGGGCTTGTTCGGATAAAATTAACTACCAAAAGGTTTCGGACAAGTGGGCAACTTTGACGTGTTCGGGATTTTGCGGTTTCGCGATATTCGTAACGGTTAACGGATAATTTATAATTTCCGCATTTTGGTGGCTTCGTACGGAACTACCGACGTCTAGGTCACTAATGCCTAATATTGCCCGATAATTCGGTTTTACATCTTAGTAAAAGTAATGATCAACATCATCATCATCATCAAAGGTAATATTATTTTATTATTATTATAATTTATTTAATTTTTATATTGCCTGCAACAAGGCCCATATAACAAATACCTACCTAATATTGTTTGAGTAGGACTAATATTACATTATGTGCCTGTAACAACTGTTTTCGACGTTGATTTGCCCAGTTTTTATGTAGGTATGTATTTGTCTATTGGAGTATGTATATCGTCGCCTCCCATTGTACAAGATTTGCTTAGTTTTGGACTTGGTCGATATGTGTAGGTAATTGTGTAAGATTTTACAGATTTTTTAATTAATTAATTTCTTTAATTTAAATTGTCAGTTTCAAACAATTTATTTTTCCATACCCTTAAAACAAAGTAAGTCTACATAATTTAATATAATCTCTTCAATTAATGAAAACCTGTTCAAAGCTGCTTAAATCAGGGTTAAAATAATTAAATGTTAGCTTTAAAAAAAACCGGCCAAGTGCGAGTCGTACTCGCGTACGAAGGGTTCCGTACCATTATCTATAAAAATGGCAAAAAATCACTTTTGTTGTATGGGAACCCCCTTAAATATTTATTTTATTCTGTTTTTTTTTTATTTGTTGTTATAGCGGTAACAGAAATACATCATCTGTGAAATTTTCAACTGTCTGACAGACAGACAGACAGACATACAGACGGACAGCGGAATCTTAGTAATAGGGTCCCGTTTTACCCTTTAGGTACAGAACCCTAAAAATGGTTAAAATCGACATCCTATTAGGCTACGGTGTTTTCTTACCATCTATTGCTTATTACCGTTGACATAATACACATTGTGATTGAAAAATATATTGTTATTCATCGTTTATAAACTTAAAAAAAAGATTTTCTTAAAGCTTATTTATAAACTTTTCGGAGTACCTAGTTTTCAGAACAAAACTAATCTTTCGCGAAACTTTTATTTTAGACATAAAATAAATACTACTAACAACATTATCGCTCTGAAATGAAACAATTAAACCTTACATACAATGTTCTTGTTAACTTACTACTGTTAACCGTTACTCTAAATAATTAGTATTTATAACATAGTTGCAGATTGTAAGTGCTTTGTGCGGCAGTGTTTGTGCCCAGTTGCCGGCTCAAAGCCAAGGGACCTGTGCCCTGTTTACAGAATGTACATATTATATCGATAATAAATATAATGATTGTAGTTTGATCTCCAGTAGCAGTGGGCGGGGCAAATTGCACGTAGAACCGATGACCCTTGGGGCGAAAAGTTTCTCAAGTGGCGACCACGTACCGGCAGGTGCAGCGTGGGTGGACTGATGACCTGCTAAAGGTCACGGGACTCCGCTGGATGCAGGAGGCGCAGGACCGGTCATTGTCGCACTCTATGGGGGAGGTCTAAGGTCCAACAGTGGACGTCTTTCGGCTGATGTGATGGCTGATACATACACACATACATACCATCACGCCTTTATCCCTAAAAGGGGTAGGCTGAGCACATGAAACTTGTGTTCCAGTGCCACTTTTAGCATAAATGTGGGTATAAAAGTTCGACAAAATGTGAATCGCCCACAACACGCTTCAACCCTGTTCCCTTAGTCGACTCTTACGACAACCACGGGAAGACAGGGGGTGGTGCTATTCTAACCCGACACCACACGGGCATGGCTGATAATTTTAAATAAAATATGTCTATAAATAAAGTGTGTCACAGGAAGCACTCTTGCTGGCCAAAGATCCTGAGTTGGCATTTTCATCACTTATCGCTGTGGATAATCTAGACATCTGTCACGCTCTAACAGTGCGAGAATGACGGAGGATGTCTCATCGTGCGAGAGTGACGGAAGAGTTAATATGTGAAAAAGAGCGCGCGATACACATTTCAATGCAAATCTTTTTTTTGACAATCTTACACGTTAAGTTCATGCATGTTAAGAGCATTGCAGAAAATGCAAAGTTGGTGAGTACTAACTCCTTTCGTGGTGATTTTTTTCACTTGTATTAAAACTTATTGATATGTAGGTATACTGTCCAACACTAATCTGACCACATCTTCTATACATTAGAGCGGCCGGCGATGAAAGCGCATTCACCGAAGACTGTTGAGATTGATTTATGAAATTGCGGCGCCGAGCGTCCGTCATCGATTGGGGGCTTGTGATTAACTAGGGCTGCCAACACTTAAGTTCCCTAAAATATATATTACACCTTGCTAACGAGTGTAATAATAGTATTTTTCACAATCGTGTTATAATAGAGAGCTTTTTAGTCGAGTACCGTGTTTAGGCCACGAAGCTTGCTGAGTGGCCTAAGTAAGGTACGAGATTAAAAAGCTTGATTATAACACTATTGTGAACAATACTTTTTGTACGAGTTCATTAAAATTAATTTTCTACGAGTCAACTGAACTAATTAAACAAACTCGATACTGTTGAAACGAAGTGCAGCTCATCGCTCGTACGCATCGATACGACATCAAAGCGATTCTATTGGTCCAATTCATTACAGTTCAGTAAAGCAGCCACGTGATTGGTCGAATTTATTTTAGTTGTCTGGAGCGTATCGAAAAGTAGTTATTTCGATTGTTTCGACAGTAACATGGACTACAACTATGAAAAGAGTGACGTTGCAGTATTCTCTATGAAATCTTAATACACATATTTTAATCGTCGAGTACAAAAAAGTACATAACTGAAGAGGCCAGGAAAATAAGGATTGCGGGGCATTATTAGATGGACGAGCGTAGCGAGGCCGGATAAGGATATGAGGCTCAGCAATCCCTTTTCACGCCGAGGTATGTATACAGTAGGTACTTTTCTCAAACATGCAATGAAATAAAAAAAAAAAACTCTAATTGGTCTTTTAATCGTTGAACGTCGTGTTTTAAAGTGCTATTGAATATTAATTTTATAAAATTGTATTATGTATTTCGCAGCCTATTAAAAGGCACATAACGTCAATATTTCAGTGCATGATTGAGAAAATAAATTGACGAAATTATATTCAAGAGCAATTGAAATAAGTCTTTCGTCGGCATCTGTCATTCCCATACATTTTATTCGTTTTCTATTGGCGTTAGCACTTGTCGATTGTAACCTTGTCTACGGCTCCAGGTAATATGCCATTGCGTCGTGTTTCAAATCTGTATCACCGCTATGTGCATTATTATTTCCAGTTAAGAAATTGCCTGTGCCTAATTAACATAATCGAAATATAGAGCTAGCCAAACATCAATATTATTCGTACAAAAGGTATGTAAGTGTACCTACAGTAAAGCAGTGCAAATAAATCAATATGAACAATACAACCACAAAAATACAACATGTATTTGCAAAGGCTCATGTAATAATTTTCTGTTTGAATTAGGAACCTTAGTTCTGTTTTTTTTTAATTGCTTAGTAAAGAGTAAAGAGGCCTGAATTATAGATTTTTTTTTTATTTCAAATAAAGTGTACAACTATATAAGTAGGTATTACACCAGCTGCAGGTCGATCACGTGACAGATCACTAATCACCCCCCCCCCCCCCCAAAGTCTTCAAAATTCAAATGGAATCAAATTCATTGTACCTACTTCAATAAACCTTTTTCGAAGATTCTTCAAACAGAAAAGCAATTGGTAACCCTGATGAGAAAACTGGCTTTGATCAGCCCTAGGGCCTCCATCATATATCAATCTCGCAGACTAGTAATCAAACAAGGCTGGACTTAAAGCACACAATTATGCTAGTGCATTCAAGATAAAGCACCAACCTCCTAGCTTTAGGTTGACTAGTATCACATTTGTACAGTCAACTACAAATAAGCCTCTAGGTTAAATATTATATTTAACTTACTGTTCGTATACAAATAAATGAAAATAAATGAAGGGAATATTATTATCAAATAATAAATATTACGTATTTAGGGACAATCTCACACATATCGACTTGTCCCAAAATAAATAAATAATTATCATGTAAAAACTCCTTCCAAAGTAAACCATTTTTCAGATCTTACCTTATATATTTTTTTAATTATCTTGTCCCGTATAGGAATGAGTTGTTTGGCAAAGTAAATGTAACTTGGTTGACAATACAATATTGTGGATCTGATCTGATCTGATGATGAAAAAGAAGGTGGTAATTTCATCCTCGCATCCGTCACAGTGGTCCCAGGTTCACACTAAAGAAAAAAAGTTGTGTTCAGTGTAGTTCATTTTGTAAAAAAAAAACGAAAATTTAATCTCCCATAAAAAGTGTCCTAAAACGCAGTTGTTAGTAAGGGGGATAAAACTCATCCCGTATGGTTGGGAAAACACGATATAATTGAACTATACTCGTCAACGTATACATAACCCGATTAATAAAGGTTCTTAATAAACACCATTTAAACATATACTAGGCTGCAAAAGAAGGTATAACACTCTTATACGTGACTAGCAAAAACTGTTATACCTTATTTTGTAGCCCAGTGTAGTTCGAAACTATGCCAATTTTTTCTTACACTGCCATCTAGAATGCTTGAACTAATGACAATCTTTCCCACTTGGTGATTACCGACAACAATATAGAAGACAATATGGCTTAGAGCTGCCAGCAGCCTTAAGCTTGTCGCAAACATTCTGAGCCCTGGCAATTTTAGAACGTGCCTGCTTCCAGTTACTTCACAGAATTGCTCAGATTAGAAACTGCATAGTTACGAAATTGCTACTTACAATGTTACTTTTAATTTAGTTACAACACATGCAACGGAATGAAAGTGTGTACAAACCAATTCGTGTAAAATAAAAATTGTTTTGTCAGAAGGTTCAATATTACATAATTTTTGTGTCTATACAGTTTTTAGAAATAAAATAAAATGAAAAAAGACAGCCTTGCGAGTTTTAAATACAGCTCACAAAACCAATAGTTTTTGACTCTGTGAGCTGTACTTACAATTACTTTGTGGAATTTCTGACAATACTTGTCCACCAGTTTGCGTTTCTCAAAGTTCAAAAGTATCCATGGTTTTTTTAATGAAGCATAAACATGAACTAAGAAGAGAAGAAGTGTTATCCGTTGTATGTTTACGTGTGGATAATCTAACACAAGTTTTGAACATTTTTATCGCATTTTTAATCATATTCACTATGAAAAGTAAGATTCTGAATCAACGTGCCCGGCCTGTGAATCAATGTCACAAGTCAAGACCAAGCCAAGATCATGTTAACAAGTAACAGATTCCCTAAAAATGTGCCGAGATGCCGCCACACTCAGAAGTAGTATAACTCTAGCTCTTGTTGGCGTCTTACTCTCTTTTATTCAATTTTAATATTAACTAAAAAATACTAATAAAAGCCCGCGGCATCCAATAATTTATTGAGTCTCAGAAAAACCCGAGACATCCAGATCGGACAAAATTAAGCGGACAATATTTAGGGATGGCAGAATTCCTGGAGCTACAAGGGTCTACCCGGGTACCCAATTAATTTGCCAGGCACCTTCGTGACCTTTGGACAAGTTTTTTCGTACAAGCTGAGTGCGCGGACAAATTTAATCTCGTAAGGACCTTTAGGTTCCTGGTTAACATAATGATGTCGGTTATGGAATTATTTAATAGGATGGAATGGTAAAATGTAACTTTTGTGGTATTAGGACGCCACGCAGGTACGCGTTTGGGAAGTGGTGGTGTTTTCAGGCAGTTTAAGTTTATTTAGATTTCATACGCATACGTCGTTTTATTTTATTCAGACCGCACTGTAAAAATAAGGGGCTCTGCGTACTGCAAGATATAATAACCACATGGCAAAAAAAAATTTGGTTCTAGCCTCAGTGCCGCTGAGTAAAAAATCGTTCAAAAAGAAATGCATATAAATGACTCAAAATATTGTGTCCTTTATATATTTTTTTTTTTACGAATTTAACACATTATTTTGAGTAAATGGGACTTAATTGCGTATAATTAACTTACCAATTTATTTACCTTTGGATGTCTCGCAACAGGTCACGGCTCGTCCCAATTAGGTAAGTCCCGTTAAGTCAAAATAAATGTGTAGGTACATTGTGAAAACACAATGCTGGCCGTGTGGCGATAAATATCGCTGTCAAGTCAACAGCGATTGGATGAATGGTTACCTCGGAAATACGCAACAGCCAAAGCGACAACTAAGTCATGCCTACCAAAGTAGACTGTCCTGAAACAAGCCCTCATATCAAAATCTTGCCCTCGTATCTTAGTCCTGCCCTCGAATCGGTGATGGCTACAATAGTATTATGTAGCATTTAATTTATTTTTTTGTATTTTATTCTATTATATTTATAACAATAATAACCTCATACCTACCTACTCGTCACCTTCAACCGAACCATGGTCAAAGTAAAATTATATTTAAAATAGGTGCATTGTACATTTGCGAGAATACGTGTAGGTACGAAAATTTTTACATATTTTGAACCTTAGAATAATAACGCCTAGAAACGCAGTTCACGCGCAACGGTGAGGCCACTAAAACTATAAATGGCCCAGTACGCCGATCGGTGGAACAAATTTGGTGCGTTTGTGTGCGTATTGGCGCGTGTGAATACGAGTTGATCACAACTACATGAATATGGAAAATATTATAATAATGACTACTGTGTTTATTTAATATGTATTTGCATGTATTATATACTTATGGCAAATAAAATAATTTTGATTTGATTTGATTTTTGATTTGAATCCATTTTATGCCTCACGCTTGGCGCGTCGGCCGTATGAAACTATCCTTCTATGCGTTTTTATTCTAAGTTTTGAACATAGTTCCAGTATTCAGCCAAATCAGCACGCAAATGTTTAAGAAAACAATGAATTACATACATTTACATGTATGATGTTTAATATGTAATGTTGAATAAAGTTTTTCGATGTCTATGTCTATGTCTAAGCCTGCAAAGCCTGCACGGCTGTAACTACTACTCAAAAGAAAATAGGGGCCACTAAGTATTTTGATTGCTACGTGAAAAATATAGTAAACAGTAATGTATATTTATTAAAATAACATGTAACAAGGCTTTTGTTTTAACTTATGCTAAAAACCATTTAATTGTGTAGTCAATTGTTTCACTTATTTCAATTAACATGAAATTAGTCCATTGTTAACAGCAAAAACTAAACAGAAACTCTTTGCAAAACAAAACAAAAACTGACACAAGCTGTTTTTTTTAAGGGTTTAGTAACGGGTGTGTCCTCCTCTCCTGTTTGCACACTCCTGGAGCCTTTAATGCATACTCTCGATTAAGTTTCTGATGTTTTCATGAGGTATCTTTTCCCACGCACGTTTCAGAGCATCCATAAGCTGTTGCTGGTTGTGAACCTCTTGCTCATGCTTCCTAACCCTTCGTTTTAATTGGTCCCACATATGCTCTATTGGATTTAAATCCGGACTATACGCTGGCCATGGTAGGACACGAATATGGGAGTCATCCAGTACAGTCTGAGTGGCCCGAGCTGTGTGTGGGCGGGCATTGTCATGCCCAGAACCCTGGCCCCACTCTCTGTGAGAATGGAATCACATGAGGCCTGATGACTTCATCGATGTACCGTTGTGCAGTTACTGTGCCTTGATTTAAGAAAACCAGCTCAGTTTTGCCTTGTAAGCTAATCCCAGCCCGGCTAATCACACTAGGACCTCCAAAGCGGTCAATTTCCTTGATGCAGACATCAGAAAATCTCTCACCCTGTCGTCTCCATACTCTAATCCGCCGATCATCACTACAAAGCTTCCCTTTACACTCATCTGTGAAGAGCACCATACCCCATTGATTCATGCTCCAATCTGAATGTTCGCGGCAAAAACTTAAACGATTTCCACGTTGAACCCTAGATAAAGGAATTCGTACTACTCGGCGTCTGGACCTTTGCTGGTCTTCATGCAGTCGATTACGTATCGTTTGGTCACTAACACGAGTCCCCGTTGTCAACCGTAGGCGATTTTGTAACTAACGTGTCGTCACAGAGCGCTCTCGACGGGCACTCAATCGGATGTAGCGATCCTCGTGTGCCGTAGTCGCTCGCACCCTGCCCGATCCAGGCCTTCTTGCAGCACTGCCAGTCTCTTGGAACCGATCCCACACATTTTGGATGGCTCGGCGAGAGAAACCCAACGAAAAAGCTACAGACCGCTGTGAATGACCTTCAGCAATCAATGTAACGGCTCTGGTGGCAGTAATGGTATCCATATGCCTTCGTTGACGTTGCATTATTAACAAAAGATGTTAAAAGAAGCAAAAGATGGACAGAAATAGTTTTTTAACAGAATAAAATTGTGATTCCATCTGAAAGGAATTTGACCTGAAACTCGTTTTTTTTATTTGCTTCAATTTCTGGCCAGCTGTAAGACTTAAACACCAGCATTAAAGAGGTTGGATACTGAAGGAGGCCGGACATCATTAATTAGTCACTTATTAATTAGTTTACATCTAAAAATTTACTCAAAAACAGAAATATGTAAGTGGCCCTTATTTTCTTTTGAGTAGTATATATATATATATACTTCCCGAGAGGTAAATGCGAGTCTTATCACACGACCGTCAGGCAACTCAACCGTCGTTTTCCCATACAAAGATTAACATTTAGACCAAGTTTGATTTTGTTTAGATCTACCTTACATACGTACAAAACGTTACGCAATCGACTAGCTGGTTTTTACCTTCCCGCGCTCGCTAAGTGCGCTTCACAGCGTGTACCAAGAGCGCCGAGGTGCACAGATATTGAACGTTTCTGTTCCCGTCACTGGCCCTTTATATTGCTCGGTCATGTATGTACTTGTCATCTAAATGGCCCATTCACGGGTTTCAATACGCTGAAATACCGGCCTAGTTTGCGTAATAGATTAGTTCCCTCTTGAGGCGAACGCAATTGTGGCCGATATCATGTCATGAACGAGGCTATATTTATATACTGTTAGCCAAATATTGGAATATACGGATAGGCTAGATCAGTGATGCACATACTTCAGTGCATCATAGGACGGGAACAGGAAGTGGTACCAGTTTATATTCGTGTCAAATGTCTATTTATTCTTGTCCAGTGACTCTTTTCTATTCTCTTATTCTTTGCTTTTGATGACCGGTTAACCTAGTGGGCAACGCTGCCTACGAAGCTGAAGGTTCGAATCCCGGCAAGGGCAAATACTTGTGTGCTGTGCATGCATATTTATTTTGTTTCAGAATGTTGGACCTTTTCTATGTATACATATTAGTATACAGGGTGTGGCCTGTAATAGGAGCAAAAAATTAAACGGTAGATTATTAAGCTTGTGAACAATTATTTCCACATGGTTAAACTTGAAAAAAAAAAACTTTTTTTTGAATTTTTTTTTCTTCAAAATAAGTTTAGTTGTATTTTTTTACTCTTCTGGAGTGCTATCAGTAACTTTTTATTTTAAAGACACTAAAAAAAATCAAATACAAAACAAAAAATCACAAAAATATCTTTTGTAAACAAAAATGCGAAAACTATTATTACTCGTTACATGATGTTACCTCAAAATCCGCATTGACTGCTGTGCTATGATGTCGTGGTGCCAAGATACATTACTTGGAGGTTTTAGATCAAAATATCTCCGAATCCAAAAAAAATTAAAACGAGTGGGACACAAGGGGTTACTACAAATGCTCTAAGGAAGCGTCCCTTTGAATATTTGCTCCTATTACAGGCCACACCCTGTATTAGTATTTATATATACTAAGTAAATATACCTACCTATCGTTGTCTAGTACCTTTGACCTTACCTTGTGTTACACAAGCCTTATTGAGCTTACTATTTGCTACGACGACGGATCCAATAATTACCTCCTCCTTTCTTGTCTTGCAATCTTTTTAGGGTTCCGTACTCAAACAGTAAAACGGGACCCCTATTACTAAGACTCTGCCGTCCGTTTGTCTGTCTGTCTGTCTGTATCTGTCTGTCTGTCTGTCTGTCTGTCCGTCTGTCTGTCCGTCTGTCACCAGGCTGACTCTCATGAACCGTGATAGCTAGACAGTTGAAACTTTCACAGATGATGTTTTTCTGTTGCTACAACAACAAATAAGTACTAAAAAACAGAATAAAATTATTGTATTTTTTTTTTTTTTCGTCTAGTATGTACCCATTGTACAAGCTTTGCTTAGTTTAGGACTAGGGCGATTTGTGTAAGATTGTTCGCATATATATATATATATATATATATATATATATATATATACATATACATATATTTTTTTTCAAGGGGCTCCCATACAACAAACGTGATTTTTTGTCGTTTTTATACATAATGGTACGGAACCCTTCGTGCGCGAGTCCGATCGCACTTGGCCGGTTTTGTAGTCTTTAGAGTCCTTGAATGAGCCGAGACGAGAGCAGTCTTTAGCGATGTCTGATGATGACTCTTATTATGACCATTTTGTTGTCCCCTAAGTGCTGTTGATCCTGCATGCATCTCTAAAATTGGTTTAAGTGAAGAAAGTCTCATTGTCCACTCATAAAGAGTGGTGGGGGATATGAAAAGTTTCATGAAGATGAAATAGTAATTTATTTTATTGCCAACAATATGAACTGCTCGCTTTTTCTCGCAAGTTACTAAAAACCTTAAACAATCATATTTATATCAAATATGCGTAACAACGCCTTGTTTTCATAATGTTGGTCTTTCTTTCATTAGCCTAATATAACTATTATAACTAGATTTCAAGTCCAGAGAAGTGACACCACAAAAATACAAATTCCTAATCAGATTTAGGAAAGTGACCCTCCCATTTGGCGCATTTGTAAAACAATCATGCTTCTAACACCGCGTATATTGTCAAATAAATTACTTTAACGCTTCGACCCTTTAAAGCTTCGAAATTAGAAAGAGCCATTAGGTTGAATTGGCCCGGCATTTGGGTTTGAAATTAAAAAAAAATCACTTTCACTCGCTGGAAAGGCTTACCTTGCATCTTAAATATACACACACATAATACACACACTCACGCCAGCATTCTGAAAACTGTTTATGAAACACCCGGGGTGTACGCCGAAAATTTACTTTCCTGTGCTCTGCTGACTACTTATATAATAATAGTTTTAGGAATGCTGTCCTGAGTGTGTGCATATTTAAGATACAGCATGCAAAGTAAGCCTTTACAGCCTTTTTTTTCCACCTTTAAACTTTAAAGGTAGAAAAAAAATCTGATAATGCTGTGTGATAGGTTTAAATTTGTGTGATTTGTGTGTGAATGCTTACGGCATTTGTACGATATTGTCTTCCTTTGTGCAAAAAAAATTAAATCAATAAATAAATAGGTTGCTAGCTCTTCTCTCACTTCAACCCCATTCCCAGAGTGTACTCTTACTCCCACGGGAAGTAAGGGGATGGAGCTGTTCTAACTCGACACAACACGGGTATGACATATTATTATGTGAATTATGTATATACTTGATTTATAGCAATAGGTAATCAGTAAATAACTTATGATAATATCTATAAGAACTTATGATAAATATTATTAAAGCGACGTGAGCTCGGAAAACGGTTTTTTTTTAAAGTCGTAGTTCTTGTTTGGATTATAATACGGCTGCCCTAAATTTAATTAGTAATCTTGAGGCATTTTTCGAGGGACAACAGCTATTGGAAAACTGAATTTTAACTTTCGCTCGAAAGAAAAAAATCACGTACAAAGTTCTAAATTTATTTTATTTATTTAATAGCCTGAAGTGTCCTACTGCTAGGCAAAAGCATCCCTCTTTTCCTTCCTGGGCAGTCTCCCACCAGTCTTGGTCAAAGACGTAAAGCACGTCTCTAAAATACAATTAAAAAATTCGTAACAAATTATGCACAACAACAGCTAAACATATTAAAATTGGTGCTAATCGGCAATATCATGTTTGAGGGAACTTAAGTATTAATATTTTATTTATTAAAACGCACATAAAATTAAAAAAAAACATGATATCCTAGCTTCCAAACACGCACTTCCATCTCGCTCACGCTTATGCTCAGTGAGAGGGAGAGAAGACCACGAGCCTACGTCCCTTTGGAAGCGCGGATATCATGTTTTTTAATTTTAATTTTTTGTGCGTTTTAATAAATAAAAAATAAATTGTTTTCCCTCAAACATGACATTGCCGATTTTTAGAACCAACTTTCATATGTTTAGCTGTTGTGCATAATTTGTTACAATTTTTTTAAGTGTATTTTAGACCTATGTTCGTGATTTTTTTCTATCGAGCGAAAGTCAGTTCAGGATTCGAATAGCTGATTTCCCTCGAAAAAGGCCTTAAGATTTCTAATCAAATTTAAGGCAGCCGTATTATAATCCAAACAAGAGCTACGATTTTTTAAAAATAATTTTTTGGAGCTCACGTCGCCTTATCTTGTTTAACTGTTTTCAAATGAATATATTCTATGTTCTAAAACATTTTTTATCAGGCCTTTTATCCGGTTTTTCCTTATTTGTAAATAACTTTTTTGTGGATTTGACCTAGTTTGAGAAGGAAAATATTATTTTACGCGACTAAGTATCCTTTTTGCGGGCGCAAAGAATTTTTAAGTAAACAAAAATAAGGCACATAAATGACAAAAGAAAGGATTTCGTCGGATTTGTCACCCTTCTGGTGGTTTTCACGTATGCCTTTGTGAGTTTGTCATGATACAATTTGAAAAAAAATGTTTTCACGGTGAAAATAAAGAAAACATGTTTTTGCTTATAACAAGGGGGCAGGACGGTTAATAATTTAATGTTACACTTGAAACTCTCGCGCTTTGTACACATATTTAAATACTGTTTAATCCGGGTCTAACGCGATATTTATTTACCTTTATTTCTGACGTTTCGACACGGGTTGCACCGGTCATGGTCGCAGATAACTGTCGTCCCAGCAAGTTGTCAACAGAGATATGGGTTTACAATATTTCACTACCCTACTACTATTTTTATCGGCGACTTGGGGACCAGTGATTCAGAAACTGAAATCTCGTATATCTTCGGATCTGTGCGCGGATACTGTAAGTGCTGTGTGCCGTGCCCTAGACAATTAACATTAAAATGGATGGGTAGTGGACTTATTTCGGGTGTACCCTCCCCTCCATGTTTTCATCGACTTTTGGAGGGTATATCTCTGTTGACAACTTGCTGGGACGACAGTTATCTGCGACCATGACCGGTGCAACCCGTGTCGAAACGTCAGAAATAAAGGTAAATAAATATCGCGTTAGACCCGGATTAAACAGTATATAAATAATTTAATGTTTTTTGGGGTCATCATCATCATCATTATTTCAGCCGAAAGAATTCCACAGCTGGACAAAGGTCTCCCCTAAATAGTGCCACAATGAACGGTCTTACGCCCCACGCATCTAGCGAACTCCCGTGACCTTTACCAGGTTATCAGTCCACCTTGTGGTGTAGAAACCCACGCTCTCCGCCTGCCGGCACGTGGTCGCCACTCGAGATCCTTTGCTTTTTTGGGGTGATTCCGTGAAATTCGGTTATCTTTGTATCACAAAAAACAAAATGATAGTAATTGTTTATTACTACACGGCTTTAAAAGAAAAATATATAGTTATTCTAGGGACGGGTTTTTTTACGAATTGAGACAGTTATGAATCGCACGGCCGCAATTTGCTGGCCTTTGTCCGGAGCCTGCGGTCGCACACTGGGCTGAAAATCGGCTTTCATAGACATAGGAATCGAAGTTAACATATTAAAGATTTTTTGCTTGAAATGGCTATAACTTGCCATTATGATGCTAAATTATGATCCTGGCGTGATTTGGCATGATAACTTATGAGTTATAATTTTTTTCCGTAAAAAATGTATGGAGATGGAACGAAAAAACTGAATATCTCGGGAACCGCAAAAAAAACACAAATATCCTTACAGATGGTTATACTTATAATTATCCCTGATTTTTTGACATACGAAATATTTCCGTGGTAGATGCGGTTTTTGTTTTAAAAATCGACGAAGTTTTTCATACAATCGGCTTTAATAGACATAGGAATCGAAGTTAACATTTTAAAGATTTTTTGCTTGAAATGGCTATAACTTGCCATTATTATGCTAAATTATGATTCTGGCGTGATTTGGCACGAAAACATAGGAGTTATAATTTTTCCCGAAAAAAATGTATGGAGCTGTAACGAAAAAACTGGATATCTTGGGAACCGTAAAAAAAACACAAATATCCTTACAGCTGGTTATACTTCTAATTATTCCTGATTTTCCGACGTACTACATATTTCAGTGGTAGGTACGGATTTAAAAAAAAAAGACGGAGTTTTTAAATTATTTTTTTTAAACTCCGTCGTCTTACTTTAAAAATAAAAGACAGAAATATGTATACTTCGCCTTTTCAATAAAGGATGGGGCATTGTATATCAAATTTACAGTGTTTTTTTTAAGTTAATTTTATTACATAAAAAAAAACAACCATAACAATTTAAAAACAAATAATAAATACAATTAAAGTATAAAAATAATAGCATAACCTTACAATATTTTTTAACTTTTAATTTTATTCAATAAAAAAAAACCGTAGCTACCACTGAAATATGTAGTATGTCTAAAAATCAGGAATAATTAGTAGTATAACCAGCTGTAAGGATATTTGTGTTTTTTTTGTGGTTCCCAAGATATCCAGTTTTTTCGTTCCATCTCCATACATTTGTTACAGAAAAAAATTATAACTCATAAGTTTTCGTGCCAAATCACGCCAGGATCATAATTTAGCATAATAATGGCAAGTTATAGCCATTTCAAGCAAAAAATCTTTAAAATGTTAACTTCGATTTCTATGTCTATTAAAGACGATTGTATGAAAAATTTCGTCGATTTTTAAAAAAAAAACCGCACCTACTACTGAAATATGTAGTATGTCAAAAAATTAGGAATAATTAGTTATATAACCAGCTGTAAGGATATTTGTGTTGTTTTTGCGGTTCCCAAGATATTTAGTTTTTTCGTTCCATCTCCATACATTTGTTACAGAAAAAAATTATAACTCATAAGTTTTCGTGCCAAATCACGCCAGGATCATAATTTAGCATAGTAATGGCAAGTTATAGCCATTTCAAGCAAAAAATCTTTAAAATGTTAACTTCGATTTCTATGTCTATGAAAGCCGATTTTCAGCCCAGTGTGACCGTCCAGATCTACGGGAATTAGATTCAGGCGCACAATTATGGAACGCGTTTTTGCGTTTTGAAATCATATGTGAATCGGCTTGGTTCAAGCAAATTCTTTCGGTGTTACATTTGATTTATGGGTGAGAGCGATATGAAGGCCTCAGGTGATAGGATGGGGATCAGGGAAAAAGCAGATACCAGAACTAAGGATTTATAAAAAATATATAGAAGAGAGGTATAATTTTACAAGTAACGTCTGTCCCTCAAAACGGTTTACACAGTTTGACTGTGGGATCTGAGTCTCTTCACTGACTAAATTCACATAATATGACTAAATAGGTATTACTATTACTTATATGCTATCTACTACTATGATAACTATGAAATTTTTTAATAATTTTCATTGAAATGTGGCTCGGACGGAGTCGTGGGCAGAAGCTAGTAAGTACTAAATATATTATTTAGTTCTAAACAGAAAAACTTGTGCTCTGAGGCATCCTTCGTTTCACCTCCATATAGGTGAGCTATGAACTCATACTGCGTAGAATCTGCGCCTGGCAATGCTAGCAACTGCTGTTAACTAACCAAGACAAAACCTATTATGTTCAACTTTTAAGTCCCATCCAGGACTGACCCGCGGTGTTCTTTATGTCGTCAACCCATCGAACCGACGCTTCTTTTTCCTGTAAGTGGCCAGTCTGTTACTTTTTAATATCGGAATGAAATCGTTATCACCAAATGCAGACCTCGGAAGCGCTCATTTGTGAGTTTCAGCAGGGTTATTGGAAGACGGGATTTAAAATTAAACCGGCCTTCACTTGGCAACGATCGCGCGCTGAACACTTATGCGTTACCAATTAGCCTGTTGCACTTTAGTATGAGAAAGGAATCTACCC
Source organism: Epinotia brunnichana (assembly GCA_963854355.1). Lineage (NCBI taxonomy): Eukaryota > Metazoa > Arthropoda > Insecta > Lepidoptera > Tortricidae > Epinotia > Epinotia brunnichana. Next base: position 25,521,652 of record OY977949.1, read on the forward strand.
AATTTATATTACAAGTTAATTCGTACCATAGATTTCAACTTCAATACCTACCTTAATTATGAAGAAAATACCGATACCTTCACACGTTCCTGAGATTAAGGGTATTGACGGACAGACAGATGGATAACGAACTGATCCTATAACGGTTCCGTGTTTTTCTTTTGAGGTACGGATCCTTAAAAATCTATGATCCCTTTTTTGAAGTCGGTTAATACGCTGGAAATGATAATTGTTATAAGCATGCAAGTTTATAACTTCCATAACACGCAAATACGAACGCAGGTAACAATTTCAAATTCTCTTAGAATCTACACTTTATGCAAAACTCACACGTGGTACCTTCTTAGCATAAGTGTCACATAAACTTCAAACTAGAAACCAGGATTTTCCGTGCTAGAGTGCAAAGTGAATGTTGCATTATAGTTAGGGCAGAAGTAGGTCAAACGTCGCCTTATCGTGTGTAAGGAATAAGCTGTTAGCTTAGTCAAATTTATAATAACTTTTTATTGCCGAACAATTTAATATTTTTAAGAATGTGTCATCATCCTCCTAGCGTTATTCCCGGTTGTACCCCAAAGGCCCCCGGGGTCCGCTTTCCAAGATTTGGCATAAGCACTCGTTTTTACGAAAGCGACTGGCATCCTGACCTTCCAACCCAGGGGGGAAAACTAGACCTATTGGGATTAGACCGGTTTCCTCACGATGTTTTCCTTCACTGAAAAGCTAACGGTAAATATTCGTATAGGTTCCGAAAAATTCATTGGTACGAGCCGGGATTCGAACCGACGACCGCTGCTTGACAGCCGCATGCCTGAACCACTAGGCTACCGTAGCTTGTCCAGTTGCCATCACATACATCGAAGCAAACAAGCAACTCACAAACATCTGAACACAACTCTATTTTCAAGGTATTAGGGTGTTAGTTCAGATATTTTTGACCACCCTGTTGTGTACAAATTTATGTGATGGCGACTGTAAGAATGTGTATTACGACAACGTGCGTACAATGCATTACGTGATTGGTCTGCTGGTATAAACGTATATACGTAACGTACGTAATTTAAACTTGACTTAACACATACTTACATTGCAAAGAATCACTACGAGCTACGCTCATACTTAGCCGATCCCGTGGTTCTCTCGCTTAGTAGCAGAAAACTGGCAGTGAATGTGTTAAAATAATGAGTATGACAATAATATTTGAACCGATCTCTTAGTTCGCCTCAACCGGTAAACTCAATGCTTAATATAAGGGCACTGGTTCGAATCCAGCTTAGATTTTTTAAATATAAATATTGAGATAGCTGAGATATAAGTGCGCTTGTGGCCTAATCGCAAAATAAAAGTTTGATTTTGATAAAAGTAGAACATCTTTATATTTTCGTCTATCGGAAAAATTACCATCAAATCTTGTTAAAGTTAAACAATAGAATACATAATTATATCCAAATATTTATTATTCTTTTAGTTACTCAAGTTAGGCAATCACTTTGAAAGATCTCGTAATTTTGTAATGTAAATACCTCGTTAATTGCATCATGATATTACAGTGTCATTTTCACCTTGATTAATTGCTTCGATGCTGTGTCCAAGCGAAAGCTGCAGCTGACATTTTTTCAATACAAACGCTGTTTCAGTCAATATTTTTTATTAAATGAAAGAAGATAAACCATATCTTTATTGAAAACCTTATATTAAATTCACCTATAACTAAGTATGGACGTCTTTCCGGGCTGGTATGATGATGGTAAGGCTGGATACTAAAAATAATACATCACTTGCAAGAAACCTTATTTTTTTAAGTACGCATATCATAAGAGTCGTAGTCGACATTTTTCAAATTAATTTTCGGTGATATCAGTTCCGATGAAATAAATTTAGTTAATTGTGACGTGTTGATATTATGTTATGTATGACAAGTAAAGACACCGTTGTAATGTTTCTTAGCTAAATCCACACCAACGCCCTTTCACGTTCAACAAGGCATGCGTCATATAAATTGCTGTCACACCAGTCTTAATTAAAAATAAGTGTGACAGCAATATGAAAGCCTTGTTGAATGTGAAAACGCACTGGTGTGGTGTGGAACTTAGTTATTCATATTTTATCGGACGAGACAATGTGTACTTTAAATTACTCTACGACATTAAACTTCGCAGTGGGTAAGTAAGTATTAAAATAACTATGAAAACATCTATTTTAATATGTGGGTTTGAATAACGTCTTGAGTGTCACCCTTTATTCATTACCTTCCATACTCGATGTGAATTCAATTTTGGCACAGTTCAGTTCCCCATTAACGGGAAACTTAGAGCAAACACCACCGAAATAAGTGATTTATAATGCGACTTCCAATATCACATGACTCCTGAAACTTTTGAAAACTTCATGGATGTAGGTAGGTATTCGTATTATATGTGTATGCCATGAACACGCATGTGTTAACATATACTCTTAATTAAACGAGCGAGCGAAGCCAATAAAGTTTTATCATTTATTTATTTATTTAAAATGTATTTATTTAATGCAGCCGTAAATAACGGTTTCGTATCTTTAGAACAACCTAAGGTAAAAGAAATTGTGGATTTAAAGCAAAAGTAGTGATATATTAAACGCTCGATTGGGAAAGCTACGCAATAATCCTACTAACTGGTGCTCTGAGATAATTTTCCGCTTTAATAGTTCACAAGTTGGTCAACTGATAGTTGCGCTTCGTTAGTCATACTACAAATTAAGATTCATCTCTGCGATTGGAATACGAATAAAATTCACTAATTTTAACCTTTTATATCAAAATGAATATGAACTGACGACATCTACTTCCTTTTTGAGCGCAACTGAATCCTATGAATATTCGGTAAATGTATATCGTCTTTACAACTAAACATGAGTAGGTACCTAATTTGAGGCTCTGTGAGAGAGAACTCGCGAAATTTTCCCAAAAAAATAAGTTTTTTTGTATTTACGAAAAACGAAACTAAAAAAAAACTATGTACCTGTATTATTATTATTGAATCTGCTCACAAAGTTCACGAGAATCGGTTGACAAATGCGACCTGTAGAGGAGAACAGCCACACAGATGCCCGGACATTCGAAATAATTTTAGCCCTAGCTGAAACGGAGAACTTCGTTCCGTTCGCTCGCTCGTTTAAAAAAAAGAGAAAGAGCGCAACGGAATATCATCCCGCTCATATACGGAGCAGCCTATCCGGGAAATCTTACAGAAAATTGCAGCTTCACTATTAGGGTCATTGTTAGTCACAAAAACAAAAATCATCTTTCCGGTGGTCAATAGTTAAGGGCTTACGCTCACATATAATATGTTTTTATCACATATAATTATAGAAAGGGCAACGCCGCTTATGCGGATTCAGAGATCAGCCAAAAATTAGGCTTTATTTATAGCCCTTAACTTTGGCAAAGAGACGCGAACCTAAATCTGACAATGACCCATTAGGTACTTAGGTTTGTGCTTTTTTAAGTAGGGTCTCCGAGTTGTGTTGACATATACATACATGTTGTGTTGAGTTGTGTTGACATGTTAGCCGTTGACACAGCAAATCCTCAAATTAATAAAAGTTTTAAAAACTATATCCCGACTCCGGAAAAGTAGCTATGTATATAATATGTTAATATTTGAACTCGAAATTTTCTCTTCTTTCGTTTGATACCCAACACGATATGAATGAATGGAATGAATGAATGAAATATTTATTTCAGAACAAGTTCCATAATGATTAGTAACATTTTGACTTAACCTTATGTTGAAATACAGAATAAAAGTACACTAATAATAATTATAAAAACCATGATACTTAAAATGATTCAGTTCATAAAAGGAAAATAAAACATTAAAAATTAAAACACTAACATGGTCATTATTTAAAAATAATGTCAGATCGTCGTTTAAAATATTCAAAATATAAAAATAGGCAAAATTACAGTTTTAAGGTAGATTATATATGTCAACATTTAAAATATTAAAAGCATAATATGATGGCAAAATATTTTTTTCAAAGTCAGTCACTTATTTATATGCCATGACAGCCACCATATTTATAGTTTTCATACAAAAGGTAGCCTTTGTCACCTGGAGCATAATTTTGAATCGATCGACACCCCATTAATCAAAATCGGTTCAGTATTTTAAAAGCTACAGTGGAACATACACAAATACAAACATAGACTGCTAAAAACATATCCCTTCCTTTCTGCTATGCCGTCGTCGGGCAAAAAGGGTCAAAAACGTGCTTGTACAGTCGCCATCACATACATCGGAGCAAACAAGCAGCTCACAAACATCGGAACACACCTCTATTTTCAAGGCATTAGGGTGCATGTGCCGATATTTTTGAACAACTGTAGTGTACATATGTATGTGATGGCGACTGCTGCAATAAACTCCCAAAATGCATCCCGTCAAACATGCCTACTTTGCCACCAGGGGGAACTTTGCCCAAGAAACAAATTTTAAAATTTTCCTCTTGGGCAAAGTTCCCCCTGGTGGCAAAGTAGGCATGTTTGACGGTACCACAATTATTTCTTGATATACTTGATATTACTTGATTTCTTAATATATAATTTAAAGAAATATGTAAAAATAGAATAAATAACAGTGAAAAAAGATAGAACGGCACCTTTTTAATACCTAACATCATCATTGCGTCATATATTCTTACACAGCCTGATTAAAGTAAAAAAATCCAATTGAAGACTGCTTTTGCGTTTTTCTCAAAAGTAGGTGATGTCAGAAGACTGCCTTTTTAAAAATCACGGCAGTGCACTCCTCTGGAATCACAAGCATCAGACATAAAAGGAATACTAGACTGCGAAAGAAAAACAATACCTAAAGCAAAACTAACAATTTCAGAATGGCCACTTTTTCACCTAACGACCTCGTAGTTTAGGTAAATATTTCAACGCGGAGATATTTCGTAGGTAACATTGAAAGCCTTACTACCGAGACACACGTACGCGGACGAACGTGCCTCCTTTGTAACAAGCTTATTGTTTCTCTTCCCCGAAAAAAATACTTAATAACCTCGTAGACTGTGAAATAAAATGCATGAGACGTCCTTTGTTTTTCTGTCGATAATGTAATCGTGTTAGTAGTTTTATGCTGTGACATAAAAAAGGATGTTACGTGCTCGAGATGCGGCGTGCGAGCACGTTTTGCCGAATAGGAGTATCAATGACATATCTTTGTATATCCTTGAGTAAGTATGTTTCCTAAGGAGTTTTTATTTACTTTTTAAGCTGATGAAGGTGGGTATCAAGGGTAAGTTTAAGATATATTTAAAGTTGAACTATAAACAAATGTATAATACTTGAACTATGTTAATCATCAGTGTTTTATGTTAGAACAAACGATCGAAATTAAATCTCACCTTTAGCGACCCGACGTCATTAGTCGCAATATTTTTGATCGCTACAAATGATCTGAAACATCGGGGTAACCTCGAAGAAATACTTATAACTAAAATCAATTATATGCGATTACAATATTTATTTTTCTAAAGAATTAATCAAATACTGTTACCGTATTTTTTATTATTATTCGGATAAGTAGTGTAAATACAATGCAACAGAAATGTTTATTTTCTATTAACAAGCTTTCAGCGCTATTTTCATCAAAAAACTTTAAAAATCTTCAGAAAACTTTCAAATTTCCGCATTCAAGTTTGAAGTTGAAAGAACCCAAAACGGTCCCAAGTTCCGCCACAGACGAGCGTATAAACTGGCTGGTTTAATTTGTGAATAATTGACGCGACCACTTTAGGCGTCGAGTGTAATGTATTGAAATATTCAGGCCGGCTAAACGAAGGCAAGGCGTCGTACAGAATATCGGACGTGACGCTGTTCCTTGTAAAGGTTCCTTACCAAGTGTCCTGAGACAGCGTTTCTGAAGGACTTTTATGTTTACTCGGTAAAACATACTACTTCATGGTGCATAGGCAGTCTGCAACTTACGGTCTACATTCACCCCCTTCGCTATACGCTAACACTACAAGTTAAAAGATGTTTAATATACGGGCTGAGCCCTGTAACAGGAGCCCATAGAGCATCTGCAGTGTTTTTTTGTGTACCATTTTTTTTTATGAGATATTTTGATCTAAAGTCATGACCTCCAAGTAATGTTTCTTGGCACCACGAGATCATAGCACAGCGGTCAATGCAGATTTTGAGGTAACATCATGTCATCATCATAAACTTTAGAGCCGGGCTCTTGTCGGTGGAGTAATCGCAATTCTGTTCTTCTCTCTGCAACTGTTTTGAGCTCTTGATACGACCTTGCATTAACTTTCTCTTTAACTTGGTCCATAAACGAATTCTTGGTCTTCCCCTGCCTCTCCTTCCTTCTACCTTTCCTTCAATTATAGTTTTTATGTAATTGTCATGTCGTATCAGGTGCCCCAACATTTTTCCCCTTCTGTTTTCAATAGTTTTTAGTAGACATCTCCTTTCTCCTATCATATGATGAAATGTAACATCATGAAATGAGTCTAGTTTTTGCATTTTTAGGGTTCCGTACTCAAAGAGTAAAACGGGACCCTATTACTAAGACTCCGCTGTCCGTCCGTCTGTCTGTCACCATTCTGTATCTCACTGATACCGTGATAGTTCCAGCTAAAATTTTCACAGATGATGTATTTCTGTTGCCGCTATAACAACAAAAACTAAAAACACATAATAAAAAAGTTTTTTATAGATAATGGTACGGAACCCTTCGTGCGTGAGTCCGACTCACACTTGGCCGGTTTTTATAATTAAAATATATTTTTGTGATTTTTTTTTTTTTGTGTTATTAAAATAAAATAGTTACTTAATAGCACTCCAGAAGAGTAAAAAAATTACCGTATATTTAATGTGAAAGAAAAAAAAAATTTTTTGTCAATTAAAACTACCTGGAAATGATTGTAAGGTCCACTTCGTAGCACGTAAAAAGTAAAGCATTTGAAACAAATATATATTTGTATCTTCGATAGCATACTGCTACGAATTTAAATATCTACTACGGGCTACGCCGTAGCAGTTACGCTCGAGGGCATTGAATGAAGCAAGCTGAATCTACTTTTTGTGCTCTACGATAACAAGAGTGTAATGTTGAAGTATTAACAAAATGAATTAAACATGAACCTAGTTCTAAAACGAGAAAATTATTTCTAAAAGAATTTTTACATTTGATTAATATCTCTGCCGTGAACGATAAATTTCTATAATTCCTTTTGTATTTTAAAATTAATACACTACGTTTCATGATAAAGACACTCCAAACACCACTTAATAATACCATTATATTATATTGTATCAATAAAAAATAAGAATTTACTAAAAACGTTATTACATTATTCAAAACACTCTTTTACATATCGACCGGCATTTTAAAATATACTTTATTATTTGGTTTACGATTGAATATTGTACACAGTGTTTCAGGTTTAGGTCTTTATACAATAAAATTTATAAAACAAAGCTTGAAATTTATAGCACTCTTAAGTATTTTACGATGGAAACCTACACCTGCCCTTTGGACCGGTTAATGAACTGAACCCTTTATTACACTTAAGTGTGCTGTAATATGTAATTATTGCAGATTAATTACCCACACGTTTTGTTTTACCGCAGTGCTTCAAATGTTTTATGCACTTAAGTCCCTGTTACATTTAGGCTTTTAAGGCTTTTGGCAGGGCGGAAACGGAAACGGTATGCGGTATTTTGTACTTTACCGAGAGCTTACTACTTAATGTCACAATAAACAGGGTGTGGCCTGTAATAGGAGCAGAAAAGTTAACGGTAGATTATTAAGCTTGTGAACAATTAATTATCTCCACATAATGAAACTTAAAAAAATAAACTTTTTTTTGAAAAAAAAAATCTTCAAAATAAGTTTAGTTGTATTTTTTCACTCTTCTAGAGTACTATCTGTAACTTTTTATTTTAAAGACACTCAAAAAAAATGAAATAAAAATCAAAAAATCACAAAAATATCTTTTGAAAACAAAAACTATTATGAATGCGGATTTTGAGATAACATGATGTTACCTCAAAATCCGCATTGACTGCTGTGCTATGATGTCGTTGTGCCAAAATACATTACTTTACATTACATAACTTTAGATCAAAATATCTCAGAATCCAAAAAAATATATATAAGTGGGACACAATTGCTACTGCAAATGCTCTAAGGAAGCGTCCCTTTGAATATTTGCTCCTATTACAGGCCACAGCCTGTATTACACGGTCAGTAATATATTGTGCAGAAGCAGGGCGGTAGGCGTGCAGTACTGCATTCATACTTCCTAGCTTCTGCGCATTCCGCACCATTCAGTAAGCACTCATTAAAATGTAGGCGCGTAGTAGTTATAGAATCTGTAGTAGTATGTAGTTCAAACCTAGGAGTATTACTATAATAACAAATATAGTTTTGATGTCGATCTAAAATGTATAAGTAATATTAGTGTCCCAGTGAGCTGTTGAAATCGCTAGAATGTCTTCTTTTTTAGGGTTCCGTACTCAATGAGTAAAACGGGACCCTTTTACTAAGACTCCGCTGTCCGTCAGTCTGTCTGTATGTCTGTCTGTCCGTCTGTCACCAGGCTGTACCTCATGAACCGTGATATATTTCTGTTGCCGCTATAACAGCAAAAACTAAAACATAGAATATATATATATATTTTTGGGCACGTTGCCCAGCGACGGCGAACTCGGTCAAATATTTTATTTGTAAGTAATTTTATTTTATAAGTAGTTTAGTTTTAGATATAAGTTATTTTAGTTAAGTTATAATTTTTTTGATGTCTGAAATTTTGTTGGATTTTGTTACTAAGTAACTATTTAATTGATCTTTATTTGTATTCTAATAAGTAATCTTTCTACAAAGTTGTAAGTCTCTTGCTAAAAAATAGTTTCCTCTATATATTTTTTATTTTAAAATCTTACACAAATCGACTTAGTCCCAAACTAAGCAAAGCTTGTACTATGTAAAATAGTTTTTTTATAGATATTTTTTTACGGAACTCTTCGTGCGCGAGTCCGACTCGCACTTGGCCGGTTTTTTTTAATATATTTTTTTTATTTCGGGAAACTGGCTTTGAAAAAATTACTATAGAATTATTGAACCTGCTCACAAAATTTCGCGAGAATGGGTTGCGAAATGCGACCTACTGTAGAGGAGAACAGCCGGGCAGCGGGATATCTGGACATCCAGACATACGGAAGAATGTTGGTCCAAGCTGAAACGGAGAGCTTCGTATGGTTCGCTCGCTCGATCAAATATACATTTTATTTATCGTATGGCGCTTACACACTGGTACATAATATGTATTCGTATCGATGTCGCTGATAGGGTTCCAGTGTGCGCTGCGAAGTTCAGAAGGAACAGTGCAGCTGCCGAGTTTGTTGTTCCTTTAGCACCACCCGGAGGTCAAGTGTAGGGTTTCTAGGGTTATTCCTACGGACGTAGAACAACAACGACCTCCAAACCTCGAAATATATGTACATCAGAGTAATAAAACTGACTTAACACAATATTTACACTTAGAACCAGCTAATACGTTAAGTGCGTAGACAGTACGAGTATAATCGAACCTGTCTGCCATTTGAACATATATTACTGAGCCTATAAATCCAAGCCAAAATCTTACTAAGATTTTTATACCCTTTTTACTTTTAATAACGTTTAACATTTATTCGTCGTGACATATCGACATTTAACTGATAAGTGTTTAATTTAGGAGCTGTAGGAGTTGAATTTTAAAAATAGGTGTGATATAGGTATCCTTTATTCGTATTCGCCTTTAAAAATTGTGTCTGAAAGAGTATTCAGTAAGAAGTCGGACTAATTGGATAATAAACGTTGTACCTAGTGAAAGTATTATTTTTCAACCGACGAAAAAAACGGAGGAGGTTCTCAATTCCACGCGTATATTTTTTTTTAATGTATGATTACGCATAACTTTTTACAGAGTAGTTCGATTTTAACAATTCTTTTTTTATTGGAAAGGGTATAACCCGAAGTTGGTCCCATAAAAATTTGGAAAAAAAAGACCAACCCTAAGGGTACGAAAATAGGGGATGATTGATTTTTCGTCGGTTAAAACTTTGTTTTCAAAGTAAATTATCTAATTTTAGAACCAGTGTGGATACTCCGCTATGTCGCATTGCGTTCGGGTCAACCATGCTCTTGGGACTGCCTTCAATAATAAAGGCTGGTAACCCCGGTCCGCGGGTTTACAAATGTGTGGTCTCCATTTGAGCTTAAAGTGGAATTTGCATTACTGTATGGTTTTGTAAGGATGCTAAGAGGACTATTGGTCTTGTTTTATGAGCCCTCAGCAAGGTATATACAAACGTAGTTTGGTTCTTATTTTAAACAGCATACCTAATTAAATAACATGAAGAGGTTTTCAGAGACAGCGGAATATCATCTCTCTCGTATGTGGTGCAGCCCAACTGGGGAAGTACCTCCACCTTACAGAAGACCGCAGCCATAATAGCACCACTGCTTTGTAGTGTTGCTATATTATTGCATGCTATGTAGCATGTGGTGTTGTGTTCCGTGGGTCGATCACGTAACTTTCCGTACGCGCGTTAGGTAGATTTAAACGTCATTTTTGAAGCTTAAATCTATCCCCTTATGTCATTTTTTTGGCATCCGACCCTAGACGGTGAGTGATCTGTACTGAATGAACGACTGAATGGAAATCCCATACTAAAACGAGGAATTCAAGAAATTATTTGCAACACGTAACTTTTTGACGGATAAATTGTACGATGAATCATGTCAATTACTGACTGACAAAGTCATCATATCTGTCATGTCAAAAGAATCAAACAAATTGTAAACAAAGATTATCGTTATAATACATTAATTTTAAAGTGATATATTTCAAATTGAAGTGTTATTTGAAATGCCGCCGAAATACTCGATGAAGTACAAAAGTACCTACAGAATATCAGAAGCATTAAGCAAACAATGAAAAGTAAGAAGTGGTAAATGTCATATGGTATTTACTCACATTTGTTATTGATCTCACTTAATTTGCTGTGTTATGTGCTTCGTTTCAGATAAAGCAGATCTCTAAGATGATCATGCGATGCTGAGCATCAACGATAAGGAGAGAAAGAATTTAAAAGCTGTACCGACGGAAAGAAATGTTGGCGGTGCCGATGTACAATTGTACATGATTCAAATACAAATAGGGTGCACTACAGAAACATGCACCCAGAAACATGTATGTTTTCATATGCGCGCCCTACACGTCGGTACGTTTGACGCCATGTGCGTTGCTTCATACATGGATGTCGATCACAGAATAATTTACTTATTCTGTGATGTCGATGTAGGATAAGTAGGCACTCATGAGGTAAGGGCTCGGCCATTCACAATCGCACGACACTCTGTCACCGTGATATGGTGCGGCGCGGCGCCGTAGGAGCTATCGTGGCAGCGCCGTACCGAGTAAAAGCTCACAGTCATCATGTTCCTAGCGTTATTCCCGGTTGTGCCCTAAAGGAGTCCGGGGTCCGCTTTGACACCTAATCCCGAGTAAAAGCTCACAGTATTATACTCGTATTCTACGGTGCCGCAACGTCAGTTGATTCGATGCTGTGTGTGTGTGTACCATTGGCAATGTGATATTTTGCTTAGTGTTGGTACCACGTGACACCGTGCATCTACATAATACGGTACCGTAGAAAAGACGTTGCCACTTCGTGAAAAATATAAACACACAGCGCAGCAACATGCGTTTCCACGGGGTGCCAATCTGCGCCATTTCACGTTGACGAAGCCGTGTCGTGAACATGGACCTAGCTAGCCCTAAACTGCAATTAATTTATTATACTTAGAGTTCCATAGCCTGCCGCATTAAAATATTGCCTGATTTAACATATAATTTCTTTATTTCTTAAATATCATATTGGCTTAAACTCAGTTTCAAATGAATACCACAAATGTAGGCACCTTCTTCGGTGTAGTTAGCAGTAAGTTAGTAGTTTGTCGCTGATGGCCTGCCTCACAAGAGGCTGAACACCGCGTGTATACAAGACATTAGTTGAATTGGCCGAATTGCATCAAAGTACCTAGTCCATTCAAAAAGTAACTCTACCGTCCAAGGTTCCAATTCCATTGACAGTTTTATAAACATACAGTGGGCCACATTAAATAATGTCAACCATACCGTATACCTACCGTGTCGTGAACTGCCATACCATACGAAGTTGTGAAATGGGTGATGGTGACAAGGTGCTAAGGTGTGCAGCTACTTATGAGTTCGACTGTACAACAGCCAGTGGCGCAGTTTCCGTTTGTCTACCTTTCTCAAAATCTCCTTAAACTGCTGGTGGTCTATATTGTAGTAATAAATGTAAGTACCTATCAAATCAAAGTTAAACACTCGTGCAACAATGTGTATTGCTTTCGGTTTTAGGTGATCCGGAAAATCTGCAACAACGTGGATGATGCTTCTGCTTTTAACTACTTTTCTGGCAGAAAGGTCTTTTATGGTTTTTCCGACGATCAAAAAAGTGGCAATAGTCATCGCGATTATGGCTTGTTGTCTACACATCGTGTTCATTTAGTGACTGTCGTCTTTTTAAGATACAACTTAGTTCTATATTTTTGCTAAAATAACCAGTATCGGAATTTGCATTAAATCAAAGTAGTTGGGTCCATATTCAACGTCATCACGGCGTATTTTCGTCATTATTATCTCAGCAAATATTATCAAAATAAATGATTATTAGAATTTGCTTTGGTTAAAAACGTATAAAGACACAGGCTTTGAGTTTTATTTCATAAAAAATCTTGTGTTTTGTCAATCTTTTACGGCGATAATCATGAGGTGATAATACCTAATGACCTTGAGCGTTTCAAACCACCGGAGATTAAGGAGATTTACCTATCCAGTTGCTGTAAGTTCAAATATCATGAAACTTTTTCAAGCACTAAGGTAAGGTCATATATCTAATTAAAGATGTATTGCCTACGATGTGTACCTATTTTATGGCTTCATACCTAAAAGCTGTATTACTTTTATCACTAAAGCGCAAAATTATTGAAAAGTAAGCCTAAGTTAACTTATTTATTCTAAGAGTACGCGTAGTAAGAAGTCGAAAATAGGAGAGGAGTGTCCGAGAGAATTTGGCATCTTACCAAAAATCAAACGACTTTTTCATTGATGTGGGCCCAACATTTAAAATTATACTACCCATCATTTTGTCTATGGACACCTGAATAAGATGGAAATACAGCATGCTCCCTCTAATGCATAATCAGAGGCGTATTTAAAGATTTGGCGCCCCGGGCCAGTAAGTTTTGCCGCCCCGGGCCAGTAAGTTTTGGTGGCTCGCGCCACCCCTCGGAGCGGCTCGGGCCGCCCCTCGGAGCCTGCCGCCGCGGGCCATGGCCCCCTTGACTCTAGGGTAAATACGACCCTGTGCATAATATTTATAAATCCATCAAAAAGTTCGAACGTAGTCGTTGTGTATCATTTGCTAGATTAAACCAAAGAGGTCTTGTAAAGAAAACAGACAATGAGTCATTGAAAACAAAGCATAATCACAGTCGTTGACAGTTTGAAAAGTCAACTAAGTCAGGAAAAAATTGGAAGATTTTTAATGTAAATATAAAGATAAAAACCGATGTAGTTACAATAGGGGTGTAGACTTAAAATTGATTATTACTTCAAAAGAAAGAAGGCAAAAAATTATGCCTGGTGACGAAAATCCCATTCAAATATCTCAAAAAATTACGAAGCTACAACCGTTGCTTTCTAGAGAGAGAAAACGCTAGGGGTAAGTACTTATAGTTAAGTACCTATAACTAAATATGTCATATTATGATACTCAGCATTACGTTATTTGGCTATTCGACTGTTTCATAATATCTCGAGCTTATCGAATTCATTTTACTCGGCTTTATTAAGCGGTCTTCCTTGACTTTGCTGCGGTGAGCGGAGCGACAGTTTTCACTTTGTATACAAGTAGGTAGCTAATAATCATCATCATAATATCATGGTACCATCACGCTGATCTGATGATGATTCATCATAACCATGGCCTGGTGTTGTCTGTGACTTTACTATGTAATGCTATTATCCTGTTCTGAGACTTCACTCTTACTCCCTTGCTGGGCAGTGGGCACAGAACTCCTCTCATGGTCCTCATGGATTAGTAGGAATGGACAACGTATAGTCCCCATGCTAGCCCGTGCCATGCCCGACCTTTGAATGTCATCGCAAATGTACGCTGAAATTTATCTTTCACCGAAATGCTAAATATATTATTCCGTATACACCTAAGTTCTGCATAACGCATTAGTATGAGACAGGATCACAGGATTTAAACTTTCAGTATGATTAATTGCATTCTAAGGTATCTGCGGTCAGCTTACGATATGAGCTAATGTTTTTGGCGTAGGCACTCGTTAGGGTTCCGTACTCAAAGAGTAAAACGGGACCCTATTACCGCCTAGACTCCGCTGTCCGTCCGTCTGTCTGTCACCAGGCTGTATCTCACTGATACCGTGATAGTTCCAGTTGAAATTTTCACAGATGATGTATTTCAGTTGCCGCTATAACAACAAATAATAAAAACAGAAAAAAATAAATACTTTTATTGATAATGGTATGGAACCCTTCGTGCCCGAGTCCAACTCGCACTTGGCCGGTTTTTATTAGAGTCGTGTCTGGCCCCTTGCCGGCTAAATGGTTACCGGGTATATGAAAATAATCATGGCAGTTGAACATATAATGCATTTAACACGAAAACTATCACAGAGAAGTAGGCATAACTAGTTAACGAGTAATAGACGACCATATTAAAATATATTGAAAACGGGTCACTCGCGTATTTTAGGTCGAGTTTAGCTGTATGTCTGTCTGTCTGTCCGTCTGTCCGTCTGTCCGTCTGTACGTCTGTCCGTCTGTCCGTCTGTCCGTCTGTCCGTCTGTATGTCTGTATGTCCGTCCGTCCGTCCGTCCGTCCGTCCGTCCGTCCGGCCGTCCGTCCGTCCGTCCGTCCGTCCGTCCTGTCCGTGCGTCTTACCTGCGGTTCGCGTGATAAATAATTCCGCCTCTGATGTAATAATCAACATAGCTCACTTGTATCACAATGTACTATTATAGATAATGGTACGGAACCCTTCGTGCGCGAGTCCAACTCGCACTTGGCCGGTTTTTTTTCTTCAAACGACTGCCATCAGACCCTACAATTTTGAAATATGGACGCTTGCCACTACAAAAGAATCACAAGTGCGCTGCCGACTCTTTATTGATTTGAGGATTCATTGTGTTGATAGCTAGATTAGCTCGAGACATGCAGGTGTCCTTGGAAAACAGCGCATCCACGGATGTTTTGGCTAAATCACCACCAGAAAGACAACATCAAATACCCACAAAGCAAGTAGGGGTATTATTATGGTTGCGGTCTTCTGTAAGGTGAAGGTGTTTAATTCACCTGTTGGACTGCTCCAAATATAAGCCAAATAACATATATATTATATAGTACACTTATACTTATTATGATGACAAAGAGTATACTTTAGGGGTGGCCTGATAAAAAACATCATCAAGATCTGAAGACTGAAACCATGGATAATCAATGAAACTAGTATATATAGCGATGTAGGTATACTCATATTATCGAAGCAATTTGGGTATATGTAAACAAGCATTTTCTTTGTAGCTTACTAAAATGTCTAGTATTCTTCAAGTGTGTGTTACTTAAGGGATGGCAATTTAGGTATCAATAACTCATATAGCGATTTGGGTATTTCCTAAAGCAAGTTATGTATTTATTCTCAAATTTTCAAATTAAGAGAAGTGGAACTGCCTGAAATGACCACAGATATCCTATGAAATTTCTCAATGAAACGTCATCATCATCATCATATCAGCCGAAAGACTTCCACTGCTGGACATAGGCCACCCCCAAAGAGTGCCAAAATGACCGGTCCTGCGCCACCCGCATCCAGCGGACTCCCGCGACCTTTACCAGAAAAATAAAATCAATGAATAGTTTTAGGTATTTCACAATGTTGACATTTTGTTGAAGTAGCAAGTACTCGTACTTAATATCGATGTCAGATTTAAATATGAAAATTGGACTAATGGCTCATGGACTATTGTCACCGTCACCACCCAACCCTGGAGTTGTTTGTGACTTCATGCTACTTCCCACGACTCGTCGAAGCAATTATTGCGATTTAGGTATACTCAATTACTCATAATAGCGGTATTTGGGTATTTTCTAAAGCAAATTATGTATTTAATCTCGTGAGTTACAAATGTATAGAGGTGGAACTGCCATAAATAAATACAGAGATCATATGAAACTCCTCTTTGAAAAGTTGGTATTCCACAGTATTGACATTTCGTTGAAGTAGCAACTGCTTAATGTCTTGAGAATACAAAACTTATGTTAGATTTAAAGATGAAGATTTGACTCATGGCTCATATACTATTGTCACCACCCTGCTCTGGAGCTGTTTGTAACTTCCTGCTACTTCCCACGGTTGGGCACTTTAACTGCTACCATGGATGAGTGGTGATATTAATCTTTGAATTTCTTCGCAGATGCAGGCAGGTTACTTTACGTTGTTAGCCTTCACCGAAATGCTAAAGATATTCCAAAATAACAAAGGATTGATGCCCACAACATGCATCTGTAAGTGACGGACACCAAGTTATATACATCTTTGGTCAGAGTAATACTTTCACTGTCCCACAGAACTAACATAAAATCATCGTCATCATATTCAAAACCAAAGAATATGCCACTGGGGACTAACCTCTATTCATGTATTAGATCGATATAAATACTTGTATTCTCTCGTCTCCAAACCACCTTTACAGTACAGGTCTTCAAATTCATGTTCAATTTATTCATAAAGCCAATTTACATGTTATCAAGCACAGTCAGAGACCTACACACACTCTTAATTTCTTAATAATAAAGTCGTGTGCAGGTCATTTTGAACACCCGGCCCGCTTAGCTATTTCTGCTGCTGACTGTACTTAAATAAAAATAAAAATTACACATTATGGATTATTCTTCTCTGATTCATGGCAGGGCACTATTTATCCCAATGCATGCCCAGCTTTAAATTTCTAGTAGGTTTCTTTACGATGTTATCGTCTACATACATACAAACATACATACAATCAAGCCTTTATCCCTAAAAGGGGTAGGCAGAGCACATGCAAATTGTTTTCCAGTGCTACTTTTAGCATAAATGTGGGTATAAAATATCGACAAACTGTGATACCGAAGTGATAGGTTGCTAGCCCATCGCCCACAACACACTTCAACCCTGTTCCCTTAGTCGACTCTTACGACACTCACGGGAAATAAGGGGGTGGAGCTATTCTAACCCGACACCACACGGGAATTCCCGTGTGTTATCTTTTATTTATGTTCAACTAATACTATACTTCCGAGAGCTGCATTATATTAGTACACGCTTACGATTTGAAGCAACAATATCCATTTGAAATTGACACACCACCAATAGAGCAAGTAGTGGTATTATTACGGCTGCTATCTCCTGTAAGGTCTTGACTTCTGGAAGGTCGTAACTGGTGGAGGCCGTGCTTCCTCAGTTGGGCTGCTCCAAATATTAATGAGCGAGATGACATTCCGCTGTGCCCTTACTCTCTCAAACCCGAGTAGATATAAACATAGCATAGTAACCATATTTTATCGTAACGACCCTTTTTTAACCAACTTCAAAAAAAAGGAGGAGGTTCTCAATTTGGTTGTATTTTTTTTTGAATTTTTTAAGTGTGTTACCTCAGAACTCCGTCATTTATAAACCAATTCGTACCATTCTTTTTTTAATTGAAAGTATATGCTTCCAGGTTGGTCCCATTGTTTTCAAAACTCTAGTTGAATGATGGGAACCATGAGGAATTGAGGGAACTCCTCAAATATATAAGGCACGCGTGTAGTAATCTCGGTGTTTTCTATTATAACTCGTGTATACGGAAATCATAAATTTGGTGAAGTGGAAGCGATGATGAAGACCACAGATGGCTTGTGGCACTTGTCAATGATGTACTTCAAACTATAAAAGTACGTCATCGATTCCGATATCATTCCGTTGATATAGCAAACAAAGAAGTGCCAAAGGTGATTCTGAGATCCTTGAGGAATTGACGGAAGTCCTCAAATATTATCGGGCCACATACAGCGATTTGGTTATTTTCTCTAATAATCAACGTATTTGCTCTCAGAAATCAGTTCATGTGGTAAATTGGAAAATAAATGTGGAAATGTTCATGTGGCTTGGCGGAGTACTGAATTGAAATCGGTTAAAACTTTGTTTTTAAAGTAAATTATCTATAAGTTGATATCAACTAGCGCTTCTTGAAATAAAAGGAACAAACTGAAATTTACATACGGCACTTTCAGGCAGAAAATAATAACATGACGATGAAACATGGTCTGCAGCAACGACGTTCATGTGATGCGAGGAGCATTGTACTCCGAATTAATGTAACACTATCTGTCGCAGTTGAAAAATATACATAGATAGTTAAAGCTGCTTTATATGGTAATCATTTATCTAAGTATTTCCATAATAGTATGCAGGTATAGTCAATGCGGCTTACTTTGAATGCTCAGAATATGTCTTTATCGGTACTTAACTTACAGTAATTATAAATAAATAAATAAATAAATAAATAAATATTACGGGACAATCTTACACAAATCAACCTAGGCCCACGGTAAGCTCAATAAGGCTTGTGTTGTGGGTACTAGGCGACGATATATATAATAGATAAATACATATAGATAACATATATATTTATCTATTATATACATATACATATATAACATCCATAACTCAGGAACAAATATTCGTGATAAACACACAAATAAATGCCCTGACCGGGATTCGAACCCGGGACCTCCAGCTTCGTAGGCAGAGTCACTACCAACTGGGCTACGGAGGCCGTTAAAACTACTACTAATATCTACTAATAGCTACTTCGAATAAGCCGCTTGACTGATGTAAACTCATTAAAAACTATTTAGTGAGTCTGTGACCTGTAGAATCGCGAGCCTGTCTTTTTTTCATTTTACAAGCTTTTATTTATTTAACTTGACCTGTTCGTTTGTCAGTGTGGAACAAATCTTTCAACCTCTACCGATTGAGCTGAAATTTTGGGAATAAGCAAAGTTTGGATGATGATTCAATATTATGGTACCATCGCGCTGATCTGATGATGGAGACAGAATGTGGCCATGGGAATTCAGTACCATAGCGGGGTAACCCCGTTGAGTTTGGGCTCCTTAGAATCGTCTATAATTGAGTAGTAAATAACGATATACAAAAAAATACAGTTTGCAATAAAAGCTTCTATCAAAAATGTTTTTTTCATATAAACTTATTCTCTTACTAGCTGTTGCCCGTGACTTCGTCCGCGTAGAACTTTTTATCGTCTTAGAATATGATTTCTCTCAATACAAAATTTGAACCCTCTTTTAGGGGATAATTAAAAAAAAAGTTGATGTTCATTTTCTAGTTTGTGAACAAACAGTCTAAAACCAAAGTTAAAAATCTCATACTTTAAAAATGCCTTGAAATACTCAAACTTTGAACCAATTTTAACACTCTTAGGGGATGAATTTGGAAAAACTCTGAAATCAGTTTTGTAGTCTTTTAACGTACAGAATAAGACCGAAGTTAAAAATCTCTTACTCACACTTTAAAATTTTATTGCTCGCCATTTAAAATTTGAACCCCCTTTTAAACCCCCTTAGAGGTTGAATTTTTCTAATCGCTGAAAGAACTTTTTTCGTAAACTTTTAAGTCTCTAGCTCAAAAAAAGTGTTGCCCATACAAAGCTTTCTTAACCCCCTTAGGGGTGGAATTTTCTAAAACTCTGAAAGTACTTTATTATTAATTTTAATAAGTAACATTTTGAATAGTTTTTAATTCTAGTAAAAAAAAAAAGTTTTTCCCACACAACACTGGCTACCCTTCTTAAGGATCTTAAGGATCCCCTTAGGGATGGAGTTTTCTAAAACGCTGAAAGTTCTTTTTTAGTATTCTAATAAGTAATCTTTTTGCAAAGTTTTAAGTCTAACTCAAAAAAAAAGTGTTGCCCATGCAAAGCTTGCTCTCCTTTTTAACCCTATTAGGGGTGGAATTTTCTAAAACGATTTGTGTTCTTTTTTTGTATTTTAATAAGTAATCTTTTTTAACCCCCTTAGGGAATGATTTTTGTAAAACGCCGAATGTAGTATTTTTCATGTTCTAATAAGTAATTTTTCGATAAAATTTTAAGTCTCTATTAAAAAAAAATATGTTTTTCCCATACAAACTTTGCACCCTATTTTACCCCCTTAGGGGTGAAATTTTCCAAAACGCTGAAAGTACTTTCTTTGTATTTAAATAATCTTTCTACAAAGTTTTAGGACTCTAGCTAAAAAAAATTGTTTCCCACATACAAACTTTGCACCCCTATTTTAGCCCCCTATTTTTAGGGTTAGAGTTTTCTAAAACGCTGAAAGTACTTTATTTGTATTCTGATGGCTAATCTTTCTACGAAGTTTTAAGTCTCTATTTAAAAAAAATATTGTTTCCCCCATACAAAATTTGCACCCCTATTTTACCCCCTTAGGGGTAGGTTTTTTTAAAACACTGAATCTAGGTACTTTATTTGTATTCTAATGAATAATTTCTCTACAAAGTTTAAAGTCTCTATTTAAAAAAAAGTAGTTTTTCCCATACAAACTTTGCACTCTATTTTACCCCTTTAGGGGTAGAATTTTCTAAAACCCTGAAAGCACTTTATTTGTATTCTAATGACTGATCTTTCTACAAAGTTTTAAGTCTCTATTTAAAAAAAAAATGTTTCCCCCATACAAACCTTGCACCCCTATTTTACCCCCGTAGGGGTGGAATTTTCCAAAACGCTGAAAGTGTTTCATTTGTATTCTAATAACTAATTTTTCTACAAAGTTTAAGTCTCTAGCTCAAAAAAAAAAGGTTCTCCCATACAAACTTTGCACACCTATTTTACCCCCTTAGGGGTAGAATTTTCAAAAATCCCTTTTTATCCCTAGCCCACGTTATAAAAGCAACATACTGTGCAAAAATCAACTCTCTAAGATTAGTAGTTTCGGCTGTGCGTTGATGAGTTAGTGAGTGAGTGAGTGAGTGAATAAGTCAGTCAGGACATAGGCATTTATTATGTATAGATAGATAGAAGATAATGAAACTCCCATTCAAATATCTCAAAAAATTATGAAGCTACATCCGTTTTAATGTCGCTTGTTAGAGTGAGAAAACGATGAGGGACTGTGACGGCAATATCCTCGAGCGTCATAGTAAAAAACAATCGTTTCATATGAAGGTGCGTTTTGCGGAAAAGGGACAGAACATACCCCCTCTTAAAACTTTGGACTCTTATAACTTAGTCATTACCTATATAACCTCTTGCTTTGTTTTCTCCATTTGACTATATTTATTTTAAATTCTTTTTCGAGAAAATACATTATGATTATTTACCATATTTTCGATTCCTGAGCTATAACCACGAACTTCGGAATTCGAAAATATTCGGATATCTCTATCTCTATCGCACTAACCACACTCGAGTGACAGGGATGCAAATATATGAACATTGAGTATCGGTTTTCGTGGTAGCGCCGCAGGTACTTTGGCTGAATGCGCCGAGCGCGTGCCATTGTCATTCAAAAAAAACAAATTCGTGTTAATTATATTGTTCAAATTTGTTGATTTCATTTATTGAAATTACGACATAAAACGACATTTGCGCATATAAGTTCTCATATCAGAATCGAATATTTTTTTATCGTTTATATTTTAGCATTTGTCTCGTAAAGGTCTATCGTAGACGGGATTTAAATTATTAATAAGTGAAAGGCAAAGCAATTCCGCCATTTTGACGAAAATTTGACGGTTCTTATAGCTGACAGTTGGAGCAGCGTTTGATTTCAATAAAAATAAATGAAAAATTAAATGAAGTCGTATATTTCGGAAAATTAATTAACTGTCGCAGTCGGATAAAAACTATCCTAAGTTGCAGCTAGAATAATAATGTACCTATATAAAATGTTTCATATTTTTCCGTTCATGGGATGCTGAGAACATTCGAACCGCGCAAAGCTTAGTTTCAAACTGGCTGATTCTTTTTTTAATTTAGAGATTTATTATAAGTGGAGATTACAAGCTTCTGTTTAACATGAGTTGCCGTTTGTTAGTTACTGTGCGACAAATCTTGCGACTGAATTTGGAACCAGTTATCGTAATCCGATTGAGCTGAAATTTTAGGTATGAGTATAGTTTGGATGACAATCAATCCAATATTTAATTATGGTACCATCGAACTGATCTGATGATGAAGACAGAATGTGGCCATTGGAATTCAGTACCTAGGTACTTAACCGACGTAACCCTGTTGAGTGTGGGCTCGTTAGAATTGTCTCAATGAGTAGTTGATGACAAAGCGGAAATAATTTACAGGGATGTTAATGTGCCAAAAAGACAAAATGCTGTTACGGCCTTACCCACAGGCTGGCTCCCTCGGCTAGGTATATTATACCTAGATCTGATATTTTATCTAATGAAAAATACCGCGATTCACAGATTTTAAAATTTCGATATTTTAGAAATATTCACGCGACTTTTTGTAGCGATACAAATGCGCGTATCACGAACGCGTGAATGTCGCAAGATACTATCCGTAGCGATAGATCACCTGTCAAAATCACCTTTATCGTCACTGTCTCGCGTTTGCTACCCTTTAGAAAGTCGCTAAGTGCAACCACTCTTAGGTATAAAAACCATCTGTCACTATACCCACAGTTGAAGTGAAACGCATGTGTACGCATGTTTAATCCTCGAGTTAAATGAATACGGCCAATAGTAATTAACTAAGTACCTACTATTGTAAGTAACTATAATATTAAATTAGCTAAAATAGAACTGCACCCCTGTAAAAAAATATATATTTAATTGGTTAAAGAGCGAATACAGCGGCAGATAAACCTTTACGGCTTTGTCCGCTGTACAAATGTTTTCTTTTGTATTGTTTTTTGTAGTAAATAAATGAAAAAAAAAAAAAAAACACCAAAGCAAACCATGGTTGTTGAGGCACTCCACACGCCATCGGCACTAGCTCAACGCACAGCGATTGCCATAATACAGAAACGCTTCTTTTTTGGTTAATGGTTATTAATTACAGCAAGGAGCTACACGGGCGGTTCTACAAGACCCTCACAGACCTGCTCGCATCGGTGAACTGGCTACGTTTCGAGGATCTCTTCGGGGAAACCGAAGTTTTTGTCTATGCAATAGCGGAAGAAGTTACCATGACGTACAACTACCGGAAATATATCCTGAAGGACAGTACGGTCGATATCTGTCTGGCATGCCACCGTCCCGGGGAGTCACTCAACTCAGCCATATTATGTCCGGTTATGGCCATCCTGCTTACGACGAGTACTTGGACAAGCATAATCTTGTAGCCAGGATTATTCACCAGCAATTTGCTCTGCTAAACGGTCTTGTTGACTTCGAAAGCCCTGACTATAAGTACATCCTGTTCCAGTTCTCGAAAATGATCGTGCCACGCTCTATTTGGATCAATCCGTCATCACAGACATGACTATTCTAGCTAATATGCCTGGTACCGTGATGACAGATCGATCAAAACGCCAGCCAGTACTCGACGACATCACCAGCCCCCATGACGATATATATTTATCTATTATATACATATACATATATAACATCCATAACTCAGGAACAAATATTCGTGATAAACACACAAATAAATGCCCTGACCGGGATTCGAACCCGGGACCTCCAGCTTCGTAGGCAGAGTCACTACCAACTGGGCTACGGAGGCCGTTAAAACTACTACTAATATCTACTAATAGCTACTTCGAATAAGCCGCTTGACTGATGTAAACTCATTAAAAACTATTTAGTGAGTCTGTGACCTGTAGAATCGCGAGCCTGTCTTTTTTTCATTTTACAAGCTTTTATTTATTTAACTTGACCTGTTCGTTTGTCAGTGTGGAACAAATCTTTCAACCTCTACCGATTGAGCTGAAATTTTGGGAATAAGCAAAGTTTGGATGATGATTCAATATTATGGTACCATCGCGCTGATCTGATGATGGAGACAGAATGTGGCCATGGGAATTCAGTACCATAGCGGGGTAACCCCGTTGAGTTTGGGCTCCTTAGAATCGTCTATAATTGAGTAGTAAATAACGATATACAAAAAAATACAGTTTGCAATAAAAGCTTCTATCAAAAATGTTTTTTTCATATAAACTTATTCTCTTACTAGCTGTTGCCCGTGACTTCGTCCGCGTAGAACTTTTTATCGTCTTAGAATATGATTTCTCTCAATACAAAATTTGAACCCTCTTTTAGGGGATAATTAAAAAAAAAGTTGATGTTCATTTTCTAGTTTGTGAACAAACAGTCTAAAACCAAAGTTAAAAATCTCATACTTTAAAAATGCCTTGAAATACTCAAACTTTGAACCAATTTTAACACTCTTAGGGGATGAATTTGGAAAAACTCTGAAATCAGTTTTGTAGTCTTTTAACGTACAGAATAAGACCGAAGTTAAAAATCTCTTACTCACACTTTAAAATTTTATTGCTCGCCATTTAAAATTTGAACCCCCTTTTAAACCCCCTTAGAGGTTGAATTTTTCTAATCGCTGAAAGAACTTTTTTCGTAAACTTTTAAGTCTCTAGCTCAAAAAAAGTGTTGCCCATACAAAGCTTTCTTAACCCCCTTAGGGGTGGAATTTTCTAAAACTCTGAAAGTACTTTATTATTAATTTTAATAAGTAACATTTTGAATAGTTTTTAATTCTAGTAAAAAAAAAAAGTTTTTCCCACACAACACTGGCTACCCTTCTTAAGGATCTTAAGGATCCCCTTAGGGATGGAGTTTTCTAAAACGCTGAAAGTTCTTTTTTAGTATTCTAATAAGTAATCTTTTTGCAAAGTTTTAAGTCTAACTCAAAAAAAAAGTGTTGCCCATGCAAAGCTTGCTCTCCTTTTTAACCCTATTAGGGGTGGAATTTTCTAAAACGATTTGTGTTCTTTTTTTGTATTTTAATAAGTAATCTTTTTTAACCCCCTTAGGGAATGATTTTTGTAAAACGCCGAATGTAGTATTTTTCATGTTCTAATAAGTAATTTTTCGATAAAATTTTAAGTCTCTATTAAAAAAAAATATGTTTTTCCCATACAAACTTTGCACCCTATTTTACCCCCTTAGGGGTGAAATTTTCCAAAACGCTGAAAGTACTTTCTTTGTATTTAAATAATCTTTCTACAAAGTTTTAGGACTCTAGCTAAAAAAAATTGTTTCCCACATACAAACTTTGCACCCCTATTTTAGCCCCCTATTTTTAGGGTTAGAGTTTTCTAAAACGCTGAAAGTACTTTATTTGTATTCTGATGGCTAATCTTTCTACGAAGTTTTAAGTCTCTATTTAAAAAAAATATTGTTTCCCCCATACAAAATTTGCACCCCTATTTTACCCCCTTAGGGGTAGGTTTTTTTAAAACACTGAATCTAGGTACTTTATTTGTATTCTAATGAATAATTTCTCTACAAAGTTTAAAGTCTCTATTTAAAAAAAAGTAGTTTTTCCCATACAAACTTTGCACTCTATTTTACCCCTTTAGGGGTAGAATTTTCTAAAACCCTGAAAGCACTTTATTTGTATTCTAATGACTGATCTTTCTACAAAGTTTTAAGTCTCTATTTAAAAAAAAAATGTTTCCCCCATACAAACCTTGCACCCCTATTTTACCCCCGTAGGGGTGGAATTTTCCAAAACGCTGAAAGTGTTTCATTTGTATTCTAATAACTAATTTTTCTACAAAGTTTAAGTCTCTAGCTCAAAAAAAAAAGGTTCTCCCATACAAACTTTGCACACCTATTTTACCCCCTTAGGGGTAGAATTTTCAAAAATCCCTTTTTATCCCTAGCCCACGTTATAAAAGCAACATACTGTGCAAAAATCAACTCTCTAAGATTAGTAGTTTCGGCTGTGCGTTGATGAGTTAGTGAGTGAGTGAGTGAGTGAATAAGTCAGTCAGGACATAGGCATTTATTATGTATAGATAGATAGAAGATAATGAAACTCCCATTCAAATATCTCAAAAAATTATGAAGCTACATCCGTTTTAATGTCGCTTGTTAGAGTGAGAAAACGATGAGGGACTGTGACGGCAATATCCTCGAGCGTCATAGTAAAAAACAATCGTTTCATATGAAGGTGCGTTTTGCGGAAAAGGGACAGAACATACCCCCTCTTAAAACTTTGGACTCTTATAACTTAGTCATTACCTATATAACCTCTTGCTTTGTTTTCTCCATTTGACTATATTTATTTTAAATTCTTTTTCGAGAAAATACATTATGATTATTTACCATATTTTCGATTCCTGAGCTATAACCACGAACTTCGGAATTCGAAAATATTCGGATATCTCTATCTCTATCGCACTAACCACACTCGAGTGACAGGGATGCAAATATATGAACATTGAGTATCGGTTTTCGTGGTAGCGCCGCAGGTACTTTGGCTGAATGCGCCGAGCGCGTGCCATTGTCATTCAAAAAAAACAAATTCGTGTTAATTATATTGTTCAAATTTGTTGATTTCATTTATTGAAATTACGACATAAAACGACATTTGCGCATATAAGTTCTCATATCAGAATCGAATATTTTTTTATCGTTTATATTTTAGCATTTGTCTCGTAAAGGTCTATCGTAGACGGGATTTAAATTATTAATAAGTGAAAGGCAAAGCAATTCCGCCATTTTGACGAAAATTTGACGGTTCTTATAGCTGACAGTTGGAGCAGCGTTTGATTTCAATAAAAATAAATGAAAAATTAAATGAAGTCGTATATTTCGGAAAATTAATTAACTGTCGCAGTCGGATAAAAACTATCCTAAGTTGCAGCTAGAATAATAATGTACCTATATAAAATGTTTCATATTTTTCCGTTCATGGGATGCTGAGAACATTCGAACCGCGCAAAGCTTAGTTTCAAACTGGCTGATTCTTTTTTTAATTTAGAGATTTATTATAAGTGGAGATTACAAGCTTCTGTTTAACATGAGTTGCCGTTTGTTAGTTACTGTGCGACAAATCTTGCGACTGAATTTGGAACCAGTTATCGTAATCCGATTGAGCTGAAATTTTAGGTATGAGTATAGTTTGGATGACAATCAATCCAATATTTAATTATGGTACCATCGAACTGATCTGATGATGAAGACAGAATGTGGCCATTGGAATTCAGTACCTAGGTACTTAACCGACGTAACCCTGTTGAGTGTGGGCTCGTTAGAATTGTCTCAATGAGTAGTTGATGACAAAGCGGAAATAATTTACAGGGATGTTAATGTGCCAAAAAGACAAAATGCTGTTACGGCCTTACCCACAGGCTGGCTCCCTCGGCTAGGTATATTATACCTAGATCTGATATTTTATCTAATGAAAAATACCGCGATTCACAGATTTTAAAATTTCGATATTTTAGAAATATTCACGCGACTTTTTGTAGCGATACAAATGCGCGTATCACGAACGCGTGAATGTCGCAAGATACTATCCGTAGCGATAGATCACCTGTCAAAATCACCTTTATCGTCACTGTCTCGCGTTTGCTACCCTTTAGAAAGTCGCTAAGTGCAACCACTCTTAGGTATAAAAACCATCTGTCACTATACCCACAGTTGAAGTGAAACGCATGTGTACGCATGTTTAATCCTCGAGTTAAATGAATACGGCCAATAGTAATTAACTAAGTACCTACTATTGTAAGTAACTATAATATTAAATTAGCTAAAATAGAACTGCACCCCTGTAAAAAAATATATATTTAATTGGTTAAAGAGCGAATACAGCGGCAGATAAACCTTTACGGCTTTGTCCGCTGTACAAATGTTTTCTTTTGTATTGTTTTTTGTAGTAAATAAATGAAAAAAAAAAAAAAAACACCAAAGCAAACCATGGTTGTTGAGGCACTCCACACGCCATCGGCACTAGCTCAACGCACAGCGATTGCCATAATACAGAAACGCTTCTTTTTTGGTTAATGGTTATTAATTACAGCAAGGAGCTACACGGGCGGTTCTACAAGACCCTCACAGACCTGCTCGCATCG
Organism: Epinotia brunnichana; assembly: GCA_963854355.1. NCBI lineage: Eukaryota > Metazoa > Arthropoda > Insecta > Lepidoptera > Tortricidae > Epinotia > Epinotia brunnichana. The sequence goes on from OY977949.1 coordinate 25,549,856, forward strand.
GTGAACTGGCTACGTTTCGAGGATCTCTTCGGGGAAACCGAAGTTTTTGTCTATGCAATAGCGGAAGAAGTTACCATGACGTACAACTACCGGAAATATATCCTGAAGGACAGTACGGTCGATATCTGTCTGGCATGCCACCGTCCCGGGGAGTCACTCAACTCAGCCATATTATGTCCGGTTATGGCCATCCTGCTTACGACGAGTACTTGGACAAGCATAATCTTGTAGCCAGGATTATTCACCAGCAATTTGCTCTGCTAAACGGTCTTGTTGACTTCGAAAGCCCTGACTATAAGTACATCCTGTTCCAGTTCTCGAAAATGATCGTGCCACGCTCTATTTGGATCAATCCGTCATCACAGACATGACTATTCTAGCTAATATGCCTGGTACCGTGATGACAGATCGATCAAAACGCCAGCCAGTACTCGACGACATCACCAGCCCCCATGACGACAACCTTGTGAAGGCCGAGAAGGACAAAGCCAGCAAGTACCTAGAGGCAAGTCCTGACTTACGAGGTAACCGCCATGTGGGATGTTGATTCGACGATCATTTTCCCAATTGTCGTTTCGGAAAACGGTTTAATCGCGAAGAGTCTCGACCAACACCTTAAGAAACTCTTGCTAGATGGCTGGGTCAAGGGTTAGATACCTACAGAAGGCGGTACTCCTTGACACTGCGCGGACAGTCAGGAGATTCCTCTGGTTCTCCCTTGTTAGACCTAAAAACTTTAGCCCTAATGTTTCACTAGACCTAATGCATTTTCCTTCGAAACAGTGAACTTTTCGGGTTTACTTTGAATATCATCATATATAAGTTAGGTTTGTCTTGCAATAATCCTATAAAGTTTACTATTTAAGAAAAAAAATGCATTAGATCTAGTGATACATTAGGTCTAATGAAACATTAGGGCTAAAGTTGTTAGGTCTAACAATGGCGAACCGATTCCTCTCTCTACTGCCCTGATAACTAAAAATAAAATCAATAATATTTTTAATTCTAATAAATAAATATAAAAAATAAAAATTAAAAAACTGGAAGCTTAGGCCCCGACTCGCTGCCAGCGGCACCCTTAGCTTTTTATAATGATTTTATGTATTGTATGTATAGTTTTAAGTTTTACTTTTTTATATAATTGTTGTAAAAACCTAACGTAATATGAAAGTTGAATAAAGGAGATATAGTTACCCTCTCTGACCTACGGCGCAACTACGCTGCTCAACTGGTTGAGCGAACGGGAACTTAAATTCCCCATAGCACACCTAGTTGTTTCATGGGGAAAATGTATGTACTCATGACACAATTTGACAGAAAGTTTGATCATTGGGAATTACTGATTTCCCTATGGCACAATTAGTCACCTACGATTGTTCCCCGGCCCAGGCACACAACTTTAATGTTTCAAGCAATTAAGAAAAGATAGGTATATACGATAAATCGGTTTTCATTAAATTTTACTGTAATGTAGTATTTACTTCATTGCACGTAAAAAATCCATAAAGTGGTAGAATAAAATAGAAAAAAAGATAAAGGTAACTGAGTGGTTATTATTTAAACGGCAGATTCTAAAAACGGCAGATATTTGTACAGTTGCCTATAATAAAATACCTCTATTCCATTAAGTTAAACTGGAAGTTCAAACAGTTGAACTAATTAGACAAAAATATTCCCCTTTATTGCTGTAGTACCATTGGATAGTACCATCAATGGAACTAGTGACACACTTGTATATCGCTAGTTCCATCGATGGTACTAAAGACCACAGTTCTTAGTACCATTGTCCGATAATAATAACAGTAGGTACTAGTGACACACTGTTGTTTTCAAGTACCTTTAGGAAAAAAACTTCCTAAACATTTAAAAGTTTTATAATTCCGACACCTCCAAATGCAGTTATTATTTTTGTACTTGGTGTGAAAATAAAACTCATACCCATTGTACAACAATAATTTTCCGCGCCCTCGCACTATAACACTTACAACAGAATCATTCATTATTTCACCGGTTTAATACATTTTATTTACGCACAATTTCTTCCAGTAATACCTACCTATCTGGAAGTTGACACTTTTCAAAGTCAATGAAAGTGGATTGCTTATAATTATCATAGCATAGACTATGATAATATCTAAAACAAAATAGTGGCCAGTTTTTTTCCTAATGGTACTTGAAAACAACAGTGTGTCACTAGTACCTACTGTTATTATTATCGGACAATGGTACTAAAAACTGTATCTCTAGTACCATCGATGGAACTAGCGATATACAAGTGTGTCACTAGTTCCATTTATGGTACTATCCAACGGTACTACAGCAATAAAGGGAAATATTCCAATTATTTCAACTCTTTAATGCAATCATTTCTAATATTTAGAAAATTTAAATAATTCGAATATTGTTGTCTAGTTCAACAACAAAGTTCGAATAAAGTAATAAAGTAAATATATTATTTTACTTCTGACAAAAAACATAGGTATTTCAACCTACTATTAATGCACGGTAAGGAATTAAATTTTATTAGGTATGTTAAATAATGGTCTCCTGGTACTTCGACAGCTTTGACGGACCCCCGCCCCGCGACTTTTTTCCCATTTTCATAACCAGAACCTCCTATTAATATATGGTCTCCTGATACTTTTTTCGGAATAATGATTTTTTATTGTGAAATTCATCTCTTAGTCATGTTTAATGAAAAATAGTGGCACTTGCGAATTTTTAACATACAAGACAACTGGTGCTAAAAAGCGTACAAAATAGTTATTTGTTATACAAGGGGGGAAAGTTGTATTTTACCTGCGAGTGTTCATTTGAAACACGAGCTAGCGAAAGGATTCCATGATTCCATTCAAAAATAGAATCCTGAGCGTAGCGAGTGTTTCAACACACGAGACGTAAAATAACTTTTCACCCGTGTATAACACAAATCTTTTCACCTCACTACAGCAAGGAAAATAAGAAAAAGAGTAAAAAAAAAGTAAAAAAAAACAAAAAAAAATAACAAAAAAAGTTAAATAAAGTTTAAAAATAGTTTTAAAAAAGTAAAAAAAAATAAAAGTAAAAAAAAGTAAAAAAAAAAAAAACAAAAATAAAAGTTAAAAAATTAAAAATAAAAGTTAAACAAAAATATGTCATAAAATATACCTACAAAAAACAAAAATAAACATTTAACGTTCTACGTCATAGTACTTTTAACGTTCTACGTCTACTTTCTTCACATGTGGATAAAAAGCGATTTTCTCAATAGTTAACAAACATACAAAAAGGCCTTTCCGAGCTAGTGAGGTGGAAAGGTATTTAATAAGTTCATATATCACATTACGAGTATGTCCTCTTTTGCAAATGTTTTTAAAACAATAACATGATTGTTAATAACTTTAGTGTGCTATGGGGAATTTAAATTCCCAACGGCTCATCCAGTTGAGCAGCGTATTTGTGCCGTGGGTCAGAGAGGATAGGTACTTACATGAAAATAAATAACAATTCGGCAAATGCAAGACCACGTGGTAATGCATCATCAGAACGTGGGCCCGTGTTTACTTTATTGGATCAGTGTAAAATGTAAAAATCATTCACTTTACGTTATTCCTCCAACTATCGTCATATCTATTTTATTGTAATTCATGAATTAAAATAGTTTTAAATAATTTTTGTTTTTTTTTCGAGCCCCCAGCAGCGCAGCGTTCGTATGTCACGAATAAAAAAAACTACAGGGAGTAGAGAAATAGCAGTGGGACCACGAGAAACAAGTCTCCCTCGTGGTCCCACTGGTGGGTAAATAAGTGGAACCACGAGAAAACTGATAACTATATAAGATTTTTTAATTATGTAGATATTTAATAGTACCTAGGGTGGTAAAACAAAGAATGTCTCAGATCGCAAGTATTTGACGCCCGAGCCGAAGGCAAGGCCGATAAATATGCGATGTGAGGCTTTCTTTATTACCGCCTGTGGCGAGTTCAAAATTTTACGTCTCACCCTAACCAGGAAGTGTGCGGTAATTGCTACTTTATGGCCAGGTATGACGTAAAAAAATACAAAGTGACTCCACCCACTATACCGCTCTAATCCACTGGAGAAATCCATTAATGGATCTGTTTCTAGTTTTTGTTCCACACTAATCCATTATCGCGATGGATTATTTTACATAGCTTTTTTATATTGCGTTCTAATTCATAATCGCGATGGCTCAGCGATTCAACTATTAACTAATTTAATAAAGTAATATAGATATTTTTTTTCGTTACTTAATTAGCTGTTGCGTGGGGCTCCTATTTCTGGGCAGTTTGCCCTTCGAGCATCTGAAGCTACCTAACGAACCTAACATACCCCTACCTAGCGTTATACGCGATCGCAACGCAATTTGAGTTTGTGAATAGAGGTTTTTTTAGGTAGGGCAGATGCCCCGGTTCTGGCTACTGGGCCGGTTTTGGCCACTTTCAACTTTAAATTGAGTGTACTAAGATACCGAAAACTGAATGGCCAATCAGTCTTAAAGCGGCCACAACTGGGGCATCTGCCCTATTAATGGATTAGCGTGAAACTAAAAGTAGAAACAGATCCATTGATGGATTAGAGTGGAACCAAAAGTAGAAACAGATCCTTTTATGGATTTCTCCAGTGGATTAGAGTGGAAAAGAACGACTCCGCATCCCCAAAACTGAAATGCTTTAAGGAAATTTCTACTCTCTTTCTTCGTCGAGGCGCGCGACGCACCTTCGCAGAGAGTTTTGCTAGCCCCCTGTTCGGTGTGTGCTCAAAGCAGACGTCCGGATACACCCTACCGACCCGTGGTCACACAAAGTTGCCACACCGGTTTGACCACGGTATTTTATTAAGATTAATTAGATCACGGGTAATGTTTATTTTAGTCTGACCCTAACCAGCCCGTGGTCAGACCAAGTTGGCACATGAGTAGTTAATTCTCTTTGGTAAAAATATTAAATCTAATGACTTCACAAACATTACCTCATACCTTTCTTTGTGTAAGCGTGGTGTGACTACGGATAAATAATAATATCCGTGATCACACCAGTAGTGTGGCAACTTGGTCTGACCACGGGGCTCTTGGAAGGTCATGTATTGTACCTACTTACGATCCCTGACATAGTCTGGGGCTTCACGACGGTAATAAGCACTAATTGTCTTATTTGAGCGTTTTTGGTCTAAACCTTTGAGAGCATTCGAATACGCCATGGCTACACGCACTATAATCTCAGAACCGTGTAGGTATAGAACCTTTATTAAATAATTTCAAATCTCTCGAAATCTTAATAGGTATTTATACGTTTCAATCGAAAAACAGAGAACTCTTTTATAGTTCTTGCAAATTTCAAGAATATAAATACAAGCTCTAAAAAAAAAATATTATTAAAAAAATATTGAAAATCAACATCCTCTTACCAAACTATTCGATATAAACTATCGATAGAAACTATGCACTACAATGCTCAGATTCCTTGTCATATCAAAGCAATTTCCTTGTGTGTAATGATATGAGAAATACGCTACCAGTTAGTTAAGAATTCCTTGTTTGATATTTATCTATTTATAGTTTTTAACATTGTAGGTACCATCTGCGCGGGTCTTGGCGTCAGTGTGATGTTAGCATTAATTGTCACCACCTTTGCTGCATAGTAGATGTTTGGGTTTAATTTGGAAATTATATTTTATGTGTTGTGGTTAATCAATTAAGTATTTTATTTATACAAAAACTATATATAAACACTATTTGGAATGCAACATTGGTTTTAAATGGTAGTTAAATACTATGAAGGTCTTCCGCCAAAACGTAACTTTGTCTTTGGTTATTTATCAAAATAGTGCGTTTCGTTTATTCCTGCTAATGCAGTTGATATATGTATTTGTTAAAATAATGTGAGTTTATTTATTATCTTGTATTTTTTTTCTAAAATCGTTGCATTAATGACCAAATAAACATTTATTTCAGCAATAACTTTTAAAGACAAACCATTCGTTCAATGGATTTCCTTTGCAATAACAAAACGGCGATACCCATTCACCTAGTGATCTGTACGGTCCCTGAACCGTTTTCGAACGTACGTACGGAGTTACGTGGTGCAAATTTTTGACAAGCGTCGGGTCGGCTCAAAAATGACATTTAAATCTACCTAACGTTCGTAAGAAAAGTTACGTGATCGACCCAGGTGATGAGTAAGGTCGCCAGAGCTCCCTAGGATGCGCTGTGTTGGGAGTGAGGGACCTGCATGTCTCTATCTGCCAACACAGCGAATCCTCAAGTGAATAAAGGGTCGGCAACGCGCTTATGATTCTTCTGGAGTCACAAGTGTCCATAGACAACGGTACCTGCTTAAGCTTGTTTGCCACCGTCGTAGTATTAAAAAAAACTTTTATACAAAATGAAATCCACCATATTTAAGTCGGAAAGTAGTTTCTGTTGCTAGAAATGTTGATAGAGAAAAAATGAAGCGCAGTGACTTTGTATGAAAAAACGTTCTACACGCTCTATTTTTTCCTATTTTTATTTCTAGCTACTTTTATTATAATGTCATGACTTTCTTGTTCTGTAAATGAATCACGATCATGCTCTGTCAAGCTAAGCAAGTCAGTACCTAAGGTACATATCCCAGATCTCGACGTTGCACTAGTATATGACAGGGGCAATTTATGTCAAAGTAACGTGGGTTAAACTCGAATGTAGAAAAATCCTCTTAGTTGGAGTTTAACCCATATTCATCATCATCATCATCATCATATCAGCCGAAAGACGTCCACTGCTGGACATAGGCCTCCCCCAAAGAGTTCCAAAGTGACTGGTCCTGCGCCACCCGCATCCAGCGGACTCCCGCGACCTTTACCAGGTCATCAGTCCACCTTGTGGGAGGCCTACCAACGCCGCGCCTTCCGGTACGTGGTCGCCACTCGAGAACCCATATTGCTTTGACTTAAATAAATATAAACGCATTAAAATCTTGAATATTTGTTAAGGAGCTACGATGCAACAGACAGACACCCACAGACACGTCAAACTCATAACACCCCTCCTTTTGCGTTGTGGGTTAAAAATAGCAATGTTGGTTGTTTTCCAGGAACGGCACATCAGTAATCGAGACGATGGGTGCCAACAATCGATCCTACCAAGTGGTTTACTGAATTCGAGATGCGATTCGTATTGCTCACGTATTCAGTCGCGATGTGTACACTGCGCTTCTGATACGTTAGATGTTACACTTTAAATCTTGAGCAACGTGGTTCAAAACATACTCCAGGCAAAATACGGTTTTGAAATAATGTAAATTGGCTATAACGTGTATAAATTAACACTACAGCAGAGTTCAGTGAATACGCTAGTTGTTTCGTGGTCTGTTTATTTTCAGCAAGTGACAATACAAAAGGAACGTAAACAAACGGTTTCTAAGTATATAAAACCTTAATGTATACAGAAGTAGATTTAATAAGTAATGGTAACAACAGGCGGTCTTATCGCTGGTACCATGTTGAATAAATACAAAAACAAATGCTTGCAAAAAAACCAGCTGCCACGACTTAATCCTAATGTTATTGCTAATGACATTAATCACGGTCTCAAGTGGAAAGGCGCCAGCTAATACTGAATGCACTATAATATCGAACTATCGAACTCCAAAATAAGGGCAGAACTTTACTAAGGCTTCAAAAGTATCGTAAAAAAAGAAGTAAACGCTATCCAAAGCCAGTAACTAAGTAACTCACAAGTAAGTAATTTAAAAATATAAGGTATTAATACATACCATGATATCTTACATAGAGCAAATAAAAGAGAAAATAAACTTTTCATCGTATAGAGAAATAAAAAAATGCAGAATGTAGAATAAGTTGGAAATTACTCCACCGACAAAGCCTAGCTCTTAAATAATAAGAAGAAGAAGAGAAGGTACTAAGCTTATTTGATTTTAGATAAGGTATGTGGTTGCGTGGTTGTATCTTGATAGAATCCTTTGTTGTAATCCTTCCATGCCCGAACGATACATGCATCCGATTATAATATCATTAAATATAAGTTTCTGTCAAAAATTTAATTTTTAGTTCATTGACTGATAAATTGATTGCAAATTTTGACGGACAACTTACATATTTACATACGAACAGGTCAAGTTAATATAAAACTTGTAATAAGACTTAATGTCAAATCAACATTTTCAAGATCCGTATCCACATTACGTCATATGAATCCAAATCCCATGTCATCACACCGTAAATTACAATTACGAAGCGCCATTTGTAAGTAATTCGGCGCGGCTTGTAAAACTTTTATTATTGTGGAAATAAAATTTTGTTTAACGGTGTCGCTGAGTCGGGCGGATGGGCCATTTAATACAGGAATAATGGTCTGAGAGCAACAGACAGACATCGATGCAAAGGACCCGATGTGGTATGCTGTGGATACGGTATCCATCATTCTTCTAACCTTTACGATATCATGTCCCGTGACTTCAAATGAAGCGCGGTGTGCGCCTGGCTACCTAATAAAATGATCGTAGTAATTCGTTTTTGCGGGTCCCTGCCATCTGACCTTCCAATTCCCACGAAGCGGAAAAAAATGATGTTATTGGCTTAACTGTTCGAAATTTTGAGCCGCCCGGAGGATATATGGTTTTGATGATTGCTGTAATAGACAACAATTTGAATTAAAGGTTTAGTGTCTCTAAAAAGCATGGGCTTTCACTGTGGTCACAGCTGAGTGTCTGCTATGTGTGAGTAGTGACCCACTCAGTATAATTGGGTAGGTACTATCGTGAGTAAAAAATATATTTGTTAACTTCACATGATTTGAGGGTATATTATCCGTTGCTTATATATGGGTATATAAGCAACGGATATAGGTATATATAAGGTATATGCCCATATTTATCGTACGAATAAAGCGAGCATTTGTGGGTATTCTATTTTCAATGCAATTGCATTTTAAGGATGTGTACTTACTAGTAACTTGACAAATAAATGTACCTACTAATAATTATTATTCGTTGACTACACGCTGCAGTGTACCTAAACTAAGACATACTTACCTACCTAACCTGCTGTAATATAATATAAGACATACTTTTTTACCTTAATGTGATAGTATTATGTATAATGTTATTTAAAATCTATAAATTGACATGTAAAACTACGTTTTATAAAGGAGTAAATGAAATGAAATGAAATGCTTGTAATATTACCGTCCGTAATTCTAAAATGATATGTTTAAGTACTTTGTATAAAATAGTTGTGGGTATATTATTTTTAGTACTTGGAACGCTACCCTCATTCATTGGTTGATTATTGTATAAAATGCCAAGAACTACGTTGGTCTTATTCATTCTATGGTTGGTTGACTAGACGTCAAGACATAAGTCATCGTGCTGTGAAGTGATATAACAAATTTAATCTTTGTTGTAAAGTGATACAATAAATATTGTTTATCGGACATCTCCAGCCTTTATTCAGCCTCCACCACCGAGTGTTATCATATTATAATTCTATTCAGTCCGTCAGTTAGATTATCAAATAATATTGGATAAGATTTTTTTTTATTTTGCCGATCAAACAAAAATGGTGAAGATATATTTAGCTCGTAAAGTTCCGCGTGACGTCAGCGTCACATTATGATATAAAGTACCATAATGTGACGTCACGTGGAACTTTAACGGGCTGTATCTACATAATTTTTGTTTGATTGACAAAATAAAAAATACGTGTCCAATATGTTTTAAAATCAAACTGAATGCCAAATTTTTTTTGGGACGTAGCCAATTGCCTACTTTGTTATAAACTGATCACCAACGACGCTGCTTAAAAAAAGAAGCGGGTTGTGTCGGAGTTTAAGTGGATACTAACTTCTTTGTTGGCTATGGAACCCTAATATATCTGAATTAATTCACTAAAATCTGTATAAGTACAGATAAATCGGTATATATGGCAACATTGACTGACGTAGCTCATTTGACTCGCGATACATTGAAAATAGCGGTAATTTCAGCATTATTATCATGTCCGCCACATAAACTAAATAACATTTTGTGAATAACAACTAATGGCAAACAAAGAAGTATTAAAACATGTAACAAACAAATATTTGAAATCAGATTAGGTTTCTCTACAAAAAGTTATTCCGGAAGTCACGTGATACATTTTGAACTGTACCACTATATATATATACTATAAGGCTGGCGTCCTTGTATATTGGTACAGTTCAAAATGTATCACGTGACTTCCGGAATAACTTTTTGTAGTATCCACTTCAAAATCTCGAGACTGTCGCTGGTCTTCAGGAACGAAACTTTCTGGTATGCAACTTTTCTGCAGTGATCACCTAGCACAAAATTATAACCACTCACGAATTACACATTACACACATTTGTTTATTTATCTTCCGGAGAGGTTACACGAGTTATTTTCGGATAATATAATATTAAGAATTTCGTTCACTCATCTCACACACCTTGCCATGGCATGGCAATCTTTCAGTCCGCCTTAAACAAGTACAACATCAAACAAAGATATTTAATTTACCTTCAGATATGTTAAAAACCTTTTCACAGAATTTACCTACATGATAAAGATTGATCCTTGGGAAGTAAATTTATATGTTAAGATAACCTAGCTTTTAAGTAAATTTTCGAAGTATTTTTTTTTTGTTTTCTAGAATGAATAAATGTGATTTTCATTTCAATTCAATGGCCTCTGATTTTATTTTAGTTTGACTCTGTGGCAACCAACAGGTCAACATTTTAACCCAGTGGATATATTTTTAAGTCGATAAAACGATTTATCATGCCGTGCCCGGGTTGACGACGCCGGAACATATATATCTCGACTAAATAAAATATTTATCACACATAGTAGGTAGTTATCATTATCACACATTTCAGTGTTTACTGATCGCGATTATGACGGGTGTCACCAATTCATTATACTCTATGGGTGTCACCCATAATCGAGATCGAATCAGCGGCGCTACCACGAACTTCGAATCTCGAACTTCGTGCGATAGAGACGGTGATATACGAAGTTCGAGATTCTAAGTTCGTGGTTATAACTCAGATCCATGTTCGACGGGTGTCTGGGCCAGCGCCCGGGCAAATGTATGGAGAACACGGTGACCAAGTGATAGGCCGGTACTCGGCCCGTACTCGGCATGTTGTACTGTGGGTCTATTTTAGTAACATATCTATAAATGTGTCATTCTTTAGGGTAAAGGTATCTTATAGTCGTTGGTACTATTACGCCGTGAAACACCCCATTTGTTTTAGTGCATCGGTAATAATGCCAGAATTAAGCGCCAACGACAATAAGGTACCTGCTCCCGGAAACCGACACGAATAATAATTGCCTGCATGTCTCTACCTGCCAACACAGCGAATCCTCAACTGAATAAAGGGTCGGCAACGCGCTTGTGATTCTTCTGGAGTCACAAGTGTCCATAGGCTACGGTACCAGCTTAACATCAGGCAGGCCGTAAGCTTGTTTGCCACCGTCAACGTATAAAAAAAAATTGTGTGGTCAGCCGCTGCTGCTAGCTGGCAACTGCAGCAGGTAGAAGAGAAGTTGATGACATACCCTTACCTGGTTAGGTAAGGGTATGTCATCAACTTGAGAGGTTTCTCAACTGTGGGGATGCCACATATTGGCACCTGCTACACATACCCCAAGCTATAAGACCATTGTGAGACCTGTCGTCATGTATGGATCAGAATGTTGGGCCTTAAAGGTGACGGATGAAAAGAGATTGCATGTTACGGAGATGAGAATGTTAAGATGGATGTGTGGTGTGACGAGTATGGACCGAATAAGAAATATGTATGTAAAGGGAAGCCTGGAAGTAGGTATCGCGGATAAATTGAGAGCCAATCGCCTTGCGTGATGGTATGGACACGTAATGCGGAGGGATGAAAGTCATGTGACCAAAAGAGTATTAGATATGAATGTGGATGGATGTAAAAGACGAGGTAGGCCAAGGAAAAGGTGGATGGACTGTGTGAGAGACGATATGAAGAGAAAAGAAGTGAGTGATGAGATGACGGCTAACAAAGAAGTATGGAATAAAAAGAAATGCTGCGCCAACCCCAAGTAAATGGGATAAGGGCAAGGAAATGATGATGATGACACATACCCCAAGCTGTAGCAGTCATCATAAGTTTATTTGTCGTAACCACATCATGACAGCTCCACTAAAACGACTGGCGGGGCGACTGGGTGTCAAGTTAACGTCAACATGGTTTTGGCGGTTGGTTTTGCTTCTGGTTTTATCATCAGCATAATTCAATAGGTTAGAATAAGATGATGACCAAAATAAGAAATAGCGTGTTTTTTAGAGCGCGCGTAGTTGCCACATTCTGGCACTACCAGAGGTAAGCGTAAAATTTAAATCTGCCATTATGTGGCAGCTCCACAGATATCCGTAAATGTTAGTTTAACGTATTCTACAGACGAGAGGCTACCCATATGTTTATTCCCGTGAGAGCGCTAAGGGCTTCTAAGAGCAGGGCGTATATCTACACCACATTTGGATGGCCAGACTACTTGTCCGATTTAAAATACTTACCACATCAAAATCTACACTAAAAATTCTTCCATGAACCATGTTAAAGTCCCAAAGACGCCGTTCCACAGACTTTACGGCAAGAAATACGTACCGGCGCGAAACATATTTGAGAATTCTCTTTTATCACCCATTGCAATGAGAACCGTCTGTTAATGCCTTTATGATAGACGTTAAAAACCGTAAGCACGAGTTGCTCTGTTTAATGTTTTGTGAAAGCTACCCACTTCTCTTGATTATGTAGTCTTAACTGTGAGATAAGAAAGACACCAGAACTAGGGAAACCACTGAGTATTTTTAATTTGTGGCTCATTTGTTGCACTGTAGTTTGATAGCTTATGAACTAACTTACAGTCGCCATCAGATAATTTCGGAGCGGCCAAAGTGCTCACAAATATCTGAACACGTCTCTATTGTCGGTGTTCTGACATTTATTTGTGAGTACTTTGGCTGCTCCGATATACCATTTACAAGCAAACCATTTCCAGCCAATTGCCGGTATATCGTCGACCGTAGGTTCAATTACGGTAAAAAGCTTTATGCGGATTTTGCAGGAGAGCCCGACAAAGTTTATGTTTGGACTAAATCAATCATAACTTCTGTTATTTTTAATTGTTTGGGTCTGATTTTTGAAAATTCTTAGATTTTAGTGCTCTTTCCGCCTACTCATATTTTTTTTTTCATGCATAATTTTTTACATCAACGTATTTCGTGAATGACGTCCCATACATCACGATTATATCTCAACGAGTAGTCGGCAATTTCATTTAAGCTTTGTACCTTGCTGCGTCTTGTCTTCTAAAACCTCAATTTTTCTATTTTCCAGCAATATTCAAGTAGGTACATTAAAAATCCTTTATTTTTAAATCTGTGTCACACACTCAGCAGTTAAATTTAACATCTCAATCCAATTTCAAATGCTTGATTGATTACAGGACTAGCGATTGGTTGACCGCGAGATCGGTTGTCATGGCAATGGGGCGACCTTTTCAACTAGCCAGCCATTTAACGCCGACCCTCGTCTTGATTGCGCCTGTCTTACTATTTAATCACTTCAACAGTCCATTTGAAAATGGCCGAGGGTGTTAACGGAACACTTTATTGTTGCCGTTCTGTTGAACCGTAGAGGCTAGTTTTAAGAGTCGGATTCGTTTGTTTTAAGGTTGGGACTTTGTTTTTTCGATGGTGATTGGCTTGGTTGACAGTTAGGAAGATAAATGATAGCTGTCATTTGTGCCACCGGTTGACGTAGTGTGCAGTCGGCCTATTAAATGCAGTATAATGAGTCCGGGTTTTGATTGATGATCGGTACCTACTCCAAAGTTTCAGGCGAGTAATCTATGGTGACATATTTTTAAATCGATTAAGTGACACGAAAAAGCGTTAACGACGTATTTATATAAAAATATTAAATCTGCTTCTCAATTTTGCACTGCTTATAAGAAAATGAATACTAGGAATACAAAAATGAATGAAAGCTCGCGATAAGTCTATATTTATCTAGATTAGTTCTAGGAAATAGTATTTATTGAAAAAGAAGTCCTTCTCTGAAGTCAGACTTATCGGGAAAAAATGTTCCACGAATGATAGAATTCAGTATAAGTAACATACATCCCACCAAAATCAAATCGTCACGTCGAGTGTAAAAATATGGGTACATACAACTTATCCATAAATATATGTCCCATAGCTCATATGTCGACGGATTAAGGTTTCGGTATGTATTTATAACACAAGGTGGATTGATGACCTGGTAAAGGTCGCGGGAGTCCGCTGGATGCGGGTGGCGCAGGACCGGTCACTTTGGAACTCTTTGGGGGAGGCCTATGTGGGTGCGTCTCACGAAATATAACAACATAATATATAATTTCATATTAATAACGTTGACAAGATATAATGAACGTTAGCTATAATAACAAAATCAATAAAATTGTAAGGAATAACGGTCAGTTGCCATAATATTCATTTTATATAACGTTTTTTTACATAACACTCAAATTTACTAATTTCAGTTGGTATAACATGCAAAACGTATAACGATCATAATACTTAATATCTTTTAGTATAAGCATTATAAGATATAAGAGACATGAGATATAAATCAGAGCCCGCGGAATAAGGTTAAGGCAGCTAGAAAAAGGGGGCTCGGGGGGCGTAGTAAAAAACAAATCAACAATTGTATTTTTGGTAGGTTTAGGTTATGGTTATCTTGTGTCCCTCAGAGCGGAAATAGGCACCCCGCGAAGCGGGGTGACGTCGAAACGCTGGCGGTTAGGTTAGGTTTAGGTTAGTTTAAAATAATTGCCATGCGTTTTAAAAAAAAAATAAGTTCTATTAGGTTAGGTCAGAGAGGAGACAATTTACTTTAACTAAATGTTCAGGATTAATAAGGGCTCAACTGTAGAATATCTGGCATGGAGTACAAAGTTCATATTTTTTTATAGATTGTACTCAGCATAAGACGACTCCTCGCCAAATTTCAAGTTGCGGAAACGCTTGGTTTGCGAGAAAAAAAATATTAAAAATTTCATACAAAGTCCCGATTTTATGACCGCCATGACGCATATTTTTCTGTTTATTTGCACGTGTTGTCATTGATATGTTCCTAATAGCGTACTTATCCCATCCTTTTGTTAATCATTTGCATATTCTACTCTAAGGCAGGTCGGTGTAGGTACGACGACGAGCGAAGCGAGGAGGAGTGTTAGGTGTACCGCGACCCTACAGCGCGCGAGCCGAGCGAGCGAAGCGAGCGTGCCGCGGTAGCGGCCGGCGAAGCGCCAGAACCGACTTTATACGAAAACAGGCCATAATATTGATGAAAATGTCAATTTCATATGAAACAAAAAAATTTTTTTTCTCAAAAACCATGGATTTCCGCAGATTTTAAGGGGGGCTCGGGGGGGCGCAGCCCCCCGCTGTAAAAAACCTATCAACATCTCAACTGTATTTTTGATAGGTTAGGTTATGGTTAGCTTGTGTCCCTAGGAGCGGTAATAGGCATCCCGCGAAGCGGGATGACGTCGACACGCTGGCGGTTAGGTTAGGTTTAGGTTAGTTTAAAATAATTGCCATGCGTTACTTTCGAAAAAAATAAAGTGCGGTTAGATTATGTTTAAGGTTAAAAGGAGACAATTAACTTATATCAAATGTTCAGGATTCATAAGTAAGGTAAGGTTAATCAGGAAGACCACATAATACATAAAAACATATTTAATTTGAACCAACATAACATGTAAGTATATATTTATTTTTTACTTTTTTTCAAACTCAAATTTGAGGCTCGATCGCTTGATCGCTCTCAGAAATTCACACTCGGTATATTCGTCTTTTCGGTTTAATATGTTATCGATTTGGCGCTGTTGTTCTATATACATCCTTTTACGCTTAGCAGCCGGTTCACCATTATTTAATTTTTCTATATCCCCCATAATTTTGATACTCTCGTGTAGTAACTCCATTGCAACGTGATAAAAACCAGGTTTTACCTTGTCAATGAGTAGATTGAAGCGATGATGCCACGACTCGGCACTATTTTGAGTTCGGGGTAAACCACGCGACTCCAAATTTTCAATGCTCCATATAGAAGGTGGAAATTTTGGATTATTCAATACATAATCATTGCCGAAGTCCTTGTATATTTTTGTGGCGTCTGGTGAACATTCTTCTTGCAGCATTTGAAAGTATCTTGGAATATCTTCAGGTTTTAAAAACGCCAACGCTAACAGACATTTTATTTCGATTGAAAAATGCATATTCGTACCGTACAATATAGTTTTTCCTTCTCTCTGGATGCGCCTGTATATAATTTGGCCTAAATGAAAAAAACAGCCATTTAATGCAATATAATCAAAATAATATTTCACGCTTTGTATGGCAGCCATTTCGAAGTCCATGATTACATTTTTTAATCTTATATCAATATCGTTATCCTGGCAGTACTCAATAATCATTTCGAAAATTCTGTTGTAAGTAGTTTTATCCTTGTGAGTACAAAATGCATACAACAAAGGATAAGTCTTCCTATTATCCTCAAAAATATTACCATGGATGACATATAGCTGTTGAAAAATTCCAGCTACTGCAAACGTTCCATCCATTATCCATAGTGCAGATTTTCCTAAGTATCTCATCATAGTTAAACAGGATAACATTATAATTCTTTTGCGCTATGCAATAAGTTCATCGAAAATTATAAAATTATTATTTTTCCATTGTAAATTTTCATGATGAACAGTAAAAAAGATATCCGTTGGCTCGATTAATACAGGTTTTCCCTTTAGCTTTTCACGATAAGCAATCTGCCGCAATGCTTGTGTGGAAGGCAACTGTGATAGTACGATAGCATCATAATCTCGTTTAGCATTTTGCAATATACGACAAGTTTTGCGATCACAATTTTCGACAGCTTCTTTTTTAATATTTTCGATGATACTACATATTTCCAGATTAATAGGATTTGGATCTTGATTATGCTCATCATTTATCCTTTGAACTACGTGCAATTCATTTTCACTATTAGCCGTTGTAATAGCTCGACACTGGCATTCTTCTCGCCGGTTCATCTCACAAATCCAGTAAAATGTATTATTCACTTGCCTGTTTTTACAAAAACTGTAACCATTTACGTGCAACTTTATTGCCCCTTTTGCACTTTTGAAAACATCGCATTTGTAAGCGTTCATGGTGATATTTATGAATACAACACCGCAATATTACAGTAAATAATGATTAAACCGTGATAAATGATGCTAAACACTTGTGTTGACCAAGTTAGATGACAACGGAATCATATCACTATTATTTCCCTACCCACAACGTTATAAAAAAACATACACATAACAACACGAAAATGTTTCCTTCATAAGCGATTGCTATAAAAATAATTGTAGGCGTGTATACTATACGAGTATTATGCATTTTGATGTTAGATTAATTGTATAATATATGTTTAAATCTTAGGAGTTATGAGTATTATACGCTTTAATCGTTATATCAATTGATATTATATCTAAATAATGTTATACTTTACAAAAATAGATATTTTGAAATTATATCTTTCGTTCATTATATTCAGTGAATGTTATACTAAACAAGCTTATACAAAGTGAGCGTATATATTATGAATGTTATATGATGAGTTCTTATATCTCGTATTACTTACCCGGCCTATGTCCAGCAGTGGACTTCTTTCGGCTGATATGATGATGATGATGTATTTATGAGAGGATTAAATCGATACATATTTTTGCACTTGAGTGTACCCAAAAATGACTAGGTAGCTTTTCATTAATATTTTAAAGTAGTTACAGGCCTAACTGTGTCAGCTTCTGCGGTATTCGTGTTTTTCGTTGTTTACGTGACGTTACAGCTTAATCTACTTAGTGCCCTTGTCGCTGGTGCTGTCACTCCACCTGCACCACGCAACTATCTAAACAGCTGACTCACTTAAGGCGATAGTAAAAGTAATTTTTGTACTCGTCGATTAAAATCTGTGTATTAAGATTTCATAGAAAATACTGCAACGTCACTCTTTTCATAGTTGTAGTCCATGTTACTGTCGAAACAATCGAAATAACTGTTTCGATACGCTCCAGACAACCGTAAAAAAATTTGAAAATAGAACTAAAATAAATTCGACCAATCACGTGGCTGCTTTACCGAACTGTAATGAATTGGACCAATAGAATCGCTTTGATTATTGAGGTTACTCGTTGATGTCGTACGCTCGTTGATGTCTTTTAAAATATCAACGAGCGTACGAGCGATAGGCTGCACTTCGTTTCAACAGTATCGAGTTTGTTTAATTAGTTCAGTTGACTCGTAGAAAATTAATTTTAATGAACTCGTACAAAAAGTATTGTTCACAATTGTGTTATAATCAAGCTTTTTAATCTCGTACCTTACTTAGGTAAACATGGTACTCGACTAAAAGCTCTCTATTATAACACGATTGTGAAAATTACTATTTTGTGTCTTGCTCGTTCTCTTATGTTAGCTCGATATACCTGCTCTTGTTGAATAAGAAACTTTCAGATTTTAGATAAATGAACCACTATTCTTCATCTCTAAAGAACCGCTAAAAATGTTAAGCTTCGAAGAGAGGCAGACACAGATACTGAGAAAGACAGACAGACAGAAAGATAGATAAAGAAAGACATACATTGAGGGAGAAAATGCATTCAAGTTGGAAATAACCTCTTCTCAAGAATTATTATGACACAGTATTGTCCTAGAAATCTAAACATTTATAATGAGGAATGGGCTCCGCCTGAAATAAATGTTTTCAATTCAATAGGCTTGTTGCGTGGTGTTAAAATTGATAACGTCGTGTTGCTAAATGGATGAATTGATAACGTCGTGTTGCTAAATGGATGAATTGATAACGTCGTGCTGCTAAATGGATGAATTGAAAACGACGTGTTGCTAAACCATCAAATGATTGCAATAAAGTATACATTACAAAATATAATTCAAATCATAAAAAGAAATAAAACTTGAAAGTTTAGAAAAAAAAGTTTTTTTATTTATTGTCCAAGAGTAAATTTAAAGGTACTAATAGAATCCTTACGCTTATATAGAAACAAATTTGTATGACAACTATGGACCTAAACGCAGTATTTCGCGACCGAAACAGCAATTTACTTCATTTTCCATGCAACGGTTAGTACAAATTGCACGGTGTGACGTCATACTTTAAAACCAATCAGTATGAAGCGTTTCGGCTGCTGTCAATGAGGTCCGTCTTTAACTCGATTTTTTTGCGTATAAATGTCCTTTAAATGTAGTTGCTTCCATACACACATTTGTTCATCTACAAAAACTGGTTTGAATGGCATCGTAAACAAATTTAAGGTCACAAGCCCATTCAATGATATATTGAAGAATAACTTTTTTTTTTCATACTGTTTTTGTTCATAGAGTAGTCTTAGCGCTTCAAAAACGAATATTTTGCAAATCTCGCCTTACATTATTCCTATAGAAGTAGAACACAAAGCATCACATTCGACGAACACTATATATTTACATTGTTCGGTCTTTGACGTATGTACATGACTCTATCTATACTCTTTGATCCTGTTTATGAATATTCAATATACAATTTGCTTGATAGCGTATAAATCATTACTTCTTACTTATTCAGAGCAATTCCTTACGTACTTTATTCTGCGTACGGTAGTAACGTTCCCTTGAGGATGCTTACTCGAGAAAATTGATAAGTTGAGTTTCTTTTAACGAGTTGGTCTACTTAGTATCAATTTGGGTACAGAGAAGGGTTTATTGTATAAATACATACAATTTTGAATACGTTTAACTAAGTACCTAAGTTAAGTTTTACTTCGTATTTTTCTCATTAAGCTGAAAACTTAGCTGGCTTGCTTTTTTTACTGACGGATGAAGTAAATTGCTGGGTGTTTGTAAAATATAATTACGTTTTTTTTGTATGTGAATTTTAACAATAGATTAGGTTAAAATGTCACTTACCAATATGTAGCAGTTCTAAAATAAAAATTAACACTTTTATTCATTCCATCATTTGCTTTTGACATGATGCTGAGTGCCATTCAAGTTTATGTTATGTAAACATGAATACTTAATTTTAAATTGGGCTTTATCGGTAACATTGATATTATTTTGATGTTAAGACCTTAATTAAAATACTACACAATGAGGTTAAGAATAATATCAGTCAACACTTTCCATTTTGGGATTCAGAAAAAGTCAAAAAGGCTCAAATGATTGAGTATATTTTATAGACAAAGATCAAACCTTAAAAATTATAAAACCTTTAGAGATATTTTATTATTAACATCTCTTTGCAAAATAAAAAACTTGAACAATATTGTTTTGAAAATATTTACATTTACTGCAATGTTTTACATAAATTTTCGCAGAATTAATCAGAAAGTAGTCCAGCAATCACAAGCAATTTAATATTTTTTTGCAATTTTGTATCTTGTGCAAAGCTTTTTTCCAGAAACTTTTGGTTAACTAAGTACGTTGGCGGACCACGCCAGAGGAGTAAACACGTAACGTTCCGAACGCACGTCGGTACAATTTAACTGTCAATTTTTTATATAAAAAGTGACATTTAGACCTACCCGACCTTCGTACAATGCGTTACGTGATCGACCTGCAGGACATGGAACTTGTATGTTAAGCATATGTTGTGTATAATATATGTGCGTAACAGGCATTTTATCTTCATCGGGTCGGCAGTTTTTTCATGAAAAGCAACAAAACTCACATGGATTTGCTATAACGTAAAAACTACTTTCGCCAGAAAAAAGATACATTCGTGATGCAACATGTGCCGACACCCTGGCGCTGTCTCATCTCCACGGCCGTAAAGAAAGGCTGGCGTTGCGACAAATTCAGCAAAACACCTCAAGCGGCGCAAATACACAGCCATCAATAGTGGTTACTTTTTGCGCCGTTTATTATTATTATTTTGTTTGTGGGCCTTAATATGCCGCTTCGACCAGCAAGTGATCTATTGTGGCAGCCCTTGTTTTAGAGTTCACCGTTAAGTCCCGTTGCCTCCAGGAAATTCGAGATTCTTTGGGCGGTGATATGTTGTACTTCTTGTGGGTGCATTATGTGCCGCCCTAGGTAGGTACTTCTTTTATGCATGAGTGGTCCGCAGGAGCAGAGAATGTGCATTGCATTCTCCTCTGTCTCCTGGCAGAACCTGCAAGTTGTGTCCTGCTTCATACCCATTTGAAACAGGTGTTTGTTCAATTTGCAATGTCCTGTCAGGATTCTTGTCACTGCGCAGGTTTTATGCCTTTTGAATTGTAATAATTCTTTAGACAGCTTACTATTGAACCCTTCGATCAGGGCTTTAGCTTGTTTTTGTCCTTTGGTGAACTTCCACAGCTTGATTGCCTCCGATTTTTCCGCGTTGTTTAGCAGAGAATATGCTTTCCGTTTTGTGATGCCACAGAACGGTTCCGGGCCGACTAGGGCCGTGTTGTTGCCGCAGATGAACTTGCAAGGCAGGGCGCAGGCCCTGCCTTGCAAGTTCATCTGCTCTTTCGTTTCCTACAATGTCGGAGTGCCCTGGTACCCATCTAAGTATGACTTTGTTGGAGTTCGCCAGGGTGTTTAGATTATTTTTACAATTCTGGACTAGTTTAGAGTAGGACTCTAGTGATTCTAGTGCCAGCAGAGCAGCTTGGCTGTCCGAGTTGATGTAGATATGTTGGTTCCTTAGGTTTCTTTCAAGATTGATCTCCACGCCGCCGTTTAGGGTCGAAACTCTAGGACAGTGGGGAGAAAGCGCCCATTTCATATTAAAGAGTGCTGCAAGCGGCAGGTACAGAATACGCGTAACCAGAAGGCTGGATCATATCTGGCACAGCGGATCAGCATTGCCATTCAACGTGGCAATGCTGCCAGCCTTCTGGGCACGCTGCCCTCTGAAGGCAATTTGGGGCATTTTTTTTGATTATAGTATTTTTTAGCTTTGTTTAGTGTTAATGTTATTTTTCGATATTAAATATGTTCCTTTAAAAAATTATATCATCCTTTGTGAATATTTTGTAAAAAATAAACTTGCAGTGTTGTAATGTATTAAATAATTGTAATTTTTTTATACAGTACCTAATCTGACAGAAGACTATAAGAATCTAAAAGAAAGGCCTATCGCAATATCTCAATCTCTAAATTACTTACCCAACTGTATCGTTGGTCCTATTTAGTTCGGCAAAAAGCCGTTTTTTTCTGAAACCATGAAATTTTATTATAAAAATAATTATTATAAAACAAACCTAACCTAATCAAGATGGATTCCACGTAACAAGTCCCTATATAAAAAACAGAAATATTGGGGTATTCGAGAAAACTGGCTTTTTGCTATAATGAAAATTCGGACAAACTATACAGTTGGGAAATGAAGTTTAGTGATATCATATGACCTGTAAATAAGTGTAATTGGTGTAAGGGTGAATATTCAACGTTTATATTGAATTTTATTTTCGTAATTGTCGTCGACAGCAACATTAAATACTACATATTAAAAGAGACAAATATCCAAAGGCAATGGTACTGAGTTTATTTGATTGAAGTTTTGGCGATATGTTTTAAGTACCTCTGCGGGAATAATCGTGAGCCGACAATGACGTTAGAACCGAGCGGTTCAAACGCTAGGAGATTCGCACGTAAACCCTTCTTGTTTTTCATAAATAAATGACACCAATCTAAAGCATAAGATAAACAAAACACTAATAAAATCCGTCATGGAGGTTTATTTATTTATTTATCGTATGGCGGTTACACACTGGTACATAGTTACGAGTATATGTATTCGTATTGATGTCGCTGATAGAGTTCCAGTGTGCGCTGCGAGGTTCAGAAGGAACAGTGCAGCTGCCGAGTTTGTTGTTCTTTTAGCACCACCCGGAGGTCACGTGTAGGGTTTCTAGGGTTATTCCTACGGACGTAGAACAACAACGACCTCCATGGAGGTGAAAACTTTATTTATCACTAAACCTCGTATGAGAGGAAAAGAAAAGTAATAAAACTGCCAAACACTCTGAGGATTTAACCGCGGCATCTGAAACGATGCAGAGTACCTTCTACAAACTATACAGTATAGTATTACACATGTTAAAAACAGTACGTGGGTCAGTCAAATATTATTTTTTCTTATTCTGTCTCTTTAGTCAAGAGACAATACTAAAGTGTCTCTTAGAAAAAAAATTACAATATGGACTTCTAACATACTTAGAAGATGGCTCATAAAACATTTATCATAATTATATTGATTTAAACTTTCACGATTCTCACGCGTATTTTTTTTCTAAACGGGACTTATTCACGTAAAATCCAACTTTAAATCATTTCCTCATCAAAAATCATCTGCGTGGAATCGAATCTTAGTATTCGCCGGACATTATTAGTGTTGTGTGTCGGCTTGGTGACAACCCTAGTTTAGGTACAAGTGGTTAATTAAGACCTATTGCGGGTAGTTCGGAAAACCCGCGCAGCAAGGAGATGTTGATACCCACTCAACCTAGTTGTCCCGTGACCATAGATGTTGCGAGACATCCGAAAAGTCAGAGAGGTAAATAAATAAATAAGGTAATTATACGCGAATGAGCCCCATTTAGTAAAAAATAATTTGTCATTGTTTTAAAAAAGCGGCCAAGTGCGAGTCGGACACGCACATGAAGGGTTCCGTGAAATAAATTGCGGTTTACGATTTATGACGTATTAAAAAAAACTACTTACTAGATCTCGTTTAAACCAATTTTCGGTGGAAGTTTACATGGTAATGTACATCATATATTTTTTTTTAATTTTATCATTCTCTTATTTTAGAAGTTACAGGGGGGGAGGGACACATTTTACCACTTTGGAAGTGTCTCTCGCGCAAACTCTTCAGTTTAGAAAAAAATGATATTTATAACCTCAATATCATTTTTGAAGACCTATCCATAGATACCCCACACGTATGGGTTTGATGAAAAAAATTTTTTTGAGTTTCACATGAGTATGGGAACCCCTAAAACTTAATGATTTTTTTCTATTTTTGTGTAAAAATCTTAATGCGGTTCACAGAATACATCTACTTACCAAATTTCAACAGTAATAGCTCTAATAGTTTCGGAAAAAAGTGGCTGTGACATACGGACGGACAGACAGACAGACGGACATGACGAATATAGATTTGTTTTTTGCCATTTGGCTACGGAACCCTAAAAATGACCCAGCAAGATTAGCACAAGACAACATGCCTGCTCTCTAGCGAGTCTCTTTCTAATTAGACTCTAATTAGACAGAAAGAACTGTAATTATTAGAGTAATAAGATTACTTAAAACGCAAGGGATAATTTTATGTCGTCGCCAGACAGCTCGTGTGCTAATCTTGCAACTGCAGGTGACGTAACTATGGCAAATATATACAGAAAAAAGTTGATTTACCCATGTTAATCGTTGCAGCTGTTTAAATAAGAATTTAAATAAAAACAAATAAATAAAATAAATAAATTATCGTATCTTATCTAAAAGAAAAGGCCCCCCAAATCCCCGTCGTTGTCTATGGTGCCTAGAAGGCTGGCAGCGTTGCCTCTTTGGATTGCAAGGCTAATCCTTTAGCCAAAATAGTTGCCAGCCCTCTGGTCACCAGATGTTTGAATGAGCTGCTCCGATACTTCCTTATGCCTTGGCGCCCAGTTGCCACGGCCCCAGGGTTTCCACTCCAAACGGCGCAAATATGTTATGTATGCGCCGCTTGTGTTGCTCTGCCGTGGGAGCAGCAGCTCCGGCTTTTTAGAGAAGGTCGCTTGGAGATGGACGGGGCTAGCGTATCAACGCAGGTAGCGTCCCACACAAGCATCCTCCCAAGCTTCCATGGAATGAGCGTCATGCCGTCGGAAGATGCTTGCCACCGTTACGTGCGAAACTGTCCGGAAATTTAAAATTTAGGTATGCCAATGCAATCAGCAAAAATGTAGTTTTTCATTTGAAAGCATCAAATGATCACACTTTAATAATACCTAACAAAGTTACTAGTTTCAGTTGGACCGAAAAAAATAGCGAGATTAAAATGATAAAATGTAAAGAATATTTACAGATTATGGCTAGCAGTCTTTCGCTTTATACCTTACTGCTAAAACCTGTATACAATTCCAAAGCTTTGACGTTTTTTCGATCCCTAGAATGTCTTTTATGCCGTCCCTCAATCTCTTTCATGTAGTAGCTTATCTCGATCTTTCTGAGAGCAAAGGGATGCGAGAATCTGTGCCGGCCACTGCTTATGTTGCACAATATAATGATCACTATACTTACTCGTATTTTTGTAGTAATGCCGTGGGCATAAAATGTAACGCGAACTGCCTGGAAAAATGCAATGGATATGCAAGATCAAAGGAATTGTGATTCGATGAAGTATGGTTCGTTTTAATACTTGCTGCTTTTATACCTGCAGGCAGATTAAGTTATAGGTACATACTACGTTATCTTCTTTTCTATTCGGAATTCTGTACAAACCCCAATTTGTAGCAGAATCAATTCTGCATAACATCTATGCAAATGATGATGAACAATTTGAACACACTATTTAAATATAATTTCATGAGGATGTTACAGCATCGTAGATATTAACGAATACTCTCTAGTACTTCACATTTTTTACTATTTTTTATTTTATTTAATTAATCGTGGGACACTATATAGGCTTCAAAAATCGTATGGCATATACTTATTTATAAAAGGCCAACAATAAAACAGAACTATCTAGTGTAGGTATGTAGGTACATGTACACCTTTGCAAATCGGGACAAGCCACTTGCCAGTGGATTGTATTTAGCTGTATAATGCGAGTTAAGAACGATCGGTTATACTCGTGGACCCGTTTACGGGAGGCATCGGAAAATCCCAGAATCTACGACCATTTCCGATCTTTGCATCGTCTTCAGTCTCTCAATAAAAAGCATGTAGCTATTGACAACTTGCATGCGCATTATACAATATATAAAAGCATGTTATAACTTAGTATGAGCAATATATAGTTACTATTGGACATCAGTCTAGCTGATTCAGTCAATCGTGGAACTCCTATTTCCAAAATTTTCCGACCAATAAGATTTTCTAAAGGATCAAATTAGCAGAACTTTATTACGCGCGTCAGGACAATCCTACTGTCATTCTTCCATATAAAATTCCTAACGTTACGTACGTTATCGAACAGCAGATACTGTAACCAAAAACAGTCATTTTGTCGATACAACCGATAAAGGAACAGCTGTATTTAAAACCAGAGAGCAATACATACTTGATACATAATCGATCAAGGCCGGTTCGCACTACACGGTTAAATTACAATTGGAGGCAAGTCGCTTAACAATTTCGCTACCCGACTTTACATTAAACAGTCTAGAAACCTTACTTATTCTTTATGATATTGTATTGTAGTAATGTTCATAGTACAGTGATGTGTCACAAACATAGATGGTATGTACACTTACTTACTTACTGCAGTGGCGCAACGAGCCGAAGTGGATCTTGACCTCCAACACTAAAGACCGCCAGGCTTCCCTGTCCAATGTCTTTTTAGATTTCTAACACAAAAAGAAGGACATGCACTGCTAGTGGCGGAATGGAACATATATGGCATAATTCTGGGACCTATTCGTGGAGAAGATGGCACCTGGAGAATTCGTAATAACCAAGAAGTCGAAGATATAGGTGTCCGAGCTAAACATCATTGGAGAAACAAAGTCCCGGAGACTCTGATGCCACGTAGTCCGTATACCCAATATACCCATATGATCAGTCCGTGCAGTCCGGAGAGCGTACTCGAAACGTCCAATTGTTCGAAGACCTGTTGGGCGTCATATACCAGTGTAGTGACGAAGTCCAAACAGTCTAAAACCCTAACCAAAGTAATTTCATTAGGTATATTTAAATAAACACATTTCAAATGAAATGAAATGCAATGAAATGAAATATGAAATGAAATGAAATAATTTATTTGTGAAAAAAACTTAAACATAAACTTAAAAAAAAAATAAAAAATAATAATTATCACGAAATGGTCTCGCCTCAGCATAATGCTGGCTCATGAGCCATCGCTGGTCTTCCGGCGAAACGATTTGTGTTAACAAACCCGTAAAGAAACGTAATATGGCCATGGGTTACTAAACTTCTGGTATTTGTACCTATACCTCGGCACCCAAAGTCCAACCTAAAAGCCTTCCTGCATTTGTTTCCTAAACACACCCTAAGCAAAGCAATATCATCTCCGTGTAAACATTGCACTCATTATATTGAGCTGGCGGCATGTCAACGGTCCGTGAAATTATTCTGTTGCCGCCATTCTAATTTCACCCTTACGACGTGGTCCGAAGGACTAGCGGGTAGCGGGAAGCTTAGCCTGATTGCTCTTAGATACGCACTCTTTTTACAAACGGCGTATGTTATTTGATTGTCATTGTTACTTACGACCGTCTGGCATGGAGGATAGTGAAGGAAAGGGGAGTTATTTTAAATTAAAAATGTGCTTCAGCCCATGTGTACCTACAGTCAACTAATTTGACGCAAAACTCTTCTTAGAAGCAGTCGAACATGCTTTGAGATAACTTTGCGTTTTCCACTGTACTCGACTGCGATATTATAGCTTTATTACTAAAGCTTGTAAATAGAAACAAAATAGGTTAAATTGGTACAATGGCGAATTTATCCCTGTAAGGGATCTTTTCTAGTGAACCTTTGAGCTATTTAGTGGAGATCAGGAACTTAAAGAGAGACTAACAAACACGTAATAGTTAGGTTTCAATCGCTTCTCCTAAAATTTGTTAGCAGGTTCGACAATTAGGTATATGTATAGTTTTTTTTGTCCATACAGTTTTTGGAAATTAACAAAAAAATACTGACTCGCGAATTCTACGGCTCACAGATACTATAATGCTCGCTTACCACTTAGACCACCAGCCATTTCGGGTGCTACCGGCCCCGCACCAGGTATTCGGCCGTTAAGCGAGTTGCGGTGAAAGAATCTCTGCGGAATCCCGTCATCATGACGTATGTACAAACCCGACGGTTTCGTTAATTAATCTATTTCGGAGTTTAATTTCCGGGTTCTGGGTAAAAGTTTGGGGATGTGTTGTGACTATGCAGTGGGCGTAGCATGGTTGCCATTTTTACAAGCTTTATATTAACTTGACCTTGTTCGTATGTAGTCATGTAAGTATAATAAGTATGTAAGTTGCGCCCTGCTAAAACAAAGGCGTTTGCAGTGGCTTGGACATGTGCAACGCATGGACAATTCTCGTTTGCCCAAGCAGGTCATGTTGGGCCATGTTGCATTCGCAAAGCGTAATGTAGGACGTCCCATGCTACGCTTCAAGGACTGCGTGAAGCGCGACATGGTTGCTTTCAAAATCGATCGCAGCATTTGAGAAGATCTAGCTTGCAACCGCGACGAGTGGAGAAGCACTATCGCAACAGGCCGCAAAATCCACGACAACACCTGGTTTCAAGGTCTAGCCCAAAAGCGCGCCAAAGAGGTTGCCGATTATATGGGCCCTCAATTCGCGTGCCACAAATGTGGACGCAAGTGCCGATCCCGGATTGGCTTATATAGCCACGAGAGGCGTTGTCCCTCGCATGCAGACGCTGTTTGAATCATCTGTCAAGATGTTTGAGGCCTATGATGATCATAATTATAAGTTGTCCGTCAAAATTTGCAATCTATTTTTCAGCCATTTGCCGTTATCCGATTGAGCTGACATTTTGGGTATTAGTATAAATTGGGTGACAATTTAATATTATGGTACCATCGAGCTGATCTGATGGTGGATACAGAAGGTGGCCATGGGAATTCAGTGTTTAACTGACGTAACCCCGTTGAGTTTAGGCACGTAAGAATCGTCTCAATGAGAAATTGATGATGGTATACAGAAAAGTCCAGTCGGCAATAAAAGCTTGTACCAAAAATGAAATTTTTGACAGAAACTTATAACACTCGATTTGATTACTTACCTGTATACAGAAAGACACCAGAGACACAAAATGTAAGCCGGAAAATGACCGGGATTCTAAAGCAGGTCAACTTTACGTTTATGTATTTTTTTCAAATACAAATAGGTTTATTTCTTAAAAGCAAAGCTAATTACATTGCCTATTTGCCTGTCCCTGTCGTTGGCTTTCATTCGATTTAAAATATGGTAATTCTGTATCATAAATAATTAAACATTGTTACACAGTTTGTGTTCTTGCTGCCATCTGGTTATACAACGCGAATTCCAAAATATTCAACTCTCCAAATAAAATTGACATCCTTGTACAAAATTAAATTTCAAAATCATAAGCTGTCATGCCAACACGTTACCTCTGACGGATAAATTTATTTTGAAATTGCATATTTGTAGACCTTAACAGGTTTGCTTAAGGGCCAATTTCGTTTGTCAACATAAATAAAACCGAACCCTATTCAATAAAATGTAAATTATCCGTTTAAAGAAAGTCCACTCTAGTAGATACAGTATCAGGCAGATTTAATTAAATTTAAATGACGTTCAGCAATGCACCCTCTGAGTCAATAGCGTATGCATTCACCCTCGAACAATGGGTAATCAATGGGTAAATTAAACAACTGCCTGGGTTCACCTTTACAATGATCTGGGTTACTGGAATAGACAACTACAAAAAAACTATTATATTGCATGGACGAATTCATGAAGCCGTAAGGCTTAACGATCATAGTATTAATTCATATAGATTGACATGAATGTAGTTTATAATTTATAATGCAATGTAATATTATGAGATAAATAAATATCAAATATTTTTACAAGTTTCCTTATTATTCAAATATACACTGCAATACTGGATGAATGCCTTTAAATAGTTCCACCTGAGGCATTGTTTGATACCTACAATAGTTTATCTTCCTAAGAAATATAAACGAAAACCAGCTCACAAAAGAAGATGCACAAAATCGAGCAAAGTGGAGAAAAGTGAGTAAGAAAGCGGACCCTGGCTGGGATAACGCTGTTAAGGATCTTCCTAAGAAATATCAGCTTTATTAGATCTTAAGCCAAAATAAAATATACCCAATTTCTGTCGGATCTGCATTTCATAGAGATTACGACTTTTGAAATTAGAACTACAGCAGACACGTTGCAATAAGAACGATATCCTAGCGATGTCCACTGTAAAATATGACAAATAGAATCAGAGCTCTTATTTCGATTAGTTTTATCTATTTAGCTTGGCATGACCACTCCAACACGCTGATTAGAACGATGCCGTGCCAAAATCGGTCCATGAATATGAAAACTATGGCGTTACAACATAGCTGACGTAGCCCGTTTGATATCCAAACGGATGGAACCATAGTAATGCGGCAAAGCGCCATCTGAATTGGATAGTCGTGAATGTAAAAAATCAACATAATAACACACCGTGCCTAGCCAATTCAATGCATCCATTAGTCGCCGAAGCAAATCGCACAAGTCAATGTCGAAACAACACATAACCACGACAAAGTAATAGCCGACGGGGCGTGCCCGTGATTATAGTTAAAATATCGTCCATCTATTTGGATTTTGGCAATAAGCACAATAAAATCCACGCCGACCCACTGGCTGCCAGTGCTAAGCCACATAGCGCCGCCCCACTTACGAAAGGAAACATGCGCTCTTGAGGGAAGCCGGAAAAATAACAGCTTGTCCGGACCTGCCATGCCACCGCGAATTCACGGATCCACCACCGCAACGACTCAAATCGCGCCGCCCTACGAGCGATGCTGCAAGGAAGCTGAGAGCTGACGGGTTTCAGCTAGAACAAGCGTGGAAGAAAGAGTGGGTGGAAGCGACTGGCGATCAGCGTTGCCCACGTATCGGAAACCCAACTCAGAAGCTGAAGGGCTTCTCGCTTCAGAGGAAATACTGGTGCCGCCTCAACAGAATCCGTACGGGTCACGGCAGGTGCAATTACATGTTGCACAAATGGGGATGGAGCAAAAGTCCGATGTGTGACTGCGGCCTTGAAGACCAAACCACTCAGCACATCGTGGAGCGCTGCCCAAAGCGACGCTATAAAGGCGACCCGGAGGACCTCTACACTAACCTGACATCTGACGCGATCGACTGGCTGTGCGACCTGGATGTTGATTTATAATAAAATAATAAAGCCTACAATATAGAATACGCCATACGATTAAATAAATAAATAAATTGGCAATAAGACAAATTATGTGGCGTAGCGCCTAGGTGATTTTCGAGTCGTCTGTCGTTATAAGGCCACATCCAGTCAGTGTGCAGGGGTCGTCCCCTGTTTGCTTAGCGTGAAGACGCCGTGAGTGATCGGCTTATTTGGTTGTGTATAATTAACGCGTACAAAGCGCAAGTGCATGCCAGGCATCATAGTCTGTTGCACAGTCGCTTTACGATGATACGGAGATGAAACGCGGGGTGGTAACCCCGCCATCCATGGAAAAAGAGGGTTACCACCACAAAGTGAGTCCAATGTGTTAGTTTCGTGAAGTTACGTTTCAAATATTGGTACTACTTGTTACTAAAACTTGGAGCAAATTTTGGAGTCTCAAATAAGTTCTAAAAAGCACTCTACCAATGCCACTGAAAAAGAGAGTCAACGACACAGATGCCTGCTACCATGTCTTAGCAACGGATGTCAAACCTGGACATACACAAATGAAGTGAAACAAAGCATACTAAAACTAAAAAGACTAGACAAAGTAAAAAGTTCTAAAATTAGAGAAAAAACGAAGATTATAGACACCCTTCAAGGATTTTCCATTCACTGCCTAACAATTAAATGGCAACGGGCCGGATATATCGCTACAAAACTAGCTACACTCTAGAAAGGTCCAACAGGCAAACGAACTCTTGGACGGCCAAAGTCGAGATGGATCGACTTTATCAAAAAATAAAGTCCTGATAATTGGCACATGAAAGCGCAGAACCGAGAAGATTGGTGAAAACTGGGAGAGGCCTTTACTCGTAACGACGTCTACTCATTAGATTAATTTTAATTTAATTACATAAATAGCATTAAATATTTAGCGGATAAGAACATGTAAAAATAGATTAATTTTGGTAATGTAACATTTAGCTGATGATACGGAATAAAGGGCTTTTTTATTTTATTATTTATTCCTCCGTAGCCCAGTGGGTAGTGACTCTGCCTACGAAGCTGGAGGTCCCGGGTTCGAATCCCGGTCAGGGCATTTATTTGTGTGTTTATCACGAATATTTGTTCCTGAGTTATGGATGTTATATATGTATATAAGTATCTATATGTATGTATCTATTATATATATCATCGCCTAGTACCCACAACACAAGCCTTATTGAGCTTACCGTGGGCCTAGGTTGATTTGTGTAAGATTGTCCCGTAATATTTATTTATTTTATTTTTTTATTTTTACTACCTGACAAATAGTCTTTATTGCACCACCTGTCATTAGCAGATCTAGGTGGGGAACTAGGGGGGCCCCCCTGCATAAGAGTCTTTACTGAGTCAAGCCCTCCCCAAACCAAAATCTTTGATCCGCCACTGACACCTCTCATTAATATATCAGATACAAAAGAACAGGTTTTACTTGTGTCCATAGGGACACAAGTAAAACCACAGGGTCGCATCTACGAAGTTACTGTGGTAGTTAAATGCCGACTGCGCGATTTTGAGTGTCACTGGCAAATTGTCACCTGGAATTTAGGTACATGGCTCTCACGTACGTGAGAGCCATATTTGGGTGAGGCCATATATGACCGGCCTGGTATAGTATCCAACAGAACAGAAAATTAAGATTTTGTTTGATACTCGTATGTTTATGCATTTGTAAGACAAACAAACAGTTGTTCCAGCTAGTTATCCCAGTTGCTGTTTCCAATCGGAGCCAATTTTCCAAGCAGATTCACCTCAATTTCCAGTTCAGTGAATATAATTGTTTTATGTTTCGAATATGCCTCGAGCAAGTGTATGCAGAAACCCCGTGGTTATCATATTTATATCGAATTATAAAGTTATTATAATTTAAAAGGCCGTCGATAGCACCAACTGGGTAATCACGTAACGTTCTGAACGCGCGTTAGTACAATCCAACTGTCATTTTTCCATACAAAATTCGACATTTAGACCTACCTGACGCGCGTACAATGCGTTACGTGATCGACCTAACTGCTGACCATGTTCATATTATTATGATTTTAAAGTCTAATTTCGTCAAAATCACTCGCCTTTGTAAAATGCAAGAATAACACAGTTTAAGGGTATTAAGTAAAAAGAGCTAAAGTCCATTTACTCTCAATTAAATTTAAAGTTAATATGGCTCCATCAAAGCCTTGATGATTCCGCCAATGTCGAGTTTGGATAAGACACGGTCAGTATTTAATCTTGACGGTGGACTATAGGCTGAATAAAAAATGACCTGTATCACCTGTGTCTGACAGTGACATTGATGATGATAAGACAGATCTATTTAAGGGCAAAAATACTATTTATTAATAATGACTATGCTTACCTTTCTATGTGTATTAATGCATCGTACGCTAGAGTTTCCACAAATATATAATTAGCACTAGAACACAAAAGGTGCATCACTGCTCTGCATAATTCATCATCATTTTCAATTCTGAACTGACATTTAACACGCAAAAACGCTTTGCAGGCGTGTCAATCTTTTGATAATAGACTTTAACTAAAATATTTAGGATGCCAAATAAAATAACGAATCCATTTACTACGATCTGAAAAACTTCTTTCGGCTTATGCTCGCCGGTTAAGTGAACTTTACGTAGGATTTCTCCAATTTGGTAAAAGTAAGTTTGCCAAGGTCTTCCAGACATACCAGTTACACTCTTTATATGGTTGAGATTATTTCATCTAGCTAACTTTTTATAAAGCTGTCATTTGAATTCGAGTCTTAGACCTTGGACGGTAGAGTTGCTCTTTGAATGGACTACGTCATCGCAATAAAATAGTTCAAGCAGTTCCCGCCAAACTAACAATGTTCAGTAAAGGCCCTTACGCAATGTCCATTAGAATCTACAATAAAATCCCGCAGCTTATAAGAAACGAAGTTACATATAATACTTTTGTTAATAAACTTAAAACTTACTTCCTAACTGAATGCCCATGCATGCTTTCTCTGCAGGCAGGATGGCCTTATCACGCGATAAGTGACAGGATAAGAGCGTCGTCTCGTTCTTTCGAACGGTGTCAGCCAGGGACGGATGCTCTATCTTGTCATCCATGCTACGGGGCCAGAAGTTCATGGGCCATTCAATTTTAACAATTTCATAGATGGTGCAAATGCAATTAAGTATGTTGTTACCTAATGTGCAGATTTTATATAAATATCAAATGTTGATTTTATACATATACTAGCTTTTGCCCGCGATTTCGTCCGCGCGGAACTCGTTTATATTGTAACTTTCTCCCCCCTTTTCACCCCCTTAGGTGATGAATTTCCAGATAAAAACTATCTTTAGTAAGGACTCTTAGGGAAGGCCCTGGAATTCAAAGTATCTCTATACCAGATTTCATCTCAATCGGTTCAGCGGTTTAAGCATAAAAAGGTAACAGACAGACAGAGTTACTTTCGCATTTGTAATATTAGTATGGATTGAATGAAGGAAAGGGTCATTATGGCTGAGTTGCATGATTTTATAGATTACCTTACTCCGAACGCCTTTTTTTACAAAATAGACTCCGCCGCAAACTTGGTTCCTATGACCCGCCTCATTGCATGTAGGCTTTTTTCAGTATTATTTTGCATATTTTCATATCACACGGCCGTAAGGACCTTTTCTACTAAACCGTAGGACTAAATTAACTGACTTGTAATTTAAATATTTTATATTAAAAATAAAGATACGTCAACAAAATGTTACATCGAATAGTTTTCAAAATAGCCATAATAGAACGTCTTTTTAACCCCGTTTTAGAAAACATCTTCGAAACTACCGCCATCAGGTACCTTTACCCTTGGAACGTCACATAGGTACATTGTTAAGCGTTCACGTTTTGTGTCAAAGTTTGAAACTACTCGCCAACAGATGGCGCTAGTAGGACTGATTCTGCGAAATGGTATTAACATCTTTTAGTATTAAAAACCACAATAATATCCATAAAAATATTACAATTAAGTACCATTTGTCAAAACCGCTCAAAGTTAATTATATCATGTGAATTTGTAGTGACTCAATTTCTCCCTAGATGTCGCTGTTCTAGTGGCAAACTGGGTAACGATAGTTCACCCTAATTTCAAGGAGTGGTTGAGACCACTTGCATGTGTGACCTCAGACAACTGTACCTATATACTTATACTTATACTAATAAATTGTTGCAAAGTAGAAAGTTCAGTGTATATTTTTGGGACCCCTTGACATGGTCCTTCGAGCCGGATTATTTCGGTTTCGCGAGGATTGTACGACAGAGGCCGCCAGCTGGCACAGCTGTGGATCGCAGCTAAAAGTGCAGCGGAGCCGAGCAACGTCATCGAGCAGCAGCAGCGTGACGTCATCAACGAGGACGGCGGTGACGACGGAGTGACGTCACGAATGGTGAAGTGTGAGTGCCAGTGGACAATTGTGAGTACTTTATTATTTTATATTGAGTGATGGACTTAGAATATTTCAAAGAATTCGGACTTAGTAAATTCATCAAATCAGTAGTCAGGACTTAGAATAGTTTTAAGAAAAGTGAACTGACGGGGAATCCACGCCCGATTTCTCCCAAGTTGCAAAACACTTAGAAAAATTGCGATGGAAGCACTCATCAAAGTCCAAGAAGATGCAAAGTTCAGACTTGATCGCGCATTTGAAAACTTTAAGAAGTCTCCTAAGGAGCGGCGGAATTCTGTAGACTATCTTAAGGCTAGACTGGACTTGTTAGAAGAGGTATGGACTCAGTTTTTACAGACACACACGCTGATAGTACAGGATAGTGACTCAGATGAATTACTCAAAACTAGTTATGTCGAGGATACTGTTTATGAAGACACAGAAAAATTGTACATAGAATACAAGTGTCATCTTAAGTCTCAGTTAAGCAAAGTCAGTCCTACAACTTCAGCACCGAGTGGGAAGTCTGGCGAGACCAGTAACCGGGCAGACAAAGCGGGAGATCTCATCAAATTGCCAAAGATTTCGATTCCGATGTTTTCAGGCGAATACTCGGAATGGGTTAGTTTTCGGGATCTTTTCGTCTCCCTCGTCCACAAAAATGAGTCCTTGGATAATGTCCAAAAGCTTCATTACTTAAAAAGTAATTTAACTGGAGAAGCAGAACGGTTACTTAGACATGTGCCGATAACTCAAGAAAATTATAGCACCAGTTGGGAGCAGTTGGAGAACAGATACAATAATAAGAAATATTTATCAAACTGCATTCTAAAAAGACTGTTGAGTCAACGTAACTTACCTACAGAATCTGCAACTGCCCTGAAGGAACTGTTGGATACCACAAACGAATGTCTGCAAGCATTGACGACTTTAGGCATAGATATTAAGAGTTGGGACATTATAATAGTGCACTTAATTTGTTTAAAGTTAGATATTGAGTCGCGGAAGCAATGGGAACTGAAGTCAAGTGAATCAGGCAACGAGTTGCCAACCTATGAACAGTTCAGGTCATTTTTGGAAACAAGATTTCGCGCTTTAGAGTTCATAGATCCCAAGGCTTCTCGACCCTATCATAATAATAACACACCGAAAGGTTTCAATGCCCCTGCTCAGTCAAAGGTTCATCATGTGATGACCTTATCCTGTGCTTATTGTTCGCAAGATCATAAAATAAGTAATTGTAAAGATTTTTCTAAAATTGATACTGATGCTCGTCGTGGTTTTGTCCAGTCACATAGTCTATGTTTTAACTGTTTAGGCCCTAATCACTCAGTATATTCATGTCGTCAATCATCTAGATGCCGAATCTGCCAAAGGAAGCATCATTCCTTACTACATCCCAAAAATGTTACACAAACAGCTGAGTCCCAGGAAAAAACTCACTCAGTTGTAGCGAATGTAGTTGTACCAACAGCTGCGTCCCACTCATCGGCTCATGAGGTCCATGATGAGTCCACTACCAACATTAAAACCCACTTTTCGACATCATGCAGTCAGGTTTTGTTAGCAACTGCACTAGTGAATGCCACGTCGAAATCTGGTAAAATTATCACGCTTAGATGCTTACTCGACCAAGGTTCACAGGCTTCGCTGATAACGGAGTCTGCAGTCCAACTGTTAGGACTTAAGAAAATAGGGCACAAGAGCACTATATCAGGGTTAGGGAGTGACGAGAGCGCTGCTATAGCCTCTAAGTCGATGGTAAATTTAAAAATTCAATCACTCCTTGATGCCTCGTTTGAGTTAGAAGTTAGTGCCTTTGTGCTGAGCAAGCTTACGTCGGTTTTGCCGGAAAGGAGAATCGTCGTACAGTTATGGTCGGAGTTCACAAATATTGAGTTAGCAGATCCTTCCTTTAATCAACCGAACAAAATCGACTTGCTTCTGGGAGCAGATATCTATGGTAAGATATTGCTAGAAGGAGTCATTAAGGGATCACCAGGAGCGCCAACAGCTCAGAAGACTGCCTTGGGTTGGATTCTTTCAGGTCCAATTCTGAGAGAGGAAACAACGCCACAGGACACTGTCAGAGTGAATCACGTTAACGTAAACGATAACGAACTCCTGAAACAATTTTGGGAGCTGGAAGCTGACAATAGTGTCTTGGCGTCTAAAGAAGATTACAACGATGAAGAACGAAGATGTCAAGAAATCTACGCTGCTACTACTAAACGAGACAGTAGTGGCAGATATATTGTGAAATTGCCCTTTCGTGAAGAAAGTCCAAAATGCAAGGAAGGGAAATCCGAAGTTATAGCGACTAAACGGTTTAGTCAATTAGAAAGAAGATTTGATAAAGACCCTCAATTAAAGGCGCGTTATACGGAAGTGATGAAAGAGTACCAAGATCTTGGTCATATCGAAATAGTACCAAAGGAAGAACAAAACAAACCAGGAGCCGTGTACTTACCTCACCACACCGTTATAAGAGAAGATAAGAGCACATCAAAGCTCCGAGTAGTTTTCGATGCTTCGTGCCCGGGAACGAACGGTGTGTCTTTGAATCAAGACCTGTTAGTTGGTCCACAGCTGCAACAAGACTTACGCCACATTCTGCTACGTTGGCGTTGTTTCCCGATCAGTCTTGTGTCCGACATCGTTAAGATGTACCGGCAGGTAAGGGTCTACCAAGAAGACGCTGAATACCAGCGTATTTTATGGCGAAACAACAATAACGAGCCTATAAACCATTTCAGACTCCTGAGAGTCACCTTTGGAACCGCAGCTGCACCCTATCTTGCCGTTCGAACTCTCCACCAGGTAGCATACGACCATGGAGAGGCCTATCCACTAGCAGCAGACAGAGTGCTCATGGATTTTTATATGGACGACCTCTTGTCAGGTTGTGACACTGTGGAAGAAGGAGAACAGATATACAGAGAGTTAAACGAACTACTAAGTAAAGCAGGCTTTGAGCTGCAAAAATGGGCTACGAATGACGAACAACTAATGAACATTGTCAGTCACAATGAAGAAGATAGCGATGCCAATGTTCAGCTCAAGCTGGACACAGTAATGAAGGTGTTGGGTCTAACCTGGAATAGGAGGGCGGATACGTTTGAGTATGCAGTTCAATTACCACCGCTTCAGGTTCCCATAACCAAAAGACGGATGATCTCCGACATATGCCGGTTGTTCGACCCGCTTGGTTGGCTCGCGCCAGTCATTATTCGAGCAAAAATCTATATACAAAAGCTGTGGCTAACCGGGATTGACTGGGACGATGAGGTTCCACCACAGCTGATTCTTGAATGGCTGAGCTTTAGAGAAACCCTAACCCAAATTGCAAAGTTCAGCATTCCAAGATGGATACACTTTGAGAAGAGCAGTAAAACTATTGAACTGCAAGGCTTTTGCGACGCCTCTAGTGAAGCGTATGCCGCTGTGATATATTTACGGACTATCAGCGAGGACGGCACCGCTCATGTCTCATTAGTTACGGCAAAAACTAAAGTAGCACCGATAAAACAAGTTTCAATTCCACGCTTAGAATTATGTGGTGCAGTGCTACTTACTAAACTTTTAATGGAGATTTCGCACGTATTAAAAATAGACAAATCAAGTATCCACGCATGGACTGATTCAACTATTGTGTTATCATGGCTGAACAGTAGACCCAATAGATGGAAAACGTTTGTGGCTAACAGAGTGGCAGAAATTCTTACATCACTGGAGCCACATCAATGGTCACATGTTCCATCTAAGGAAAACCCTGCTGATTGTGCATCCAGGGGTACGAACTGCATACACGACGAACATCTCTGGAAGGAAGGTCCAGAGTGGCTGAAAGAGAATGTTATCACTTATAAGAAGGGAACATATCATGAAACGCATTTGGAAAGTAAACCCAGTAAAATATGTTTAATAAATACCTGTAATCCAGATGAAGGCTTGAACATCATTGACAGATTCTCCAATCTCAGGCGGCTGATTCGAGTTGTAGCTTACTGCAAAAGATGGTTCAGAAGATGCATTCAAAAAGAAGCAATAGAAGCATGGCTTACCACTAAGGAAATCCAAGAAAGCTTAGTTACATGCATTATACTAGTCCAAAGCAGCTGTTTTGAAGCGGAGATCGTTAACCTGAAAAAGGGAAAAGAAATTATGAAAAGTAGCAAACTTACCTCGTTGAATCCTTATGTTGATGCTGCAGGTATCTTGAGAGTGGGTGGACGCCTCCAACATGCTCAGATGAGTGAGCAAATGAAGCACCCGATTATTATTCCAGAGAAGTCGCATTTCACAGATCTGCTCATATCTGATGCACATGAGAGAACATTGCACGGTGGTCCTGGTATGATGCTCACTTACCTGAGATCCAAATACTTCATTCTGGGAATCAAAAATTTAGTGAGGTACTACGCAAGGAAGTGTGTGATCTGCATTCGGTATGCAGCCGCTTCCAATTATCCTTTAATGGAACAACTGCCTGCTGCAAGAGGGTTGGTAAATCGGCCATTCCGTCATAGTGGAGTGGATTATGCAGGCCCAATCAACATCCGAACTTCCAAGGGCAGAGGCCACCACTCTTACAAGGGCTACATATGCCTGTTCATTTGCATGTCTACTCGCGCAATCCACCTCGAAGCCGTAAGTGACATGACATCGCAGGGCTTTCTAGCGGCGTTTAAACGGTTTGTGGCTAGGCGTGGCCATTGTTCCGACTTATGGAGTGACAATGGCACCAACTTTGTGGGAGCCGCTCGTGAGTTGAAGCAGCTTTTTGCTGAAGAACAATCTAGTATTGCAACTGAGATAGCCGCTCTACTAGCAACAAACAACACAACCTGGCATTTCATACCCCCTCATGCGCCTAATTTTGGTGGGCTTTGGGAAGCCGGGATAAAGTCGACCAAACACCACCTCAAAAGAATGATAGGCAACTCGACCCTAACCTTCGAGGAAATGATTACAGTTCTAGCTCAGATAGAAGCCTGCCTCAACTCAAGGCCAATAGCTAAAGGCACTGGCGATGCTCCTGAGGCATTAACACCAGGTCACTTTCTGGTATCGGAACCTCTTGTGTTGGTACCTGACTCCAGTTATGAATCAGCTACCGTCAGCAGCTTAAGAAGATGGCAATTGACTCAAAAACTCGTTCAAGACTTTTGGCGCCGTTGGTCGAGTGAGTATCTAACGCAATTCTACCACAGATACAAGTGGGCTCATCAAACTCCTGAGCCATGTGTGGGGGACGTAGTTTTGGTCAAGGAAGATGCTCTCCCTCCATCTAGATGGTTGTATGGTGTTATAGTACAAAAGCATCCAGGTGCAGACAACATCACACGAGTGGTCAGTTTAAAATGTAAAGATTCTATTATCAAGAGAGCTGTAAATAAACTTTGTTTTTTGCCTGTGAATTAAGTCACAGATATTCTATTATGTTTAAGTTAATTTAATTAACACTGTTCCTAATATAGTATACATGTTTGAATGTCAATCTATCATGTGTTTTCATGTGTCAATTTGAAGTTTAGCATCTTTGTTTTATATACATGTCATGGCGGGCGGTTTAAGGACAACTGTCTCATTTGGTCCTTGGCGGGCGGAATGTTAAGCGTTCACGTTTTGTGTCAAAGTTTGAAACTACTCGCCAACAGATGGCGCTAGTAGGACTGATTCTGCGAAATGATATTAACATCTTTTAGTATTAAAAACCACAATAATATCCATAAAAATATTACAATTAAGTACCATTTGTCAAAACCGCTCAAAGTTAATTATATCATGTGAATTTGTAGTGACTCAATTTCCCCCTAGATGTCGCTGTTCTAGTGGCAAACTGGGTAACGATAGTTCACCCTAATTTCAAGGAGTGGTTGAGACCACTTGCATGTGTGACCTCAGACAACTGTACCTACTTATACTTATACTAATAAATTGTTGCAAAGTAGAAAGTTCAGTGTATATTTTTGGGACCCCTTGACAACATATATTTACCTATGTAATGTTCCTATTCCCCAAGACCTCCAACTACCGCTATACCGTAAATAGGTTCCATCCAATATTTCACCCCCTATTTCACCTCTTTAGAGGATGATTTTTGGGATAAAAACTATCCGTTGTCATTCTCCAGGACTCAAACTATCTCTATACAAAATTTCATCTAAATGGGCTACATCCAAATTTTCACCCCCATTTCACCCCCTTAGGGGATCATTTCCGGAATAGAAACTATCATATATTATGTCCTTTTTCAGGACTCAAACTATCTTTCAACCAAATTTTATCAAAATGTGTCATAAACAAATTTCCACCCCCAATTTCGGGATAAAACCATCCTACGTCCTTCCTTACCTATCGCTATACCGTAAATAGGTTCAATCCAAATTTTCATCCACTATTTCTCACCCCTTTATGTGTTCCCTATTTCCTCCTTTCATGTGTTCCGCAATAAAAATTATTTTATGTTCTTTCCTTGGACTGAGACCTCTCTCTATACCAAATTTCATCTAAATGGGTTCTATCCAAACTTTCACCCCTCATTTCACCCCCTCAGGAGATGATTTTTCAGGATAAAAACAATGCATTGTCCTTCCCTGGGACTTTTTCTATCTCTATACCAAATTTTAACTAAATGGGATTTATCCACATTTATATCCCTATTTCATCCCCTTGGGGGATGATTTTCGGGATTCAAACTATCCATTGTCATTCTCCGGGACTCAAACTATATCTATACCTACCAAATTTAGTCTGGTTGTGGTTTGGTTTTATCAAAATGGGTTACATCCAAATTTTCACCCCTCCATTTTAACCCCTACAGGGAAGATTTTCGGGATAAAACCTATCCTTTGACCTTCCCTGGGACTAAAACTAATTAAATACCAAATTTTATCCAAATCGGTGCAGCGGTTTAAGTAGCTCCATTCAAACTTCCACCCCCCATTTCATCCCCTTAAGGGTTGATTTTAAGGATAAAAACTACCCTAAGTCCTTTCCCAGGACTCAAACTATCTCTATACCAAATTTCATCTTAATCGGTTCAGCCGTTTTCATGTGATGCGCGGTCACATAAACAGACAAACAGATAAACAGATAAACAGATAAACAGACAAACAGACAAACAGACAAAAATTCTAAAAACTGTTGGAACGTGTTCTGTTATCGATTTTAAGTATCCCTAGCCAATTTTTTTTCGAATATCTTTCATGTACAGACTTTCGACCCTCTTCAGCTATATTATATGTATAGATAGATGTATGTTTAGGTTAGTTTAGTATTTAAGTATGTTGCTACACCCTAGTAGGATCCATGTCTGTACCGATTAAATTTTAAGAACATTCTGTAAATACCATGGTTGCAGCAAATAAATGAATATGAATACTTTGATGCAATTCAAATACGAGGCCAACTCAAATAAGCTCAAGTATAAGGCCGCTTTGTTAAGTGTCCTGACAGGACATTGCAAATTGAACAAACACCTGTTTCAA
Organism: Epinotia brunnichana; assembly: GCA_963854355.1. Classification (NCBI taxonomy): domain Eukaryota; kingdom Metazoa; phylum Arthropoda; class Insecta; order Lepidoptera; family Tortricidae; genus Epinotia; species Epinotia brunnichana. The sequence continues at coordinate 25,592,935 of OY977949.1, forward strand.
ATGGGTATGAACCAGGACCCAACCTGCAGGGTCTGCCAGGAGACAGAGGAGACTGCAATGCATATTCTCTGCTCCTGCGGACCACTCATGCATATAAAAAGTACCTACCTAGGGCGGCACATCGTGCACCCACAAGAAGTACAACATATCACTGCCCAAAGAATCTGGAATTTCCTGGAGGCAACGGGACTTAACGGTGAACTCTAAAGAAAGGGCTGCCACAATAGATCACTTGCTGGTCGAAGCGGCACATTAAGGCTCACAAACAAATAATAATAATAATAAGTGCCACTTGTCAGAATGTGTGAAAATCCCCAGCGTTTATGAGCAAACTTTAAGGTGACTGATGTGAGCATTTTGCAAGGTGGTTTTTTGTGAATAAAGGTGGCCAAAGAGTTTGTAATTTCAAGGTGGTGACTGCTCCGCTCGAATATTCTCGTGCTGAATATTCGACTTGTAATGTACCCTCACATCGAGCAAATGCTACTTGCTACCTTAATGAAAAAAAAATACACGCCCTTATACAGATACACTACATGTCCAAACCTTATTGAAATAATGGCTATTACCTTTTTCGCCGTTTGGCGTCAAGACTCTGGGACCGTCTGGGCAGAAAGCACCCATAGTTTATTTATAGGGGTGCGCCAAACGCCTGGTAGAAGTTTAGTGACGCGTGGCCGACTGGATCATATCTGGCACAGAGGATCAGCATTGCCATACAACGTGCCAATGCTGCCAGCATTCAGGGCACGCTGCCCTCATAAGGTGTTTTGGGGCAATTTTTATTTTATTATTATTTTTACTCTAGTTCCTAATTTTAGTGTTTAAATTATTTTTATTTGTTTTTACACTATCGTTGTTTGTACTAGTATTAGGTATTTATGAATGTATATATTGTAATAATTTGCTTCAATAGTTCCAGCTCTCAATAGTACTAAACATAAATGAACCACAACTACTCGTATCATACCTAATTCATATTATTCGCATACCCAGACAATTCCAGGTCATGGCTATGAAAATCTGAATGTTAATGTTTGGCTAGCACAAAATTCTGGTATATCCAAAGGCAACATAACCAGACATTTCTCCCTTGAGCGTACCCTGTTATGATTATATTATTATAATAACCTAGACCTCAGTTCTATCCTCTATTTCACATTCACATGCCAATCGCATTTTAATGTCTCAAGCTCACTTTGTCTTTCGTGTTAGCTAGGAGCGTGCAGGAGCGAGTGCAAACAGTTTGAAATGTGATTGATATCAGAAACGACAAATAAAAGTAGACGGCGGCTTTAACGATGACAAGTGGCGTAAGATAAATAATTATGGAACGGTAATTTTTAACGCCTCTGCTGTGGAAATGGAACACTTCCTAATTAAAGTTAATAAGCTTGTTATCCACTACCAAGTTGGTTTACCTACATATAATTAGATGTTTTTCACCTAACGTTTTCCTTAGGGTCCAGTATAATAATGAGTTCCGGGTGTTGATGGGACTGCGTTGGGGAGCGCATCAGGGATGTTCGCGGCGGCGCGCGTGGACTGTTTTTATACGAGCATGCGTGCGCGCGCAGCATCCCTGGTGCGCAGGGTGCGCCGCAGTCCCAACAGCATTCTGCGCATGATAGCGGACAGGGTTCACTGTGTCTACATGTCGCACTGCGAGGGACTACACTCCCCTGTCAGTGTTGTTTTGTTTTAAATGTAAGTTTAGCTGTAACTACTAACCCCCTAGTTTTGTAAATTCTACTAACATGGTTACACTGCAATCTATTCAGTAGATAAGATTTGTACCATTCATACCATTACCATACCATTACAATACCATTCATTATATTCCTCTTACCCCTAAACTTAGCAAACAATCTACCTAATGCACGTACGAGACGTTACGCATCGAAAAGCAGGTACAATTTTTTTATAATAGAATCTCGTCTGAAAAAATCGACCTTCTCAAATATACAACATAGACGATCACAACATACTCAGACTCCTAAAAATTGACTATGTGTAATTTTAAGTGCAGTTGTATATTGTGAAATAAATGAATCAATCTATCTATGTATCTATAATAGCAAACTGTTGCCCCCATTTCACCCCTGATTTGCGGGATAAAAATTATCCTTTTCCTTTGAGGGTCCTAAACTACCTCCATACCTAGTTTTATCTTAATGGGTGGTTCAGTGGTTTCATTGTGAAAACCTAAGAGCATAGAATACTAGGGAGAGGACAAGCCGCCGGCGGCCGCGTCGCAGTTGTTAGCTCAATGGGCATACTCTGCCATACTGTGCACGCGTGATGATCGCAGAGAATATTACGGTTCATCCCAAAATACCTGATATGATGCGCGCGTATTGTCCAATAAGAGCGTAGGTATACAAGTGTGTGTGTTTTAGATGTGTGCGTGCTTTGTCTTGTCAATTACTTGGGCTTTGTGTGGGTTAATGCACTTGCGACAGGCTCACTCAATACAAATCGGCCGGCATGTCCGATCTCCTTATATTCATACATCTGTGGTGAAAACAGACAGACTTCTTTCGCATTTATAAATAACATTATAATTTATATTCACTGTTTATTAACAATAACAATATACATACTAAACTACTTATGAAAAGCACATAACTTGAATATAAAACAAAAACTAACTTAAATTAAAATAACTAAAGCTAAAAATTTAAAATACCTATCAAAATTTGGTGCCCTTGCTATTATGTATGCATTTATGGAGTTCAAAAAACTATTCATTCCACGATACAGAGTCTCTGTATTCTATTTTTCTAACCTAACAAAACCACAGTAAGATTTTGCCTGTGTCCATGTCACATCAGAACGGAAATCTGATGTAAAACCACAAAGTATTCTATTACCCGGAACACAAAGCTCCCAGCTATTCCGCTGCGCTGCACACGTTCTTAGAAACGGTTATCCGACCGACGTCCTAAGCCGGTTGGTCTGCGGATTGGAACTGGAAGTATTCCTAGTATCAGGGAATAGATACTCATTATTAAGGCGAATGTAAACTATTTGTAAACCCATTTTTTCTCGTTCGCACACTGATGTTGGCTCTATAAGTTGATATGCTGTGCTAATCGCCCCTACGAAAACTCGTGAAAATCTGTTTAAAATACACTGGCCTGCAAAAGAAGGTATATCACGCATAAACGTGATGATAACTTAAACTGTTATACCTTCCTTTCAGGCCAGTGTAGTAGGTATAATTTCAAGAAACATATCAAGTTTTATGTCATCTTTGAAAAGACAATTTTGAACAATTACGTTTCTTTGCTAACATAATAAGTCTGCAGACAAAAAAGATTAAATATTAATTTATATTACGTCGCCGGTGCAGAAGGTGACCAAAATTTATTTTGTATTTATATGTCACCGTTAGATTGTGAACACCATCAAATTCTAATCTTACTCGCGTTAATAATTTCAGACTCTTGAATCTGTCTTTCAGTTCGATATTTGTGCGACACTTCTTCGATAGTTCATAAAAACTATTGAAGAGTTGTGAACTCACAAAACCGCTTACAATTTGACGCATTATATTTCGTTACTCACCTAAAAGTATTTTATTAAAGCGTAACGGGCGGAGCTATTGGACGGTTAAAATAATGCATAGGTATTTTCTTTAAGTGCAATGCACGTAGAACCGATTGTCGTTAGGGCGAAAAGGTTCTCGAGTAGCGATCATGTACGGAAAGGCGTAGCGTGGACAACAAGGTGGACTGATAACCTGGCAAAGTTCGCGGGAGTCCGCTGGATGCGGGTGGCGCAGGACCGGTCACTTTGGCGCTCTTTGGGGGAGGCCTATGTCCAGCAGCTTTCGGCTGATATGATGATGATGATGATGATTTTCTAAACATCTTTGGCGGTTCAGGGGGATAACGGGTCCATAATATTGGGCACATTCGCGCCAGGTACCTGCCGCCCCGGGGACCTGTTGGTTATAATTTTAAGTTAAAACTAAGAAACGGCCCTGTTATAAAACATACTACCAGTAATGTTTTCTAGACAACGGTCAACTTCCCTTCCTAGGGGACAAACGTCGATGTAAACCAGTAATTGAGTTTTAGAAATAAAAATCTATTTTTATAACCTCGGATTTTATTGTTATATGCGTTTGATTCCGTCGAGTATCACCACTGGGCGAAGACTAGGTCGTAAATGGATGTATGTTTATAAATTTATCAAAATTCGTCGTAGTTACAATTAGATACCTACATAGTTGAAGTACTAACTACTTTCTGATTCTTATATTCGGCTTTGAATTCAGCTGATGTTTACAATATTATCATCTAATGGCTCTGTGAGTTGTAGGTTGTAGCACTCGTGAGACAGTGATCAAAATATTTATTTTAAAAACTGAAACAAAAAAACTTAAAGCACGATTTTTTTTATGTTTACTCAAGTCTATCAGCACGTTAAGGGTTCGATTGTTACAGTGGGGACGGAACACATACATCGTCAACTCGAATAGCATGCTGGCATGGCACTAGCAACAGTAGCACTATATTCGGCGCCATTTATTATCTATCCAACTATCTAGTACTACTACGTTCCGTGAGTTATGATACAGCAGTGCTCATTGTTTATGAAACCTCGTAAGTGGCAAGTATTTCATACGGAGATACGACCTTTTGTGCAAAGGAACTGAGTAATTCTGGTTAAATGTTCGCGCTTCCTTTTTATAGTTCCGTCTCACGCACCTGTGTCGGGCTGCGTTTGCATCGCAGTGACTGTTTAGTTGAGTAGCAAGTGATTTAGTTACTAATCTTGAAACTTAACCAGTTTTTGTTAGAAAAAAATGGTTTTTCTCCTTTTTCTAAACTGTCGAGGTGAAAACAAACAAATTTAAACGCCATTTTTGTTTTGACACACGTTCTTTTGTATTTTATTTTAAAAGGCCAAGACATTTACAAAAAAAAACTACAGGACATCAGAAAAAAAATTTGGATCCGTTGTAAATTCGGTAGGTACTCTTCACGTTTTTGATTACTGCTACTGCCATATATCATTATGTAGGTACATAATATTAATATTATGATGATCGGTTAAGCATAGCTGGTGGGTAGTCATCCTGCCTATGAAGCTAACAGTCCTGGGTTCAAATCCCGGTAAGAGCAAATAATTGTGTGAAGAGCATGAATAGTTACCTATTTGTTTGTGAGTCTTGGGTCTTTACTGATTTATTTTGTTTAATTCTTATTGCACAAAAGAAGAACTTATAGTACAAAAGGCGAACTTAATGCTATGAAGCATTCTCTACTAGTCAACCTTAATGCAAATCAGATAAATTGTGGGCAACTTTATACACGAAGTCTTTTCTTTGTATTTAAGTATTTATAGCTATTAAATACAACGTGTCCTTAAAGTCAACATCAAACCGAAAACGGAAGATAACAGTTATAAAAAAAAATAGAAAAAATAACCAAGGCATGTTTAAAAAGATTTTTTTCCTGACTTTGTGGAAATTTAACTTCGTTTCTATTCCATACTCGTATTACACAATCAACAACATGCATCCGCTCATCGACGTTTAGTTCTCATAACAAAAGCCTTATTGCTCAATAAGGCTTTTACTAGATTGTTTCGTAATATTTATTTATTATATTATTATTAAAATGGAACTTACGCAGGTACCTAAAGCATTCAATCTTAACACTTTATTATACGTCTCGGACCTCGGTCCATGAGTTACAATGGATGTAAATTTAAATAAAGCTTTCTACATGTGTTTGTATGTGATTTAGATAAACCATTTCCATTATTTACCCAAATGCATTTTTTTGCAATGTGTATTTAGAAGTATAGAAAATTATTTTTCGATTGAAAGAGATGAAAAAATAAAAAAAATAACTACCACGAACTTCAAATCTCGAACTTCGTATATCTCCGTCTCTATCGCACGTATGGTTTATGGTACTCGAGCAACCGAAACGCAGATATACGAAGTTCGAGATTCGAAGTTCGTGGTACCTATGCTGGGTTCGAATGAGCACGAATATTTTGTTTCTGAGTGTTGGATGTATTTCTATGAATTTAAGTATTTATATTATCTAGTAAATATAACGTCGTCTAGTACCCCATACACCCAACCCTTACTGAGCTTGTACAATGGCTAGTTTGATTTGTGTAAGATCGTCCACTAATACAAAATATATAATTTTTTATAATATAATATAATTATTTATTTATTTATCTTATTAAACACATAAATTACATCGCTTTCACCTATTTGGGACTTGGTTAATTTGTGTAAGATTATCCTCAAATATTTTATTTATTTATTATTCGTTTTTTTTTTGAGTCATCCAATTTTTTTTTATAAATTACGTCATGGCACAAATTATTTGTGTTTTATAAACGGTTATAAAACACTTATAAAACAGTAGGTATCCCGTGGTTGGTATTCTAAACCTCCATTTGTATATCACTTTATGCTTTGTTCAGACTGTTGTAGTAGTTTAGTCAACTGCAGCTAATCATACTGATTTCTGGTTGTTAAATAAATGTCCTGGTATATCTTTTGATTGTTACATTATACTTTGCAGATATGCAAATTATAGTCTTAACTTTATAATTATGTTAATTATTAACATTTATAACATCGTAAAATAGGTAGGTAGTGATGTCAAGTAAGATATTATACCCAAGTGACAATTTGAAATCTCGCCATGTAAGTAGATGTTAAAAACCATCCCAACAGACAAAACTTTCGATACAAAATAATCGCACTCAAATCGGTTCATCTATTTTGGAGCTACAGAATGACACACATACATACACGGTCATGTTAAATTTATAACGTGACGTCAGCGCGGTTATGACAGATTGACAATTTCACAAATTGGTTCCATATGGCTGACGCAAGTTGGACATATTTCCGTTGTATGTGGAATCAATGTTAAAAACCGGACAGTGTGATAGACACTCGTCTCTTTCTAATTAGAACGCTTAGATACAGACGGATAGTATATAATTAAATAAATGTTTGGGGACAATCTTACACAAATCGACGATCTGTTTTTTTTTTGTTTTTTAGTATTTTTTATTATAACGGCAACAGGAATACATCATCTGTGAAAATTTAAACTGTCAAACTATCACGATTCATGAGATACAGCCTGGTGACAGACAGACAGACAGACAGCGAAGTCTTAGTAATAGGGTCCTGTTTTACCCTTTGGGTACGGAACCCTAAAAATACTACATTAGCAATGTTGACCAGTTTGTCTTTAAAACAATTTACTAATTTAACAATGGAGTCGCTATTCAAGTATACATAGCATTTATTAATGGTATTTCATTTTGAAGCGTTTGTGGCACGTGGTAATTGTGGCTTGTTTGTTTGCTTTGTTGGACCGATGGGTCAAGGAAAAGTATCGACTCTTTTTCTAGGCCTAATTCACTTCTCTAGTACACAAAGCGATGGTCTTTTATTGTTAAGTGATAAACAAAGCGATTGTCTTTCATTATTAAGTGAAGATAATTGATACTGTCAGTTAAATGCCGGTGGCGCAGGATCGGTCACTTTGGAACTCTTTGGGGGAGGCCTATGTCCAGCAGTGGACGTCTTTCGGCTGATATGATGATGAATTGATTCTGTAAAATTGGCGTCGCAACCCACCCATCGGTCCAAAAAAGCAAACCTGTGTACAAAGCAAAGCAAAGCAAATTTCTAGACCAGTAGGTCAATCACGTAACGCATTGTACGCGCGTCTGACAGTAAAATCACAATCTAACTGTCATTTCTCCATATAAAATTGACATTTAGACCTTACAGACGCGCGTAAGAAAAGTTACGTGATCGACCCACTGATCTTATATTAGGCCCTAAGATAAGATCTGGTCTAGACAAGGTATCCGCATTCAAGTTACTTATGAGTTCGACTGTACCTAAAGCTTGTATCTATCTTAGTATAATAATTCCCCACCTTGTTAATTCCACTTACCGATTTGGGAGTTCCCGGTTCAAGATAAAGGGGAAAGTAAAAAGTGCCCCATTCAACGAGTAAGCGGCAGGATGCTTTCCAATAACCTGAGTCACCCTATGACGTACGCCGTCAAAGACATGTGTACACTTTTCGCCTTATTACAATACGATAAGGTGCAAAATTACTCACATAGTTATCTACGATGCGAAGCTATGATTCGTGACATTTGGAGCCACATTTGTAATTGCTTTGATATACCTAGTTACGTGCACGGTTTCACTTCGTTTTCTTCGTTAACGTTTTTGACAACTCGGCTTTTTACTAGCTTTATATTAACTTGACCTGTTCGTACCATAAGTATAATTATAAATATGTAAAAAGTTGTCCGTCAAAATTTGCAATCAATTTTTCAGTCACTTGCCGTTATTCGATTGAGCTGAAGTTTTGAGTATAACTATAGTTTGGATGCCAATTCAATACTATGGTACCATCGAGCAGATCTGATGATGGAGACAGAAGGTGGCCATGGGAAATCAGTACTTAACCGACGTAACCCCGTTGAGTTTGGGCTCGTTAGAATCGTCTCAATGTTGATGATGGTATACAGAAAAGTATAGTCGGCAATAAAAACTTGAACCAAAAATTACATTTTAGACAGAAACTAATTTATGCTACGGTGAAAAACTGGTATAGGTACGGCCTGTCAGGCTATAAGCGCTTACGCACAAGGAACCACATGAACCATAATGATTCACAAAGCAAATGTATAACTGCTGGTGGTCAATTCCCGGCCTTAGCTTAGAATCTCGAAAAAAAATGGCGGGTGTCGAACGAAAACCGAATTTCGTATTCTCAAAATCTCACATTTTTAATTATGTCTACTCATACTTAATTATGTCTACTCCTATGATATTTAATTCAGTAGAAATGTTTGCATTGATTATTTCATTATTTTACAGTCCATTGTAAACAAACACAATTCAGAAAAACTAAACATGTGTTGCAATTGAGATTGAGATAGCTATTAAGAGTCCGCAGTAAGCTCGATTCTCCATACAAACGTAGTTACGCTCTCGTTTTAAAACAACTAGCTAGTTTGCTCTGAAACTTTGTACTTAGAACAAGTTAAGTACCATCCAGGTTTGTGATTAGTTAAAGTAGCTTCAGATACCATAGAATAAAAATACAGCTTTAAGTTTTTCATACAAAACTAGTTTTTGCTGTTTTTCGTTTATTTTATAAACTGGAGCCATATTAAACTAATTACAGACTTAGATATACCTCATGTCATTGTATTTAGAGAGGTAGGGCACAGTGGAATGTCATCTCGCTCGTATGTGGAGCAGCCCAACTGGGGAAGTACCTCCACCTTACAGAAGACCGCAGCCATAATAGCACCACTGCTTTGTAGTGTTGCTATATTATTGCATGCTATGAAGCATGTGGTGTTGTGTTACTGGTGGTGAGTAAGGTCGCCAGAGCTCCCTAGGGTGCACTGTGTTGGGAGTGAGGGACCTGCATGTCTCTATCTGCCAACACAACGAATCCTCAAGTAAATAAAGGGTCGGCAACGCTCTTGTGTTTCTTCTGGAGTCACAAGTGTCGTTGTATAAAAAAATGCAAAGTTTCGTTACAATCCACCACGTAGTTTTAAAAGGAGAACAAAACTCCGTTTGTATGGGAAGGTGAAATTCGGCCGAGCTTAGGTACTGCGGATTCTTAACTATATTTGTAAGCTTAATCCAATGTTGTATTGTAATTTTATTTGACAAAGTTACGCCACTGTTCCTCCGAAAAATGCGTTCTGGAAATGAGCTCATGCTGGCCTAGCGGGGGATTTTTTTTCGCAGATGTATCCAGGTTGTTACGGTGTTTTTCCTTCACCGAAAAGCTAACGAATGTAAAAACAAATGATATTTCGACATAAGTTCCGAAAAACTCCGTACGAGCCGGGATTTTAGAATCCACCAATGAGTTTTTCGGAACCCAACGTCCAGATGACAGCCACATGCTTGAACCACTAGACTACCGTAGCTAAGGTTAGGTTGAGAAAAAAAGTGAACTAGAGAGGGTAAAAGTCCCCTCTAAAATCAGACTCCCAGTCACATTTTTTGTTTGACCCCAAATTCGAACCTTATATCAATCATATGTCTCATAATGTGTAATAACAACAACGGCAAACACAAAAATACGTTACACAATCACGGTCATACAAAAATATTTTAAAAGCAACAAATTATTGACATCTCAACGCACCTCAAAAGAGCCGCCTCTTGAAATAACACGATTAATCCAAGGGTACTATTACCTTTTATATTAAGTTTAAAAACCAACAATGCCATTGGAACCTTTTCTTTCTAACGCCTTTGTTCGATTTGGTTGGGGCGAAAACATTCGGCTAGTGCGACATGGTAGTAACGGCGTATCTTTTTGAGGGTGAATGTACAATACATTCTTCTTCCAAATGAATGACTTTTGTGGAACGGGTGTGGTGCAAGGGGCAAGTAATGTGCGGAACGTTTTTTTGTGTGTGTTTTTATATACCACTATCAGGCCGCTTGTAGATGTCCGTCATTTTCACCGGACAACGGACCGTTTTTTTTCCGGACTTGCGGTGGTGGATGGTGGTCAAAGCCATACACCAAGCAAATCCAGCAAAAAAAACGGCCCGTTGTCCAGTGAAAATGACGGACGTCTACAAGGACGTCAACTTAGCTTCTGCCCGCGACTCCGTCTGCGTGGAACTCGTTTATATTGTAGCTCCATACTAATTTTCACCCCCCATTTCACCCCCGTAGGTCATGATTTCCGGGACTCAAACCATAAGTATCTATAACAAACTTCATCTTTATAAATCCGCCAGTTTAAGGGTGAAGAGGTAACGTAACAGACAGACAGACAGATAGACAGACAGACAGACACACTTTCGCATTTATAATATTTTGTATGGATGATGGTAGTAAACAAGCATACGGCCTGCTTGGTGATAAGCAGATACCGTAGCCCCAGGATGCTTACGACTCCCTCGGGTGTAGGTACGGTAACGGTGAATTAAATTAAATTTACTATAAAATACATATACTCTTAATTGCACACGTCTATAAAAGAAGACAGTAGGCACAGAACACAATAAATATGTACAAGTAAAAGAAAACGACAGCTGGTCTCATCACAAAAGAGCGATCTCTTTCAGACAACCTCAACTCATAGTAGGTAAATACTCAAACCTACTAATAATTACTATACTTACAACTATGATATATAATAATAATAAGAGATGGGAAGATGAGGTAAAAGTCACAGCAGGTCCTTACGTACTGGAGAAGAGTCGCTAGAGATACAATACAGTGGAAGATGCAAGAGGAGACATATGCCCTGGCACACTGAACTCGGAGACATTTTATGAATGCAGTGATACCAATTTATAAACGACAGTTCAGGATAACTGGCGCAAATTAATAAATATAGGTACATACCTAGTAGACCAACATGCTAAGACACTTGAAATGGGCTGAGCTAAAGCAAGTTCTAAGGTTATATTGAATTGGATGCGGTTTTATTATACTAGTACTCGCACGCTCGCCAAGCTTAAAATCATTTTTCATTATAATAAATGTGATAACATTATAAATAAATCAGCAGTATTCCTCAAGCTAGCCCAGTGCGGGTTGGATACTTCACATAGATACACCTTTGAGTTTCTTCGCAGATGAATGCAGGTTTCCTCACGATGGTTTTCCTTCACCGAAATAAAAAACCTTATATCTTTTGTATTGGACCACGCCAGTCATAGGTCTAGTAACAATATCCCCCATTTCGCACGTGGGTCCCTGTCGATCGAAATGATTTATTCGAATAGAATGAGCGATGTTTACCGACTAATGTTAAATTATCCTCTTTGGAACATTGAAGGTATACGTTTCAGATTTTGTAAGTATTCTTTGGTATTTCATTGTTAGTTCTTTTAGTTTTATAGTCCAGCTCGAGCCCACCCGACACTCGTCACGAAGTTTTTCATACCTACATTCACTCATGCGCAGCCCCCCTATCCTGGGCTGTTATTCCGGTCACCAGTTGCGAAACTAGAGCGTTGAGGTGCAACGCTCACCCACAAATATACCTTGACACCACGATGCGTAGTAATTAAGCGTAGGCAGAGGTCTAGTTTCGTAACGGGTGACCGGCGCAGTCTCTGTGTATCTTTTGTGTAGTGAATAAATGTCTTCTTTTTTTTCTTTTTCATAATTATTACTGCTGCGGTCTCCTCCGAAGTACCTGCTTTTTTGCTCAGACCATATTACAGAAATATTATCAGTGTCTCGATATCTGATAGTTAGTTGTGGAAACATTTTTGTAGCTAACTGTACAGCGAAGGGGCCTACTAGAATATGCAAACAGTACATGTAGGCATTTACAATGTAGGTTGTTGGTAATTGACATGTGGCCGCGGTTACACAGCGATACACGTGCCTTAGACGGCTTTCAGACGGTGGTAATGTTGCATTGGAATCTACTACACTATTATGTGAGCCTGGTACCTTGCGGGCGGGGTATATTGTACGTAGAACCGATGGCCGCGGTGGAAACGTTTTAGAGTGGCGACTACCTGGGCACAGCGTGGGTAGACCCCCCCCCCACAAAGTGGACAGCCCCCTTATTCTGTAACTTGTGTTAAGCTCACCTCAACGCTCACCCACAATTATACCTTGACACCGCGATGCGTAGTAATTAAGCGTAGGTAGAGGTCTTGTTTCGTAACAGGTGACCGGCGGGGTGAGCCGCATTAACGCGTAGCGAATAACTCTGATGACGTGGTAAAGGACGCTGGAGTCCAGTAGATGCGTAGGACCGGTAAGGCCGGAACCCCAATGCTACGCACGCACACGCTATACGTGAGTCCATTGTAGCATGCTCGTACACTGGCTGTGGAAGTATCTACCTACATTTTGATACGACACGTTTTTGTACCCACGTGCGTAGCTCGATCGTGCGCAGCTGTTTTTTTTTTCTCTTTATTTAAGGAGCTCACACAGGTGAACATGTCGCTCAATTATAATCAACATAACATATTTTCCTAATTACGAATAATTCTATTAATAACACACTTTCGAGCTAACTGCAATAGTGCTGTGGTCGCGTCTGACAACGGGGTAGCCAGGGCAACATTGCATGTCCCGACATCATAGCTGGTGTTAAATGCCCGACTTCTCCTGAGAGCTTCGTTATGTGCGCAGTAGTTGGGTTCCGGCTATTGCGGCACTCTTTGAGGGATCGAGGCCAGTGTTCAGCAGTAGACGTCTTTCGGCTGATAAGATGAGGATGATGATAATGATTAATAAACGCTGGCTGCGCCCGTGGCCAACCGGACCTCTGTTTTGCTCCCTGTTCCACTAACCTGCCATAATTAGTCGAAGTCATTTGTTTTTCCGTGCAACGGTTTATTATAATTACGTGACTTTACATTTAACTATCATTAGCATGAAAGTTTTCAACGCTCGCTAGCAATGTCTAACTTTGACAAAAAAAATAACTCTTGATGTGTTATAATAATAATAATTGGTCCCATACAGACATTTGATGTTCTGAGCAACAAACTGGTTCGATTGAAATCGTGAAAAATTATATAACACTGGCTGTTTAAATAGGTAAGTACGTGCTCTTAAACAAGTTGAGACCTTTACAAATCAGAAAATTGCAATAAAACGAATCCACTAACAATTAAAATTAACAAATGAATATTGCAATTAGATCGCCCCTTGCAATCACACAGGCTATCGCACATCTGTCTGTAGCTTTGTGCCTTATCTCAGGATCTGATGCGATTGTATGTTGACGTTGATTTGAAGTGACGGTGACCGTTACGGGCATAGTGTGTTTATTGTATTGTATAGTATTGTGTTGTAATAGTACATTACATCAGAGGCCGGGAAATCACGGATTTCCAGCCAAGTAGGATAAAGATACGAGGCCGGAAATCCGTTTTCACGCCGAGGCATGTATAGTGCTTCTCTCAAACATGCAATGAAATAAATAAATAAAAATCCTCAAATCAAACTAATTTTCATGGCTGAATGCCGTGATGCTGTGCCACAAATAGTGGAATGAAAATTAAAAAGTTACTTTGCAGGCCTAGGCCTGAAAAGTTGTATGAAATCCCATTTCAGGCCGCCTCGAGATGATGCGCCCGAAAAAGGATACTTCCGAGTCTATTATAAGGAACGTAAAGAGAATATTTCATTGTATGTTTGAGAAAAGTAAATTATGTCAAACGCAAGCAAAAAGCAACTATTTTGTTCGAAATATAAGATAGTTTTTCGTTGATATTTTTTGCTATATTTAATTTACTTATATAATATATTGGTGCTAATATATTATCAAAAGTTTATTCTACTATTTGATGGAAAGTAGAGAATACTAAGTTAACAGGGTTGTTTTCACCAAATGTTATATATTTTGTAGCGCTAGTAGACTCAGACATGTAAAAGAGACCTGTAATTTTTCGAACGCAAACACCTACCTGGAAGCAAATGATCTTTAAAACGGAATTTAATTCAAACCAAAGCATAATAGTTCCTTGTAATCATTGAAATAAAGGAACTTCATTCAAACTATAATTAATAATATTGTTTGAATTAATTTACCATATTTATACATATACTGCTCAAAACAAAATAAAGACCATTTACATTTTTCTATTTTAATGTTTATTATTGGACATTAACTAAATGATAAGTGGCTAATTAATGACGTCCCGCACCCTGCAGAATCCAACCTCTTTCATGTTGATGTTTAAAAGTCTAATAGCTGGAATATAATATATATATAAATATATTACTGTATAATATAATATTCACGTAACGATCACCATACTTGCCCCTATTTTCTTTTGAATAGTTTATGAAATAAATACCTCTTCAAGAAGAAATAGTTTCCTACAAAAAGGACAGATACATAAAATATTATATTAAATGATAATACACCTCCGTAAAAACATAGGCGTGTAATATCGAACATGCCAAATAGGCGTCAAAGGCTTTAGATTAGCCTGATTGATAAAATAAATTGTCTAGTATTGTAGACTAGACCGAAGGGCAAACACCGGAAAGACTGTCTGAAGGGCACTCTGGGCATATTAAGGGATTTGCATAACAACGGGCTACATTGGGTGACATAAAGGGTAATGTTTTGTTAGGTGTAAACGTGTTTAATAAGTTATTGTGTGTTTGAAACCAATTTCATTTCAAGTTGAATGCTGAGTGAGCCAACAATCAAGTTTGGAATAACTTTAATTGTATGGGAGAAAAATTACAAATATATCTCGTATTGTTGTGAATTGTGAACGTGTTTGCTGATAGGTGGAACACTCCCGAGATGAAGAGGTGGTTGGCCCTTCACTGTCCTAGTTGTAAGTTGTTTAGTTATGTTTATTATTGTAAAATTCTAAATTTACTTATTTATATTTTAATTTGTGGATGAATTTCTGAAATAAATTGCTTTTTAATTTAATTGTTCTTTACATACCTCATTTCATATAGTACTATGCCTAACATTAGAATGTTGACGGACAAATTCGTCTGTGTTACTTCGTTTATCTAGGTGGATATCAAAGGGAAATATTGTACTAGGCTTAATTTTTATCGATCATTAAGTGCTTTATAAACATAACAATACTAATGTTTAAAAAGCGTTTCAAAATGGTTTCCCTTGAAATCACGCACGTTTTTTTGATCTTATCTGAAATGGGGTATAAAAATTCCAAGAATGTTTTTATAAATGTATAACAACGGTTAAACTTAGGTATTCATTTTCTCAAAAACATTAACCCTTAACAACTCCCGAAGGGTTTCAATTTCAAACATGTCGCCCAGTGACGTGAGTTTAAACGCTATTTAATTAAATTTAAAACCTGACGTACGATATATTGATTTAAACTTTCACGATTCTCAAGCATTATTTTTACTAAACGGGACTTAATCGGGTATAACTGTCACGTGGCCATGGATGTTGCGACACATTTCAAACGTCGGGAGACCTTAGAAAGGTAAATAATTTTAATTAATTTTACAGCGATTTAATCACATTTAGTAAAAACAAGGACGTACTATCGAAAGTCCAAATTCAAATACATTATTCGTAATAAAATGTCAAACATTTAAACGTTGTTATTTTACTGGTGTAACTTTGGATTTTTATCTGAAATAAATTATGATTATTAAATATCGATTTGCTCCATCACGAAACTTTTCTCACTCGAATATCCAAATTAATTAATATTGTACCAATAAACTAGTTATAATTTCAATAAGTTGTTCTAAATTATGCGTCAACTAGGGATTACATTTCAAGGCAAACTAAAGCATCATTTGATAGACTTTTAAAGGTTATGACTTAACCAATTGGGATAGGTCATGAGTAGGACAGATCGGGCAGTAAGGACAAACGTTAAGTGGATTGAGCAGCAAGTCGTAGTGATGAATTGATATTGATACTGATAATGTTTGCATGGACATGGCCTTTGTTGTTCAACCTTTACACGGTTGAAAAAGTTATATAATATCGCACTAATTGTCGGATATACGAGTAGACGCACGACCTTCATCCATCAGTTTAATGGATGAATAGTATTTTATATCGAATTAAGTATAATCTACATTTTTTATTTTTTTATTATTCATAGCCAGGATGTTTTTGGCCAGCCCATTAGCAAAATATTTTTAATGTACCTACTAAATTCGATATAAAATACTGTTTACCCATTTAACAGCTGGGTGAAGGTCGGGCCTCCATTTAAGTTCGTATCTTAGGTTAGCAGCTAGGACCCGTTTTTATTATTTTTGTGCCTGGCTAGTCTAGCTCAGCCGTCTTAATCATGGCACGAATTGTTCAACTCAGAAAATATAATTAATAATTTATTTAATCTTGGTACATTTCCACCACAAACCCTGTTAGGGCACAGCATAAACTACTACTGTTTTAATTTATTTTAATTCCTTATAATTACATTAAACATTCCTAACGGTTGTAAAAGCGATTTGCAACAAGGCATTCCTGTGTTTTGCAAATCAGTGTTTCTTTTTCTATTATTATACTGGTAGTTTATTTGGTTATATTTTAACTCTTAACTCACGAATCGAACTAGATATATTATTAAACTTTATCAGTTCCCTGAGCCTTTAAACACATGTTTAGGTGGCCGGACCTCAGACCGCAGAACGCATGCAGTGTGGCAAATCCTCGATCCTTAGTCGTGACGAAAATGGACCAGGAGTTCAGTTTTCGAAGGTGTTTACGATTTTTAAATGATATTTATATCGGTTTTTAACAATAAAAGCGCTGGCACTGGTTTCTTAGATTCTGATTATATTTCACACTAGCTTTTGCCCGCGACTTCGTCCGCGCGGAACTCGTTTATATCGTAACTTTCTCCCCCCTTTTCACCCCCTTAGGTGATGAATTTCCAGATAAAAACTATCTTTAGTAAGGACTCTTTGGAAGGCCCCGGAATTCAAAGTATTTCTATACCAAATTTCATCTCAATCGGTTTAGCGGTTTAAGCATGAAAAGGTAACAGACAGACAGAGTTACTTTCGCATTTGTAATATTAGTATGGATTGTATGAAGGAAAGGGTATAGATGCATGTGGGCTTTTTTCAGTATTATTTTGCATATTTTCATATCACACGGCCGTAAGGACCTTTTCTACTAAACCGTAGGATTAAATTAAGTGACTTGTAATTTAAACATTTTATATTAAAAATTAAAATACTTCAACAAAATGTTACATCTAATAGTTTTCAAAATAGCCATAACAAAACGTCTTTTTTACCCCGTTTTAGAAAACATCTTCAAAACTAAGGCCGCCATAAGGTACCTTTACCCTTGGAACGTCACATACATATATTTACTTATGTAATGTTCATGTTCCCCAGGACTCCCCATTACCGCTATACCGTAAATGGGTTCAATCCAAATTTTCACCCGCTATTTCACCTCCTTAGAGGATGATTTTCGGGATAAAAACTATCCGTTGTCATTCTCCAGAACTCAAACTATCTCTATACCGAATTTCATCTAAATGGGCTACATCCAAATTTTTACCCCCAATTCACCCCCTTAGGGGATGATTTCTGGAATAGAAACTATTATATGTCCTTTTCCACGACTCAAACTATCTTTCAACCAAATTTTATCAAAGTGTGTCACAAACAAATTTCCACCCCCAATTACACCCCCTTAGGGGATGATTTTCGGGATAAAAACTATCCTATGTCCTTCCTTAACTATAGTTATACCGTAAGTGGGTTCAATCCAAATGTTCATCCACCATTTCTCACCCCCTTAGGGGATGATTTCCTCCTTTTATGTGTTCCGGAATAAAAAATATTCTATGTTCTTTCCTAGGACCCTACCTCTCTCTATACCAAATTTCATCTGAATGGGTTCTATTCAAATCTTCAACCCTCATTTCACCACCTCAGGAAATGATTTTTAGGGATAAAAACTATGCATTGTCCTTCCCTAGGACTCCTTCTATCTATTTACCAAATTTCATCTAAATGCGTTTTATCCAAATTTTCACCCCCTATTTTATCCCTGAGGGGATGACTTTCGGGATTAAAACAATCCGTTGTCATCATACTCCGGGACTCAAACTATCTTTATACCAAATTTCATCAAAATGGGTCACAACCAAATTTTCACCCCCAATTACACCCCCTTATGGGATGATTTTCAGGAGTAAACTATCCTTTGTCCTTCCCTAAGACTCCAACTCGCTATACCGTAAATGGGTTCCATCCAAATTTTCATACCCCATTTCACCCCCTTAAGAGATGATTTCTGGACTAAAAATTATATTAAGTCCTTCCCCAGGACTCTGAACTATCTCCATACCAAATTTCATCTAAATCGGTTCTATCCAAATTTTCACCCCTCATTTCACCCCCTCAGGAGATGATTTAGGATAAAAACTATGCATTGTCCTTCCCTGGGACTCCTTTTATCTCTATACCAAATTTTAACTAAATGGGATTTATCCACATTTACATCCCTATTTCATACCCTTGGGGGATGATTTTCGGGATTCAAACTATCCATTGTCATTCTCCGGGACTCAAACTATATTTATACCAAATTTGATCTAAATGGAGTCCATCCAAAATTTCACCCCCCATTTCACCCCCTCAGGGAAAGATTTTCGGAATAAAAACTATCTAATGTCCCCAGAAATTAAACTACCTCTAAACCAAATTTCATCAAAATGGGTTACATCCAAATTTTCACCCCCCCATTTTACCCCCTAAAGGGAAGATTTTCGGGATAAAACCTATCCTTTAACCTTCTCCGAGACTCAAACTAATCATATACCAAATTTCATCCAAATCGGTGCAGCGGTTTAAGTAGCTCCATACAAATTTCCACCCCCCATTTCATCCCCTTAGGGGTTGATTTCCAGGATAAAAACTACCCTAAGTCCTTCCCCAAGACTCAAACTATCTCTATACTAAATTTCATTTTAATCGGTTCAGCCGTTTTCACGTGATGCGCGGTCACATAAACAGACAAACAGATAAACAGACAAACAGACAAAAATTCTAAAAACTGTTGGAACGTGTTCTGTTATCGATTCTAAGTATCCCTAGCCAATTTTTTTTCGAATATCTTCCATGTACAGACTTTCGATCCTCTTCAGCTTTATTATATGTATAGATTAAATCACAAGCCATCGACCTTTTTTTACCCGACTTCGGCGGAACCGAAAGGTAGGGATATGTTTTAGCGGTCAATGTTTGTATTTGTGTATGTTCTACTGTAGCGTTTAAAATACTGAACCAGTTTTGATAAATGGGGTATCAATCGATTCGAAACCATGCTCCGGGTGACAAAGATTACCTTTTGTATGAAAAATAAAAACATGGTGGCTGTCATATACATATAAGTGACTGACTTTGAAAAAAATATTTTGCTAACATAGCGTGTAGGGTATGAAATGAACGAGGAGAAAATTTGGAGTTCAAATATATAAAAATATTATTCATATTTACTTTTCCGCAGTCGGGATATAGTTTTTAAACTTTTTATGCTTGTTAAACATTATCGTAGCCGTGCGAGCCGCCATAATGTTGCCAGTGTTCCAACACGCCCATATCAATTAGGCGCGTTCGAAAATACCGTTAACAGTTGTTGGCTAAAACATTTGGGCTGCCTGATTGTAGGCGGACAGGGTAGACTATGGACACTTGCGACTTCACATGACTTGTATGAATTGCCGACCTTTTTATGATTTGAAAATTCGCTATGTTGACAGTAAGAAACAAGTGCAAATAACTCACTGAACACGGTGCATCGTAAGGAGCTCTGGTGACCTTTACCACCACCATGAACACTTAACCACTTTTCCAGTTGGTCTAATCTAAATGTATTTTAAAGTAGGTATGGCTCATCTTCTGTAAGGAGAAGGCATTTCTCCAGTTGAACACATATTTTCAAAATTCTTTTAAGTCTCCCGTCCTGGTTTATACGCACTTTAATAAGCGTAAAGCCATTTGCGTGAGCGAGACGCGTTGACAATCAGATGCTTTTGAAATCCATGCTAGTTCCATAACAGACGCACATACTACAGCTCCTAAGTCCGGCTAAATCAATGACAGAACCGTGTGATCCAGATCCTATAACCCTGCATCACGTTAGTAAATATGAGTGGACATACAACACAGCTCTTAGAACAGATGCTTCATTACATTAATTAATTAATTATTAATAATATACATATATATAGAAAAGATGAATGGAAGAGTTGGAAGACGACAATTAACCAAGGGCACCAACGCGAGGGTAAGATAAATGTCCCAGTAGTCGACATTTAAATTACCCCAATACTTCCATCTTATGAAGTTTATACGAAGTGTGTCAATAATGTCAGAATTGGGACTTTAATTTATCTCAAACAGGATAAGGCGATATGGAAAAAGGCCACAGGCGCGATTTAGCTTTCTAAATGAGACATATCCCTAGAATGCCATAAGAGAGAGAAATGCGTTAAGAGAGTCCCATCCCTTCCCATGTTTATGTGCTAAATATACTTGTTCTTCCCCAAAAACAAGGTTGTTCTTACGATCATACAATCAACTTTAAACGTAATGTCATATACATGACGAGCTATTTACCACAGCAAGCGGGAGTGTTCGAGCATCTTTTTTAAAAGCTTTGAAAATTGCGATAAATGTTGGATACAACATGGATGAGGGTACTCATGTTGCTGACTTTCAAAACAAGATATGAAACAAGGGAAATTAATAGGACAAGTCACATTTAGTCAGTCGAAAACTATCCTAGGTCAGAACAGAATAGATATCTCTTGTATCGACGGGATTGACAAGAAAAAGTATGTTTGTAGCTTCATTTGGTCTCTGCCTACGGCAATAGATTACAGTCGTGAGAATCTTTATATTTCAGAAAAGTCATAATTGCTTTATCTGCCCCTCATCTGTCCACTGCGGTCCCAATCCTATCACAAGTAAATATGCGTTTGCAATGCGGCGAGATCGTTCGGATCCGATATTTCGATTTATGAGGATTAGCATTGCAGCGGGGATTATTTATGTCATATGGGATTCCACCCGAAGCGGATCAGGACTGTAGGTTGTTTGAGTAAAGTTAATCAGCGATTTCGTGAGGTTTTCAATGGGTTTTTGTTAAGTGGCGTTTACATCACACAGGCAAATTTGAGAAATATTTCAGCTGCGAAATGTGTGAATCAACATTTTAGTGTCCTCCCCGTTTCTACTATATTTGCTGTTTAAAAGATGATTACAAGAATATACGATGTCTGCTGTTGTTAATTGTTTCCCATTTCTTCCTCAATTAATTAAACCGTGTAGCTACATGTAGAGAGTGCTTGAGATGAAGCAAGACATTTAACTTGTAGATTTAAGTTAGTCTTTAGATTTAGATAGTAGTTTTATTATGGAATCAATGTAACGCCTTAGTGAAAACTGTTACATGTTTAATGATTTAATACCCTTGACCCTGATTGACCCAATTTTATCAGTTGCCCAGTCTCAATGTCCCCCAATTAGTATGAAAATTATGGTTTGTCACCTGGACAACATACTCGTATGTTTGTTCAAATAGACTGTTTACCTGGCTATAAGAACTTACACATTTTATCTACATACACAATGTTGTAGTAACTGATAATGAAGAAAAAACGAAGGGTCAAGTAAAAGTTGATGACCCTAAACATTTTGAAAATCGAAAATTTCGAGTAACTTTTATAGCTGAATTAGTGGAAATATTAGTAGTAGTCAACAATAATTGAGAGTTTTTTACAGTGAATTATTATATTTATTTATTTATTAAATATAAATTTTCGATGTTATAATTCAACTTTTTGTTAAAATTGTTTCTGTCGAAAATTTCATTTTTGGTACAAACTTTTATTGCCGACTGTACTTTTCTGTATACCATCATCAACTATTAATTGAGACCATTCTAATGAGTCCAAACTCAACGGGGTTACGTTGGTTAAGTAATGAATTCCCATGGCCACCTTCTGTCTCCATCATCTGATCAGCTCGATGGTACCATAATATTGAATTGTCATCCAAACTATACTAATACCCAAAATTTCAGCTCAATCAGATAACGACAAGTGACTGAAAAATGGATTGGAAATGTTAACGGATAACTTACATACTTTCATATTTACATACATACATACGAACGGTGCAAGTTAATATAAAGCTTGTAAAAAACCGGCCAAGTGCGAGTCGGACTCGCGCACGAAGGGTTCCGTACCATTATCTAAAAAAAAATATTTTATTCTGTGTTTTTAGTATTTGTTGTTATAGCGGCAACAGAGATAACTACATCATCTGTAAAAATTTCAGCTGGAACTATCACGGTATCAGTGAGATACAGCCTGGTGACAGACAGACGGACAGACGGACGGACAGCGGAGTCTTAGTAATAGGGTCCCGTTTTACTCTTTGAGTACGGAACCCTAAAAAGGGGCGAGAATGTTTCGTATTCGAACCTTTTTGCCTTGTCTCTGGCTGAAAGACGCATTGTTTTGAACTGTCGTGGATTCTCGAATTTGACATGAATAAAATATCTGTATAAAATTAAATATTATACTTACTACATTATTATTATTTACTACATTTTTTTCTTTATTTTTAATAATAATAAATACTTATACAAAAGCGCGGGTGGAAATCATAAAACTATATAGGTACCGCTAAAGCATGAAAAACAACTTCTCCTAACACAATTTCAAGCGAAAATTAGTTTTCCAAATTTATGTCAGCGAATGCTGTTGTTTTATTTTTCTTCCACCAACCGGCCTTGTTGAAAAGGCTACATTATATTATTTTACACTAAAATTCTTGCACGTAGCAACGTATACCTAGCAAGGTGTTCTGGTAAAATATTAAGTCAAATAACAAGGCGTGTCCCCTAGTGGCACAGGGTGTGAAATTTTGATGACTTGTTTATACGGTGACGTCAGGCGGCTCCGATGGTCGACAGTGTTAGGGTTTGTATCCACTATAAAACTATGATAAAAGTGTGAGGTGGCGGAGCGGTGAGCGAGTAAAAATCTACCAATAGGACGATATGCGGGCGCGGGGATACTCACATTTATGCTTTTTTTAGGCGCAGAACACACACTAGGTATTTATGTACCGCGCATCGCGGCGTCGGACCGCGTAAACGCGCGTAGGAGCCGCGCCATGTGAAGTGGTCTCATGTTTTACATACATCGAGATAGTAAAGTTATGAAACGCGCCCCAGTACCCTTATTGTGAGATACAATCGTAACCTAACGTTACGTAACTAATACGAGATCGAATAAACGCGCTTCAAATAGATTTCGATCTCGCTACGGTATTCTTCGATTCGACCCGTCAAACTTGTAACTCACACTGCCGTTGGACTACGAAACCAACTGCAAAACGTTAGGCACTTTGCGTTTAGTTTTCGATGCGTAATTTAACGTTCGATTCGTACTACCAATCGGTAGTGTGAGACATTTCGAAACGAAAAATACCGTCGCGACTGTAGTTTACTATTTCACTTGCAAAATGGCCCGTGATATCGTATTATTCCGTCAAGAGTTATCGTAGATCCGATCGAAATTTATCTCAAATTAAAGAACTTACAAAAATAAGGTTTTTGAATTGACAACATATATCCGCAAAATTCGGATTGTCGCGTATTTTGTATTAAAAAATGCAAATAAATGGCCCCCGCGCCGCCATATTGTATCTGTTATGTATGGATATGTGGGTATACCTACGTATTTCATCATTTGTTTGAATACCGCCATTCAGTCGCAATAAAGCATCAGCTGTGTTACGTACTTGCGGCGTTTCATTTCTCAAATATCACATTGGCGACGTCTGGAAAACAGTTTGTAGGCAGAAAAGTGACAATTGTTGTCTAAAACGCGTGCAAAATAAACATAAGTACAATGTCAATCGGTAAAATCCGCGAGTTTGATATCGAAAGTGGAAGTTGGGACTCGTACTGTGAGCGGCTTCAAATGTATTTCAAAGCCAACGCTGTTTCTGAAGATAAACAGTTAGCGACGCTAATTTCGGTGGTTGGAGATCAGTGCTACGAGTTGATGTCTAATCTAGCGAGCCCGAAGAAACCGTCGGAATTAGAGTTGGTACAGTTGGTGGCGTTGGTAAAAAACCATTTAAATCCGAAACCATCCGTCATGGCAGAACGTTACCGTTTTCGGCTCCGGAAGCAAGCAGCGGGTGAGACTGTATCACAATACGTCACGGAGCTCAAGAAACTAGCACGTACTTGTGATTTTAAGGAAACCTTGGCGGATAATCTTCGAGATCAATTTGTGTGCGGCGTAAGTGGAGACGTTATACGGCAGCGGTTGTTTGCGGAGGAGGAACTGTCGTACGCCAGGGCTGTGACCTTGGCACGCTCATTGGAGGCGGCAGAGCGTGATGCAGCGGTTATAGCGGGCTGCAGTACTCGGGTGTACGGGGAGCCCGCGGGGGAGCTTCATCGGGTCGCGAGCGGCGGGGAGGGCGCGGGGCGCGCGGCCGGGCAGTGGCCGCAGGCGCAGCGCAAGAAAACAGTTTTCAATGCACGAGGAAACGCTGGAAGTGCGGGTGCTGCAACTCCATGCGCTGCTTGTGGTGCTTTGAACCATAATTATTCTACATGCAAGTTTAGAGGTTATGTATGTAGCATGTGTCATGCGACGGGGCATCTGCGCCGAGTGTGTCCCGGGGGATTGTCCGGCAACCGCGACTCAAGGGCACAATAGAGGTCGACCACGGACCTACTTTGTTACTGAAGAGGAAAAAGAAGAAAAAAGTGACTCTGAAGAAGAGGAAGCGGTCTACAGGATGTCCTTAGGCCAGTACAAACCGGTGAGTTTACCTGTGTACGTTAATGGCCGACAATTAGTGATGGAAGTGGACACGGGAGCTTCTAGTTCTTTTATAAGTAAAACAACGTTTGATTTGTATTTCAAAGACGAGAAGTTAAGGGATACTAATACCGTGTTCAAGTTTTATGATGGTACAAAGGTAAAACCGTGTGGGGTCATTACGCCATCTGTAAGATACGAATCGATCACAAAGAGACTAGATTTGTATATACTAGAAAAAGGTGAAACCAATTTAATGGGCAGGCAGTGGCTAGCCGAGTTGTGTATAAAAATACCGTTATTGAAAGTTAGTCCGATCAGCAAAATCAACTCCGTTAGCAATGTTAATAGCGATTTGGATGTAATTCTCGACAGATATAAACAAGTGTTCGATGGGGGCCTGGGGTGCTACAGCGGAGGGACGGCCACGCTGCGCGTGCGCGAGGACGAGGCGCCGGTGTTCCGGCGCGCGCGGCCCCTGCCATTCGCGCTGCGGGGCCGCGTCGATGGCGAGCTGGATGGCATGCTGCGGAGCGGCGTCATCGAGCCCGTCGACTGCGCGGACTGGGCGACGCCTCTGGTTCCGGTCACTAAGAAGGATGGAGGTTTGAGAGTTTGCGCAGATTTCAAGGTCACGCTCAATCCTGTTTTGATGGTGGATAGGTATCCGTTGCCAAAGGTGGAGGAGTTATTTGCTAACTTATCAGGCGGAGAAACGTTTACCAAAATAGACTTGTCCCAGGCGTATAATCAGATTTGTTTATCCGAGGAGTCAAAGATGTTAACAGTTATAAATACTCATCGAGGGTTGTTTAAATATAATAGGTTACCGTATGGTTTGTCGTCTAGTTCGGGAATATTCTGTAGAATCAGTGAGTCAATAGTAAAGGATTTACCTAATGCTCAAACTTTCTGTGACGACATCTTGGTATTTGGCAAAACTCGGGAGGCACATTTAGCTACATTGGAGGCCGTATTAAAAAAGTTGAGAGATTTGGGGTTAAAGCTAAAGAAAAGTAAGTGTACGTTCCTTGCTGACGAGGTATGTTATCTAGGTTATGTCGTCAGTAAGGACGGTATCAAGCCCAACTCCAATAAGGTCGCGGCTGTGGCCAAAATGCCGCCACCATCGAGTGTATCTGAGGTACGGTCATTTTTAGGTATGGTAAATTTTTATTCAAAGTTTATTCCAAGCGCGAGCGATATATTACACCCTATGCACTGTTTACTAAAAAAGGGTGCGCGATGGAACTGGACCGTGGAGTGCGAGGCATCATTCAACAAGGTTAAAGCATTGTTGCTCGGTAAGCAGGTATTAGCTCACTACGACCCGGGTAACAGCCTAACGCTAACGTGTGATGCCAGTCCATGTGGGGTCGCCGGAGTCCTCAGTCAGCCGGATAGGCAGGGGCGGGAGCGCCCGGTGGCGTACATATCGAGGAAACTCAATGCGGCGGAGCAGAATTACTCACAAATCCATAGGGAGGCGCTTGCTATAATATTTTGCTCTCAGAAGTTTCACCAGTATTTATACGGTAGGCGGTTTACTTTGAAAACAGATCATAAGCCCTTAGTAAGCATTTTTGGCCCGCAAACCGGTGTACCAAGCATGACCTCGAGTCGTATGCAGCGTTGGGCGTTGCTATTGATGGCTTATGACTTTGATATTGAGTATGTAAACACAGCACACAATTGCGCCGACGCAATGTCCCGACTACCGATAGGACAAAGTAAAGAGGTTGACCCGCCGGAGCAGTCTTACTTGCACTTCGCATCTGACGCGCTTTTTCTTGATTGTAACGAAATACGCCGGATGACGTCCAGAGATGCATTGTTAGGTAGGGTAGTTAATTATATAAAAAATGGGTGGCCTACCAGTGCCGACATGAGAGAAATTCAGCCATATTTTAATAGGCAGAAGGAGTTATATTTAGAACTCGATTGTGTAATGTGGGGGCACCGCGTAGTAGTTCCAGAGGCGTGCCGCGAAGTGGTGCTGCGTGAACTACACGAGCCCCACATGGGAATCGTGAAGACCAAAGCCATGGCCAGGAGTTATGTATGGTGGCCTGGGCTGGACGAGGCGATCGAGGCGCGGTGCCGTGCGTGCGACACGTGTGCGGCGGTGGCCCCGGCGCCGCCAGCGAGTGCGCCCGTGCCATGGCATTGGCCGTCACGAGCCTACGAGCGGGTTCATATCGATTTTTTGGGACCTATTGGCGGAAGCACGTATATGGTATCAATAGACGCAAGGTCCAAGTGGATAGAGGTATCCAAGATGGTACGAACTACGGCCGGTAATGTCATAGACAGGTTAATGGACTCGTGGTCAAGGTGGGGTATTCCAAAACAGATCGTTTCGGACAATGGCCCACCGTTTTCGAGCCAGGAGTTTAACCGTTTTTTAGAAATAAACAGCGTGCATCACATTTATTCAGCACCTTACCACCCAGCTTCTAATGGGGCAGCGGAGGGAGCTGTGAAGTTAGTTAAAAACGTAATTAAGAAGGCCAAACACGAGGGGGTTAACCCCGACCGGGCCATTCTAAAATTTCTACTACACTATCACAATACACCTCACAGCACTACCGGTGAGTCACCGGCCCGGCTGTTACAGGGTCGCGATCTACGCATTCGATTAGATGCTATAAAACCTGATAGGACAGCTAAGGTAATAAACGAACAGTTTAAAGTAGTAGAACGATCGCGTTAACCGTCTAGGCATTTAGATGTAGGCGAGCCTGTACGATGTAGGACGTTCCAAACGGGAACAAAATGGTCAGACGGTTACATAACTAAGAAGTTAGGAAAATCTGATTATACGGTTGTGACAAGTGACGGATCTACGCATCATCGCCATATAGATCAAATGAAGCGGCGGCGCTTGAGAAACTCGAACGTTTGTCCTCCACCTCCATCCTACGTTGAGACCGAACCAGGGAGCACCGCCAACGGTGCTAGTATGGCCGCACCCAGCGAGCCCGGTAGTGCCGCGATGCCCGCGCCCGCGACGGCGATGGCGCCGGAGCAGCCGGCGCCAGGACCGACCGCCCCTGAGGCCCCACCCGCGTCGCGCGAGGAAGGTGAGCCGATTGCAGTCGGAGGGGAAATCACAAAGTGTTTCAAACGCGTAGAATTACCACCGTTACCGACAACACCTAAGAGAATTCCCAAGAAGGTCCGACGCTACGGATTTGATTTTGACTGATTCTTTTATTCAATTATGGTCGAAGATGTATTGTTATACTTAATGTGTTAGTTTAAAATTAGATTTACATAGTGTTTGTTTCAGCTCACATTATTCACTTCAACCTAAACAATACCATGTCAGCAGAGAATAGGCATCCTATTAATGTTTCACAGTAGTTTAACTGTACAATCATTACCTATTATTTATGCTTAAATAACTGGCGCATGTGAACCGTATAGTAATGCACAACGGTGCATATTAGAATGAAGGTATAATGTTGTTGTCAATACTGTTAGTGGCAGCGTGAACTTAGTGATAGTTATAACTTTTATTAAATACTGTTCATCTGCCTTGGGAAGTAGCATGTACTCTATTATGTTGATATATTAATCTGTCATTTCATTTTAGCTTATTTATTATCTACCATGTAATAAATATTAGAATAAGTGCAAGGGTGTTATGTATGGATATGTGGGTATACCTACGTATTTCATCATTTGTTTGAATACCGCCATTCAGTCGCAATAAAGCATCAGCTGTGTTACGTACTTGCGGCGTTTCATTTCTCAAATATCACAGTATCGACAGTCGACACTGTCGACGTCGCGATGCGCGTATTCTGTAATGTCATAACCGACAAACATTTAAATTAAAACGATAAATGCTAGTGATATAAGGTTGAATATTGGAAAATCGTGAAAGAACGTGAAGTCGACCGCGAATTAAGTAATGTATAAGTGACTCACGTTACAGTTTGGATTTTTAGTTCTATGAGTGACCACCAGGGGCGGTGTATAGACTTTTCATACTACATCTTGACGATAGGCGCTAGCGTCGATAGTAAACGCAACTCACTTCAATCCCACGCTAAGGGTGCAGGACTGCTTGAACGCGCGTAGTGGACGCAACGCGCAAGCGTGAGCGTTCGCCGTGTATATATGTCGCGCGTTTTCCACGCAGCGTCATAGTATAGGTTTCGAAACGCACAACGCTGCATTGCGCGGTGCCGAAGTGCCTCGTGTATTCTTCGCCTTATGCCGTTGTTGGCTATGATATTCAATTTGTTTGACTACCGAATACACGGTTCAATATCAATATCAAAATGATTTTTTGCTAAAAAGGTTCAAAGTATTTTAACATCGATAATTCAAGACCTAAGTTAGAAAGTATAATATTGTCACAATACGTTATCGTCAAAATGAATTACAAGCCACTAGCAATTTATTTAAAGCACTCTGCTTTAAATCTTTTAAGTAAGTAAGTACATTTATCGTATCCCAAGGCAATTCTTTTGATTTACAACCGAATCATAAAAAATGGACAACAATGAACTTTATGTGAAATTTAATATTAAGCCAATTTTATCCCCCGAGTTAGGCTAAACAATTTATAGTTTTATTAAAGTTACCCACGGCTATACAAGTCTATGGACTATCTATGGAGAGACATAAGCTCCTAATATAATTTTTTTCAACAAAAGCACCATGAGAGACCTCGTAATAATCTCCTTATTGTGTAGAACCATAACATGACCCTCTGCTTGTTTACTTAAGAACACTCTCTCGTTCAAAATTCAACCTTAATTCTCTTCAACACAGTCCAGAATCAATTCAACCAAAGCAAGTAACATAATATCCTTATTACCATAATTTCATAACGAAGGGTGCTGAGATTTTTGATATTGCATTCTGATTTTCGATTTACTTTTTTGGTTATTAGGAACTCATATTTCATGATTACGTTTAGATGGTTTGAAATTTTAGATGCGAGCTGAGATAGAGTGAAATTGCAGTGGTATACGTGAGTGGAAAGGCAAGCTGTGTTATTTGACCCGTAAACCTATTTGTGCTTTGAAATAGAAAAATTGGCGAGACAATTTTCTTTTTAAATTTGGTTTAAAATGTGAAAAGTAAAGGTTCAGCGTAAAAAATCTTGAAACTTGGGAATATAAAAATGAATTGAAACTCGAATATGGGTGTAACTTTGCTTCCATCCCAAAAAAAAAAATTTGAATGGCGGAATTTTTTTAAATGCAAAGAAACGCTATGCCATCCATCACCCACAGTTGAAATGAAATAAAAAAGTGATATCATGTGTTTTGTTTTGTATTTAATAAATATGCAATATCGGATTAAAAATCCATCTAGCTTTTTAACAATGCCATCAAAAAACTTTAAAATAGTCCAATGGTGCTTTTGCCTTTATTTTTGGACACAGTATTTCATGTGATCTACAAAAAAAAAAAAACTATCTAGTTTCTGTTGCTGAATGAATCCTTGCGTCTAAACCCAATTGCAGTGCTACTTCTTCTTAAAAAAAACTAGTATTTGTACTTACTAATACATACGCCTCTATTAACGAATCATTCGACGGATTAATTTCGGAAACAACGCCCATATTCGCCTACGGTTATGACCATTTTATTATTATTGCGTATACGGGGACGCATAAAGAGGCGCGGATGAATGATAGATCACGTGTGGGGACTGACGACTTAAAAAATAGCCATTCTTTTTCAATTTTATCAAAATGTACAGGTTGTTCTCTCTCTGTAGTCGTACCTTCATAACTGAAAATCGTGATCATCCTATAATCCCAATAAGGTCTAGTTTTCCCTCTGGGTAGGAAGTGTGCCCCCCCACACAACGCAAGTCCAAATTAAGACTTGCGTTGTGTGGGGGTGCGTATGTATTAGTAAGTACAAATACTAGTTTTTTTTAAAGAAGAAGTAGCACTGCAATTGGGTTTAGACGCAAGGATTCATTCAGCAACACAAACTAGATAGTTGCTTCTTTTTTAGGGTTCCGTAGCCAAATGGCAAAAAACGGAACCCTTATAGATTCGTCATGTCTGTATGTCTGTCTGTCCGTCCGTATGTCACAGCCACTTTTTTCCGAAACTGTAAGAGCTATACTGTTGAAACTTGGTAAGAAGATGTATTCTGTAAACTGCATTAAGATTTTGACAGAAAAATAGAAAAAAAACAATAAATTTTTGGGGTTCCCCATACTTAGAACTAAAACTCAATTTTTTTTTTTCATCAAACCCATACGTGTGGGGTGGGGTATCTATGGATAGGTCTTCAAAAATGACATTGAGGTTTTTAACATAATTTTTTTCTTAACTGAATAGTTTGCGCGAGAGATACTTCCAAAGTGGTAAAATGTGTGCCCCCCCTGTAACTTCTAAAATATGAAAATGATGAAACCTAAAAAAAATATATGATGTACATTACCATACAAACTTCCACCGAAAATTGGTTTGAACGAGATCTAGCAAGTAGTTTTTTTTAATACGTCATAAATCGTAAACCGCATTTTATTTAACGGAACCTTTCATGTGCGAGTTCGACTCGCACTTGGCCGCTTTTTTTAAGTCTATTATTTTCGGACTTCGTAGGTTATAAATGAAGTCGGTATTGGGTGGGTGGAAACGACGAGAAACTTGAGTTCAAGTTGGTGGCGGCAAATGGGTTAATGCATATTTTGGTAGAAGTCATCACAAAGCTAGTGGTTTGAATTCCGAAAAGGACAAAATGAGCAAATATTTGTACGACGACCACAAAACATTTTTGTTCTGCGTCTTGGTTGAAATAGAAGAAATTGTTTAACGTAGCAATAGTTTTATTGTATTTTAGTTTCCACGTTTAGTACGTAAAATAAAAAAAAACATGAAATGAATAGCATAAATTATAAATATTATAATTTCATTTCGATGCGTCGTTTCAAGCTCTTTGCAGCGCCCTTAATCTACCGTCTACCTGAGCAAAGGTCTCTTCTTGATTACGCCACTCTCCTTGGTCCTGTGCTAATATTGTCCACTGCTTATTTGCTATCCAGCAGATATCGTCAGATCATTGTTCTGCCGTCCTGAGCAAAAATTACGCATATGAATATAAGTCTCATTCAAAAAGGACGCATCTGTCTAATATGAGTAATTTATATAGTCCTCCTTGTCGTATCCGACGACGGCGACACTTACAATTTTATCTGATGAGCAGGAATATGGCTCGCAAAGCCAAACTTAATTTTTTTATGTTCGGTCACATTGTGTGTTATAGCTGGCCCTGGTCATTGCAAGTATATGCATAGGATGGTCTAGTTCGAGTCTTCCGTAAATGGCGCTTTTGGTCCAGGTGTTCAAGTCGAGCTACTTCAAAAGAAGCTTACACCTACTCATGAGTTAATATAGTCGGTCCGATGCGTCCTTTTTGAATGAGACTCATAGTCAGATGTGTCCTAATTTGCTTATGACGGCAGCGTTGGTGGTCTTAGTCCAGGCAATGAACTGACAACTTGTATGGAAAAAATGACAAATTTGGAAATAATTTATAATAGCTGATTTTTGTTTTGTAATGGGTATATTATCATTATTTTCAATTAAATAGTTACCTAGCGACAAAATCCAACAAAATTTCAGACATCAAAATAATGATAACTTAACTAGCTTTTGAAAAGTCAGAAAAAATATTAATAAATGGTTTTATCTTTATTTTGGTTCATTTACATTTGCTCTATAATATCCAAAATAAATAATTTAAAAAAAAAACAATTCATGCTTTATTTAAATGTATACTTCCGGATGGAAAATTTGTTGGATTCTTGAATAAAGCATCTTAGAATAATATTTTAAAATGATATAAAGAAAAAAAACGCTATTATAAATTAATGTTTTTCAAAACCGTATTTTGCCTGGAGTATCTGCCCACCTGGCCCCGTAGCATGGATGGCCTTATCACGCGATAAGTGATAGGATAGAGATGCCGTCCCTGGCTGACACCGTTCGATAGAATGAGACGACGCGCTTATCCTATCACTTATCGCCTGATAACGCCATCCATGCTACGGGGCCTGATCGTTTAGATCACTAAATCTGATTAAATATTTTTATTTAATCCATATCAATACTTTAATGCTTTCGGGACTAGTACTTAACATTGCAAAACGTGGTAATTTGTGTTATGAATACTTCAATCGGTACTTAATAGAGGGTACTTAATACAGGTACTTTTATGGCCCTTATTAACATTGCCACTTGGAGAATTTCTTTGTTGAGTTAAACCATTTTTGTTGTAAGATTTTTTTACCTCGTGTTGCTTTTACTGTAGGAGGAAACTCAGACATTGGGAGTGTACCTACTGAGTCGGGTTTCCATGATTTCTTTATTTTACTTAGGGGCTTGATACGGAGCTTGCTTTTTTTAAATGTTTAGTAAAGTTTTTTCCATTTTGTATTACTCAATTTACCTAAAATGTAATGTGAAACATCTACCGAATAGAAATTCATAATAATAAAATTATAAAGAGTTTTGTATGTGAGTGTGAGGTCGTAAGTTTGTATGTAAGAAGTAAACTCCGGAACTAAACAACCGACTTTCAAAAAGTTCGCTGGTATAAATACTACAAATAATAGTTAAATGATTAAAATCTCAACTAATTAATAATATAAATTAATTAATTAAATTTACCAAATTGATTTTTTCCCTGTACAATTTATGACAATAGTATTTTTTTATCAAGAACTTTTCATAACTCGAAGATTGGAAAAAAAATGTGTAACAAAAATGTTGATGTTTTAGGTAAAAATATTTTATAATTTTAATTAATAATAATTTTTCATTGATAATAATGATATGGGTATCGAATGGACGTAGGACATTTCATCCCGTAGCTTTGCTTGCGTTTTATTCCATTGCGTGGCCGAACCCCCCCTGCAGCTAGTTTATGAGTATGACAAACGCAAATTGGTAGAGATTATTCGTCGTATATTCAGTAGTCCCTTTTCAAGTTAAATTGTCGTTATTTTGATGCATTTGAGAGGAATCGTAGCAAGATGTTGGTTGTTTCAACGAATCAGTAGTAATTTGAGCTTCATTAGTTTACCCGAATTGCCCGGTAATCCGATAGTCCGGTTGGATGGACTATACCTAATGGCTCATTTATTATAAAATATTTAAAACGTACGTCAGTGAACCACCTTTCATTTCTATCTAGCCTAATAAATTGTTAAATATTTGTAACGCGAAGTGAAGACACAAGGATATCAGCTTAGATTTATGACAAAAAAATATTGTTGTATGTGAGACAAAATGTCTCACGAATCCTTAATCTATAGTCACCGTACACTACCAGAAAGCACGTTACCTGCAAGCTAAGTAGCAACTTCTTAACAATAACCAGACGCTTTACCCACTAAGTCTCAAAAAGCTTTGTCTCGAACTTTTATGATGTCCGACAAACAATAATAGTATTGTTGACCTACTTCAGACTCCAGAAAAAGAACGCAACAGATTGTGAAAGACCATTAAAGCAATTTTTATCTTAATGTCTTGTGTATAAGAATTAAAATGGTGTAGAGATATACCCAGATTTTTTCTGATCGTTGAAAGCACTTGTTGTAAGGTTATTGTTTCAATGAGATCTTGAGAGGTTTTGTTACGATTTTACGAATG
This sequence comes from Epinotia brunnichana, assembly GCA_963854355.1. NCBI lineage: Eukaryota > Metazoa > Arthropoda > Insecta > Lepidoptera > Tortricidae > Epinotia > Epinotia brunnichana. The sequence continues at coordinate 25,627,925 of OY977949.1, forward strand.
CATTATTTCCTCGAAGTTGAAGTTTAAGTGTTTCACTTATAAGAGTTATAAGTCTCTGAAGGTTTTCCTCAAACATTGGTAATCTATAGTACTAGAGGTGAAGAAAAAATCTTGTACTCAATAAAAATAAATAATCCTTTTAATGATAAAGGCTACTACGAAAAAAGTATGAACGCAAAAAAAAAATTTTTTGATTCTTGCCATTCACTAAAACAGTAAATTATATTATTGTTAAGAAATTCTTTGAGTTGAATGCAGGCAAAACACTTTTGCTTTTGTAAAAGTAGTGCCTATGCCAAATCTTGGGATCAGGTGCTAAAGTGGAATTACGGAAGACCTTAGCGATATCTGTGATATTTAAAGGGAGCGTAGGTCGCTGGCCGTACGTTGCAATATGCTCACCCGCAGCCTGTGGAGTAGTTTTACGCAGCGGGCGTACAGCGACCTACGGGTACAATATATTAATAACGCTTTCAGGATGCTTATGGGGCTGCCTCGTCACTGGGCTGTTATTCGCTACGCGTTAATGCGGCTCACCTCGCCGGTCACCTGTTACGAAACCAGACCTCTACCTACGCTTAATTACTACGCATCGCGGTGTCAAAGTATTATTGTGAGTGAGCGTTGAGGTGAGCTTAAAACAAGTTACAGAATTAGGGGGCCTGCAGTGCCTCGGGGATGTTTGCGGAGGCACAAGTTGGTGACTTTGCGGCCATCATGCGTAAAGCCCGGTTCACATTTTGTCCGTCGTGTTGTGCTGTGATGCATCAGAACGGGTACCTGATGCCGTGGGCATGACAGAAATGTGAACGCAACCATATTAAATGTATGAAACCGGTACCCGTTCTGATGCGTCACAACACAACACGACAGACAAATGTGAACCGGGCTTAAACGGTGTACCTCACTACTAAACCGCTGGTGAGGCAGCGCCAACGGCATCCATCTAGCGTTAGCAGATTGATGGAACTCCCTTCTTCTACAGAGACCGACTAGGCTCCATCATCATCATCATCATATCAGCCGAAAGGCGTCCACTGCTGGACATAGGCCTCCCCCAATGAATGCCACAATGGCCGGTCCTGCGCCACCCGCATCTAGGCTTCATACCTGAATAAATATTATATTTTTAAGTAACAACTACCACTAGAATGTAACGGCCGTATTCATAAACGTTCTACAAGCCTGTTTCAACTAAAAGGGCGTTAAAATTCCTTTGTCTTTGTCTTTCACTTTGACATTTATGTTCGTAAGAAAGGGACAAAGCACATTTTATTAAGCAGAGGATTTTTTTATTTTTATTAATTACTTAAATTAACACTAACAGACATGCTATGCATGTTAATTATACAGGAGGATATTATACAATAAGGTACATAGGTCTAGAGCATTGGGAATAGAGTCGGTATCAAAAAAGTATGAAACTTGGAGCCGTAATAGGCTGCTTGCTAGGCCTGCTAGTCGAGAGAAATTGAAATTGAATTTTATGAATAAATAAGGGGGTTAGTCTGTAACTAACACCTATGGATTCCGTCCAAAATAAATGATTTTTATTATTAAAGCGAACCCCGGGCAACTAGACACAACCGGGAATAAATGCTAGGAGGATGAAGAATGCAGGCAAAGCCACGGCCACACTACGTAGTTACTCATAAAATGATAAAATCTTCTAATAAAAATAAAAAAAAACCTAAGTAAATACTATTAAGAAATCGTATAAATGATTGGCACAATAATAAATACTCAATTCAACTACTAAAATAAATACTCAATTCAACTACTATAATAAATACTCAATTCAACTATTGTGTAAGATTATTAATATTATATTGTAGAATACCATTTGACATGTAAAAGTGCCCTTGTGGCCTATTTGCAGAATAAATAATTGATTTTGAACTGAGCAATCAGTCAGATCAGATAGGTACCTATTCCATTATGTAATTATATGAGCAGCAACGAAATATGATATCGAGTTCCACAGTAATAATGAATAGGTAAGATCGTAAGATCAATTACGATACAAAGGTCGTTTCTTAGAAAGTCGACTTTGAGAAAATACTTTTCTTGTAAAATCTATTTGGCTGATGAATTATTTGATTCACGAAAATGTGAGGTTTATATAGATTACGTTTTGAGATCAAATTATTTCTCTGAAATGTTTTGATATCTGACATCATAAAAAAATTGGTTTAACCTTTTCGATTTAGGAATATTTTTTACAGAAAAAGAATCACGACTGAATTCCAATGAAAAAGCGACAGATTTTTAAAGAATGTTCGCAGTTTAATTTCAAAATTTACAAAAGTCTCCTATTATAATATTAAAAGAACTGTTAATTCATGCAATTAAAAATGTTGAAAAAGTAGTTAACGTGAATCGATTGTTACCCCTTAAGCCAAGTTTAGGTACATATGCAAGAAAATGCATGCAAGTTTCATTACAGCGGGTTACTGTGGCATACTGAGTTCAATTCATCTATCAAATCCCGCATTAAACTTGCACACTATTTCTGGCATGTGTATTTTGCGCTTTAGTTACCACTTTTCTTGTTTTTCTCTCTCATTCTCATAATCAAAGATAGAGCCGTAAAAGGGATATATCCCTGCCACGTGATAGGAACGTCACATTGTCGTGAATGGTCATGATTCACGATAGTGTATTAAATTGATATTTATGATGACGTTAATGATTATGTCTCAAACGGCCAATTTATTTCATGTATTACATGAAGCGCTTCGTCGTTTTTTTGAACCCTCATAATTTGGGTTTGGATTGTACCAGATTAACAAAACTCTCGGGATATGATGTTAATAGTAGACTTATTAAACATATAAAGTTACAATAACATATCTCTTATTTTCACATTTTATTGATAGGTATCTAAAAACGCCGATGTCGTCACTGAACCTCTAGGTTACTTCCTAAAGTCCTAGAAAGCTGAAATTTGGTATGTAAGCTAGTATTAGTACACAATCAACAAAAAAAAACGATCAACTGGAACTTTTACCCCCCAGCCCCTTAAACTTGGGTATGGAATTTTGTATGAGACTTCTTTTTTTTTTTTTTAATTTATTTATATATATAATTCTTTTACAATACATGGCCAGACAGCGGACAAAACCCAGCAGGGTTTAACTGCCACTGCATTCACTCAATTAATATTTAGTTTATACATAGGATAACAAGCTTATAAAAATAAAGCGCACACGGCGATTGCCTACACAAAATGCGACATTATGACGTGATATGCTGTGAAGCACTTGGGAGCACGCTGGAGACGTGCATACCGTTTCTTATCCTATTGCCGCGGCTTAGGGTCCAAAAACTGCATACACGTCTACGGCGGCAACAGTAATTTAGATTAGCTATTTCATTAATTATTACTATCAGGTTTGGGATATACAAGCAGATTTCATTATACGTTTACAATGTTGCGGTTTATCACATATATTTGTGAGTACATCAGATGGTAAGTCATTCAGGATACTAGGTAACAAATATTCCCATCTTCGTTTACCATAGACATTGGTACATTTTGGTAACACATATAGTGGTAGGTATACTAATTTTCTGAGTCTTAGTGGTCTAGTAGTTTTAGTTAATTTCTCTAAATTATCGAGTTCTTCAGCAATAATTAAAATTTTGAATCTATTGTATATACTAATGACATTGCAGTATCTCAATATTTCCTTATCTTGTTGGCTAAACTTTTTTCTAACTGACTTTGGTACTAATGCTTTCAATAGGCTTAACTGTAATTTGTAAATTTTATCAATATATGTGTGATAAGTTCTGCCGTAGCTAGTTAGTCCATAGTCAATAACAGACTGTGCTAGGGATAAATATAGCATTCTAAGAGTACTGTATGGAACTTTAAATTTTAACAATGATAGTTTCGAGAGTATGGACCTTAATTTGTTGCAGACATAAGTTATATGAGGTCCCCAATTAAATTTAGAGTCTATGATCAGGCCGAGGTAAGTATGTTCCGTGGCTAGTTCTAAGGGTTCACAATTGCATACAGTTTTTGTATTTTTATTATTATCATGCAAACATTGGTGACAATGCGCTAGAATGTTAGGGTTAGGGGTCTTCGTTAGGTGAGTAGAATGGATATGCATAAGTTTAGTTTTGGAGTAATTTATAACAAGGCCTACGTCATGGGCCCATTTACATAAAGAGTCGAAGTTTGATTGCATTAGGGTTGAAGCCTTTTGCACATCCTTGTCCGCCGCCAGGAGGCAGGTGTCATCTGCAAATTGATACACTGAGCCGCTGTCAAATATGTTACACATATCGTTTACGTACAATAAGTACTCGGTTGGACTGATTATAGAACCTTGGGCCGTGCCTTCCTCGGTTGGGAGCATGTCACTGAATGTATTATTTACTTTAACTGTTGTAAAACGATTTAGATGATAGTGTTTAAAAAGATCAAGGTTGGGGCCCCGTATACCACTTTGCAGGAGTTTAGAAAACAGTATGTCATATCTTAGAGTATCAAAAGCCTTACTGAAATCAATAAAAATAGCAAGTACGTGTTTTTTATCATTTAGGTATTGATTGACTTCGTTAGTGAATTTACTCAGTAGCTGGGAGGTGTTTTTTTCTCTTTGAAAGCCGTACTGCTTGTTATGAATTACATTGTTTTTAGTAAGGTATTTATTAATTTCAAGACCGAGGTATTTTTCTATTATTTTATCAATACATGGTAAAATTGTAATGGGCCTGTAATTGTTGACATCATTGTAAGGGCCTTTTTTATGAACGGGTCGAATTATTCCTATTTTTAATTTCTCGGGATAAATAGATTTGTTAATACATGTATTAATCAAATGTGTTAAAACAGGTGTTATTTCAGCGTTGACGTATTTGATATCAGACGGGCGAATTTTATCAACGCCTGGACTTTTTTTGTCATTGAGATGTTTAATTATATGCTAGGAGTCTGAAAGTTTACATAGGGACTCTTTGTTATAAATAATAAAAAAGAGAATTCAGTATTTTTGTATTCGGCGCGAGAGTCTAGGCGGCAACTGGGATGTGTCCAACAAAGCTATATATTTTAGCCAAGATGTAGAATTTGTAGAGAGTGGCTGGTAGTAGTAGAGTTAAGCCGTGTGGAGTAAGAAGCTTAGCGCTACATGTGATTTGATATTTTTTTAACGCTGAAAGCTATATGAGCTAGGGAGTCTTGGTAATCACTTTACATGTAATGTTTTTGTCAGGGTAATTATAACTGGAACAATAGCGTGTGAATAAGTACACTTAACTGTATCAGTTATGTGGTAAGGGATGTCTGTAAGGGACGGTTGGAGGACATTCTCGGGGACGAAAGGCCCCACACCTCATAGGGAGCTGGTACGCACGAGGCGGCAGCCCATATGTAAGATATCTATATCTATATCTATCTATCTATATCTTCTATACATATTATAAAACAACGTCGCTGGCCGCGTACGTCTGTGGGTATGTTATTGTAAAACTCGAAAACTAATAGACCGATTTGAATGTTGTTTATACCAATACGTAGATAATTTTACGGTGGTGGTTTTAGTATATAATTTATTGATGTTTCGTTTGTAATTAATTCGCTACAATGATTTATTTCAACCAATTCAGATGATTTCAGTGTTTTTTCGACGTGTCAAATGGCTTTCATGACAATGTCATTCGCTGATATAGAATACTAATTTTGTCACCATTGTCAATGTCAGCGGTGGCCCATCGGATACAACGCTGGAATATTGTTCGTAAAAGCTCAGTCGAGGCAACTTTTTGCTTTTTTGTATATTTTATTTTTATTTTTCAAAAATTCATATATTTTGTATAAATGTTTTTCAAATTTCAAAAAAATATTCGGAGGCAAAAATATTTTTTTTGTATGTTTTTGAGCCCGAATTGATTTCTTTTCACTTTTTAAATTTGTTTTGATTTAAGCAGTCTGACCATCAATCGTGTCAATATCAGAACAGAAGTTTGAAACATACATTCATCCTCTGTTTTAATGTTTGAGTCTTTTAACGGATGGTATGGTAAGTCAAACTTAGAGTACCTACTTACTAAAATGCCCAAAAAAAATGTTGACGAATGCCGAAACGAGCCGAAATAAGAAAAAGACAAACAACAAAAGATTACCATAGATGAAATAGACGACTCACGAAAGTGACGAAAGAAGAAAGGGTGATGAAAGCAGAACGGCACGAACTTAAGCATCACTTGACGAAAAACGATTCAGACGAACTTAGACGATAGCTAAAATCCCGTTTGTCATATAAGTTTTAAACAAGTTTTATGTAGTTGTTGTTGTTTTGTGGTTGTTTCTTATAGTTAGGTTGTTTATATTCTGTTTTCTGTTTCACCTACTCAAATCATATGATTATTTTGCATCGTCTCCACCACCCTAAGGATGTCTAGAAGATATCACTTTTTAACGATAAGACCGCCTGTTGTCTACCGTTGTTTATGTTTAATTTACCTCTGTTTTTCTATGTCCAGTGGGAAGGATGGTTTGTTTAACTACAAGTACGTTCTACGATACAAATGAAATTGACTGTTCTGCCATATATTTAGGAGGCAATAGGAAAACGTTTTTAATATTTTTTTTGCTTACAATAGTAAGATCCAATAGAAAAATTGCGTTGGCAGTAAGTAACTTCCTCCGGAATCGCACTGCTGGAAAGTGGCTGGACTATCGCGGTCACACTACTGGATGGCAGCCGAGCTGCTCATGCCATGTTCAAAATTCCTTCGAAAATGTACAGCGACGCTCCCACTACCACGTGCAACCATATCGAAACAAAACAGTACTGGCAAATTGTTATGTGACTGTGCTCTAATAGCATGGTACGAAGCGTGATAGATGTCGCACAGAGCAGCTGTTAAAGCATTAATGTCTTGTGTAATTTTAATATCTAAAAATATTTACAATTCACTTACATTAGAATTAAAGTATCCAACTATCAACTAACAAAAAGGACCGCCCCGGGTCGTTGGTGGCCCAAAAGTTCCCATGACACTGGCAGTGTTGCCACGCTGGATGGCCAACGAAATCTGTTGAGCCAGGAACGACCCGGAACGAGGATCGCAGCCCCTATCCCTAAGCCGGCGACCCAAACTCCGCATGAAGTCTTTGGCCTCCGTACCCCACGGTCCCGCAGTCTCCACCGCCACTGGCACAAAGTCGTACATTGGCTCCAAGGCAGAGTACTTGGCATGTTTCATCCGAGCCGCCGACTCGGCAGCCGACGCCGCGGATCTGATGGTGTGGCTCAAATGGGACGGGGCAAACGTGCTTACGCATGTAGCGTCCCACAAGAGGCACCGCCCTTTCTGCCATGGAACCAACGTTAGGCCATCTGGTCTTTTCCCATCTGTGCGGCACAACCCCGGAGGCTCCAGGACACAAGGCACGTTGGCCGAAACCAAAGCCCGACGAATCAAATCATTTATGGCGTGGTGCCTCGGAAAACGCCCCGCACACCTCTGACAGCTCAAACCATGGTGCCCGTTTTCCTCAACCACCACCCCACAAATGCAACGGTGCATCTCACAGACCTTACACCCCAACCGCAACGCAACCGCGATCCGAAGCGAATCATCATCCAACAGCGTGCCTATGTGGGGGTAGGGTAGTGCGTGCAACCATGCTCCCGCCTCGAGGGTAGAGGCTGCCTTGAGGCGCGCTATATTAACCCCTACTGCCCCCCCTAATAATCCTGCCAAAACTATTTTGCACAGAATGTCGTCCCAACCTCTCTGCACAGCAAGACTTTTAGGCCGTTCCTCCCCTTGGCAAATGGTAGACCATTCAGAAAGTGCCTCGGTAACAAATGGTACCTGGATAATGCCACCATCACTTGGTAAAATACGAGTGACAAGACCCAAGGTTCCGTGCGCCGAGGCAAGGAAGGCCACCACGCCGACGTCCTGGCAACGACGAACACCCAGCCCACCGTGACGGACTGGAAGAGCCGCCTGACACCACTGCGTTTCATCCAAATGCACATTTAGTAAGGACTCCAGAGCCGACTTGAGTGTAGCATCCACCTTCGCCACATCGTCCTTAAATAACCAGGTGGGTGACGTCCTCAAAATGTACATCATCCGCGGCAAAGCGAAACAATTCCGTAACAGTACGAGAGAGACGTGTGCAGACAAATTACTCAAGCGCTCCGAAGCCCTCACAAATGCCAAACGTTTCTCTTCCAACGCTGAACCGACTCCTTCCAGGAAGATAGGAGCCCCCAGTAGAGACAAAGATGTTTTATGAAGGCGCCGCACCCCAGGTAACACCGACTCGAAGCTCGTCACCACCCCGGTGTCAACATTGCCACAGCAATAGAGCTCGCACTTCGCGGCGTTTATCTCTAACCCTATGCCCTTCAAAGCCGGCACCAACTTACTAAGGTCCTCCAGAACCGTCCGTGGGGTACCCCCAATAGTACCATCATCCAGGTACCACACGTTTAAAGGGGACCCTAGTGACGCAATGACGTTCTGAATTGCTAAACAAAAAATCAAAGGTCCTAACGGGTCACCCTGCTGGGCACCCACCCGTGAAGAAATCGGAGCGTCATTAAATAGTAAATGGCTAGCTGTGGAGTAACATTGATGAAGAAATGGATATATCGAAGGCACCTTATCCGAAACTTCTGTAAGAATCGTGTCCCTCTCAACAGTATTAAACGCATTCTTGACGTCTATCTTCAGAATGACAGTATCGGTCCCTTCATTAGCAACCGCAAAAGCGCGAGTGGCATGAATAGCCGCCTCACACCCCTGCGGGGTGCCAAAGCCTATTTGGACCGGCTGAAGATAATCCGCCATCGGTTCCCTGGCAGCCCTACAACAAAGTTTAGCCGCAAGCCGACGTATTGTGCAGCCTACCGCTATCGGCCTAATACCGCCATCTTTTTTGGTAAGGGCGCAAAGGGAAGCTCCGTACAAATACGGGCATATTGCGGGGTTCACCGACCCCCCAAACAAAAAATTGCAAAGCTTCGTCAAAGATTCCAGCAGCCGGGGACCATTGCTACCCGCTGTAGCAGATGTTAGCTCCTTGAGATGCTGCGGGCGCAGCCCATCCAGACCCGAAGCAGACCCGTTATAGAAAGAGCCTAATGCCTCCCCCACCTCAGCCGGTGACACTGATAAGGAAGGGCTCGAGATATCCGGCGGCGGCGGAAACACAAGCGGCCTTGAAGGTGACGGATGTTTCTCCTGTAGTGACGCTATAGTCTCCTCATTTGCAGGCGCCAGCGACGAGTCAGATAGAAGAAGGCGGACCGCACCTCTGAGGTCACCGTCATGCACCTTGCCTTCAATGCTCCTATACACCGACCCTGCCCTGTGGGATGTAGCATCTGGAAAATAACATGTCGTGCTATCCAGGTTTTCCTTCACCTTCCTTGTCAACGACTTCTTTTCACCCTTCTCCGGGACTCTCAAGGCAGAAAAGGAAAAAGATAGCAACGAAAACCAATCATCAACGCCATTGGTCTGTAAACAATTATCAATTAAAGAGCACAATTTCCAGCATTAATTAGATCGCACGATTATCTTACTTTCGAACTTAAGTGGCAGTGGGCAGGGCAAGTTGCAAGTAGATCCAATTGCCGTTGAGGTGGAAAGGTTCTCGAGTGGCGATTACGTAACAGAAGGCACCATAGGTGGACTGATGACCAGATGTTTCGAACGCGCGTAAGGACAGTTTAACTGTCATTTTTCCATATAGAATTTGACATTTAGATCTTACTAACGTTGGTACAAATGCGTACGTGATAGACCTGCTGCTGGTAAAGATTGCGGAAGTCCGCTGGATGCAGTTGACGCGGAACCGGTCCTTGTGGCACTCTCTGGGGAAGGCCTCCCCCAGACCCATATCTACAGCATAGAACGTCTTTCAGCTGATATGATGATACTGATACTGTCTTCCAGCAAGTGAATAAAGTGAAACTTTTTTTTAGTGACCAAATTTCAAAGTCCAAAAAAAAGAGGAGTGTCTTTCTGTGGACACTATAGTAGACAAAATAGACTGTGACATACTCGTAAATGCTGTGAAAACAGAATTTTTGAATTCTTTAACAATCTGAAAATTCCGCAGCAGAAATTAGCTTCAAAGCAAAGACACAGATTCAAAACTTTCTGCACATTCGTCTTTTGTCAGTTACAATAAAGACTCTATAGTCAAAGTAATAGTACGATACTATTATCGTATAGATAATTTTGAAAGTTTCTCTGAATATATATTAAAGAACTTGACTATACTATTACTAAGTAGGTACATACGTACGTACGAAAGTCAAATCTTTGGTTTTTATTAATGCTTTTTTATTAAACCTACTATTGCGTGAATCCTTATTTCATTGACCAACGACTCATTTGTGGCTTCACCGAATGTACTGTTTCGCAGAATTTTGATTTCATCGTTATTTTTTTCTCAGGACCCGTTATTTTTTTATGATCAGCTAAAAGGCCAATTGTGTAAAATAAATAAGGTTGATACCTACATGTTTTTGGCGAATTCCTTATTTTACTGACAAACGTTTCACCGCATGCATTGTTCACCGAATTTTCATTTCACCGAAAAAAAACTCAGAAACCGTGAACTTTTTAGGTATCACTTAAAAGTGTAGAATCCATTAGGTAACTTTAGGTTTGGTTTATAACAATCCTGAGAAGTTAAATGTTTCAGAAAAAAATATCTGAGAAACAATTCATTCGGTGAAACGTTATTTGTTAGGAGGCATGTAACGATATGAAATTATATTTTGTGGATATGATACCGAATGCATTAGGCATTGGTAATATGAACCCCTCCTTTGCGTGAAAAAGTGTTATTTCATGAACAAAAGCTAACTTCCGTAGGTACCAGGTTGGTCGTATTCAATATAACAAAAAGAAAAGTCTTCATGCACCACCCGTGCGAAGCCGGGGCGGGCAGCTAGTATCATATAAAGGATTCCGCAAGTTGAAAGGGTATGTTTATATTTGCATAGTTATATGCTAATACAGATACCTAAGCTACTTTTTCCTATGACCGGCGTCTGTACGGCTGCTCTCCTCAACAGGTGGCATACCTAAATATATATAACTAATACGAAACGATATAACTTGCGTACGATAAATAATAGTAAAACTTTAGAATCACATTACCCCAATTCTAACACGATAATGAATTCTAAGTAAAGTTATAATTATATTAATATTTAATTACTCGTTTATCTATTATGATAAAACTGCTCACGTATTTTAATCAATCTTAATAGCATTTTCGACAGTCACTTGTTATAAAAAGTGTAATGCTTCACTGTAAACCTATGAACATACTATCTTTTATACAATATGTTTAGGGCAGGTGCACATTATGAGTCATGTTTTATAGCGGAGGGGAACCACAGATAAGGTTAATGTCCCACACATTCGATTTGGATAATTTTGTTAGGGTTCCTGCACCCAAATTATAAAGGATGTGTGTCAAAAATGACTACTTAGGAATATATATTATTAAACGAGCGAGCGAAGCGAACGAAGTTCTACGTTTCAGATTAAGCAAAAATTATTTCGTATGTTAGGCGTGTGCCCGGCTGTTCTCCTCTACAGGTCGCATTTCTCAACAGATTCTCGTGAAATTTTGTTAGTAGGTTTAATTTTTTTTTGTCAATTCAATACTTTAGAAATATAAAAAAAAAACTGGCCAAGGGCGAGTCGGACTCGCGCACGAAGGGTTCCGTACCATTATCTATAAAAACGGCATAAAAAAACACTTTTGTTGTGTGAGAGCCCCCTTGAATATTTATTTTATTCTGTTTTCTTAGTTGTTGTTATAGCGGCAACAGAAATACAAATCATCTGCGAAAATTTCAACTGTCTTACTATCACGGTTCATGATATACAGCCTGGTGACAGACGGACAGACAGACAGACAGACAGACATACAGACAGACGGACAGCGGAGTCTTAGTAATAGAGTCCCGTTTTACTCTTTGAGTACGGAACCCTAAAAAGACGTAATTATATGTTACTCGGTAGTATATAGGTATGTATGAGTCATTTTACGCACTGGGCAGTAGTGGTTAGTCAAACTGTATGACTAACCATTACTGCCCAGTGCGTAAAATAAGAAGAAAAAAATTTATTTATGTATTCATTATGTATACGACTGTAGGGGATTTTACGCATATTTCAATTCCGAATGTAACTAATGCTTTTGGCCCTCAAGGAAGTATATTTAACACCTAATCGACAAGAAAATTACCACGCTCCCAAAACAGACCCTTCACAATTTAGCTACTAATACTAGTAACACTACATCAGCCTCCCTGAAATCCACCATAATCACCGTAACACCCTTGACCCTTCTACGAAACTTAAATTTCAAGCACAAGAAATCTCGTCGGCTGCATCCACTCCCCACCAGTTGCAGGGTTCCCCGCCCCATCAGGGTGCGGAGCTCAGTTCGGATCTACTTTTCTCGGGGGCGCACGTCGTCGATAATTCGAACCGGACAAGTTCTCGTATCCGAAGTTTCGAAGAACTTTAGTTCTCGTAATTTGGTGATTATTATTGGTGCGTGCCTACATTGAGGGTGATACGTGATTCCGATTTTGGGTGAGTTGTTTATTACTTTTCCCTTTATTGGGTGATAATTAGAGTGCTCTGTAATTGGCTTTAGTTTTATTTTGTTTCCTTGTTGATTTCGTTTGCGTCTTCGCTAATGTCGGAATAGTTTCTGTTTTCGGAGTAGGTATTTTTTCTTTCTATTGCAGTTTTGGTTTGCCTGAATTATTTAAACCGATTTCAATAAAAGTACTATTTTTGTGTTTACTTACATTAGTAAACGTGTTTTGTAAATTCTTAATTATGAAATTTCAAATTAGTTAGGTATTTGTTTTGTATCGGCAGAAATCTGTTATTGAGCTGGTCATTTGAGTAACGACATAAAAATTATATAGGTAATAATTTTATGTTTTCTAATAAATCTATTGTTGTTTTTAATGTACAGATTATGTAGATATTTTATGAATTTATTCATATAGTGGATGAGCATTTTCAACAATTTTTTTTTATATTGAACTGAATAGGTACCTACCTTAAATTACCTACCTACTTAATTTTCGTCTCAAAAACTGACACCGAGTTAATTATTGTTTAACATCTCACGTTAATTGGGGAGGTAAACAATTTTTTTGAAAATGCAAAAAAATTAGATTGGTTTGTCTTTCAGTATTTATTCAAATAATTATATCCGTAAGTCAGTTGCCAATTGGTTAGAATTTAGAATTTGGTAAAATATAGCGTCCTCGTGGGAGATATTAATTTCTTTATAGGAACAGATAGGTACATAGGAATTGAGTTATACTTACTTACTGGAATTTTTAGCTTCATTTTATACAACGATGGTGGCAAACAAGCTTACGGCCTGCCTGATGTTAAGCAGTTACCGTAGCCTATGGACACTTGTGACTCCAGAAGAATCACAAGCGCGTTGCCGACCCTTTATTCACTTGAGGAGTATTTACAATACAAATACTCTTTATTGCAAACCTCAATTTATGAAAACGATACATAACAACAACTTTCATGTAGAGGTAAACAACAGGCTTATCGCTAAATATCATTTACTAGTTTTAAACAATATATCTAAACAGCAAATATTACATTACTATTTATATCATCCATGTATTCCACATGCCATCAACAGAACAAAAGGTTCCTCAAGGTCCCGTAGTCTCTGAAAAGGTTAACCTGCAATCCATCTTCCCCTGCTCGCGCATTGGCCAAATTGCTCTAATTCTGCACTTTGCCCCATCACATTTCAATTTGTCATGAGCGTGCAGCCAATGATCTGGGAGAATTTACTGCGTATTTTTCTGACGTTAGGGTTTGGTCTAGTGTTATTAATTACTTTTTCGAGATAAATTCTCATCAGCTCTATGAATGATGACATTGATGACTATGATTGAGAATTATAGTGCGTTTTTAACCCCCGACGCAAAAAGAGGGGTGGTATAATTTTGACGTGTCTGTCTGAGGCATCGTAGCTCCTAAACGTATGGACCCTGATTTGAATGCGGTTTTTTTTCCGAAAGCTGACGTGATAGAGATGGTTCTAAGCTACGTTGTAACGAAATCGGTTGAGCCGTTTTTGAGATATTGAACTTTGAAATTAAAATGTCAGGGGTTTTTCAACTTTGCTAAGTATGATTATGATCTGGTTCCTGCTGCGTAATTATTTCAATTTGGACAATAGGTATTACTTTTTTCTCTACAGAATACATATTGGGTACTAGGCGACGATATATATAATAGATAAATACATATAGATACTTATATACATATGTAACATCCATAACTCAGGAACAAATATTCGTGATAGACACACAAATAAATGCCCTGACCGGGATTCGAACCCGGGACCTCCAGCTTCGTAGGCAGAGTCACTACCAACTGGGCTACGGAGGCCGTTATTTTGAACCTAACTATTGGAATGATTCAAGGAAAATAACTAAAATACGAATTAAATTCTAATGCTACATAGGTACTTACTTGAAATCCCTTTGTAAGACCCTTTTAGCACCCTTATGTTTAACCGTTCTAATTATTCGGGACTATTGATTTTAAACCTAAAGTTGTTAGGTTAGAAGTTTCTAGACCCTTAACACAGAAACATATATTATGTACTTATGTCTGGTATACAGGACTACTACACTTGGGAGCAAAGAAATTGAGCCACCCGTGCAATTTTCATGTTTGTTCGTTTTATCCAAAATCTGCGCATGAAAAAAAACAAATTAGGATATCGTTTGAAAGGTAATTTATTCAGCTATTAAATAATGCTAACTTTATTATTATGAATAGGGTCATTACGAAATTATGCACGAAATGAGCCAATTAATGTACGTGTGGTTTGTGCCATTTGGGAAGGTATAAAATGAAAAAAATATCAGTAATTGCCCATCAATTGTGAATTGCATCTCTACCTATGACATTGCACTCTATTAAATTTTCGGAGTACAGTCGCCATCACATACATAGGTACACTATTAGGTGTTCAAAAATATCGGCACATGCACCCTGTCTTGAAAATAGAGGCGTGTTCCGATGTTTGTGACGTGCTTGTTTGATCCGATGTATGTGATGGCGACGACAGTATGAGTTACACATTTGACAGGTCGAATCGAAGAATACCGTAGCGAGATCTAAATCTATTCGAAGCGCGTTTATTCGATCCCGAAAGTAGGTAATCGAACGTGAGTTTTCGATTGTAACTCGTACTAACTCTACAGGTGAGATGGTGGCCAAATGTACCTTATACTCGTACGTATAAAAAAAAACACGACAAGGAAATAGCATGGTATTTACCGACTTCGTAATTTAGGAAGGCATTTATTTACCTTATTAAAACTCGGATAAATCCTTTGTCTCCCGTAGGTACATTGTATTTGGCAGCAGTAGGTACAAAAGCTTCTGACAATAGGGAACTTGGAGGAAAAATATGTTATTACAACCTCGGTCGCGTCAACTCACGTCAATATTTATACAGTCGAAACGTCAAGTAAATATTTATAATATTAGCTTACGTACTCTTATTACATATAACAATTTCGTTATTATTACTTATCCTGTATGTATTTATTTTGATGTAATTTGAACGTTATTTACTACAGTATAGAATATTGTAATTGATGTATAAGTAAGTACCTAATAGGTATTCATTTCTTATAGTTTCTTATAATACGTAGGAACTTACTTAAATGAAAATGAAATGAATATATATTTAAGCCAGAACAAGTCCATAATATTAGCAAATACATTAGAATAAAATAAATAAATTTAATGAAATGTTACGAAATCTATACATATAATAAAGCTGAAGAGGGTCGAAAGTCTGTACATGGAAGATATTCGAAAAAAAATTGGCTAGGGATACTTAAAATCGATAACAGAACACGTTCCAACAGTTTTTAGAATTTTTTTCTGTTTGTCTGTTTATCTGTTTGTCTGTTTATGTGACCGCGCATCACGTGAAAACGGCTGAACCGATTAAGATGAAATTTAGTATATAGATAGTTTGACTCCTGAGGAAGGACTTAGGGTAGTTTTTATCTTGGAAATCAACCCCTAAGGGGATGAAATGGGGGTGGAAATTTGTATGGAGCTACTTAAACCGCTGCACCGATTTGGATAAAATTTGGTATATAATTAGTTTGAGTCCCGGGAAAGGTCATACGATAAGTTTTATCCCAAAATGTAGCCCATTTAGATGAAAATTGGTATAGAGATAGTTTGAGTCCTGGAGAATGACAACGGATAGTTTTTATCCCGAAAATCATCCTCTAAGGAGGTGAAATAGGGGGTAAAAAATTGGATGGAACCCATTTACGGTATAGCGGTAGTTGGGAGTCCTGTGGCATACATAGGTAAATATATGTATATGACGTTCCAAGGGTAAAGGTACCTTATGGCGGTAGTTTCGAAGATGTTTTCTAAAACGGGGTAAAAAAGACGTTTTAGTATGGCTATTTTGAAAACTATTCGATGTAACATTTTGTTGACGTATCTTTATTTTTAAAATAAAATATTTAAATTACAAGTCAGTTAATTTAGTCCTACGGTTTAGTAGAAAAGGTCCTTACGGCCGTGTGATATGAAAATATGCAAAATGATACTGAAAAAAGTCTACATGCGTCTATTATGGTAAGGCGGGTCATAGAAACCAAGTTTGCGGCGGAGTCTATTTTGTAAAAAAAGGCGTTTGGAGTAAGCTAATCTATAAACTCAGCCATAATGACGCTTTCCTTCATACAATCCATACTAATATTACAAATGCGAAAGTCTGTCTGTCTGTCTTTTACCTTTTCATGCTTAAACCGCTGAACCGATTGAGATGAAATTTGGTATAGAGATACTTTGAATTCCGAGGCCTTTCCAAAGAGTCCATACTAAGGATAGTTTTTATCTGAAAATTCATCACCTAAGGGGGTGAAAAGGGGGGAGAAAGTTACGATATAAACGAGTTCCGCGCGGGCGAAGTCGCGGGCAAAAGCTAGTTATACATAAAATCATACTTAATAAGTACCTGTTATCTCTCCCAGAGGCCAATTTTATTGCTTTTAGTTATTTACCCAACTTTTTATATTAAGCTTTTGTAACCACATATAAGGTTAATGTCCCATAAATTCGATTTGGATAGGCATTGTTAAAAAAATTAATTAGGTTAGGTAGTTCGTTTTTTAGGGTTCCCTACTCAAAGAGTAAAATGGGACCCTATTAGTAAGACTTCGCTGTCCGTCCGTCCGTCCGTCCGTCCGTCTGTCTGTCACCAGGCTGTATCTCAAGAACCGTGATAGCTAGAGAGTTGAAATTTTCACAGATTATGTATTTCTGTTGGCTCGGGGGGCTCTCATACAAAAAACTTTTTTTTTTGCCGTTTTTATAGATAATGGTACGGAACCCTTCGTGCGCGAGTCCAACTCGCACTTGGCCGGTTTTTTTTAGATAAAGTATAGGATTATGGACGTTGGCGGAAATGCAAGTAAGATTAAAGTTTCAACAAAGAATGGAATAATTTATTAAACGTTTATTAAACACCAGGGAGCCATCACGTCTGGCACCTGTCACATAGTAAACAGCTCTGAAGAAAATAATAAGTAGAATAAGTTTGAGGTTGAATACAACTAACTATCACATCGAGGTATCTACACCTCGATGTGATAGATTAATGTTTGCATTACAAGTTCAATAATCCAACAGATACACAAAGAAACGTCCCAATTGTCACTTTTCAGAAAAACATTTCTCTCTCTCTCTCTCTTCCCAGCTATATATCCCACATGGTGGTGGGGTCAGCTTTCCTCGTCTTACTTCTCCACTTCGCTCTGTCCTCGACATCGGTTTCGGATAACTTGCTCTCTCTTATATCTCTTAGCACTACATCCTTCCATCTTGTTCAGAAAAACATTTCTATTTTATTGATTATAAAATAATACCTATACCAAGGAAGTTAGTGTACCTGTATACGGTACTATAAGTTGTATTTTATTCAGTACCTTCGTACACGGGTAAAACGTTGTATTCGCTGCTTTAAAAGGGGCGCATAATATATCAGAATACAGCAGATTCTTGTTCAGGATAATGTGGTTACCGAAGCTTAGTAATTCTTGTACAAGAGTCTTACACGGTCGGCGCTGCTTTTAATAATGGAAAACGAATGCTTGGGTCGAAAATTACATCACAAAAATTCACAAGAATCATCCGTACAAATTTTTTATAAATGCGAAAGTGTATCAGTCTGTTTTCTTGTTACCTCTTCACGCTTAAAGCGCTGAGTCCCGGAGAAGGACATAGGATAGTTTTTGATCCCGGAAATTATTCCCTGAGTGGTTGAAATGGGGGGTGAAGTTTGTATGAAGCTACGATATAAACGAGTTCCACGCGGGCGGAGTCGCGGGCAGAAACTAGTAGGTACACGATAAATACAAGTTTGATGTTGATTTATTTTACAGTGTTGCACGTTTCAATTCAACGCAGTAACTCATCAAGTAGTTTGCCTAAATATGGCCAGGCCTATTTGGGTTTACGATTTCATTTTTTATAGAGCGGTCTTTATGTAATCGTGTAGGTAAGGTAATCATTTAGTAATTTTGCTAGTTGAAGTCTCGAATTAGCAAAACTATTAATTGGTGACAGCTTCACAAAAAGTTGGCTCGAAAGTATATAAAATCGCAAATACCACTTATAATCGGTCTATAAAATAAATTTCACTTGACAAACTAGTACCATTTAGAACCCTTTAAAAAAAATCGCTAATTCAATTGGTTTATCTGTTCTGGCCCCGTAGCATGGATAAGTGACATGATAGAGCATCCATCCCTGGCTGACACCGTTCGATAGAACGAGACGACGCTCTTATCTTGTCACTTATCGCGTGATAAGGCCATCCATGCTACGGGGCCAGTACGAGTACAGTCACCGACTTAAATATCGAACAGGAAAAAGCGTGCAAAAGTATCCGCTCTTAATGGCTCTACAAAGTGTTGGATATGTGTGCGAGACTTATCCTGTCATAATATTCGTGCAATTGATAGTCCGTAAGCCCGCTCCCAATATACCTACGTCTCATGACAACACGATAAAATGTAAGGTTAAAATTAATTATAATAGCGGGATAGTAAAGTGTGGTCACTAAATAGGCTCACAATTTACCTTTATTTCAGCGACCTAATAGTTCGTAATGTCAACGTAAATAAACAATAGAATCTTCTAAATTCAGAACGTCTTGCGTCCTACTGATTCTGTAAATAGCATCGGATCTCATATTAAGCAGAAACTTTGTCCACACAATAAAGTTCCATGATTAACCCAAGAGTGAAAGCTTGCAGACCCTGTCAGTGCCGTTCTGATTGGCATACGGACAGACCGAAATATCTACGTGGAAGTGAGAGAGACCAAAGTCCATTTTGTTACGTACATGCGGTACATGCGAATAACTTGCTTGTAGTAGCCACAGTTACCAATTTCATGCACCCCTAAATTACTTCCGGTAGCTGTGGCTACCAAGCGAAATATGTGCTGCCTTAGTAATAAAAATTTGAAAGCAATTTAGGCTACCTTTTATAAAATCCGAAAGCATATGAGTGGATAAACACTCCATTGCCTAATCTATATAGCCTAATAGAATAGCGTGAAAATTGCAGATTTCAGTCGGCTTTGCTCCTGCGAAAGAATTTGCTTATTGGTAGTTTGTGTCAAACACTGCTGTGTTGGCTGAATGTAGACTATAAATTTTGCTGCTTTTGTAATAGTTAGTGCGCTGGCCGCAGTGTCTGTTGTTGAATGACAAATATTTTCAATTGATCTAGATCAAATGAAAAGTTAGGGCCAGACCTAATAAAGAAACCGATTAAACTCTCTATTTAGAAAGTTTCTCTGCATTTTGTAACATTCTTATAAAATTTAGTATTCCTTTATGGATACTTGCCAGAAGTTCTTGCGAAAGTTGCCAAATATTTAAGTTTGATTTTTTTAAGGAATTTGTATTAACAGTAAATTTATAGTAAGCAGAAACGTCCGCTAAAGAAATTCTAAGTTTCGATCAAAGAGGAAAATTGAAAAACTATTCGCCACGCGCGTTAAAATGGAGTAGCGCATTGTTACTAACGATTCTCAATGTAACTTGGGACGTTGGTGCCGTATCAGAAGTTTGTAACAACTTCACGGTAGATGTCGCTACGAGCCTCCTTAAGGTTAATTAAAAAGGACGAAGGGATTGAAAGATTCGTTGCCACTGGCGGGACCCACGGTAGCTAAGTTGGATAAGAGCAATGGACGGATTCCAGAGGTCGCGGGTTCAAATCCCGCTCGTGGCGAATAATTTTTCAATTTTCCACTTTGATCGAAACTTTGTATATGTTTGTTAGTCGATCAGTATAGTCTAGTGGGTGATCCTGCCTACGCATTTGACGGTGCTGGCTTTGAAATAGTTTGAATCCACCGGCAAATATCGATACCTGCAGACTCAAAGGGCGTAACAGCCAAGTGTAGGCTGTTACGCGATAAAGACCCGTTTAGTCAAAATAATGAGTGAAAATCGTGAAAGTTTTAATCAACATAGGTACCATGAATATTAGGTACTTTCAGAGTATTGGAAGTCTCCTTTATATTTAAGTAAACATGTCATCATGGATAGTAGTAGATTCATATCTGAGATCACATTTTCCACGAGATGCTTGTTTGGTCTTTGTCTACGATATCATAAAATATATTCATGTGTATTGAACAAAAGTTGTCCGTTATTGTTGTCGAGCATAGCTCGGTTGCGAACGAGACTTGTTAAAACTTGTTCCGCTGAAGTATTCGAGCAAACGTAAATAAACCTGCTTAGAAGTTCTGAATGCTGCAGAGATGTTTGTGCGTTCAGCAATAACACATACTAGTTTCTAGCAATTACACTAGTTAATCCAGGGTATATATACCTATTCTAAAATTCACCTTAATCCGTTCAGCCTTTTTAGGGTTCCGTAGCCAAATGGCAAAAAATGGAACCCTTATAGATTCGTCATGTCGGTCTGTCCGTCCGTATGTCACAGCCACTTTTTTCCGAAACTACTTACAAGAACTATACTGTTGAAACTTGGTAAGTAGATGAACCTATTATGAGAACCGCATTAAGATTTTCACACAAAAATAGAAAAAAAAAACAATAAATTTTTGGGGTTCCCCATACCTAGAACTGAAACCCATTTTTTTTTCATATCTCTTCAAAAATGATATTGAGGTTTCTAATATCTTTTTTTTCTAAACTGAATATTTTGTGCGTGAGACACGTCTTCCTAAGTGATAAAATGTGTGTTCCCCCCTGTAACTTCTAAAATAAGAGAATGCCTTTATTACCATGCCAACTTCCACCGAAAAGTGGTTTGAACGAAATTTAATCTAGTAAGTAGTTTTTTTTAATACGTTATAAATCGTTAACCGCAATTTATTATACGGAACCCTTCATGGGCGAGTCCGACTCTGTAGGCTGAAGGCACTTAAGAGTAGTACGTCATGGTTCAAAAGAATTCCTTGTGCCACAGGTCGTGGGTTCGAATCGAACACCAACTCGTCCCAAATGGTTAAAAAAAACTCATTAAAGATTTGATATTTAACATTATTAGTTTTTCGTGAGGAGCCTGGTCTCATCCCAACAAAAACTCTAGTTTTTTCCTCTAGGTTGGAAGGTCAGGAATCAGGATGGATTGGTAGTCGCCTTCGTAAAAATAGTGCCCTAACCAAATCTTGGGAGTATTTAAATCATTCCGTTCAAGGACTAAGGCTCAGTTGCACCAAACCGTTTGCAACTGCAATCGTGATCGGTGTTCGTTAAAATCTGAACGTATGGAAAGTTTGACTCTATGGAATGACAGCTTTCGGAGCCATATTTAGTTGATCTATCTACTTATAATCGTAAGTTGGTGCAACCCGCCCTTAGGCTCTGTTGTTTCAAACAGTTGGTAATCGTAAGTTTCGTCCGTTAAAATCTATTGTATAGGAAGTTTGACATGTTTCTACGGAATGACAGCTGCCAGCGCCATATTTAATTTTACCCAGCGTGTGGGTGATGTAACCCGCCCTTAGTAATGGAGGGGTATCGGGTTTAACAGATTTAGGCTAAAAAGTATTTTTACTTTTGCTGAAGAATAAAGAATAGGCAGAGCGGATAAGTATACTACAAAACCAAAAATTACTTCAGTGACTACTAAGCATCGGTATTTTTGCTTAAAGGCAGTTACTTGGCTCTAGTTTCAAAAACCTGATAAAATACTTGCTATCAACGTTGAAAGAGAAAGAGCCATAACTTTTACTGTCGATTTTAGTGACAAGAAAAACTGAATTCAAAGATAAAAAAAAACTTGTAAGTACCTACTCAGTATTGGGAATCGGACCCGATCGTATTGAAGAAAAAAACTTATTATTTCCATTTCGATATCGATCGTAAAGGTCATAATCATTAAGCAGTTACTACGAAACATATGATATAGAATGAATAAAATGCGTATGTATGAAATACATTCATATCCTTTAATTTAATTAAGTAGACTGTTTGAAATGACGACTCTTTATTTCAATACAACATTCAAGTCGTTTAGGTAACGATTTTACGAGCCGAACCAAACTGAGTACAAGTTATTTTTGTTTAATCTATTAATGCGATTTTTCTAGACACTAGAAAACTAGAATCGATGACATGGTTCCTAAGAAGTCTAAGAGCAGATCTTTGTATGGCTTTTAGTTTCATACTTGCCCATACTGACCGATCTAAGTGGCTATATCCACAATAAAAAATACCTGTATCCATCACAGAAAACAAACATTAAACCGGATGCAGCGCCCCTATTCTGTCACTTGTTTTAAGCTCACCTTAACGCTCACCCACAATTATACATACATTGACACCGCGATGCGTAGTAATTAAGCGAAGGTAGAGGTCTAGTTTCGCGATGAGGTGAGCTTAAGACAAGTTACAGAATAGGGGGGAAGTAATCTAGTATGCGTCATCATCATCATAAATTTAAGAGTTAGACTCTTGTCGGTGTAGCTCCCTCCATCTGACTCTATCTAGGGCCGCCTCCTTGACGTGACTGCTTCTTTTTCTTTTATTTGTTTCATGTAACTTATCCTTAATCTTCCCCTTCTTGGCTTGCCTTCTACCTTTGCTTCCATGATGCTATTAATAAAAGCGTCATGTCGTATATGGTGAGCAATCATTTTCCCTCTTCTATTCTCTATCGTATCGTATCGTATGCGTCATCGCGACACTCAAATTCGCAAAACCCTCTCGACACGTTTTACACAGATTAATTATGCGCAGAAGCACAAACGGCCTGAAGAAATTTATCATTTACAAAATTAATGTAAACTGACTTTATCAGTCCAGCTTACGGGTGATGGAAACTTCGGAGTTACTTCAAGTTAAATTTGACGAGTGGCTCTCGAAGTTTTCACTTAAGGCAATAAGTTAGGAATTATGATGGCTCGAGATTTGAGTGATGAGAAATGTTTTACGGGCAAATATATGCCTAGTTAGTTACGTGGACTGAAGGTGAGTTATTAGATGGCAGACTGTTTTGTAATGTTATAAATTATTGTACCGATGGAAGAGCGGGACTACCTGACACAAGTATTTATTTACTTACTAGGTAGCCCCAAAGGACCTTTGTAAAAGAACAAAACTTATGAAATAAAAACATTTTTCATTTCATTTTCATTTTCATTGGCTACAAGTATCTTGGTTCCTGTTAGTTATGATATGAGTATTGAAAATAGAGTTGGGAGATAAGTTGAATTTTTATGTAGTCCTTGAAATATTGATGTCAGAATCCTGTTCAGAATTCGGAATGTATTTAGTTGTTCACTTTGGTTTAAACTGAGTAGGTACGTAGTGTTTCGCTTAGTCCCGTTACATTTTTAACCCCCGACGCAAAAAGAGGGGTGTTATAAGTTTGACATGTATGTGTGTTTGTGTGTCTGTCTGTGGCATCGTAGCTTTTAAACCAATGGACCGATTTTAATGCGGCTTTTTTTGTCCGAAAGCTGACGTGATCGAGATGGTTCTTAGCTACGTTTCAACCAAATCGATTTAGCCGGTTTTGAGATATTGAACTTTTAAATTAAAATGTCGGGGGTTTCTCAACTTTTCTAAGTTGCTAATTATTGACCTTTATATATTTGACCTAGGGATTCCTGGTATAAATTTAATTGTATATGCATGTATCAGTCGAGTAAAACACAAACAGGGTGGAAAGTTAAAACGGGGCAATAAGGGCAGCTAGTAGATCCCTTGCCGCTACGCAAAAATGGCATTAGGATTTCATTTCTAACTTTTTAAGTGATGACAATCTACAGTCACAGATTTTTGAAAAAAAAGTACAGTCAGCGAGAAACTCATCAATTATGACGATTTTTTTTAATGCCATTTGATCCCATTCCTATTAAGGATCAAAATAAAGTATTTTAGACTGATTAAGGTTTGACTACTAGAACGCCCAGAAATCAAAGAAAACGTTTTTCATACAGTTAGTATGGGAATCCCAAAGTGCAAGTAGTCCTTTAGTTAGACGATCATGAAATTGTATGAAGACGGAGATAACTTCATTTAGATTAGAAATGAGAGAATTCATTCCTTTATAAAAAAAACTGACGTATTTACACCCGTATTCAAAAACGTTACTATGTGGACAGTACTCACGAGCGTACAGGTGCTGTAAAACCTTTACCTTAGTAAATTTTGACTTTCAAACAAAATTTCTGAATATGGATGTTAGTATACTTTTTACAAACTTTTTACAGAATAAAGCTGGCCGTCATTGAATAAAACCAGAATGTTATATTTTTTTTAACTATGGTATGAATTCTCTCATTTCTAATTTAAATTAAGTTATCTCTGTCTCCATACAATTTGATGGTCGTCTAACTAAAGGACTACTTGCACTTTGGGATTACCATACTAACTGTATTGAAAAAGTTTTCTTTGATTTCTGGGCGTTCTAGTAGTCAAACCTTTGTCAGTCCCAAAGAGTATTTTAATCCTTAATAGGAATGGGAACGAATGGCAATAAAAAAATTCGTTAAAATTTATGATTTTCTCGCTATATGTACTTTTTTCAAAAATTTGTGAACGTAGATTGTCATCACTTAAAAAGTTAGGAATGATATCCTAATGCCATTTTTGCGTGGCGGCAAGGGATCTAGTAGCTGCCTGTACTGCCCCGTTTTAAGTTTCCACCCTGTATATATAAAAAAAAAAAAAAAAAAAATTTAACTGTTTATTGCATTAATTTAATTGTTACAAGTATGTCTACTAATTGCTTAGCGCAATCTCAATTTTTTGAGATTATTTGCTAAGCTTAGCTAATATCTATCACATTTCTAAGTTTAATCTATATAACTTAACTTATTTATATAATATAAGTGTTCGCATAACAGTATTTTTTTATTTAATTTTCAATTATTTTACTTATCACACATGATCTTCTTCAGGGTACATTTGATCTTCTGTGGTTTATTCTCTATAATATCTATAACCTCACTGGGTAAACTATTTAGGATATGCGGTAAGTGACTGGACCATACTCTTTGTCCATATATGTTAGTACTTTTTGGTACAGTGAAGTTCTTACTTTTGTCTAGTACACGAAATGGAGCGGGTCTTTTATACCTAATTAGTTTATCCAGGTTATGGCTATATTCTATTATAACGGCCATTTTGGCTTTATCAAATACATTTAATACTTTACAGTGCTGGAATACTTTATCATAATTACTTTTAAACTGGTATTTAATTTTGTCACAATATTATCACAAATGTAGGCGTATCTGTTTACTATTAGACAGGCTGTATAGTTGTGTGCCACCGTCATGGAATATAGAATAGAATAGAATATAATATTTCATATAAGCACGCCACTGTCCACAAACTAACTCTGAAATAATGTTTTATACACACGTATAAACTTTTGTTCTGAGCTTCTAAAAAGCAGAATTTGTTATTATGAAAGCTTGCTTTGTCCAAAGTAAAGCTCTCACTGAACAATTTAATACAATAAGGGGGAAGTAAAGGCGAAGGCAGATCTTAAATGAACTGCAAGTTATTATATCTTGTTAGTAAGGGGTGTCTACCCACTGTAAATAAAAAAAACTATTCGCTATTAACTTTAAAGATACCTAAGTTGCAAAACTTGTGTCCAATGATTTGTAAACTAATACGATACTGTTTGTCCGTATATATGAATTATTTATATATTCATATATATCTCCGTAAGATTGTGAACAACGTCAGTTTGTAATGATCTATCTATGTCAAGTCGTCAAATTGTGAAATGATCAAACTGCTATGTATGTTTATAATAATACTTGTAAGGTGATTTGTCAGTGAAACACGTAAAAACTAATAGTTTATGACCTTAATTATTTAACACCAAGGGAACTTCTTAAGGCGCTATAGGTTCAGCGAAGTGAAGCGAACATAGTTTTTGAAACAATATAATGCGTCTGTTTATAATAATATGGTTTCAAAAAAATACGAATAGTAATCTTGAGGCTTTTCTGCAGGAAAATCAGTGATTCGAAACACGATTAAGCAATTTTCGCTCGATAGAAAAAAATCACGAACATAGGTCTAAAACATATTAAAATTCACTTAAAACATTCGTAGCAAATTATGCACAATAGCTAAACATATTAACATTGGTTCTAAAAATCGGCAATATCATGTTTGAGGGAACTTAGTGATTACTTTTTTATTTATTTAAACGCACAAAAAATTTAAATTAAAAAACATGATATCCGCGCTTCCAAACACGCACTTCCATCTCGCTGACGCTTGTGCTCAGCGAGAGGGAGAGAAGACCATGATACTATAGCGCCTTAACACGAAAATCGTCCCCAAGGATGGAATTGGGGATAGAAGTATGTGGGGTTTCACGTGCAAAACCTAACAATTCTCCTAAAATTACCAAATCTCAAAAATTTATCAGCATCATATCAGCCGAAAGACGTCCACTGCTGGACATAGGCCTCCCCCAAAGCGTGCCACAATGATCGAAAAAGTTACATAAAGTCACTAGTCTCACTAGCTTCAGCCCGCGACTTCGTCCGCGTGGAACTCATTTATATCGTAGCTCCATACAAACTTTAAACCCCTTAGGGGATGATTTCCGGGATAAAAGCTTTACTTTGTCCTAACCCGGGACTCAAACAATCTTTATACCAAATTTCATGTAAATCGGTTCAGCGGTTTAAGCGTGAAGAGGAGTTTTACTTTACTTTTACTTTTTTTTAACAGACAGAGAGACACACTTTCGCATTTATAATCCATATATACTTTAAACTACCCATACACTTCATACTACCCATACTAATATTTAGGAATAAATGCGAAAGTGTGTCTGTCTGTCTTTCTGTCTGTCTGTTACCTCTTCACGCCTAAGCCGCTGAACCAATTTAGATTAAATCTAGTTTAGAGATAGTTTGAGTTCCGGGAAAGGACATGGGATAGTCTTTATCCCGAAAATCATCCTCGAAGGGGGTGAAATGGGGGGTGAACATTTGGATGAAACCCATTTAGATGAAATTTGGTTTCTAGATAGTTTGAGTTCCGGAAAAGGACATGGGATAGTTTTTATCCCGGAAATTATTCCCTAAAGGGGAAATAGAGGGTGATAGTTTGTATCGAGCTATGATATAAACGAGTTCCACGCAGACGGAGTCGCGGGCAGAGGCTAGTATTAGTATAGATAAAGTAAATTAATTACCCATCCCGGCCCATTCTAAAGTACAAGACAAGCAGTGCTGGAAACTCAAGGCAAACAACAGGAGCCTCCATTTATAGAGGAAAAACTAACTGACTTCCATTAGAATAGAAAACTAACTAAGCTTCCTACTGATTACGTTATCTTACGCTCCTCTAGATTTATGGGTAGTGAAGTTGAATTGTTTACTTACTAAAGCGCTAATTTGAGAACTTGAAGAGATGGGTTGGTAAGAGTACATTATTTTATGCCCGATTGCTTTTATAGGACGAACCCAATACAGCGGTCGAATTGCGTGGTTGGAGAGTAGCAGGCTAAAAAGGTG
This sequence comes from Epinotia brunnichana, assembly GCA_963854355.1. NCBI lineage: Eukaryota > Metazoa > Arthropoda > Insecta > Lepidoptera > Tortricidae > Epinotia > Epinotia brunnichana. The sequence continues at coordinate 25,656,047 of OY977949.1, forward strand.
TCCTCAGTTTTTTATTCCACTATGTGACGTTTTTATCATACATTCTGTATGGACCGTCACAAAATGGAATCTTAAAAAATGTATGTTGGGGACACTTTTTTCTTTATCGGGATCAAGATTGCTCATGATACTGAACCGGAAAAACAAAAAAAATCCAAATTCTGGGAAAAAATGTAAAGGCCTCCCGCGACCGGTATGTGGAGGCTTTTAAAGTCGCACATTTTAAACATTGACCAGATTTGCCTTACAGTGCGAAAACCAAACTCCCGTCGAGCCCCTACACGAACCTTCAGTGTACCCCTAGCGAGAACAAACATAAAAAAACACGCGCCCTTGGATAGGCTACTCACATACTACAACAATATTGCTACAGCAGCCAATTTGGATATATATCACGATACAATTGAAACCCATAAAAAGAAAATAATCCAACAACTTGCGTCGTCAATTAATAACCCAAATTAAATTAAATTATAACATATCTAAATAATTCTAATATTGTATAAATTTTAATATAGTATTCGTAAAATTTAGTATTTAGTTTAATTTAGTATACATAAGAAAATAATTTCCCCTTGCTTTTAGACATTAAAATCCCTATCATATAATTTGTGTACCTACCTATTTAAAATCAATATCTCATACTTAAGCTATCTTGTACTGTAAAACAATGTGTTCACCTGTAATTGGGGTACATAAGCCCCTACATATTTATGCCAAAGACAACTGTAACTTTATCTTATGTACTCTGTTGGTGTCCCGTGTAATGTAAGAAATAAAATAAATAAATAAATTTTAGTGAAAACGCCCCTAGAGGGGGAAAATCCAGGGAAACCTTCCGGCACGACCACGCGGGGGCGGAAGAGTTCAATAAAGTTATCGAATACTATAATAGCTGCCCGCGCGGCTCCACACACGTAGTTATTGCAAAGAACACTGGTAAAACCGTGGGATGAGAATATAGCCTATATATAGATGACAATCCAATCACGAGCCTCTAAGTGACATGATACCGAAGACTGACCCTTGATTCAGACCATTATTTTCAGGCTTTCTGTACATCGCTGTACACGTCGAGTCTGTGGGTTAGATATACTCAACGGGCTTACAATGCCGTGCGCATTCAATACACTAATGCTTTTAGGGTGTTGTTGAAACTTCCGCGTTTCTGCAGCGCATCGTCCATGTTCGCCGAGGCGCGCACAGACGGCTTTGATGCCGTCTGGCGCAAGAAAACGGCCTCGCTGTTAGACAGGGTGCGCGGGAGTAGCAACAGCATCCTAAGCATGATAGCTAACAAGCTAGATTGTCCTCTTTTGTGGCAAATGGGTCAGAGGACTAAATCTCTTTTGTGTATTCATTATTAAGCTACTAACATTAGATTAAGTAAATACTAATAATTTGTGGACCAAATGTTGTCTTCAAAACTGAATAAAATAATAATAAAAAAATTAAAAAAATATTATTCTTATTCGAAAAACAGTCAAAGCATGCCTCAACAAAACCTTTGAAAGTTTTAGCGATTCAACACAATCGCAATAATTGTTCGTTTGAGTTTTTGGTAGTAAGCCCCTGCTAAACGGTCGCCAACACGCGCCTCCGACCTTGGTTGGCACCGACCGCTGTAGTATGAAATTTAGCTCCAAACAACGGTGCCGACCAAGGTCGCCCGGTTGGAGGGGCGTGTTGGCAACCATCTAGCAGGGGCTGTAGTAGTAATAAGTACCTATGTATAGACTTACAAATATTAATTTGCAATACTGTTCCGAGTTGGCAATACGCAAAAGCGCATACAGGTACACATTTGGAACAAAGTGCATTCCTTCGATATGACAAAAGGTAGATGTTATTATTATTGTTTTGTCAAACAAAAGAATGCCATACTCAAATTTCACACTATACAAAAAAAAACAACCTGTTTTGCAAAAATACCTCCACAAAATTTGTAAGCGTCTTACCTGTACCGTATTTACAGAATTTACGACAAAAGTGTACCATTATTAAATGCTAACCGTATATTGTAGCAGCACGTACAATAAATAGGAACCTGTGCAGCTTCGCAGAACCGTGACATGGAATACTAAATTCTTACTAACACGCTAATAAAGTTTAAAACAGAAATTCAAAGACGCTTTGCCCAAACTAGGGTAACGTGGACTTAGTCGACTAGTCACAAAGCGTAGTAAATCTTCAAAAGTCCCTAGGGACTTAATATCTTTTGATTCTACGACGAGAAAGTTCGAAGTATTTGGAGAAAAGAATCTTTTAAGCCCGCAAAGGGTCCGCAGGTAAAATGCGACAATGCGCGCAGGTAGCAAAGTAATCATTTTGTGGACTGTGAATTGGGACTTTTGTCGCATAGTTGCTGAGTGACGAATTTGACGTTACCTGGTCTTGTGACATAATTGAGGCTATTATTATTTGGTGGAGGCTGGGGACAGGTATAGTTTTGTATTGCATTTAATACCTTAGCAGTATTCAAATAAGGTCTACACCCATGTTTAGCTATGGTACATTTTGCTCTCGAGTGTATCTTGAATTCATGACAAGTTCCAGGAAAAAAAATAGGTAAATTTGTTAGTTGTCTGCTTTTTTTCTGATTTTACATCCTTTATTCATGTATTAATATTAAAATAGAAATATGGATATTTTTTTTACCAAAATACTTGGGTAAATAACCCTAGTGAAAATATTTTTTACATTTCCGTAAATATTATTTTCACTAAGAGCTCTTAATTAGCGTTCTTGTTAGTGGTTCACTTTGAGATTCGTAGAATTAAAGATTGCTTTTAATTATCAGTAAGCTGCTGGGAATAATATACTTTAAACAGATTATGTCGTGTATTGTTCATAGTGTTGCATCGTGTAATCTTTTTATTTGCTTATCTTATATGATTTTTAAAATAAGACATCAAACTTTTATTTAGCAAATAGTTGTAAGTACAGATCTTGAAAGGTACCTGTCAAGATCTGTACTTACACCGTACCGGTCTCTGCGGTGGACTTAAACAGTATCGAATCGACCAAATAAGAGGCAACATTAAGATTAATTACCGCTATTTAGTCATCAGCTATTTGATGATGGATGACAAAACATATAGGTAGAAATATTAACTTGATGTAGTGACATTTTTACCGATTAAAATATTAAATGTAACTGTAATTTGAAATAATTATGTAGGTGAAAGTTCAAACCATACTGGAAAAATAAGTATATTGTATGACTAAGTTCATAAGCCTCACAGATTTTTACATGTCGATATTATAATATCAATTCAATTATATACCTACAATAAGAAATTTTACAAAGATTTAACTGAAATGTTTGACTATAGACTGAAGAACTCACATGATACCTAAACAAATGTCGTCAAAGACTCAAAGTAGAAATAATTATGCTTACTATTTTTATTTTAAGATAAGGTTAGTGAACGTCTGCCAGCTTACAAATAAACATTGTTTTCTTAAATTACTAAAATATTTAGCTCAAATACATGTCTGTAAAAGTTTTAACATTCCATTGCCAATTTAGCTTATTTTGTTACTAAATATTTTGATTAATGAGGTAAAATACTAAATAATACTTCTTTGAATGAAAAATAATGCAATTGAAGCGTCAAGCTTAAACCCACAAAAATCCTTTAATAACATTAGAACAAAAGTCACTGGGAGGGCAAATGTCCCTCTGAAGTCTCTTTCCTTAAATAAAAACGCCAAAAATGGTACAAAGCTAACAAAAACTCGGTCCAAAACGACTCCAGCTACTTTTGAACGTTGCCTCTTTACAACTTGCTCGAATTGAAATTGCAGGCACGGTCCCAGTGGTGAAATTAAATTTAAAAACAAAAGAAGGATACAATTCGTTAATCTCTGTTCTGTTTTCTTCGCGTGCTGCCTTTAAAACTTTTTAAGGTTTCTTGTGTCTAACGTAAGTTTCTTTGTATTTAACTTTTAAAGTTAGAGCATTGTCCTTATCTACACTATTATTATCTATACTCGTACTAATATTATAAAGAGGAAGACTTTGTGCGGTTGTAACTTTGTAATTTTTTATGCAGGGGATAGGTAATCATCTACGGAACTACTCATCCGTTTTAAATATTAACTATTTCAGCAGTATGGTAAACGTCCGAGTGTTCAAAGGGTTAAATTCGAACTAAGAGGATTTTTCTTCGTTCGAATTTCAGCCTTGTCACTTTGACATGGAGTGCCCATGCCATACAATAGTGCACCGTCGAGCACTCGGATGTGTAAAAAGAAAAACCTTATATAGAATGAACCTTAATATCACCACTGAAAAATAAAAGTAGTAGAAAAAAATCTAGAGCACATCGTGCTTATTTAAAAGGTTTGTAATAAAAATAAAACAGTTGAAACGGACGTCAGATTAGTCACTCAAATGTCAGCCAGTACCTAAACAATGTAAGTATGTATTCTATAATACAAAGATACTCGGTCCTTCCTTTTTCATTAAACAAAAGCGTCAAGGGATCACAGAATTCAATCCCTAATAATCATTTAGACGCAAAGCCATTACCTACCTTTTTTGTTTCCCTCTGATTAGGGAGCTCATTTAAACAAAAGAAAAGGACAGATGTTTAATTAACAAACAATGTATTGTCACTGTTGCGTTTCTGTTCGTAATAAACATTTCAGGACTTAGCACTGTGACTTTGTATCCATTTTTGTGAAGAATATTTAGGAAGGATTTTTAATTAAAAGCAAGCTTTTTAGCGTATTCGTTCGTAAAAGAGTTGGGAAATATGAAAATTTTGTCACTAAAAATACGGACTTACTCTTTTGTGTCTTCGTAATGCCTTGAGCACATCAGTAAGGTTGCCGATGTTATAATAAGGTCATATTAAATATTTTTAATAACAAGATATAAGAAGATTGGTGACGAAGGTTGTTTTGTAGAACAGTCAATTGTTTTTATACTTTAACTCTACATCGTACACTACAATAAAATAAATGGCTTTGATTTGTAAATTGTTTAGTAGTTCGGTAGTTAAGTCAAACTCATCAATAATTCAGTAAATTGTAGAAATGAAACATGGGGCGGCCGATACCGATGATTATTTTGTCTCAAAAACATCAAGATTAAGAAAAAAAAGATGTCTAAAAAACTTAATTTATAAAAAAGAAGTGTTTCAAAAACTTCAAGTAGCGTGACAAAAAGTCAGCTTATGATGTTTCATTTAGAAGCCACTTTCTGACAGCATCAACTTCAATTATTAAATTGGATTTAATTACTATTAATTGGACATGAAACTTAGCTATCAGCCACATGTGCCGCCATATTTGTGTTTTGACTCATTTGCCACACGCCAATGAGCAAGGGGTCAGGCGTTAATGTCCAATATTAGTCAGAGCACCGTGAATACGGGTTGAAACACCCCACAAATTCTACTCAGTGCAATACGGTCAGAACTACCTTCGACGCATGCAAGCTACGTAAAAACCGTAATTTTATTGTAATGACTAGCAATAATAGACTAAATTACCGTAATTGCAAATGGCTCATGGCATTTTAATTTACCAACGTTATTTCTTTCGAAGGTTCCACGTTTGGTAAATATAGTGTTAGTATTGAAATACCATGAAACGGATATTTTAACAAATTGTTCAAATATGTTGCAAGATCGATAATGGCCTGACGCCGACTTAGCCCTCGTTTTATATTTTTATGAAATAAGTATTTCAGTGTGTTTTACAGTAAAACAAGGATTGTATCCCATCGATTTTAATTTGCCGTAAAAGCGTGTAAAAGACTCAGTGTAAACCTTCTTTAACCGCTTTTTTCCGTTTGTTGCAGGTTGTGAAAGGCGAGGGTTATGGAGTCCGTCGTTCAATATTTACTCCTAGCTCTGGCTCTGACCTCCGTGCAAATATCCTACACTGAGAGCCGGCTAAATGAAAAACGCCGCGATAAAACCGAAAGGAGGCACCACGCTGCGCAGGTTAAAGACAACATCTGTGAATCGGACAGAGAATCTAAGGTGCACTGTTATTGTGAGAAAAAAGAAGTAAGAACCGCAACCACAGCCGAATGCTGGGTTTTCAACGGCGGGATTGACGAAACTGACCCGATTTGGACAAGCTTCAACTCGCAGCCACATCTAGAAAAGCTAACCTTCAACGTCAGATCTAATGGAGCTCTAAAATGTGTCCCAATACACGTCATACACCGTTTAAAGCAACTTCAAAAACTGCTCATTCTTTATGCGACTATTACCAAAATAGAGAAGGGGACGTTCTCAAATATGACCATGTTGAGAGAGATAAAGCTGATGAACGACAAAATAACCGAGTTAGATTTCTCATCGTTCACAAACTTGCCGGCGCTTGTGAACCTAACTATAAAAGAGAACAAAGTGACCGAGGTCCAGCGAGACGTGTTTGTGGATTTGCCGGCTTTGCGATACCTCGATTTATCGTTCAACAACATTAATCTGGCTCACGACGGCTGTTTTGAACATCTGACGGTGCTCAACGAACTTATTCTAGAGGGCAATTCTATTAGTGTTCTAACCAGAGACACTTTCCGAGGGCTAGCTAATTTGACGAAATTGGATCTCAGGTCTAACAAGTTGTCAATGATCGGAGATTTGACGTTCGCCGAATTGTGGAATTTGAATGAGCTCCTTTTGGATAATAATGAATTGAGATATTTATCTGAAAGGGCTTTCGACGGGCTCGCTTTACTTCAGAAATTGTCTATGACCGGGAATGAATTGAAGTCCGTAAATGAGCGGCTTTTGGAAGGCGTTAGGGGACTTGAGTTATTAGATTTAAGGAACAATGAGCTTGAGTTCTTTACGTTCGATACAATTAAACCAATACTCGACAATTTGAAAACGAAGACGTCGGTCCTTTATCTGAGTGGTGAGTTGTGTGGATTTAATTTTATTCCTTTCTCAAATAACATTTATCAGAACGAAGCAGAATAATAATGAATACTCATTATCCAATCTGATATAATTTGGGATTTTATCCGTGATGAAATTACATTTAAATTCGCTTCCATTGCCTTTCAATTTCATCTGTTAGGGTAGACTGAACTATTGCAATGTTTTTGGCATTATAACAAAACCAGAAAATATTTCTCCTCGTAACAATGAAATATGTGATTTTTGTAGCACAATGAAGCGAACAACAATAAGTTTATTGTAATCAAATCATACGAATCTTATATTTGGCGCAGACATGTTATTTAGGAGAAAATGACGGCCACCCGAGAGCTTAGCGCTCATGGGAAGATAAACAACTATTATTTCAACCGAACAATGGCAGTCGCAGTAGGGCTCTAATCCCCTACGAAGCACCCTCCATATTAAAGACAATTAATGAGTGTAACAGCTCTCCCTAGCCAACAAAGCCATAATAACTACACGTACACAATGCAATGTGTTTAATTCAGTCAACAACAGAATTTGATAAAAACGATAAGTTCATTACTTTTTTGCCACGCGTTGGTTGCACCGTGAATACCCCAGAGTCGGTTGTTTAATTGAAAATTATGCCTTCCATTTATTTATCTACTCGTATATTTTGGTGGGTGAGTGTTAAAAATTAAACGGAAAATTAAATCCTGAGAGGTTTTAATTTTCTCAATAACAAACTCTATTACTAGTACCTTTAATATGACAGGTCGTGGGTTTGAAATACTTGGAAAGACATAACCTTGTCACATCTATGGTTAATAGTTAGTTAGTTAGTTATACTGGGCGTTTTCCGCAAGTCGACATCCATTGTGCCTATTTTGCGTGAAACGGCGGTGTGGCGCTACTCTAACCACCCCAACTCGTCTAAAAAGTTGGTGAGGCCTTGGTTTTACTGACTGCGTCCCGTAGTGTGTTTGGACCTAGGTGCTTCATTCTGTATACTCCTACCTCCTTGCAGTCCAGTAGTATATGTTTAGTTGTTTCTTCTGCCTCCATGCACGCTCTGCACATGGGGCTGTCTGTGATACCTAAGTTATAGAGGTGTCTGTTCAAGGTGTTGTGTCCTGTTATTATACCCACTATCTTGCGCAGTTGGTTTCTATGTGTCCTTAGTAGTGTGGTTGTGAGTTTGTAGTCGCGTTTCGACAGAATCTCTTTGGTCTGTCTGCATGTGTCTATCTCCTCCCAGTATCTATGGTGTAGGTCTTTAGTGTGTTAATTAACTACTTGTTATGTCCAATCGATATGACAGCTATGCCATGACAGGGTTAACTAACAGTTCAATCTCGTAAAGTATCCAAGACTCACGACCATTGAGAAGACCACATCATACATAGGTACAAACTACAATGTGAAAGTAACGGGTGACCCTCGCGCAGGCAGCTTTCTCGCTCAAAGAATAGCGATTGCTATTCAACGCGGGAATGCTGCCTGTGTGATGGGCACCCTGCCTAAAGGGCAAAGTTTTGATACGTTTCTGTAATTTTGTATTTTAATCATTTTTTTTTTAATTGTTGTAAATGACACGCTTGTATATAACAATTAAACAGGATAAGAACTAAAAGGAATTTAACGCGCTCGACTATTGCTTGTACTCGTAACTAATAATAATAACCAATTTCAGTCATCTGTAGTTTTAGTTTTAGTCATCAACGCAAAAAGAGTACGGTTTTGATGAACTCTTCCGATGCTTTTTTATGGTTCCGTACCCTTATCCCTTAGGGGATGCCCTAAGGGGGTGTAATTTTCGGGATAAAACTATCATATGTCCTTCCCTAAGACTCCAACTCGCTATACCGCAAATGGGTTCTGTCCAAATTTTCACCCCCTCAGGAGATGATTTTTCAGGATAAAAACTATGCATTGTCCGTTTCTGGGACTCCTTCTATCTTTTTACCAAATTTTATCTAAATAGGATTTATCCACATCTTCATCCCTATTTCATCCCCTTGGGGGATGATTTTCGGGATTCAAACTATCCATTGTCATTCTTCGGTACTCAAACTATATCTATACCAAATTTGATCTAAACGGAGTCCATCCAAAATTGTACCCCCCATTTTAACCCCTTAGGGGATAATTTCCGGGATAAAAACTATTCGATGTCCTTTCTCAGAACTTAAACTACCTCTAAACCAAATTTGATCAAAATGGGTTACTTCCAAATTTTAACCCCCCCATTTTACCCCCTAAAGCGAAGATTTCCGGGATAAAACCTATCCCTTGACCTTCCCCGGGACTCGAACTATTTATATACTAAATTTCATCTAAATCGGTGCAGTGGTTTAAGTAGCTCCATACAAACTTCCACCCCCCCATTTCACCCCCTTTTGGGTTGATTTTCGGGATAAAAACTACCCTATGTCCTTTCACGGGACTCAAACTATCTCTATACTAAATTTCATCTTAATCGGTTCAGCCGTTTTCACGTGATGCGCGGTCACATAAACAGACAAACAGATAAACAGACAAACAGACAAAAATTCTTAAAACTGTTGTAACGTGTTCTGTTATCGATTCGAAGAATCCCTAGCTAATTTTTTTTCGAATATCTTCCATGTACAGACTTTCGACCCTCTTCAGCTTTATTATATGTATAGATAGATAGATAAAGGCAAGGCAACGAGGCAGATAGTAACTACTTTTATCCACACGAGTTTCAAATGTCGAGAATTTGGATTTTTCATTATTAAATTGACGTCTTTCTTCCAGGTAACAAATTAACTTGCGACTGCCGTCTGTCCTGGATCCATGCTCTGCGGAACGAGACAAAGAGCGAACCTCTCATGAGCGCGCTCGACGACGTGACCTGCGTACCGAGGACGGAACCAACCAACGACATCGATTCCCAAGTTGATGAGGCTGGCAAAGACCAATACAAAATCCTAGTCAACGCCGACGTTTTCCAACAAGACAATGAGGAAACTGACGATGAAGCAAGCCCATCATACAAGCTAGAAGCCACTGCAGCCCCCCTAATTGAACAAGTTGCATTACTGAATCAAACTGTGCAATCGTTGCCGTGCCGACACGAATCGCCCCGAAAAGGAGAAGACTCGTTAATGCTAAAGTCAAAGGACGAGAGCTACTGGCGTCCGAGCTCAAGTTTCAAAATCCTTTCAAACCTCTCGTTAGTGCTCACTCTAGTCACTATAAGTGTTTTAAATTAAACGCAAGCGAAAGTGGACTTTACGGGAACAATGTGTTGCGCTTGTTTTGTAAGAACTTTTGTACTTCTGCCGTTTTCTTCAGTAGTTTGTAAGGACTAAGACTGGTTAATTGTATTTAATTAAATTATTTCGTAGCGATAACTTCGGTGGTTGTGAGTCGGTCATATGACACGGCTCGTTTGCTCATAAATAATTAGAAATCTTTGATTGTGAACAATAAAACAGAGTTTAAAATAATTTAAATATCAAATGTAATATCAGTAAAATGTTATAGCTTTTGGGAACCTGCGATCTCGCGTTGGTATTTAAAACCTAGTTATTTGGATCTGTAATTATTCGTTTTAGTTCTCCAAGTACCTACAATAATAATAATTAAAAAGTCTGCTAGACGGTCGCCAACACGCCCCAACGACCGAGAGACCTTGGTCGGCACCGACCGCTGTAGTATGAAAATTTGCTGCAAACAACTGTCTACACGGTCGGTGCCGACCACGGTCGCTCGGTCGGAGGAGCGTGTTGGCGACCATCTAGCCAGACGCCTTAAGGCGACGGGAAGAGCAAGGCATTCTCCATAAAAATGGTGTGCAAGGTTTTTGTTTGTCGGTTTTGGCATTAAATAATTTTCATTTTTTTGCTTGTTCATATTGGATTTACGCATGCCATGATGTCTTCTGTTTGAATCTTTGTGAGATTTTAAAATAATTAAAAAATATATAGGTATATACAAAAAAAACAAGTGATTAGCTAACAAAAAAATAAGTGTAGGTACTGACTAAAACTTATATTTATAAATAGTATAAATAGCGCAAAATACTTAATGAACTAAATTAACAAAAACTTGCACAACATTTGTATGGGTAAGGCGTGCCCGTCTTCTTAACCCTGGTCGTCGTTCTGTGCATTGACTAAATCCAGCTTAAGCTAAGAACGTGACAAGAGCAAAATCATTACTTGAGATTATTTGAGTTGGCCGAATTGCATCAAAGTAGTCCATTAAAAAAACAACTCTACTGTCCAAGGTAGAAGATTCCTATTTCAGTGACAGTTTTATAAAAAGTCAGCTACATTAAAATCATTTTAACGATACAAACCTTGTCCCAAGGATATTATAAAAAAACACAAAAAAATCATCCAGATCAGACAAGGTTAACCAAGCCGATTAGTCGATTTGCCATTTATGTACCTTATTCTAAACTACATTAAGTTCACTCAATAGAAATCTGTACGACATCGTCATCATCATATCAGCCGAAAGACGTCCCCTGCTGCACATAGGCCTCCCCTAAAGAGTTTTGGACTTGCCTAATTGATGATCTTTCATATACTTAAGGATTTTGATTGAAATAGATCTGAATATTTTACTAAGTAGAGGAGATTTATTGTAACTCTTGTGGTTGCAAATATGTGAACAAGTACCTTTATTATTTTATAGTTACCTAATGTTTTATACCATCTTATTTGTAAGAGAATGTAAATAAGGAATTTTGTCAAAATATAATTTAACTATGTTTGTTTGGCTAAAAAAAAACACATTCCGTTTAAAAAAAAATTAGTTGTCTATAAAGTTCGGACGATAATTTTGCGTGATAACGTCATGAAGCCGAAGGCTCGGCTTAGGCCGAACGGGACAGTGAGTCATACTTTTTCGTGCGTGCTGCCGGTGTTCATCGATTTATAAGACGTTATCACGTCAAAATATGTTTAAGGACTATCGGCAGTTTATAAAATTATTACATAACACTAGGTAGAGCATCCAAAATGACTATATTTTACAAATTACATTCAAACTGTAAACACTTTCATTGCTATCTAATGTACTTAAATTAAGCAAGTTATTTTGCGCTGTTTGTGAGTCATAGTTTAGGTATTTTAAGTATTTTATAGTAATTAAGGTTAGATTCGTGAATATTTTTACTTTTTGCCATATCAGTATGATTAATTGCAATTTATTAGGTTGCTTTACGATTGCAAAGGTTAATTATAAGAGATGTAAATATATTAATTAGATTTAAATAAAGTAACAGTAAACTTGGAATGAAAAATAAAGATTAATTCAGTAATTAAATCAACTGTTAATCCATGCCGTCATCCCTAAAAAATACTTGTTTGTTTTTCTTTTCATTTCTAAAAACTGAAACATAAACCTGCTCAAAATAGACTGGGGGATGATTGTTGACTTTCGAGCGCTCGAAAATTAAACAGTAGTACCTAAATACGATTGTAGTGTCAAAATAGCAGCCACCTAATTTCTACAGATATAATTGAATACGAGTGGTCATACGACTCGTTTTAAAAAAATTCTATCGCTATTTTAAATCATAATATTTTACAGTTTTCGAGTGAAAGAGTCGAGACCTCGAAAGTCAAAAATCGATCCCCTGTACTAAAAGGTACACAAATAGGTATGAATATTTGTCTTTTCTCGGAAAAACCCCAAATCAATTGAAGGTCAGCAACTCACTCATGACTCCTCTGAAATCACAAGCATCCATAGGCTACGCCGTCAGGTTCTTCAAGAATGGGAGTCAAACTATATACGTTGATATACATGTCTACATGGAGGCACATGATTAGACGTGGCGCTGTGGTATATTAGACGCGCTAGAAATGTGGTGTTGGAGGCGAATGCTCAGAATCCTGCGGACCGCCCACCGAACCAACGTTTCTATTCTCAAAGAACTGAATATCAAAGAGAGATTATCGTCAACGGTGCAAATGCGAATCCTCATATTCTTCGGGAACATCACCCGTAACGAGTCCTCTATGAAACGTTTGGTGGTGCAAGGGAAAGTCGAGGGCAAAAGATCTCGTGGGTGCTCTCTAACACGATGGACATACTTCATCAAACCGGTCACAGAAGACACAATCAATGATCTCTCACTCCGCCAAAAACAGAGCCACATGGCGACGCATTGCAAGAGCTGTGGTGATGCTAAAACAGAGCCACATGGCGACGCATTGCAAGAGCTGTGGTGATGCTAAAACAGAGCCACATGGCGATGCATTGCAAGAGCTGTGGTGATGCTTAAACAGAGCCACATGGCGACGCATTGCAAGAGCTGTGGTGATGCTAAAACAGAGCCACATGGCGACGCATTGCAAGAGCTGTGGTGATGCTAAAACAGAGCCACATGGCGACGCATTGCAAGAGCTGTGGTGATGCTAAAATCGATTATGACATGACCACGACCACTCTGTCAAGAGTGCACGGCAAAGAAGAAGAAGAAGCGGTATATTGAAATTCTAATGGAAATCATTTATTAAAATGGGTAAGAACACTTAAATTTAACGCTAAATATGCGATTGAAATTTATTTAATGCAGTATTATTTAATTAATAAGAATTCAATTTTTAAAATACTTCAAAAAAAAGCTACTAAATTGAAAAAAAAACTATACTACTCAAAAGAAAATAGGGGCCACAAGTATTGTGATCGTTACGTGAAATTATATTAAACAGTAATATACAGTGTGTATTTTTAATATTACCTCAAATTGTAACCATACCAGGTGTTAGGGATATGAACCGATTTTGCAAGAAAGTTTTCTTAAGGTGGTTCGATTGCCATACAAAGCGTTATTTGACATTCGCAGGCTAACGGCGTGATATTTTAAGAAACTTATGCAACAAACTTTCATCAATTGGCTTCCCATTTGCGCCAAATTCCCCCTTTCCTAGAATAAACTTGTATAAACTAGATTAATTTGAGAAAAATAGTTTTCCCAAAATATCACGTGACAAACCAATTTCTCAAATTAATCTAGTTTATACTAGTTTATTCTAGGAAAGGGGGAATTTGGCGCAAATGGGAAGCCAATTTATGAAAGTTTGTTACATAAGTTTCTTAAAATATCACGCCGTTAGCCTACGAATGTCAAATAACGTTTTGTATGGCAATCGAACCCCCTTAACCTACCAATTTTTTTTTCCTTATAAAATAATTCAGCACACAATGTAGGTAGAGGAACCAAAAGATGAACGTTTAAGCGACTATCCCAACTTTACAATTTTTTTTCGAGGATTTGGTGATTTAGTTTGTTTACATTAAAAAAAATTATACGATTTCGTATATAGTCGAGATTAGATATGACTATTTTAAACCATCCTATTACAATACAGTATTTAATTAAAAATGGTTTTATGCTGAAGTATGTCATTTTGCCCAGAAGATGAACACTGTGCCCAATAGTTGAACATTTTGACACCAATAGTTGAACGAAGAAAAACGTAACACCGCGCAGCGTCTGACTTTTGGTCTAGTTATTATATAATCATTGTTATAGCAATTTATACTAGTTAGCAATCACAATATTGATACTAAACACAGAATAAAACAGTTTTAATGTACCCTTTTCATATGGTTACAATTATAAGAGATTATTTTTCACATATTAATCATTAAAACATTTTTTTATTTATTTATCATTAGATTAAAATAGATAAATTGTTGGGTTTTATATGTATAAGTCAGATTTCATATTTATAACGTATCTTTGTTATTAAGATGTTGGGCACGATGGCAAAGGAATGAACGGACTAAATTTAACAGAGCGTTCACTTATTGGAATCGAAGCCAAAAGTTGAACGAACTAATTTTATTCGTTCATCTTCTGGGCAGCGGTTTTTTGTTGAACAATCGTGCTTTTCATAGTAACACAAAGCCCAAAATAACCGTGTTGCGAATGGATACTCACGAACAACTTTTAGTTCAATAATCAACAGTTAAAAAAAGATTAATTTGAGTCATAAAAGTTTTATGTACCTTTTCAATAAGAATTTATATAAGCTTTTGAAAAAACTATACCTTGCCCAGTAGATGAACGCCGTTCATCTATTGGCTCAGGTACAAAAGTTGGAACCGTTAGTTGAACGCTAAATATCTCTTCAATTAACAATAAATACGCAATTTGTGATAGATAATCCATTAAAGGCATTAATCAAGAATCTATATCACGCAAAACAATCCATGTAGACGTTTTATTCAATTTTATAGATAATTTAGAGCTTAAATTTAAGAGCGCTTTCCTTAAGTAAATCTCTATACAAACGGTAATTTTGGCGCGAGACCTCGACGCGACAACCGCTCACAGCCGTGTGTGTGTGGGAACTGTATGGGAGTTTAAATGCCAGCCTCGGCAAAGGGATGATGCGTTAGGAAAATATATCCCGAAGGCGTAAAATGTATCGCGATTTTTTAATTTCAATTTTACGACAAAACGTTCAACTATTGGGTGGTGTTCATCTTTTGGTTCCTCTACCCTATCACTACTTTGTCTTACTGACGTGACGTCAAAAATGTCACAAGTAACCCGCTTCTTCCATGTGTCAAAGGAGTGTACGCAATACATTGCAGCTCCATAAATTAAAAAAAATTAGTTATACTTTGTTAGTTAAGACTAACTTAATATCGGTTCTAAACTTGCAATATCGGTTCATATCTCTTATACCTACATCTGGTTACAATTTGAGGTAATATTAAAAATACAGGCTGTAATAGGTACTTTTTCCAGCGATTAAACTTAAACACCAGCATGAAAGATGTTCGATTCTGAAGGATGCGAGACATCATTAATTAGCCACTTATCAACCTTATTAACAATAAAATAGAAAAATGTAAGTGGCCCTTATTTTGTTTTGAGCAGGAATCAGGATACGAGCAGCCGCTCATGATATATAACTATTTTGTTGCAAAAATGGGCGATTATCTTCAATTTATCCATCATCATCATCATATCAGCCGAAAGACGTCCACTGCTGGATAGGTCTCCCTCAAAGAGTGCCAAAATGACCGGTCCTGCACCACCTGCATCCAGCGGACTCCCGCGACCTTAACCAGGTCATCAGTCCACCTTGTGGAGGGTCTCCTTTCACTGTGTCTCCCGGTCGCCACTCGAGAACCTTTGCCAACGGCCATCGGTTTGCCCTGCCCACTGCCACATAAGTTTAGCGATTTGGAGGGTTATATCGGTTCTGCTGCGGAAAACCTGATTTCTGATGCGACCACGCAGAGATGGCATGCAAGGACTTAGTCTAGAAATGTTGTATACATAGTACCAACTTCATTCTAAAGCACCGAAAACGAAATGCTACAAAATTGACAATGCCTGTAAATTATTTTTTTCCTAACATGGATGAATTTTTTCTATTTATCAATATCAAAGTTAAATCCTACGTGACATGATGTGGAAAACATTCACCGATCCATACTAAAATCATAGCGAGGTTTTCCTTTGTTCAAAACGCAAATCTCATATCGGCAGTTGAAACCCGCGGTGAGCCGTCTACCGTTGCGTTGTTGAGTGACACTTCAAAGGTTTTCCAGTGGGTATCGTTTTAAATGAGTGCACGTAGATTGAATGCATTTTTAACTTGATTTAAACGATTGTCTTTTTTAAGATCAGAGATTGCCCTGACAGGGGATGTAATTTTTAGAACGGGCGTTGGGGCAAATCAACGTTGATTTTTGAAGTCAATGGCATATTCAAAACTGAATCTAGCTTGTCGATTGCGTAGCGCTTAGTACGTACGATAGGTAGATCTAAGCTTCATTTAATGTCTGGGAAAATGACAGTTGATTTTGTACTAAAACGATCGTTTAAAAAGTTACGCAACTTAGGTACCCGTTCTGGTAACGATTGTCACCAAGATCGAAGCATGCTAAAATAAAGTATTATTTGTGAAAATTTCATGAAACCGCAATAGGTTTTATTTTATATTTAACACTAGTTTTATTTATATTATATACTATTCTTTATAATACAGTTGGGTATATAAGCTATTTCCGGAATCCGCTCATAAAAATATCAATGTCCAAAAATGACGATTTCTGCGATATCTCGCTCCGTTAACGTTGTTTTTTCCATGGGTCGTTACGAGTCCGATTTAAATTTGTGTAACGTCATTTTTTACTGTTATTTTTGTACTATTGATGTAGAATAAATAAAGATCAAGACAAGAATTTAAAAAAAACTGTATGACCTTGCACTATTTTAGGAAATATGACGGTATTTTACCGACCCGTATTCTTTGTCCGCGAGTGTAGTTGCGCGCCATTATAAGTAATTTCACAAATTTTTGTAATCATTGATGACATGTGTTTGGTTATTATTAAAAATGATGACTCGTGGTGAATAGAAAAGTGATAAATAGAATTGACGCCACTGTACATTCTTGGAGATGTACAAATGTATGTAAGTAAAAACCTGTTGCCATCAATAACTAAAGGAAACAACTTAGGAGCCTGTAACATTTTAATTTTATGAAAAGGATTTTTTTCTCGCAAATGTGTTGAAAAACGTCGTATGACACGCGTGAGCTTTGATAATTACATATTTGGCTTTCTTATCACGCTCACCTGCGGTTCGCGTGACAATTCCGCCTCTGATGTAGTGATCAACATAGCTCACTTTTATTACAATGTACTATTATGCAATCGTCCATTTTGAAATTGACTCCAACAGCAGAGCGGGAACGGCCTCAACCCATTTATTTACCTTGCGCTATGGAGTGTGTTGGCAACAAATTGCAGCCGATCTAGCGAGCCCCGCCGCGAAAATAGGTCTGTGCTGGTAATGTACGCTGCAGTGGTAAATAGGTCACACTTTTACACTGATTTTGACTTTAAGGGGAGTAGCCTACATAAAAGGTGTACTTGCGTATAGTGAGAACAATAAAATCTAGAACTGATTTTATCAGGCCCATCGGTTAACTAAGTATGCTTCAAAAATTTTTTATTTGTATTTGAAGCATACTTAGTACAACGAACAATTAGCGGTTACACTTAACAATGATAATAAGACGGTTGATGTGACAATGAAAGACAAAGGCTGACAAGGCTATGTCTTCTCTTTGTGCCGAGTACAAAGAATTAAATTCGTTCTAGAAAAATTATTCTAACTTCAACTTTTCGAATGAGCGTAAAGACAACTCAACGGTTTATATCCCATACCATTTTTTTTAATATATCTAACGTCACGATGAACCGTAGGTATACGCAATCGACTTGCAGACGAGACGCAAGGGCTCTTGAAGAAGCTGCAATAATTTCTGGAATAATTTACTTTAAAAACAAAGTTTTAACCGACTTCAAATCAGTAGCCAAATTGCTTCAAGTTTACCTATAGAAGAGTTCCCTCGATTTCTCCAGGATCCCATCATAACTGGATTTTGGTGACAACGGGACCAATCTGAAAGTATATGCTTTCAAACAAAGACATAATTTATCAAATTAGTTCATAAATTAGGGAGTTATCGCGCAACAAACACACAAAAAAACAGACGAATTGAGAACCACCACCTTTTTTGAAGTCGGTTATAAAGAGAAATTCCGTCGAGGAAATTTGCTAATAGGACGTAACGCTTTTCTGGGGTACAGTATAACCCAATCTGTCACATAATTATTAATCTCTCTTATTAGCCTAGCGGTCACAGTAGTCTAGAAAAACTTGTGCCAGCTTCAAACTGCCGATCATGATTGGCGGCAAGCTACTCAGGCCCCGTAGCATGGATGGCATCCGTCCCTGGCTGACACCGTTCGATAGAACGAGACGACGCTCTTATCTTGTCACTCATTGCGTGATAAGGCCCATCCACGCTACGGGGCCAGGACAGTGGCGTGTCTTAGTGTCAGAGGCCAAGATCCACTTCGGAGGGGTAATCACGTAACGTTCCGAATGCGCGTCGGTACAATTTAACTGTCAATTTTCTAGATAAAAAGTGACATTTAGACCTACCCGACGTTCGTACAATGCGTCACGTGATCGACCTGCGGGTCGCTGAGCCACTTACTTAATCGTAGTAGCGGTAACACATCGGACTAAATACTTCTGGTCCACGGTTTGAAGTGATGATATTAAATGCAAGTTTTTGGCCTTAGCGTAGGTACCGTTTCGTACATACGTTCGCTAGGTAGATTTAAGTGTACTTTTTTTGTTTAGGAAACTGTAACTTTACTTGCAGTAGGTAGTTGTCCTAATGCTCGATCAAAATTTTATGTATGTAATTATCCCTTAGATGTTGATATACCGTATCAAGCCAGCTGGTAGATTGGGTAACGCTTCGTACGTACATTAGGTAGATCTAAATTTATATATTAATTTATATTATTTATTATTTATTTATTTATTTATTTATTTATAGTTTAGCTGTCCTAACGCTCGTTAGACAAGGCACGCAATTACTCATCTGGTGTTGGTTTCCAAACTACCAGGTAACCGGAACGACCTGACGTCTTCTTGAATATACCAGGACATCTTATGTAGTTTCTTGAGATCCAATTAAGACGCCACCTGCCACCTGTCTTGAGTATAAAATAACTATACTTCTACATCTTCACACACAATCGGCTTAATTTACAGTGTACCTTGCACACTGATTTTAGGGTTCCGTAGCCAAATGCCAAAAAACGGAACCCTTATAGATTCGTCATGTCTGTCTGTCTGTCCGTCCGTATGTCACAACCACTTTTTTCCGAAACTATAAAAGCTATACTGTTGAAACTTGGTAAGTAAATGTATTCTGTGAATCGCATTAAGATTTTCACACAAAAATCGAAAAACAATAGTAAGTTTTGGGGGTCCCCATACACAGAAATGAAACTAAAAAAAAATAATCATCAAACCCGTACGTGTGGGGGGTATCTATGGACAGGTCTTCAAAAATGATATTGAGGTTTCTCATATCATTTTTTTCTGAACTGAATATTTTGCGCGAGAGACACTTCCAAAGTGGTAAAATGTGTGTCCCCCCCCCTGTAACTTCTAAAATAAGAGAATGATAAAACTAAAAAAAATATATGATGTACATTTCTATGCAAACTTCCACCGAAAATTGGTTTAAACGAGATCTAGTAAGTAGTTTTTTTTAAATACGTCATAAATCGTAAACCGCAATTTATTTCACGGAACCCTTCATGTGCGAGTCTGACTCGCACTTGGCCGCTTTTTTTATTTAGTATAGGAAAGAATAAAGTTCTTGAAACATAAGCAATTATTTAAGAACCAGTAGGTACATTGAAACCTATTTTAAAGGTGTTCATCTTAATACAGGATAATGAAGTTAGGTAATTGTTAATAATTTGAGCAAAATACAAGTCAGCTAAATTTTTGATGTAAAGATTTTCTAAACTCTCAAAGTTGCCTTCATGAGAACGTGTAACTTGTAACAAATACATGTAGAGAACTTTAATATGTTTTACGTATAAAATTCAATTTGATTTATCGTACAAGAGCGTACTGTTGAATTCTAAAATAATTAAGATTTTTCATAAGTTACGTGACCTTTTTCAGGGTAGTAGTATTTCTAGTAATTCAAGAGCCAATAACGCAATGTTATCGTTACTTTCGATCGATCTTTATTGTACATTAAAGCTCGATCGAAAGTAACGATAACATTGTACAGTCAAATAGGTTGGCAGCGTTAAATAAAATAAAGCACGTGTTCCAAAAGATCCCTAACTATTGGAAGCTGATTTTCAAAGTTCGCTAATGACGTAGAAATTATAATGGAGTTCTTATACCTTTGGGAGCGAAGTTTCGCGCGTAACTTTTATAAGTACGTAACGACCAATGTAACGGAAGAGCCGAAAAGGCGACAGTTTTTGCGAAATTGAGTTGGGTAGTTAGGTGAGTTTCGGTTGTTGAAGTGTAAGGTTTCATGCGGTATGTTGTTATGAAACAGAATATTTTTTCCTCGTCTTAGGTGGGAGTCCGCTGGATGCGGGTGGCACGCGCGCCCAGAGGGAATTCCTGGCTATACTAAAGGCCTCCACACACCAGTCGCGGGCGCGGGTCGGGCGCGGGCCCGCGCAAGTTGTAAAACATTGAAACTACACTTCAAACACACATCGAACGCGGGCCCGCGCAAGTTGTAAAACATTGAAACTACACTTCAAACACACATCGAACGCGGGCCCGCGTTCGATATACCTGGTCCCGCGCGGTGCAGCTCGAGCGCGGACAACAGGTGCGCGCGCGCGGGAGCGGGCACGGCGCCGCGCAATGGCGAATGGATGAAAATTTTAGAAGTGCCTGATTCTTTTTTTGGTGATAGAAATAACCTTCCTTAGCACCAGAAAAAAGTTGTAGACTTTTCAGCTGCGTCAATTATTTTTGAAAAATATAAGCAGTTTCCTCACTTACGTTTTGGGTTTAGGACGGCGAATGAGACACTTTCCTTGATCCGTCTCATATTATTTTTTTTTTCTAAATATCTGAACCTGGCAATGACAAATATAGCTGCTGCAGCTGTCAATATAATTGCCAGTGTCAGTTTATCACGGATTTTTAAGATATTGTATTGTAATATGAGACGGATCAAGCAAAGTTTCTTATTCACTGTCCTAAACCCAAAACGTAAGTGAGGAAACTGCTTATATTTTTCAAAAATAATTGACGCAGGTGGTTAGGTTAGGTTAGGTTACGCAGCTGAAAAGTCTGCAACTTTTTTCTGGTGCTAAGGAAGGTTATTCCTATCACCAAAAAAAGAATCAGGCACTTTTAAAATTTTCATCCATTCCCAATAGTGATCCGGCTAAGGGCAGCGCACGTGCACTGGCGCACTGTGGCACTCTTTAGGGAAGACCTATTAATTACTGATTTAGATCCCCTCATGGGATGCCACCAAAAATGTTGAACAAACGGGTCCACCTGAGGATTCTCCGTAAACTGAAGTGCTGGCCGCTGCGCCGGCGACGCCCATGACGTCGTGTGGTTAGGGTTGATGTGTTTGATTTCTTTAGATAACCGTAATTCGTTCACCAACTTTGACTACAACAACTACTGTTGCAAACTAAATGCAGAGATTTTGTATTATATCGCCCGACACGATGATGGCTCCGTGATCAAGCCCTTGACAAGTGACTACCACAGACAAACCCACTTCCGCAGCAAGTGACAGCGATCGTTCGAAAAAGGATATTAGCCAGCTGATGTAGGCAGCAATGAAACTCAATGACTATTAATTTACATTAACAAAATACATGTTAATGCTGCAACACCTATGTCCTGCAGTAATCGTCTGTCAGCGGATATGATGATGATGAAGCTATTTCTGCATTTGTAGCTGGGATCATGTCGGGGTATCGTAAACTGTCACCGGTCAGTCAAGTCGGTACAGATTCTTTGCAGCCTACATTTGAAAGAGCTTGCTTCCTGATTGGCGTGGGATGCGTGGATGCGGGGCGGTAATAATGCAGTACAGTGCCAAATCTTGGACTTGGGAGGGCACAATTTGATTGCGGGCCACTTTCATTTTTTACATTCTTCCGTGTTTGGAATCCCAACTCGTACCAAAAGTTTTTCTAAAAATGAAATAAAGATAATAGCTTTTCGGTGAAGAAAAACACCGTAATGAAACCGGTCTAATCCCAGGGGTTATAGCTTTCGCTCTGGGTTTTTGAGTCAGACGGCAGTCACTTTCGTAATACTAGGGTTACGCCAAATCTAGGAATTAGACGCCAAAGCCAGCCCAGGTTCCATTAGGGTATCCAAACGCTAGGAGGATAAAACACTTATCCTCCATTCAGCTTAACAGCTTAAAAATACAAAAACCGTACCCTGGTTGGTTTCTTTCATACATCTTTACTTTATACTCAATAACAAAACCCTCAAAACTACGAGACCGTTAAAACTTCTCCGTCCAAAACGCGCGAGTTGAAACAGGCCAAGCGCACATTAAAAGGAAAAAACCCGCCGGATAAACGTGGAAAAAATGGAACGAAGACGTTACTCTTTACCTTAAACATTCGCCCAGATAATAAGTAAGAGTATTTTTAACTCCGCTCTATGTCACGTAGAAACCCCTACCATGAGAATGAGATAAAGACCGTCCGGTCTTTTTTAACGTTGGGGAATGCATTTACGAATCTCGCGCGGTCCTTGGATCAGGGTATAATTAGGTAACCTTTCAAACGAGCTTTAACTCAACTGGAATTTTCCCATAGATCTGCCTAACGTACATAATTATGAATCGTTACGCAATCGACCAGAAGAGAGAATTCTGATACCTACTAACAGCGGCAAACGCCTTGGCTGTTTAAACCCCCAACGAGTGCCGCATCCGCCTGGTAGAGGAATGCCGCAATTGCGTTCCGTATTCGACCGCGTGCAAGTAACTTATACCTACGCTTTGATCCTAACACATATTAACAAAAAGATAACAGGGAATTTTAAATGATGTACACTTGCCGGGAACATTAAAAATAAATTATTTATTTCACAAAACACTTGTTACAGGATATGCGGTTTTATCCTCAGAGCATAGAATACAAGAGAGGAGGACAAGCCGCCGGCAGCCGCGTCGCAGTTGTTAGCTCAATACTTTGCCATACTGTGCACGCGTGCTGATCGCAGAGAATATTACGTTTCTTCCCAAAATGCCTGATATAATGCGCGCGTATTGTCCAATAAGAGCGTAGGTATACAAGTGTGTGTTTTAGATGTGTGCGTGCTTTGTCTTGTCAATTACTTGGGCTTTGTGTGGGTTAATGCGCTTGCGACAGGCGTACTCAATACAAATCGGCCGGCATGTCCGATCTCCTTATATTCATACATCTGTGGGTGTATCCATCAGACTCCGAACTAGGTTAAGCCTGTATCTTGGCAGTCTGCGAATGCGCATAAATAAGATTTACAATAGTGTTAAAAGGTAGGTAATTATTGGTTTTATAATAACACTAGTCAAGTATAATAATAATAAATAAATACGGGACAATCTTACACAAATCAACCTAGGCCCACGGTAAGCTCAATAAGGCTTGTGTTGTGGGTACTAGGCGATGATATATATAATAGATACATACATAGATACTTATATACATATATGACATCCATAACTCAGGAACAAACATTCGTGATAAACACACAAATAAATGGCCTGACCGGGATTCGAACCCGGGACCTCCAGCTTAAGTATATATGTATAAACTAAGTTCTAAAGCTAATTTTGGGTTATAGTAAGAATGGACTTCACGTAACGGAAGGCGCGGCGTGGGTAGGCCCCACACAAGGTGGACTGATGACCTGGTAAAGGTCGCGGGAGTCCGCTGGATGCGGGTGGCGCAGGACCGGCCATTGTGGCATTCTTTGGGGGAGGCCTATGTCCAGTAGTGGACGTCTTTCGGCTGATATGATGATGATGATGATGAAGAATGGACTTATGGTATGGTTGGTTAATGGTTATAGGCTATATTTTATCCCGCGGGTTTGCCTGCGTTCTTTTTAATACGCGAATGAAGCCGCGGGTAGCTAGTTTAGTAATAATTTCGACAAATACAAAAAGGACTCCGGAAAACGAATTGGCCTAGACCAACGAAATCGTAAGAGAATTCATTCCAGATACAATTCACTATATTAAAGTTTACATTCTTAATTCTGCTAAAAATTGACCTGCAATAAACCATTAATAAAGCTAAATAATTCGGTAACGCAAACCAGTAAGAATGTTGATGATGAATGCCTGATTATTATATAGCTGTATAATAGCTTTGGTAATAGGTTCACTTCACACCCGTCTTTAGCACGCAATACAGGCAATATACCTCGTGTGTTCATAAGTTTTGAGACGAAATTAATGTTACAAAAAAAATTAAGGAATAAAGATATATGTACTTATAAAATTTACAGATAATGATAATTAGATATTAACGAACAATTACAAGCAATTACTATTCAATATGACCACCCCTATTTTTAATACAAGCTTTTAGACGTTCTAGCCAGTCATCGATCGCGGCACGAATCTTCTCCAGTGGGATATCCTTCGTTGCTTTGATGAGGGCTCGCTTAAGGGAATCTACGTTTGAGTGGGACTTTTGGCAGGCCATGAGCTCCAAGTCAGTCCACAGAGAATAGTCCAGCGGACAGAGGTCAGGGCTGGAGGATGGCCATTCTTCCGCCACGATGAAGCCTGGCAAATTTTTCCTTAACCAAGCTTGAGTCGTTTTAGCCTTGTGGGCAGGTGCTGAGTCTTGCTGGAAGATCCATTCTTTGTTGTGAAATAAAGTATCAGATAGGGGTTTCACTACAGTCTCCAAAATGTCACTTTGATAATTTTTTGCTTTCACCTTGACACCTTGTTGGCAAAAATGGAGCGGAGTGACACATTCGTACGAAACCCCCCACCATACCATCACACTCGCCGGATGGTGGGCACGCGAGACATTTCGTGCTGTAGCTGGAACATCTTTGCTACTTTTGGCATAAACTTTATTATTTTGCCGGTTAAACTTTTCTTCAACCGTAAAGATTTTTTCGTCGGTGAAGAGTATCTTTTTCGCATCGTGTCTCTTAAGCAGCATCGGACAACGTTCACGTCGTAATTTACGAAGGCAATCATTTAGATAATGAACTTTCCTACTACTTTGAGATCGTATTTCAATATCCTGTTGACTGAAATACGCGAAATGTTAGTCTGCAGAGCGATTTTTTTCTGGGTGCGACATGGATTTCGGCGAAGTCGCTCTCTGATTATTTTGATGTTTGCAGCCGTCCTTACAGACCGCGGGCGACCACTCCTATGGCGATCTTTCAAAGAATTAGTCTCCTTGTAACGTTTAATAGTGTAATATACGAAGTTGCGGCTTACCCCAAAACATTTTATGTCCCGGAAAATGTCCACTGGTTTTTTTCCCGCCATATGTAGCGAAATGACAGTCGCACGTAATTCTTTCGTTCTCACGAGAAAAACAAAAGAAATTAATTTTAAAAACATTCATATAGCACACTAAAATTCCAAATTCAAAATTTAAAAAAGAATAAAATAGGTGCCAGTATTTTTTTGTTTAATTTTATTAAGTAAAAAGTTTGTCTCAAAATGTATGAACATACGAGGTAGGATGATTGCTGGCAATAAAATGGCGGTTAAACCTTAAAGTTCTATAAATCAATGGACTGAAAAATATGTGTTGAAACTAATGGTTTTAATAATTTTGGATTACTAAAACCATTAGCCACATATCTACAAACACAAAACTTAACACAGCTTACCTTTTTACTATACAGGATAATTCACGAGATGTCACCAGGAATGAAAAGTGTTGATGAATAACTGAAGAGTCTCCCCGGCAAGCTCGGTTCTCCATACAACTGAAACTTTTTACTTAGAATAAGTTAAGGTATATCCAGGTCTGTAATTAGATTATGTAGCTTCAGATACCTTTTGATGAAATAAATATAATATATAAGTAAGTATGTTTAAATATTTGATTTTCATGAAATCTCATTTATTATTTTTAGTTTATTTAAAATTAAAATGTCAAGCGTTTTTCAACTTTATAAGTTGTAGTTATTCCGGGAGAAGAGTATATAACTTGTATAAGTTATGTTCAAGTGGTAGGGGCCAAATGACGAGTCATCTCAGCCGATGTTAATGCGACGTTTGGAGACTGACACCATTTGCCGTTATTACGCTTCCTTCAGGGATCTCTATCGGCACTGAAACGAGTTCTGGAATAACTTATTTTGTCACCTTTTGGCGGTTTAAACAGGATTTTATGCGGCATCACTCTTGGCGACAGACGAGGAACGCAATTTATTTTCGAGGTTGATTGAAATACGGTGCCGTAATGTCTGGTTGAATCTTAGTATATTTTATTTTCTTAAAGAATCTGACAATAAAACACTGTTCTGAGACATTGAGGTATAATGTACTAACGTACTAGAGGTGACACGCCGAACAAGAAATTTGCGATACTCGTTGAGGTCCATGGGCCGCACCATCTCAGTGTATTCTATGACTAGTTCCCCCCCCCCTGCATGCGCCCCGCGCTGCCGGCCGGCGCACAAATAATGTTCGTCTTGTCTTCTCTAGTACGTTAGTACATTATACCTGAATGTTATTAGACCGCGAGAAAAATGGAGACAGTGAGATACTTTCCCAAAGTTCTAGTTTCCCTTTTGGGTTGGAAGGTCTGGTAAGAGTACGATCATGATGAGTATGAAACGCGCATCGGCCTTCCATAGCGTTCTGCGTCATTGGTGCTGATTACGTCCAGAGGGGTAATCACGTAACGTTCCGAACGCGCGTCGGTAAGATTTAACTGTCACTTTTCCATATAAAAAGTGACATTTAGACCTACCCGACGTTCGTACAATGCGTTACGTGATCGACCTACAGAGCGAAATTCTGTAAACTGTGTTATGTACCATTCCATGAGATGGAGCAGATTACCCATAATATTTTTTTTACCGGACTTCAGTCTCTTTGATAGTTTTGCCATGTAAAAAGTAATGTTAGCACACGAAATTCACTTTTCTCCATTTCCAACAGTATCCCGATTTTGTCTGACATATGATTCCATATTTTTTTTATTTTCCAATTTGAAAAAATAAAGTTATAACAGCCCGTAACCAAAGAGTCTTGAGACGAGAGTCTCATGACGAAAGTCTTTTACCAGTGTGTGTTGCCACTGATGGCATAAGTATGGCACTGAAACGTGGTCGCTTACTATGGGCCTCATAAGAAGGCTCAAAGTCACCCAAAGGGCAATAGAGAGGGCTATGTTGGAAGTTTCTCTGCGAGATCGCATCAGAAATGAGGCTATCGCAGGCTGGAGCGGAAAGGCTCTCGAATGGCGACCACGTACCGGAAGGCGCGGCGTGGGCCCCACAAGGTAGACTGATGACCTGGTAAAGGTCGCGGGAGTCCACTGAATGCGGGTGGCGTAGGACAGGTCACTTTGGAAGTCCTTAGGGAAGGCCTATGTCCAGCAGTGGACGTTTTTCGGCTGATATGATGATGATGAACCAAAGAGTTAAGAATTAGAATAAAAAAGTTAGTTTTTGAAAAAGTTTGTTGTGAAATAAAGTATCAGATAGGGGTTTCACTACAGTCTCCAAAATGTCACTTTGATAATTTTTTGCTTTCACCTTGACACCTTGTTGGCAAAAATGGAGCGGAGTGACACATTCGTACGAAACCCCCCACCATACCATCACACTCGCCGGATGGTGGGCACGCGAGACATTTCGTGCTGTAGCTGGAACATCTTTGCTACTTTTGGCATAAACTTTATTATTTTGCCGGTTAAACTTTTCTTCAACCGTAAAGATTTTTTCGTCGGTGAAGAGTATCTTTTTCGCATCGTGTCTCTTAAGCAGCATCGGACAACGTTCACGTCGTAATTTACGAAGGCAATCATTTAGATAATGAACTTTCCTACTACTTTGAGATCGTATTTCAATATCCTGTTGACTGAAATACGCGAAATGTTAGTCTGCAGAGCGATTTTTTTCTGGGTGCGACATGGATTTCGGCGAAGTCGCTCTCTGATTATTTTGATGTTTGCAGCCGTCCTTACAGACCGCGGGCGACCTCTCCTATGGCGATCTTTCAAAGAATTAGTCTCCTTGTAACGTTTAATAGTGTAATATACGAAGTTGCGGCTTACCCCAAAACATTTTATGTCCCGGAAAATGTCCACTGGTTTTTTTCCCGCCATATGTAGCGAAATGACAGTCGCACGTAATTCTTTCGTTCTCACGAGAAAAACAAAAGAAATTAATTTTAAAAACATTCATATAGCACACTAAAATTCCAAATTCAAAATTTAAAAAAGAATAAAATAGGTGCCAGTATTTTTTTGTTTAATTTTATTAAGTAAAAAGTTTGTCTCAAAATGTATGAACATACGAGGTAGGATGATTGCTGGCAATAAAATGGCGGTTAAACCTTAAAGTTCTATAAATCAATGGACTGAAAAATATGTGTTGAAACTAATGGTTTTAATAATTTTGGATTACTAAAACCATTAGCCACATATCTACAAACACAAAACTTAACACAGCTTACCTTTTTACTATACAGGATAATTCACGAGATGTCACCAGGAATGAAAAGTGTTGATGAATAACTGAAGAGTCTCCCCGGCAAGCTCGGTTCTCCATACAACTGAAACTTTTTACTTAGAATAAGTTAAGGTATATCCAGGTCTGTAATTAGATTATGTAGCTTCAGATACCTTTTGATGAAATAAATATAATATATAAGTAAGTATGTTTAAATATTTGATTTTCATGAAATCTCATTTATTATTTTTAGTTTATTTAAAATTAAAATGTCAAGCGTTTTTCAACTTTATAAGTTGTAGTTATTCCGGGAGAAGAGTATATAACTTGTATAAGTTATGTTCAAGTGGTAGGGGCCAAATGACGAGTCATCTCAGCCGATGTTAATGCGACGTTTGGAGACTGACACCATTTGCCGTTATTACGCTTCCTTCAGGGATCTCTATCGGCACTGAAACGAGTTCTGGAATAACTTATTTTGTCACCTTTTGGCGGTTTAAACAGGATTTTATGCGGCATCACTCTTGGCGACAGACGAGGAACGCAATTTATTTTCGAGGTTGATTGAAATAAGGTGAGGTAGATAGAGGTGACACGCCGAACAAGAAATTTGCGATACTCGTTGAGGTCCATGGGCCGCACCATCGCAGTGTATTCTATGACTAGTTCCCCCCCCCTGCATGCACCCCGCGCTGCCGGCCGGCGCACAAATAATGTTCGTCTTGTCTTCTCTAGTACGTTAGTACATTATACCTGAATGTTATTAGACCGCGAGAAAAATGGATACAGTGAGATACTTTCCCAAAGTTCTAGTTTCCCTTTTGGGTTGGAAGGTCTGGTAAGAGTACGATCATGATGAGTATGGAACGCGCATCGGCCTTCCATAGCGTTCTGCGTCATTGGTGCTGATAACGTCCAGAGGGGTAATCACGTAACGTTCCGAACGCGCGTCGGTAAGATTTAACTGTCACTTTTCCATATAAAAAGTGACATTTAGACCTACCCGACGTTCGTACAATGCGTTACGTGATCGACCTACAGAGCGAAATTCTGTAAACTGTGTTATGTACCATTCCATGAGATGGAGCAGATTACCCATAATATTTTTTTTACCGGACTTCAGTCTCTTTGATAGTTTTGCCATGTAAAAAGTAATGTTAGCACACGAAATTCACTTTTCTCCATTTCCAACAGTATCCCGATTTTGTCTGACATATGATTCCATATTTTTTTTATTTTCTAATTTGAAAAAATAAAGTTATAACAGCCCGTAACCAAAGAGTCTTGAGACGAGAGTCTCATGACGAAAGTCTTTTACCAGTGTGTGTTGCCACTGATGACATAAGTATGGCACTGAAACGTGGTCGCTTACTATGGGCCTCATAAGAAGGCTCAAAGTCACCCAAAGGGCAATGGAGAGGGCTATGTTGGGAGTTTCTCTGCGAGATCGCATCAGAAATGAGGCTATCGCAGGCTGGAGCGGAAAGGCTCTCGAATGGCGACCACGTACCGGAAGGCGCGGCGTGGGTAAGGTGGACTGATGACCTGGTAAAGGTCGCGGGAGTCCACTGAATGCGGGTGGCGTAGGACAGGTCACTTTGGAAGTCCTAAGGGAAGGCCTATGTCCAGCAGTGGACGTTTTTCGGCTGATATTATGATGATGAACCAAAGAGTTAAGAATTAGAATAAAAAAGTTATATTTTGAAAAAGTTTGTTTTTTTACTAAAAGTCACTGACTTATCAAACCACCGTAGCGTTCATTACCTATGTGTTGGTCGAATTTTGCGCTAGATGGCGCTGTCCCATCCTATTATTGAACGAGTGAGCGAAGCGAGCGAAGTTCTCCGTTTTAGGTTGGGCAAAAATTCTTTCGTTCTTTCTGTCCGGCTATTCTCCTCTACAGGTCGCATTTCTCAACCGATTAAAAAATATATATATATCGTCTCACGTGAGTCAGGCCTTTGTCATCGCCTTTAACGCAAACCACTAG
Source organism: Epinotia brunnichana (assembly GCA_963854355.1). Classification (NCBI taxonomy): domain Eukaryota; kingdom Metazoa; phylum Arthropoda; class Insecta; order Lepidoptera; family Tortricidae; genus Epinotia; species Epinotia brunnichana. The sequence continues at coordinate 25,686,933 of OY977949.1, forward strand.
CTCATAAGAAATAGACGAACTGGAGTTATTAACTGCGAGGGGACGGCATGGTTAGTCTATATTTAACAGCACTTATTACGCCAGTCATTACGGGAACTTACTGCGGGTTTCCCATGGATGAACGCATTTAACCACTTCTACAAATACTCCATTTACCGGGTAACATGTTCCGAAGAGTCATTCGTTATGCAAAGGATTCATTTCTAACCTAATGCAAATTAGCGATTCTCTGCCTATTTAGTAACTTCACTAGTAAAACTGAAACTGATGGCTGGTAGGCTTGACTGTCCAATACTTCAGTATTGGATTGGGCAGGTCAAATCAACCTTGCAATATATTAAGTAAGTGTACTACTTATGTTCTCTGTATGCCAGTTTATGTTGTACATTAAATTGTTTGTAAGCTTTGTATTGTGTAATCTAACCTTATAATTAAAATGTAACTAACAATCGGTGAAGACCTGAAATCAAATATTTCATTCATTTTCATTCATTCAAACAAGTTGAGGAAACAGAAAAATCTCGTTGGAATAATATTAGGTGGATCAGTACCGCAAACCATGGCACACCTTTTAAGAGAGGTAGGGCACAGAGGAATGTCATCTCGCTAGTATGTGGAGCAGCCCAACTGGGAAAGTACCTCCACCTTACAGAAGACCGCAGCCATAATTGCACCACTGCTTTGTGGTGTTGCTTTATTATTGCATGCTATGAAGTATGTGGTGTTGTGTTCCTGGTGGTGAGTAAGGTCGCCAGAGCTCCCTAGGGTGCGCTGTGTTGGGAGTGAGGGACATGCATGTCTCTATCTGCCAACACAGCGAATCCTCAAGTGAATAAAGGGTCGGCAACGCGCTTGTGATTCTTCTGGAGTCACAAGTGTCCATAGGCGACGGTACCAGCTTAACATCAGGCAGGCCGTAAGCTTGTTTGCCACCGTCGTAGTATAAAAAAAAAAACCTGGTGGCGTGCCCCACATGCCCACACTCTTGCTCCAAAAACGACCTGAGAGACGCAACTGCCAGAGCTGTCCACGCCGCTAACCATTGGGCATCTCTTATTTGAGGAACCTCGACAAGAAGAAGAAGAAGATTAGGTGAGGACATTGCCCCGGACTGGGGAAGACACAGACTCGAGTTCTTCCTTTAACTACATTCGGCCACGGTAATTTCCTTCTTTACATTCGATATTTTCTTCATGCAACGACGGTGGCAAAAAGGCCTACGTCCAACCTGATGGAAAGCGAACACCGTATTTTATGACTGACTGATTACTGTTTTGAGGATTTCCCACGTTGCTGGAAGCATTTAGCAGCTACGGAATTCGGCGTAGCGCTATGAGCGCAGCGAGACGGCAAACGAGTATAAAAAAAAAACCAGCCAAGTGCGAGTCGGACTCGCGCACGAAGGGTTCCGTCTAAAAAAACGGCAAAAAAATCACTTCTGTTGTATGAGAGCCTCCTGTAGCCTAGTTGGTTGTGACCCTGCCTACGAAGCCGGAGGTCCCGGGTTCGAATCCCGGTAAGGGCATTTATATGTGTGATGAGCTCAAATATTGGTTCCTGAGTCATGGATGTTTTCTATGTATTCAAGTATTTATTTAACTATATAAGTATGTTTATTGTCGTCTAGTACCCAAAGTACACGCTTTGCTTAATTTGGGACTAGGTCGATTTGTGTAAGATTGTAAAAGAAAAAAAATAATATTTATCCTGTTTTTTAGTATTTGATGTTAAAGCGGCAACAGAAATACATCATCTGTGAAAATTTTAACCATCTTACTGTCACTGTTCATGAGATACAGCCTGGTGACAGACGGACAGACAGACAGACAGACAGACAGACAGACAGACAGACGGACAGCGGAGTCTTAGTAATAGGGTCCCGCTTTACTCTTTGAGTACGGAACCCTAAAAAACACAAGCAATGAAATCGACCCCCTTTTGAAAAATGTGTGTTGTAGCGGTCAAAATAAAATGACTTTTAAGTACTCGTATGCGCATGTACTCAACATTTTAACCACCTCACGCGTTCACAATGCATATAATAAACAGTAATAATTCACACTGTGTCAATGCGTCACTACTCTCACCCTAAGTATTAGGCCTCCCTACTGGTGTCTATTGTAACAACTCAATATGGATTAAGGAGTCTAAACGATGTTAAAATGTTAAGCTGCCAGGAGGGTGAATTTGGGGTACATTTGAAAGGTTCTGTCAGAAGGTGAGCAATAATGTAAGTGTGCTTAATACTTGACACTGGCAGCAGAGATATGACGTTAAGTAGTAGATTAGTGGTTAGATTGCTACTATCAAACAGAGGTGGTGTTTTAAAATACGGAGTATAATTTTGATTGGTACCGTTTTCACCTCGGCAAAGGAAATTGTGAGGATGCGTCTGCAAACCATTTAAGGGTAGGTATATGCAATGTCCCCAAACTCTAACAGGGGTTCTATGTGACCCACGAATGCCTATTCGCACTAAGGGCAAGGTTAACAAAACGGCAGTTCTGCCGGCTCTAATGTACGGCGCAGAATGCTGGACGGTAAAAGAGACGCATGTACAGAAAATACACACGACGGAAATGAAGATGCTAAGATGGTCAGGGGGAGCAACCAGGCATGACAAAATTAGAAACGAGTATGTTCGAGGTAGTTTTAAAGTTGCTCCAATACCAGAAAAGCTTTCTGAAAGCCGTCTTAGGTGGTATGGCCACGTCATGAGACGACCTGATGACTACGTTGTCAAAAAGGCCTTAAACATCCTGGAACGTAAAAGAGGCAGAGGCCGCCCCCCTTCTACATGGTGGACCAGCATGACCCGGCTTTTAAAAAAGGAACAATTACCAGACCCGACAACCCAAGACCGAGCGACTTGGCGCCGATTAACTACCTACTGTATACCTAGGTTAAGATTATACTAACAATATATGGATGTACAAAAAAGTCTGAAATAAATAAATCTATTCTATTCTATTCTATTCTATTGGCATAGATAAATATCATTCATATTTTTTAGAACACCTACGCCCAAAAACACTTCTATTGCTGACTCCTAAATATTTTGTCACGCTTTACTAGCCTTTCAGTACAAAAGTAACAAAATACGCAATTCATACTTAACGCACTTTTATTAAAAGCAACAAATCAAGTATACAGAATGTCTGTTTCCCAAATACAGAGGGTGCTTCCCTTAATATGCCCAAATCCGCTTAAATCGAATAAATCATGTCAAGGGGTGTTTGATTCCCATTTTAGCCCCATTTTTGTTGTTTGTTGTCTAAAATTGCGCGATAATGATAATGGCTAAATGCGATGCGTCGTTGGTCGTCCATTTGATGAATTACTTGAACATTGCACACCTGGGACTACCTATCTAAATTATGTAAGAGATCGTCTAATAAGATCTGTATCAAAACCATATTTCTTGAGGTCCTGAGTAAGTCAGAGAAGTAACCTTGGCCCATTGGAATTTATTATTATGGTCAATGAGGTTGTTAAAAATTCAGGTTGCTTACTATTTGCCGACGATCTAAAAATGTATCTATCTATTAATAATACGGCAGACTGTGCAAGATTTCAAACCGGTATAGATAGTGTGGTCTCAAGGAGCGAAGCGAATAAGTTATTTTTCAATACGTCGAAATGCGTTACTACGAGTATTACGTTTTCGAAAGCACTATGGGATAGTTCTTCATGACTACGAAAGAAATGCCATGAAATTAAAAAGAGTGTCAGAAGTGATTTGGGAGTCAAATTCACATCTGATCTGAGATTCCGGGATCACATCGTCAATATTTGTAAGAAGGCGTATAGAACTCTGGGATTTGTTCTGCGTCGTTCCCATGGCTTTACAAATATTGGAGCGACTATCGCATTATACAACGCGTTGGTCCGAAGTGGTCTCGAATGCAATGCAGTCATCTGGGATCCGCATGAAACCAAATATCACCTTATGGTGGAGCGTATCTAAAATAAATTCATACGATTTTTGTATTGGAGGAAGTACGGGGTATACCCATTTTACCCACTAATGTTTCCAACTCTAGTTGTACTGGGCATGGTGGGGTACAACCAGCTGCGGGTGCGCAGAGAGCTGTGCCTGACCACCTACATATTTAAATTACTTCGGGGTAAAATATACAACAGCCAGGTATTGAGTGGTGTGAGTGTGTGTGTTCCCGATAGGTACGTGAGGCGTAGACTCCGGCCGCGGCTGCTAGCCGAGCCGCGCGGGCGCACCAACCTGCTTGGTAGGCAGGGCACTGATGACGCGAGCAGTGCGTACCCTCAATCTCATAGCGGAAAATATTGATTTGTTCTCTGAATGAATTCAAAAAGGCAGCTTTGCTCGTAATATGTTATAAGAGTACTACGTAAAAAAATATATGTTATATTATAAGATAGTTACACTGTTGTCTTAGGTTCGATGCCTGTAAAAATAGTTGTTAGTGTGGATAATAAATAAATAAATAAAAAAAAAATCACTCGGGCTAGACATTATGGCTATAAACAGTTCCAGAGGAGTGGATGGAAGTTAGTATCATTGGTAGTGTGTGCACATTTATTTATTTGCAACAAAAAGACGCAACATTACAGTAAAATATTTCTAACGCACTATGAAAGAAAGAAAGAAGATATTTAATCGTGACAAGTTGACAACAAATCACAGCTTATTATAAAAACATAGACACGTACAGTCGCCATCACATACATCGGAGCAAACAAGCACGTCACAAACATCGGAACACACCTCTATTTTCAAGGTATTAGGGTGCATGTGCCGATATTTTTGAACACCTATAGTGTACCTATGTATGTGATGGCGACTGTACATATTTGTCACGAAATTATCACAACTCAGCGTAATGCTGGCAGGGCCAGCGCTGGTCTTCCGTTGTGACCATTTGATGAATACACGGACCAATGACGTCTCGATCGCATACAAAGACAATTTACACAGCAAAAAAAAAATAAAAAAAATGAAGAACTATAAAATTAACACAAACTAGGTATTGAAAACGAATCATACAATAAATAAATTAATTAAATAAGTACACAACAATACACCTTATAACAATTACAAGCTAAATTAACATCTTTCAAATACAACGTAGTAGGTTCGTGTGGTAGCCACTTAATGCTACTAATGAAAAAGAAAAGGAATAATTTACTTTGAAAACAAAGTATAAACCGACGAAAAATCAATCATCTCCTATTTTCCTACCCTTAGGGTTAGTTTGTTTTTTTTTTTAATTTATATGGGACCAACTTCGGGGTATACCCTTTCCAATAAAAAAAGAATTATCAAAATCATACTACTCTGTAAAAAGTTATGCGTGGTCATACATAAAAAAAATATATATACTCCTCCGTTTTTTTCGTCGGTTGAAAAGTGCCCTATGGCTTGTCTGTGGTATATTTTTGACATAAAAATTGACGTAACTAAATGCACGCTGCAATTTAAGAATTCATAAAACATGATACTGGCATGTACTTCTGCAACCGCGCTGAGGGAGCTGTTGGTGCGAACACGTCGCATAATATGTAACTCAAAAAAAGCACGACATACGCTAACTAGTTACTAAATCGAATGACAATGCAGTATTATAATACTGTTTTTTTATTTTATTTGTTTGACGACCGCTTTAGCCTAGTTGGTAGTGACCCTGCCTACGAAGCAAGAGGTCCTGGGTTCGAATCCCGGTAAGGGCATTTATTTGTGTGATGAGCACGAATATATGTTCCTGAGTCATGGATGTTTTCTATGTATTTAAGTATTTATTTATCTATATAAGTATATATATCGTCGTCTAGTACCCATAGTACAAGCTTTGCTTAGTTTGGGACTAGGTTGATTTGTGTAAGATTGTCCGCAAATATTTTTTTTTTTTTTTTGTTTGGACGGTCTGATAATGAAGACGCTAGCCATAGAAACCTTAATTACAGAAGATAAACCCGTCGAGAATGGGCTCATCGGAATCCTCTCAATGGTATGAAATAAAATAATAGTAGGTACATTATGATACAAGTGTGCTAAGTTGGTAATTACATTCGAGTCGGTTTTTAAGCGTGAGCCGAAGGCGAAGGCTTAATGGAGACGAGAAGTGTAATGACCAATGCTCACGTGTTTCATACGACGTTTTTCAACACATTTGCGAGGAAAAAAAAAATAAAAATAAAAAATTAAAATGTTAAAAGATATGTAATGAAAAGGCACTAGTGCGATAATGTAATGTAAAAGTCACGGCATGGGTAATATTCTGCATTATTTTGCTAATATTTAAAAAGATATGTAATGAAAAGGCACTAGTGCGATAATGTAATGTAAAAGGCACGGCATGGGTAATATTCTGCATTATCAATTTATCAGTGTAAATACGCTGTAATAAGACCTACTTTACGAGCAGGTGTGTTGAAATAGTACATTATGATACAAGTGTGCTAAGTTGGTCATTACACTCGAGTCGGTTTTTAAGCCTGAGCCGAAGGCGAAGGCTTAATGGAGACGAGAAGTGTAATGACCAATGCTCACGTGTTTCATACGACGTTTTTCAACACATTTGCGAGGAAAAAAAAAAATGAAAATGTTAAAAGATATGTAATGAAAAGGCACTAGTGCGATAATGTAATGTAAAAGTCACGGCATGGGTAATATTCTGCATTATTTTGCTAATATTTAAAAAGATATGTAATGAAAAGGCAATAGTGCGATAATGTAATGTAAAAGGCACGGCATGGGTAATATTCTGCATTATCAGTGTAAATACGCTGTAATAAGACCTACTTTACGAGCAGGTGTGTTGAAAAAATTATTGTTGGAAAACACCTTGTTCGTCCACACGAATAAGGTGTTTTCCAACAATAATTTTTATTTACCCATGTACACGATAAACAAGACAATTCAATATGACGGTCAGTAATCGACTTCGATCGTAACTTTTGTATAAAGAGATCAATCACTGTGTCGGTGATCGCCCTTAAACAGATCTCTTGACGAGTTTTGAGTGGCTATATCCGGGGACCGAGAAGTCCCATTGAGAAATGAACACTAAAATTGTGCATGATACGGAACATACTCAAGAAGTTAGGAACGTTAAGGGAAATTTCTGTATACCTGCATCTTCAAAGTGGTCACATGGACATTGATATTTTTAGCAACATAGTCTCAAGATTGGAAATTTCTCGTTGCAGCTTCATGGCCCTATTGGAACTTAGGTTATTTGAAACAGAGAGAAAGCACGTCTTAGATGAACGAAGATGAGAACGTCGACAGCGGCGTAACATTGAAGAACGAGGCTCTAGTACAAGTTTTATCGATACAATACCTTTTCGAACGCGTTTGCGTTTAGTTTCAATTTGTATGGCAGCACGAACAGCGCCTCTGGTGGTAACTATTAGGAACTACGCGTCGCCATTAAAATTGAAACAAAACGCAAACGCGTTCGAAAACGTATATGTATTGATACGACTTATACTAGAGCTACGAACCGTCACATGGACAATTTTGCATCCTCTTTCATTCTGCCACCTCAAGGAGAAAAACCGTAAGTGACAAAAAGTAAGTTTAGTTTCGAGATAAATCCAAAAAACTTTACACTTCTGTTTAATTGGTTTGAATTCAAAGTACAAAGCTGAAACTTGTGTTTTTATAACTCAAGATAAAACGAAGATTTTAAATGCAACTCAATATTGTGAATAATCTTTTTATTTGAATTAGACATTTAGAAAAACATAGCTTATTAAAAAAAACATTTGAAAATATCGTTTCGAAAAAAAAGGACACTGTTATGACTTTTCTACTTCAAAAATGAAGTAAACTTAACAAAATGACATAAACTTAGGTATGCTTAACTAAATCCTGGTTTATTATAGATAGCCAAACCCTTGTGAGTTAGAAATATCATTATCTTTTCCCTAAGTCCGAGACTGTTAAAAACTCAAGTTGACAAAAATTGTCACTTATGGTTTTTTTTCACAAGGCGGCAGCATTGTAGGTATAGCTTGTTCCACTTAGAATGACGAAATGTACTTGAACCCAACCATTACCGACAACATTTACGCATGAGCAATAGAACAAACAGTAGCGACTTCAGTACACGCGCCACACTCCGGTCAGTCTTATGACGTCTCTTTGTTATCTTTTACAACGACTGTGCGTAGGTGACGTATATTCAGTACTAGTTTATAGAATGTGTGAATGTTTTTTTTTTTGTAAAAGTCTTAGGACTAGGCTTTGTGCAATGTAGAAACCGCAAGCACGTGATTTAAAAAGAAATATTTTTTTAATGTCGAAAAAGCGAATAGACAAAAAAATCTATATTATAAACGAACCTTGCTCACGAAAATTCACGAGAATCGGTTGAGAAATGCGAACTGTAGAGGAGAAAATCGGACAGCAGGACAGCGGGATATCCGGACACGAAAGAGTTTTGGTCCAAGCTGAAACTTCGTTCGCTTCGCTTGCTCGTTCTATAAGTTTTATCCACGAAACCATTTCTTTAGGAGGTAAACTAGAAAAACTATAATAATTATACTTTAAAAACAAAGTTTTAACCCACTTCAAATAAGTAGCCAAAATTGCTTGAGATTTGCCTTATTATAAAATTTGAAGAGTTCCCTCCATTTCTCCAGGATCCCATCATCAGAACTGTTTGAAAATCCTTTCTTTGTTTGAAAAAACAAAGAAAGAATTTTTGAAATCGGTTCATAAATAACCGAGTTATCGCGTGACAAACACACAAAAAAATACAGTCGAATTGAGAACCTCCTCCTTTTTTCAGTCGGTTAAAAATGATGGCAGAGTGATTAACGAATTATATGCGGGCGAAGTCACGGCAAAAAGTTATCTCATGGATAGCCACTTACTATATGTCTATGTTGTTGTATCCATACTTTCCATACTTAATATCATAAATGCGAAAGTGTGTCTGTATGTCAGTCTGTCTGTGTTACCTTTTCACTCTTAAACCGCAGAACCGAGTTAGATGACATTTTTTATACAGATAGTTTGAGTCCCGCGAAAGGACATAGGATAGTTTTTATCCCCGAAATCATCCCCTAAGGGGCTGAAATGGGGGATGAAAGTTTGTATGGAGCTACGATATAATATACAGCGCGGAAAGGAGCGACGGACCTTCCCACAAGCGGAAGCGTGCGTAAAAACAAAAAGAAAATTGTTTTTGACACGATTTTTTTTACATTTTTATGTAGCAGGTCGCCCTAGTCGGCGAACGCTCTATAGTTTTAAAAAAATCGGGAAGATCCGTCGTTCCGTACCACGCTGTATAAACGAGTTCCACGCGGACCGAGTCGCGGGAAAAAGCTATTCATAATAAATACATAACCCTCATACGGGTCCAAAGCAATCAGTTTTAGGGCTAAACAATTTTTACGGTTAGGGTTCCGTGCGTCGTAAAACTGAATTGTACGAGCCCAGTGTGATCGACGAGAACTGTAAAACTGTCGGATCGTTGAATAGACGTACCTATTAGCATATAGTAAAAATAAGTTTCTGTCAAAAATTTCATTTATATCACAAGATTTTACTGCCGACTGTACTTTTCTGCATACCATCATCAAGTACTCATTGAGACGATTCTAACGAGCCCAAACTCGATGGGATTGTGTCGTTTTATTGCGGAGTTCCTATGGCCACCTTCCAGCTTCAGCATCAGATCAGCTCCAAGTTATCATAATATTGCATGGTCATGTGATATACATATGCTTGCAAAATTTCAACTCAATTGGATAACGGGAAGTGACTGAAAAATGGATTGAGAATTTTGACGGACAACTTACATACTAAACTTACATATTTACATACGAACAGTGCAAGTTAATATAAAGCTTGTAAAAAAACTGATTATTAGCACGGAAATCAAAATAACATTCTATTAATTGCCCACAATTCCACAAATTTAGAAAAAATAATCATAAGCGATATGCTTTTTTAGGGTTCCGTACTCAAAGAGTAAAACGGGACCCTATTACTGAGACTTCGCTTTCCGTCCGTCTGTCTGTCACCAGGCTGTATCTCACTGATACCGTGATAGTTCCAGTTGAAATTTTCACAGAAACATCAGTATTTCTGTTGCCGCTATAACAACAAATACTAAAAACAAAATAAAATAAATATTTTTATTGATAGTCGGAAACGGAACCCTTCGTGCGCGAGTCCGACTCGCACTTGGCCGGTTTTTTTTATTTTTTATACAACGACGGTGGCAAACAAGCTTACGGCCTGCCTGACGTTAAACAGTAGCATATGAACACTTTTTTAGGTGTGGTTACCTGAAAAGAATAGGCTCTTTCACATTTGCTCACATTCAAATATGAGCTTGATTCTGCTGTGTTGTTACTCTAAAGTTCACTTCTAAGTATATTTGTTTTAAAGAAATACAGTGTGTAAATCTAATATGGGTGATAAATTAAACCAGAATAGAACTAATCATTAATTCAGATGTTTTTACAAGCTTTATATTAACTTGACCTGTTCGTATGTATGTAAATATATATGTATGTAAGTATATAAGTATGAAAGTATGTAAATAAGTATGTGAGTTGTCCGTCAAAATTTCCAATCCATTTTTCAGTCACTTACTGTTATTCGATTGAGTTGAAATTTTGGGTACTAGTATAGTTTGGATGACAATTCAATATTATGGTACCATTGAGCTGATCTGATAATGGAGACAGAAGGTGGCCATGGGAATTCAGTACTGAACCGACGTAACCCCGTTGAGTTTGGGCTCGTTAGAATCGTCTAATGAGTAGTTGATGATGGTATACAGAAAAGTACAGTCAGAAATAAAAACTTGTACCAAAAATGATTTTTTTGACAGAAACTTATTTAAGTTAAACTACTATAATTCTTTTTTGAAAATTTTATTAGCAGCAATGTATTACATACGCGATATGAGCTTTTGAAAGTAACTAACTATCAACGAGCGATGAACGCGAGTGTGTTTGCATTATTCATTTTAATTGGAATTCTAAGTAAAAGTTATCTAATTACATTTCTTAACCACGTTAAGAGATTCGCCCGTATTAGATTTACACACTGTATACCCTAAGCGTACAAATTTCGCCACACCTACATTATATTTACAGACACCAAACTTTTGTCCATTACGAAATTAAATTAGCAAGCTCTTGGTAAATTAAAGGGGGGAAGTTACTAAGTAAACAAGTTACCCGAATTTTGTCTCTGCGTCGCTAATTTGAACTCAATTAAGAATTATTGATACATCTAAGGGGTTTTGAGCATTATTTTTGATTAAAACTCATTTTTAGGGACGCCATCTGAACCAACGCAAAGTGAGGAGTGCTTTAAGGATGCACCAGTCAAATTGTTGGTGAAGTATTTAAAATATTTTTTGTAATATGAGACGAACCAAGGAATGTGTCTCATTCGCCGCCCTAAACCCATAAACGTAAGTGAGGAAATTGTTTATATTTTTCAAAAATAATTGACGCAGCTGAAAAGTGTGTAATCTTTTAATGGTGCTATAGAAGGTTATTCCTATCAACAAAAAAATAATCAGGCACTTCTAAGATTTTCATCCATTCCCCATTCGCACAGCATTTGAATCGAAAGTTCACGTGACCAAAGTCGCAAGCAAATACTAGTAAATTAATAAATCCCACCAAAACATAAATATAAAAAAGGAGAGCCAAGTTCAATACAAAAATTATGCTTGGCTGTGGGCTTCGCCGCAAAAATAATGGAGATCTAAATGAGTGCCAAGTTCTATGCAAAATCCAAATATGTATTTATAGGAACAAAATAACATTATAGACAAGTATTAAACTCTATGTCTTTGCTTTATTGGATACCTATAACAATTGCTGTTATTTTAAAATGTGAGATCTTAAAGTAGGTTAGATTTGACTTGGCCAGTTTTCATAAAGTTATTCAACATAAAATATATATATATTTTTTAATTCTGATAAAAACTGGCCAAGTCAAATCTAACTTACTTTAAGATCTCACATTTTTAAATAACAGCAATTGTTATAGGTATCGAATAAAGCAAAGACATAGAGTTTAATACTTGTTCATAATGTTATTATGTTCCTATAAATACATATTTGGATTTTGCATAGAACTTGGCACTCATTTAGATCTCCATTATTTTTGCGGCGAAGCCCACAGCCAAGCATAATTTTTGTATTGAACTCGGCTCCTCTTTTTTACATTTATGTTTTTGGTGGGATATCATTACTTTTTGTAAAGAAAACTAGGCAGGTATTGAGATTTACTTCTGTTCTGTGTATAATTATGAGGTGCCGCGCGCCGCCGACGACACACCGTTGACCGGTTGTTTAGCGCGTATTACAAGTTTTTTGTATGGGGACGTATTTTACTGTTTATTTTTACACCGGCTCGCCCACACACACGCACGCGTCTTACTGTCAAAACCTCCGGGCATAGACTAGCTCCCGCCAAAACTCTGCACGTCATGTGTGCCCGAGACGGTAGTGTGTATTAGGTCTTATTTACCTACTTACACTACAGGGACACCCCTTATTTTTTGACTTAACTTTATTTTTATATTTCTGTTATAATATATAGCAAATATGATAATACATATATTGGGGTAGTTTCAAATATCTGCTTGTAACGGTTCCAACACTACAATTATTTTTTTTTTGTATGGGGACCCCCCTATTTTTTAACTTTTTTTTATTTTTAGACTTTTTCCTACGCTAACACACAATTACCGAGCTGGATTCCAAATTTAATCCTTCTAGGTCATCCGGAATTCGGAAGTAGGTTAGGTTTAGGTACTATATGTCAGTCAGTCAGTGCTAAAATATACGACTTTTTGACCTTCATATCTTTATAACCGTTTGAGCTAGCTTCTTGAAATTTGGGCTTCTAGATGTCCTTATGGATATAATTAAACACACGTAGTTTTATGTGCTTACGTTAATGAGGTTTTGAGTTATAGAAGGGACAAAAGTGGCTGCCGCGTGTCTAGATAAATCGTTTGATTCATTATCCACCACCGAATCCGTCATCTCGTTTCCTCTCGTCGTTCTCAAAGTATCCCGACCTCACTTCCGCGTGGTTATTCGTTTATTTCGATCTCTAATGACGTCATTTATCTTTCAACTCCAAAGGTAATACGCAATTACGATTATACAAAGTTATATTTAGCATTCGGTAACGATCCTATTGTGTTGAGCGTTGGGCGAAATTCGAACAAAAAGCTTGGGGTAAAATTGCAATTTTTTATTGTACTATTTTCTTTCAAGTGATCTGGTGGGCCAAAAAGCTTCCTTTATATAATGGGGTGAATGTACATAAGTAACAGATGAACAATGGCGGATCAAAAGTTTACTTTGGTAAACTCGTGTCACTTTTTTTAAAGCAAATGAGACACAACGGGTTCCTGCAGATCTGATGCTCTTAGGAAGCGTACGTTTGATATATAATTAAAAGATTTTTAAAATGAAAACGATGATTATTATCGATTTTACGACAGGTAAAAAAAAAGATGATGTGAGAAAAATGTGTTAAGTATTAAATAAAGCCATTGTATTTTTTATAGGAAATAATTTTATATGATTTTGCTATAATAATGTAATACCTATCAAAAGATGTATTTAAAGAAAACATGTTCTTTTATTCATGAATCTGAAATAACTGCTTTTACACATCGAAATAGAATAACCATTGAAACCGCCCGCAGAAAATACCGTTCCAAAAACGGTCCTGGAATTTTATCGACAGTCGTCCCTTGCCGAAAATATACGCTATGTACGTGACGACAACGGGAAGTAGCATACATATATGTATAAATATATATATGTATGCTTTTCATGGACTATTTCGTCTAATATTCTTGCATTTGGATCCTTTATGAACGGTTTTTAGGGTTCCGTAGCCAAATGGCAAAAAACGGAACCCTTATAGATTCGTCATGTCCGTCCGTCTGTCTGTCTGTCTGTCCGTCTGTATATCACAGCCATTTTTTTCCGAAACCATAAGAGCTATACTGTTGAAACTTGGTATGTAGATGTATTTTGTGAACCGCATTAGATATTTATAAATTGAAATAAATACATAGGACATCATTGTGAATTTAGTACCATAAAAATGAATTGTGCAGCGTGCAATGAGAAAATACAGAGAACAGATCGCCTTGTTTGCACACAGTGTAAAGGGTGTTATCATTATCAATGCCTAAATTATACGTCTGCATAATTTAGAGAACACCAAAGTGACCTCATATCAAATTGGTAATGTCCTTCGTGTGAATTAATAACTCGCCGCCCGCGATGTGACAATACCTTTGCATCGCCGGCGGGAATGAAACTGCTAAATCAAACCTTGGAAGATTCAAACATGTCTTGTGATGAGGGTAACAATTCCAATATATCGAGTAATACGAATGTAATGGCGATACCACCGTCCCACCAATATACTCAACTTGTAAGTATGCCATCAAACGAAGCACCGAACCCGCAGCATATTTCATACGAAAATTTTAGGCAGCTGATCAAAAGCGAGATGATTGCTATGGAAGAACGGTTGACACAGTCGGTGACGAGTAATATCAAACAAGCCCTCATTTTTGAAATTAACGCAAAAATAAGCAACCTGGAACAGAGTATCACAAATATCTCGGCATTACTGTCTCAAGAGCAAGCAAAACTGCAACACGACATACAAAATACAAATGACACCATAAAACAACTTGAAGTCGAGAACGCAAAGCTACGCGCTGACCTAGAAGACATAACTAAAAACATTAAAGAACAGAATCAACCAAAGATCCAGGAACCCTGCTATGGAAACAGTATAGTCCTTTATGGATTAAATGAATATTCAGACGACAGCGAATATAGCATTATCAAGCGTGTCAGTAATATTTTTTATGACATACTAGGGACGGATGTGGATGGATTTATCGAAGAAACAAAACGGATAGGTCGTCGGGGTTACCGCAGACCTTTACAGATAGATCTACTTAGTAAGCGGATGAGAAAATATATTCTCGATAACAAATATAGTTTTAAAAACACGGGCTTAGCAGTCTCCGAGATTTTGGACGAACCAGCACTGAGAAAACGGCAACTTATACGAAACACGTTAGCCGATGCGATAAAACGTGGATTGAACCCATTCATCAAGAAGGACAAAGTATTCGTAAATGGACAGGAATACACACTGCCACTTGACTCTCTATCAAACCCTCTAAGGACCAGCAGAACTCCTGAACAGGATGAAAAAACAGAAACTGAAACCGGTAATTCGGGAGAGCGTCGATCGTGCCCAAACGGCTCATCACAAGAACAAAACTCCGAGACAGCGAGAAAATTTCAAACAGTTTTGGAATCTTCCACCAAAACATAGCTGGCGCCTTAAGTAAGATTAATAACTTAGAAATAGCACTCTCTGAATTCCAAGATAAATTAATAAATGTAGACATAGTATGCCTATCTGAGACATTCATTCAATCAGGCCACGAAGCAAATCTGCAAATACCAAATTTTAAGCTCACTACAAAATTCTCACGAAAAAACCAAAGGAGGGGTGGTGTTTGTATTTTGGTTCGTCCTTGGATTAAAGTTACAGAAATTGACCTCAATGATATGACCCGTGAAAAAGAATTCGAATGTTGTGGCATTGATATTAAATCTTTAAAATGTAGGTATTGTTATTTGCTTATAAATAGTTCCGCAGTCAAACGAAAAACAATTCAAAGATTGTTTAGATAATTTATTGGATTATATTAGTAAAAAATATAGACAAAAAAAAATTGTCATATGCGGGGACGTTAATGTAAATACGCTACAAAACACCGCATCATCTAAATCTTATAGTCAATTGCTATCAAACTATAATCTTACTAACCATGTAACGAAAGCAACTCGCATTACTTGTACCTCTCAAACCTGTATAGACCATATCATCTCAAATTTCTCATGTGTTAAAATGAGCACGTTCGATCTGGGACTGTCAGACCACACTGCTCAAACCATACATGTAAAATTTAACAAATTACCTACACATAAGAAACTTAATATATTTAAAAGAGATTACAGTGAGGAAAACATAGGTAAATTTGTCCACTGTATGGAAAACATTTGTTTCGACGACATCTACAACAGACCTGATACCAACAGTGCTTTTAACGAGTTTCATGGACTGTTAACTATGTTTCATTCGTTGTGTTTTCCCCTTTTAAAAAATGTAATATCTACTAAACCTAGACAAGCCAAATGGATTACAAAAAATTTGAAAACGAGTACCAAGAGGAAACGCTTATTATATGTTAATTCCTGCAAAAGCCCTAGTGTAGAATAGTACATTTCGATGCTAGTGCGGAAAGTATGTCATTACTGTACGAGTGCCGAGATATATAAACAACAAGTAATAACAGTATTTAAAAAAAAAATCAACTGTATTACAATGATGTTACAGAATTAATAATATAAAAGTTTCAAATTCCTTACTTGTTGTTTTTCTTATTTTTTCGCAACTGTATTAAAAAACGTCGTTCGATACACGTGGAAAAGTAAAAAGCACTAGTGCGCAAAATACAACTTTGCGCACGATTTGCAGCTACAAAAAGTACCACTTTTTGAGCAACTGTATTAAAAAATAAGTTAGCATACAAGTCTTATGCAAGAACACTACGTTGTTGCATAAATGCAGCCCAAAAAACTTGTAATTACCGCTACATTTGTAGATCAAAAAATAGGTGCCGAGCTACATGGGATGTTATCAATAAAAGAGTAGGAAACATCCGACAATCAAACCAAATTAAGAGCATTTTACACAACAGTCAAAACATAACCAACTCAAAAGACATAGCAAATATTTTCAATGACTACTACATTAATATCTCAAACATATTCCATCAAAATTATAATCCATCCGTAAAGAACTGTAATCGCCATGCGGCTACTATGTACTGTAACCCTACATCTCCATCAGAGATACATAGAATTATCATGAGCTTAAAAAATACAAACTCATCGGGCTATGATGAAATAAATTCCAAAATTCTCAAGCTATGCTCGCAATCAGTATCCATACCTCTAGCCTATGTAGTAAATCTCTTCTTAGAAGAAGGTACGTTCCCAGACGCCCTAAAAAAATCAATAATCAAACCTTTATACAAAAAAGGGAAAAGAAATGAAGTCTGCAACTATAGGCCCATAGCACTTATCCCTGTTCTGTCTAAAATCTACGAAAAAGTTATGTTCGAAAGGCTTAGCAACTTTGCAAATAAATACTCTCTCTTGAACGAGAAACAGCATGGTTTTAGAAAAAATAAATCGACCTCAACAGCTGCGTTTTCATTGCTTAAAGATGTTACAGGGAGCATAGATGAAGGACAACCTGTGAGTGTACTTTTTTTAGATATGTCTAGGGCATTTGATGTAGTACCCCATAAAAGGCTCTTGGATAAATTAGAGTTATATGGAATAAGGGGAAACGTTTATCGTTGGCTGGAATCTTATCTGAATAATAGAACGCAATGTACAGAAATCGTCAGAGACGAAGGAGATACCGTAGTCAATTACAAATCAGTCTTTAAAATCAATAAATTTGGAGTACCACAGAGAGGGTTATTATCGCCCCTGCTATTCTCTTTTTACATAAATGACCTCCCAAATGAAATAACTTACCCATCTGTACTGTTTGCGGACGATACATCAATTATCATATCATGTACAGATGAGCAAAAGTATGAAAATGAAATAAACCTGGTATTATGTAGGACTATTAAATGGCTAGAAAATAACAACCTATCAATAAATATTAGTAAAACTAAGCAAGTTCAATTTCTTACCTGTAGAGGGAGTAAGAAAATATAAGACATTAATTATATGGGAGATCCTGTTGACAAAACCAATAATGCTAAATTCTTAGGTATACATTTAGATCAATTCTGCAATTTTAAATCACACGTAGAATATGTATGCAACAAAGTTAATAAGTTTATTTTTCCGCTTCGAAAGTTAAGAGAAACTGTATCTCAAGAAGCTGCCCTTGTGGCTTATCATGGCTATACAATGTCTACCCTTCGGTATGGTTTGGTTATATGGGGAAACTCCACAGATATGCAAAAAGCGTTTGTAAAACAAAAAAAGTGCTCATGCAAACCTATTTTTAAACGTAACAAACTATTGTCTTTGCCTTCCCTGTACATATACGAGATAGCTGTATTTGTTCGTGAAAACCAACTATACTTTAAAAAAAATAGCGAGGTCTTAATATATAATAACCACATCTCAAGGCAAAGAAATCTACTTTACGTACCAAAGTTTCGTCTAAAACAAACCAGCCGTACCCCGTATTATATGTGAATCAAAATATTCAACAAGCTTCCTAGAGACATAAAAGACCTACCCCTGAAACAATTCAAGACGAAACTGTTTATATGGCTATGCGAACTATGTGTCTACTCTGTTACTGAATTTCTAAGTATAAAAACTAGTAATAAGTAATCCCTCTATTTTGCCTGTTCTTAACCGACAGCAAAATAAAGGCTATTATTTTGCATGCTTATTTAAGTAGAGTACGGCGGACTGTACCGTGTATTTGTACCAACATAATGTGACCCGTATTCCGCAAATAAATATTTCATTTCATTTCATTCATTTCATTTCATTTCATTTCATTTCATTAAGATTTTTAGCCAAAAATTGAAAAAAAACATTAAGTTTTAGGGGTCCCCATACACAAAACTGAAACTCAAAAAAATTTTTTTCATCAAACCCATACGTGTGGCGTATCATTGGATAGGTCGTCAAAAATGATATTAAAATTTTTAAGATCATTTTTTTCTAAACTGAATAGTTTGCGCGAGAGACACTTCCAAAGTGGTAAAATGTGTGTCCCCCCCCTGTAACTTCTAAAATAAGAGAATGATAAAACTCAAAAAAATATATGATGTACATTACCATGCAAACTTCCACCGAAAATTGGTTTGAACGAGTCATAAATCGTAAACTGCAATTTATTTAACGGAACCCTTCATGTGCGAGTCCGACTCGCACTTGGCCGCTTTTTTTTATTGCACTAAAGACTAACTTATAACAGGTACAAATGCAGTCGTAATACTATATGCATGCTCTCTCTATCACACCATAAATTGAGGGTGGTTTATTTAAAGACCAAATTACTTCCATAGGTATAAAATATAGAAAGGATATAATATATTTTTCACTTCTCATGCTCTAAAAGTTCGTCTTTATGTCGTGCGTAGGCGACATAAAGTCGCTTTTTATGCTCTAGAGCATAAAGTAAAATCTTCGTCGAAGACCAAGGCAATCGCTGCAACAGCCACACGAACATCTTTAACTTCATACAACAACCTCTTTATTTTATTTCGTTTCGTTCGTATTCTAAGACCAAGGCAAAGATACCAACAGCCAAAGTACACAATAAAACTTCATGAAATAAACTTATAATTTGTATTTCGTCTCATTTACTATATTTACGTGTTGCTGTTTCATTTCCTCGCAATCGAAGTGAAAAGTAGAGTGTACAACTCGTCCATAAAACCCATTTTACACTCGACTTTATATCTATCCTCGCTCGCAAGCTCGCTCGGATGGATAAACGTCTCGAGTAAAATGGTGCGTTTTATGCACTTGTTGTACAATCTACTATTTAATTGTGATTCAGCTATACTTAGGTTTTTTTTTTTGCTAGAACATACACAGTAAATTTAATACTCGTACACAATTAACATGTCAGTGATGTATAAGTGACATGAATGCATGTTCTGCCTCAGTAGGTATGGCATGCCAATATTACAATATTTAAATAAAAATATGTAAATACATACATAAACATACTTACACATTCATTTGAATGTAGATGACAAATACAATTCTGTTGGATTACGAGTTATTAATACTGCCAGAAAAAACTGGTAGGTGCTTTTTTAAAGATCAGTCTGTTTGTAAAAGAACTTTTTGTCTTCTAGGTTATATTATACTAGCGACCCTACTTCGCACGGGTTATATGTATGAAACATGCATGTATTATAAATATAAGCCTTCCTCTTGAATCACTCTAGATCTATTAAAAAAAACCGCATCAAAATCCGTTGCGTAGTTGTAAAGATCTAAGCATACATAGGAACAGACAGACAGCGGGAAGCGACTTTGTTTTATACTATGTAGTGATTGGGCAAGGTGTGAGTGTTCCATTCTTAGTTATTTTGCTACGTTGTCGGTGCCCTGCAATGGCTACGCTGCATATTTCTTCAAACGAAAGACCTCGACAGTGGCCTCCATCAAAGAGTGCTACAATGATCAGTCCTGCGCCACCCGCATCCAGCGGACTCCCGGGACCTTTACCAGGGTCATCAGTCTACCTTGTGAGAGTGTCTACACACGCTGCATATTTAGTACCAATCATTCCGTATTTTATCCAACGAATTGATTTTTTTCGCAACTAAGTTTCATTTCCGATCGTCATTACTGTATCGTACTTATTGGTACTTGTAATACGGTTGTCTGTGTTTGCGTATCTATATTAAATGTGAGGTTGTGTGTTGTGTGTGCTGTCTCGAAGTACAGGCTTTATTATTTAGACGCTGCGCGCCGCGACACTGCGTTAAGCTACGGTTTCTTTTGCTCGATTCGATGGCCCAATAGGGAACATTACTGCAATGTTCTGCCGCCAGAGGCAGCAATGGCAGCATTACCACTAATAGTAAACCAGTATAGGAATATAGGGATTCACACACACATGCACAATTGATTGTCAAATGAGTGACAAGGATGCTTGCATAGACAATACCATAGATACAATGTCAACGCTGCTAGTGTCGCCACCTACGAAGAGTTTTGCGTAATGTTCTCTATTAAAAGAGTCGAATCTGCAAAATTGAGACCAACGGCATACGTAAGTCATAAAAAACCCTAAAATTTTAAACCACATTCACAGATTTTCGGTTCTTCAATATTTGCTATAAAAACCAAGATACAAATGTTGGATCTTAGAACAGATGACGATTAATATAACGTCGACACAATGCAATATGTCGGATATGCCACATTCTACTATATTTCACGGAAAATGAATGCGCCACGGAGAATGAATGAAGTTATCAAATAATCTTCTCTGTATTAAACTTGTTAAATAGGAGTTTTCGAGCAACAATGTCGGTTCTGCCAGTAACGACATTTTTGAACCAACTTTTATGTCAGATGTACCACATCCGACATATCCTTGTATGCCAAGTCCAGACAAAAATGTCATATTTGGCGCTTCCGACAAATTTCTCTTGGACTATTCCGGTAAAAAAGTAATTCCAGCATACGAAAAATTATAAAGGTGAACAACAGGGTGTTTATGGGTTTGCACGTATTCCAATGCAATCCATAACTGAGTCCATAGGTAGTATCTTATAAAACTAAAATGTTATTTATCCACCAGCAAAGGGTTTGAATCCCGGTAAGGGCATTTATTTGTGTGATGAGCACAAATATTTGTTCCTGAGCCATGGATGTTTTCTATGTGTTTAAGTATTTATTTATCTATATAAGTATGTTTATCGTCGTCTAGTACCCATAGTACAAGCTTTGCTTAGTTTGGGACTAGGTCAATTTGTGTAAGATTGTCCCCAAATATTTATTTTTATTATTTATGTATTATTAAAGATATGTGATCTATACTAATATTATAAATAGGAAAAGCCTGTGGGTTGATTCTCAAAAAATGTAACCGGCGGCGTTTCAAACGCCGTCCTTGCGACCCCCTATGTTAAGTGTGGGTTAGTAGCTAACTGAGTTTAATCTCATTAAATTAGAATCTATCCTCAAAACCTAACAAGATATATTTTTTTGTGATTTCAATTTTCATTAATAATTATAACTTTATGATGGTCAAGACAACCACTGAGTGTTTAAAAAACGCGACGTGTGAATCACCCTGTAAGATTGTAGCGTTGTAAGTTTAAACATTTGTAAGTTTGTATGTAATGAATAATCTGCGGAAACACTTAAGTACCTAAACGATTTGAAATATTATTTTACCTGCGTGTAGAATGGACTTGCGGGTGGCGCAGGACCGGTCACTTTGACGCTCTTTGGGGGAGGCCTATGCAGCAGTGGATGTCTTTCGGCTGATATTATGATGATGATGATGAGAATAGACTATCTTTATGGTTATAGGCTATATTTTATCCTGTTTGCCTGAAGCCGCGTGCCCACCTAGCAAATTTTATATTTTGAATCATTATTAATTAAAAATGTTAGCAAGCTCCGGATAGGATTGTGCTAAACTATCCCTAAATAAGTAAGTAATCTTAGAGCCTTCACTCTAGTAGTTATTCACCCACTGAGCTAAAATTAATTTATTTTTGTATTCATCCCTTATTTAACAGACAGGCTATGCATGTTAAAAATAAGCATTCAACAAATTATTCAATTCAATTCAATTCAATCGTTTATTGCGTTTCATGTTAGTATAATAATATCTTAAAGTTAGGTACAGTTTTAACATGAGCTCTGGTTAAGCATAGCAATTTCTTAAAACTACAAATTTAAAATGTCAAAATACGGAAAAGATTCAAACAATAGTTATAATAAAGTTTCGAATAATAATTACATAAAGTATACAAAAAAAAAGTAAGTAAATTGTATTTATATTATAGTTTTGTTAACATTCAAATAATAAGATAACATTTTAATTGCAATAGAATTCGTCATTACTAAAGATTATCGTACTAAAGAAACGGCGGCCTAACTTCAAAATATGAAAGGTGCCCGATGAAGTAGGGTATGAATATGAGACCGCCTCTGAACGCAGTAAACCGCGGGTTTATTTATCTACTTGTCACCGTTCAGTTCGAACCCTTTGATCTTGACGACCGGTTAGCCTAGCTAGTGGGTAGTGACGCTGCCTACGATGCTGAAGATCCTGGGTTCAAATCCCGGTAGGGGCAAATATTTGAGTGATGTGATGAGCATGAATATTTATTTCTGAGTCTTGGATGTTTTCTATGTATTTAAGTATTTATATATATAAAATTTTTCGTCATCTAGTACCTACCCATAACACAAGGCTTATTGAGCACTAGCTTTTGCCCGCGACTTCGTCCGCGCGGAACTCGTTTATATTGTAACTTTCTCCCCCCTTTTCACCCCCTTAGGTGATGAATTTCCAGATAAAAACTATCTTTAGTAAGGACTCTTTGGGAAGGCCCAGGAATTCAAAGTATCTCTATACCAAATTTCATCTCAATCGGTTCAGCGGTTTAAGCATAAAAAGGTAACAGACAGACAGAGTTACTTTCGCATTTGTAATATTAGTATGGATTGTATGAAGGAAAGGGTCATTATGGCTGAGTTGCATGATTTTATAGATTACCTTACTCCGAACGCCTTTTTTACAAAATAGACTCCGCCGCAAACTTGGTTTCTATGACCCGCCTCACCATAATAGATGCATGTAGGCTTTTTTCAGTATTATTTTGCATATTTTCATATCACACGGCCGTAAGGACCTTTTCTACTAAACCGTAGAACTAAATTAAGTGACTTGTAATTTAAATATTTTATATTAAAAATAAAGATACGTCAACAAAATGTTACATCGAATAGTTTTCAAAATAGCCATAATAAAACGTCTTTTTTACCCCGTTTTAGAAAACATCTTCGAAACTACCGCCATAAGGTACCTTTACCCTTGGAACGTCACATATATATATTTACCCATATAATGTTCCTATTCCCCAGGAATCCCAACTACCGCTATACCGTAAATAGGTTCCATCCAATATTTCACCCCCTATTTCACCTCTTTAGAACTATCCGTTGTCATTCTCCAGGACTCAAACTATCTCTATACAAAATTTCATCTAAATGGGCTACATCCAAATTTTCACCCCCATTTCACCCCCTTAGGGGATCATTTCCGGAATAGAAACTATCATATGTTCTTTTCCAGGACTCAAACTATCTTTCAACCAAATTTTATCATAATGTGTCACAAACAAATTTCCACCCCCAAATACACCCCCTTAGGGGATCATTTTCGGGATAAAACTATTCTTTGTCCTTCCTTTATACCGTAAATGGGTTCAATCCAAATTTTCATCCACCATTTCTCACCTCCTTAGGGGATGATTTCCTCCTTTCATGTATTCCAGAATAAAAATTATTTTATGTTCTTTCCTTGGACTGAGACCTCTCTCTATACCAAATTTCATCTGAATGGGTTCTATCGTAATCTTCAAGCCTCATTTCACCACCTCAGGAAATGATTTTTCCCTGGGACTCCTTCTATCTCTTTACCAAATTTCATCTAAATGGGTTTTATCCAAATTTTCACCCCCTATTTCATCCCTGAGGGGATGATTTTCGGGATTAAAACTATCCGTTGTCATACTCCGGGACTCAAACTATCGTTCAACCAAATTTTATCAAAATGGGTCACAAACAAATTTTCACCCCCAAATACACCCCCTTAGTGGGATGATTTTCGGGAGTAAACTATCCTATGTCCTTCTTCAAGACTCCAACTCGCTTTACCCGTAAATGGGTTCCATCCAAATTTTCATACCCCATTTCATCCCCTTAGGAGATGATTTCTGGACTAAAAAATATTTTAAGTCCTTCCTCAGGACTCTTAACTATCTCCATACAAAATGTGTTCTAAATCGGCTCTATCAAAATTTTCACCTCTCATTTCACCCCCTCAGGAGATGATTATTCAGGATAAAAACTATGCATTGTCCTTCCCTGGGACTTTTTCTATCTCTATACCAAATTCTAACTAAATGAGATTTATCCACATTTTCATCCCTATTACATCCCCTTGGGGGATGATTTTCGGGATTCAAACTATCCATTGTCATTCTCCGGGACTCAAACTATATATATACCTACCAAATTTGGTCAAAACGGAGTCCATCCAAAATTTCACCCCCCATTTCACCCCTTTAGGGGATGATTTCCGGAATAAAAACTATCCAGTGTCATTCCTCAGAACTTAAACTACCTTTAAACCAAATTTTATCAAAATGGGTTACTTCCAAATTTTCACCCCTCCAT
This sequence comes from Epinotia brunnichana, assembly GCA_963854355.1. Taxonomy (NCBI): domain Eukaryota; kingdom Metazoa; phylum Arthropoda; class Insecta; order Lepidoptera; family Tortricidae; genus Epinotia; species Epinotia brunnichana. The sequence continues at coordinate 25,711,968 of OY977949.1, forward strand.
TTCACCCCCTACAGGGAAGATTTTCGGGATAAAACCTATCCTTTGACCTTTCCCGGGACTAAAACTAATTAAATACCAAATTTTATCCAAATCGGTGCAGCGGTTTAAGTAGCTCCATACAAATTTCCACCCCCCATTTCATCCCCTTAGGGGTTGATTTTTACAATAAAAACTACCCTAAGTCCTTCCCCAGGGCTCAAACTATCTCTATACCAAATTATATCTTGATCGGTTCAGCCGTTTTCATGTGATGCGCGGTCACATAAACAGACAAACAGATAAACAGACAAACAGACAAACAGACAAAAATTCTAAAAACTATTGGAACGTGTTCTGTTATCGATTTTAAGTATCCCTAGCCAATTTTTTTTCGAATATCTTTCATGTACAGACTCATGGAATCCTGGGCATCTGAATGGGAGTCAAGATCTCTTCCTGATGATATCTTCAAGCCTAATCCCAAGGCACGACCTACTGGATTTGAAGAGCCCCGACGCGTTTGGTGCATGCTGAATCGGATAAGGACAGGAGTTGGGAACTGTGCTTACTTATGGCACAAATGGAACTGGTGCGAATCAGCAGTGTGCCGGTGTGGAGCTCCCGAGCAGACTGTTCACCACACGGTATTTGACTGCCCTCTAACCAAATACCACGGGCAAGTGGAGGATTTTAAAACTTTAACTAAAGACGCGGTAGCGTACTTGAAAACCGTAAATCTTTGAAGTAGAGATATAAAAAACAAGCCATACGATAAATAATAATAATGTACAGACTTTCGACCCTCTTCAGCTTTATTATATGTATAGATACTATGGGGTGGGGCTAGTTAGGTTTGTGTAAGATTGTCCCCTAACTATTATTTATTTATTTGATATCAATAATTTGATTCGCCATAACCATAATTTGCCATTTAAGCGATTTTCTCTGAATCCGTTACATTTTCAAAAAAATATATATAAACTTTGTATTGTACTTACCCTTTGTAGATTTGTTTTATAAAAATCTTAAAAGCTGTACTTTTTTGAGAAAAACTAATTAGGCCAAATGTTGATTATGGTAAAAGTTACATTTATGCCAAATTAAATTATAGATTTCATTAGTAGCTCGTTCGAACCACGATCGTATTTTTTGTTTAATGTGCTAATTGTTTAAATGTGACATTCCCAGAAAAAAGGTACGTTAGTGAAATTTAACACAATCAATAAGCTGCTAAGTTTGGAAAGGATGTTTTCGAAATAAGAACTGTACCTATTTAACGCGCAAATTAGAAAAACTAATTTGATCGATGATTTGCACAAAATGTTGTCAAAATTTGAGTAGTGCTGTAAATCGATATAGGAACTAGAATCGATAGAAGAATAAAATAAGTTTTTAGACTTTTGAGAGGACATCATTGAATTTGAAATCCGTAAAATGTTGTTTACATAATACATACAATTTCTCTGTAGCCTAGTTAGTAGTGACCCTGCTTACGAAGCCGGAGGTCCCAGGTTCGAATCCCGGTAAGGGCATTTATTTGTGTGATAAGCACGAATATTTTAGTTCGTGAGTCATGAAAAATGAAAATGAAAAAAGTCTGGAATGTTTTCAATGTATTTAAGTATTTATTTATCTATATAATGTAAATATATCGACATCTAGTACAAATATTACAAGCTTTGCTTAGTTTGGGACTAAGGTTGATTTGTGTAAGTTTGTCTTCAAATATGTATTTATTTATTTATTAACACATTCAGTACCAAGAATCGCTACGCGCTACGCTCGTATCCGATCCCGTGGTTTTCCTCGTATGTAGCGGAAAGCGACTACTGCGTAGGCACCCGCCAGTCGACGCATTCAGTACCAAGAATTGCTACGCGCTACGCTCGTAGCCGATCCCGTGGTTTTCCTCGTATGTAGCGGAAAGCGACTACGGCGTAGGCACCCGCCAGTCGACACATTCAGTACCAAGAATCGCTACGCGCTACGCTCGTAGCCGATCCCGTGGTTTTCCTCGTATGTAGCGGAAAGCGACTACGGCGTAGGCACCCGCCAGTCAACACATTCAGTACCACGAATCGCTACGCGCTACGCTCGTAGCTGATCTCGTGATTTTCCTCGTATGTAGCGGAAAGCGACTACGGCGTAGGCACCCGCCAGTCGACACATTCAGTACCAAGAATCGCTACGCGCTACGCTCGTAGCCGATCCCGTGGTTTTCCTCGTATGTAGCGGAAAGTGATTACGGCGTAGGCACCCGCCAGTCGACACATTCAGTACCAAGAATCGCTACGCGCTACGCTCGTAGCTGATCCCGTGGTTTTCCTCGTATGTAGCGGAAAGCGACTACGGCGTAGGCACCCGCCAGTCGACACATTCAGTACCAAGAATTGCTACGCGCTACGCTCGTATCCGATCCCGTGGTTTTCCTCGTATGTAGCGGAAAGCGACTACGGCGTAGGCACCCGCCAGTCGACACATTCAGTACCAAGAATCGCTACGCGCTACGCTCGTAGCCGATCAAGTGGTTTTATTCGTATGTAGCCGAAAGCGCCTACGGCTTAGACACCCGGATAGTAGTTAAAAAAATGGCTAAAAACAACTTCATTAAATAAAGTAGTCTTTGAAATCATCCAAGATATCACTTTGTATCGTAAATAATTGATAATATCATTTGTCAAACAAGTTCGTCTAATTTTAAAATCGATATTAAAATAAAATGTTTCGCTCCTTAAAGAACAACGAGTACCTACAGTTCTCAGAATCCTTGGTACTTGTTAAAACGAAGTTAAGGTTATTGAGAAAATGTCATACTGTCTTCTTACTGAGTTTGCCAGCTCTCGAAACTTTCACAGCTTCAGTTATCTTCGAAAGATGGATAATAGTTCTACCTAGAAATAATATAATTTTATTTTGAATTTGGGATTAAACCCTAGGTGGATAATTGATACAATCGAGCCTTTAACATAGCAAAAAAAGTCGTACTTAATATAAATGCAAACAAGCGACTACTTAAAACTTGCGCAGGATCCTAAACTCAGACGAAAGGTTAGTTAGTAGACAGTTAATTTACGATCAAGTAGCCAAGTATTCATTGTGTAGAAAAAAACCACCAGCACTTTCTTATCCGTGGTGGTCGTCAGAGCCGTGACTATGGGATTATGGTACAGTCAAGGAATTTAATTGTTAGGTGTCAACTGATTTTGGTTTTTAGGGTTCCGTAGCCAAATGGCAAAAAACGGAACCCTTATAGATTCGTCATGTCCGTCTGTCTGTCCGTCCGTATGTCACAGCCATTTTTTTCCGAAACCATAAGAGCTATACTGTTGAAACTTGGTATGTAGATGTATTTTGTGAACCGCATTAAGATTTTTACACAAAAATCGAAAAAAAACATGAAGTTTTCGGGGTCCCCATACACAAAACTGAAACTCTTTTTTTTTATCAAACCCTTACGTGTGGGGTATCATTGGATAGGTCTTTAAAAATGATATTAAGGTTATTAAGATAATTTTTTTCTAAATTGAATAGTTTGCGCGAGAGACACTTCCAAAGTGGTAAAATGTGTCCCCCCCCCCCTGTAACTTCTAAAATAAGAGAATGATAAAACTCAAAAAAATATATGATGTACATTACCATGCAAACTTCCACCGAAAATTGGTTTGAACTAGATCTGGTAAGTAGTTTTTTTTAATACGTCATAAATCGTAAACTGCAATTTATTTAACGGAACCCTTCATGTGCGAGTCCGACTCGCACTTGGCCGCTTTTTAATAGTAAAGTTTGAGTGTTAAGTACCAACCTATCACAGGAACATCGTTATTGGAAATACAGGTGTGGATGATCCTGCAGAAATTTAGGGAATTCTTCAAATTGTAGGTATAGGCCGACTTGAAGCAATTTGGGTATTTTTCTTTTAGGAAATGTTCATGTATGTGTCTTGGCGGAGTTCTGAATTGAAGTCGGATTAAACATTGTTTTTAAAGTCAATTATGTTATGCACAAGCTGCCGGCGCAGCTTCGCCCGCAAAATAAGACGCAAGCAATACGCTGGGGGTAAAATATGCCCATTCCAAAACTCGTGATTTTTCTCAAACAGATGAGTAGTTCCGGAGCTTACCCCCTACATATAAACTACATTAAAAAAACATTACCCAAACGTTATTGTTTTATTATTCGTTTAGGCTAATAATGCTATTGGTCCATTTTTTTCCACGCACACCAGTCTGCTACCGCACACAGCTGCACCACCAACAATCTTTTAGGGAGGCTATTGGGCCACCATAATTAAAAAAAACATTATCAGCCCTACAACTTTTGTCATGTTTAAATATCATCATCAGAATCAGAATCAAACATTTCTTCGTGACACATGTCATATCACCTACAAGAAGAAAAAATGAATCTGTGGCGTTTCACGATATGGATATGGCCCCAACAGCATGATGCTGGATTTGCAGCCAACGCTACGCTGTTATTCGCTACGTGTTAATACGGCTCACTCCGCCGGCCGGTCACCTGTTAAGAAACTAGACCTCTACCTACGCTTAATTACTACGCATCGCGGTGTTAAAGTATAAATGTGGGTGAGCGTTGAGGTGAGCTTAAAACAAGTAACAGAATAGGGGGGCTGGTGTTCCGTCTGGTCAATCCAGTGAGGACACGGTAGGTAACACATAAACACATAATACTTAATAATAAAATAAAGGAAATAATGGAAAGGAATCACATGATTTCGTGTTGGTCGGTTGCGGCTTTCCGCTGTGCCATTTGCCCGAACAGTATCGCGTCACAGTCGCAACTCCCTCATTTGCCCATATTTAAATGCTCTTAACAATATCGACACTGTGCAGCTCTCTTGTGATATGCTTGCGGATGGCTAGCCGGTGGTTGAAAGAGGATGCTTGAAACTGTGTGAAATTATATCTTATTGTTTCATTGGTTGTGTTTCATGTTTTGTCTGTATTGCGCTTAGTATTAGTAATTTAAAAATGTAATAAATAATAAATAAAATAAAAATATTTTATTTCAGACCATTGATCCATATGTGATTAGATTAGCGAGACTTAAAAACTATGTTAGAATTACAAACTAAGAATCGGGGGCATTAAATTACAGACATGGTTTTGGCAAGCTATTGGCAGTACCAAACAGAGCGAACATTATCTCTACTTGGCCCTGCCAATAGTCACCTCCATCCAATATTTGGTGAGGGGACAGTTGAGGCGCTCGGCCAACACCCTTAGGAGGCCATTGCTGCTGCCGCGCACACGCCTTAGCAGTGATCCGATTATTTTGCGCCTGATGGCAAAAAAGTCATCAGTACTCGCCTGTGCGAACATACCGGATGCACTGCAGTGCCTTGGCAGCCTCAACAGCATCCTAAGGATGTTATTGTATTGTACGCGTAATGCGTTATAGGCCCTCTGCGTGAATTTTGCCCACAGACTGCACGTGTAGAACGTCTGACAGTAAGCTTTGAAAAGTGTCAGTTTGACTTCGTTACTACAACGTGCAAACGTAATGTCTTAGGATACTCCCTATAATGTTACACGTTTTTTTCTTAATAAATAAATAAAATGATGGTCCAAAGCACAGGTGCACTAAGGAACAGAGCCTTGTCTATCTCGGCGAGAATGCACGTGCGCGTTTTACGGGGATTGCTTTCAACAAAGACTGCTTTCGCCTAAAACACAATAATGGACTGGAAAATATTTACCCAAACTCTACGTGAGTGGATCAAGTATTCTTAGGCAAAATTACTCGTGCTCCTTGTACCTAAGTGCATTTCAATTTTGTGAATATTTTACGGTGTTCGTGCTTTCGTTACGAAGTGCGTTAAGGCCTAACCAACAAACGGCCAATAACAATGACTGGCCAGCAAATTGCAGTTACAATAAAGATTTCAAACTACATGTAATTCGCATGGCTTATAGATCCATCACGTATCAATAATGGAGATTGGTTGTGAAAACAGAACCTTTTTTTTATAATGACAAATGAATTTTAGAAAGTCGTAGTCCGTGGCATTACATTAGGAAAAGCTGAAAAAGTTGTGGCTCTCCAATGACTAGTGATTTAGTTGAATACAACATATTGTGTAGATATATTTATTTATTTATTGATATAGATATATATTTATAATTAGTATGTGTATAATATTATTATTTTATGTGTACTAGCTTACAGTATTCATTTGATTTAATATAGAGGTAAATGCGTTTCTGTACACGTGTTAGTTTGTCTATCTTTTAGTTCCTGATCTCGTCTCAATTGCACAAATGTTATCTGGAAGAGATCCCTTACAGGGATAAGTTCACCTTTGTACCAACTTTACCTACTTTGTCTGTGGCTTGTGTACAATAAAATATTGAAATACACGAATTACTTGTATAATTGCTCGTATCAATTAGGTAGGTACCTACTACATTGAGAATGACATTTTTTGCTCCTGGGCCTGGCCTTACAAAGCTGGCAGAGTTTACAGTGTTATCAAAATTTACAAAATCTCTAGAATATCTCAGTTATATCGATTAGATTGGACATTCCATCAGTAAAGCCAGAATATATTGTATCGTGTCGTGAGAACGATACCTATCGGTTTCTTACATTATCAATTATATTTACATTTATATGATGCGCTCTGACGTGACGGATTATATTGTGCCAGGCAGAACGCATCAGAGATCATCACGTCAGATAATTATGAATCTGGCTTGAGTCAAATATTACAGCTGCCCACACACCACTGCGCTGACGGGAATGACGCCCTCAATTTTAGCGGAATGGGACTCTCCAATGTCTATTCGTGGCACATTTTCCATGCTAGGTACCGCATAATACACCGTGTTCTACACGACTAGTTATACAACATAGTGATGCTAATAATATTAACATTTTGTAATAATGCTTCTAAATTCAGCAGGGCAGAATAATAACGTTATAAAAGTTTTCTTGTGCCCTCTGTATTGGCTGTACAGTACCGGCATACGTTCGAGTATTGTCCTAGGCTTCAGACGATGATTGAATGAATTGACATGAAACAAAAATATTTAATAAAATAATTTGTTTCGTTAAGAGGTGTAACAACAATAATACATACAAACACAATAAATAAGACTAAGCACTATTAAATAAAATCTAAATTAACGCTATACCAAGTCTAAAAATGCCCCTGCGGAATTTTCCTGAAGTTATTCTTTGTGCGAGGTAGCTGCCAGCTCTTCGGACACCGGATTTTATACTACATTTGGTGACAATCAAGCACATTATGCCTGATGAGTTAAGAACCACAAGCGCATTGCCGATCTATTTTTGACATGTAATTTTTTATATTTTATGAATAAATGAGTATGAGTATGAGTAATATTTGATTTGAGGGTTCGTTGTGTTGATAGATAGAGACAAACGCGGGTCCCTCACTCTCAGCACAGCTTTGGGGGGAGAATTTCAATCGTCGAAAAAGGTTTTTCCATAATTTCATGTAACATAAGTTCGAAACACATAATAAACAATGACCATAAAAACTTTTACCATAAATTATATAAAACTCATATAACATATAACAACTTTTGCTATAACGTTTATACTTACATAATATCATAATTCAAACAAAATTATGATAAGGTGCATTCGGCTAACTCCGAAAATGGCTATTCCGAATGATCTACAAAAGTGAAACTAAAATTATAGTTCTGACATAATGTACATATTCCTTTATTATTTGGAGTTACCCTCGAGTAGAAATTATCGGAATAACCCAATTTTCGGAGTGAGCCGAACGTACCGTAATTTGTTATGACAACTTATCATTATGTTTTATAAAATTATGCTTAGTTTTATTATACAATTTGTTTTAATGCAACATAATCACTTATACAAGTTCAAATTATGATGTTCGTTGATATGGAAAATGACATTATAGAAATTGTTTTTTATACAGATTATTACACACCATCTCCTGACCTCTGGCGATTATACTCACCAACAGGAACATACTCCACATACCTACATACAGGATAAGTAGAGTGGCGTTGGTAATTATAATATTATGGCTATGCCTCCTAAATCCTAATATAAGATAGATGACATTCCGCTGTGTCCTCTATCTAACATCTCTTACATCTAACTTCAATAAGTAACTAAAAAAAATATTCAATTTAATGATAATGTTAAAAAAAACAACAAATATAATAATTATTGAACCACTACATGCCATCAACAGAAAATTGGGATGCCAATGAATATCGGATTGAGACCCTTGATTAACACATAAGATGTTTTTATACCAAACTTGTGAATGAGCGTGACAAAAACATTCTTACTCTTCATTAAATCATCATGGAGATTATTATGTTTACTGTCCTAGTCCTTGACACACACTAGTGTATGACATGGGTGCTTTACTTCAAAGCTACGAGGGTTAAATTTGAACTAAGAAGATTCTTTTTCATTCGAATTTAAGCTATGTTACTTTGACATAAAGTGCCCATGTCATACGCTAGTCAAACATCGAGTAAAAGAGGACGATTGATTACCTTACAAGGAATTGTTTTTTTTTTATTATTATACATAAATATTTATGACGAATGTATGTATAATTATGTATCTATAAATTACAGATATAATCGGATCGATACTGAGCGTTGAGTTACACAAAATGTAATATGCATCATATTATGTGGGCACATACTCTAAATAAATTCCCAACATACATTTCGGTGTTTCACGATTTCTATCTATTATTAAACTTTGTAATATAAATCAAACGAACCGAAGGCTCTAACTATTTTCTGGTTACGGATAAGCTTTTCAATTTTCGCATCTATCACATTAGTAATACGGTTCATATTTTCCGATGTACAGAAAACATTAAAGGATCCACTCATGCGTACTGGGCGTAGATTTTCAATATCCGTTGCGAAGGTTTATGTCCGAAGCCCAGCTTATTTGGAGGTAAAAAGTTACATTTCAGTCCAAAAGTGTTCTATATTTATAAAGTTATCTGACACTGAACAGATTATTTACATTTAGGGGAAATCTTTTCGATATAGTATTTATTTAATTCGCGAACGCAGCTTAAGGGTGGGTTGCACAATAATGTCTTCTGTTCTCGTAAAAATCTGAATATATGGAAAGTTTTACGAGTTTCTATGGAATAACAGCTGTCGGCGTCACATTTTACGTTGATCTGTATGTACCTACTTAATCGTAAGTTGGTGCAACTTGCCCTAACCGTCATTTGTTTCAAACCGTCTGTAATCGTTTTTGCTTTTTCTTACTCAGAATCGTTGATACTATCGATCCTCAAAGAAAAAATGTGTCCCAGGTATTAACTGTGTAAGTTTTTTCTTCCAGTGCAACGACCACATAAATAAGAAAAGACTGCATACAAAAATGTGACGATCTGGAATGGAATATTTAGGACACTTTTTTTCTTGTATGAGGATCGATAGTAGCAAAGATTCTGAGTAAGAAAACCCAAAAAAAAAACTAATTCTGAAAAACAAATAACTTTGTACACTTTTTTTGAAAAACGCTCTTGTCATGTCCGTTAGAATCTGGCTGTAGGTATGGGAAATTTGGTGGTTTTCAATAGGGAACAAAACTCTTCGTAGGTGGCGACACTAGCAGCGTTGACATTGTATCTCGTTCCCACTTGCGGTATTGTCTATGCAAGCATCCTTGTCACTCGTTTGACAATCAATTGTGCATGTGTGTGTGAATCCCTATATTCCCATACTGGTTTACTATTAGTGGTAGTGCTGCCTCTGGCGGCAGAACATTGCAGTAATGTTCCCTATAGAATGACAGCTGCCAGCGCCATATTTAAGGCTGAGTGTGTCGTCGATGGTACCTACACTAAGTTCAGTGTTAGTAAATGAAGTAATTTAGTAAGTAGGTAGGCATAGTATAACACAACAATGTTTAACTTTTAGAAAGGAGCGCACATTCGCCGACAAACTGATCTCAGTTTGGCGAAGCAAGAACATATGTACTTACCATTAAGTTGTTTTTTGACAATAAAATAAACGATTACCGACCTGTAAAGGGTAGTTGACAAAACCTGCCCTTAGGCTTTGTAAGTTTTGTAACCCGACTCGCACACACATTACCTATGTGGTATTTGACGCACAAATATCATACTGATTCTAATTAAAACTCTTCATTTCTAATAGGATCCTACAGGTACAATTTGAGCCATATTCAATTTTGGTGATGCTCTCGGCAAGGCTCGGTCACTAAAATTCCTCTAATTACATTAGTTCGGCGAATTACTATTTTAACGAACATGATTATACAAATTTCACGTCAATAGGCTATTACTATATTATCATGGCGAGTTTGGTTAGGCCGAGATATCAATACTAAAAGTTTCTACCTGATTTAAAATTTACAGTACCTACCTACTCCCTATAGGTACCACTATACATACCACTATACTGACATTGATTAAATATGTAGGTAGTTAAACCGCTGCATACGTCTTAGTGCCTCGCTCACCTAATCAACATAATTTCAAAGCGAATCAATGACTAATTATGCTGATCATACAACCATCTCAACATGTCAATACGTAAACTTAGATAGGTACAGTCGCCATCACATACATAGATACACCATAGGTGTTCAAAAATATCGGCACATGCACCCTAATGCCTTGAAAATAGAGGTGTGTTCCGATGTTTGTGACGTGCTTGTTTGCTCCGATGTATGTGATGGCGACTGTACACAATAATATTCAAAAGTTCGATCTGACTTTACTTTGTTTCCCTTTCTATCATTAGTATGGATATTCGGCACGACATACTCGTAACCCTATTTCTCTTTTTAACCAACTTCAAAAAAGAGGGGAGGTTCTCCATCGTCGGAATCTTTCATTTTTTATGTACATTCCCCGATTTCTTGAAGACGCCTAGACCGATTTGGATTTTTTTATCCTTCCCACTGGTGGGCCCACGGTCAACAGGTCAGGATCTGATGATGGGATCCTGGAAAAATCTAGACAATTCTTTAAATACGGCGAAGGACTGAATTATCATCATCATAATCATCATCATCATATAATCAAGCCTCTTTCCCAGAGAGGTAGGCAGGTATTACATTTTAAAGTAATTTTTCTTATTTAGCTCTGAGACTCTAGTATAAGTTTTATCGATACAATACGTTTTAGAACGCGCCAAAGCGAACAGCGCCTCTGGTGGTAACTATTAGGAACTATGCGTTGCCATACAAATTGAAACTAAACGCAAACGCGTTCGAAAACGTATAATATGTATCGATAAAACTTATACTAGAGCTACGGAAATGGAAACATGGCGATTGAGGGAAATTACCGGCCATGTTCACTAAGTACTATTAGACAATAATGGATGCGTGTTAGCCGGACGGATGTAAGATAATATTATTATTATATGCTACCATCATAGTCTAGTGGTTCAAGAGTGCGCATGTCAAACGGTACGGGTAACAACTCCTGGCGCTGAAAGAGTTTTTCGAAAGTATTCGAAACCTGTATAGGTATGTACGGATTATCATTAGATTTTTTGAAAACGGGTTTTAATGGTGTCATTGACTTTTTGGCTCACAAACGATGGAGCACATGTTATCTTGGCCAGCGTGCCCGCACGCCTGTTTCGAGCAAGACCTTCAAGACGACTCAGATAGGGCGGGCGATAAATGTCGCCACTTTCTGGTCCCGCAGTCTGAAATCATCGACACGAGAATTAGAAGAATGGTGCCATTAATTACACTAACTACTGCTCGGGTGTTGTAACCAGAAATATTACGCATTACAACTTGTACATCAATGTGTTTCACACACTGACTCGATCTGACTCATTGATTCGGCGCAAGTGGAAACAAATGTGCTAAAAACGTTTATATCAAATTGGAATGCGAAGCATAAAAGTCAGGCTGCCCTTTTATAAACCCGATCCTTTAATTTATTTTACATTTCACAACACGAGAGTTAATCAAACCGGCTCATAAGCCAAATTGGAGCACGACCAATGAATACCAAATAACCTAATCGAATTGCAAAGCATCACAGTAAACTAAACAGTTAGCCGTGGTAAACTGCAAATTAATCGTTAGTTAATCTTAATAACATTTGAAGACCCACGGAATGGCCGTTAATGCGAGTTTTCTTCGAGAATATTCGTTTAAATCTTCCTTCAGTGTACTTTGTATTGTGCCTCGCGCTTCCTACTTGATGGCGATCTTTAAAATGCATACTGTATGCTGTATCTGTTCAGTTTTCTATCACTTCAATATTTCGCTTTTCAGTATTGCTTTTGCTTTCTACTCCGGAAATGATTCTTGAACTTACGACTTATTGTATTTGCTGAATTTAAAATTTTTACATGGTTGGATTTGAACCTAAATTGAACACGTGTACTGTTTGGGTAGTTTTGACTAGGTAACTGAATTATCTATAATACGGTATGAATGAATTGATCGTTCACAGTAGCTATGGCTGCCGTGGACTTTTCAGTTGACAAAACTACCACATAACCCATTCCTCAATAACTGGGTACCGAAATCGTAGATTTTCTTAACGACAAATATGCTGCAGTGTGCTCAACAAGAAAACAAACCAATGGCCAGTGTCAAAGGTACAAGTTACAATTTTCCAAGACTAAACAGGCAACACAAACGCTTGACCAATAACGACTTACCATTTAACTTGTGACCCAGACCACGTACCGCCAGTCGCAGCGTGGGTAGACCACCAGAAGGTGGACTGATGACCTGGTAAAGGTCGCGGGAGTCCGCTGGATACAGGTGGCGCAGGACCGGTCATTGTGGCATTCTTTGAGGGAGGCCTATGTCCAGCAGTAGATGCTTTTTGGTCGATATGCGGATGATGATGATTTAAACTGTGTTGGGCCCTGTTAAGACTTGATAAATTGTATATTTTAGCTTCGTGAAACGGACCAAAGGTATTTGTCCAACTTGCTCCACCACTCGTCCAGTCCAAACGCAGCACACTGCCGTAAACTTATCAGGTGATATAAGTATTACGATCTTAATCATTAACAACGTTACTTGTACTTACCTGGAACTTCGCCTCTTCAATAATTCACGTAATTGGCTTGCACCTAAAGAGTTTCGAACGGGACAGAGGAGTTTAAACTTGAAATTTGCAAAGGACATTTTCATTAATGTTATTCAGAGAGGCTAGAGCGCGTAATGGGAAGTATGCGATGGCTTTGTGGAATTAACCTTTAGCTTTTAGTTCGACATTTTGAGGATTATGAGGAAAAGGAAGTTTATTGGCCAGCCGTGTCGATGGAGTTCTCTATTAATGAGTGATTTCCCTGCCCACTGCCTCGTAACCTCAAACAGTTATGGTGGATACTCATTCTAAGGGAACGATATGCGAGGCATCCCTGTTGTAAAAACCTTATATATATATCAATGTATGAATATCACGCTAGATGGCACTGAGCCCTCTTTTAAATAGCCCTATTAGAATTTTTCTTAATTTACATTAAAATTCCTACAATGTTTTGTTTCGTGAGATCAAAAGACCAGAAGACCAATAAACCACTCCGGACTGAATAGTGAGTTTCATTTATTGACCTGTTTTTCATCATTATACATGTTCTTACCATTTCAAGCACCTTCAGTCCACTTTGTCGGGCCCAGAATCCTAATAAAATATCCGCGAAGCTCTAAATATTTTGTATATTGTGATACTAAACTTACGTGTCTCGGGTTCAGGCAGAATAAATATCAGAGCTTGTCTCAAAAGAGCGAAGCGTATAACTGAGCTATAAACCCATTTGTTTTGCTGCATTGCGTGTGCGTTTGCATAAAATTGCTGTGTAGCAATTTGATGTATTCTATTATGTCTACTCTGTTCCATATTGTGTATCGAATATTTGTTATATATAATTTTGTTTATGTACGATGTTGATTTTGTGTGATTGTAGCAAACCAATAAACGTTTTATTGATCTATCTATCTATCAATTTACCGAATTAATCTACTCTCATTCGATTGAATTCAAAACTGGTGAATATTCAAAAGCTGTTTGATGGTCAGTTTAGCATAGTAAACTAAGTTCAGTAGGACATGAAGTGTTCAGTAGGGATGCCGGTTGCGATGCAATAAGGGCGGGTTGTACCAACTTACGAGTACAGACCTATCGCCGTTAAGTAAATAAATATATTTTAATTTTTTACAGATAGTAATAATGTATACCTAACAAATAATAATAATACTTCACATCTCCGCAATGCACAGTCAGGTGAAGTTTAGTTAGAGCTGGGAATGGCTGCTCCGTCGTCAAACTCCAACAGTTTCACTGCAGGTTTGAATTTGTTACGTGTGCCTCGTGTGCACATACTGGTGGCTCGAATTATGGCAGTGTATGTCCTCGTTCTAAGCCAACCCAGTATCGTACTCAGCAATTTATTCCAACGGTCCGCGAGGGCTTCGCCTATGTGTTTGACAAAGGAGGTCATCTGTGGTGCGAATACGCCATCGACGGAAGTCACGAGAGGAGTGAAGGTAGCATGTTTCACTTTGCAGGCAGCGAAGTATTTCCTTTGTTTTTCAGTCTCAGCAGATTTTAGGACAGAAGTGACACGGCATGCAATGTCTACGAGTCTACGATACGGAAATCGAAAAGAGCCTCTCTCTGAGCATTCCATACGCCACGGCAAGATAAGTCACCGCGTAATCCAAGGTAACCTTCTGTGATTATGGGTTCTATTGTGACGTTGCTCCATGCTTGGTGATACAGTTCAGCAGGTGGATCACGTAACGCATTGTACGCGCGTCAGGTAGGTCTAAATGTCACTTTTTATATGGAAATTAAATTGTACCGACGCGCGTTCGGAACGTTACGTGATTACCCCTCTGCAAATAGACAGCAGCTGTCATTCCATTAATTTCCATACATTGAGATTTTATCGAACACCGCTTACGATTACAGACGGATTCCGACCTAAATGTAGCGGATACCATTGTGTAACATACAAAGTTTTATGTTATTCTTGGATGACGTTTTGAAATGAGAACTAAACTTCGTTTGTATGGTGCGTCAAGCGTCCAGCCAGAGAGGTAATCACGTAACGTTCCGAACGCGCGTTGGGATAATTTAACTGTCATTTTTCCATATAAAAAGTGACATTTAGATCTACTTGACGCGCGTACAATGCGTTACGAGATCGACCTGTTGGCCACGCCTAAGGTACAAACAGACGTGCTCAAAAAAAAGCATGCTTACAATTGGCATGCTCTGCAGCTGTTCACATTTGCCAGCAATAAGCATGCTTGTTTTAAGCATACTCATAAATAAGCAGGCTCTCGGCCAAAATAGATAAATGGATATGGCAAAGATATAGTGACGATGCTATCCGTACAGAACTCAATATAATAATCATATTGCTTGCAACGGAATTGTGTATGAAGATTTTGGTAAAAGTTAAAAAAACAAAAAGAAGGATTTGGGTTCGTAATTGGATAAACAGAAGAGAGTCACTGGGAGCAAGTAATCGGTTGTTGGCAGAGATGCGAAGCGAAGATCTCGACCGATATATAAAAAAAGTTATTTTAAAATGACGCAGCAACTGTCGCGGATCGAGATAATAGCATGCACATATGAAAACCTGTTCAGACGCGCTTGGAGCACGCTCCCTTCCACCCACGCCTCAGGTAGCGTGCTCGAAAATCAAATGTCGGTTGATTTTTGAGCACGCTCTAAATAAGCATGCTCATTACTAGCTAGTTACTAGCAATGTTGTTACACACATGCTACTAATGAGCAATTGCTCAATAGTGGCATGCTTTTGTGCTAGTAATTATCACGTCTGTCTGCACCACAGATGTATGAATATAAGGAGATCGGACATGGCGGCCGATTTGTATAGAGTGAGCCTGTCGCAAGTACATTAACCCACACAACGCCCAAGTAATTGACAAGACAAAGCACGCACACATCTAAAACACACACACTTGCATACCTACACGCTTATTTGACAATAAACGCGCATCATATCAGGCATTTTGGGAAAAAACGTAATATTCTCTGCGATCAGCACGCGTGCACAGTATGGCAGTGTATGCCCATTGAGCATACAGCTGCGACACGGCCGCCGGCGGCTTGTCCTCTCTCTAGTATTCTATGCTCTGAGGTCTGCACCTTAGGCCCCTCTAATCTTGTTGAACGAGCCAGCGAAGATCGAAGTACTCCGTTTCAGCTTGAGCAAGTATTTGCCGTCTGCCCGGATGTCCGGCTATTCCTTTACAGGTCGCAAGTCTCGAACTGATTCTCGTGAAATTTTGTGAGCGGGTTCCATAATTAAATGGACATTTTTCAAGATTTAGCTTTTTTAATTATTCAAAACTTTTTCTTTGTCGTTGCTGCTTCTATCTATTAATAAACAAATAAATAATAATAAATCAGCGTATAGAGTTCCCACTGCAGAGCACAGGCCTCCTCATTGATAAGAGGGAATGGGCACCACGCTGGCCCAGTGCGGGTTGAGGACTTCACATACACCTTTGAATTTCTTCGCAGATGTATAACACCTCTTATATGGGTCGGTGATAAAAATTTCGTCCGTATATTTTTCCTTCACCGAAAAGCTAACGATAAATATCAAGTGACAGTCCGTACATAAGTTCCGAAGAACTAATTGGTACGAGCCGGGATTCGAACCAAGGCCGCCGTTTGACAGCGGCTTGCCAAAACCACCTACCGTAGGTTCCATTAATATTGTGCAGTAAAAAAAACTACTAGCTAGAGGTAATCATCTCTGAAAATTAATGAAACAAAAATAAAATTGCCTGATGCTCTTTTACAAGTATACTCTTACCTAACAGTCAGTATTAAGAATTGCATTTAATTTAGTTCACTTTTACAAGCGACTATTAAAACTATAAAGCCTTTAAAAGTAGCTCTAAAATCCAGGCACAAACAAGTTAAGTACTACGAGTAACTCAGTATATATTACAAAGACTTTAATAACAGCCCGAGGACGTGAACGTAAAGATGGCAATTTTTAAAATTCTCGTAAGTCCTAGTTTCCAGGAACGCGCCAACGGGTAGTTATGCTGCAGCGAAAACACATGTGTTTGAGCAGTTGACGCCAAAGATATATAGGTATGCATTTTCTTCGCCTTATAACAACGGAATAAGATGCAAAAGTATTATAGCCAGGAATTGTAGCTCGGTAAATTTTGCCGTACCGATTAGAGTCAAATACAAATACAAATCTAAATACAAATCTTTATTTTACATAAAAATGTGGTACAAAAGTCGTTATTAAATTATCAGGTTTCACACATTCCACCAGAAACTGGCATGCAAAATTAACATAGGAAAAAGACTTAAATATCGAGAAACACGATTTAGAATACTTAAAACCTAATGTTTACAATGTCAATATGAACACTTAATACCGTCACAATTACAATTATATTCCTAATATGTCATAATTATATTACAAATCTAGTCACAATAATAAATGTCAAGTTCAATGTTTAAAATAATCAAAATATTCGTCAACAGAGTAAAAACATTCTTGTACTAGCCATCTCCTAAGTTTACGCTTGAATAGTCCAATAGGCAAATCTTTGATGTCATCATGCAAACGATTAAAAATGTCAATAGAATTACAGTACGCGTTCTTGCTGTACAATTGTGTCTTACGAGCAGGACCAACGAGACGATTTGGGTATCTTGTACGAAAGTTGCATGTATCTTTATAGGTTTTAAAGAGATCTGGGTGAGCCTTGACAAATAAACAAACTTCATATATATAGATGCATGTCATAGACAGTAAATTCAGGTGTCTAAATAGCGGCCTACAGGATGTTAAGACATCTACGTTACAGATCGCCCTGATGCACTGCTTTTGTGCTATAAGTGCGCGCTTTACATGGCTTGAATTTCCCCAGAGGAGAACGCCGTATCTGAGCAGTGAGCAAACATAACCATGGTAAGCCTGTATTGCGGTCTGCTTGGAGCTAATCTTAGCTAGTTTCCATAGAGCATACGCAAAGGAGTTAATTTTATTGCACAATTTATTAATATGCTCACCCCAAGAGCATTTGTCATCTAAGCAGATACCTAAGAAAATTGTCTGACTTGATTCCGTTATCACCTGATCTGCGAAGGTTACAGTCAATTCTTGCTTTTTGCCATTTCTATTTACAAACTGAATAAATGTGGTTTTATCTATATTTACTTTTAGATTGTTCCTATGCAACCAGTCTATTACATCACCAATTGTTTTATTTATGTCACTATTATACGTTTTGACATCACTACATGGTATGACGACCGATAGGTCGTCCGCAAAGAGTATACAATCAAAATTTATCGCATTCGGTAGATCGTTAATGTATATTAAAAAAAGCAGAGGGCCTAGGATACTCCCCTGTGGTACTCCGACCTTATTTATTCTCGTGGAAGACCTAAAAGCCTCAATAGTGTTGACCGAGTCAATTTGAGATATTTCCACAAATTGAGTCCTAGAGTGTAAATAATCTCGGAGCCATTCCCTAGCTACACCTCTGATACCGTAGAGCTCACATTTAGCCAGGAGTATCTTGTGGCACACAAAATCGAAAGCTCTACTCATGTCAAAGAAAATTGTCGTTACTGGTAAGCTCTTGTTCATGTAACCTAAAATCTTATTTGTCAACGAGAAGGCAGCTAGTGACGTTGACTTGCCTTTTTGAAACCCGAACTGTTCAGATTTCAGTACATTAAACTGATTTAAAAATGACAATAGACGTTGATGAAACGCCTTCTCAAATATTTTCGAGATAACAGGTACAAGCGAAATTGGTCGATAGTTTGCTACACATTCTTTGCTACCTTTTTTGTAAAGTGGCTTAATAAGAGAGAGCTTTAAAGGCTCCGGGAAGACTCCATTAGTAAATGACAAATTTACTAGGTAGCTCATGACTGCAGCAATACCCTGTTTACATCCTTTTAGTATTTTAGTTTGGATTTCGTCATAGCCCGCTGAGTTAGTAGGGTTTAAAGCGTCAATAAATTTGCATATTTCATTTTCATCTGTCGGTAATAAGAACATACTATTAAAATTAGTGTTATTACAATTTATCAGTGAGATGTCAGGTTTCGGTTCAGGATCATTACTTAAATTAGTCAAATTTATGTAAAAATCATTAAAAGTATTTGCAATGTCAGTAGGATTAGATATAGAGTCACCTTCGACGACTAGCTTCTCAAGTCACACTTTGAGAGCCTAACCCACAACAAAGGTTACACTCGTAAAGCATCGCTCTAACCGGTTGATATCTCGGAGGGCAAACAGGGTGCGAAATCCGTTTACCGGTTATAGAGCGCTCCCTCCGTGTAAGCGGTGAATGACCGCTCGGCGCCTCGACAATCGACGGTAGGTGCGGCAACTAGCGCGTCGGAAAAACACGAACAAATCAACTGCGCAGCCGCAGGCAGCTCCACCCACGCGACAGCAGTCATTGATCCTGTATCCAAAAACCGAGTAACCGGTTAGGGAGCGCTTCAAAATAACGTTCCCAAAGCAATTCGTTCGAATGTAAGCTAAATAATGAAATGCTTTAATCAAAATAAATACCGGTTAATTTGTATCCGGTTACAATCCCTGATTATATCTTGGACATTAACCGAGGCCATAAAAAATGTTCCTTTGAAAATTACTTTCAAAGAAACATTGTTTATATTACGAGAACAATATCCCTTTGCTATTCCGCTAAAAACGTGCTGGTCGATCAGCGGAGCTTTAGCGGAATAGCAAAGGAATATTGTTCTCGTAATATATCATGGACTTCCGCAAAGTAACGCCTGATTCAATAAATTAATAAAACATTTTTTATGGCTATTTTGGTTAAATACAAGACCAATTTTTTCCTCAATATTTAAATTGGTCAATGACATCACATGATTGCCGCAAAGTTAATAAAATTCCTTATTTTAGCATATTAAAATATACTGCAATAGATACTGCGAGGAGAATATTTCAGAATTTCTGACGTTTCTTATATGCCATGCTAATTTTTAATCTAACGTTTTGCGAGCAGTACATACATAAATATAACATTTTCTCAAACATGCAATGAAATATTGACGTTGTATTCTTTATAATAGGCTTCGAAGTTATACGTTTCGGGCGCGGCGAGACGAGAGTTCTGTAATGGAATTTCATACAAAATTGCGTCTGCAAAGTGACCTTTTGTTTCAATATCAATTCGTAACATGACGTCACACTTTGGAGTTTTTATTTTATTTCATTGCATGTTTGAGAAAAGCTCTGTACATCGTCAGCCTCATATCCCTATCCTCTATCTACTTGGCCAGCAATCCCTATTTTCCCGGCATCTCTAATGTACTTTTACGTCATACCTGGCCATAAAGTAGGAATTACCGCACGCTATGCGTGCGGAAAACCCCACTTCCTGGCCAGATAGAGACGTAAAATTTTGTACTTACCACGGACGGTACTAAAGAAAGCCTCAGAGCGCATATTTATCGCCCTTGCCTTCGGCTCGGGCGTCAAATACCTGCGATCTGAGACATTCTTTGTTTAACCGCCCTAGGTAAGTAATGTACTATTAATTTAACCCTGCATTTGTGGGGTGGTGTGGTTGAGGAAAACTGGCACGGATGGGAAAAGGCCTGATAGTCTAACATTGGCTCCATGGCAGAAGGGGCAGTGCCTCTTATGGGACACTACATGCTTAAGCACGTTTGCCCCGTCCCATTTGAGCCACACCATCAGATCCACGGCGTCGGCCGCCAAGTCGGTGGCTCGGATGAAACATGCCTAGTAATCTGCCTTGGAGCCAATGTACGACTTTGTGCTAGTGGCGGTGGAGACTGCGGGACCTTGGAGTACGGAGGCCAAAGAATTCATACGTGATTCGGCGGCTAAGGGATAAAATAAATAAATAAAATAAAATATCTTTATTTTCAGACAACATGGTCCATAGATTGTTAGTACACACAAGGAAAAAAAAATACTTAATGACCTATGTTAGTAGAGCAAAACATTATTTTGTTTACAATTTAAAAGCCAGACTTGGCAGCCTCAACGAGGTGCACACGTACTAGGAGCGTGCAGCCCATTGAACCTGCCGAGCAAGGCGCTGTCCTGCCTTCCCGCCACGACCTGCAGGAGACTGTTGGGGCTTCCCCTCACGAGGCGTAATAACGAGGCGACTTTGTTACGCATCAACGCAAAAAAATCGTCTGTGTGCGCATCTGCAAACATGCCTGACGCACTGCAGTGTCGAGGAAGCCCCACCATCGCCCGGAACAGGTTGTTGTATAATATACGAAGGGCATGATACGCTTTTTGGGTGTAGCTGGTCCATAGACGGCTGGTGTAAAATGTTTGGCAAAACGCCTTGAAAAGTGTGACTTTGACGTCAAGTGTGCAACTAGCAAATCTACGAACGAGCATGTTCCCTCTTACAGCCAATGCCCTTCGCTCTCTTTCTTTGTCGGCATCATCTTTCAACTCCTCATCGACAATGTGCCCCAGGTATCTAATTTGCGAGGCTCTCTGCAATGGTGAAACATTGAGGTAAACTGGAGGGACAGACGCAGGCGGTCTGTTTTTGCCTTTAAATACAAGGAGCTCACTCTTTTTCGAGTTGTATTTCAATCCATGCTTGCCTGCATAGGCCTCACAAATCGCTACTAGTTTACGCAAACCACCGATCGTGGGACCCAACAGCACCATGTCATCCGCGTAACTTATATTGTTAAAACAAACGCCATCGACATGACATCCGACATAGGTGCTGCTGAGTGATATATGATAAGGGCTGCGATCCTCGTTCCGGACCGTTCCTGGCTCAACAGATTTCTTTGGCCATTCAGCGTGGCATCGCCGCCAGTGTCATGGGAACTTTCGGTCCACTAACGATCCGGGGCGGTCCTTTTTGTTAGTTTAGGTTAGTACCTATTGTTGACGAAGCCTGTTACAGATTCTATCAATGTCCTATACCTAACAATGCCTAGGTAGATGTGTTTTTGTAAACACTTGACGAAGCCTGCGTTGCGGATACTTTTATTTTTATGTAATACTGCGATTCAACTATATTAGACAACTGGACGTCAGTAGCGAGAATAATTGCCTTATTACCTAAACTGTTCAAGCACTTAATGCCGGTTATGATCGATTTATGCCACCAGTTTTAGTGCCCCTGTCTCCCATTGGTCACCGTAGTCCATACGATTTCAAGTCGATGGCATGTCAGGGATAATCAAGTGGCCGATAGTAATTATCGGAAATTGGAATGCACGCTGATTCGTCGGCTATATTTCAGAAATCGAGAACTGTTGGTCCGTTGCAATCCGTTTTAATGATGTGTTTTGTAATTATGGATGTCCGTAGTCGTCGTGAAATAGAGATTTTCGCAATCCTGTCTTTATTGTCTGCCATATATTACGGCACGTTTTGTAAATATTCGTGAAGGCAGAATTCACTGGAATGCTTTTGAGATGTGGTGTTGGATGTCGACTTCAACGTATACCTTGGACTTAACCAATCCATTCTGCACAATATGCCAAGACCTTATTCACGTATTTGTATTGGTTTTATGACGGGCAAAATTGAGGGCCAGAGGCAATGATGAAAAAAAAGAAAATTAAAAATTAAAATTTGAGAAAAAACATGTCACAAAAATTATAACAAGGTTGGGGATAGCTCCTAGTAGATAAAAAACCTGTGTCAGGATGTCCCGCTCCTCCATTACATGCTGTTGTTAAGAGTAAGCTAAGTAAAATAAGTTTCTATCCTTAGGTTCTTACTTGCTACTTAGATCAGAAAGGCTACACGCATGTGATACGCCAGCCTGTGTGTGTGTATGTGTGTGGGTATTTGTGTGTGCGCGTGTGTGTGTGTGCATGCGTGCGTGCGTGCAAATAATAATGATGTAATATAAAAAAAAACTGGCCAAGTGCGAGTTGCACTCGCGCACGAAGGGTTCCGTACTATTATCTATAAAAATGGCAAAAAAATCACGTTTGTTATATGGGAGCCCCCCTTAAAAAAATATTTTATTTGGTTTTTAGTATTTGTTCTTATAGCGGCAATAGAAATACATAATCTGTGAAAATTTCAACTCTCTGGCTATCGCGGTTCTTGAGATACGGCCTGGTGACAGACAGACGGACGGACGGACGGACGGACGGACAGCGAAGTCTTAGTAATAGGGTCCCGTTTTACGCTTTGAGTACGGAACCCTAAAAAGAGGTAGATACGTTGTCTAAACGAAATTCCGTGTTAAAAATGGTTACCAAATTCTGACAGCATACGTTTCCATTGACGACGCGAAACTATGGCAAGCCGTGTCAGTTAACAAGGTTTTAGTGTACTACTTTTGGAGTGCTTATAACATATCTACCAATTTTTTATATTACATCATTGGCAAGAGGTCTCGGCGCAGACCACCCGCTAGATAGAGTACACAAATGACTGCACCCATGTAATAAATCTGCACGAGGCCATACATAAAGTGGGTGATAGGGGCCTATGGAGAAGTTTGGTCATCAAGTTAGGACATGATGTCACGATTGAGGAACCCACTGATGATGATGAATTTTTAAAACCTTTGTACTACGAGTTTTTTATGGCTAATCGTTATTACTCCAGTTCATTATACTAAAAATATCAATTTCATCACCTATCTACAATATATATATTTTTGAACAAATTTGCTCGTTATTTGCTCTTATCAGCGCCTAGTCTCACAATGGAAAACCTCAAGAAGGTATACTACGGATATTTCCAGTCCATATTAACGTACGGAATCGATCTTTGGGGAACAGCCGCTGACCGTGAAAGACCTCTAAGACTCCAGAAACGAGCAATCCGCACAATCACAGGATCTGCACCAGACCAGCCTGCTCAGAGCCTATTCCGTCAAAACTATATGCTCACACTGCCGTGCCTCTACATTTTAGAGGTAAGTAAGTATGTGAGACGGCATCTGCACAAGCTCCCCACAAACGCCGAACACCACAATTCCAACAGTCGGAAACGGCATCACTTATATGTACCTGCGAGGAGGCTGACCAAGTCCAGCAAATCTTTGCGGGTCATGGGACCAAAAATATATAACGCTATCCCAAATGAAATTAAAGAAGCGCCCAGTGACATCACCTTCACTTCAAAATTAAAAAAACTATTGGCTGACATGCCATTTTATACTGTGGATGAAGTGCTGACAAAAATGTCGAAAGCGTAATGCACTACGTTTAAATAATACATATACAATGTATAAATTATGTTTTAAATTATCTCTTGTGAATATTTTATAAATTGTTGACGTGTAAATTTATCTATTTTACCAATAAATAACTGAACTGAACTGAACTGATCACGTCGATTTTAGGCTCATAATCCTGGGTATTAAACATGCGTGTTTTATAACCGAAGCCCGGAATTATGGTGGCATTTTGGAGCTATCATAGTGGCTTCTCATTATTCGACTTTATTATATCGATGTTCACGTTATCAAATTTTAAGATTTTTAAGTAGTAGTCTCAAATAAATCATGTTGACGGGAAACGTGCAGGGTGCAGACTGCCAGCCAAATGGAGTGATCAAGTCACAAATGGAGTGATCAAGTCAAAGATGGAGTATTCAAGTCACAAATGGAGTGATCAAGTCACAAATGGAGTGATCAAGTCACAAATGGAGTGATCAAGTCACAAATGGAGTGATCAAGTCACAAATGGAGTGATCAAGTCACAAATGGAGTGATCAAGTCACAAATGGAGTGATCAAGTCACAAGTGGAGTGATCAAGTCACAAATGGAGTGATCAAGTCATAAAGCTCACCGGACTACGAGAACACCTGGCGCTGCATGCAGCACCACGCGACACTTGAGCCATTGGCGAGGCATTTGCACTCCCCGAAAGTAACATAGCGGTCACGTTTCTTAGCATTGAGGGATAGACTGAATTAACTGAATACAAATCGGTTCAACCGATTGGTAGCTGAGCGTTTTAAAAAAAAAATGGTCTAATCTTTTTTTTTTCAGAATTTGTTTTTTTTTTTGTTTTTCTTACTCAGTCTTTGATACTATCGATCCTCATACAAGAAAACAAGTCTCCTAAATATTCCATTCCAGATCGTCACATTTTTGAATGCATTCTTTGTTTATCTTGTCGTGACGCACTGGAAGAAAAAACTTTACATGTAAAATCTGGAACACTTTTTTTCTTGTATGAGAATCGATAGTATCAACGATTCTGCGTAAGAGAAACCAAAAAAAAACGAATTCAGAAAAAAATAAGTTTTGGTCACTTTTTTTGAAAAATGCTTAGCTACGATTCCATAAGCAGATACACAGATACAAATTTTAAACTTATAAGTCTTATCCTTTTGCGTCGGGCTTGGTAAAAGTACGTTCAATCGAGGGCATGAATAAAGTTTGTACATTCTTACTTAACTGTAGGTAGGTACCTAAAAATGTCATTGTTTTACGAACAACTAGATTTCTCACTCCACAATGGAATATCGCGGCCGAGTATTTAAATACCTACTCGTAACAATAAGACCTAGGGCTCATTTATGACTTGTATAATTACATCGCATTTCTAAAACTTGATTCAATGCCAATCGACTGGTTAGTCTAGTGGGTAGTGACTCGGCCTACAAAGCTGAAAGTCCTGGGTTCGAATCCCGGTGAGGGCAAATATCTGTGTGAAAAGCTTGAATATTTGTTTCCGAGTCTTGGATGTTTTTTTACGTTTTTAGGTGTTTATATCTTTTAAATATATCGTCGTCTAATACGCATAACATAATACAAGCCTTATTGAGCTTACTATTTGGATTTGGACTATTATTGGTATACCTAGTTCGATTTGTGTAAGATTGTACCATATTTATTTAGTAGTAAGTAGTAAACACTTTATTGCACAAAAAAATATAAATTACTGATTTCAATACTAATCTGCTACAACAATTGTATGTGTAAGTATATAATATTTATAAATATTTATTCATAATTGAAAAACTTTTTTTAAGTGTGTCAGAATAATTTTTTTTTTCGCAACATTGAAAATCTACTTTGTGATGATGAAGTGAAGATAATTGGATGATCAAACGAACTTACCTGAAGTGAAGTTCGATTTTAATTATCTTGGCTACGACGAAGCGATTTAAGGTCACTCCCAGCCTTTGTTTGACTCCCAAACGACCAATGTTGCTATTCTTTTTCTTCTCCAAAAATAATGAGGGTGCTCCAAGGAACGGTGCATCAGGTGGGATCGGAGTGCAATACAACCAACTGGTTTCACTTTCTACTCGGAATACTTAGTGCGTTTGGTTGATGCATAGCAAGGCTACTTCCAAATAATACTTATTTATTTACTTCTGTCAGATGACAGCCCATAGCACATCATAATCATCTCATCGCTCGAAACAACCAGGGGTCGTCAAAATTTCCCTTTAATGTTAATATCCAATCGTAAACTACACGAGCGCATTAACCATAACTAAATCCCGTCCAATGCAGAGGTTGTAAATCATTGGCACGTTTCAAATTAATTCACTACAGTACCTGACTCTAATCCGCGCGCAATCAGGCTGGCTTTTGTGACCGTTTCAGGGTTAATGAACTCTGGTAAATAATTTAACACTGGTCTTTGGTTTGCGAATATGAATATAATTTCGATGAATGCAGAAATTAAAACGGAGAAATGTTTGGTAAATAATATAATTATGTTCTTAAATAATTTTGTATTAAACTGTTTGCTAACAAAAAATATAGATAAAGTAGAATCCCATCATCGTATTCGTAATTACGTTCTCTAAAACGGCTCTAATGGTTTCGATGATATATGCAACATAGGGGTTTACGGGGGCAAAAAACGATCTAGCTAGGTCACATATCTAGGATAAATCGTTTTCTTTATTTTCAACCGAGCAGAGTTCGGTCGCCCAGGTACTAAATAATAAATGGGATAAGTTAGTCCTCCAGAATGATGCAGACTTATAAAGCTGCAATCTCACAGAATTTATTTATTTATAATATTCGTATATCTAGAAGTATTATAGATTAGTCATAACCAGACATCGTCAATTTTATAACATTTCGCTGCAGCATGGTGTGTCAATGCAATTGGTATAGACAATGCCAATTTTAAATTAAAGAAACAAAGAAGACATTTATTCACTACACAAAAGACATACAGAGACAAGGGAGTAGACATCAATACAAATGACACATATTGTGTGTGTCTACGCGGCAGTGAATCAGTCGCTGTCTCAGCATTATGCCGAGTTGTCACACAGACACCTACAGCGCTAAGGCAGCGTTAAGGTTAATACAAACATTATGAATGCCAATAGCATTTCGATTGATATTGCTTATACCAATTCAGTTTAAAACACTACGTCGAACCAAAAATTATACAAAGTTTACGACGTCTGGGCATTACATACATATGATGAAATTCTTTTAATGAACGCAGAATTTATTTGTAAGTAGAAACACCAATAAAATAAATGTTCAAAGGATCATTTTGAAAGGCGCAGCATCGCTCAGTAAACATTAAATAGAAGAAACCTTTCCAACTAATGACATCGGAAAATCAACGTTAGAGGAAATCGCAATTAGTGGACGAGACTAACTAGTATGTATACAGAGACAATTATGTTGGGTTTTACACAAAATAAAATACATGGTTTACGTAATATTTACGTCGTAGGTGCATTATCTATACATATAATAAAGCTGAAGAGGGTCGAAAGTCTGTACATGAAAGATATTCGAAAAAAAATTGGCTAGGGATACTTAAAATCGATAACAGAACACGTTCCAATAGTTTTTAGAATTTTTGTCTGTTTGTCTGTTTATGTGACCGCGCATCACATGAAAACGGCTGAACCGATTAAGATGAAATTTGGTATAGAGATAGTTTGAGTCTTGGGGAAGGACTTAGGGTAGTTTTTATCCTAAAAATCAACCCTTAAGGGGATGAAATGGGGGGTGGAAATTTGTATGGAGCTACTTAAACCGCTGCACCGATTTGGATAAAATTTGGTATTTAATTAGTTTTAGTCCCGGGAAAGGTCAAAGGATAGGTTTTATCCCGAAAATCTTCCCTGTAGGGGGTGAAATGGAGGGGTGAAAATTTGGATGTAACCCATTTTGATAAAATTTGGTTTAAAGGTAGTTTAAGTTCTGAGGAATGACACTGGATAGTTTTTATTCTGGAAATCATCCCCTAAAGGGGTGAAATGGGGGGTGAAATTTTGGATGGACTCCGTTTTGACCAAATTTGGTAGGTATATATATAGTTTGAGTCCCGGAGAATGACAATGGATAGTTTGAATCCCGAAAATCATCCCCCAAGGGGATGAAATAGGGATGAAAATGTGGATAAATCTCATTTAGTTAAAATTTGGTATAGAGATAGAAAAAGTCCCAGGGAAGGACAATGCATAGTTTTTATCCTGAATAATCATCTCCTGAGGGGGTGAAATGAGGGGTGAAAATTTTGATAGAGCCGATTTAGAACACATTTTGTATGGAGATAGTTAAGAGTCCTGAGGAAGGACTTAAAATATTTTTTAGTCCAGAAATCATCTCCTAAGGGGATGAAATGGGGTATGAAAATTTGGATGGAACCCATTTACGGGTAAAGCGAGTTGGAGTCTTGAAGAAGGACATAGGATAGTTTACTCCCGAAAATCATCCCACTAAGGGGGTGTATTTGGGGGTGAAAATTTGTTTGTGACCCATTTTGATAAAATTTGGTTGAACGATAGTTTGAGTCCCGGAGTATGACAACGGATAGTTTTAATCCCGAAAATCATCCCCTCAGGGATGAAATAGGGGGTGAAAATTTGGATAAAACCCATTTAGATGAAATTTGGTAAAGAGATAGAAGGAGTCCCAGGGAAAAATCATTTCCTGAGGTGGTGAAATGAGGCTTGAAGATTACGATAGAACCCATTCAGATGAAATTTGGTATAGAGAGAGGTCTCAGTCCAAGGAAAGAACATAAAATAATTTTTATTCTGGAATACATGAAAGGAGGAAATCATCCCCTAAGGAGGTGAGAAATGGTGGATGAAAATTTGGATTGAACCCATTTACGGTATAGCGATAGTAAAGGAAGGACAAAGAATAGTTTTATCCCGAAAATCATCCCCTAAGGGGGTGTATTTGGGGGTGGAAATTTGTTTGTGACACATTATGATAAAATTTGGTTGAAAGATAGTTTGAGTCCTGGAAAAGAACATATGATAGTTTCTATTCCGGAAATGATCCCCTAAGGGGGTGAAATGGGGGTGAAAATTTGGATGTAGCCCATTTAGATGAAATTTTGTATAGAGATAGTTTGAGTCCTGGAGAATGACAACGGATAGTTCTAAAGAGGTGAAATAGGGGGTGAAATATTGGATGGAACCTATTTACGGTATAGCGGTAGTTGGGATTCCTGGGGAATAGGAACATTACATAGGTAAATATATATATGTGACGTTCCAAGGGTAAAGGTACCTTATGGCGGTAGTTTCGAAGATGTTTTCTAAAACGGGGTAAAAAAGACGTTTTATTATGGCTATTTTGAAAACTATTCGATGTAACATTTTGTTGACGTATCTTTATTTTTAATATAAAATATTTAAATTACAAGTCACTTAATTTAGTTCTACGGTTTAGTAGAAAAGGTCCTTACGGCCGTGTGATATGAAAATATGCAAAATAATACTGAAAAAAGCCTACATGCATCTATTATGGTGAGGCGGGTCATAGAAACCAAGTTTGCGGCAGAGTCTATTTTGTAAAAAAAGGCGTTCGGAGTAAGGTAATCTATAAAATCATGCAACTCAGCCATAATGACCCTTTCCTTCATACAATCCATACTAATATTACAAATGCGAAAGTAACTCTGTCTGTCTGTTACCTTTTTATGCTTAAACCGCTGAACCGATTGAGATGAAATTTGGTATAGAGATACTTTGAATTCCTGGGCCTTCCCAAAGAGTCCTTACTAAAGATAGTTTTTATCTGGAAATTCATCACCTAAGGGGGTGAAAAGGGGGGAGAAAGTTACAATATAAACGAGTTCCGCGCGGACGAAGTCGCGGGCAAAAGCTAGTATAAAATATAAAAAAACATGTTAGTATAATTAACATTTAAAAGTACCTCATTCCAGATAACATATTTTTTTACAGACAAATTCGTCTACGTTTTTTCGTTTATCAAAAGGCCATATTATTTAAATATTGGACTAATAGTTTTACAAATTTCGAGTGCCTTTTATTCAACATAATAATTCTAGTTAAATTTTACGTTTCAAAATGGTTTTCCTTGAAATCTCATGACTATTAACGCACGGTTTTTCTAATCTTAGGTTTTAATATTATTAATTCAATTATTTATTATTCATTAATAACACTGTACGTTACTTATAGAAAGTAGCCCTGCTGGCTGAAGTCGGCCGTGGAGCTTATTATTAGTACAATTTAATACATACATAAACACAATACTCAAAATCGATAACTAATGTTTTAATACGACGGTACGTGGTCGCCACTCGAGAACCTTTCTGCCCCAACGGCCATCGGTTCTACGTGCAATGGTGGTCGTGGTTCCAATAAGTTAAAGCTTTTTCTCATGTAAGTGAAGAGTTCCTATGGCCTTCGGCTTTCTCCATCATCAGATAAGTTTGGTGCCCCCGGAACGGGCCGTATCCAAGCGGGAAACGATCTGTACTGACTTGACACTGACAGCTTACTGATACCGCACTTTAAATAGCACGTTTACTATTATAAAAATTAGGTGACTGAAGGTTAATTTACCAATCACCATTATAATGCTTAAATACCGTACCTATGAAAAAAAAACGATTATTTTACCTAAAACTCAACTCTTTTATTTCACCACACCCGCAATCGTTTAGTTACCAAAAAGTTTCTAAAACACTTATAAATCTCTTACGTGTAGCTATACAATTTAGGTACTCCTATAACGTACCCAAATCTGTCTCAACAAACTTTTAACTTTTATCAGTAAGTTAAAAGAAAATCCCGAAACTTTGTATTTACAGTAAAAAGGAGCCTTCTTAAATCTTTGCCTTCTTGAGTCGTGAAACAGGAAAAACATTGAAACATCTCGTGCAGTCTGCTGCCTGAGGGCTCAATTTGGGGACTAAAGATCCCATTTCAATTTCATGTCAGTCCCATTTTATAATCAGTGCGATTTGCTTACACCAGGTTACTAAGCACCCACCTTAAGGGAGCATTTAGTTTTGTTTATCTAGTTTGTTATTAATGTTCTGCTGCTTGAATATGCCATGATCGCCTAAAGGTCTGCCGCCTCGCGTTTGCTTACGTTGATTGGGTCGCAACCTTCCCTAGCACATGGTCGAGGGAGGCGATGGCTGAGATGCCCATCATAATCGTGAACGGGTGCTGTTTGTGGAGTCAGGTCAGTTCATGTTTGCAAGGACGATTAACTTTCTTACAGTGTTCATTGGAATTGACATGAGAGACCTATCCTCATTTATCCTCAGAGACTTTTATTTGATTTCCACTTTTTTTTACCAGGCAAAGAAGCCTACAGTCTGCCTAATCGTAAGATACTGACGTCTATGGCCGCTTGTGACTCCAGAGAGGAGTCACAATCATGTTAAACACCCTTTATTTACTTGAGGAATTGTTATGTTGACAGCTGGAGCGCAGCTACATAGCAACCTCGGGAGCTCCGGCGACCTTCCTCACCACCGGAAGCACAATTTTTTGAATGGGGGAAATCCGTTATGGATACCTGTATACTCGCATCGACTAAAAACCCCCCGATCCGATGGTCCTCTTCGACGCATTTTGGACGGATCTCCTACGGAACGCACCAGTGCCGCTCTAGCGTCATGCCTCTGTGGGTCCTACCTTTTTTTTATTCAACGATTTCAGCCCCCAACTGCAACCGTGTCCCACCCCGAGGTCCCCTTTTAGTCGCCTTGTACGACAGGTAGGGGATACTGTAGCCGTATTCTAATGCCCGGTCTACAGGGCGCAACTGCAAGATACCAACAAAGCAATGTGTTACTATGGTTCCGATCTTCTGTTAGGTGGATGTTCTTCCCCAGTTGAACTCCTTCGAATTTCAGTCAGTGGACATTCCGCTGCGACTTATGTATTTAAATGACATCAATATGATTTACATATGATTTTGATGGATCAAAATCGCTATTCAGAATTGAGTAACTTTACTGGTTTAACATTTTAGGAATATTAACAATATTGGATGTTGGAAATAGAGTAGACTGAACTGAAACTCATTTCATCGTTTTACCAAATCGTCATATGAAACTGGAAAAGTTTATACGATAAGTTTGCTCTGTATGTAGATGTAGGTATCTGTAATATTTTTTTGTTTCATATCTAATAGGGATGTTGACTAAGATTTTTTTACGATACCATTCGAACCAGTTTTTGGATAGGAACAAATGTTTGATGGGAGCAAGTAAAATTAAAGAACATAAATATCCAAAAATTTGAGACAAAGATTGACCTCGCTGGCGGCACCCTAAACGTTTCCAACAAATTGACACACGGGGATGGCATCTCACCTGTTATTTGTACTAATCGTTGTATGAAAATCAAGTAAATTGCTGTTTTGCTCGCGAAATACTGCGTTTAGGTACATAGTTCTCATGTCATACAATTATGTTTCTATAAAAGCGTAAGGTTGGTAGCTCTAAATTTACTTTTGGACAATAAACAGAATGCATATTTTTTAGGGTTCCATACTCAAAGAGTAAAACGGGACCCTATTACTAAGACTCCGCTGTCCGTCCGTCCGTCCGTCCGTCTGTCTGTCACCAGGCTGTATCTCACTGATACCGTGATAGTTCCAGTTGAAATTTTCACAGATGATGTATTTCTGTTGCCGCTATAACAACAAATACTAAAAACAGAATAAAATAAAAAAAAAAATTGATAAATGGTACGGAACCCTTCGTGCGCGAGTCCGACTCGCACTTGGCCGGGTTTTTTTTAAACTTTCAAGGTTCTTTTTATAATTTTAATTATATTTTATAATGTATATTTTATTACAATAATTTGATGGTTTACTATCCACTTAGCAACGACGAAGACGAAGTTTGTTGCGGATACTCACTCTGTGCTAATTTTTGACGAAACCTGCAGTGTGGATATTTTACTTTGTGGATTGCTTTGATAATGCTTTGAATAAATGATTGTTGGATATTTTTTTAGCAACTACGTTATCAATTTTAACATGAGGCATATTGTTTTATATTGTTTCTCTTTGTAACTGCTTTGTTTGTGTGAGGTGTGCAATAATAGTTATTTATGATACAAATGCGGAAAGTAGGTAATTCACAACGAGTGGCGATGACCAAAAACACGACCGTCATGGAGTGTTTTTGATCGACACGAGTTGGGAAATACCTATCCGCACGTGTATCATACAACATTTTACAATGCATCATGCGAGGAAATAAAAAAATATGCATAAAAGGTGGCATTTGGTGACCTGTGTTTTGACAAATAAATACTTTGATCTTTGAAATTTGAATTGTCACGAAATCTCATTATCGCACGTGTGTGGGAATATTGTACTGAAATCCATTCCCGAACGGGCTGTCCACCTCCCGCGACGCCGTGCTGCAACATGCTGGCATGGGCCACTTCCCGTGTTTATGTTGAACCATATAAAGGGGCACATTCAGAGATACAAGTGCGGAAAGTAGGTAATTGCCAACGAGTGGCGATGACCGGGTAGAGTTGGGAATTACCTATCCGCAGGTGAATCATACAACATTCTACAATGCATCATGCAAGGAAAAAAAATATATACATAAAAGGTGAAATTTTAATTGTCACGAAATCTCATACTCGCACAGTGTGCTGGAATTTTGGCCTGAAATCCATTCGTCACCAAACGACCTGTTAAAGTACCTACAAGCACACGCACATGAACAGCCACGCGCAATGACGAGTTGAATTAAGTTTTGACGACTTCTTTAGCCTAGTTGGTAGTGACCCTGCCTACGAAGCCGGAGGTCCCGGGTTCGAATCCCGGTAAGGGCATTTATTTGTGTGATGAGCATGAATATTTGTTCCCGAGTCATGGTTATTTTCTATGTATTTAGGTTTTTATTTATCTATATATGTATGTATATCGTCGTCTAGTACCCATAGTAGAAGCTTTGCTTAGTTTGGGACTAGGTCGACTTGTGTAAGATAGTCGCCAAATATTTATAAAAAAAAGAATATACGTCCCACTGGTGGGCACAGGCCTCCTCTCATGGATGAGAGGGAACGGGTAGTAGTCCCCACGCTGGTCAAGTGCTGGTTAAGAACCCCATATACAAAAACCTGCATCCATCTGCGTGAGGAAACCTGCATCCATCAGCGAATAAATTATACATTAAAAGATATTTTTATAATTATATTGGCATGTTTGAATATCTTCTCCAAATTGATTTTTAACAAATTTTGAGGAGTTTGAGGATTAATAATAAGAAAAGTCTCTGAGAAGGAATTAGGGACAGGCGTTTTTAAGTACTTCCTTCTTATAAAACTTCAGGGAACCGTTCTCAACAATAGAAAAAGTAATTTTTTCAAGTTCTTTTTTGTGTTGTCCAAGATTTTGTTAACTTTACCAAAAGACATTGCTTTCACGTCTCTGAAAATAAAAATAATTCAATTGAATATAAAAAGTCTAAAGTGAATTTTACAAAACACGCTTGACCTATTCTCATTATCCTGATCGGTTGTAACTCAAACAGAAACCCGATCAAAACTTTTAGTTAAAACAAATCCTAACATAAACAAGGATATACAATATAAACAGTCCTAACATCACATCTAACGAATACGACCTCCTGTAACAAATCTAATTTCGTCTAATAAAAATATTTTCATACTGTTCAAAAATACTCTTGGGGTTCCCTTATCAAATAACTTAAACTCGATAAGTTTCAGTGGAAAAGTCCCGAGGGAGAAAAGGAAAACAGGAAAAGTTCACACCTCGAAAAATAGGGGATTTACGCCGAAGGGCTCGTTATGGATGACACTATTGGCGGTATTAACTGATCTTGTTTCTAGTAAGTTTACATTTGAATTTATTGGAAGGCATTGTTTAATTGTTTATCTTGTTGTCTACAAAAAATGTTTTTGTTTCAGTTTTAAATTCGCGAACTCTTGTAAGCCAAGATTACCGATGTGCCTCTACCAGTATTCCCATTCCCTTCTGAGGGGTAATTACGTAACGTTTTGAACGCGCGATAGGACAATCCAACTGTCATTTTTCAACATAAAAATTGACATTTAGACCTACCTGACGCGCGTACGATAACGCATTGTACGTAGGTACGTTAGGTACATCTAAATGTCAATTTTTATATGGAAAAATAACAGTTAAATGGTCCTTACGCGCGTTCGGAACGTTACGTGATTACCCCTTTGGTCGATCACGTAACGCAACGTAACGTTCGTAACGTTAGGTAGATCTAAATGTCAAATTTTATATGGAAAAATGACAATTGGAACGCGCGTTCGGAACGTTACGTGATTAGTCCTCAGGTGTGTGATGGATGACATTTTATCACTTATCGCTCTATAGAAATGGTGCTGCTGTAGCCACACATACCAAGAAGTAAAGACGAAAGCCCAAGATAGACTCGAATGGAGAATGCTGCAACGACAGAGGACCAGACCCTCTTAATATTGATGATGATGATCGCTCTATAGATAGATTATCCGTCACATTCTGACAAATATGCGAGTGTGAGAGTAACGGATATCTTATCAACAGCGACACCCTAAAGGCCTCCACACAACGGTCGCGTGCGCGGGTCGGGCGCGGGCCCGCGCAAGTTGTAAAAGATTGAAACTACCTACACTTCAAACAC
Organism: Epinotia brunnichana; assembly: GCA_963854355.1. Classification (NCBI taxonomy): domain Eukaryota; kingdom Metazoa; phylum Arthropoda; class Insecta; order Lepidoptera; family Tortricidae; genus Epinotia; species Epinotia brunnichana. The sequence goes on from OY977949.1 coordinate 25,747,829, forward strand.
ACATCAAACGCGGGCCCGCGAGCTCGCGTTCGATGTGTGTTTGAAGTTTACTTTCAATGTTTTACAACCGCGCCCGACCCGCGCCCGCGACCGGTGTGTGGAGGCCTTTAGATAATTCTTCACACAAGGCGCACCCGTGTTCGTAAGATAAAACAGCTCAAATTCACTTGTAAAATGAAAATACTGTCAGTTTTATGGAATTTACACTTTTTGACTGAAATTTAACCTCATTTCTATGCCAAATCATAACTTAGATCAATGGAACAAATTAGATGTAGGTATTCACTTATTTTGGAAATACAGTAATATTTGCCAAAATGTTCATTTGAATATATATAAATATAACGCTTTTAATTAAGAAATATTAGAATTACTATAAATACATTTTTATATTAGTAATATTTTAATATCTGCTTTGCCTTAGGGTTGACTGGTAGAGAAAGCTTCATATCATTAATTTCGCCTTTTGTAATATAAGTTCTTCTTTTGTGCAATAAAGATTAAATAAATAATTATTTTTGTATTTAAATTCATAGTAAAATGTGTGACTTAATGAAAGTTAGAGAGGTCCAACTTTCATATTTTTCAAAATCAGATTTCTGATAATGATTGTTCCTCGAACGAAGCGCACTGGTTTCTTTGGAGTTTTCAACTTCACGGACTCTGATCCGTCTTGTGGAAATATAATAAATAAATGATTGCCCTAAACTTACCCCCTTAGTTTTTTGGTCGTGATCTTCTTTTCGTTTTCCTTTTATATTGATTATATTATCGCCCCGCACGACAAATCCGAAGTGACATATCTCTTCTTTTTTCCGTACCAACCATAGCGCACAGAGACCGCAAAGAGACCGTATATGCCAATCCCACACCCAAGGCGAAATATATATAATAATGATGAATGAAATAAAATTAACAATGATAATACATTCCTCCAAACATTTGATGGGCGTCATCATTCATCATTTTCTTGCCCTTATCCCATTTATTTGGGGTCGGCGCAGCATGTCCTTTTCTTCCATACCTCCCTGTCACTCGTCATCTCGTCACTTACTTCCTTCCCTTTTTTACTTACTTACTCTTTTACTTACTCCTTTCCTCTGAATGGGCGTATTCTTGTAATAATTTGGTCTTTATTATTTGGGTTACTTATGGCCTATGCCAGGGTCCGTATTCCTGCACGATCCTGGGCATCTTCCTTTGTCGTTTTAGCTAATTTCGGCCTTTACAACATCCAGCTATTGCTTATTATAGTTTGAGCAACACAGCTGTACTGCGCCTTGGGTATGCGCGGGGAGGCGGGGTGCGGGCAGGGAAGATCATGGACCCACATGAGATTCATACTGTCGGAGACCCCCCCCGTCTCGCCGCTCGCATACCTAAGACGCGGTACAGTGGTGTTGGTCGAGCTGATAATAGGTCAAGGCGTTTATCCTTATGTAGTTATAGCACAGTCATTATAGATTTTGACCCGGGAATAATTAGTTCTTGAATTTTTTTTTGTAGGTCCCTCGGGAGGGTCACTGGGAGTGTAAATTCAAAAAGTAGACCGAATCAGGCTCCTGCGTATATTTGAAAAATGGTATTTTTTCAAAAAAACGGATTTTCTTGAATAACTCGGCCATTTTTGATTTAACAGTAAAACCGTGAGAACAAAAATTGAAGGAAATTTGATTTTTTACAAGTTTGGTTCGAACAACTTTTCTTCCAGGATCGATATTTTGGAAATTAAATTTGAAATATCGACAAATTCTAAATATTTTCATCATCTCATTTATTTTCAACTTTACGGCATAAACTAAAAGGACTAAACTTGTAGAGAATCAAATTTTGAACAATTTTGGTTACCACCTTTTTTCCCCCAAAATCGATATTTTGGAAATTAAACCTGAAAAACGCGACAAATTCAAAATATTATCATTATCCACGTTTTACGGCATAAATGAAGAGGAACTAAGTTGTAGAGAATCAAACTCTGAACAATTTTGGTTCCCACCTTTTCCCCCCAAAATCGATATTTTGGAAATTAAAATTAATTACCCATTAATTAATTACCCATTTCAGGTGTGACTTGTTTTACCAGTGTGCCCCAGACGCTGGCGGCACTGGGTATAGGCAGCTATGCGAACAAAAGGAGTGCCGGTCAAAGCGTCCTTTATATACCTAACCTGAAACGCAGTTCAGTCAGTTTGTGCAGGATGGTAAGCAGGTGTTCGGTTTAAGTAATTCATTGTAATAGTTTAATATATTTTAACATTAAAGATTAAAATCCTTGCCAGCAGCTGCGCGCGCTAAACACCACGCCATAATCAACACTCTCGCGTCTCCAGGGTTTTAAAATATCATTTTTCGAATATACGCAGGAGCCTGATTCGGTCTACTTTTTGAATTTACACTCTCAGTGACCCTCCCGAGGGACCTACGAAGAAAAAATCCAAGAACGAATTATTCCCGGGTAGGGTCGGATTTTTGGATATAATGACTGTATTAGTCAAAGGGCCTGCGAGACTGGACTTCATATTTAATAAACATTGAAATTTTAGGCTTGTTGCGTGGTGTTAAAATTGACAACGTCGTGTTGCTAAATGGATAGTAAACCACCAAATGATTGTAATAAAGTATAAATTACAAAATATACTTCAAATAATAAAAAGATATGAACCTTGAAAGTTTAGATTTTTTTTTTTTTTTCAAGAGTAAATTTAAAGGTACCAATAGAATCCTTACGCTTTTATAGAAACAAATTTGTACGCCAACTATGGACTTAAACGCAGTATTTCGCGACCGAAACAGCAATTTACTTCATTTTCCATGCAACGGTTAGTACCAATTGCACGGATTGACGTCATACTTTAAAGCCAATCAGTATGAAGCGTTTCGGCTGCTGTCAGCGAGGTCCGTCTTTAACTCAATGTTTTGGGTATTAATGTCTGACAAATGTTTGTATGGAAGCAACTACATTTATGTAGTTGCTTCCATACAAACATTGGTTCATCTACAAAAACTGGTTCGAATGGCATCGTAAACAAATTTAATGTCACAAGCCCATTGTAGGTAATTGAAAACGCAGTTTAATTATTATATAAACGTACTTCTTATTTTTTGTGTTTTTGTGTAATATTTAATTAATTTATTTAAAACACAAGAATGATTACATAAATAAAAGTATCCGCGACGCAGGCTTCGTCAAGTGTTTACAAAAACACATCTCCCTAGGCATTGTTAGGTATAAGTATAAGACAATTACATTTGTGTAATAGCTGTTACAATATGTCTTAACTTCCAAACTTGTGGGTGAGCATTTAGGTGAGCTTAAAACAAGTTACAGAACAGGGGGGATGTAGAGGAGAACAGACGGACATCTGGACAGGCACTGGACACGGACATGCGAACGATTTTTGACCCAAGCTGAAGCATAGAACTTCGTGCACGTCGCTTCCTCGTTTAATTATATTTTGAAGTTCTGACAAGTCAACTGTACACTCGATTCAGATAATCCACAGAACAAGTTACTTACATAGATACTCGTATGATCCGGGGTTTTCATTACAAATATTTGTACTAGGTAAGAATTTAGATTTTAGATTCTACCTATAGTACTATGTTTTGTCTTTTAGAGGAAACTAGAAACTATTCAACTTTTTTTAATAAGAACCTATCCTCCTACCACGTCGGAGGCAAACAAGCGTACTGCCCGCCTGACATTAAGCGGCCACCGTAGCTTACGGACGCCTGCAACTCCATGGAGTGTTACATGGCTGTTGCCAAAACAAAGCAGAATAAGCTAAGGTTGCAAAAAAATAATCAATCTGCTCCTCGACGAACTGTGGCTCATAGGAAGTCACCGCTTATTCGAGCTCTTTGCATTGCCTCAATGTACTTCTCGCATCTACATCTGACTGGGATGTTTTTGCTAGTAGCTGGGTAAAAGTCTGTCGTGAATGCTTGACGTTCTGCGAGGCTATGCATCACCGTCAGTCTTCGGTATGCTGGTAATGTTAATTCTTAGATTCACAGTGCATTAGTGCTGTAACTGTAATACTGTGTAATAATTGTTTGAATAAATAAATTAATCTTGTCACTTCAGTGTATTTGAAAGTTATACCCTGAGAACTTTACGGTTTCGCTCTATGAAAACTCAACAATATATCGATATCAGCCATATTTTTACACCAAAAAATAGGTTGGGTAATTTGACTAAATATTCATTATTAATCCACCTAAATTTAATACCGATACGGTAAAAAATAATGAAAAGTAATATTCATTAATTCCGTAAAAATCAGGCGAAAATGGTATAAACTTTCTTTACTTTATGATTGACTACGTCTATATACGTTCTTTGGGATACGCGCATAATCCACTTATTTTTGTTAATGAATAAACCTTTCTATAGGCCAGGTGAAATTCAATATTATCTCAAGGTCGTAAAATATTTAATTAAAATGCCGTTATTTCCTGATGCATATATTTTTGGATTCAGGTAGTAAGTCCCCAAATTTGTGTACTCAAACATGTTTTCATTATGAAAATACTGATAGCATTTTTGCTTGCGGGTTAATTTTTTTTCCTAACTTCCGGTCCATAGAATTATTGATGTCCATAGTAAAAGTATTTTAAAATAACATATAAAAGCCGTATACAAATAATTAGCCTGATATTGAATTATTTCCAAAAAAACCGTAATTTTCTCAGGGTATTAGGTGTCACTTTAACATGGCACATGGCGTTCGTATCGTATCGTATCTATTGTTTATGGCTACTGTGCAACTTAAGCACAATTCTGCCAGCATCAAGTGTCCAGCTTTGCACGGTACATATGAAAGAGTATAGGCTACTAAAATTCACAAACAGGGGTGATTCCTGAAAACAGATGACAAACACAGACATATAACATTAACCGTAACCAGATTAGTACAAGTAGATTTGAGACTTGAAGCAAGGGAACTAAGTAGGTTACATATTCGCTACAAGCTACAATTTTATGTTATTTTTTCCTATGAACTTACCCAACGTACAAATAATTTTTTTGTTATCAATTCGGCATAAAAGAGAGGACATATTCATAGGTAATGGGACACCGAGCTTAGTGATTAGGGTATATAGGTCACGGGACTTATTGTTAAGGCGGCAGTTAAAAAAGATGTGGTCAACAGTACCTACTTCCTCACCGCACTCGCACATGGGAGAATCTTTAATTTTGAATTTATGGAGCTGCTCTGGCGAGCAGACTCGACCTAAACGGAGTCTAATTATTATACTGGTATGTCGTTTGGAAAGGGATCTATATTTAAAAAAACCATGGGCGAGATGGAATAGTTGGCTGCATCTGAGAGAAAAAGCATTTCTTAGACCGAGACCACCGAGCCGTCCATTTTTTACTAATTATTTTGAAGGGAATGTTGGAGACATCCGGCGAGTAAAGTTTGAAAAAAGAGTCATCCCCGTCCAAGACCGCTTCCTTAGCCACCAGGTCCACCCTCTCATTTTCCAAAATCCCAGAGTGGCTTGGTATCCAAACAAACACAACCTCCAATCCAGACGAGTGACATTTAAAAATTGCATCCTTCAGCTTACATACCAGATAGTTACGAGCACAATTATTTAAGGGGCGGAGAGAGATTGACTGAAGAGCACTGAGACAATCAGAAAAGATTACCGACTTAGAGAGCCTGTGAGCGAGTATGTACTCTAAAGATTTCAATATAGCTAAACATTCACCTGAGAAAACCGATGACTGAGGGGGGAGTTTAAATTTGGCAAGGATATGAGTATTAGCCAGGAGGAAAGCCGCTCCCACGCAGCCCTGGTCTGTTAGCTTCGAAGCGTCTGTAAAGAAAAGTCTATAGCCACCAAAGTGGCTATTGACATATTAAGTAAACTTGGAGTTGGCCATAGGGGACTTTTTATCGATTCCAGTATTGGAGATTACTGTAGGAGAATGAATCAAGGCTTCAAAAGGAACAGAATATAACGGAAGGGACCGGCATTTCATTAAAGAACACCTGAGAGAAGCTATTTTCTCCAGGCTTTGGACCAGATTTGGTTTTTCTTTATTGCGCCAAAAAGCTTTAGTTGAGCCGTACAGCTGTAGGAGACGAAGTTTTGGTAACAGGGGGTGCGATTCCTGGGTGGAGATTCCAAAAAGGTAACGGTCAGATAAAAGTTGTCTTCTTAAGTCTAGCGGCGGGTCAGTACACTCAACTTGAATAGCTCTGTTAGGAGAAGATTTCATTGCGCCTGTTACCAACCTTAGAGCCTTCGCCTGTATGGTTTCCAGGGTAGAGAGCGCGGCCTTGTTACAAGGTTCTAATACGAATGTGCCAAAGTCTAAGTGGCTACGAATGAAGGCGTTATATAAAAGTTTTTGAGAATATGGATGAGCACCCCACCACACACCGGAAAGGGCTCTAAGCATATTTAAATTTTTTTCACATTTACTGGCTATGTAAGCAAGGTGGGGAACTCCTTGGAAGCGGCGGTCAAAGATAACCCCGAGAAATTTAACTGAGTCTAGCATGGGGATAAGTTCTTCTTTGTAAATGATCTGACATGCAGGGGGAAAGCGGCTTCTAGAAAAAACAATGGCTGAACTTTTAGATGATGATAGGGAGAGACCGTGCTGATCCAGCCATGAGTTTAAAGACCTCAAAACGTCATTAATCCTGTCCGCAGCATCGGATGGGTTTTTATCGGCAGAATATACCACCACATCATCAGCGTACTGAAGCGTTCTGCACGACCAATTAACGGAATTGCACAGATCAAAAGAATATAAATTAAAAAGGATGGGATTCAAAACAGAACCCTGGGGAAGCCCCTTCCACACGTTCCGGCTGGCTAATACTTTACCCTGCCATCTCACCTTAATAGTTCTGGACATAAGCAAATTCGATATAAAATGGACAACCTTAGGGGAAATGTTCAGCTGGGACATTTTGTCTCTGAGCACTGCAAGGAGCACATTATCGTAAGCTGCTGAGATGTCCAAAAATACAGCGGCCACGGATTCTTCTCTTGAAAAGGCTAGACGAATGTCGGTAGAGAGGATGCTGTGACTATCCGTGATACTCCTGCCCTTTCTGAACCCGAACTGGAACCGCGGTAAAATGCCATGGCTTTCCAGGAACCAATCCAAACGGTTTTTTAATAAGTGTTCCATGACTTTGCAGAGGGTGGAAGACAAGGCAATCGGACGGTACGAAGTTCCAGAGTCGGGGTCCTTGCCCGGCTTGAGAATAGGGATTACATATTGTTCCTTCCAAGGATCAGGAATCATTCCGGAGCTAAAAAAAATATTAATCAGATCTAGGTAATAAGAAACAGCAACTGAACTAGCCTTTGAGAGGAAGGAATAGACGATGCCATCGGGGCCAGGAGACGAATCCGAAAGAGAATCCAAAATGCAGCGCAATTCAGATAGCTGAAAGGGAGAGGCTAAGGTATCGCTGCTATCCGAGATCGCAAAGGGACGCGGAAGTTCATTTTGGCTAGGCACATAGGGAGGAGCTAATTTATCCGAGAACTCATCCAGCCATAAGGGAGAAGTCGAGAAAGATGACGACGGGGTTGAAGATGAGCAGGCATTGCGAAAGGTTTTAATATTACGCCAGACTACCGAAGGATGGGTAGAAGGAGATATTGATTCGCAGAATTTAGTCCACCCTTCCCGCTTTTTAAACGAGAGGGTTTTTTTCGTCTTAGCCTGCACCCTTTTGAAGGTCAGAAAGTTATCCATGGTCATATCGTGGCAAAAAGTGTTCTCTGTCTCTTTTCTGTGTTTTACAAGAGAAGTGCACTCAGAGTCCCACCAAGGAAGGGAAGGTCGATGGTTTGATGAGATGTTTTTTAGAGGTATGGATAGGGCAGCAGCATCCAGAAGAGTCTGAGAGAATAAAGAATAACATTCTAGACAGTTAGACTGGGAAACACGTGGTAAAGAGTTGACTTTTGTCTCTGTAGTGAGGGAGAATAGGGGCCAATCAGCTTTAGATAATCTAAACTTTTGAAGGGGAGGGGGAGCAGATTGAATATTAACGTCAGAAGAATATGTGATAATAATTGGGAGGTGATCGCTACCAAAACTTTGAGGTAGTATATCCCAAGAAATTAGAGAAGCCAGGGAAGGAGAACAGATGGAAATATCCACTGCAGAGGGGTTTTGAGAGGGGGAAGAGCGTCGAGTTGGGCGGCCATCATTTAAAACACACAAATTCAAGGAATCCAGGATCTCAAGCAACTTACGGCCCGAGGGATTGCAGTCATGAGAGCCCCACAGAGAATGGTGACAGTTGAAGTCTCCTAATATTATGAGCGGACCAGGGACATTCTCGAGGTGAGACCAGAAATCCGCAACAATCCTAGGAGAGGGGTGAGGGATGTATACTGATACAACGGTACAATCCAGAACTTTACACGCAACAACAAAAAATGAGGGGTGAGATGGGATGTTAATTAAAGAATAGTTTATGCCTTTTCTAATAAGGAGAGCACAGCCATCATAGCCATCAGGGCTATCATGTCGTAAGCTTATAAAGTTCGGACAGTTAAAATAAGAACCAGGCTTAAGCCAGGTTTCTGAGATAGCTATACAAGCAGGGTTATATTTATAAACAATGTGAAGGAGATCAGCCTTGTTACGGCTGATACTCCTGATGTTCCACTGGATTAATTTCAGAGCCATAAGGCCCAGACGGGGGGCCACCATGGAAGAAAGAGGATAAAGTCATTAAATTATTGGCAACGTTGGGCGGTAGAGGGACAGCATTCTGCTGTAAAAAGGTAACCAGAGAGGGGATAACCGAGTTGACCATGGACCAAAGGTTGGACATGGAGGGCGGTCCAGGGATCACCGGAGCTACTGAAGAGGGGGAGGGTGTTATCGAAATTGGATTTCTAAACATCACCCCGTTAGAGGTTTGGGGAGGGCTATAATCAGCAATCAGGGCATTATGGGTCCTCTGATCGTACCCGTGTGGGTTAGCAGGGCTGCGGGGTTTTCTTGTTATAAAAACAGTTTTTTTGTATGAAGATGATTGAGTAACTTCGTTATAGGGTTTCCGAGCAGACGGGATTTTTTTTTCTGCTTCCTGATATGATATACTCTCATCACCCATCATGCGTTTTATCATTTGTTGTCTACCGAACTCAGGGCACTTTTTATCAGTGGACTTGTGTTGACCGGAGCAATTTAGACATAAGGGTTCTTCCGAGCATTCCTCTGCGTCGTGCGGTTGAGCGCATTTAGAGCAGCGGGGGCGGGAGCGACACTGGGCCTTTACATGTCCAAACCGGCAGCACTTGTAACACTGGACTGTTGGAAAATAGTAGGGTACAACTTCCAAGGCGCAATTGAAAAGGAAAACTTTGTCGGGTAACCTTTGGCCATCGAAAGTTAGGACAACTGTTTCTGATGGAGCCCACTGGGTTGTGTTGTCAGTTAAATTTTTCTTTTTGAAATTGAGACGTCTGGCTTTTACAACCTTGCCTACTCCGTGAGGTTGCACTATTAACTCAGGAAGTTCATCGTTGGAATAATCAGTGGGAATATTCCTCGCAATACCTGTCTTTGTTATATGATAAGATGGGATGAAGCTTTTATATTTATCCAGTTCTAAGGAGAGAGTCAGGAAGCGGTTAGCCCCGGCTGCTGAGGAGAATTCTATGCTCAGCCTATTGCGCCCTATCTTTTTAATGCCTCCGTCCTTGATATTTTTAATGCCTTTAGTGAACAACAACTGGCCAAATTTAACCGGGTGTAGATACGATCCTGTGTCAGTTTCTGTCGCCTCACGAGAGACGTGCACTATGAATGGGCCTTTGTCTAAGCTGTTATATTCATTCCGAGTTTGAAATTGAGAGGGCGGGGTGAGGGGAGTCAGTTCTTGGGTTGTGTTGGTAGGTAGAGGGGACTTTGCTTGGGGAGCATGGTCCACAGGGGAAACTGAGCTCAGGATTACATTTTTCTCCTTGGATTGGAACTGAGAGGGAGGAAGTTGGGCTTTATCGCCTTGTAAGTCTTGGGAATGCGACGGAGATTCGTCGAAGCGGGGGACTTTAGGTGCGTCCTTCATATCAATGTGGCAATGAAAATCTTCCGTAACTGCCGAAATATCCCTTTTTTTCTGATTTTTACTTGCCGGAGCCTTGGATTTTAGCATACTATGCGATGTATCGGTGTCTATCGGGGGAGATGCACTGAAAATTTGCGTCAATGAAACCGGAGAACTTTCTATTTCCATGTGTAAGCCCGGTGAGGGCGGACGCACTATTGACCCAGGAATACCTCCTGGGTCAAATTGGTGGGACTCCATGCTGAAGACCCAAGGAGAAGGAGGTAGCAAACTCACATAGGAGCAGATGCCGCCCTCTCCTCTTTCTAGTCAACCACTTACCAGATAATCGGAGAAACAAACACTGGACAACACAAAAACGATCACAAGGACAAATTCAGGAATAACACAGATGGATTTAACGTAGACAGTTAGCAAAAGTATTCCGCACACGTGCTCCACTAGACGGCTCGAAGCAGAATCCCACATGGCGTTTACAACAGAAAGATTATCAACCATTTCACCTGCTCTGGAGGTATGTGGTGTTGTGTTCCTGGTGGAGAGTTAGTTCGTTAGAGCCCGTGAGGATGCTCTGTGTTGAGAGCAAGGGTCCATACAACAAATTCTCAAATAAATAAAGGGCCATCAACGCTCTTGTAACTTCTATATTATGCAGTCGCAAACGTCCAGATGCTTCGATGTTTGCGCATACTTGTAGGTCCGCCACGGACTTGGAAATTGTAAAATCTTGTAACTTCTATATTATGCAGTCGCAAACGTCCAGATGCTTCGATGTTTGCGTATACTTGTAGGTCCGCCACGGACTTGGAAATTGTAAAATCTTGTAACTTCTATATTATGCAGTCGCAAACGTTCAGATGCTTTGATGTTTGCGTATACTTGTAGGTCCGCCCCGGACTTGGAAATTGTAAAATACCAAAAATTATCGTTGTTGTTCTACGTCCGTAGGAATAACCCTAGAAATCCTACACGTGACCTCCGGGTGGTGCTAAACGAACAACAAACTCGGCAGCTGCGCTGTTCCTTCTGAACCTCGCAGCGCATACTGGAACTCTATCATCGATATCAATACGAATACATATATGTACCAGTGTGTAACCACCATACGATAAATAAATAATCGCCCAAGTGCGAGTTGAACTCGCGCACAAAGGGTTTCGTACGATTATCTATAAAAACGGAAAAAAAATCACGTTTGTTGTATGTTTTATTTTATTAAGTTTTTTTGAATTTGTCGTTACAGCGGCAACAGAAATACATCATCTGTGAAAATTTAATTTGTCTAACTATTAGGGTTCATGAGATCAGGTTCAGACAGACGGACGGACAGCGTCTTAGTAATAGGGTCCCGTTTAACCCTTTGGGTACGGAACCCTAAAAAAAGTATTTAATTCAGACAAAGTTATCCATAAAATTACAGTTTAACTTAAATAACTAAGTAAGTACCTAAACTTAAGTGCTGAGAGCTCCAGTGCCTGAGTCAAAGTCAAAGTCAAAATATTTTATTCAATATAGATTCATACAGAACACTTTTTGAAGGTCAAAGTAGGTCATCATCATATCAGCCGAAAGACGTCCACTGTTAGACATAGGCCTCCCCCAAAGAGTGCCACAATGGCCAGTCCTGCGCCACCCGCATCCAGCGGACTCCCGCGACCTTTACCAGGTCATCAGTCCACCTTGTGGGGGGCCTACCCACGGCGCGCCTTCCGGTACGTGGTCGCCACTCGAGAACCGTTCCGCCCCAACGGCCATCGGTTCTACGTGCAATGTGCCCCGCCCACTGCCACTTAAGTTTAGCGATTCGGAGGGCTATATCGGTTACCTTGGTTCTGCTGCGGATAGCCTCATTTCTGACGCGATCGCGCAGAGAAACTCCCAGCATAGCCCTCTCCCTCAATTGCCCTTTGAGTGACTTTGAGCCTTCTTATGAGGCCCATAGTAAGCGACCACGTTTCCGTGCCATATGTCATCACTGGCAACACACACTGGTCAAAGACTCTCGTCTTAAGACACTGCGGAATATTGGACGAAAAGATGTGCCGTAGCTTCCCGAATGCTGCCCAGCCGAGTCGGATTCGACGATTGACCTCTTTCTCAATATGTCACTTACTCAATATCTCTCAGTATATCCTTAAACTACGGCCAAGACAACCGGGGGATGGGCAGCAGCATCTCTGGAGTTCGGTGGAAATATTGCGATCGCCAACCCGCATGCCAAGCGTGGCGATTATGGCATATACCCCTCAATGCAGAACACTTTAATAGGTACTTCAATGTATTTTTACAGTATTACCACAGATTAAGTAATAAATAATACTAGTAATATAATAATTCTGAGGTTTGAAAAGGTAATTATAGTTGTTAATATTGTTGGCAATACCAAGTTCCGTCGGTTTTTAGCGCCACCTCGTAACCGCCTCGACACCCCTTAACGGCCGCGGATCGTAGGTCAGATCACTTTGCCATCGGCCGCCGTCGAGTTCACGTGAGCCATTCTAGTATCGTGCGATCTGTTCCTTTAAAATAAGCGTAGCAGTCCTTTGTTTGTAAAATTCAAGTTAATTAAATCGTAATTAATGATCATTTTGTTGTTTAAGTGCTACTATCCCTTTTGTTATCTTATAATATATAAGTATAATAATGTCAAATAACACTAGTTTACATGTCAATATGTTATATTATGTAGCTCAAAGTTCATTTACAATTAGGCACATGTTAACTTACAAACATAATTGCTGTTTTCACAATGTCAAAAATAAAATAAAAAATATTATTAGAACTAGGGAAAAATATATGTCAGGATTATATAAAATAAATTCAAAATTAGAGTATGTCAGTACACAGAGAGAAAATAATAATAATAAAAATCATTTAAAGGCGTCTCTGTCATTTATAAAATCTCATATCGTGTAATTTTTTTACTAACTAAATGGCTTTTTATAAACAACTTAAACTTATTTAATGACAAACCTTGTACATTTTTGGGAATTTTGTTATAAAAACGCACACAACTTCCCATAAAAGACGAACTCACCTTTTGTAAACGCTAACAGGGCACGAAAAGTTTATCCTTATTTCTAGTATTGAGCGAGTGACAATCACTATTTAGTTTAAATAAATGTAGATTTCGTTTTACATACAAAACAATATCAAAAATATATTGAGAAGCAAACGTCAAAATGTTGATTTGCTTGAATTTTTCTCTTAATGAAATGCGAGATCCTAACTGATAAATAGCGCGAATCGCTCTTTTTTGTAATACAAAAATGATAAGGATATCAGCGGTTTTACCCCAAAGCAAAATACCATAGGTCATAATGCTGTGAAAGTAAGAGAAGTAGACAAGCCTAGCTGTCTCAACATCGGTGAGTTGCCTTATTCTATTGGGTGCATATGCTGCCGAACTAATCCTTTTACCTAACGAAGAAATATGTGATCCCCATTGCAGTTTATGATCCAGTGTAATACCGAGAAAAACAGTGCTATGAGAAAATTCAATGAACTCATCATTAAGTTTAACCTTACCACTTACTTTTTATGATTTGACCTTTGAACTCTCACCCTTTGATTTTCCAATAAACTATTTCTGCCTAAATCAGTTAGCGTATAACGAAAATAGTCGGGAAGAATAAAAGCAAAATGAGTTTCGTCTAACAAATTAGAATCGAGTTCATAAAATATAAATGTTCCCTGAAAAGAAAGTTAAAAACCGAGAGTCATTCATGCTAACTAATTAATTCGGTACTTAACAAGCAATCAAAGAGAATTCTTCAATTTTGTCTCCTTCGATCCTTTTAAAGATTTTATCTATCCAAATATCATAAACCCCCCATGATGCGTTCAAAAACCGCACATTTTGACCACCATTAAATTATACTGTTTTGTTAGAACAAATTGCTTATCTGTCGAAATGTTATTATTGCTAAATATTAACATCGTTTTGGATAATATTATTTCATTCAAATTTCGAACACCTCTGAAATCTAAGAGATTTGATTTGACCTCTATTCTTATATCAGTCGAGATGACGTTTAGTTCGAAATGAATTGTCAATTTGCATACAAATTTGACAAATGTCGCACGTAAAGCCGCGTCCGCTGCGCCATGTTTTCATGGTTTTTAAACGTCAAACATGTTTTGCCAATCAAAACAAAACCCTATTTGTTTGCCGAACCTGACGGAAAACATGTTAGATGTTTAAAAACATGGAAAACATTGGTGCAGCGGACCCGACTTAAGTAAGATATCGATCGATATGATAATTGAATCCGACTCTAGTTTGTCTCTGATTTAAGAAAAAACTATGACAGCTGCCAGAAAAAAACGCCGCGATGCCGGTCATATTTTGCGGCTCCTGAATGCATCATGGAGGCTTATGATATGTGGATAGATAAAGTAGTGTATGTAACTGTACATAATTAGGCATTAAGACACTCGTGTGATGTTATTATGAAACTCGCCTTCGGCTCGTTTCATAAACCCACATTCTTGTTTAATGCCCTTCATTATGTACAGTCACATAAACTACTATTATGGATTCCATTTTAAAGAGTCCTCTTTAAACTTCTTGAATTGGTATTTAAACAGAAGTTTTAAATAATAGCTTATTCTTGTGATTTTGTGCCCTCCCTTATCAACTCCTACCCCTCATTTCATCCCTTTGAGGAATGAATTTCGGGATAAAACGTATCCTTTTTTTATAACAGGCTATAGACTATTTATACATTCAACCTTTTATTTTTAGACGTGCGAAAATAAGTACTTAAGAATGTTCGGCTGTTCGACTGTCCGGATGTCCAGCTATAACGTTCTCCTCTATATAAAGGTCGCATTTCTCAACCGATTCTCATAAAGTTTTGTGAGAAAGGTCGATAATTAGGTATATGGATTTTCTTTTTTAGGGTTCCGTACTCAAAGCGTAAAAAGGGACCCTATCCATCTGTCTGTCTGTCTGTCTGTCTGTCTGTGCGTCTGTAACCAGGCTGTATCTCAACAAACGTGATAGTAAGACAGTTTAATTTTTCACAGATGATGTATTTCGGTTGCTGCTATACAAATACTAAAAAAATAAATAATAAATATTTTTTTACTTTTTTTAATTTTCTTTTACAATCTTACACAAATCGTACTAGTACGACGATAAACATACTTATATAGATAAATAAATACTTAAATACATAGAAAACATCCATGACTCAGGAACAAATATTTGTGCTCATCACACAAATAAATGCCCTTACCAGGATTCGAACCACCACCAACAAGGTTACAGGGTTACCATACAACAAACGTGATTTTTTTGCCGTTTTTATAGATAATGGTACGGAACCCTTCGTGCGCGAGTCCGACTCGCACTTGGCCGGGTTTTTTACATTACTAGGATTATAATTACTTGAATCTACATGTATTTACCTCCTTAAGATTTGAAGACTATAATTTATATGGTCTAGTTTTATAAGAGTTTCGTTTTTAGTGTTTTGTTACCAAAATTATCCATTATGCTCATTCTTTTTTAATAAACTCGCCGTTTGTACATTTTCTTTTAAATATTTTGTGCTATGAAGTTTAACTAAATAAAATTGGCTAATCGGATTCACCTGAGTCCTCCTGAGTTTCTGTTCGAGTACCTGTCACTGGTTTGTGAGATTGGAAGAAGTGGATAATTGAAGATTCCAAAAATTCGAACATGTAGCTTATCGGCTACTAAAGTCATACGCAATCAAAAATTCAAAACCTCGGAAAATACGTTGGATATAATTCATACACAAATATTTTTACCAAACCATGTTCTTCCATTAAGGGAACCATTTTCCAGCGATTTAAAATAACTTTGCGTCGAGGTGGAGTGGCTATAAGAATAAAATATCACGGTTGCAACAGAAACTCTGTTTCAACTCGTTTTTTATTCATACTTTTGTAATGTACTCAAGAAAAAACAGGATGTAGCCGCTATCCGAGATGTTTTCATATTCTTGGCTCATTTCTATTCTTTTGCGGTATTTCTGGAAAAAGTTATAGTAAAAAATAGTCAACTTTTAGTTTAGTCAATTTTAGCATATGAATGAATGAATGAATAAATTGTGTGTGCTGTCTTCTTCTGTAAAGGCCCATTTAGATGGTACGAGTTTCTCGCCCATTTTGGGGCGAGAAATCGTATGACATTATCGTACGCAATAATCGCCGGGCGAGAATCGTATAAAAATGGTTACATTAATGCGAGAAATAAAAACTCGTGTACGATTATGTCATACGATACTCGTACGGAAATTATCGCCAGCGAAATAGTTTACACGAAGAGCTGCATTCTACGGAGATATTTTGCTGACGATGTCTCGACTCATCTAAACTCGTTCTCGTATGACATTTTTTCTCGTACATGCGAGTATCGCACGAATCGGTCAGAACCGATTTTCATACGAGTTTTACTCGTCAATTTACGTGATTCGCTGCTAATTTAATCGACACTTGTTACACAATATTCGTAAAATAGAATTATCTAATTATATTTGTTGATTGCCATATTTTTCAAGATAATATAACTTGCTAATTAATTGCTCCTGGCTGAATGACACGTGACGTTGCCTTATAAAAAAAAATTGGCGGGTATCCATTTTTTTACCCAAATACGCTTTTTTTTCGTTTTCTTTAATAACAATTCTTGTTTTAAAAGTGCCGACACAATCAGAACAGCCTCTCGCAATGCACTCATAATGACGACTGAATATCACATGAACTCGAAATACGATTCTCGCATTGCATTTATGTTTACACGAAGACTGCAACCATGTAAGGCGAGGCGATTTTCGCCCCTTGCTATACGATATCGTACGTGTAGTTTATATGATGACATATTTTTTCTCGTGCTACGATAATCGTACACTCGAAGAGAGAAACTCGTACCATCTAAATGGGCCTTAAGAACGGGTACTGGTCCACAAAAACTAAATCGTCTTAAACAGCTTTCCTGGAAATCGCATGACAATTAACGCACGATTTTTCTAATCTTATATGGAATAGGGTATGTATACAAAAGTTTTCATTTAATAGTACCTATAGGATACAGACAGACCTCTATTGTACAAGTACAGTCAAATTTGAATTTACCTTCAGGTCGATCACGTAACGCATTGTACGAACGTCGGTCAGGTCGATCACGTAACGCATTGTACGCATGTCGGGTAGGTCTAAATGTCCCTTTTTATATGGAAAATTGACAGTTAAATTGTACCGTCGCGCGTTCGGAATGTTACGTGATCACCCCTCTTGATACCGTGTCGCTTTCGCCAGTTTGACAACTTCGTATGACAGTTTAAACATGACTTTATAGCGACACGGTACTAATCAAGTGTTCACCCCCTTGTGAGTTCGACCGGCAGAACTGAAAATGCAGATACATTGCCAAGTCTCTGGGCGAAGATGGAATTTTTCTATGTCAGCATAGACAACATATATGATATCTACCTACTATAAAATACGTTCGAATCAAACAGTATATCGGCGTCAACGACATATTACATTTTTGTAGATACCTTATCCTATTTTACTATTTAAACGAGCAATATACAGACCTTTGCGTCTATTCCAGACGATTTAAACATTGACCTTGAGACATCGTTTTTGGTGACTGTAGATGCCAATATGCGACCGGCATGATCTTTCACATTTCTGGCAGACGAAATTCGTGCCAGGGGCTCTAGTTTCAGCTTGTTGTCTACGCAACCTTCCTTCCTTCCTTATATTCCTTCCAATACGCAACCTTTCTTACTTCCTATGCAAATACTGTATGTATGTTTGTTTGTTTTGTATGTTTGTTGATATTTGCAATCACGTTCTCGGAAACGGCTCTAACGATTTCGAAGAAATTTGGAATACAGGGGTTTATGGGGGCGAGAAATCGATCTAGATAGGTCTCATGTCCGGGAAAATTAGTTTTTTTCGTATTTTCTTCCTTAGAAATAAGGCGATGTTTATTACATAAATTGACAGCTGAATTACACTAAAAAACGGATACACTTTGTATGGAATTCATGTACAGTTACCGTCATAAATATATAATGGAACAAAGGTCGAAAAAATATCTGATGACAACTCTATTCCTAGAGCCGTAAGAGCGTGTCAGATATTTTTGCGGCCTTTGATTCATCATAATATATTGATGCCGGTGACTGTACACTCGACTACAAAGAAATCGATACTACTTAAGCTGCAAACATATATGTACCTAAGTATACACGAGTTTGCGCATTCACATTAAGTTCGTGTGTACATATTTTTGTAAATTTGGCCGTATCGATATCTTTTGATCATCTGTTCGGAATATTGTTCGATTTTGAGCGTCTATTAGTATTATTTTGTTCGTGATACTATATTTATAGCTACCGTTTAAGGTTTAAGGTTCCTGGCAATCGATCGTTTTCAAAACTATTCAAATTGTGTAACTTTCCAAATGTGCGCTTGGACATAATTGTCAACTGTTCGGAAAACTACGCAATTACCCTGCTACTCACAACAGAGACCCAATCCTGAAACGCGGTTTGATGTATTGAAACTATATTAGGATTTGGGTTTATGCGCTTCTTCATCATCATCATATCAGTCGAAAGATGTCCGCTGCTGGACATAGGCCTCCTCCAAACAGTTCTACAGTGGACTCCCGCGACCTTTACCAGGTCATCAGTCCACCTTTTCGGGGGTCCACCCACCTGTGCCTGCCTGCGTCAACAGTCATCGGTTCTACGTGCAGCTTACTCTTGCGTTAGTGTAAATTCATGAGTGCGTTAACGCGATGTACCTACAGTCGAGTTTGATATGTGCACGGAAAAAGTGATCCTATTAAAAACATTCCATGTAAAAAATAGGCCAAGTCTCGAAACTCTTTCACAGTAAAAAGTGGTGAGATATTTCATAGAGCCAAGTCAGGCATTCTTATTAATCTTTATTTGCTTGCTAAATAAAATTCTGCAACTTGGGAATCACACAACTTTACTGCATTTACTAATTTTTGCATAGGTACCTAAAACTATGGAAGTGTGATTGCCAAGTCACCAAATTTTATTTAGCAAGCAAATATAGATTAATGAGAATGGAATGCCTGACTTGGCTCTAAGAAATATCTCAACACTTTTTTACTGTGAAAGAGTTTCGAAACTTGGCCTATTTTTTACATGGAATGTTTTTTATGGGATTACATTTCATTTTGTAGATTTTGTATGGGAATGTTATTTTACCAACCGCAAATAACGTTTGTATAGTTTTGCAGGAAGGAACTGTAATCGCATGTATTTGTATAGGATTACAAACTTACTTATGCAGTTTGTGTATCTCTGAAACGTGACTGAAATTGCAATATTTTTAGCTTTTTTATGAATTATTAGCCTAAAAACTAATTACGTTTGAAATTTGGAGCTTGTGTGTCTGCTAGAAGTACCTTAGAATTAGCGTGATCATTATCAGTGAGCATGCCAGTGACAAAACTAACGAACTTTGGTGGACAATAGTTCTTAAACTAAAAATTCAAATTGAATGTTATTGATATTATATGTTAGCCATCATATTATGCCCTACATGTTCCTGAAAATTCAGGGTTCTAGCTTTAGCCAGCACAGAATTACAGGATGTTGAAAATGGCCTGAATGGCTTCGAGAAAAGGATGGTACTCTTTGTTTTACTCGACTTGGCGGGGGCACTACCGCGCCCCCAAATCAAAACTATGCAAACACGACTTTATTTTTAAGGGCATATAATATTATTATTTTTTTAATGTTTATTTCGGACATGATCCATATAATAATATATAATGACATAAGGTTGCTCAGATAACTTGAACCTTTGCAAGCGTACATTTATGAACTCGACTGTAATACGAGTACAGCAGGTCGATCACATAACGCATTGTTCGAGCGTCAAATAGATCTAAATGTCACTTTTATATGGAAAAATGACAGTTAAATGGTCCTAACGCGCGTTTGAAACGTTATGTGATTACCCCTCTGAACCAGTGAACGCAATGAATCATATCAATACATTTCGAGAGTGAATAGCCATTAGTGTTGCCTTTTAGCGCTCGGTCGAGCCTCGAAGACTTTTGCCGCTAAAGCTATGTTCGAACGCGTTTGCGTCGAGTTTAAATTTCTATTGGTAACGCGAACAGCGCCTCTGGTGGTAACTATTAGGAACTATGCGTTACCATACGAATTGAAACCAAACGCAAACGCGTTCGAAAACGTATATGTGTCGATAAAACTTATACCTACTAGAGCTACAGTACTGAAAAGACGCGCGTTAGCCCTGATGGCACGAATTTTTAAGTCTAACTTACATCACTAATAATCCTCGTCTAACTGGTCACTTTAGTTCCCTTCTCTTAGCTCCGACATTAAAACAGTCATTAGACTTAAAAAGGTTTTTTACAAGCACAATAAAGCCTTAGATTCCCCACTAGCTGCGGACATCCTGCTCTCATTCCCAGCGGGGGTAATGAAAAAGTTGGAAGCCGAAAACTACCGCTGCAATAAAATGGTTTAAAATTTTAAGAAATCTCGTATTTTCTGGTGTGTTAATGTATGGTTGTATGCAATCCAAACGAAGGAACTCAAATGGTTTATTTTAAACTTATAGAGAGTGTATTATTCAAATACGCAAAAAAACTAACTCCGTTTATTTGACAGATTTGACCGTGTTCGATTCCCGGCCGTGTATAATGCTTTTTTATATAAAATCGTAAAATATAGATTTTATTTTTAATCCCTGACGGAAAAGAGGGGTGTTATAAGTTTGACGTGTCTGTGTGTATCTGTAATACTGTGTGTCTGTGTGTCTGTGTGTCAGTGTGTCAGTGTGTGTATCTGTGTGTGGCATCGCAGCTCCTAAACGAATGGACCGATTTGAATGCGGTTTGCGAAAGCTGACGTGATCGAGATGATTCTTAGCTAACAAAATCGGTTAAGCCGTTATTGAGATATTGAACTTTGAAACGAAAATGTCGGGGTTTCTTCAAATTTCCTATGTTGTAGTTATTTCTGAAATCAGTCTCGTGACTTCCAAGAGCAAATTTACTTATCTCTTGTGGTTTCAGCTTTTCCCTCACTGCACCGTTTGAACAATACACCCTGTATATATGTGGTATTACAACTATTTAGAATCTCATCAATCATCATGAATCCACGGAGGGTAACTGACAAGAAAAACCATACAAATAAAAGACATAAGCAGATGAATGTATTGAAAGACAGAATAAGACAGTCAGTAAGTTAGCAAAATACATAAAAAGTATATCTTGATGTCGTTTTGCTTTAAATTAAATACCTAAGGAAAGGCAGACGAGTCCAAGAATGCCGAGTAACGAAATTTAGGACCGAAATTGGAAGAGCTCGATTAGAAACGCTACTTCATTTGGTACCAATTTAAAGTAATTTGAGATTGACTGGTCTGTTTGGATTCTCATTTTTGTTTTATTTGATATTGTTAAAAAATATATTGCTTGCTTCTAAGACTAAGGAATATTCATGCGCAATGTAGAGTAACAAGATTTTACTATAATTGATTAAACCATCAAATTATTACAATGCATTGTAAATTACAACAACAGTTTATATCTACACCAATAATTCGCTGTCCGCGCGCGGCTCCATCCACGTATTACAGAGTTTACGGTTCATAGGCCATATTAAATCCCGCGGGCCTATGCCCATCCACCCGGGTTTTCTGAACGGGAAACACGTAACGTTTCGAACGAACGTTAGGATAATTCAACTGTCACGGTCCCATACAAAAAATTACATTTAGATCTACCTGACGAGGTCTCTAACTACAATGCGTTACGTAATCGTCCAGTTGACGAGGACTGAACCGCGCAAGAAATTAATAAACTACAAAAAATCATTCGCAGCCGATATGAGAAACTTGACTGGCTGAAATCCTACAAGACCTTGTTCCTACTTCCACAAAGATTTACACTGCAAATGAACCAAAATCCACTTGAAACTTCACGGGTCGAACCAAGCTTCGCCAATCTCATCGGCTATAAAGGTAAAGAGGCACTTGGAGCTACTAACTCGCTGTATCTAAGTTTTATTAGAATTCTTAGCAGTCCAATAACCTCACACTCGACTTGCGACGGGGAGCTGGAGGAAAAAAAACGAAAGACTGATCAAGTGGAAAATTACTTGAAAGCAGTACCTCTTAAAATGGGTACACACGGTTGGGAGATTGCGCCACTCTGTAGTGCAACTATTTATTCTATAAAATCCTTACTGCGCCAGTAAGGATTTTATAGAATGGTTGAACTATCAATAATATTCATGTTACACTACATTTTTTAATTCTTAATTTTGATGAGCACGAATCCACGTTCCTGAGTCATGGATGTTTCCTATGCATGTATATCGTCGCCTAGTACCCTATTTGCTATTAGCTTTGCTTATTTAGTTAGGGACTATGTCGATTTGTGTAAGATTGTCCCCACATATTTATTTTATTATTTATTTATTTTATTTATTTAAAATGTATTGGTGTTAATAAGGAATTTAAGAGCCCGCAGTAAGCTCGATTCTCCATACAAACGTAGTTACGCTCTCATTACAAAACGACTAGCTAGTTTGCTCTGAAAAGTAACTTAGAATAAGTTAAGTACCATCCAGGTCTGTAATTAGTTTATACCACACATATACCTTAGTAAAAAAAAATACGGCAAATTTAAGTTTATCATACAAAACTTGTGTTTGCTGTATTTCGTTTGTTTTATAAACTGGAGCCATATAAACTAATTACAGACCTAAATATACCTCATGTATCATGACTGTGTTGTATACTTATGGACAGTTTAGTTACAATCCAACACGTAGTTTTAAAATGAGAGCGAAATTCCGTTTGTATAGGAAGGTGAAATTCGGCCGAGCTTACTGCGAACTCTTAAGACGGTTATAAATAAATAAATTATTTGGTACTGCTTATCCAATATATTCCCACCGGGATTGCAGCTCAGCCCTAACAAGTATAGGTTTTATAGTATTATAATTTTCCCTAGTATCATAAATATAGGTTTCCTTAACATATCTTAAACTCCATTTAAGGTAACGATTTCTGACACAATTATTCTTTAAAAAATCGCTAGTGTGCCACAGGGTCCGACACTGTGTCCCAAACCTTATAAGATGACAGTGTAACGCTATGGACGGTTCTTTTTTTAGCTCATTCGATTATTTAGGGAGCGGAAAATATGTCCCACTTGTCGTGTCAGTGAACGATCCGCTTAATCTGGTAATGTTGGCAGTGAATTCAATTCTACGTGCTCAGATTTGGCTCTCTAAAATAACGATGTATAAGGGAAATACATTTGAGATAGGTTCTTATTGTCCTTTTTTTGTCACAGATATAACTTTTCTATAGGAAAAAAAAATATTTTGTGATTTTAACAAGTCAATATATCTTCGTATTTATTATGGTAGCATAAACACAATTTGTAAGCATGATTGCATTAATGAAAATACCTATTTACAAACTATGTTCTACTTTACTCTGTTGGAACGCATTCAAAACAAATTTGTTAGGCTCCTCTACTTAAAACTATATGGCGTGTATCCTGGATATCCTTTGCTGTATCCCACGATCTTCTTACTTGGAATGGTAGGATATGACAAGCTTGGGGCGAGGCGGGAACTGGCTCTCGTTTCAAATGTAGTTAGAGTACTGAGTGGCGAGTTGTGCAACCCCGGGGTCCTACACGCTGTGGCACTGTATGTGCCGGATAGGCATGCGGAGCGCCGCCGCCGGCCACCGCTGCTGGCCGTACCCGTTGCTCGCACAAATCTTCTGAAAGAAGCCCCGCTGACGAGGGCTTTTCGCGCCATTAATAAAGTAACGCTCGAGGTGGACATATTTACGTGCTCCTTGAATGATCTCGCCAAGGCCGCTATGTTTATTTTTTGTTACGTCTAGGTTAAGTATGTACCTAAAATTAATGTTATTTTATAATTGTTTAGTTTGTGTAAAATGTAGCTTGTCTATCGCATTAGGTTACCGCCTGTAAAGATAAATTTAAGTTGTTTAAATATAAAAATAAAAAATATATATATATATATTTATGATTTTAATACATTCTAATTTGACCAAACAAAACACTTCACCGTATTAAATTCACCAATCACAACCCTTTAAAAAAAATTGTATTTGCTATCGACCAATCAGGAAACAGAATTAATTTCAAACATCAGGAGTTTAATTATTCCCTAACTCAAAACCATGCCGTTTGGACGCGCCTATAAACGGTCAGAGGCGTTTATTCTTGGTGTCAATATTTTGTATCTGTGTCAAAGCAGTTTATTAAAAAAATCATTGGACAATATTTTCGCCGTGGAGTTTATTATTGATTGTGGATGAATAATCTTTATTTTTACTATTTTCTCGCAGTCGAAGTGAAAATTAGAGTGTATAACTCTGGTCTATAAAAGCCATATTACCACTAGAACTGAACAATTTTCCCTCGCTTCACTCGGGAAAATATCCATCTCGTGGTAATATGGCTCATTTTAGACCCTTGTTGTAAAATTTACTATTATGTTTGTTGCACTTAAACATTTATATTCGTTTTAAGCATGTTTTTCTTTAAGCATCCTCCGTAATAATTTCCCAGAAGGATTTTTTGGTAGACTATCCAAGAAAACCACCTCTTTTAATCTTTTGAATTCTGCTACGCGTGTTGCTACGAATCCTTTTATATCATTTTCATCTCCTCTGTGCCCATCTTTTAAAACTACGAAAGCCTTTGGTGCTTCTCCTGACCTCTCATCTGGAATTCCTACTACTCCAGCATCTAAAACCGATGGGTGTTCTTTCAAGACACTTTCTAGCTCTGCTGGAGCTACTTGGAAACCCTTAACCTGAAAAATAAATATTTCAAATGTAACAAGTTTTTGCATTTCTTTAATACTTTGGTGATACTGACAGAAAAGAAAAAGAGAATAGATGAAAAAAGTGTCTTTAACAAGACTATAGAACAACCTATGTCGATATATTGTTCAAAAATTTGACAATTGTCAAAAAAATTAGCCAAAATAAAAATTAACTTAACATAAATGAACTAGTACTTGTCTGGCGTGATTTTATAAATTATTTCAATTCTGACGGATTAGTCTAGTAGGTCTCGAATGATTATTAATTGTTAGATTAAACCAAAAACTTATTACCAATTTTTGGGATCTAGAAAACCGTACAATATTATTTTAAAAGTTTACTTTTCGTAAACAGGCTAAAACACTGTAAGCTGTTGTCAGCGTTTTCGCCCGTTTACTTGTGTTAGTCTATAGATTATTTGTGCTGTGACATTATACATTAACCGTTCGTTCCGAGCGTAGCCGTAGCTGTGGGCATTTATAGTAATGCAAAAAATTTTTTTTGGTAATGTTATTTAGACGTTTTGCACTTTTATTAGCTGAAATCGATATATTTTGGTTTAGTAAGTCAAATCGATTCAACTCGAAATGCACTCATTTATTGCCGTTTTGAAATGAGGCATGTGGCCATGAGGCACGTATGTATTGTACCTATAGCCAATGACATACCTTAATAAGTTCCTTAAGCCTATCAGTAATAATAAGAGCTCCGTGCTTATCTATAGAAGCCAAGTCTCCACTTTTGAACCATCCGTTTTCGTCTATTGCGTTTCTTGTAGCTTCAGGATTGTTTCTGTAACCTTTCATCACTTGTGGTCCGCGAATCAGGAGTTCACCAACCTTTTACAAAGAACTGATTAGTTTGTATCCCTCTTATTCATAAAACTTAACAGACTTCTGTAAACTAAAATGTGTTTTTGGCCCTTTCTCATAAACACAAATGTCAAAATAACAGATTTTAGATAAATGTAATTTAGGTTTGATAAATGTTTATATGTAAGGCCAAATTTTAGATATAAGTGCTTAAAATCAGTTTTAAGCTGCAAAATATTGGTTGTTGAAGTTGAACCAAAAAAAAAATTATATTCATAGTCATTATATAAAACTAATGCAGGATTAGATATAAACTTAAAAGTAGAAGTAGACGACATGCAATCTTCACGCTAAAGCGCGATTGCTTCCAGCTCTTCCACAACTTTAAGATTCAGATATTTCTCATATCTAAACTAGTTTAATGAAAACCTCATTGGCGAGATTCAATTCATACCTCATTGGGACCAAGATTATTCATTTGTGAGTCCACTATCCTTAATTCAGTATTAGAGATCCCAAAACCAGCTGTCATGTAATTAGTTGAGCCTGGGGCGGTGGTCGTGACCAACGGTGATGTTTCCGTCAAACCATATAAATGGATGAAGTTGACATCGGGCTACAAAGAATTAAAAATTAATATAATATTTAAGCAGACACGTTCCTGAAACGATATCTATGAAATGAGGTTGCAAAAATGGCATGGTAATGTCAATGAACCTGTTATTGCTGCAGTGAGAAAAGTTTTTACCTGTCTAAGTCTTTATGATTTTGACAAAACAATTATTTTTACTTGTCCTGTGGAACAAGAGTTTTCACGATACAGTCAGCGTCATATAGTTAGTAGCAGCCAAAGTAGCCAAATATATCGTAACACATCCTTACTCCTATAGTAATAAAGACGTGTTGCGATATATTTGGATACCTGGGCTTCTACTAACTATCTAATACTGACTGGACTTTCGAGGACATTTTACTTATTTTCTCAGAATAGAGATTTTTTGGTTTTTCCTGTTCAAAATCATGGGCACTGTTAATCCCGATAAATAAAAAAAATGTGCCGTTTTTTTCATACATTATGTATGGACCGTCATAATAATATAGTGGAATCCTAAAAATGTATGGAAAATTGAGGACACCTTTTTTCTTAAGGTAAGAGTGCTCATGATTCTGATTCTGAACCAGAATTACAAAAAAGAACAAAATTCTGAGAAAAAAGTAAGAGTCGCACATTTTAGTGAAAACGCCCTTGAACAGTTTATATTATTAATAGCCGATATCAAATTTGCCAGTTCTAAGTATACCTTACCTTACTCTTCGCAAGGAGTTTTTCTATATCTAGTTTTGGCAGAGGCGCTGCGCCACAAATAGCTCTGTTTACATAAGCTAAATGCTCTTTCTTTGATTCTGGATACGACCCCAAAAATAAAACTGAAAAAATACCGTATTTAAGTTAGAACACACCTAAGTAAAGCTCACGGTTTCACGCCTTTTTGGTCTAGAATTTCATCTGACATTATAATTATTATTAATTCATTTATTTTCAGTAATACAATCCATAGTTATTAATTAATTGTTAGTAACAGTTAATCGCTTAAGTATATGACTACGTTAGTACAATAATTATAATAAAATTAATTCATTAAATACATTCATTTTACATTGAAAATGGGTACCCTGTCCCCCATATGCATTGTGTTCCAATGTTTTACAACTGCGCAGTCAAATTTATCCAAAACGCTGTTCAGGAGGCTGTTGTCACTGTCCCTCACTCGCCGCATCAGGGATGCTACTCGCTTCCGTAATATTGACCTGAAGCCATCTATACTCGCCTCCATAAACATACCTGATGCGCTACTGTGTCTTGGTAGTCCCAACAGCATCCTGAACGCATTTTTATATTGTACGCGAAGAGCGCTTAGCGATTTTTGCGAATATTTGGTCCAGAGGCTGCAATAATCCGCTGCATGTATAAAAAGTTTGACAAAATGCACGAAATAATGCTATTTTGACAGGATGCGAGCATTTAGCAAACCTTCGAACCAAATTGCCTGCCTTAAAAACGAGTAGTTCACTTTTCTTTGTATTGTACCTTAGCCCATGGGCCACCGCATACCCCTCACATAACCCAATTAACACCTCAAGAGCTCGTATCAAAGGGGTCAACAGCACCATTAAAAAAAGGCTAGTGCGTTATAAAGAAAAACTTCTTTGTGAGTCTGCTTTCATTCATGCCATTCTTATCTGGGGGCACCGCAGTGACCCCGCCAAGTCGAGCAAAACAAAGAGGCACGGCCGTACCATCCTTTTCTCGAAGCCATTCAGGCCATTTTCAACATCCTGTAATTTTGTGCTGGCTAAAGCTAGAACCCTGAATTTTCATTAACATGTAGGGAATACGGGATCCCCTTCATTGGCATAATCTTTTTTTGACTAATATAGTTTCGCATAATTGATTTGGCATAATTTATATTGGCATAATAATACTGTCGCATAATAATACTTTGGCCTACTACTTTTTTGGCATACTACGCTAATACCATAATTTCAGTTGACCTAATCTTTACTGGCCGAATACACATTACGCATACTATTGTTTGGGCTAATAATTATTTGGTATATCTCTCATTATCTCATAATCCATAATTTCAGTTTTATAAATGAATAAAACTCAGTTTAGTTATTGTCATATTATTAGTTTTTCCGCTATTTTATAAAAAAAAATAACCTCGAAGACTCCCTTTTCTCTGAGATCAATCAATGAGAGTGATCGTAGCGTAAGTACTAGGGAACAGAAACACCGACTCGGATCGCAGATAGGTTAGAAGATGGAAGCGGGAGCCTTGCTCCCGCTTTCATCTTCGAGGTTTTTTTTTTATAAAAGAGCGGAAAAACCTTTTATTAAAACTTACTACTAATGACAATTAGGCGATTTACTACTAAGAAAACCATAGGCTAAAATCTAAATTTCAGGCATTTTGAGCGGGTAGATAGGTATCACTTTATTACTATATGAGCCATTTGTACATAACTTTTTTTTGTTATGCATTTTGATATGATGCCAATTGATTATTATGCCTATTTGTGCTTATGCTATTTGACATTAGTCTTCATGAAGATTATGCTTTCAGTATTTATGCTTTTTAATGTTATGCGTATATAATTATGCGTAATGAGAATTATGCACATCACTATTTCGGCGAAAAGCAATTATGCGTAACAATAATAGTACAAATGACTTTATGCCTTCCAATTGAGAACCAGGGAATACTAAAGCTTACATATAGTGTCTATAACATTCAATACAACTACATTAATTACAAAGTTACTTTTGCAGTTCCTTCCTGAAAAACTATACTAACGTTATTTGCGGTTGGTAAAATAACATTCCCATACGAAGTCTACAAAAACATTCTATGTAAAAAATAGGCCACGTCTCGAAACTCTTCCACAATAAAAAGTGGTGAGATATTTCGTAGAGCCAAGTCAGACATTCTTATAAATCTTTATTTGCTTGCTAAATAAAATTTTGTGACTTGGCAATCACACTTACATAGTTTTGGGTACCTATGCAAAAATTAATAAATGCAGTAAAGTTGTGTGATTCCCAAGTTGACGAATTTTATTTAGCAAGCAAATAAATATTAATAAGAATGCTTGCCTTGGCTCAACGAAATATCTCACCACTTTTTACTGAGGAAGAGTTTCGAGACTTATTTTTACATGGAATGTTTTTTATGGGGTCACTTCATCCTCATTTCCTCCTTCCTTTTTCGTTTCGTATTTTATCTCTCAATCTACATAGAACATACACCATACATAGTTCTCAACGTTCTAATTTTACACTTTAATATCAACGGCGCTACCACGAACTTCGAATCTCGAACTTCGTATATCTCCGTCTCTATCGCACTTATGGTTTATGGTACTCGAGCGACCGAAACGGAGATATACGAAGTTCGAGATTCGAAGTTTGTGGTAGCGCCGCAGTACTTAATAAAATTATACTTACCTATAGGAGGAACTATATACAGCAGACTGATTTTGTGATTTTTCAAAGTAGACAAAAATGAATCTGGTTGGAATTTTGGCAATGTCACTATTTTGGCGCCTACTGATAACTTGTGAAGTGTTATTATTGATAAGCCATAGATATGATAAAAAGGTAACACGGCCATAATAGAATCTTGATGTGAAGCTGAAAAAAAAAAGGATTGGTTGATAGTCAGCTGCTAATTATCGTATTAATATATAGAGTAGACACCATGGATAAAAGTGTCATGTACACTGAGTTCAAAGGAACGTGATCCCATCGTTTTATAAAAGTTTTTATGCCATTGAGTAACATTTCTCTGTAGCTAACTATACTCTTGCAACAAGTATTTTAATGCGAGATGAATCTAAAGATTTATTTTTGCACCCCTAACATGTAACGGGTGTCCCAATAAGAGTGCACTATGAATTACCCTAATAATACCTAACTTAAGAGTTATTTTGCATTTTAATAGTGCTTTCTTTTTGAGACACGTACCTATATTTAGGGTAATTTTAAAGTAATAAGCTGGCTATGTTTAGTATTGAATCAAGGTCAATGTAGATAATGAAATTGAAATTTGAATGAAAACATTAAACAATCAGCTTGGACACCTGAATTTCAATAATTGATACGCTGTTTATCTTTATTCGTATGACTAGAGCATAATATCAAAGGTATTAGGGC
This sequence comes from Epinotia brunnichana, assembly GCA_963854355.1. Lineage (NCBI taxonomy): Eukaryota > Metazoa > Arthropoda > Insecta > Lepidoptera > Tortricidae > Epinotia > Epinotia brunnichana. The sequence continues at coordinate 25,778,323 of OY977949.1, forward strand.
AATATCCAGCACTGGGACATTGACTTAATATGTAAAAGTTTATCACAATATATTTTAAAACTACCTGTAGTATCGCAATACTGTTTGACTCCTTCCACATCTGATTGTATACAGTTTACAACTACGTTCTTATGGGTCAGTTCTACACCTTTAGGTAGACCAGTCGTACCACTTGAATATGGCAGTATAGCCACGTCATCAGCGGTCTTCTTTACATCATTAAGAACGCTATGATCTACATCTGTAGTCAGCTCTCGAAACGATATTGTGTCAGGAACAAAACTCTCATTGTTTGTTATACAAATGACTGGAATGTTCATTTTGGCAATTTTCAATGATTCTTTGATAACATCAACTGTGTCTGTATTGCCAATTATGATTTTAGGTTTTGAAAGTAGTAGTTGTTTTTGGACTTCATCTGAAAACAAACAACTTATTTAATATAGATATCAAACGTATTTCAGTAAGTGTTTGCTCTTTCACCAAGGTAACACATAATTATTATACATATAAGTAGATCAAGTTGGTTGGTTGCCCAGCAGGCTGGACGTTTAAGTTGAGGGTAGATTATGTATTGTACTTACGAGGGGTGTATATAGGGTTTACTGTCGTCAACTCAGCTCCAGCTGACAGTATCCCCACCACAGCCAACACATACTCCGGTGAGTTCGGCATCATCGTACAAATCACGTCTCCACATCTGACTCCCAGTTTGGTGCGGAGTTGTGACGCAAAGTTGCGGGAGTACTTGTAAAGTTGGTGGTAAGTGTAGGAGCGATTTGTTATGCCGCATATCTGTAAATAAGTTGAATTAAGTAATTTTGCATCAATATATATTATGCTGGATTTCAACTGTAGCTCGTGGTTTACGCTGTGATGAATGTTTTGAGTTTGTTAGCTCTTTATCAGACACAAAGAATTGTCAATGAAATAATCGAGTTTAATAGGAAAGTCCCCAGGCGACCGAGCTCTGCTCGGGTAAAAATGCGGAGAAGACGAATTTTAATCAAATATAATATAATATGTATTATAAAATTTATAAATACAAATATACAAATATTGCTCATTTAATAGTATGGCATTGTATATGATAGGATAGTCCCCAAAATATTAATAGATTAATTTACTTATTTACACTAATTTGTAACTTGATTAGTAATAAAACATACTTTAAAATTCTTGATAATGTTTTCATTACAACAGCAGTCCCTGGGCGACGCTAAACACTAGCGAAAAGGCAGCGCGACCGTACCCGTCAACGTCCGTGACGTCACGACTGATATCAATTCCATTGAGATTATTTAAATACTGTTTAATCCGGGTCTAACGCGCTATTTATTTACCTTTATTTCTGACGTTTCGACACGGGTTGCATCGGTCATGGTCGCAGATAACTGTCGTCCCAGCAAGTTGTCAACAGAGATATGGGTTTACAATATTTCACTACCCTCCAAAAGTCGATAAAAACATATATGTGTACAAAGCGCGAGAGTTTAAAGTGTTATTATAATCCATTGAGATTGCCTTTTAATTGGGTGACTAGAGGATGAATGACCAGTATTTAATTCCATTCCGGGACATATTCTCACTTTGATATCTCTATCATACTGATTTTGAAAGAAAATCTTATAAATCAGATAAAGCTTTTTTTTTATGGAATACTCCAAAATTCTTGAGAACCTAGTTTGGTCAGATCGACAGACAGGTAGATACGTTATCTAAATATACAGTGCGCCCGTTTTATACATACCTCAAGAACTAGTTAGACCCATTTTAAGGTCGTAATATGATAGAATACCATGACATGTTCATAACAGGGTAATTTAGTATGTTATCATTGTGATAAATACAAGATAACAGATGGTTATTATTAATGTAGTTATATCAGAAACAAAAAAATATAATATGATTAAAAGATTATTTTTCTAGATAACTAGACGCCAAAGCGGATTAGTGTGATAAGAAAAAGAAAAGAACATTAAAGAAGACCGCGACCATAATGACACCATTACTAGGTCTGTGGGTATATGTACTTATAATTCATGTTCCTAGTAGTGAATGTGGTCGCCAGAGCTACCTAGGATGCCATGTGTTGAGCGAGAGGGGCCATTTATCTCTAGTCGTGAACAAAACAAATCCTTAAATATTGATTTAAGGAATTTGCCAACCCTTTATTGAAAGGGTTGGCAAATTCTCTCCTGTATATTTCCTGAGTGGTCAACGAGGGAACTTGTAAATTCTCATAAACCAAGCGTGGCCTTGTTGGTTGTCAGGCGGCTGGTAGGTGTAAGATTTGTATGAAAAACGAAAAATGTCCTTAAACTCATACCGTAGCGATTTTATCAGGCCACCTCTGGAGGTTCTCAAACACATGTTCCGCGATAGTCCGGTTAGGGATATCTACGTCCTTATACGGGGATTTGACGACATTGTCAGGCGTCCAGACAGCCTGATTCCTCGCCAGGTTAACTGATAGGTTTCGACATGATATCAGTCTTCTGGCGGTTCTGGATAGCGCTGAAGTCATGATGACTCCTGGAAAAAAAGTTTTAATATAGCAGCGTATACACACGCATATTTTTAAAAATGTATTCCAGTAGGTCAATCACGTAACGCATTGTACGCGCGTCTGACAGTAAAATCACAAGCTAACTGTCATTTTTCCATATAAAATTGACATTTAGACCTTACAGACGCGCGTAAGAAAAGTTACGTGATCGACCCACAGTACACATTACATTACAAGCAATAGACTCAATCTCATAAACTTAACAGGCATGTGTTAACTGAAATGTACTTTGCCTTTTTCCGACAAATACAAATCAAAGTTACAGATAAAGTAAAAATAATTTTAACTCGTGTTTTAGCTTTTTTACCTTATTTACCAATATCGTTACAAAATTCGTTTCCAAATAAACAATTTAACTCCAAAGCCCACGTGATAAAGGAAAACGTCACAAAACCGAATCACTAAAGACATCAAAGCGGCGCCACAATTCGCCGAGATAACACGATAACGGGTCGAACTTCACAACAAACCTCAGAGACCAAGTGATCGTCAGACCTTTCATTAAGGTGACCGTTGCACCCAAAATTTTGTCTCACCCGCTCGCTAACTTGAAATAATGTGCTCTTTGGACTCACTGATCAACTCGATAAGTTTGAATTAAACCCATATAGTCGAAATTATTGATTATTTTACACGCAAAAATTATAGATGAATTAATTATTTTAAATCTTTTCTCTTTACACAAACTGTGAAAATACCTCTTGCGCTTTAAAAGCAGTAGCCCAGTTAAATACAGCCTCATTAAATATAACATTTATCTTGGCATAGATAGCATTGAATGTTGTACAAGAATTCCAAACTTTCATGCAATATTTTTTTTTTCTGATAGGTGGCAGCTTATTTTCCTTAGCGTTTCAAACGATTATCTGGCGTCGCTACTTCTCCTCAGCGTTGTAACAATGAATCCCAGTGTCAAGATATACTGGGAATGAGCGATGAGGTGAGATGGAACTAGTTGTGAACAGTACTGATGTCAGCAGCGTGAGAATAGGGCCTTTGAAATTGGTGGGAAATATCGCTCCGCCATAATTGTCGGGTGTGTATAGAATTTCGCTCAATATTACAGGTATTTGATGCTTACATTCTGGCATATTGGATGGGATGTGAGTATCGATGAAAGATTCTGTAATTGGAAAATTATGTTGACAAGAGTTTGGTGTTCACTTGTTCAGTCAACGTCAAGGAGATGTATACGTTTTTCGCCTAATCACATGGAAATAAGGTACAAAAGTGTTAACATAATCTTTGACGTCTGCATTACCATATATCATTACGTATATTATATTATTAACACAGATGTTGAATGAATTAGTTATTAGATCTTAAACAAAATAGTGCTAATTAGGTAAGTGACAAGGGTTTGAGATAAAGTCTCATTCATTTCATTTTAAAACAACATACGGGAATAACATGAAACTTTTATACACAATGGGATCCGCACATATCCAAATTGAAAAGTAGTTTCTGGTGCTATCATTTTTTTTTAGAGACTGTATAAAAATGGTCTACTCAAACTATTTCTTTTTCAATTTCTAGCAACAGAAACTAGTTTCTGACCTAAATATGGTGGATCCCATTGTGTATACAAAGTTTTAATGTTATTCCAGTATGTCGTTTTAGAATTAGAACTAAACAACGTTTGTAAGATTGTCGAGCATCTTGGCGATCCTTAATAGGCCCGTGTTACGGAATGTTATCTTATCAAATCCTAGTTGGTAGACTTGTTAAAGTATAAATAACATTTAATTTAAAATGTCTATTTTGAGTGAAATTACCATTCATCGTTGAACAAAAATGACTTACCTCTTACCTGACTGTATCGTAATAAACTAAGTTAACTCCAACTATACATACACACAACACTCACAACGATATGACGGGCACTGACACAACATCAAATGCCACTACGGCTACCTACCACTAAAACCAGTTCCAACTGTGCTGTGACGACAGCACCCAGCTTTGCCGTTTCATCTTACGTTTCGCTATTAAATTTATACTTTCCCGCGTGTGAATAGAGTTGAAACTGTCTTTAGCTCCCCGTGGAGATAGTGTAATGTGATTGTTTGGTTGTACCGGCAATTGTGACTGATAGTGTGCTGATATTGATGAATGTTAAGGCGACGCGACGTAACGGGACTGACTTAAAAAAAATATAATGTTAGCTCAATACAGCATATTGATGCTGTGCTCTTTGCTCGCGCCCGGAATATTTCGAAAATAAATACCTATAAAAATAGGTTATTATCAAAATGGATTATTATTTCAAAAAGTAAACAATGAGAAATGTATTCCATCTCTTTTCTGAAAAGATAAATAATTAATTGTTTTTTTATGCAAGTAAGTGCAGCGTCCTTTGTTTGGCATCCACTTCAAAAACTAAGTAAATACTGAGACATTTATTAATTTTCCTATTCATCATCATGTTTTGTGCTTTTCAGTGGGTTGATTTTTTGAAGACGGTACCCTTTTTTTTTAAGTTTTAAATTTATTAATTTCATACTTTATAGTGATAGGTACCTACTTCATTTATTTATTTTAGGTTTCGAGCTAATTACTAGTTTGTACACTCCGTTCCGCGGTAATCGACCTAGGGCCTAAAATCTTAGCAAAAGACCAATGTGTGTTGCCTTGAGTCGAGTGAAATCCCTAAAAAGCATCACTTAATGTTATATTGAATTTAAGAAGTTACTTAACCATCCCCACGATAACATAGCCTTATCCAAAATGATCAGGATAAGAAATGTGATCTCGCATTAGATTGAATGAATATTGAATATAATAAGTATAAGAACAAATCACAACTATGTACAAACCACTCACCGAACAAAACAAAACGTAGCTATATCACCACAGATTTTGGTGGGAGGTTGATCGATATAACACTAAAACTTTCCCCAGAATATAAGCAATACATTACCTACTGAATACCGCATCCAAATCAGTTGAGTATTAGAAGCAGATTTATTGCTAAATTATTGCTGAATAATGGGTCCATGCGGACCTTCTCCAAAATGTAAAAAACACTTTTCTGAAAACTACATCAAAATCGGTTCAGCCAAACGCGACATATTTGCGCTGATTACTAGATCAAAATAATTTGAGTAGGACAAGATTTATTGCTAAATAACGGATCCATGCGGCTCACGTCACGGGGTATCAATTTGTTGCGTACCAAAACTTTCTCCAGAATGTGACAAGCACTTTACTGATAACCGCATCAAAGTCGGGTCAGCTAAACGCGAGATAATCGCTGACAAACACATATACATGCATACAAACATAAGGCTTAAACTGAGTACCTCCTTTTTTAAGCCGGTTAAAAAGTACTAAGGTACTTTATTTATTTATTTTGAGGTTTTCACCCCTTAGGACATGATTTTCGGGATAAAAACTATCCTTAGTAATGACTATAGCAGTATTAGTTTGAGTCTCGGGGAATGCCCCGAGACTCAAACTAAGTATCTCTATACCAAATTTCATCTTAATCGGTAAAGCGTTTTATGTAGCTCCATACAAATTTTCACCCCTCATTTCACCCCCTTAGGTGATTATTTCCGGGATATAATACTCTAAGTATACCAAATTTTATCTAAATCGGTTCAGCGGTTTAGGCGTGAAGAGGTAACAAACAGACAGACAGACATACATAATTTCACTTTTTTAATATTAAGTATGTTATATACTTAACCATCTCCAGAATGTGACAAATGCTTTTCTGAAAACCGCATCAAAATCGGTTTAGCCAAACGCGAGTTTTTTTTTGAAGCCGGTTAAAAAACGCTTATGATTTAGAAGTAGTTGTTTGAATTGTTGAAACAGCCTAGTTAAAAAAAGAAACAAATAATATTTTGAGTATTATATAAGTATCCATAATAAAATCAAACAATTAAATTCATAACGAAATATCATTTATGGTAAGTATATTTTCAGCATTTTCGTTGTTTAATTTTAGAGCCTTCTCAAAATTGTACCTTTCGCGGGTTTCTTGTGACCTCAACGACGCCTTAAGAACTCTATGTGATAGTATTTATCTTATCAAGCACGTGTTAGCATTTTACCGGACGATAAAAGGCTAAGGCCACGTGTATGGATAAGCGGAGAAGTTGACGGTTCAAGACGTCTTGTGAGTATGTACTTATGTTTGTGTTGCGTTTCGATGCGGTTCCCGCGCCACCAACCGCTCCGCTTCGGTATCGGGTCCGCGGTCGATGTGTGTTTGAAGTGTAGTTTCAATGTTTTACAACTTGCGCGGGCCCGCGCCTGTCGCGCGCCCGACCCGCGCCCGCGACCTGTGTGTGGAGGCCTTTAATGTTGAAATAAGATTTGAATCGTTAATCAATTCAGCTTCTGTTTATTTATGCCTACTGCATTTTAACAATATTTACAAAAAAAAATTTTTTGTTCATTCGTTTTTCATTAATAATAACAAAATAAAAGTAATGTATACGATAATACAACAACACAAAATAATATATATACTTTACCGTAACTTCACGTAATGCTTTACCGCGGAAATTTGTTAGTAATTCGACAATATGTTATTAACTACTTATCTACGCACATTACCCTGAGGGCCTACCGCGAAAGGCATTCGAAGTTTCCCCTCTCTGTCAAACTTACGAGTTCGTACATAAGTGCGACAGAGAGGGAAAACTTCGAATGCCGTTCGCGGTAGGCCCTCTGAGAACTTTACGGTTTCGCTCTATGAAAACACAACAATATATCGATATCAGCCATATTTTTACACCAAAAAATAGGTTGGGTAATTTGACTAAATACGAGTTTCATTAAAATCCACCTAAATTTAATACCGATACGGTAAAAAATAATGAAAAGTAATCTTCATAAATTCCGTAAAAATCAGGCGAAAATGGTATAAACTTTCTGTACTTTATAATTGACTACGTCTTTATACGTTCTTTGGGATACACGCATAATCCACTTATTTTTGTTACTGAATAAATCTTTCTATAGGCCAGGTGAAATTCAATATTATCTCAAGGTCGTAAATATTCAATTAAAATGCCGTTATTTCCTGATGCATATATTTTTGGATTCAGGTAGTAAGTTTCCAAATTTGTGTACTGAAACATGTTTTCATTATAAAAATACTGATAGCATTTTTGCTTGCGGGTTAGTTTTTTTTCATAACTTCCGGTCCATAGAATTATTCATTTCAATAGTAAAAGTTGTTTAAAATAACATATAAAAGCCGTATACAAATAATTAGCCTGATATTGAATTATCGAAGTGAAAATCACGCTATTTAAGGCGTTTAGCCAGTCCTTCTACTCGAGCAGCCTGTGGGTGAAATATACCAAAAGAGCCTATAATGCCCTGCACGTGCAATATAACAACGCATTCAGAGTGCTAATGGGACTACCCCGGTGGTGTAGCGCCTCGCTTATGTTCGCCGAGGCCCACACGGACGGTTTTCAAGCGATTATACGCAAGAAAATCGTCTCGATGCTGAGCCGGTTAAGGGAAAGTTCCAACAGCATTCTGAGTGTCATTGCCGACAGATACGACTGCCCTATGTTGGCGCATTGGATCGGTCAAATTAAATCGGTCGCAAAATTTAGATCTAAGTAACTATAGAGGCTAATACCTAGGTTAAGAGTATACTAACAATATATGGATGTACAAAAAAAAAGTCTGAAATAAATAAATTTATTCTATTCTATTCTATTATTTGCAAAAAAAACCGTAATTTCCTCAAACTGCCTTCAATTTAAAACCCAACAGTTAGTACGACAGATTAAATATATTTCAAGGATTCTTAAATCAAAATGATCACGGGCTTGGTTGGATCACTATCGGGTTTAATATGCATACGTGAATCTAAATGTGAGTTCAATCAGGCATCAGGCAGGGGTGTGTAGGTAAGGCTTAAACTGTGCTGAAGACTTGGCGCAGACTACTTGTTCACAGATAGTTCCCTTTATCAATGAAAGAGAGGAGAGCGCAGCGGGATATCATTTTCATACATTTTATTTTCTTTCGAGCGGTGAAAACAGACAAAGACAAAATACATTCATTTACAAAATAGAGAAAATATATTGGAGTAGGGATAGTCCAGTGTTGCATGATATATAAAAGCCTTGAGCTTAATACAGAGCTAGGTAAATTTTTGTCAGAATGTCCCATATAAATATTTATTTTCTCCTCACTGCCTCGGAAAGCCGTCTCTTATCCTTTAAAACCAGTAAGCAAAATCGCATTTTAGTCACTAGTGGGGAAAGTAATTAGACCTTGGAGCGTGTTTAAGTAACTGTGTTTTTAATTTTAATAGTATACTACTATTATTTAGTATAGGTTAAAATTAATATTCATAAAAACCTTAAAATTCCATTTAAAAAAAAGAGTGAATGATGATGGATGACGGATCACGGATGACTGATGAAGGATGACGAGTGACGGATGGACGGATGACTGATGATGGATGATGGATGACGGATGATGGATGACGCATGACGGGTGACGGGTGACGGATGAAGGATGACTGATGACTGATGACGGATGATGGATGATGGTTATGGTGATGGTGATGATGATGATGGAATGAGTACAAATAAAGACTTATTTTTTATGAGCTGTTGTTTTGCATGTTGCACTTTCCTCGCTACAGTGAGGTGAAATTTTTTGTGTTACAAGTGGGGTGCAAATATATTTTACTTCTCGTGTGTTGTAACACTCGGTATCTTAGAGCATTAAACCAACCGGAGTAGCCATTGCCAGGCGTTCCCCTCTGCCAAAGGTACGAGACCGCCGGTCATAGCGGTTATATAAAACTAGTTGCCGCGCGCTCCGCGCCATTCAGTGAATCACAGTGAGCGCGGAGTGAGCTGAGCTAAAAATGCCGAATTGCAACGTGTTCTCGTGTTATAAGAGATCAGAAACATCTAGTGTACAAAAGGATAACGTTACTTTTCATCTGTTAGTATTATTACGTTTAAATATTATCAAATAGTGCATTAAATTTGCAAAAAACTAAAAAATATTGTCAATCTAACAGTGTTCCCACTTAATGGTACTAGATCTACTTTAGGGTAATTTTTAAAGTTGACTGTATAAATGTTTAATTATAAGTTCTACTTTAAATTCGTTATTATTAACACAATTTATCCAATAAAAATGGTACTAACCGTATTACGTGAAATTTATAATTGTAGATGTTTAATGAATTAATGATGGATTACTGTTTGCAAATTCATTTATTATTTTATTTTCACCATATATTTTTATTTAATGTTTGAAATATAATATGTTTAGGTTGTATTTTATTAATTATACGGAATTTACGATCGTCACTTGTTCCGTAAATAGGCACTTTTAATTTGTTACTCTAGCAACACTGTACTAGGAAAGTTAGTGATGGGACAGGACAAAAACAAATGTCGATATAAACATTATAAGTATGTTATTATTATAATTTATTTTTCAGATTCCCTAAAGATGTAATGATTCGGGATGTCTGGATCCGAGCTTGAAGAAATCATGTTTCGTGTACTCCTAAACGTACTAGCACTATTTGCTCCCAGCATTTTGAATTTTATTTTATAAAAGTTGCTTTTTATTCTCTGTTTCTTGTTTTATGTTATCTCCAAAAGATACAGTAAGTACAGTGTAAACCTGTTCTGCCTGAACCAAAATTCAGACCAGTTATTCATGTGGAAAAAAATCCTGTTATCCTTTTACCGTCTGTCCAAAGATCGTATGTTACGTGCATAAAAAAAATCCCTTTTAATAAGTCCCGATCATGGCATTTCAATATAATATGGCCACCATCCATCTCCATCATCAGATCAGCTCGATAGTACTCGATGGTATACTGTCTTATATCTCGAAAACTATACAAGATATCCAAAAATTTGATTGAATAAAACTTGTAGTATATTTAATCAGCTTTAATTTTCTTTAGAATAATTATGTCGCTAGGACGCATAGTTTCCGAGATATAGGTGAAAAACCGAATAATGGGACTTTGAAACCCCCCCTCCCCTCCGGCTCAAGGGCTACGGGCAAGGACCTTTGATATGTTTACCTCCTAACTAGTTCAAACAAAGTTACAAAGTCAAAAATTGTGTTCCATGCATTTCCCTCTATACCTTTTTTTGAGCATTCGTTTCTTGACCTACATGAAATATCTATAAGTTTATTTTTTATTATCGACATGTTCCTCGCACTATCGATGTTTACTTCGAGCTGACGTCATCTCTTTCACGGACAGGTTGTCTGTGTATGTGTTTGTACTTGTGTGAGTATAGTTTATGCTGGTGTTTGATAATTTTGTCGTGTGCGTGTGTAGTGACACTATCGGAAAAAATGCATTGGTGTTAACATGATTTGTGTGCGTTGCCTCGTCCCCCGCGTCAAAAACGGCAGACTTTTTTAGATAGAAATGTGTGCGCGTGTCGTCTCCGGTTGGTTTAATGCTCTAAGCTCGGTATGCTCAGGATTCTATTTTAGATCCACTCGCTTCGCTTGTGGTTCAACTAATTAGAATCCTTGCGCTTGCTCGTGTTTCAATTCCACACTCGCGGGTAAAATACAACTTTGCACCCTTGTATAACATTAGTCATTTATGTTATGATGTAGAAAGTAGTTAATTCCCAACGAGTGCCAATGACCAAAAACAAGACCGTCAGGGAGTGTTTTTGATCGACACGAGTTGGGAATTACCTATCCGCACGTGTATCATACAACATTTTACAATGCATCATGCGAGGAAATAAAAAAAATTGCATAAAGGGTGAAACTATAATTGTCACGAAATCTCATTCCCGCATAGTGTGCGGGAATTTTGGCCTGAAATCCATTCCGCAACGGCGCGGTGCACCCGGCGCCACCAGTGCTGACATCGAGCACTTCCCGTGTTTATGTTCAACCATATAAAGGGGCACATTCAGAGCAAGTGCATTGTAAATAACTATTATCATTACAGTGCGCTGTAGATAGCTATTCTGTGCTCTTCAAAAGCGTATGTTAAGTGAGTCATAATACATTATGTATGCACTGCATCACAAAGCAATTAGACTAATCAAACCCATACCAGCCGTTGCATTTGGCGTAATTTATACAAACGACAGGTAGAAGCCTTAAGAAACAGTTGGAAGACGGCGCAGTATTGACGCACTGTGGACTTAGGCACGTGGAACGTTAGGAACGTTTCATTGAATGAATGTGTCGCCGAAATTTCACTTCATAAACACTTTTTAAACAGTAAACTTTTAGGATTGATTTAAAACATTTTTGTTCTACACAATTACTTTTAATTGGGTTCTACACAATTACCTCCTTTACACAAAAAGTAAACGGTCTCTGAGAAAAAAAAACGATGAAATGGAAATTCAGCGTAACACTGCATTTGGTGAAACGTTTATCGGTAAAATAAGGGACTCCTGAGTAAATGGGAGTTTCCAACTAGCCTGCGGTGGTAAATTCAGGCCCTGACAATGACGGGTCGCTGTATTCTGGGTCGATTCGATACTCGATAAGTTCCAATAACGTTCACCAACCGTAATCATCAGAAAGGTCGGCAAGGCACACCGAATCGTCATTGTCAAATGACAAAACGGTAGGTAGTGTAAGCCTACGGGTTACTTTTAATGATAATGTAATACTTTATATTTATATATTTATTTATATTTAAACTGTGTTCATACAATATAATAGTAGCCTACGAGTGTCGGTCGGATAAGAGGGCTCGTGAAGGTGATGCAGCCCCTTTTAATGGCTCGGGATCCCCACCACGCCATCTTCTACAAGATCCCTGGTGGGGCACGATGACATCATCGCCGCCGGTAGATGGCGCTGCAGCACGACACCACCATGTTAGAGTTGTTCGTGTCGCCTGGAAATGCCGCTAGGTGGCGCGCACGATGCTGGATCCGGCGATTGCCAACAGTAGTTGATATTAGTGAAAATAAATTGTTTTTACATTGCCAATAAACTTCCAAAAATATTCGGATAACATCACATCTTATCATCATCATATCAGCCCAAAGACGTTACCTGCTAGATAGGCCTCCCCCAAAGAGTTCCACAAATGACCGGTCCTGCGCCACCACCTGGCCTCCTCTATCTCCCCACACCACTCGAGAACCTTTCCGCCCCAACAGCCGTCGGTTCTGCGTGCCCAGCCCACTGCCACTGGTTCTGCTGCGGATAATCTCATTTCTGATGCGATCTGTAAGTATTTCCCTACAAACATCATGCAATAAAGCGGTTTTGACGTTTCCTAGAAAGTTTCTAATTTGGCTATGAGTCTGTTGGCTATGAGTCAGTTGTCCTGTCCAGTTGTTGAAGAATCGCTTTCGTTAAATGCCTAGAATAATTCATCCTTAGCAACACAAACCTAGCTTAAGTGTATAAGCAGCCTATATTCCAATACAATTACAATTTATATATGTATATTATAATATTCCCGGCTAATAAATCGTGTCTGGGTTTTTTATTCGCTGGTATAAAACCTGTCTCTCAGCAATCGCAAAGGGGATTATTTTGCTGGGAAAAATAAAAAAGGAATGTCAAAAGAGGGATTTCTTATAGTCCTTTTTTGTCGGCAAATGAGGCGTAATATGACATCAGCGGAAAGGTTGATTCAAATGAGTAAAGGATTCTTCGCACATGTTTTAATTTCATTAATACGTTGATGGAGGTTTTTATAGGTACCTTATAATTTATTTGCAATTAATAATGATGTAGGTATCTACTTTATATGGACAGGTATGTTTCCGGAATAAATAATTTTCATTTCATTTATACCACGTCGGTGGCCAACAAGCGTATGTCCTGCCTGGTTGTAAGCGGTTACCGTAGCCTATGGACGCCTGCAACTTGAAGGGACTCACATGCGCGTTGCCCACCGTTTTAAAATACTTCATAGTATCCCTGGGATAAACCACGACTGGTAGTTATTTCCACAGCCGGAGAGTTTGTCCTAATAATCTTTCCGCCTTCTTCAGTATTTAGAAATAGAAAACCACTTACTTTAATTAAACTCATCAAATTATTTATTTTTATTCAAACAATAACCTTCTCTGAAATGATTAATATGTATTTTGTTTTGGTCTGAACAGAGTTCGTGGGAAGAAATTCCTCTGGAACCGTGCCATGCGCGATCAATTAAGTTCCAAGGTGTGAGCATGAACGCCTTGCCATCAGCGAGCGGTGCGATGGTAGAATGGGGCCGTGGGCATAACCTCAAACAGTTTTTCTGAGCACAACCCAAATAAAGGTTTAATATTGCTTGTAAGTTTGGGATCGTCCACGATTCGTACATCACGTCTCTGAAACGTGTCAAAAGGCTCAAGCTGGTATTCAGGTGTTCTCTGCTCTGGTCTGCTAGGATGCAGTTGCTAGTTTCTGGAACAGTGTCCATCTGTGTCTTAAGCTTATCAGGAGTCTATTTCGAGATTAAAATGTGACATCCCCTCCATGTCATGAAGACAACTGGAATGCGACTTTAGTGTCTTAATGAACTTGATGACCGTATCGATTTACTTTCATGTCCTTGAAAATATAGATATACCCTATAAAATGACGGGTACCTTCTTACATTTCAAACCTCGAATTAGGCACCAATCCGTAGTCGTAACCCAGAGTCGCGATTCCATCTTTATTGACAAAAGTCATAGCCATGTCATGACAAATTTATATTACTTCGAATCTCGCACCCCCGAACCCGGACTCACAAATCGTTGAGTAATAATATTACAGGTCTCGTTTCCAGAGTCCTTATTTCATCCAGCTCAAATTACTTACCTACATTCTGTTTCCTATATTCTGCCTGAAAAAACTAGTTCAAACCAGTACAAAAATCATACCCACAGGGAATCGGATGTCAATACATCAGTCCCACAATCCCGGACAACTGTCAAGAGGTAAATTAAAGTGTCAATCATTTCACGCGAGGGCGCGGCTGGCACGCCGGACATATTGTATTGTTCATGGGCAGTTGTTGTTTGCTTTTGTTTACCAATAACTAGTTTCAGTCTGTGATTTTGTCCGCGTAGACTTATTAAAGAACGCCTCAAGTTAATCCAATAGCCAATATGCTGTTAGAATTCTTATAGGCGCAGCATCTAAGTTTACTATTGACTGTCACCCCTTTTTCAACCGACGAAAAAAACGGATGACCATCCATAACTTTTTACAGAGTAGTTTGAATAGGGAACATTACGCAAAACTCTTCGTAAGTGGCGACACTAGCAGCGTTGCAATTGTATCTCATTCCCACTTGCGGTACTGTCTATGAAGCATCCTTGTCACTCATTTGACAACCAATTGTGCATGTGTGTGTGAATCCCTATATTCCTATAGTGGTTTACTATAAGTGGTAGTGCTGGCTCTGGCGGTAGAACATTGCAGTAATATTCCCTATTGGATAATTATTTTTTTATTGGAAAGGGAGTTGGTCCCATATAAATTTGGAAAAACAAACCAACCTTAAGGGTAGGAAAATCGGGGATGATTGATTTTTCGTCGGTTAAAACTTTGTCTTTAAAGTTAATTATTGACTCTTTTAAATGATGAAAGCCTGGGAGCAGGTATAAAGGAGAGGGCAAATCCACAAAAGATCCCACTGGGTTGAAGTGCATCCGAAAGGGCCCTCACCTAGATAAGATAAGATAAGATAAATGATGATTTATCTAACTATCCTAACTCCTTTCCAGGGTCTTAAATTATCCCCATACCAATTTTCATTTTAATCGGTTAAGCGGTTTAAGCGTGAAAAGGTAACAGACAGACAGACAAACAAATAGACACACTTTTTTCGGATTTATAATATTTAGTACCTATAATATTGAGTTAGGAAAAGGTATGTCAATCAGGTACCTATGTCTTTCTTTTAAAAATGGGAAGCACAGTGGCATATCGTATTGAAAAATAGGAACTCACTTGTCATTGGTTGCCAATATAGCGAGTTCCAGCCCAATCAATGGTTTATTTAAAGATAGATTTTCGTTTCTGTGTGATTGTGTAACTGTAAAGTATTAATATTTTAACAGCCGTCAGATCAAAGCATAAAATTTCACTCACATGCCACCGTAAACCAATGAGAGCCAAACTTAACCT
Organism: Epinotia brunnichana; assembly: GCA_963854355.1. Lineage (NCBI taxonomy): Eukaryota > Metazoa > Arthropoda > Insecta > Lepidoptera > Tortricidae > Epinotia > Epinotia brunnichana. The sequence continues at coordinate 25,793,975 of OY977949.1, forward strand.
TATTTCAATGCGTTGACGTTGATTTTTAATTGTTTGCTGCTGTCATTTAATTTGCAAACAAAACAAATGCACTACGCTCGTTTCTCACAGTTTACAATTTTTTTAATAAATTTATATTTACATTTGCCCGGGCACCGGCTATCCGTTTGTTTTTGCTCCTGAAAATAACACAGTTGATATTGGTTTTTTCAACGACAAAGTCAATTTTTCACGTATCCCGTGGTTTTGTTTTGCGGAAGCACGGCGGACGCGCTTTGTGGCCGCTGGTATTAATTTGAGAATAGTACACATTCCTAGCTTCCATTTTGTTTGAGCTAAAATTGAATTTAAATATCGACCACACCGTAACTTGACACCGCGTAGATAAGGTAACTGGTGCATGCATCACGACTGTGGCAACATTTTGCATTGCGGACACAGCGTTTTTGTTGGCTTCGGTGTGGTCGATCCTTTAACCAAGAAGTTAATAACCTCCATAACATCGGTATCGTAGTTAAAAAATAACTACCTACTATTCCTTATAGTATATAATTTATTGACATATTGAAAGTGAAACCATGTCTAGATTCTCCCACTCACTCTGACATGACTGCAAATCATACCTATGATATACAAAGATAGGATTAAGAAATTAAATCGTTGAATTTATATACTACGTGTTTTGAAAATTTCCGTTAATTGCAAGGGGCAAAGTAAATATCAAATAAAGTATTTTTTTCCATGACAGTAGTATCTTAACTCTTACCTACTGTTATCAAGATATTCAATATTTTCATTTAATCAGTTTTGCAGATTTAACCAGTGTAAATTGCTCTTAAATGTGACGTCATAACAGCTTTTTAAATTTTTTAAGGTTCCCATGCACTAGAAGAAGGTTAACAAAGTGAGTTCGTTCGATATTAGGCACGAACTGACTCGGAGGTACATATTTTTTATTTCATGTGTTTCAAGACCATTGTACCTACAATAAGACAATAACCCTTGATTTTATTATTATTATTATAGATTAAATTATGTTGTACAATTTGTTTCTGGCAATGTACTCTGCAATATGCCGAAGTTAACGGAAATTCGCGGGAACACCGTGTATAATGCCTATATGGTGCCCACCAGTGAGATTTTCACAGAAACCTAGCCGGCACTCTTTCTTCACTTATAAGAGTGTTGACAGTGCGAATGCCAATTCTTTTAGACAAGACTCGTATTTTACCCATGCTTAATTAACCTTTGGGTACTTAATTACCCGATCTCTGACTTGTTTAGAAACACATTAAGAAGATCTATCAGCAAACGGCCTAGTTCGCATCAACCCAGAGGGTCAGAAGCATCTAAAAGTTGGACTAAATGAAAAAAGTATGTATTTAATTAAAGTTTACTTTTTACTACAATCGTGGCGAATAAGCGTACGAACCATCAGATGAGAAAATAATGTAATTTAAAGGCGAATGTAACTTCACAGGTTAGTTAATGGCTGTGTACCACCTACTCAAAGTGACGTAATAGCGCGTCATCCCATAAGCTGCTTAAGGGACGAAGCGCTGTAACCTCACTTTGGGCCAAGTGACTCATAAGGTGACACAAAAAAAGATTCGCCGCGTTCATATCGCTCACGACATCCTACTTAGGTCAAATAATATTTAATTATGTTTATCTTCGTTTAAATAACGTCGACTTATTCTTCCTTATGCAGATTTGCCGCTTCCGTCAAAGTACCACTTGAGCATTTTGTCCATCCGCTTAAATCGAATACCTTCATGTGCAGTCTTGCGTTCATTTCAGCCCTCGAGTAAGCAATTACGCACAAGGGAATCGTTAAAACGGGGGAAGCTTCAAGATAATTAAAGTTGGCCACATTCGGTAGCCCATTTGTGACCGGAGGTCAACAATTTGGCTTAATAATTAAGTGGGGTATAAGTAGGCTTAATAAGACAATGTTATACTTTATTTGTAATGTAATTTGTAACATACTCGCACATTTCAGGTGCCATGAATATTTTGCAATGTAGTTTGGCTTCAATACGTCTTTATACTGTCATCATAATCATCATCATATGAATGAATGAATGAATATTTATTTGCAGTAATAAAGGTACATTACTTCTAAATGTTATACATTTGATCGTTTCGCATGATTAACCACGTAGTGGTAAGCAAAAATTGATGAACAAGTTCTAAGACTATATGAAGTTTTCAAAATGAGGTTTTTATATCAAAAATTCATTTAAACTACTTAGTTATAAAAATTCATCGTAGTTTAACCGTTCATACAATGTTCATACAAAGTGTTATGGTATTTAAAGTTTTAAATTCCTCGGGCATTTTTTTGAAAAGCCCACACACAATTATTTATTTTACTGAAATGTGCTGATTTTTCATTTTGGCTGTTAATGTATCACTGTCTGCAACATTTCATTCTTCCACCGTACATAATAAATCGTATTAAATAAAGTTGAAATTGTTTAGAATATTACAGTTTAAATTACAAAGTTCAAATTGCAATAAAGGTAACTAGTATAGTAAATATTGGACAATAATTTCAACTATGGCATATTTTTTGCATTTTAAGTTTAATTTATAATTTTATCAAATTGCTTACAATAAAATAGTAATAATAAACGGTACTTCAATAAAAAAATTGTATCAATTCCCTTATTACTTCGATTGCTTCAGGGTCAATAGCTTCGTTGTTGTTTACTTTCTTGTTCCGTTTTTCCAGATTGTGAAGGGTAACACACGCTAAGAACACGGTTGCAAACGGATATGATGGAGAGGGGAAACTTCTCCTTGAATATTGCCAAAGCATTTTCAACCATCCTTCTTTTATGTTTAAATGCTCTTAAAAATCGCATTAGGTACTGCTGCCGTTCTTGGAACTATGAGGATGTTCGGAGTTATTAGCCATTTCTTTATACCATATCCGCTGTATCAACCATCACATGTCGAATGGTCACCTTTACGGTCCACAAACATGTGTTCATTCTGCCGAGGTGAATCGATGGGTATTAACGATCCATCAACAATGCCACCAATTCTTGGAACGTTACCAATTTCCATAAATAATTGTGAGATTAAATGGGCTTGTGACCTAAAATTTGTTTACGGTGCCATTCGAACCAGTTTTTGTAGATGAACAAATGTTTGTATATTGAAATGATTAGCTTTATAGTATGACGTCACACCGTGCAATTTGTACTAACCGTTGCTTGGAAAATGAAGTAAATTGCTGTTTCGGTCGCGACATACTGCGTTTAGGTCCATAGCTGTCATTCAAATTTGTTTCTATAAAAGCGTAAGGATTCTATTGGTACCTTTAAATTTACTATTGGACAATAAATAAAAAAACTTTTTTTTCTAAACTTTCAAGGTTCATATCTTTTTATGATTTTAATTAGATTTTGTAATTTATACTTTATTACAATCATTTGATGGTTTACTATTTATTTAGCAACACGGCGTTATCAATTTGAACACCACGCAACAAGGCTATTAAATGTTGGCCAACGTACATACTTCGTTACCAAATATTTAATTGACTATTTGCAGTGGTAACACGCCTTACACAAGTTACACGGCGATGGATCGTTGCCTTCGAAACACCGTGGTTGTCACCACTAACGTGGTTTTGAGATCCCGACCCGAACCCATCCAACGCGTACAAAGTATTTATTGATATGGCCTCAAAGCTTTATTTTTTGTAGTTTTCACCGGTACTATAGCACCGATTTCATTTATTAGTTTTACTTATTCGAAAATTTTCCTTGAACGCAAAGTCAGTGACGTCAAAGGAGAAATTTATTCGTCCTTTATATATTCTCCGATATGCGAACTCATCTAAATCGCTCTCACTGTCACTACTACCTGCTTTTGCGGAGAGCCATTTTGTAACTAACAACACTACAATTGTAACGCTAGGCTGACACAGCCTCGATCTCATGTCAAAAATTACGGACAAATCTACAAAAATGTCGAGTTAGAAAAATGATTCTTGTTTCACAACATAATTGTCATTTGATTAAGATTAGGACAATTGTAACAAAATGCTTGTCATGTTTATAAGCATTTCTATACGAAATAATTTACAAAATTGTCAGTTGTCACCTGTCACTTGACAATTGTCAGCGACATATGTAGAATTGTCAGCCGACATATGTCGCGGTGAAATAGGGGCCACCGTACTGTAGTGTGGACTCCACATATGCAAGATATGCTGTAGCCACTGTAGCAACTGACGTAACTGTCCTCATATGTTTAATTTCTTCACTGCTTACTGTATATATTTGTATACTTTGACGGGCTTATTGAAATAAAAACGATTTCCGGGCAAAACTTGTAATCTATCATGGAAAATCATTTAACAACACAACGATACAGAGCATTCACAATTTTATACCAATTCTAGAGATCAACACAAACAAACTATTCCGGCGCGCACGCCGCTCCTTTGTCTTCTCCCTGTCAATTTATGCGCGACATCCCACGCGCGGTGTTGCCACAGCGCGCATTCTAACGCCTCCTAGACACGATCCCTTGCAGGATGGTGATGTCAATTTTTCATTTGTCTCTAATAATATATGTATACAGGGTGTGGCCTGTAATAGGAGCAAAAAATTAAACCGTAGATTATTAAGCTTGTGAAAAATTATTTCCACGAGGTTTTATTTGAAAAAAAAACCCATTTTTTTTTTTCAAAATATGTTTACTTGTACTGTTTTTCTCTTCTGGAGTGCTATCAGTAACTTTTTATTTAAAAAAATATCTATTGAAAACAAAAATGCAAAAACTATTCTGACTCATTACTCGCACATGACGATACCTCTAAATCTGCATTGACTGCTGTGCTATTATGTTGTGGTGCCAAGATACGTTACTTGGAGGTCATAACTTTAGATCAAAGTTTCTCCGAATCCAAAAATAAATAAAATGAATGGGACACAAGGGGTCTCCAAGAAAGCGTCCTTTTGAATATTTGCTCCTATTACAGGCCACACCCTTTATATATATATATTCCTCCTTGTCGTATCCGATGACGACCCCCTTATAATTCGAATACCTATGGTTCGCAAAGCCGAACTTAGTTTTAAATGTTCGGTTACATTGTGTGGCCCTGGTCATCATCATCATTGGCCTTGTGCACGATGATATAGGGAGGACAGCCAGCAAGCTGGTGTCTCTGTTCTCGTCGGAACGACAAAGTATCTATTATGCCTAGTATAAATAGTCTAGGTTGAGTCTACCGTAAATGGCGCTTTTGGTCCAGGTGTTCAAGTTGAGCTACTTCAAAAGAAGCTACACCTTTTCTCACTTTATTACGCCATTCCGGTCTCAAAGACGCGACCTCCTCGCAGCCCTCAGCAGGTATATCGCAGGCTTTGAGATGACGTTTTAATACGTCCTTGTAGCGCAGAGATTGCCCCCCACGATTACGCTTTCCATCCGCAAGCTCAGAGTAGAAGACAGATTGTGGGAGTCTGTAGTATGTCATGCGACTAACGTGGCCACTCCATCTCAATTGGCTTTTCATCAGTATGGCCTCCATGCCGGGAATGTTAAATCTTCATAAAACGTCCATGTTGGTCACACGATCCTGTATATATACACTCAAGAGCAAAAGTTTCGGGTCGGTGAAATACCGTCATATTTCCAAAAATAGTACAAGGTTGTACAGTTTTTTAATCATGTCATGATCTTTATTTAATTTAACATCTAAACTGCAAAAATAAAAGAAAAAAATAAACTCGTTACCAGGTTTAAATCGGACTCGTTAAAACCCATGAAAAAAACAACGTTAACGGAGCGAGATATCGCAAAAATCGTCATTTTTGGACGTTGGTATTTTTATGATAGGATTCCGGAAATTGCCAATACATTTAGGTATTACAAAGAATAGTATATTATGTAAATAAGACTAGTGTAAAATATATTAAAAAACCTATTGCAGTTATTAAATTTAGGGTGACCCAAAACTTTTGCTCTTGAGTGTATAATGGGATCAATGAAGACAGGAAAATGCAACGCTATACCTCTAATGTACGCGTAATGTAATTAAAACAAACTACCAGATCACTTCATAGCCACTAACTTGCTACTGGCAATTAGAGTTGCTAACTTCGCACGCCCCTAAATCGATTGCGGCAACTGCAATGTTTTTAAAGCAATTTAAGCTGCCATTTTTGAAATCGAAATCGGATAGGGAAACCCAAAAGACGCAATGAGAGCAATAAACGATCACAAAACAATGGCAGCAAAGGCTAATATCTCACAAATTCAATTTATTGCGCGTGCGGACGAAAGTTTCCAAGAATCATTACCCCATTAAAGCCGGTGGTCAAAAGTCACTAACAGACGCCAAAAACCGGGGCAAATTATTTGGACAATAGACCCTCGTATTGCGGCTTACAGGAGGGCGGTGGTCAGGCTTCCTATTGTGTTTTGAATTAGGATTTTGTCATTTCGGGAAAGGCCCTGGACCGTAATGGTGGACCGTAATGGGTCCGATTGTTCGAAAATACGTTTTGCAAATTCGTATCTGTTGAGGAGGGTTTGTATGTTCTCATTTTGGTTATTGCAGAAAATAATGACAAATAGTACTTATGAACGAGCGAGCGAAGCGAACAAAGTGCTCCGTTTCAGCTCGGGCAAAAAATCTTTTTTATGTCCGGCGTCTGTCCGGCTGTTCTCCTCTACATGTCTCATTTCTCAACCGTTTCTCATGAAATTTTGTAAGCTGGTTAAAAAATTATATAGAATTTTTTCGTCGATTCAACATTTCGAAATAAACTAAAAATAAACAAAAAAACAGGGTAGTATATCATATGTAAACTAGTAAGGTACTTTACAAATCTGTCTATCCATAACGGCAATTTAAAGCTCATAATTAATTACCACTTAAATGTCAATTTGCCATTTGATTAGATAGCAACCAAGTTTGTTAATAACATTACAAGCAATGTAATGCTTCAAAAACATAATTATTTCATACATATAACAAATATTATTTTATGTATTTATTTATTAAGTACCTATATCTACATCATATATATTACAATTCACTTAAAGCTACATAGCATATTACGAGGTATTTATTTCTGATATCTATACATATAATAAAGCTGAAGAGGGTCGAAAGTCTGTACATGAAAGATATTCGAAAAAAAATTGGCTAGGCATACTTAAAATCGATAACAGAACACGTTCCAACAGTTTTTAGAATTTTTGTCTGTTTGTCTGTTTATCTGTTTATCTGTTTATCTGTTTATCTGTTTGTCTGTTTATGTGACCGCGCATCACATGAAAACGGCTGAACCGATTAAGATGAAATTTGGTATAGAGATAGTTTGAGTCTTGGGGAAGGACTTAGGGTAGTTTTTATCCTAAAAATCAACCCTTAAGGGGATGAAATGGGGGGTGGAAATTTGTATGGAGCTACTTAAACCGCTGCACCGATTTGGATAAAATTTGGTACCTATTTAATTAGTTTTAGTCCCGGGGAAGGTCAAAGGATAGGTTTTATCCCGAAAATCTTCCCTGTAGAGGGTAAAATGGAGGGGTGAAAATTTGGATGTAACCCATTTTGATAAAATTTGGTTTAGAGGTAGTTTAAGTTCTCGGGAATGACATTAAATAGTTTTTATTCTGGAAATCATCCCCTAAGGGGGTGAAATGGGGGGTGAAATTTTGGATGGACTCCGTTTAGACCAAATTTGGTAGGTATAGATATAGTTTGAGTCCCGGAGAACGACAATGGATAGTTTGAATCCCGAAAATCATGCCCCAAGGGGATGAAATAGGGATGAAAATGTGAATAAATCCCATTTAGTTAAAATTTGGTATAGAGATAGAAAAAGTCCCAGGGAAGGACAATGCATAGTTTCTATCCTGAATAATCATCTCCTGAGGGGGTAAAATGAGGAGTGAAAATTTTGATAGAACCGATTTAGAAGAAATTTGGTATGGAGATAGTTAAGAGTCATGGGGAAGGACTTAAAATATTTTTTAGTCCAGAAATCATCTCCTAAGGGGATGAAATGGGGTATGAAAATTTGGATGGAACCCATTTACGGGTAAAGCGAGTTGGAGTCTTGAAGAAGGACATAGGATAGTTTACTCCCGAAAATCATCCCACTAAGGGGGTGTATTTGGGGGTGAAAATTTGTTTGTGACCCATTTTGATAAAATTTGGTTGAACGACAGTTTGAGTCCCGGAGTATGACAACGGATAGTTTTAATCCCGAAAATCATCCCCTCAGGGATGAAATAGGGGGTGAAAATTTGGATAAAACCCATTTAGATGAAATTTGGTAAAGAGATAGAAGGAGTCCCAGGGAGGGACAATGCATAGTTTTTATCCCGAAAAATCATTTCCTGAGGTGGTGAAATGAGGCTTGAAGATTACGATAGAATCCATTCACATGAAATTTGGTATAGAGAGAGGTCTCAGTCCAAGGAAAGAACATAGAATAATTTTTATTCTGGAATACATGAAAGGAGGAAATCATCCCCTAAGGGGGTGAGAAATGGTGGATGAAAATTTGGATTGAACCCATTTACGGTATAGCGATAGTAAAGGAAGGATAAAGGATAGTTTTATCCCGAAAATCATCCCCTAAGGGGGTGTAATTGGGGGTGGAAATTTGTTTGTGACACATTTTGATAAAATTTGGTTAAAAGATAGTTTGAGTCCTGGAAAAGGACATATGATAGTTTCTATTCCGGAAATGATCTCCTAAGGGGGTGAAATGGGGGTGAAAATTTGGATGTAGCCCATTTAGATGAAATTTTGTATAGAGATAGTTTGAGTCCTGGAGAATGACAACGGATAGTTTTTATCCCAAAAATCATCCTCTAAAGAGGTGAAATAGGGGGTGAAATATTGGATGGAACCTATTTACGGTATAGCGGTAGTTGGGAGTCCTGGGGAATAGGAACATTACATAGGTAAATATATATATGTGACGTTCCAAGGGTAAAGGTACCTTATGGCGGTAATTTCGAAGATGTTTTCTAAAACGGGGTAAAAAAGACGTTTTATTATGGCTATTTTGAAAACTATTCGATGTAACATTTTGTTGACGTATCTTTATTTTTAATATAAAATATTTAAATTACAAGTCAGTTAATTTAGTCCTACGGTTTAGTAGAAAAGGTCCTTACGGCCGTGTGATATGAAAATATGCAAAATAATACTGAAAAAAGCCTACATGCATATTATGGTGAGGCGGGTCATAGAAACCAAGTTTGCGGCGGAGTCTATTTTGTAAAAAAACGCGTTCGGAGTAAGGTAATCTATAAAATCATGCAACTCAGCCATAATGACCCTTTCCTTCATACAATCCATACTAATATTACAAATGCGAAAGTAACTCTGTCTGTCTGTTACCTTTTTATGCTTAAACCGCTGAAACGATTGAGATGAAATTTGGTATAGAGATACTTTGAATTCCTGGGCCTTCCCAAAGAGTCCTTACTAAAGATAGTTTTTATCTGGAAATCCATCACCTAAGGGGGTGAAAAGGGGGGAGAAAGTTACAATATAAACGAGTTCCGCGCGGACGAAGTCGCGGGCAAAAGCTAGTATACAATATTTACGGAAGTAGGTACATAACATTGGCTACGCATGTTGCAGTAAAATCAATAAAAGTTATAAAAAACTTATACAATACAAAATATGAATTAACCTACTCTACTAAACTAATATTAACAGAATTTATATATAAATAAATATCTATAGAACTAATAATGGCGACATAATTATTTTAGTTTTGGCAATGATGTCGAATTAAACTTAGGTAGACGGTCGTGGAAGATGTCGATGGAATTATTTTGGCTGACACAACAACTTTAATGTGTAAGGTAAATAAATACAAATAATTAATTACAAGCGCGTAAGCATTATTTACTTAAAGTTCGGCCGGGCCAAATCGTCAAATAAACCATACCTATTCCGAAACTCGGATCTCGATTTGATATGCTCATGGGACCCAAAACCATGTGGTTTGTGTGGTTTGTCATTTGAATACATCATAAACAGGCGTTATAGTATATCTTAAGTAATCACTCAACTTACACATCAGTGCAAATAAAGCGTCCTTCACATGCAAATGTGTGGCGTGACACGCTAAGTGTTCGCGCCGGGCCAAATCGCCTCTTCTCGATATCAGTTGCTTATTCAATCGCGCCGATTTGAGCGAGTGGGCGAAAATACAGTTGGGTGCACCGAACAATTTACAATTCACTTGCCGCCCGGTTCAGACTCCAGTGCCGTGCACGGCCTGTCAATTAAAATGATACACCCTCAACGTTCACTTCGGAGATCGACAAATACAGAACATTAAATAAAATGCGCTGACGACGCATAAACTTAGCAGTAACATCCAGAGCGCTTTTTAGCGATAAAACCGCGTGTTGTTTTTTTTACCTGTCTCCCTATATCTTTGTTTATTATTTTGTACCTGTTTTTTACGTAAGGTGTGCAATAACGAGTACCTATGTGTATCTATTGTATTGTATAACAAAATCGTGGCGCATGATATATTTAAGAGCGAGGTTCTTATCGGTGGAGTCATTCTCAACTTTTTCTACATCCTGTAGTTTTCTTTATTTTTGAAGACGAGAAAAAGAAAGAAAGAAAAATGTTAAGTCATACCGTTTTAAAACTTAGGCTGATATATAAGACAAGTAACAGGTAGTGAGAATTTTATTTTAAATCTTCATTGAAATTGTCTCTACAGAGCTTTACTTTTCTCTATGTATTAGATGAAGCTTTTTATTATATTTGCTCCGTGTAAGTTATTCCCTCTCGAAGGGCGGGTTGCACCAAACCTAACAGACGGTTCGTAAGCGGTGTTCGTTATTTGAAAGTTTGACAAGTTTAAATGAAATGACAGCTGCCGGCGCCATATTTAACGTTGATCGTTCTGTAAAATGATTGTAGGTTTGTGCAATGCGCTTCGTCTTCCTCTTTTCCTTTTTCCTTGTATCTAACACCTATCGAGATTAAACCAAAACAAAAAAAACTTCGACAAAATCTTATCGAGGATTTGCTGTCATTATTTTATTGCACTGACGTGCATTCGTATAAAATGTATTTTAGCGAAGCGTTTTCGACTTCCACGCTGAAATGATGTAACCTAGTGTCGTTAAATGCATGGAATAGACGACCTTATCTGGCTGAAATAAAATACATAATCGAATGTCTCGTGTTTACTGTCACCAGCATTCGACTGTGCCAAGCCGTTGTGGTCTTTTGACTTAGTGCTGACTTCGACCCGGGATGGTTAGGACTTTGATTGATACAGATGTATAAAGACAATTATCAGGCAAATTGATGGCGTCAAATCTCTGATTGGAAAAATGAAATGAAGAGATTAACAGAAAATTTATATCCATGTGCCCGTTGCCAAAGTCATAATAGTACATTACATCAGAGGCCGGAAAAACACGGATTTCCGAAGAGATACTAGGCCGGTAATCCGTTTTCACGCCGAGGCATGCATAGTGCTTTTCTCGAACATGCAATGAAATAAATAAATAAAAATCCTCAAATCAAACTAATTTTCATGGCTGAATGCCGTGATGCTGTGCCACAAATAGTGGAATGAAAATAGAAGAGTTATTTTGCAGGCCTAGGCCTAAAAAGTTGTATGAAATCCCATTTCAGGCCGCCTCAAGATGCTTCGCCCGAAAAAGGATACTCCCGAGTCTATTATAAGGAACGTAAAGAGAATATTTCATTGCATTTTTGAGAAAAAATATTTACAGTAGGTACATCGTGGTCATGTATTTTGTCACTTCCGTCCGTACTATATTTTTGGTGTTTACTGTACACGAGTTTTAGCGCTTTATGATGTTGCTCTAACTTGGCTATGAAAAAAGTATCTAAAAAAATATATTTTTCTGAGAATTAGTTTCGGATAACTGAATATTTTATTTGCACAGTCATTGTCAGCATAAACAAGTATTATATGTCTCTCTGCTAAACACAGGCCTCCTCTCATGGATGAGAAGAAATTAGCAGTAATCCCCCATTCAGTGGAAAAAAAGTGCCCTTTGGGGACTTCACACCTCATCAACTGCTCATAAAAACAATTTAACAAGCTTAACGACTTGATTGAAGAGGTTTCAAAGGGATTCTCTAACGACCTTCAAGTATCCTCATCAGACCAGCTTCATTAAAACCATAAATTTCAGTTTATCAATAAATTGCAATTGAACTCCTAGAAACTGTTCATTGGATAAGTTCGACTTGTAAGATTGAAACTAAATATAAATAGCCAAACTTATCAGAATTTACCTATACCTACCTACGTGCTGTGAATAATCCTCGTTCAAACAGTGCTTATAAAAAAAATACTCACAGGTATTCTATTCTTCGTATAAATCCAACCCGCCGAATTTTAAATAAATTTAAAAGTTTCAATTCAAATGCAATAATTCTTGCAACAATGTCCCGAAACTACTGAACTCTGAAGCTTGTAACAGATTCAGAATACTCATTGCCCGGCATTAACATAGAAGGCGAGTTCACTACTATGACTATAAACGTCCTAACCGACCCCTATTTCCCGCCAACATACATCCTTTTCTTAAAACCAGCGCCACTCCTAAGATATAGTTCCATCCTACATAAACACGAGAACTGCACCCTTATTTCTAACATCATAAGAACGCGCTCAGGTTTTCTCGCTAAAGAATCACGTGCCTTCGAATTCAGACTTTGCTATCCAAGTTTTAGGATCGTTTTTTAAAAGATGGGAGCCGAAACAGCACTTCTTGTTCGAGGCTAACATGCAAATACCCTGACTTACAAAAACTTTAAGAGGATTCAGTGTGTGGCTTTGACATTGTTACTAAAGCAGACGGCACGGAAGAGGCTCAGTGAAGTTCGTTATTATCTCCACACTATGACATGTAAGTACTTTCAGTTCTTCTATCATTACAGAAAGTCATTAAACGAAGTTGAAGAGATAAAATAATACCCCGTTTCGGATTGGCGTGGAAGCGAGTTCACGAAATACTTACATATGTAGGTATGTTTCAATTTCACCCAGGTAGGCCAGTACATACGATTTTATGTCTAACACGGGGCGTTTAAATGTACTTAATTTATAATCCAGTCACTGAATATAAATGACAATAAAATTGTGAAAGGTCAATACTCGTAGTTGTTGACTGTAGCAAAAAACAATCGAACAATATTTTCGACTTAAAGTTCTAGACGTCTGGTAGGGCAGGGTGCCCGCGAAGTTTACTGACCTGGGTTCATATCGTCGTCTAGAACCCATAACAAAAGTCGTCTAGAACCCATAGCCTTGCTAGGCTATTAGTTTGGTTTAAAATGTAAGAATAGCCATTAACACATTCGGTATCTGTTTTAAGGGTTCCGTACCCAAAGGGTAAAACGGGACCCATTTACTAAGACTCCGCTGTCCATCCGTCTTTCTGTCCTTCTGTCACCAGGCTGTATTTTATGAACCGTGATACTCAGACAGTTGAAATTTTCACATTGTATTTTTGTTGCCGCTATAACAACAAATACTAAAAAACAGAATAACATAAATATGTAAGGGGGCTAACATACATCAAACGTTTTTTGTTGTCATTTTTATAAATAATGGTACGGAACCCTTCATGCGCGAGTCCGAGTCGCACTTGGCCGTTTTTTTTTAATGCATGATTAAAAACCGTACTAAAATACTTTCGCTTGTTTCCCGAAGAAACTTAAGTTAAAACTTCGCTTTTCTCCTATTTTAAAATTTCCTCGGCCCGAGTCTTTTGTGTTTGGCTTAAAAGAGTATTAATACCGTGTTGTGAATTCTTGCTTCGAATTCATATGGACGGCAAAGTTTACTTGAGAAATTCGAACTCTTTGATATTGCCTTTTCTCTCAAATGGTTAAAAGCATTTTTTTTAAACTAAACATAATTAATTATACTGTTATCTGTTTGTTGTAGCCTGAAAGTTTTGTTCTCCAAGTTTTACAGAAGCATGACACTCTTTTCTGGAGAAGGAGACAAACTTACAACCTTACAAATGTTTCCTCTTTAGTACTGAAAACAAAAAAGATCGTAGAAACCGCTCAAAAAGTTACTCAATTTTTACAAAATGGTTTTAGTTATCTGACATATAAAATGAGCTCCTGTGAAATGAAGTTCCAGATTATTCCCAATTAAAGTGCTCTTATTTCTTACTGTCTTCTAGCGAGCCTGATAAAGAGCTAGCAAGTCTGATTCATTGTGATAATGTTGAAGTGTAACTTCCGGAACTAACTTCGTCCCGTTTTTTTCATGCACGTTTCAGGGCGTGTGAGGGAGCAACGTCGTCGAATGTAATTCATACCAGTATTTTGAGAGAATAGCTGTGATGTAGGATACCTACGAGTATCTGCTGCTCTGGAAAACTTCCTTTATACAATTCTTACTTATAAAGCACTGCAATGCATTAATACGAGTCTATCTTAGTGCCACATAATCTTTTCACGAACGGGGATTGTATTAATGGTTGTATGAGGAGAATATATTGCAACGTCTATAGTTAAGATAATGGTAACAAAATTAATGCACATCCAAGTATCAATAGAATTTCCATGCGATTTGTATTTTGCGGCATGTGGTTCTATGACACGGTATTGAGATTATAGAGCGCGTATCGACATAACCGACGACCGCTTTAGCCTAGTTGGTAGGTGATCCTGCCTACGAAGCAAGAGGTCCTGGGTTCGAATCCCGGTAAGGGCATTTATTTGTGTGATGAGCACGAATATTTGTTCCTGAGTCATGGATGTTTTCTATGTATTAATTATCTATATAAGTATGTTTCTCGTCGTCTAGTACCCATAGTACAAGCTTTGCTTCGTTTAGTACTAGGTTGATTTGTGTAAGATAGTCCACAAATATTTATTAGTTATTTATTATTTTATATCGCATATTGACATAGTTTGAGGTCTGTCAAAGACTTTGAGAATTAGTGCTCAAATACGCTAAGGAACGCATCGGGCCACCAAACAGTGTCAGATCAGAGACCCTGATCCCGTACCTGACGGTGCTATGAGTCGTATGCATATTCATGTTCATATCATTTATATTCATAATTGGATTTTACAATATCTTTATGACTGTAAAATCCAATTATGCCACGTTTCAATTAAATTCAATCATTTATTGTTTATGGCTAAGCAACGCATGGATCTGTAGAAATACCATATAACCCAGTCAGCCCCCAACGACTAGGAAACTGGTAACAGTTTTTCTTTTTTCTCACGGAATTATACTACATAACTAAAATAAAAATAAAAAACACTTTGACAGAACAAACAGGTACCATCTCGCCAGACAAGTTTTTCAAACTCAAAGTCAAAGTTAGGGATATTACATGCACTTATGAATGTCGATAAACTAGCACCGGTTTGGAAAGAAAACCTCTGCCACTCTTTTCGTTTAAAAAACTCACTCACATCGATTTATCGGTTTGGTAACTATTATTTCATTGACATTTATGATGTTGATAAGTCAAGCGCTAATAAAATGCTGGGTTACATCCAACTAAGTCAAAGTGATCGTCAAAATAATTGAAACCACTTAGTCCAAAATACAAAAGATCTAAGATTGCCTGAGAAATAACTGTCATAAAGATTTGCTAGAACGTTTGCGTTACTTGTCTCAGAGTTCGCAATATTTAACTTTTACTTGTATAATTCATGCGCGACCACTTACCGGAAGGCGCGGTGTGGATAGGCCCCCACAAGGTGGACTGATGACCAGGTAAAGGTCGCGGGAGCCCCCTGGATGCGGGTGGCGCAGGACCGGCCACTTTGGCACTCTTTGGGGGAGCTATGTCCAGCAGTGGACGTCTTTCGGCTGATATGATGATGATGATGACTCGGCTGCTCAAAGTCAAAAACAAGTAATTAGGTTTTAGTAAATTTTACAGGAGAGCGAAAAATCTATTTTAAACTTCAAAAACCATTTTCTCGGAATGTTTTTGTCCCTAAATGATTGGCTTTGACTATACTTTCAACGTAACTTATTTTAATCACCTGTAGCTGAAGCCAGCACGGTCATGCAGCTAAAAATATTTTTTAGCTTTGTTATTTGCCAGAAAAATACATAAATATCGACGCTAGAATCAAGTAACTTGAGATACTTGTTCTGAATAAGGCGTTTAGTGGTTATTTTTAATGACTCAACCACACACAAACCCCACACGGTTACCAAAATTAAACTTTCCATTTCCAACATGGAAATTTACGAACTGAGAAGCATAAAACTGTAACTCTTACTGTAGTGTATAAGAGTTATATTCTTATGCTTCTCAGTACGTAAATTTCCTTAATTTCTTGTGAAAATTTCTAGAAATTTCCGAGAACTTTTCCAACTTTTTGGAAACTTTCCGCAATTTACACATCACTAATTGTACATATCACAAGCCTTATTCAGCTTACTTTGAGGCTAGTTCGATTTGTGTAAGATTATTCCCTAATATTGATTGAGGAAAAAAAAAACACAAAAACAAAGGTATAATCATTCAAGAAAGTGGTCTACTACAAAAACATAAATCAACTTTTTTCAGTCACTAACATAGCGTAACCTTGGCAACGGATCCAATAAAGGATACCTACGATGAATGGTCCAATAATCAACAACTTCCTTGTTGACATCTTTTTTCCCCGCCATTAGCTAGTAAAGTCTAAATTGCTCACCTACCGATTTAAAAAAGTCATAAAGAACCTACCAAGCATAAAGGTGAAGCCTAAACGCCGTGCATTAAAAGGCTTACATTAATTAACAGCCTTTCCGAGTGTTTCGAATCAATTTACCTTTTAAACTAAACTTTATAGGTCGTTAATGGAAACAGATAGCAACCCTTGAACTTAGTGTTATTGGGGCTAGGAATTTCTAATGCCAAAGAGGACAGCATGTTCACTATAAAATATATTTTACGTCATAACTGGCCATAAATTAGCAATCCCACTTCCTGGCCAGGGAGAGACGCAAATAAAGAAAGCCTCAGATCGCATACCTATTTATCGCCCTTGCTTTCGACTCGGGAGTCAGATAGCCAAATGGCAAAAAAGGGAACCCTTATAGATTCGTCATGTCTGTCTGTCTGTCTGTCCGTCCGTATGTCACAGCTACTTTTTTCCGAAACTATTAGAGCTATACTGTTGAAACTTGGTAAGTAGATGTATTCTGTGAAAAAAACATTATGTTTTAGGGGTCACCATACTCAGAACTGAAATTAAAAAAAAAAAAATCATCAAACCCATACGTGAACGAAGCTATGGATAGGTCTTCAAAAATAATATTGAGTTATCTAATTTTTTTTTTCTAAAGTGAATAGTTTGCGCGAGAGACACTTCCAAAGTGGTAAAATGTGTCCCCCCCCCCCTGTAACTTCTAAAATAAGAGAATGATAAAACTAATAAAAATAAATGATGTACATTACCATGCAAACTTCCACCGAAAATTGGTTTGAACGAGATCTAGTAAGTAGTTTTTTTTTTATACGTCATAAATCGTAAACCGCAATTTATTTCACGGAACCCTTCATGTGTGAGTCCGACTCGCACTTGGCCGCTTTTTTTTGTTTTAGCGCCCCCGGTAAGTAATGAAAGAAAGAGCGAAAACATTTATTCGCGACAAAAAATACATAAAACAAACTGCAGACACATACGCACATACATATTTGCCACGAAATGGTCACAACTCAGCATAAATACTGGCGGCGCCAGCGCTGGTCTTCCGTTGTCACCATTAGGTGAAACACGGAGCAGTACTATTGTACACCACGTCTGTGGCTCCGATACCGCTTATACACGCTTATAGAAGCTAGGGGACCAAAGGAGGCGTACGTAAGCACGTTTTAGACCCTTTATTGATTTGAAGATTTGCTGTGTTGGCATCAAGAGACAAGTGCACGTCCCTCACTCACGCACGTGAGTCACCAACGGTGCTGGCTAAAAATCAGCGCTGTAGGTGTCTGACACCTGCTGCTGCTGCACCGTAATGCTAAGCCAGTGTCCGGTTCACTGCCGCAGAGATACTCTTGTTTAGTGTTTTATATGATTTTCTTGTTTATTTTATTGTTTAATGTGTTACCTCCCATGTTTGTGCGCCTTCCTCAAGAAAGTTTTTTATTAAAATAATTTGATTCGTGACCAAGTTTAACGTTTTAGTTGGATTTTCAAGTGATTCGGCTGTTTTCTGTGCAGTTTAGAGCCGAGTCCAATTAATCCCATACTGTTGGCTGTGTCATTAGCTGGCGGTAAAAGTAAAAAGCGTTCTGGCGGAGTTTAGGGTAAACTTCTGTCGAAATACACCTGGGAGCTGGGCATTTTGAATATTTAATTGTCGTCACAAAACTGACGCTTCGTTTTTTTTTAAACAACTCACGCTCATTGGGTTCACGTTTTTTTTAAATGCCCAGCTAGCAAACTGTGCTGTATGAGGCCTATTAGCTCTGAGAATGAGATCATCGTATCATTAATTTTGTATTAAGCAGTAACGCCGCTAATGAAATTTCAAAATTACAATTAAAGGAAAAATATCAAAATTTCAAAATTTTAAATTAAAGAAAAAAAATCAAAATTTTGGCACCGAGCCTGATTCGAACCGGCGACCACAATTACATGGCCCGTCGCTACCAACTGAGCCTTCGGAACAATCGTCATATCATTGTATTAAATAAAGTAATAAAATAAATATTTGCCGTGGGGGGGGGGGGGGGGGGCTTGTTCGACGATAAACATACTTATATTGTAGGTAAATAAATACATAGAAAACATCCATGACTCAGAAACTTATTCGTGCTCAACACAAATAAATGCCTTTACCGGGATTCGAACCCAGGACCTCTAGCTTGGTAGGCAGTGTCACTACCAACTGGGTTAAACCGGCTTATGTCTTATCCTCTAACAAGGAGTAACATTTAACTCGTTGTTTTTGGGCGACAAATACTGCATTGTTACGTGATCTGTCGCGTTGCGGTGACGAGATCAGAGGTAAGGAGTCCTATTCGACTTGACTTTACTTCATTAAATTCGGTTTATTAATCACTACGCGAGCTTGCTACCTTTTGGTGTATTATGGAGCTCACTTTTTATTGGCTTCTTATGAGCACTTGTTCACAAACAAATCTCTGATGAGGCCAATGGTAGGCTTGTAGATAATGCCTTTTGACATTAAGCCCAACATTTGTTCATTTCTGTGTTTTGTGAAATAAAGTTAAATAAAGAAATATTTTCAAAACTCTAGCATTATTAACAAACACGTTTCTCATCCTTAATGCATCTACATATTTAATGCAATTTCTGAGCTAGCGTTCGGATCTTTATCGCCATTCAAAGCACAAGCATCCTATAAAATATATATCAATTTTACACTTAAATTTAAACCTTCCTCATTTTATCAACTGACGGTTCATGAAACGATTCGACCATATTCCTTATCAGTCACGTACGTATTTTGTTTTTTTTTTATTATATGCAAACCAAAAAATATACAAAGTAAAAAGTACCCAGCTTAAATTAAAAATTTGCCAAACTGCGAAGCAGTTTGTTGGCGACGCGCTCGCTTAAGTAAAAATTATAAGTAACGCGGCACAAGTATATGCTACACTGAAAACACTAAACCACCGCCCCGCTCCAGCCAACAGGCTGCAAAATCCCTACAGAGTTCGTATGAAAGATAGGTAGCTAAAAAAGAAATATCTACTTATACTGTGACTACTACTAGAGTCTCCTTAAACTCAGTTGGGACTGGTGGGAGTGTCATTAGCGTTAGGCTACCGGAAGTAAGTAGCGATTCCGTGGAGTAATGGCCAAACCGCCTTCAAAACACACCTGTGTTCTAGCAAGGAAACAAGGTAAGGTAAGGTAAGTAAGCGTAGCAATCTTGCCACTGGCGATGGCACCACGATAATGAAGGTTAAAGATTTGTGACACATAACCAATCCAAACAAAGTTTTATAAAAACATTGTTGTGTTTTAATGTGGAAAATACACCACCATTTATAAATTAAATGAAAATAATCCAGAACAAGTCCATACATTAGAAAATTAAGATAACTGCATAGACAATATAATAACCGCACCGGCAGAGCGGTATACGCAATGGACTAGCAGGAATCCAGAGACACCGAGTTCGATTATCGTCCTGCTACGCCGCTAGTATCCGCGTTCAAATTTATCTTTGTGTGTTGGTATATGTATCAATGGTACAATCCTAACATACTTACCCTTATACTTATACACGGAAACCTACGTCTCAAACATTTGAAGCTATGGTTTAAAATATCAAAAGAGCAATCGCTGCAGCTAAATTCTACAAAACATTGTTTGTCTAAAATGTCAGCAATTCATGTTAGAGCAGTTACTCACGGCGACTTTTTGGAGCGTTATAGTATCGATGCAGGTGATATATGGCTTGTGTACACAAATACAGTAGTGCGTTAGTATCGCTGCAAAAACTCGCTGAGTTCTCGCGCTGCAAGAACCTGCGGCGAGTTGCGGTGCGTTTTTAAAATAGCAAAGTTATATCAAAAAATATTATCCGCAGTGCGCGCACTTCAAGGAGGTTCCATACTTCACAGATTTAGCGGAGAAAAAACGCACGCCTTAACCTGTCTACAAACCGGCTGTCGACAATGTTTTTGCTAGCCCAAACATTATTCGTTCAAAAGTCAAAATTACACCCAGACATAAATACATTAAAAACAACGTGTTGGAGTAATGTCATTCTTGACTTGACCTGATTAGGAGTGACATTACGATTTCAAGCGATGGGAAATTAATAAATCATTTAGTTGCAGTCATTAGTGATCTGATTTATTCTTTATCAATAATGACACCAATAAATATAAAAACAAGAAAACAACATCATAAATAAAAATAAACTAACAAGCAAATAATTATTAACTAAATTAACTTAACTGGCCCAGTCATAGGAAGAAAACCCCGTCCAGCAGTTCCGTCTGCGGCATGGAGCCCATAACGCTATCGGCGTTACCTCTCTGTATTGCTAATGAAATACGTTGCGAGAGGTAATCGTAAAGTCATTGCCCTCATAAATGATTGCATGTCAGCTGACCCAATATTTCTACCGCAAGCGCCGCAAACTCGTAGTTTTTAATTAAAGACGAGTATTTGCGGCGCTTCAACACCTGGGCCTGGTCAGCTGCAGCGCCGGGTTGAGAGCGAGTCCCCTGGATGTTGGACTGAGCAAACTTATCCATGCACGTTGCGTCCCACACCAAGGCTCTGCCCAACTTCCACGGCACCAATGTGGCACCATCAGGTCGCTTGCCATCGTCTCTTGCCAAACCCGTGGGTTCGAGAATAGCAGGCACAGACACAGTGACAAGCGAACGACGGACTAAATCGTTTATAGTGCCGTGGCGGTATAAGCGGCCGGCGCTTTTTATGTAAGTATCTTTCATCTTTTAGTTATCTTTTCCCAGCTTTGTATAACTTGGATCTTTTCAAGACGAGAAAGAATAGGCACTATCTAGGTATGCATGTAACACCCTCGACCTTATCATTACTTACCATCAGGTGAGGTAGTGGTCAAATGCGTACCTACAAGTAGTAAAAAAAAAAAACTTTGCCCACAGGGCACCGACGCCTACAATCGAATCAAACACGAAAGTGGATGTTTTCCGTCTGTTGGCAAACATATCGAGAGTGTTTTTGCTAACAAACATTCAGGCTGGGGTGAAAGGGGCGGGCTTTTAAGTTAGAATAACATGTAAGGTGTTTGAAAACTATGAAAACATGGCACAGCAGATGCAGCTTATGTTTTCGCAAAAAACAACATAAAATTTCGTGCTAACCAGGCAGCGTTCGAAAGCGTTGAGCACCTGTATTTGATGACCTGTTTGGCTATATCAAATTTCTAAAAATACGCTCGTGAATTCTGTTTGGACAGTAAAATGCATATCAAAACTTTACTATTTATTCAATTGTGCCAAAACATTGTCGATACTGTTATTAGTAAAACTTTGATTAAGCTCCTCATTAAACTTCCCGTCTTCCAAAGTAAGCCTACGCTTGTAGTTTAAAACAGGGCTTAATGTCAGAAGGCCTAAGGGTTTCTGAAGGTCAAAGGCTACACAGGTCATCCTGACCCACTAATGTAGGAAGTTTCACTAGTTTATTAGTTTATCCTAACAAACTATAGTGATTGACTTAGCAATTAAATAGCAGGGACGCCAAAAATACATAAAGTTAACGTCTAAATGTTTAACTCCTTAATACCAAATAATTGATAACTATTATTCGCCTCTGTTGCTTTGACTTATGATTGGAAGGTTGTTAAGCTTATTTTCAAAAAGATACAAAGGCATATATTTAATGGTTTTGTTTCTATCAAATAATTAATAATAATGTTCATACCAATAAAAGAGTGACAAGTATTATGGTAGGTACACACACACCAAGTCAACGAACGGCTATGTATCTCACTCTAACAAATAGCTGTCACATAAATGCTTCGCGTTTATTGGTCGTTCGTTTGCCCAGTGTGCACCCACCATTAGTAGATTTTTAGGTGTTGTGGGAACCTTCCCAGACCTAAAAATCAACTTGTCGCTTAGTAAACAGCATAGTAGACCGGCTTCTTATCACTTGCACTTGCAGTTGCACTAATACGAAGCACTTAACAAGTGACTTTAAACACATTTGACAAGTAAAAGTGACAAGTACTTAGAAGTAGGTACTAATTTTATTTATTTATTTAAGTTAGGCAACAAGGCCCAAATTACAAAACCTTAAAGACTATACTATGTTGTTGCACTTGTTTACGTTTAAGTCGGCCCAGCACTCGTTGTATACGAGTTGCCATGGCATTGTTCAACAGTAGTATTCTTTTGTTTGCTTTATTCTTGTATCTTTTTAAATTCTCTACTCACTTAGTTTAATTTTATTATACAATGATACTTACTGCACGAATGTAATGTGATTGCATGTTAATTACTTATTTGAGTGACAGTGAATCCTGAACCACCGTGATACAGTGAAAACTAGAACGGGGGTCAGTCAGTAGCTCAGTAGACACTTACTTTTGGTTTTCACCATACATATTATACCAACTTAAAATGTAAGTAGAAATTGTACCTTTTTCTTACTAATACATTTATGATTTAATTATGCATATCAATATTAACTTATTAATAACTACAAAAACACATTATATCAATGAGATGTGTTGCGTAATTTCGTGGTGTAAGTGTAACCGGCCGCAAAAACGCCAGAACTTGACTCCCTTCGGCCAAAATTCTTCCTTAAATTAAAATTCACGTTATGGCGAGACTCCAACCTCACAACCCTCAGTATGAATCCGGCCCCACTAACCCCGTGTAAACCCAGCATAAGGCGAAGCGTGGGTAAACCCCCCACAAGTAGGACAGATGCCCTGGTAAACGCCGCGCGAGTCTGCTTTATGCGGGTGGCGCAGAACCGGTCAATGTGGCGCTAAATAAAGACCCATTGCATGAACAGCTAGAATTTCAATAGTGTCACGTATTGGGCCACTGTCAACCACTAGGACGTTTAACTAAGCTACGTTTGAAAACTCCGAAGGTGTCACAGAGTACGGCAGTATAATTATTAAACAAAAAAAATGTTTTTTTAAAGACATATTAAATGCAATTTTGCAACTTCTCTAACGTGGGACAAATTGCATGATAAAAGCTGTGCATTAAATTTTCATCGTAAATCACAAGGAGCGGACACGAACTACATTTAAACGAGGATGGTTCAGTATAGTGGGACACAAAGTCATTATGTACCTAGTTAGACTTTATTATTATTAGTGTTAAGATTCTACTTATTATATTTTGCAAGTAACTAAACTTCATAAAAACTTCAACCCAATGCAGGTTTGTGACGAAATTACAATACACTGCATTGAAAGCAATACAGTGTTTCTCGCTCATGCACAAACCAACTGATATATATTTAATTAAAATACTTAACAAAATTGGGACACCGATCCACTTCAAATTACGTTCCTGGGGGCCATTTTAACGAATCATTTTTCATATTGCAATAATTCAAATAACAATAATATTTCTACTTTATTGCTTTCCTGTTGCCATAGATCATGTAACAGTTTATGTTATGTAAGACATGACATGTAAGTAAAGGGTAATGATATTAAATTCTATATATCTTAATGTGACTCTATACTATGTAAAGGTTTTCTTTCTTCAAAGGTACATATATTACAAACTCATAAGAATCTATGAAAATAAAACTAATGTATCCAATGAAAATAAAATAGGAAGCTAAAATATTATAGGAAATTGTAAATGTAAATCGAGCCATTGTTTTACTAAAAAAAACTCAGTCACCGCAAAAATTGCTCTCTATTCGGTTCAGTCTTTTTTCAACACGGAACCCGAAAAAATCTCAAAGCCGGTGGTCGCCATTAAAAATCTGTCGAAGCTGCAGCGGACGTCAGTTGGGGAGCAATTACTGTCAATCATGGCTGTGCAGGGACTATTTTAGTTTTTTTAACGGAGCAGGTTTCACCCTGTGAGTTTATTATACCAGCACGAGTAAATGTGATATTTTAAAAGACGAATTTATTCTCTCAAATTGAATATTTGTTTCTGGGGTTTAAGTATTGTCATTATTGCGAGGAGCGATCGGATATTCGATTTTGTAAAAACTAACGATTCATGCCAATTAGCCCTTAACATGTATAATTTAAGTATAATGAGAGTGCATCAGAGATAAAACCAATCCAGTGATAGTGGTAATCGATGATACCTAATCTACAACACACAGTCGCTGCGGCCGAAATCGGCAGATCAGGGACTCGGGATATCATGAAGTATGATTTTGTCTACAGAAAGGATAAAACAAAAACACCCTTATTTTAACCATTATTCTTTTGAAATTATTTTAAATTTATCTGTCACTTTGACATAACAATTTATGTCTATGAGTAAGGGACAAAATACATTTTAGTATACAGAGGTCACGTGAATTAGTGAACGAGCGAGCGACGGAAACTAATTCCTGTTTCAGCTTGGGCAAAAATATTTCGTATGTCCGTGGCGTCTGTCCAGCTTTTTTCCTCAATAAATCGCATTTCAAAACCGATTCGTGGAAAAAAATTGTGTGATGGTAATTTTTAGGGTTCCGTTCCGTACTCGAAGAGTAAAACGGGACCCTATTACTAAGACTCCGCTGTCCGTCCGTCCGTCCATCCGTCTGTCTGTATCTCACTGATATCGTGATAGTTCTAGCTGAAATTTTCACAGATGATGTATTTCTGTTGCCGCTATAACAACAAATACTAAAAACGTACGGCACCCTTCGTGCGCGAGCCCGACTCGCACTTGGCCGGTTTTTTTTCTTGTCAACTCAGTTTTTATATACCTATTCAAACATGTATTTTTTTAAGAGCCAATCTCTCGTTTTCTACAGCTGACAGAGCCACTAGTGAATAAGGGGATTAATGTTTTCACCCGTTTTCTACCCTTTCTTGTTTGTAATCTTGAACCTACCTGTCTCAACACTAATAACCGAAAGTAAATCCATTAATTAGAACCTTATGAACTGTGTTATTTGAAAGCGGGTGATCCGTGAACTGAATGTCACCAAGACTTTCACGTAACCCTTGATCTGGACACAGTTGGAAGAAATGCAGTATGGATATAAAATAATAATATTCACGGAGCTTATTAAACTTCTCTACTGGCCAAGAACCTCTTAAAGGTGATTTTTCAGTAGCAAGGCAAAACGGGACAAGGCAAGGCGAGACTTAAAATTTGTATGCAACTTCGGTGGAAATTAAATAAAATAAAAAAACAAATACAAAACATTTAATTCCATACATGATTAGTAAACAATGAAATCTTATAACTAGTGTTAGTATATCATAAAAAAGAGAGACTTAAACAATGACTGCATGCAGTCTCTGCCGGCGGGTGAGCATGGGGCCATTTTCACAATCGGAAAATAAGCTCAGTATGCTGTTGGGGCTGCAGCGTAGGCGACGCATCAGTGAGGCGCACCTCTTGCGCATTATCGCCACAAAACTGTCTGTTTGTGCCTCCGCAAACATACCAGAGGCACTACAAAATCGCGGTAACCCCATCAACACCCGGAACACGTTATTTTACTGAACCCGTAGCCGTTGTATGCCTTCTGCGTAAAGTTGGTCCACGTAAAGTTGGTTAGTAAGTGCCATACAAATTTCAATTCTCAGCTCGCCTCGTCTAGTATCGCCTCGCTGGTGCAAAATCAGCTTCAGACCGGGATTAGTGGCATCGATGGTTTCTGCTAAGTATGTTAGCTGAGTATTTTTAACCTCATCACTAGGAGCACAGGCAACCCCGATGACCCCTTTATTGTATGTAAATCCTTTATTTTAAATAAGACAAAGGTAAAAATTATACACGTACATAGTAGAGCTTACCCATGTAAAGGATAATGTTCAATTTTCCAGTCAATCTTTATTTTATTTGAGAGACATAATGATTATTTATCTATTCTACTCGTATACCGGACCTACATTATTTCCCCCTTCTTCATCCAATCCTCTCGATTTAGTGCAACTTCTGTATGCATTATTATTTTTTTACTGACAGTGGCAAATTTTGGGTAAGTTTACTTATTGGCTTTATCTCTTAGTAGCAAAATGGTTTAAGACCAAAGATAAACAATTAAATTGTAGTCATAAATAGGAGTTTTTGGTCATCAGTTTTATGATCATGACCGCTAATTATTAAATTGCAAAATAATGAAGTGTTTAAAACAACATGTTACAATTCTGCTGTACATTATTTATTGACAGGCCCGAACAGCATATTGTGAGATATTGAACGTCTAGAAGCAATTACAGGCAATCTTGCGAAGTGGCTTAGAACTTCGCTCCGAGGTCAACGGGTAGCTCAAGAACTCACAACTGGCTTCTGTAAGTTGACCTCAAATGTCGTCACAGTTGGGTATATTCAAAGGTCTGAGTTATACTCATTTACTGATGTAAAGTTGGTAAGTGTCGTGAATGCCAGGGTGTGGAATCTGAGCAGCTTTGCCGGTGATCTCAATAAGACGATGTTAAACGGGTCATTTGGTCCTTACAAAAAATGTTACAAGCGTTGAATGAAACGATGTTTTCGTTAAATTAAGCGTGGGCTTTATAAGGTTAACATAATTCTAATAGTTAAAATATGACATTCAACACAATATTCTCTACGTGCTTCCTAGAGATTGAAGAGATAAAATTGCTAAAAGTGTCGCGCCATAATTTTTCTGATTATTATGAGTTTAACAAGAAAACAAATACATCACCACTTGTAGTGTAAATAGGGAAGGTACTCTAAAAATTTTTTTTATAATATTATATTCAACCATTTTGTCGGCGTGATTGATTTATATATCTATGCCGAATTACAGCGTTCTAGTAGTAGTAAGGGTCATTTAGCTAAGCCGCAGACGGACAAACTGACAGATGGACATGGCCAAACTATAAGGGTTCCTTGGTGACAACGAAACCCTAAAAACCAAACAAAACAATATCATTTCATTTAGTCGCTCGTATTTGGCAACTTTTAAACCATTAAAGACATATAAATTCACTATCGAGTGGATTAATGCCACCGTTACAGTTATTTTACAACCACATAGTTGGGTTGATAACGGTATTAAAAAGAAGTCAACACACAAACATTTTACAATCCAATTTAATATCAATATTAAATCGCTCCTACGCGCGCAGAGCTAACTTTGCAAAACGAGAGCGAAAATAATAGATTCAATGTGAAATGCGAATCGTAAGTGTCTTATTGACCACAATCCATTCAAAGCGTAATAAACGAATCGGCGAGTTGACTATTATCCCCTATCTGTTATTCTTTGTGGACCGTTTTAACTGTGAAGTTTTTAACATATAGATACCACCATGGGCCCGAACTGCACCATTTAAATAAATATTACTTGAATAAATGAATATTCGCGGACAATATTACACAAATAAATTGGTAGGTACCAAAGCTTGTGCTATGGGTGCTAGACGATGATAAACATACTTATATAAAAAAAAACATATATACATAGAAAACATCCATGACGCAAGAACAAATATTCGTGCTCATCACACAAATGAATGCCCTTACCGGTATGGGAGCCCAGGACCAGGATTTTTAAAGCAGTTTTGACAGCATCGATCCTACTGAAGAAAAATGTTGAATACCGTACAGTCAAATTATATTGGATGCTATACATATAATGTGGAAAGTGTTCAGCGATTAAAGTGACAAAAGGTATAGTAGGAGCCAAATTTAATTCACATACACATTTATAGCTTTTGATTAAAATGCCTGTGACATACTGACGAACAGACGGACATGACGATAAGGGTTCCGTTTTTGTCATTTTGGCTGCGGCACCCACCCTAAAAAGACAATGTCATATATAACTATTAAGAAAACTGAATTAAATTATGGATAAAAAAATATGTCTCCTCTGCTGATAAATTGAGAAGCCAATAACAGACGCTGCTAGCTCGGCTTAAGATAAAAATTTACTGGACAAGAAATCATTTTTTATTATGGACATAAAATCATACTTGGACCTAGGATAACCATACCACACACACTATATAAATAGTGCAGATCATTTTTCTAGAACGAATTCCCTTCTCTTTTCTCACACAAAGCCATTGTCTTTCATTGTTAAGTGTATATAACCGCTAATTATTGTTAACGTTGTACTAAGTATGCTTCATCTACTATTAAAAAGGCTATTAATACCGATACACCTTTTGTTTTAACTTGAACCATGCTACTTTAACAATAGAGTCACTATTCGACTAAAGTCACTAGTGGCTGTGTGAGTATAGAACTCGCGAGCCTGTCGTTTAGAAAAAAAACGTTTTTAAAAATAGTCTCGACAAAAAAAACTGTATAGTTAACGACCCTGCTCACAAAATTTCACGAGAATCAGTTAAGGCGACGTGAGCTCAAAAAACTAATTTTAAAAAAATCGTAGCTCTTGTTTGGATTATAATGCGGCTGTTTTAAATTTATTTAGCAATTTTAAGGCCTTTTTCGAGGGAAATCAGCTATCAAATTCTGAGTTTTTGACTTTTGCTTGAAGAAAAAAATCACGAACATAGGTCTAGAATACACTTAAAAAAATCATAACAAATTATGCCCAACAGCTAAACATATTAAATTTGGTTCTAAAAATCAGCAATGTCATGTTTGAAGGAAATCAGCTTTTACTTTTTTATATATTAAACAGCACAAAAAATTTAAATTAAAAAACATGATATCCGCGCTTCCAAACACGCACTTCCATCTCGCTCACGCTTATGCTCAGTGAGAGGGAGAGAAGACCACGAACCTACGTCCCCTTAAGAAATGCGACCTGTAGAGGAAAACAGCGAGAAAGCAGGTTATCCGGACATCTGGACACACAAACGATTTTCAGCCCAAACTGAAGCATAGAACTCGTTCGGTTCGCACCCTCGATTGATACAAACATGGCTTTTTCATTTCGAAGGGCACGTGGCTAAACAATGTGCTTTGTTGGACCGATGGGTCCTAAGATTAAAATGATTCACACTATACCTTAGACCTCATGAATACGCTAGTAAAATTATTTGGATTTCTATATACACTGAATTGTATGGAAGCGAAACGTGGACAATGGCTTAGCGTGATAGAGAACGGTTGGAAGCCTTTGAAATGTGGCGCTGGAGGCGGATGGAGAGGATTAGTTGGACGGAGAAAAAGACGAACGTGGAGGTGCTTGAGAATGTGAAAAAAAAGGCAAGATGTTTGGACACTTGTTACCACACGATGATTACATGAAAACGATAATAGAAGGGAAGATAGAGGGAAAGAGGAAGAGAGGGAGACCAAGAAGACCTTTTACGGACCAAATCAAGGAAAAGGTAGACAGCGTGTCGTATCAAGATGTCAAGAAGAAAGCTGAGAATAGAGACGAATGGAAATTGCTCCACCGACTCTTTAATATATGATGATGATTTACACTGAAGATAATAATGATGATGAAAACAATGGAGTAAATCTACTTACATTTAAACATTTATATACTTTCCCGAATTTGCATGAATAACAAAACTAACAAACTATATAAACTAACCCGTGAACTTTACCCATAGTGCTGTTATTTCAGTAGTCCGGTTTTATCCGGTTTATTTTCAAATTCAAAATATTGAATATCAAGAACTATTTGCGAAAGTAAAGTTTCGAAACGCTTCAGCCGGAAACCATATCTGGAACTATAAAAGGATTTCTATGTCGAGTAATGGAATGGAATCATTTTTGTTGTTTAAATTAGCCCGAGTAGTAGACACTTTGTTTATTAATATAGGTGATTTACTGTCATGCAGCACAAATGGACAACCCGAAATTATTGGTCGACTCTGAATAATGTCAATGTGAAAGGTCTCGACATGGAAAACTGTCCAGTCCGAATAATGCATAAAAAATATTACGTCCAAAAGGTCAAAAATTACGTACTTCATAAAGGTCGAAAGAAATACGTACACGCCTAAAGTATGAACAATCGGTAATTCGTCATATAATTTTTCTACAAAATAGTCGATTTTCATACTAAATTATGATGTTAAGTAATTAAAATTAGAAGCTACGTAGCCTAGTGGTTCAGGCATGCGGCTGTCAAGCGGCGGTCTTGGGTTCAAATCCCGGCTCGTACCAATCAGTTTTTCGGAAATTATGTACGGAATATTTACCGTTAGCTTTTCGGTGAAGGAAACCTCGTGAGGAAACTAGTCTTATCCCAATAAGGTCTAGTTTTGCCTCTGAGTTGGAAGGTCAGATGGCAGTCGCTTTCGTAAAACTAGGGCTCGTGCCAAATCTTGGGATTAGGTGTCAAAGCGGACCCCAAACTCCTTTAGGGCACAAACAGGAATAACGCTAGGATGATGATGATGATGAAGTTATTAAAATTACACAGCATTAATTTTACACGTATTTAAATATGACCTTATTTCATACTGGACAAAATTCCATTTGGCCTAGATTCATGTTGAACAAAAAAAAAAGACACTTTAATACTTATAATTAAACGGTTAATTAAGTTCACGTATGTTTCGAACATGTGGCAAGTAGCGACGTATATTACGTGAGTTCAACCGTTTCACACAGAGGGAAATGGAGTCGCCTAAGTATTTTTATGATTAAACGAATAACGATTAAATGATTAATTTTGCATAATACTTCCTATACATTATCTTGCGAGCATTACCTATACCAAGGTTTGTGAAATGGTAATATGTTTTTTTTTTATCAAAACGTTAGTCACATTTTTTATTCAAATTAAATTACTAGACTAAGAAGTAATACCTGCCATATATATTATTTTCTAGGCCATTGAACTGCATAACAATTGGTGACTGGAAGTAAGTGTTCAAGGTCCTCCTCACTGTCTTCAGTTAACTGCGTATTCATGTTATAAAATGAATGGACTATGGCCATTTGTTCCTGGTTTTTCGGAGTAAATCGGTTTCTTAATTTATTGAAGAATCATTTACGAGTGGAAAATGATCGATATACATCTACCGATGTCATGCTTGCATGTTTTAGGACTTGTCTATAAAAACAACCCAAAACATTTACGACATAACATTTGGGTGTTCCTGTCATCGTTCTATAAAAATATATAGTTTTAAGTATACTAAGTACTTTCGGTTTAATGAATAGTTTATTCATTCAATCTTAAAAAAATTATCATAAACACGACTCCTGTAACCCTCTGCATGAAGTTTTCCACCGATACTCCGGACACTAATTAAATATTAGTATTAATTCAACACGAAAGTTTAAATTCGAAAATAGACACAATAACATTTTCACCTCATAGGTTGGCTTGTGACTATTCTGCGGTTGCAAACCTCCACTACGTCGTGCTATAGCAGCTGTCAAACGGCGGTCGTGGGTTCGAATCTCGGCCCGTACCAATGAGTGACTCGAAATTTATGTGCGGTAATATCATTTGATATTTAGCAGTAGCTATTTGGTGAAGGAAAATATCGTGAGGAAACCTGCATATATTTGCGAAGAAATTCAAAGGTGTGTGTCCCCAAACCGCACTGGGCCCGCGTGGGGCTGCTTGTGACTGACTGTGCAGCAGTGGGATGTAAATAGATTAATGAAAGAAAGAAAGAAAATATTTATTCCTGACAAATAAAACACAAAAACAAACTGTAGACATAAACGCACAGTAACTATGCACATTTTCTACGAAATGGTCAGAACTCAGCGAAATGCTGGCATTACCAGCGCTGGTCTTCCGTTATGGCCATTTGGTGAAACCATTGAGGTATATGTACTAACGTATTAGAGAAGACACGCCGACCAAGAAGTTTGCGCTACGCATTGCGGTCCATGGGCCGCACCGTCACAGTCAGTTCTATGTCAAGTTACCCTCCCCCCGCATGCGCCCGCGCTGCCGGCCGGCGCACAGATAATGTTCGTGTTGTCTTCTCTAGTACTTTAGTACATTATACCTCAATGGGTGAAACACGGAGCAATGACGCCAAGACCGCACACAAGGACAATTTAAAAATAAAAGAAGGAGAACACAAACTATTTTATCTATACAAATATCATAAACCCTCCATGATGCGTTCAAAAACCGCACACCTATGACCACCATAAAAATAAACTGTTCTGTTAGAACAAATTTCTTATCTGTGAAAATGTTATTATTGCTAAATATTAACATCGAATTCGATAATATTATTTCATTCAAATTTCGAACATCTCTGAAAAACAAAGAAATTTGATTTGACCTCTATTCTAATATCAGTCGAGATGACGTTTAGTTCGAAATGAATTGTCAATTTGCATACAAATTTGACAAATGTCGCACGTGAGTAAGATATCGAACGATTTGATATTTGGATCCAACTCTAGTTTGTCTCTGAATTAAAAAAAAACTATGACAGCTGCCAGGAAACAACGCCGCGATGCCGGTTATAATATGCAGCTCCTGAATGCATCATGGAGGCTTATGATATGTGGATAGATAAAGTAGTGTATGTAACTGTACAAAATTAGGCATTAAAACACTCGTGTGATGTTATTATGAAACTCGCCTTCGGCTCGTTTCTAAACCCACACTCGTGTTTAATGCCCTTCATTATGAACAGTCACATAAACTACTATAAAAACACTAATACAATAATTAAAAACCTAAAAAAAAAACTAGTGGCTCTGTGAGCTGAAGTGCTCGCCAGCCTGTCTTTCACCAAAAAAGTTTTTTTCAATTAACGAACCTGCTCACAAATGTCACAACAATCGGTTGTGAAATGCGACCTGTAGAGGAGAACAGCCGGACAGCGTGACAGCGAACGGACATAGATTAGTTTAGATATATTTATTTCATTTTAAAAATTTACATGTCATTTCATAAAATTTAAATAGCATGAATTCACAAAAAGATCGTCAGATTGTACCTATATAAGAGTAAAAAATAACAATAAATAATTGTCCATCAAATCTAATTCAAAATGAAAACAAAAATTCTAATTTAAATAATGTTAATAAAAAGGTCAATATCAGAATATTGATAACTAGCTTTTGCCCGCGACTTCGTCCGCGCGGAACTCGTTTATATTGTAACTTTCTCCCCCCTTTTCACCCCCTTAGGTGATGAATTTCCAGATAAAAACTATCTTTAGTAAGGACTCTTTGGGAAGGCCCCGGAATTCAAAGTATCTCTATACCAAATTTCATCTCAATCGGTTTAGCGGTTTAAGCATAAAAAAGGTAACAGACAGACAGAGTTACTTTCGCATTTGTAATATTAGTATGGATTGTATGAAGGAAAAGGTCATTATGGCTGAGTTGCATGATTTTATAGATTACCTTACTCCGAACGCCTTTTTTTACAAAATAGACTCCGCCGCAAACTTGGTTTCTATGACCCGCCTCACCATAATAGATGCATGTAGGCTTTTTTCAGTATTATTTTGCATATTTTCATATCACACGGCCGAAAGGACCTTTTCTACTAAACCGTAGAACTAAATTAAGTGACTTGTAATTTTAATATTTTATATTAAAAATAAAGATAAGTCAACAAAATGTTACATCGAATAGTTATCAAAAAAAGCCATAATAAAACGTCTTTTTTACCCCGTTTTAGAAAACATCTTCGAAACTACCGCCATAAGGTACCTTTACCCTTGGAACGTCACATATATATATTTACCTATGTAATGTTCCTATTCCCCAGGACTCCCAACTACCGCTATACCGTAAATAGGTTCCATCCAATATTTCACCCCCTATTTCACCTCTTTAGAGGATGATTTTTGGGATAAAAACTATCCGTTGTCATTCTCCAGGACTCAAACTATCTCTATACAAAATTTCATCTAAATGGGCTACATCCAAATTTTCACCCCCATTTCACCCCCTTAGGAGATCATTTTCGGAATAGAAACTATCATATGTCCTTTTCCAGGACTCAAACTATCTTTTAACCAAATTTTATCAAAATGTGTCACAAACAAATTTCCACCCCCAATTACACCCCCTTAGGGGATGATTTTCGGGATAAAACTATCCTTTGTCCTTCCTTTACTATCGCTATACCGTAAATGGGTTCAATCCAAATTTTCATCCACCATTTCTCACCCCCTTAGGGGATGATTTCCTCCTTTCATGTATTCCAGAATAAAAATTATTCTATGTTCTTTCCTTGGACTGAGACCTCTCTCTATACCAAATTTCATGTGAATGTATTCTATCGTAATCTTCAAGCCTCATTTCACCACCTCAGGAAATGATTTTTCGGGATAAAAACTATGCATTGTCCCTCCCTGGGACTCCTTCTATCTCTTTACCAAATTTCATCTAAATGGGTTTTATCCAAGTTTTCACCCCCTATTTCATCCCTGAGGGGATGATTTTCGGGATTAAAACTATCCGTTGTCATACTCCGGGACTCAAACTGTCGTTCAACCAAATTTTATCAAAATGGGTCACAAACAAATTTTCACCCCCAAATACACCCCCTTAGTGGGATGATTTTCGGGAGTAAACTATCCTATGTCCTTCTTCAAGACTCCAACTCGCTTTACCCGTAAATGGGTTCCATCCAAATTTTCATACCCCATTTCATCCCCTTAGGAGATGATTTCTGGACTAAAAAATATTTTTATAACAAACTATCTTGTGACGTACGAGCACGCCACAACGCAGCCGCCGCAGCGGCGCCGACGCACGGGGTCAACCGCGCGGGGAGCCGACCGACTCACCGCACCGCACCTCACCGCAC
The DNA here is from genome assembly GCA_963854355.1 of Epinotia brunnichana. Taxonomy (NCBI): domain Eukaryota; kingdom Metazoa; phylum Arthropoda; class Insecta; order Lepidoptera; family Tortricidae; genus Epinotia; species Epinotia brunnichana. The sequence goes on from OY977949.1 coordinate 25,829,259, forward strand.
CATACCCCGCCGGCCGTATATAAGAGCGCGCACCGGCCAGATCGCGGGAGTTTTGCTCGCGGCTTGCCGTGTGCACAACTCTGCCCTCCACCCTTCTCCCGCTCCCTTTCCATGCGCCGCTTGGTCCGCCGAGTGCACTGCCGTGGAATTCCTTCCCCCTCCCCTTTCCATGCGCCGCTTGGTCCGCCGAGTGCACTGCCGTGGAATCCCTTCCCGCTCCCTTTCCATGCGCCGCTTGGTCCGCCGAGTGCACTGCCGTGGAATCCCTTCCCGCTCCCTTTCCATGCGCCGCTTGGTTCGCCGAGTGCACTGCCGTGGAATCCCTGACCGTCTCCCCCGCTCCCATCTGGAGTCGCTTCCGTCTCTCACCAACCCCGTAGCCTAATCGACAGGCGACCGCGCCGCCTTCCGCGATTTAACAGAAATCATAATTAAAGAGTTGCTATTTAAATAAAAGGGCATAAGACCCACTGTTGATATCTTGTGAAACGCTGGTATCATTTACCCTGCTCCCGAAAGGCTCCTCCCCGACTGAGTTATCTAGGAAACCCCCGAAAGCCCTTCAGGCAGGGGGATATGTGTGTGCAGCTCACCCTACACATCACATTTGGCGCCCAACTCAATAACTCACACAGGAGTCTCGTAGATCTCTAGGAGCCGGGAGACAGGGAATTTGTTTTTTGCATAAAGTAAAGCCGTTTGAATTTTAACCATATCATTTCTCTCTGTGTATTTCCCGTGCAACAGGTTACACTGCTTAGCGCGACGCTTCTCGCCCACCCGCGTAAGTACAAGCGCACTCCGTAATAAATAACCCCGCGTCGCCCCGGAAACCGGCGGGTCCCGGTACGCCCATGCAGACAGCGTGGATATACCAACTACAAAAGCCAGGCCTCACGAAGGAGGCGCAAGAGAGAGGCATCACCATAGAGGGCTTAACGGTAGACCAGATTCGAAAGCTCCTCGTGGAATCCGTCAAGGCCGCCGAGGAAAATAAGGAACAAGAAAAGCCAATAGCCCGAGCCATGGACGACGACCCGAATAAAGACAAGGTACATAGAGTAAATAAAACTATTAGAGAGTGGAACCTTTCCTACAGGACGTCCGACAACCCGGTAGAATTTATAGAGAGGCTAGAGGAGCTAATCACGGCCAGCGGCGTAGACGAGGAAGACGTACTGCCGGCATTACCCCGTATCCTGCAAGGGAAGGCCTTATTATGGCATAGAAACAATGCCGGGTCCTGGAAGTCATGGGAAGAATTTTTAGAACTCTTCAAATTGTATTATTTTCCGTATAACTACGAGGATGATCTCATAGTGAGAATCCTAGCTAGGAAGCAAGACTGCGGAGAGAGCTTCGTAGATTATTTAACCGACCTGCAAACGCTCATGCGTAGACATGGGAAACTGACCGAAAAAGAAAAACTTCACCGAATCCACGAGAACATGCAAAAAGAGTACAAGCTGTACATAAGGAAGCATGACTACAAAGACCTTAATGGTTTAATAAAACTAGCCGCCGAATACGAGGGGATTACCGCCCCATCAGACTGTAATATGGAGACGGACCGAGCATATACCCCTCAGACGAGAGGTACCTATCCGAGACAACAATGTAATAAACCGCCGGCATATTGGGGACAACCGCAGTCAGGCTCGAGGCAGACAAACACCAACAGGGGAAAAAGAGAGTCGCTAGGAGCCGCCGGAGATCACGGTCGAGAAGACAACCGGGTCTACGAGAATGTCGAGATATCCAGGAAAAGATGGCGATGCCTTATAGATACAGGATCGACGAATACCTACGTAAGTAAAGACGTATATGAAGCATGTAAAGCCCAGGGGGCACTAGAAAAACAAATCCAGAGAGGCGTCGTGCTCGCAGACGGTACGCGGACGACCGTCGACACAACCGTACTAGTTGACATGCACATCAAAGGCGCCACGATAAAACACTGGGTAAGAGTTCTACCAGCCGCGGCGGCAACAATAATCGGCATGGATGTGCTAGGAAGGGCCGGAATGGTCATGACATGGACAGGAGATACCGAGAGTACCGAGACACCGACGTCTAACCCAGGGTCCCAGTTAAAATGCGAACCGACGTCACCCGAAGGAATAAAGAGGAAAAAGGACAACAAAGGAACGCCAGCGCCAGACAGAGAGAGGGACGTCGGCGACACGCAAAAACCGGTCGCGCAGGCACTTTCAAGGAAGCAGGCAGTGCGGCAACGAGAATTGCAACTGTTCGAGAGAACACCGAAGACAAACACAGAGACAGAGAACATATTAACACCGCCGTATACACCGCGTTGTAAGCCGGTAACAAAAAGACGAAATAGGTCGAAATATGCACCGGCGTTCCGACATTACGGTAGAGAACTACGTAACCCGAACGACCGAAACTCAATTCCCACCCACCAAATAAAGGGAAAAGGGGCGTTACAAGATGTGTACAACGTCGTAAAACAAAATCAAGGGCAAGCTTCGGCCACACAGAAATTCTACTACGACAAGCACAGGAGATATTGGGAGCCCGCCATAGGGGAATTAGCGTTGAAGCGAAATTATGTACTATCAAATGCAGAGAAAAACACATGCGCAAAGTTGGCACCGAAATTTATAGGACCATTTAAAGAACAAGGGAACACCACGCGACGTCGCGTGAGTCAACCACCACACGAAAGTGGACCGTACCGTATAGGAGATAAGGAAGAAAATAAAACGGACGAGAAAAACATCCGAACATCCAGACATACGAAGAGTTTTTTTTTTAGTATGTTACCGGAATGGGCACATACATAAGGGTGAAGCGAACCAATATAATAGTCACACATCACATTTACCGGATGCAGATCGATGACACAAAAATGAATGAGGCGTCAGAGGAAGACGCATACCCGCTCCCGCAATTCGATAAATTACGTTGGAAACAAAATGGTTATTATTATTTCCAACCGAAAAAGGAAAAAACATGAGCGCACTGGTCCAAAGTTAGAACCCTGGAAATAAGTAAGCACTATACCCGACCGGCGCGACGCATAGCAACAGCGAGTGGCCGGCGAAATAGATAAGGCGAGTCATGTGTCCAGACGGTGCCGCGAGTAAGAACGCACCGTACACTCGCATAGATAAGTCTCATAATCGAGCAACCGGTCAGGCCGAGGCCTATCGGTTTATTAAATTTATTTTTGCTATTTTTTTTTAAGTAGTTTTACCGCCCGCATTTAGTTAATAACAAATCCGAGATTACAAGCAATAACCCGAGTATCACGCATTTATGTAGCCACGAGAATAACGGTGATTTTTCCAGGTAAAAATCTCCACAACGGGGGAGGAAGTGTGACGTACGAGCACGCCACAACGCAGCCGCCGCAGCGGCGCCGACGCACGGGGTCAACCGCGCGGGGAGCCGACCGACTCACCGCACCGCACCTCACCGCACCATACCCCGCCGGCCGTATATAAGAGCGCGCACCCGCCAGATCGCGGGAGTTTTGCTCGCGGCTTGCCGTGTGCACAACTCTGCCCTCCACCCTTCTCCCGCTCCCTTTCCATGCGCCGCTTGGTCCGCCGAGTGCACTGCCGTGGAATTCCTTCCCCCTCCCCTTTCCATGCGCCGCTTGGTCCGCCGAGTGCACTGCCGTGGAATCCCTTCCCGCTCCCTTTCCATGCGCCGCTTGGTCCGCCGAGTGCACTGCCGTGGAATCCCTTCCCGCTCCCTTTCCATGCGCCGCTTGGTTCGCCGAGTGCACTGCCGTGGAATCCCTGACCGTCTCCCCCGCTCCCATCTGGAGTCGCTTCCGTCTCTCACCAACCCCGTAGCCTAATCGACAGGCGACCGCGCCGCCTTCCGCGATTTAACAGAAATCATAATTTAAGAGTTGCTATTTAAATAAAAGGGCATAAGACCCACTGTTGATATCTTGTGAAACGCTGGTATCATTTACCCTGCTCCCGAAAGGCTCCTCCCCGACTGAGTTATCTAGGAAACCCCCGAAAGCCCTTCAGGCAGGGGGATATGTGTGTGCAGCTCACCCTACACATCACAATCTCTATACCAAATTTCATCTTAATCGGTTCAGCCGTTTTCATGTGATGCGCGGTCACATAAACAGACAAACAGATAAACAGATAAACAGATAAACAGACAAACAGACAAAAATTCTAAAAACTGTTAGAACGTGTTCTGTTATCGATTTTAAGTATGCCTAGCCAATTTTTTTTCGAATATCTTTCACGTACAGACTTTCGACCCTCTTCAGCTTTATTATATGTATAGATAGCTAGGCTATCCTAGATTTAAATTGTCATACGAACGATTTTCGCCCAAGATGAAGCATAGAACTTAGTTCGCTACGCTCGCTCGTTCGATTCCTAACAAAATAATATACTTTTCAAAACTAAGTTTTAACCGACTTCAAATCAGTAGCCAAATTGCTTCAAGTTTGTCTATAAAATTTGAAGAGTTCCCTCGATTTCTCCAGGATCCCATCATCAGAACTGGATTTTGGTGACAACGGGACCAATCTGGAAGTATGCGCTTCCAAACACAAAAAAACATTTTTCAAATCGGTTCGTAAATTACCAAGTTATAAAATTAAGTAACAAACACACATTAAAAACAATTAAAAAAAAACATACAGACTAATTGAGAACCTCCTCCTTTTTTGAAGTCGGTTAATTAACAATGGTAAATTTGACATTACTAATGATGATGATTCTTTGTAGATAAGAAATACTTGCTACATTTTGCTTTTCCCTTACCACCCACCCTTTTTCCCTTTAATAAAATATTTGAATAGAACTTTTTACGCCCTGAGTCCTTTACAAAGAATCGCCACAGTGAAGGAGCTCGCTAATAAATCTTGACCATCTTGGCTCCTAGTTCCAATAAGTCGTCGTAAGTTGGTGCTGTCGCAGCCAGGCGGCTGAGGCAGTGTGCCTAACCGCTACTTTTTATTAAATTTAAAATTCTTTCCTAGCAAATAATAGTAAAAATAAGAGGTAACCGATATAGCCCTCCAAATTGCTAAACTTAAGTGGCAGAGGGCGGGGCACATTGCACGTAGAACCGATAGCCGTTGGGACGGGAAGGTTCTCGAGTGGTGACCACGTACCGGAAGGCGCGGCGTGGGTAGGACTGATGACCTGGTAAAGGTCGCGGGAGTCCGCTGGTGCGGGTGGCGCAGGACCGGTCGTTTTGGCAGTATTTGGGGGAGGCCTATGTCCAGCAGTGGGCGTCTTTCGACTGATATATGAATAGTAGAAATCAGTAACACACGACTGGACACGTCGTAGTTTAATAAGCGTTATTGTGCGTGATTACTGATGTGTTGTTGCCAATACTTCATATTCCCAGAGATATGGTTAATGGCACCGAGGAACATTTCTTATGTGCTCAGCAATTAGCCAGTACTTTACAAACAATATTTTCTTGATTTTAATCTCAAAATGCTATAAATCAATCCAATGTACCTTTGCATTCACCTGTTATGAACTTTTTTTCATTCTTCTTGACATAAAATATTAACAATTTCTGCGGCGGTAGAGAGCTGTCAAAATTATATTTACAGAAATTATTCAATGGTCCATCCAACGGCACTTTTCAAAGCATGGCAATTATACAAGTACTCGTACGTCAATGTTTGTGTAAGATGTACAATTGCCTTAGCTGCTTATCAAAATAATATAGTTACTTAGTCCAGTTAGTGTTAATAACTACAACGTAGTCAAGGTTGTGTTATTCGAAAAGTTTTAATCATCATACTATACAAATTCATCATCATAAAATAAAATTATGATGATGAATTCGCTAGGCGCGTGCGAGTAGGGGCCCATTTCTCAAAAAGTATTTGTCTAATAATGCTAGTGTTTTGTCTAATTTTTTGGTTTTATTTTCGAGACAAAACACTATTATTAGACTAATACGCTTTGAGAAATGGGCCCCAGACGGCCACTGCAGCAAACACGGTTCGTTTGGTTAATACCATTTCAATGCGCTTAAATCGACTATTGTTCACATGAAAACGGTACTTTAACAAATGTATAATGAATGGGTCCGATCTCTAAGCGAAGTTTCACGCAAGGAAACTGGCGCGAATAGTTCAGAACTTCATGTTTAATTGAGTTTTACGTAATAACTGGGTGACTGTGACCGCGATTTGACGTCTTTATAGCTGGTAACGGCAAGATATTTGAAAGCAAGTTCGGATTTCTGCCAAATGTTCTTATTTAAGGTGGTTCGATTGCCATACAAAGCGTTATTTGACATTCGCAGGCTAACGGCGTGATATTTTAAGAAACTTATGTAACAAACTTTCATAAATTGGCTTCCCATTTGCGCCAAATTCCCCCTTTTCTAGAATAAACTTGTATAAACTAGATTAATTTGAGAAATTGGTTTGGAACGTGATATTTTGGAAAAACAATTTTTCTCAAATTAATTGGCCTGCGAATGTCAAATAACGTTTTGTATGGCAATCGAACCACCTTAATGTAATTTTTTTCATGGGGAGTTAGATTTGCTTACATTAATATGCTTTTAAGACCCATGAAATCAGTAGATTGGGTTCTTTCTTGAAATAAATTTCTTGTATGATGAAATTGATGAAGATGATAGAAACGCCATTGTTCTAACCTGAAATTGTAGCCACTGTAGGTACTCTTTTATTTTTTGTAGAAAAAATACTTTTTTTTCTAGTACAAGTTGGTTTCTATCTGGTATTGAATTAGCAACATATTATTCGAATCAGAGACGAAAAAAAAATGTTATAGGTAAAATGATAAGAGAACTTGACGACAATTATTATGTTTTAAAACCATGATTAATTTAACTACCTACTTCATTTTAATTTACTTATGTTTACTATAGAAACAAAGATGAAAGAAAACAATGAACAATTATTGTATATCTAATTGCCGATCTGGAGCAGATGGCGTTACCAACTATATACTTGTATATTTATTGAATTTATAATAAGAATTATGAGAGAATAATTCAGTTCTCGATACCTCCAACTCGCATTCAATTAAGTGCACTTGTTAAACCGATATCGGCCTGTTAGTTTCGTATTCCTGTCACTGGGTTATTCACAACACGTACAGCTACGGATCAAACCAGTATAATTCTGAACCCGATTGGGCATAGTTGTTTCAAATGTGCGGTTTAAGTTATAAGGGACTGAGGTATACCAAAAGTGTCTGTGAATCACAGCAGGGGAAATAAGCCAGGATTCAGGACAAAGAGGTAGCAATTTAAGTCACTGTTTTCGACGTCCTAGCCTAAACTTGATATCTTGGTCTTACACCGAAGTCTTCGTTGCCGTAAAAGTGTTAAAAATGTTTTAGTCTTGCAAATATGCCATTCAACAATTATAACTGTAAATTCTATTTGATTTTCATCTATACTAATAGGAATGACTGAAATGCGACCGCTTAAGCTTCCGCAGTAAGCTCGATTCTCCATACAAACGTATTTACGCTCTCATTTTAAATCAACTAGCTAGTTTACTCTGAAAATTTCTACTTAGAATAAGTTAAGTACCATCCAGGTCTGTAATTAGTTTATGTAGCTTCAGATACCATAGTAAAAAAAAATCTATAAATAAAAAAAAAATCATACAAAACTTATTTTTGCTGTATTTCATTTGTTTTATAAACTGGAGCCATATAAACTAATTACAGACCTAGATATACCTCATGTGGTTGTATATGCAAAGTTTTGTTACAATCCAACACGTAGTTTTAAAATGAGAACGAAACTCCGATTGTGTGGGAAGGTGAAATTCGGCCGAGCTTACTGCGGATTCTTAACTGAGAAGTGGTAGCGGGCGGTAGGGCCAGCGTTCCGCTACCCTTCCACTACCTTTTCCCCGTCCCGAAATATGGACCAACTATGAAAGTTTGTAAGATTGTATGATGAGGAAATCTCCGAAACTAATCAACCAACTTCGAAAATATTTTCACCAATTTATGGAATGTACGACGTACGTATGAAATGTAATAATGCAAACATAGATTGTTTATTAACAAAAATATTAAGTAACAACAAACAACATAATTACGAATTTATGATAACGTATTGAAAACGAAATGTAACTTAGGGTAAGTTAATTAATCCTAATAATGAATGAGTCCAGTTCCCAGCCCATGCCAAATCTTGGGATTAGGTGTCAAAGCGGACCCCGGGCTCCTTTAGGGGCACAACCGGGAATAACGCTAGGAGGATGATGAATGAAAGAGTCCAGTTCCAAAAAAAAACCCAGTTGATTGGTACTTTGAGAGTTTGTGAAATATGATAAATTGTGTCAGTCCGTAAAAAAAACCTTATATATGGCATACAACAATTAAAATGTGAACGTACCCCAATCCAGACATTCTTAATTAACGAGTTTAGCAACCACCATTTCATATTTAATTTAAAGATGTGTTATATATTATATTTTATTATAAGTTATCTCAAAGTAAACCAATTATACAAGAAATGGATAAATAAAGCCATGCCAAATAACATCATTAGAATTTTCTTTCTATTTATTACATTTGCCTTTTCAACTCTACAGCTTATCGCCAGACTAAGCTTCAATTAGAGTAGCTTCAAATAAACATCGATGGCTACAATGTTATTTTTAGTATGAACTGTTTTCGGTAAAAAAGTAGTGTTGTGTTTATTTTGCAGTGTTTTCAGTAAATAAAGTTAATTTATTGATAATATTGCTGAGCTGGTAGATGCTCACACGATTACGGATTTTAATAATGGTAGGTAGCATTTTAACTAATTTGAAAAAAGGATTCATGACCGCCTATACTCCGCTTCAACTGCACTTTTTTTTTTTAAGATGGCTTTTACTCCTTGCTGTGTTAGCAAGGTGGATTTGCCAATATCAGTTTAGCGGTGTTGACTGTTGTTGACATATTTACACACGAGGAGAATATTCGGTGAAATTTTGACGGTCTTTGGGGGAAGGATCCGGAAACCTAAAACAAATAAAAATTATGGACATCACAGACAATCACATGACATTTACAAACGTTATGTAAAAATGCGGGAAAGGGGATGACAGAGTGTTATTCATGCTAACATGACGGATATGGAGGAAAAAACAGGTATATATATATATGAAACTGTCGAATAGAATAGAAGTAGAAAATACATGCACAGTGAATAGAAGGATGTTAAAGTCTTATGCTTCACTTATGACATGTCGATTATGACAATCGATTAGCGTGTGTGCGAAGCAAGTGAGTGGTTACGCTCTCGTAAGCTATCTTGTTGTATCTTGACAATTGCAATACGCTTTCGATTTGTTAAAACGTATTGTGGCAATAAATTGTTAAGGATAGCAAATTTTATATGCAAAAGGTACTTTAACAGTTATAAATTTACGGTCTAATTTAGAGTGTCAAGTAAGTATTTCTTGCGTCCGTAACCATCTACGTTGTAAGACTGGCAAGAGACGTCGTGGTTCAGCAACTCGACGCCAAATGGCAGTTTTTTCAAAACTATGGAAATCCGACCGTTTGAAACCAAAAAATCGCATGTACAGTCGCCATCACATACATCGGAGCAAACAAGCAGCTCACAAACATCGGAACACACCTCTATTTTCAAGGCATTAGGGTGCATGTGTCGATATTTTTGAATACCTATAGTGTACATATGTAAGTGATGGCGACTGTACTGTGAAATGCGTATAATGACACGAATAATTGGCTATAACGGAATAGGGATGTGGGTATGATTTTGCCTATCGATATTTTTATAATACAGTAAATATTAAGCTAAGACTTAGGTTACTAATGACTTACTTAGTTACAAATTGTTTCTAATAAAATCTTATTGACTATATAAATTACTAGCTTTTGCCCGCGACTTCATCCGCGTAGAACTCGTTTATCCTATGTCCTTCCCCGAGGCTCAAACTATCTTTATCATCATCATCACCATCATCATATCAGCCAAAAGACGTCCACTGCTGGAAGTAGGCGTCCCCCAAAGAGTGCCACAATGGCCGGTCCTACGCCACCCGCATCCAGCGGACTCCCGCGACCTTTACCAGGTCGTCAGTCCACCTTGCGGGGAGCCTACCCACGCCGCGCCTTCCGGTACGTGGTCGCCACTCGACACTGTAAATTACATATTATTTACATATTACTTATGTTCATAAAATTAAAAACAATTAAATGTTGAGTTTTCCATTATTCGATAACAATTATCGACTTTAGCCACAGCATTTGAGTAGCGAACCTCAGAACGTTCTCGAACTTGACGTTCAGAATAGCGAAAAATTACGCAGGATTATGAACCTAACATTAGAGAGTTAGAACGTATATTTCCGTGACCGCTGGCGCAAAGTTTGTCTGAGAAATTGAAAATTGAATTATTTCTATATAGGTATTCTAAAATAATCTGTACCTGTAGGTTGGAAAGATATAGACTTTCTTTGTAACATAAAAAAATATATTTCTTGTCTAAGCGCACACGGTACATCTTAGTCCTACATAGCTAGGAAGAACAAGGGGTGGGGGCAATGGCCGCTGCTCACTGCTGCCAACCCCAAAAAGGTCAAAACGTTCCAATACATTCAGTTATTATGTGCGTTGTATCGTACAGTACCGATGATAGAAAATTCCTCTATGAGACACATTTTTTATTTTGCTGTATTTAATATGAGCAGCTTCTAACAGCGCAATACAGCATTTTCCTTTAAGAAACATATATTTTTTCATTTTTTACTCATGTTATTCGCCGCCCGCGGTTGATAGGTGACTGACAATAATCTGTGCAAGAAGTGAGCTAATTTAAGCTCATGTTTGGCGACACGCGAACGCCCACTCACCACTTCCAATGGTTTGTTATTCCGTGGGGGGAACCACGGGATCGCCTACGAGCGTAGCGCGTAGCGATTCTCGGTAATGAATAATATGTTAAGTTCAAAAGGTCCTTACCTAAGGCTGGCTCTTACTGTCAGCTCGTAGAGGCCTTTCTCTACTACAGAAAGTGATAACTATGGTATCGGCATGGAGCGTAGCGATACGAAATGCTTGGTACAAAATGGTTAACGGTGTGAATAATTCCCAACCCCTTGCAACACTTCCAGGGTAACCCAACGCTATTTCTGAAAGTATAATAGGAATCTCGGATTAAACTAAAGTTTTAATTAGTTGCAATAGTGAATTGGAAAAGTCGGAGGTTTTCAGTAAAGCGCTGGTCGTATTTGAATTTTAGATTCAAAGTCAAAGTCAAAGTCAAAATCTTTATTTGCGTTAAACACATTCACATGCATGCAAATACAATATACATTACAATAATATTTATTTTTTTTTTTTTTTTTTTTTTTTTAACTACTAATATTAATAACAATAGTAAGAAACTGCTCCGAAATTATTTAAAAACAAAATAAAATAGTCAAATTATAATAACAATAATGTTCAGTTAATTTAGAGCATTGGCAAAATATTCGTCAATGGAGTAATATGGCCTTTTTAAAAAGTAATCTTTCACTTTTCTATTAAATATTTTCATATCGTCACAATCCCTTAAATCTTTGGTCAACTTATTATATACTCTTATTGCATTATTGCCTAAACTTTTATGAAAATGTGCATAATTAGGGAAAGTCAGTGTTAATTTATCATTATTTCTTAAATTGTAGTCTTGGCTTTGCCCTACTGTACAATACAAATTCTTATTTCGATGAATATAGATACATAGATGATAAAGATACAACGAAACAACAGTAAGAATTTTATTTTCAATAAACATATGTCTATGCGTAACGGGTACTTTAGAACAGCCTTCGATGATCCTTAGAGCTTTTTTCTGTTTCAACAGGACAGAATTAATGTTGACTCCGTTTCCCCAGACCTCGATACAATATCGGAGAATACTCTCAAAATAGGAGAAGTACACATTTTTTAGTATAATCTTATCAGAATACTTCGATAAACTTTTTAATGCAAAACAGGCACTAGCCAGTTTTCTATTAACTGTGTCAATTTGGATATTCCATCTCAGGTAAGGATCTAGATTTACGCCCAGAAAACAAACACTGTACAGAAAACAAAAACAGGTACAGATTATTTTAGAATACCTATATAGAAATAATTCAATTTTCAATTTCTCAGACAAACTTTGCGCCAGCGGTCACGGAAATATACGTTCTAACTCTCTAATGTTAGGTTCATAATCCTGCGTAATTTTTCGCTATTCTGAACGTCAAGTTCGAGAACGTTCTGAGGTTCGCTACTCAAATGCTGTGGCTAAAGTCGATAATTGTTATCGAATAATGGAAAACTCAACATTTAATTGTTTTTAATTTTATGAACATAAGTAATATGTAAATAATATGTAATTTACAGTGTCGAGTGGCGACCACGTACCGGAAGGCGCGGCGTGGGTAGGCTCCCCGCAAGGTGGACTGACGACCTGGTAAAGGTCGCGGGAGTCCGCTGGATGCGGGTGGCGTAGGACCGGCCATTGTGGCACTCTTTGGGGGACGCCTACTTCCAGCAGTGGACGTCTTTTGGCTGATATGATGATGGTGATGATGATGATAAAGATAGTTTGAGCCTCGGGGAAGGACATAGGATAAACGAGTTCTACGCGGATGAAGTCGCGGGCAAAAGCTAGTAATTTATATAGTCAATAAGATTTTATTAGAAACAATTTGTAACTAAGTAAGTCATTAGTAACCTAAGTCTTAGCTTAATATTTACTGTATTATAAAAATATCGATAGGCAAAATCATACCCACATCCCTATTCCGTTATAGCCAATTATTCGTGTCATTATACGCATTTCACAGTACAGTCGCCATCACTTACATATGTACACTATAGGTATTCAAAAATATCGACACATGCACCCTAATGCCTTGAAAATAGAGGTGTGTTCCGATGTTTGTGAGCTGCTTGTTTGCTCCGATGTATGTGATGGCGACTGTACATGCGATTTTTTGGTTTCAAACGGTCGGATTTCCATAGTTTTGAAAAAACTGCCATTTGGCGTCGAGTTGCTGAACCACGACGTCTCTTGCCAGTCTTACAACGTAGATGGTTACGGACGCAAGAAATACTTACTTGACACTCTAAATTAGACCGTAAATTTATAACTGTTAAAGTACCTTTTGCATATAAAATTTGCTATCCTTAACAATTTATTGCCACAATACGTTTTAACAAATCGAAAGCGTATTGCAATTGTCAAGATACAACAAGATAGCTTACGAGAGCGTAACCACTCACTTGCTTCGCACACACGCTAATCGATTGTCATAATCGACATGTCATAAGTGAAGCATAAGACTTTAACATCCTTCTATTCACTGTGCATGTATTTTCTACTTCTATTCTATTCGACAGTTTCATATATATATATACCTGTTTTTTCCTCCATATCCGTCATGTTAGCATGAATAACACTCTGTCATCCCCTTTCCCGCATTTTTACATAACGTTTGTAAATGTCATGTGATTGTCTGTGATGTCCATAATTTTTATTTGTTTTAGGTTTCCGGATCCTTCCCCCAAAGACCGTCAAAATTTCACCGAATATTCTCCTCGTGTGTAAATATGTCAACAACAGTCAACACCGCTAAACTGATATTGGCAAATCCACCTTGCTAACACAGCAAGGAGTAAAAGCCATCTTAAAAAAAAAAAGTGCAGTTGAAGCGGAGTATAGGCGGTCATGAATCCTTTTTTCAAATTAGTTAAAATGCTACCTACCATTATTAAAATCCGTAATCGTGTGAGCATCTACCAGCTCAGCAATATTATCAATAAATTAACTTTATTTACTGAAAACACTGCAAAATAAACACAACACTACTTTTTTACCGAAAACAGTTCATACTAAAAATAACATTGTAGCCATCGATGTTTATTTGAAGCTACTCTAATTGAAGCTTAGTCTGGCGATAAGCTGTAGAGTTGAAAAGGCAAATGTAATAAATAGAAAGAAAATTCTAATGATGTTATTTGGCATGGCTTTATTTATCCATTTCTTGTATAATTGGTTTACTTTGAGATAACTTATAATAAAATATAATATATAACACATCTTTAAATTAAATATGAAATGGTGGTTGCTAAACTCGTTAATTAAGAATGTCTGGATTGGGGTACGTTCACATTTTAATTGTTGTATGCCATATATAAGGTTTTTTTTACGGACTGACACAATTTATCATATTTCACAAACTCTCAAAGTACCAATCAACTGGGTTTTTTTTTGGAACTGGACTCTTTCATTCATCATCCTCCTAGCGTTATTCCCGGTTGTGCCCCTAAAGGAGCCCGGGGTCCGCTTTGACACCTAATCCCAAGATTTGGCATGGGCTGGGAACTGGACTCATTCATTATTAGGATTAATTAACTTACCCTAAGTTACATTTCGTTTTCAATACGTTATCATAAATTCGTAATTATGTTGTTTGTTGTTACTTAATATTTTTGTTAATAAACAATCTATGTTTGCATTATTACATTTCATACGTACGTCGTACATTCCATAAATTGGTGAAAATATTTTCGAAGTTGGTTGATTAGTTTCGGAGATTTCCTCATCATACAATCTTACAAACTTTCATAGTTGGTCCATATTTCGGGACGGGGAAAAGGTAGTGGAAGGGTAGCGGAACGCTGGCCCTACCGCCCGCTACCACTTCTCAGTTAAGAATCCGCAGTAAGCTCGGCCGAATTTCACCTTCCCACACAATCGGAGTTTCGTTCTCATTTTAAAACTACGTGTTGGATTGTAACAAAACTTTGCATATACAACCACATGAGGTATATCTAGGTCTGTAATTAGTTTATATGGCTCCAGTTTATAAAACAAATGAAATACAGCAAAAATAAGTTTTGTATGATTTTTTTTTTATTTATAGATTTTTTTTTACTATGGTATCTGAAGCTACATAAACTAATTACAGACCTGGATGGTACTTAACTTATTCTAAGTAGAAATTTTCAGAGTAAACTAGCTAGTTGATTTAAAATGAGAGCGTAAATACGTTTGTATGGAGAATCGAGCTTACTGCGGAAGCTTAAGCGGTCGCATTTCAGTCATTCCTATTAGTATAGATGAAAATCAAATAGAATTTACAGTTATAATTGTTGAATGGCATATTTGCAAGACTAAAACATTTTTAACACTTTTACGGCAACGAAGACTTCGGTGTAAGACCAAGATATCAAGTTTAGGCTAGGACGTCGAAAACAGTGACTTAAATTGCTACCTCTTTGTCCTGAATCCTGGCTTATTTCCCCTGCTGTGATTCACAGACACTTTTGGTATACCTCAGTCCCTTATAACTTAAACCGCACATTTGAAACAACTATGCCCAATCGGGTTCAGAATTATACTGGTTTGATCCGTAGCTGTACGTGTTGTGAATAACCCAGTGACAGGAATACGAAACTAACAGGCCGATATCGGTTTAACAAGTGCACTTAATTGAATGCGAGTTGGAGGTATCGAGAACTGAATTATTCTCTCATAATTCTTATTATAAATTCAATAAATATACAAGTATATAGTTGGTAACGCCATCTGCTCCAGATCGGCAATTAGATATACAATAATTGTTCATTGTTTTCTTTCATCTTTGTTTCTATAGTAAACATAAGTAAATTAAAATGAAGTAGGTAGTTAAATTAATCATGGTTTTAAAACATAATAATTGTCGTCAAGTTCTCTTATCATTTTACCTATAACATTTTTTTTTCGTCTCTGATTCGAATAATATGTTGCTAATTCAATACCAGATAGAAACCAACTTGTACTAGAAAAAAAAGTATTTTTTCTACAAAAAATAAAAGAGTACCTACAGTGGCTACAATTTCAGGTTAGAACAATGGCGTTTCTATCATCTTCATCAATTTCATCATACAAGAAATTTATTTCAAGAAAGAACCCAATCTACTGATTTCATGGGTCTTAAAAGCATATTAATGTAAGCAAATCTAACTCCCCATGAAAAAAATTACATTAAGGTGGTTCGATTGCCATACAAAACGTTATTTGACATTCGCAGGCCAATTAATTTGAGAAAAATTGTTTTTCCAAAATATCACGTTCCAAACCAATTTCTCAAATTAATCTAGTTTATACAAGTTTATTCTAGAAAAGGGGGAATTTGGCGCAAATGGGAAGCCAATTTATGAAAGTTTGTTACATAAGTTTCTTAAAATATCACGCCGTTAGCCTGCGAATGTCAAATAACGCTTTGTATGGCAATCGAACCACCTTAAATAAGAACATTTGGCAGAAATCCGAACTTGCTTTCAAATATCTTGCCGTTACCAGCTATAAAGACGTCAAATCGCGGTCACAGTCACCCAGTTATTACGTAAAACTCAATTAAACATGAAGTTCTGAACTATTCGCGCCAGTTTCCTTGCGTGAAACTTCGCTTAGAGATCGGACGCATCGATCGGATCGCATTTAGACGCCACCTGAAATATATTTTATTGGAAAATCCATTATACTCAGTTAAAGAGTATATGGATCTTGATTTGACATGTTAAATTATTATTATTACCTATTTAAAAAATATCATGAAAGAAATAATCTAATTTAATCTAATCATACTTGTTGACACATGGGTTTGACGTCACAACTTGTATAAGTATTTGTGTACGATCGTTGTATGGAAAATTAAATTGCTGTTTAATTCGCGAAATACTGCGTTTAGGTAATTTTGTTTCTATAGAAGTGTAAGGATTCTATTGGTAGCTTTAAATTTACTCTTGGACAATAAAAAAAACATAATATTTTTTCTAAACTTTCAAGGTGTGGACCATATCTTTTTATGATTTTAATCATAATTTATACTTCATTAAAATACTCATAATTTATTGATACTAAGAAATTACATGTCAACATAATACGTAGTAAAATAAGCTTAGGTTATTAACATAGCTATTAATTATATAATAATTTGATGGTTAACTATCCATTTAGCAACACTACTTTATCAATGTTAACATGAGGCATCACGCCTATTGCCGAGGAAGGCGCCTAAGTCATCCCGCCATCTCCGTCTAGACCTGGCCCATCTGCGTCACTCTTGCAGCATCCACTTGGTGCGTATAATACACTAGCCACAGAACACTTAATACTAGGAATGGCGATGTGGGTATGGCACGCGCGCCACTACAAACAGTTTGAGCATGCGCTCAATCTTTCGCACCAACGTCACCCGATCGCCGTGTTGTTGTAGGCGACGTGGAGGGACGAGGTGGCAACACCGGTCCCGATGGAAATCTCGCTTGATACCCCTTCTATAGTACTTATTTATTTTAGTTTTCTGTAGTACTAGCCCACTTATCCGGATGTATGCGATAGACGTGACCAGCCCAGTCCCACTTGAGCTTGGCAGTTTTACGCCTACATCAGCTATGCGTTATCTAACAATCTATGGATCGATTTTATCTGATAATAAAAAGCTTTTATTTTGACCGTAGCGTGGTGGTTCGGATGCGATCCATCCTCTTAATACGTAAAAATACTTTAACATTGCTGTAACATTTAGATTCACAAATTAACGGGTTCAAATCCCAGACTTTGATGCAATATATAGGTTACCTTGATTGAAATAGAGGATTATTACGTCAGTCCTCATTGTCCCTCGGCGTTATTATATTATACTGTTGGCCCGTCTCCATCCGGACATTGCACAGAACGCAAGCAAAGTCACGGAACAAAATACGAGTAAAACCTTTGTCTGTTCCAGACAGATGTTTATTCGGATGAGTGGTTCAGGAGATTACTCCCTACATACAAAGTTACAAATCTGCACTACCAAACTTTACGTCTGTAGCATTATAAAGTACCCAGGGTGCGCCATGGGATAAAATATAGCATACTAGCTTCTGCCCGCGACTCCATCCGCGTGTAACTCGTTTATGCGTATCTCCATAAAAACTTTCACCCCCCATTTCACCTCACTAGGGGATGATTTCCGATTAAAAAACAATTCTGATCTTCCCCGAGACTCAAACGATCATTATACCAAATTTCATCTAAATCGGTCCAGCGGTTTAATCGTGAAAAGGTAACAGGCAGACAGACAGAATTTCGCATTTATAATATAACAGGATGGAAGTATGGATGTCCGACCCGAAAAACAATTATATACCCTGAAGAACGAATTTACAATCAGCATCATATCAGTCGAAACGAGACGAACCAAATAATAGATCCCATAAAAATAGAGGTTCAGCCATCGAACAAGTCAAAAGATTTAAATACTTAGGCAGCATTATAACCTGTGACTCCAGATGCACTTCGGATATCATCGCACGCATAGCCATGGCCAAAAAAGCTTTCAATGCCAAAAATCAGATATCAAAAGCGAAAATATCTCGGAATATCAGAAAAAGATTTATTAAGACCTACATCTGGTCTGGAGCATGGCGTTGTTCGGAAGCGAGACGTAGACTCTGACCCAGTGTGATAATGAGAGACTGAACTCATTCGAAATGTGGGCATGGAGATGGATGGAAGGTATTAGTTGGACAGAAAGAATAAATAAATAAATAATTGAAAACAGAAGGGGAATTACATTGGGGCACCTGATACGACATGACAATTACATGAAAACTATAATTGAAGGAAAGATAGAAGGAAGGAGAGGCAGGGGAAGACCAACACGTGCGTTTATGGACCAAGCTAAAGATAAAGTTAATGCAAAGTCGTATCAAGAGCTCAAAGCAGTGGCAGAGAGAATAACATAATGGCGATTACTCTACCAACAAAAGCCTTGGCTCTTAAGTTTCATGATCAGTCGAAAGACGTCCACTGCTGGACATAGAGTACCACAATGACCACGCTCCTGCGGACTCCTGTGACGTTAACCAGGTCATTAGTACACCTTGTTCTACCCATGCTGCGCCTTCCGGTACCCCCAGTAGGTACATGCAAACTTACAAAGCTCCAAAGCTCAAAGGCCACCTCCCTAAAGTTCATCTTCGGGCACAACCACTTCATAATCTCATTCACATGTTAACCCTCGTCCGCAAACCCTAAAGCTAGCAAATGAGTAAATAAATGGAATAGTCTTAAAATTTAATTATGCCCCTTGTTTGCAATGATCCAAGTTTCGCGAGTCAAACTTAAGTTGTTAAAGGCGCACGTGACTCGCCCGGGGCGGGGCAAGACCGCGTACGTGGCGTGGCAGGGGAGGGATGAAAAAACAAAACTTGTCCATCCTGCTAACTATTAAATGTATGTAAGTAATTATTTTATTACTTTTTTTAAGAGGCCATGCAACGGCATGGCCTCTTAAAATTAACGAGTTTAGTTTCGTTTAGTTTTTTTTAATAAGGTTCATATAATTAATGAATGAAAACATTTATTTCAAGTAACACAGGACATATAATATAAATACACGAAATTACATATAATCTTAAACTCAAACGCACATCATAAAAATGAGTTCTTTTCCTATACAAAATAGGAGCTGTTGGAAACATGAAAATGAAAAAATTAAAAAAAATTAAAAATAGTTTATTCAGTAACTTAACATAGCTTAACTAAATACAGGTTGGTGTCTCTTTTTAAGTATCGAGATACCTGTGTCAAGAGACACCGCTCTTCCATAGAGTGTAACTTTAAACGTACAGAAGTGCACAGAACATGTTTAAATAATAATATAATATAAGAGGAGTAAATCTCCTAAAACTAATACTAATTGTTTATTTTAAATACTAAAGCAGTGTTTGTGTGTGTGTGTGTGTGTGTGTGTGTGTGTGTGTGTGTGTGTGTGTGTGTGTGTGTGTGTGTGTGTGTGTGTGTGTGTGCGTGACTATGTGTGTGGTGTGTGCGCGCGTATGGGTGTGGATCTAAATATGTCGGTATATAATGAGTTTTATCTGTCGTTTTCTGATAATAAGCTTTCTACATCGGAGTAGTTTTTATCTTTTAGCCAAGTCATCATTTTCTTTTTACACTCTTTAAAGGTTGTGGAGTTGATGTCAATAAGAGGATTTATTAGGTTGTATAGGTGAATAGACTGGAACTCGTATTGTCTCCTAGCGTAAACAGAGTTAGCTGTCGCGGAGGGGATTGTCTTTGGCAATCTCCTTCTCGTCATTGTGACGTTAGGTTTAAAAGAAGTACTTTTGTGTCTTCTCAAGATAGCATGTAACACGTACAACTTTCTGACAGTCATCAGCTCGCAAATTTCGTACAGCTTTTTTGTAGGGAACCTATAGGGTTTGGTGTACATCACCTTCAACAGCGCTCTTTGTGCTCTCTCTAACTCAATAAACTTCGTTTTGGTGGCACCACCCCATATAGGGATGCAGTATACAAGGACAGACTGGGCCAAGGAAACGTAAATTTGATTGAGTAGATTTTTCGAGGCTATATGTTTGAGGTTTTTAAATATATACATCATTTTACGCGTTCTTGTTAAGATCAGTTCAGTATGTGTATGCCACGAGAGTCGCTGGTCAAGCATGATGCCAAGGTATTTTGTGTTCTCAGCCCTGTTGATTACTGTGCAGTTGCAAATCGTGCTGACCGTATCTCTACAAGTATGTATCCTAAGTTTAAAAGTTGCGTCAGGTTGGGTTCTTTGGTATTTGGTGAAACAAATATAATTTGATTTGCTTGTATTTAAGGTGAGCAGGTTAGCTTGAAGCCAGCAGGCAATCAGTCTCAGACCATTCTCGGCAGTTATCCTAACGTCCTCCCAGTTGTCTCCCCAGAACACTACAGCTGTATCATCAGCATATGCAAAGGTGGAGCCTCTGTCAATGGGTAAGAAGCTGAGCTGGTTGATGTATATGAGAAAGAGCGTTGGGCCCAAAACACTTCCCTGAGGGACACCGTAAGTTACGTCACATTCGTCACTAGTGAATTTCCCTATTTTAACCCGTTGCTTACGTCCATTCAAGTAGCTAGTTAGTAGAGAAAGGGGAACTCCTCTGATACCTAATTATGCTCTCCAGGGTGTTTACAAGTGTGGGAACAGAAACAGTGTCAAAGGCTTTCTTGAGGTCAAGAAATACGGTAATACATTTCTTCTTCTTGTCCACCTTATCAACTATCAGGGAAGAAAGTGCTGTCACAGCGTCTTCAGTGGACAACCCTTGCCTAAAGCCATATTGAGATGGAGATAAAATTTTAAATTTGTTTAGATAACTAGTTATTCTGGTGTTTATTAGCTTTTCAAGTATTTTAGATATTGCGGGGAGGACTGATATTGGTCTATAATCTGATGTGCAGCTTCTGTTCCCACCCTTATGCATGCATTTCGTAACAGTGCCTCATGTATGGACAATCTAGCCTGTCCGCTATCTTACGCAGGATGGGGCTGGCCCGCGCCCGGCGCACCAGGGATCTGCAGCGCTTGCGCATAGCCGCATAAGAACAGTCTACACGCGCTTCTGCGAACATCCCTGATGCACTACAGAAGCGGGGCAGCCCCACCAGCACCCGGAACGCTTTATTATATTGGACCCTGAGGGCTCCGTGGGCCCGTTGCGTGTAATACATTTCAGATCATATTACTTGTCGTACAGTGATCGTTGCTACAAAATAATAATAATAATTTAGTTAATTAATACGTGTAAGTAGCAAAATATAAAATAATTTAAGTAAGAGATAAAACATGTCAAATCGTGTTATAAGGGAACTTGAACAATTAAACTAAAAAATATTAATTTATTTTGTACCTATAGGTACCAAATCAAATAAAAAATGACAAAAAATAAAATAACATAAAATATTAATAAGATTAATTATTTCACTTAATCACTTCCAAGCCAAATTCGGGCTATAACCCGGGCTATAATAAGGTACCTACACATTTTTTTTATGATACAGAATAAACTTTCACGACTTGTTATACAAATCTAACAAAAATTATCATAACTTAAAACAAAAAAAAATACTTTTTATAATGATTAAATTATATCGTCTCATTTAATAACGACAACTTCAATATTGAACTAGGTGGCCTTTGTGAAATACAATAGAAATAGTCATATATAAAAAAACCGAGAGAATATTCGTATTAAGTATGAGAATATATGGACATTTAGCGACAGTGAGCTCTGGCCAGGGACCCGATTCGTGATTCAAAATGTGATACATGCCTGGCACGTAATAGAAACAACATGCATATGCACTGTCTTTCACAATCAGAATAACAGACACATTAAATAAAAACGATATCCTAGCGATGTTCCCAATCTGTCCATGGAATCGCGGCCCTTATGCTCGTTGACTATGATGAAAATGTGGACTCTTTGAAATTTTTGATGAAATAAAATTGATCGAATATTCCCCTGAGTTAAAAAAATACTTGTGCAAGCTACGCATAAAATGTTATTCTGATTTTCGGTACAGAATGTACCCGTTTTCCTCTTGAATGTAACTTTTCAAACGTTATGTGCCCAGTTATGTTTTTCAGCAATCCTAGGCAAGCAATTATGCAGTGGTAATGTCAATTAAGTATATTAATAGTTGTACTTCAGAACTTTGAACTGTAATTAGTTTATTACACCGCGTTTTTTGCTAATTACATTTTAAAGGCTACATATAAAGGAAAAAAGGGGTCATGATTGAAGACAATGTCCATGTTGGCCGAAGAATGTAAAAGACTGGCTAAAGCATAGAAAAACGAGATTATTTTATTTATCGTATGGCGGTTACACACTGGTACATATATTATATATTCGTATCGATGTTGCTGATAGAGTTCCAGTGTGCGCTGCGAGGTTCAGAAGGAACAGTGCAGCTGCCGAGTTTGTTGTTCTTTTAACACCTCCCGGAGGTCACGCGTGTAGGGTCTCTAGGTTTATTCCTACGGACGTAGAACAACAACGACCTCCATAATAAAATAAGTTAACACATTCACTGCCAGAAACCGCCTAGCAGGCGCTCTGCGCATAGGCATTTTCTGCTACTTAGCAGGAAAACCACGGGATCGGCTGCGACCGTCAAGTTTAGTGACTCATGGCAGTGAATGTGTTGTTAAGACAAAACAAAGCACTCATCTCTTTCTAAATTTCAATAACGTAAACCCACGCGGAGTACTTTGGCCCAGGGGACCGGTTTTTCACTTTCGAGCGCTCGACTCTTTCACTCTAAATCTTGCAAAAATTATGAACCACTCGTATTCAATTCTATCGTTAGGAAGTAAGTGCCTGCAATTTTGACACTACAATCGTGTTTACTTTTATTTAATTTTCGAGCACTCGGCTCCCTGGAGAGTAACTTTGGCTTTCGCGAATTACTTGATCCTCCGCTTTTTTATGAGTTTAGGAATGGTCTGAATGTCTGATCACGTTATTATTAGTTTCAGCTAATTTGCTCACGTTGGTACTTTTATTATTTGACATTGCTATGTGTGGTTTTTATGCGGGCCAAAGTAACCCTCCATTGGGTTAATGTAACCCGAGTTTACGGTACTCAAAACTCAATCATTTATTGTATTTCACAATGTTGTGTACTAGGGATTAGGTAGGGCTTGAAACTCTAGAGCTTAGGCGTAAACTGCAGCTGCTCCTGGTACACTGCTACGACCTGGTTAACGGTAGGGTTAATAATCCACCCGTGTTGGAACGAATGGGACTGCACGTTCCTCCTGCACGCAATGGACAGCCGGCGTGCGCGCATCCACCGCGGCGCCGGCGCAGCTTATTCGTTTGGCTGCGCGCGCGCACCCGTCAGGGTGACAACGCTCCCACCCCGAGGGCGTTAGCTCTCTTAAATCTAGTGGCTATCGAGGGCCACGACTTAGACATATTCTGCGATAGTGCTGGTGGATTTTGCAGAAAATGTGTTATCTTTTTAAATAGTTTATATAGAGATTAATGTGAAATTGTTATCATTATATATTTTTTTTTTGTAGCCTAATTTGTGTCCCACTGCTGGGCAAAGGCCTCCCCTTTTTTCCGCCACTTATCTCGGTCCAGTGCTAGTGTTCGCCAATCTGTACAAAATGTGTCAATGTCGTCCCGCCATCGCCTTTTCGGTCTGCCTCTACTTCGAAAGCCATCTTGTGGGGTCCATTCGGTGGCTAATTTGGCCCATCGTTCTGCGTGCATTCGGCAGACATGTCCAGTCCAGTCCCACTTAAGCTTCGCGGTCTTGGCACCCACATCTACGATGCCAGTTTTGGTACGCAGCTCCGTGTTCCTGATCCGATCGATCCTGCGAACTCCGAGTATGCTGCGTTCCATTGCTCGCTGGCAAATCTTGAGTCGGGACTTTTGGGCTTCTGTTAGTGACCAAGTTTGGGCGCCATAGGTTAGGATAGGCAGGATGCACATATCGAACAGCTTGCGCTTCAGTGCCAAAGGAAGGTTACCCTTCATTAGCGCCTTCATAGACCAGAAGCTCTTCCAGGCGTTTGCGATGCGTCGATCGATTTCTTTAGACTGCCTGTTATCGAAGGATGCTGTCTGGCCCAGGTAGGTATACTCGTCGACATATTGCATATCCTGCCCATCTACCTTAACCCTATGCTTCATCTTTATATATTGTAACATAAAAATATTGGGAATTGTATAAGTACCTCGTTCCACGTATATTTAATAATATAATTGCGGAGGACGACTGCAAAAGTATACATATATTTAAATCTAAATTGAAAACATGTTTAATGGATGCCTTCCTTTTAAAAAATAGGTAGTTAGATAGTTACTTCATTTAGGAATATAAAATAAAAATTACATAGTAATAATCCTATCGAAGTGAGTGGAAATGTAAACAAGTTTTTTGTCATTGAGGGTAGGAAAGGCTGAGGCTCCGTAGGTAATTATGATGAAATACTTGTTTACATGTTTACATCACTTGCTATTCCTTGTTACCGCTAATAATAAGCATAAAAAAATAAAATTAAAATCATATGTAGATTGTACACATAATATAGATACCAAAATATAATTATAAAGAGTGTATATTCGCCAACAAACTGTTATGCAGTTTGGCGAAGATTTAGATTAAGCTTATCGTAACTTTTGTTGAGTAAGTAAAAAATAAAAAAATAATAAGTAATGATAATTAATTAAATATATGTTTTTGGTAGTCAAATTAGGATGTATTAGATATAATATAATATAATCTTTATTGCTAAATTTCTTAACCTAGATACATGTAGGACTACATTAAAATGAATAATTAAGTAGCAATAACTTTGTTTATTAAATATACATTGTACGCGATTTGGTGACGTAAGTAAATCTTTTATTGCACGATTTTAGGTCAACGCAGATCACAAACGGGTACAATAGAAATATCACTAAAATGTACCTTTTTAAAATGGCTTGCAAATTATTAAATCATCTACTCGGAAACACATTATGCAATTAAATATGATATAAATACACAATACGGCAAATATAGCGCTAAATGAAACATCTATGGAATAAACTCCGGTTTTCCAGCGTCCGAACATTCTCTCAAAGGAGTCAACCGTACAATTTTATCAATATCTCAATACTGCGCGGCACTCGAAATATTCCCTCATGGTTCGGTTAATTTAGGACAGTGGCTCCCAACCGGCTGGTCCGCGGACCAAAAGTGGACCATAAATTCAGTGGCCCGCAGAAAACATTGAACTACAAGTATACAATCAATTTAGTTTCTTAGCCAGCATCAATCATAATCGTTTATTAGTTACGACAATCAATTTAAGCAATTCGTCATTGTGACACTCTCAAAAACTAAATCTTAGGTTGCGACGGGTGTAGGTAGTTGTAATTATTTTTACTTTAATAATTTGCGTGATCATGGTGCCGAACGGTACGGAGTATGGTTACGAAGCTACAGTAGCCTAGTGGTTCTGGCATGCGGCTGTCAAGCAGCGGTCGTGGGTTCGAATCCCGGCTTGACTTATTATTCAAAATCTGCCTGTAATTATTTGGTTTTTGTATATCCAAGGAAAAGGAAAGTGAAATTCCGCTATGGGAAGGGAAAAGCGGAGGGTATTTTTGTAAGGCAGAGAGAACTTGCACTCTATCTTGCTTGTGACGGGAAGGTGCGGGGGGGTGTGTGTCCGCGTGGGCTCGCCCTTCGGGCCTTCGGCCCTCGGGCTCGCGTAGAGAGCGAGCTCTGAAGGGACGCTTCGGGCCTTCGGCCCTACGCGGAGCTCGGCCTTCGGCCTTCGCGTACCTGGTAGCTCACCTTCGGGCCTTCGGCCCTCAGGTTCGTTTAAAGACACTTGGGGGGCGTAGGGTTTCCGCTAGCGCGCTCTGAAGGGACGCTTCGGGCACCCCTAACCTAGCTGTTACCGTTTAGCCGGGCAGTAGAGCAATTTTTTACTTAGAGCCAAATCCGAAGAAGTCAGATTTTTCTAGTGGTAACCTCGCCGACCTCTATACACCCATATCAAAACCTAACCTCCACCATGACTCCTTCCCGGAGATCAATTGTGTCAATGGAAATGAGTGGTAATGCAGCTTTATATAATGAGTACCAATAAGTTTTTCGGAACTGATGTACGGAGTATTTACCGTTAGCTTTTCGGTGAAGGAAAATATCGTGAGGACACCGGTCTAATCCCAATAAGATCTAATTTTCCCTCTGGGTTGGAAGGTCAGATAGCAGTCGCTTTCGTAAAACTAGTGCCTATGCCAAATCTTGGGATTAGGTGTCAAAGCGGACCCCGCGCTCCTTTCATTCATTCATTCATTTATTCCTTTATAAAACGTAGTTTTACATGTCAATTTATAGATGTTAAATAACATTATACATAATACTATCACATTAAGGTGAAAAAGTATGTCTTATATTATATTACAGCAGGTTAGGTAGGTAAGTATGTCTTAGTTTAGGTACACTGCAGCGTGTAGTCAACGAATAATTATTATTAGTACATTTATTTGTCAAGTTACTAGTAAGTACACATCCTTAAAATTTAAATATTACATAACCATTGATTGGGCAGCGAGCCAGTTGAAAAGTCGTTCGGTTTTCAGCCATTATTGAGAAATTCGTCAATGGAATAGCATGCATCCTTTAGGGGCATAACCGGGAATAACGCTAGGAGGATTATGGTTTGATGGTCTTTCCGTTTCTTAATTTTTCTGCAAAGCAAGCTTTACATTTCATTAAATGTAAACAAAAATGTTTTCAAAAGATGTAATATCGACCTTAGTTAATGTAAGTACCATGTACTCGTACCAAAGCAATATTAAGTTGTTATTTTAAATCGATATCTCCCCTGAGTTTAGAACATATTTGAATGTAATGAAACATACATAACCTTAACTATACACGTCGTTTATATCGGTCGATTAGTTGACAGAATTGCATCAAAGTTGTCAATTCAAAACAAAACTCTGTCGTCCAAGGTAAAAGATACAAATTACAATGACAGCTATTATAAAAAGTGACTCGTTTCATTATATTCCAAGAAGTAAGTTTACATTACATTTTCACACAATGAAAAAAAAATGAATATATATTTATTGTAGAATCAGTACATCAGCTTACTTAATACATTATGATGCACTTCTTTTTAGACAATGACGAGGAACGAATTTGAAAAGCGTATGGTCCTTGCTAAGAACCGAATAATATCAGTCCGTACGGTACGTTATTAACGTGAAGGTTGGGAACCACTGCTCACAGACCAAGCCCGCGGCCATATTCGTATGGTATGTTCTGTATAATCCACATATTGCGATACCCTAGAGTTCTTAGGTAAGAAAATATTTTAGTTTTAAGCGAGAGCTGAATATTTCTAGAATTTACTCGCTTAAGTAAAGCATTACCCTGCCGGGCACTGTCCGGACATGATAGTTTAAATTGTCTGGAGACAATCTTACACAGATCTATCTAGTCGTAAAATAAGCAAGGCTTGTACATACAGGTACCACGCATCTATACGCGCGGCTGTATGTATATGTCACCGTTAGATTGTGAAAACCGTCAGTTTATAATCTAACCCGTTATATTGTAAACTGACGAAATATTGTGAACTGCTAAAATAATTAATAATTTTACGCATTCATTTTCGTTAGTTTATAAACTAACAATGTCATATCGTCAAATTGTAAACTGAATCACATTTGCCTGATTTGGAACGCAACATGTGCGCTGTTTGGTTGAGCGAATTATTCCACTTGCATCAGTTTCCACTTTACGTCAGAACATGATTGTTTTTTTTTTTGTTATTCAGACATTTTCTTCCATTTATTTCGGCACCCAGCAGTGTCGACGGAGCCCCGCTGCGCGGGGCTCCTATCTCTGGGCGCTTTGCCCTTCGGGCAACTGAAGATACCTAACTAACCTAACCTACCTAGTCTTTGTGTACGTTCCGTAGCAAGCCGATTTGATCTCAGTTCACAATTTGACGATTCGACATTGAAAGTTTATAAAATAACGAAAAATATTGCGTTAAATTGTGAACGGTTTTGGCAGTTCACAATATTCCGTCAGTTTAGAATATAACGGGTAAGATTATAAACTGACGGTGTTCACAATCTAACGGTGACATATATAATGCGTGCGTATGTATATAATACGTGCGTATGTATATAATTATTATGTATGTCTTTCCCGCTCACGGGACAATGATGTCCCGGACCTTTGGGAGGCGTGCGTGGGGCTAGGTACCTACAAAGTACCAAAACACGTAGAGGCCCTTTTGACAATTTAATGAAATGCAAGGAGTACACCGAGCGGATGCTGTCCCTGCCCGTGTCATGGGACGCACACAGAGACAGCACCCGCTGGGGTGTATAGGAACTATTGCTGTTGATGGAATCTAAAGAAAATTTGGTTATTGGGTGAAAATGATGGACTAGTGGCTGGGCTATGGGTGATACATCGGACGCCTGCCTAATAAACTGTCTCATTTTTTATCTCTGGCAGACGGTAACTCGCCAACTACTAGATGGGCCCCTATTAATAGCGACATTAAAAAATGGCCTAAGGGCAACACCAGTCAGAGAGGCTGGGGGGGTAGAGAGGTGGCACTGGACTTTAAACATATAGCCAACTCGCCACTTAGGTGTCCACATCTACCCTCGAGCAACAGCTCTTGCGACTCCACTCTGGACAGCCAGTTAAGGCAAGCCAGAGGTGGGGGGCCTGTCCAACCAACCACCCGATCGGCTCAACCTGACCACAGGACACCCCCAGGAGCACTCAGGTACGTAGGGTCGCTACTCCCTAACAGCCCGCCACAAGCTGCCTTACGTTGACTGATTGCACCAGAAATCTGGTGGGCGATGGGGCCGTCACATCCCTACGCCATTTAATTATTATGTATCTCCTGTTTAAATTCACGGGACAAAGCCCGGTCCTTTGGAAGGCGTGCGTGGGGATATAGATCCAACACGTAGAGGCCCTTTGGAGACGAAGTTTAATGTGATGTAATACACCTGCTAGAACCCATTCACGGGTACATCGGTAGATACCCGTGAACCGGTTCCAACAGGCGTAGGGGCTATTGTGGGTTATATATGGATAGAGAACGGGTTCTATGGTGATGAGGTTTGGGTGGATTATGAAACTGGGCTATTGCAAAAAGTTCCGGACACCTGCCATAACATTATTGTACACAAAGTTATCGAGGCAGGTGGTGACTAGCCGCTCATTAGATGGGCTCCTGAAAGCGACGTCGTAAAGACGGCCAGGAGCAACACCAGGTGAGCGGCTCAGGGGTGTCGAGAGGTGGTGCTGCGCTTTCTCCGAAGTTACTCGCGGCGTTATGCCCTTTAACACTTCCACCCCTGGAGCATATAGCTCTGACGACTCCTCTCTGGGCGGCCAATGAAGGCAAGCCAGAGCTGAGAGTCCTGCGGGCCCCCTTGGGGTTCCACTCCGACCGACGAAGAAACGCCGGAGACGGAGGCCCTGACTGACTCTCGGGAGCACTCGGGTCCGTGGGGTCGTTACTCCCCAACAGCTCGCCACAAGCTGCCCTGCGGGCTAATTATTATTAATTATTATGTATCTCCTGTTTAAATTCACGGGACAAAGCCCGGTCCTTTGGAAGGCGTGCGTGGGGATATAGATCCAACACGTAGAGGCCCTTTGGAGACGAAGTTTAATGTGATGTAATACACCTGCTAGAACCCATTCACGGGTACATCGGTAGATACCCGTGAACCGGTTCCAACAGGCGTTGGGGCTATTGTGGGTTATAATGGATAGAGAATGGGTTCTATGGTAATTATTATTATTATTATTATATTTATTTATTTCAGACTATTAGTCCATAGGGTTAGTACGTGCGTATGTATATAATAGTTGCACGGCTATCACAGGACGGCACTACCCGTCTCTTTCTAATTAGTACGCTTAGAAAGAGACGTATAGTCTATGTCGCCGCGACACAGCCGTGTTGGGCATTCACCTGAGCGCACCACGCTGTTTGTCTCTTCGACAAACGGATGCATCTTATGGAATCGATTTAATATTTTGACTACATTCAATTTGTGCTATTTCGACATTCAAAGGCGCTTTTTTTTTAAACATTTAGATTAATTTTGGAGTCATGTCCACATTATTGCGAGCAATGTCGCAAATTAGTCCGATTTCTGGTAATATGAGACGAATTTAGGAAAATGTCTCATTCGCCGTCCTAAACCCAAAACGTAAGTGAGGAAACTGTTTATATTTTTCAAATATAATTGACGCACCTGAAAAGTCTGCAATTTTTTTCTGGGGTTTAGGAAGGTTATTCCTAACACCAAAAAAAAATCAGGCACTTCTAAAATTTTCATCCATTCCCCATTATATAAATAACTAAATACTACTTTTAGATTAATTGCATTATTTAGCCCAGATATAAGACACTGGTGCATGCAATGACTGCTACAGTCCCCCGCGGCTATGAAGTCAATCCTGACACATTGCGCAACTATGAAGTTTCTGAATAATGACAATGACAACCATAGGAAAAAAATACATATTCAACCCTAGAGGCATGTCTCAGGATTGACTTCATAGCCGCGGGGGACTATACGTAGTGTCTCATAAATGGATAGTCAATACGGTCGGTGACGACCGCCAGCAGGACGCTGCCGTATGCGCAGGCGCCGCGCCGCTAAATCCGCCCTCTTGCGCATGGTGCTATAATGCTATTGGTGCTGTAAAAACAGTCCACGCGCGCCGTAGCGAACATGCCGAGGCGCTGCAGGGCTGTTATTTGCTACGCGTTAACGCGGTTCACCCCGCCGGTCACCCGTTACGAAACTAGACCTACGCATCGAGGTGTAAAGGTATAATTATGGGTGAGCGTTGAGGTGAGCTTAACACAAGTTACAGAATAGGGGGGCAGTACCGCGGCAGCCGCAGCAGCACCCTGAAGGCGTCATTGTATTGACTCTAAATTGAAATCTGTCGTAAAACAGACGCTTATTTTAAAATCATATTATTAAATAAACGATAACATAATGGATAGGGATATTTATTTTGGCAGTGATAAAGTCCTGCACTAGAAATTTATCGCAAAATAAATAATAATTGTAATTTTATAATACTCTGATACTGAAATTATATATTTTTCGAGTTTTTTACGCCGGTTCTTCTCGAGGCAGAGGTTGTCTTTCTGAACCGGTGGTAGTTATTGACATTCATGGGTGCATGTAATATGCCTAAATTGAAAAATAAATCACTTTGACTTTGTACGGAAAACGATGCTTTCTTTGTGTAATTTACCCATAGGCTGCTCGAGTAAGAATGAGTTGCGCCAACTATATTCAAATTTTGCATTGATTGATATGAAAATTACAAGAACTCATATCACGATCAGCGGTGATAACCTGATGGATCTAAACACGTCACGCGTTTCAAAATTGAGCCGCATCGTTTAAACCGTCGTAAATGTTATCTCCTGTGTACTCTCGATTTATACACGTTTACTTTAAATACTTCCCGCTTAAGAAGCTTCACTCAACCCGAACGCTAGGCAATTGCTAAATGTACCGCGAAGACGATTGCCCTGGTAATCGGGTAAGTCAGTTGTGTTGAGCAGATATAGGCTGTTATCGAAGTAAATGTGGATCGATGTATTGCTTTAGCGTTCGAGGATGTAAAGTTAGGCATTTAGACATTAGGAGAGGTAGAGCACAGCGAGTTAGTATCTCGCTCATTTGGAGCAGCCCAGCTGGAGAAGCCCTCCTAATCGCTAAACTAATATGGCAGTTGGCGGGGCACATTGCACGTAGAACCGATGGCCGTTGGGCGGAAATGTTCTCGAGTGGTGACCACGTGCCGGAAGGGGACAAGGTGGACTGATGACCTGGTAAAGGTTGCAGGAGTCCGCCGGATGCGGGTGGCGCAGGACCGGTCACTTTGGCACTCTTTGGGGGAGGCATATGTCCAGCAGAAGACGTCTTACGGCTGTTATTAGGAACTGGGGAAGTACCTTCACCTTACAGAAGACCGCAGCCGTAATTACACTACTAATACACACACACGCAACCATGCATGCCTAGGTTAAAATAGAATATAATATGTAAGAATGTCTAATGTTGTAACAATTTTTTATGCCTTTATTTGGGAAGGAACTGGCTCTCGAGACACAGGGAAACCTAGTCCTACTAATATTATAAATGTGAAAGTTTGGATGTTTGGATGTTTGGATGTCTGGATGTTTGTTACTCGATCATGCAAAAACGGCTTAACGGATATTGCTGAAACTAGGTATAGATATAGTTTATAACCCGAATTAACACATAGGCTAAATTTTATCTCGAATTGTTTCGCTACTTTTCGCCGAATATAAATTTTGGGTATTAATTTCATATGAATTTCATGATTTTAAAGTTTATTTAGTTATTTACGCCATTTTAGGTGTTAAGTTACTATCAATAAGCAGTATAATGGCTTGAAACGAAATAATTACAAATATAATGCACATTGACGTATATTTTGACATATCGAAGTTTTTGTATCTCAAAGACAAAGTGGCGTATCCATTGAAATATTTATGCTATTTTAGAACACACGACCCATATGTTAAGAAATATAATCGCGTGCAGAATATAATCGATTTGTGTTATTTTGACACAAAAAGGCGCAGTTCTTATGTAATGTTTCTAAATGAAATGTCAGCTGCCAGCACTCAAGTCTTTTTACAGACCGGCAATGAGGTTCGCGTATATCTTTTTCTGTCGCTCAAATAAGAGCGGAAGAGATGGAGATATACAAGTATCGAGGATGTATTCACAAAGCTTCCCGACAATAATTTATCGACGCATGGCTAGCACGTGATGGTGCGTGACTTATGAAGTCGTCACTTTTTAACTGCTCTAATTAGAAAGAGACGGGTAGCCTATTTCGCTCGCTGTTATGTTCTCAGTGCTAACCGTGCAAACGAACTACCTATTTATGTCGAAGTTCAAAGTTTGTATATCTCCCTCTCTATCACTCGAATACGCAAGTGCAATAAAGACGGAGCTACCAACACGAACGAACGATATTGTATTGGAGTTACATACTATGAGTGTAACCTCCATCCTCCATCGACCACGCATAATAGTTGTTCACTTCATTCATGACTTCAACAGCACGCCCACTATCTGGCCTATTAACGAACTGCTGAGTCACCCATCGAGCCTCGGGCGCGGTGCGACGAAGATGTTCAGCGGCAGGCAAGTGTGAGGGCTGAAGAAACGTCGGAGCAGCGCCAGCACCGACTTCAACAGCACGCCCACTATCTGGCCTCTCAACGAACTGCTGAGTCACAGAGCCAGTCTCAGGCGCGGCGTGAAGAACAAACACAGCGGCAGGCAAATGTGAGGGCTGAAGAAACTTCGGAGCAGCACCAACACCGACTTCAACAGCATGCCCACTATCTGGCCTCCCAGCGAGCTTCTGAGACTGCGGAGCAAGCGGAAGCTAGAAGACGAATTAGGTCCCAACTTCCTTCCTGTAGCCAATTAACAGTCACAGTTTTTTCAGGTTTACTTTTTAGGTGACGGGTAAGCGCAACTTGATCAACGGTCTTCCATCGTACAAGGCGTTCAGAGACCAGTACTACAAACAATTCAAAGAGTTCTGGAGGACAGTAACGTGCTAATACATGAATTTAGAAGCGCTTTGAAGAACATGACTGACGAAACGTTTATGGTAGTGATCCACCCTGACTGCGTGCCCCTTGGGCAGCACGAGCGGCGCTACAACGCGCCCACCACCAGCGAGGTGGTGGCCGTGGTCGCCGGCTCGGAGCCCACCGCCGGCAGTGACATCATGCTGCGCGCGCGCGAAGGCCGGCTCTGCCGCATCGCCGACACTCACAGGTTCCTAGATGCACTCCAGTATCCAGTCATATTCCGGAAAGGCCAGGAAGGGTATCATTTTGAAATACCTCAGGTGAATCCACAGACTACGCAACCAGTACCAAACAAAAACGTTTCGTGTATGGATTTCTATCCATACAACCTTATGGTGCGTATAGCAACGGGTTCAATCTGTTGTTACGCTGCAAGCAACTTCTGCACCAGTTTTTAGTCCATATGTATGTTAAGCTTGAAAGCGAACGCCTTAGGTACATATCACTAAACCAACGCAAGTTGCGAGCAGAAAATTACATTCACTTAAAGATGCTGTAAGGAATGACGCGCAAGTTAACGCCAACAATGTGGGGCAGATAGTGATACTGCCCTCCTCCGTCGTGAATAGCCCGAGATACCTCCACGAGTACACGCAAGCTGTGTTCGCGTATGTTCGGAGCTACGGCCGTCCGGATCTGTTCATCACGCTTACATGCAACACGGCATGGCCGGATATTACCAATGAACTAATGCCTGGATAAATAGCCACTGAGAGGCCCAACCTCATTGCACGGGTTTTTTTTTAATTAAAATACAGAAGTTGGTCGCCCTGTTAAGTAAAGGTCAAATATTTGGAGAATCGCAGTGCTGAAAATGAAGTATATTACTTTTGCGAAAGGCGACAGATTCTAAGTGGACTGTATCAAAATCGAGTCCTTGCGCGGTCGCCGTGATATATACGACCTTTTTAATAGGCACGGAACCCTTCGTTGTGCGTGGTTCGACACGCACTTGGCCGATTTTTTTTATTTTATCATCGCTGCCTTTAATGTTAGTGGATTATAGAAGAATACAGTAAATATGATTTAACAAAAACGACGAAACCGTATCCAAAATACATACTTAAAGATTGCTTCTTGCATTTTTATTCGTAGGTTTTATATTCGTGTGTAAGCTTATACAAAAACAGGTTACCCCTCCTTTTTTTCTAACCACAATACCATAATAACCCACAATACCGTAACAATTTGCAAGATAAATAAGGTTCACAAATGGTCAGTTAATACCTAGAGTTGTCGATTGTACGTATTCAACGCGAACGAAGTCGCGGGTAAAAGCTAGTTTTAAAATAATAATAATAATAATAATTTCCCAAAGGTCCGGGACATCAATGTCCCGTGAGCGGGAAAGACATACATAATAATTTGAACTGTTTATTTCAATAAAAGGAGAGGGCGCTGCTGTGCCATGGCTGACATCGGCGGAGTGTATTATTTTAACGGAAATATATTTACAGTGCTTAATAGTGCCAAAAAACAAATAAGACTATATATCTCGTGTTAAATCACCCAGGAAAATAAAAGCAGAGTGAAATAGACTGAAGCGACGAAAAACGGACAAAATATATGACAGGCAAACTAGTGTTTTTCAACGAAGAAGTGACGTTATTGTGATTGCGATAACTATAAAACCTGTACAAAAGGTTAAGAAAGTATCTTTTATAACTACCACATCAATAAAAGTGAAAATCGCCAAAACCTTAATAACCTAAAACCTTAATAACCTAAAAAAAAAAGTGTGACCTCATTAGTTCGGTTATTTATAAATCATCTTGACATTTCGAAGCAATCACATAGAAAAATGGAACAAATCCTATAAACCTTACGCCAGATTCAGGAAGATCTTGAACAACAGAGGAAAACAATGAAGGAAAACGTCACGGAAATTACGAAAAGTGTTACAGAAAACATAACCAACATATTAGACGTCAAACTCAACTGCCTAGAAGTGAAATACGAAAACCTGAAAGAACAAGTACAAAATCAAGAACAAAGGATAAACTTCTTAGACAAACAATCAAGAAATCGAAACATAGTTATTTTTGGAATCGAGGAACACAACAATCACTACTCTTACTCGAACTCTGAATCGGAAATTATTAAGTTTATATCAGAAAACTTGAAAATTAACTTAGACCGCAAGGATATCCAAGAAACCAGAAGAATAGGAAGGAGATCAGAAAAGCCCCGCCCGGTAATTGTGACATTTGAAACACTTGGCACAAAAATTGAAATACTCAAGAAAAAACGTTTATTGAAGGATACAGGCATCTATATTAAAGAAGATTACCCTCAGCATATTTTAGAGAAAAGAAGAGAGTTACAGGAACAACTCAAAATTGAAAAGGAAAAGGGAAATAAAGTTAGGATAAAATATGACAAAATAGTAATAATAAATGATTCAGAAGTAAACAACACAACAAGAAACAGCAAAAGATCTCTCTCAGACTCGCCCCAGAAGACCCTAATTAGGCAAAATGTCTCGCCACAAGAAATTCGAGTAAACAAGAAAACCAAGCCTGAAATACCAAGCCAGAGAGCAACAAGGACCCCCTCCTCTTCTGTTCCTTCTTCTGATAATGTAGTGAAACCAGGGATGCTCAATTTCCTAGTAAACAAAAAAAATGCAACACA
Organism: Epinotia brunnichana; assembly: GCA_963854355.1. Classification (NCBI taxonomy): domain Eukaryota; kingdom Metazoa; phylum Arthropoda; class Insecta; order Lepidoptera; family Tortricidae; genus Epinotia; species Epinotia brunnichana. The sequence goes on from OY977949.1 coordinate 25,865,932, forward strand.
ATCACAAGAACAGCCAAGCAATTTGAACAAATAGCAAACAGCAACCCCTCTCAAAGAAAAGGAAAAAGTAAAAAAGAACAATAACTCTGATAAACATCTTCCAATCCGGCTGGTCACCGTGGAAGATAACGACCACTACCCTCCAAAGAACCCCACAAGCTTTCCAGAACCAGAACAATCTTCAACACACAGGCTCTTCATAGCAACATACAATGTACGGACACTTTCAACATATGAACGATTGATAGAACTTGAACAAGCACTAAGCGGAGTCAAATATGATGTTATTGGAATGGCCGAAGTCAGACGACTTGGTAGCAAAGTAGAGGAATATGAAAACTTCATCCTGTGCCACATCGGTCACACACCCAGGATGTATGGTGTTGGATTTTTAATAAATAAATCCATAAAACAATATGTGGACAGCTTTATAGCTATAACAGAAAGAGTTGCTCTGCTGAATCTCAATATTCATTTTTACAGTTACAACCTAAGTATTATCCAAACCTATGCACCCACAGAATCAGCAAAAGAGGAAGAAATTATGTCATTTTACGAAGATGTGGATCGAGCTATGGAGACGGCATATAAAAATAATTATATTAACAGACATTATAATGTTGAGAGCGTGGGACCTGCTTTTATCTCTATCTAGCTACAAAACGAATCCTCAAATCAATAAAGGTATCAATGCAAATCAATGAGTATATACTCAGTCAACAAATGGTGTGTTCCGATAGCTCGGTCGGCTTGGTGGGGTGCAGCTGCAGACGCATATGCCTGAATTTCGTAGATTCAAATCCTGTTCGCAGGGATACATTTTTTTTACCTTTAATTTGAACTCGTACACTTTAAAATTTGCTAATCAATATTCAACCCCTTGCCTGTATGCGATTGAGCTGAAAATCATACTTATATGTAAGTTCGGTGTCAATGCAATATTATGCCGAGCTGATCTGATAATAACTGGACGTGCACGGTAATAATAATCATAGAATCAGCATTGTTCAAGAGTGGCAGGAACCTAAAATATATTAATTGTATAGATAATGATACTTTTTTTTTCACAATTGATTATAATATATTCATTGTATAGATAATGATACTTTTTTTTCACAATTGATTATAATGAGTGACTCTATTGTAATCTTAATTAACATTAACAAATAAAATATCCAATAAAATTAAAATCAAAACTTAAAACTACCTACTAATATATATATTACTAGCTTTTACCCGCGACTTCGTTCGCGTTGAATACGTACAATCGACAACCCTAGGTATTAACTGACCATTTGTGAATCTTATTAAGCTTGCAAATTGGAAGTGATCCAGTTGACGGGTTATTATGGTATTGTGGTTAGAAAAAAGGAGGGGTAACCTGTATTTGTATAGGCTTACACACGAATATAAAACCTACGAATAAAAATGCAAGAAGCAATCTTTAAGTATGTATTTGAGATACGGTTTCGTCTTTTAAACATAAGTACTTAAAGTTTTTGTTAAATCATATTTACTGTGTTCTTCTATTATCCACTAACATTAAAGGCAGCAATGATAAAATAAAAAAAAACAACGAAGGGTTCCGTGCCTATTAAAAAGGTCGTATCGTCACAGAAATCTTACGACACTTACGTCCTTTTCCGCAGGGAAGGCAGTTTTTCAGCAATATCTCGAAAACCTTTTAACCGATCTTGTTCAAAATACTTTTCGGTAAAAGAATTTAATAAGCGCTATGTCTATAATTTCTTTTAATTTTTATTAATTCACCGTTTGGAAATTAGAGGGGGGGGGGGACACAATTTTTATGACTTTCGGGGCGATTACCTCCGACTATATTCACTTAATCCAAAAAATTGCTAAGAAACCTTATACTTATTTTGAAAGGCCTATCGATTGATGTGCCACACGTGTACATACAATGTTTCGCCAGCCAAAGATTCGCCACGCCGCTTCATTGCTGCTGACGTATCAGCCCGCCCTAAACGTTTGCACCAATTGCACCTCATCCCTGGGGGTCGATATTTACATCACCAGCTTGCCTAACGTTGAAGACCGCCTGATCGTTGCCCTTGTTGATATATTTTCATATGTATTTGATAGCCTGCCTTAAACTACGAAATTTTACATTAATATGACCATTTTGATCAGAAGCGGACAATATGGCACAATCCACCGGTTGTCCAACATGAGGCTTTCTGCACCGCGAATTCTAGTAGTAACAGTGCGTCCTCCATCGTCAGGTGTTCTTCGCCGGTACAGTGGATACCCATTTTCACTCGTCTGCGTGTCCTTTAGTAACGCTCGGGGGTACTTCTTTGTACACTTCCCATCCTTCATGCACGAAGGTGACATATTTAGTGCACCGCATGGACCGTGGATCATGTCACTGTCGTGTCGTGTAGTTTTTTGTCAACATTGACATCAGGAATTTCCGCACTAATTACTTCATCGATTTGACAGGGACGCAATTTCTCCTTTAGCCACAATAAAAGGTGTAGGTACATGGGGCAACCTTCGCTTTTGCCACTCTATAGCATATATTCATCGGATGCTGAGCCTGGCCTTCAAGACGTCCAGGTAAGCCAATACGCAATCTACCCAAACTTTAACATTCATTCTGCAATATCACGGCAACCGCGCAAGGACTCGATTTTGATACAGTCCACTTAGAATATGTCGCCTTTCGCAATAGTAATATACTTCATTTTCAGCACTGCGATTCTCCAAATATTTGACCTTTACTAAACAGGACGACCAAATTCTGTACTTTAATTTAAAAAAAACCCATGGAATGAGGTCGTGCCTCTCAGTGGCTATTTATTCAGGCATTAGTTCATTGATTGGTAATATCCAGCCTTGCCGTGTTGCATGTAAGCGTGATGAACAGATCCGGACGGCCGTAGCTCCGAACATACGCGAACGCAGCTTGCGTGTACTCGTGGAGGTATCTCGGGCTATTCACGACGGAGGAGGGCAGTATCACTATCTGCCCCACATCGTTGGCGTTAACTTGCGCGTCATTCCTTACAGCATCTTGTAAGTGAATGTGATTTTCTGCTCGCAACTTGCGTTGGTTTAGTGATATGTACCTAAGGCGTTCGCTTTCAAGCTTAACATACATATCGACTAAAAACTGGTGCAGAAGTTGCTTGCAGCGTAACAATAGATTGAACCCGTTCCTCGCTGGTGGTGGGCGCGTTGTAGCGCCGCTCGTGCTGCCCAAGGGGCACGCAGTCAGGGTGGATCACTACCATAAACGTTTCGTCAGTCATGTTTTTCAAAGCGCTTCTAAATTCATGTATTAGCACGGTACTGTCCTCCAGAACTCTTTGAATTGTTTGTAGTACTGGTCTCTGAACGCCTTGTACGATGGAGGACCGTCGATCAAGTTGCGCTTCCTCGTCACTTAAAAAGTAAACCTGCAAAAACTGTGGCTGTTCATTGGCTACAGGAAGGAAGTTGGGACCTAAATCGTCTTCTAGCTTCCGCTTGCTCCGCAGTCTCGGAAGCTCGCTGGGAGGCCAGATAGTGGGCATGCTGTTGAAGTCGGTGTTGGTGCTGCTCCGAAGTTTCTTCAGCCCTCACATTTGCCTGCCGCTGTGCTTATTCTTCACGCCGCGCCTGAGACTGGCTCGGTGACTCAGCAGTTCGTTGAGAGGCCAGATAGTGGGCGTGCTGTTGAAGTCGGTGCTGGCGCTGCTCCGACGTTTCTTCAGCCCTCACACTTGCCTGCCGCTGAACATCTTCGTCGCACCGCGCCCGAGACTCGATGGGTGACTCAGCAGCTCGTTAATAGGCCAGATAGTGGGCGTGCTGTTGAAGTCATGAATGAAGTGAACAACTATTATGCGTGGTCGGTGGAGGATGGAGGTTACACTCATAGTATGTAACTCCAATACTCATACTCATTTATTTATTATATTATAAAAATATTACACGTCACATACAATACAATATCGTTCTCTATTGCACTTGCGTATTCGAGTGATAGAGAGGGAGATATACAAACTTTGAACTTCGACATAAATAGGTAGTTCGTTTGCACGGTAAGCACTGAGAATATAACAGCGAGCGAAAAAGGGTACCCGTCTCTTTCTAATTAGAGCAGTTAAAAAGTGACGAACATAAGTCACGCACCATCACGTGCTAGCCATGCGTCCATAAATTATTGTCGGGAAGCTTTGTGAATACATCCTCAATACTTGTATATCTCCATCTCTACCGCTCTTATTTGAGCGACAGAAAAAGATATACGCGAACCTCATTGCCGGTCTGTAAAAAGACTTGAGTGCTGGCAGCTGATATTTCATTTAGAAACATTACATAAGAACTGCGCCTTTTTGTGTCAAAATAACACAAATCGATTATACTCTGCACGCGATTATATTTCTTAACATATGGGTCGTGTGTTATAGAATAGCATAAATATTTCAATGGATACGCTTCTTTGTCTTTGAGATACAAAAACTTCGGTATGCCAAAATATACGTCAATGTGCATTATACTTGTAATTATTTCGTTTCAAGCCATTTTGCTGCTTATTGATAGTAACTTAACACCTAAAATGGCGTAAATATCTAAATAAACTTCAAAATCATGAAATTAATATGAAATAATTACCCAAAATTTATATTCGGCGAAAATTAGCGAAACAATTCGAGATAAAATTTAGCCTATGTGTTAATTCGGGTTATAAACTATCTCTTTACCTAGTTTCAGCAATATCCGTTCAGCCGTTTTTGCATGATCGAGTAACAAACATCCAGACATCCAAACATCCAAACATCCAAACTTTCACATTTATAATATTAGTAGGATAAAAATATTACACGTCACATACAATACAATATCGTTCTCTATTGCACTTGCGTATTCGAGTGATAGAGAGGGAGATATACAAACTTTGAACTTCGACATAAATAGGTAGTTCGTTTGCACGGTAAGCACTGAGAATATAACAGCGAGCGAAAAAGGGTACCCGTCTCTTTCTAATTAGAGCAGTTAAAAAGTGACGAACATAAGTCACGCACCATCACGTGCTAGCCATGCGTCCATAAATTATTGTCGGGAAGCTTTGTGAATACATCCTCAATACTTGTATATCTCCATCTCTACCGCTCTTATTTGAGCGACAGAAAAAGATATACGCGAACCTCATTGCCGGTCTGTAAAAAGACTTGAGTGCTGGCAGCTGATATTTCATTTAGAAACATTACATAAGAACTGCGCCTTTTTGTGTCAAAATAACACAAATCGATTATACTCTGCACGCGATTATATTTCTTAACATATGGGTCGTGTGTTATAGAATAGCATAAATATTTCAATGGATACGCTTCTTTGTCTTTGAGATACAAAAACTTCGATATGCCAAAATATACGTCAATGTGCATTATACTTGTAATTATTTCGTTTCAAGCCATTTTGCTGCTTATTGATAGTAACTTAACACCTAACCCTTTACACCCGACTCGAAACGATCGTGAGTGTTGATTTTGAAAAAATATGCCGCGTATCGCGAACCGCTTTTGCGAACCCAACCGATGTCGATTGATCGTGCGGCTATGCTAGAATAAGACAAAAAATACAGAAAGGTCATGCGTACGCGTCGCGACTCGTCAGTCTCATTGACGTGGCGTGGGAGATGGCTGTGTTCTTTGAACGTCGGACTAACTATCGTAAGTGCATTTTTTTTACTAGTTACCATTATATATCTTTGTAATTTACTATTGGATTGCAAAGAGTACTTGTGTGTGTGATATATTTTAAATACTCTGCATTAATTCGAATGAAAGGCATATATGCAAGTTGTTTTTGAATTTTAACTATCACGATCGTGCGATTTCGGTTGCTTTGCGTATAATTGAACTCTCACGATCGTGTGGTTTCGGTTGTGTACTGTGATGTTGGTTTAGTAGGTATTACTTATTAATGTACACGCTTGGCTTACTAATCGGGATGTTTTGCTTATTTTAGGAGCTCCGTTGACCGATAAAATAATAGAAGATCTGCTCGCAGATGGAAACTTGTCAGAAATTGAAGGTTTAGATGATGATGATTTGGAAGATGTGCCTAACTTTTTCGATAACCTGCCCAGTGATGATGACTTGCTCGCGGATGAAGAAATTTCTACTCTGCTTGAAGTAAGGCCCCGGTCACGTTCTCCCCTAAGTTCAACGCGAGCATCTTCTCCACCTCTTTCTCCGCGACCAGCGACTCCACCACTAGGGACATTATCACAGCCCCCTATTTCGCCGTTGCAAATCGGAGCTAGAAGACGACCAGGTCGAGGTAGGTCGGAATCTATACCTAGAAATGTTCGAATAGGCAGAGGTAGAGGTAGATCTGTCCGTGCCCGGGGAAATGAACGCAGTGGAAGATCCATATCAGCACCCGCACCTCGAAGTCGAACATGGAAGCAAGTTCTGTTTACGGACAAGCCACACAATTACACCTCGCTACCAGTGAAACCTGTCCGCTCCCCGGTAAATTACTTTCATGAGTACATTGACAACGACTTCGTGGAAGAGATCGCTAGATGTACGAACTTGTATTACATGCGAAAAACAGGCGTAGAATTAAAAACGACCGCCTCTGAAATCTGCAAGCTCTTTTCCATATCTTTTATCTTATTCATATTTTATGCATATCGAGAGATAAAGACTGCTTTAGATTGTATCATAAGAAGTAATAACATAAAAACATATATATGTCTGATTACGATCTCATGTAATTTTACTAATTTAGATATTACTTGTCTTAACTAAGCTAGAAATTAGCATTTTTGTTATGAAAACTATAATTTTGTTGATTATTTTGTAATGCTGCCTGAGAAATCGCTGTGATTTAGTGCCTAAATTATGAGTAAATAAAGGTTACTTAGTTTTTATTTCTATAACTGTGTTTTATTCATTTAAATTCTTCAATAACCGTTTAAATGTAACTTTTCTAGACAATCACATCATGACCCTCACGAACGTGCGAGTTACATATTATTCCTGAGCCACACAAACGTGAGGGTCTGATTGTGGAAGACCAGCTCAGTCAGGATTTTTTTTGTTATTTTTCCTAGACTCCTTATGAAGTAATAATAAAGTTACGTAATGTCGCAAGGAGCTGTTAAAGATTTTTATCTCTCGGGTGTAAAGGGCTAAAATGGCGTAAATATCTAAATAAACTTCAAAATCATGAAATTAATATGAAATAATTACCCAAAATTTATATTCGGCGAAAATTAGCGAAACAATTCGAGATAAAATTTAGCCTATGTGTTAATTCGGGTTATAAACTATCTCTTTACCTAGTTTCAGCAATATCCGTTCAGCCGTTTTTGCATGATCGAGTAACAAACATCCAGACATCCAAACATCCAAACATCCAAACTTTCACATTTATAATATTAGTAGGATATACTTCCCGAGGTCGCTGCCTATGGGAAGGATGCCCATAAGACTGGCCACATTTCCTCGTTGGATAGCTATTCCTATGCGTTGACTGAGGAAGTAGCCAGCCTTGTAGTCAGCCGTGTTTACCACCATTTTTTTCCTAATCCATATAATATATACTTATAAAAGAAGACTTCCTGACTGACCATCAACGCACAGCCGAAACTACTGGAACTAGAAACTTGAAATTTACACCCATACTACCTTTTATAACGTAGGCGACGGATAAGAACGGATTTTTGGAAATTCCACCCCTAAAGGGGTTAAATAAGGGTGCAAAGTTTGTATGGTGGAAACTCTATTTTTTGAGCTGGAGTCTTCAAACTTTGTGGAAAGATTACTTTATAGAATACAATTAAAGTACTTTCAGCGTTTTGGAAAATTCTACCCCTAAGAGTTTAAAAATGGTTGCAAAGTTTGTATGAGGGAAACTCTTTTTTGAGATAGACGCTTAAAAGTTTTCTACAACTTTTTGAAAACAATTACTTATAGAAATAAAAAATTCAGCGTTTTGAAAAAAATCTACCCCTAAGGGAGTTAAAAAGGTTTCTAAGTTTGTACCAGGGAAACTTTTTATTGAGATAGAAGCTTAAAAGTTTGTATAAAGATCATTTATTGAAATAAAAAAATACTTTCAGCGGTTTAGAAAATTCCGCCCCTAAGGGGGTTAAAAGGGGGTGCAACATTTGTATGGACGTAACATGTTCTTTTTAGCTACAGACTTAAAACTTTGTAGAAAGCTTACTTATTAGAATTAAAATAAAGCACTGTCAGCGTTTTGGAAAATTCCACCCCTAAGAGTTGTTAAAATCGTTGCAAAGTTTTTATTAGGGAAATTATTTTTTGAGATACAAGGTTAAACGTTTGTAGAAAGATTACCTACTTATTGAAATACAAAAAAAGAACTTCCAGCGTTTAAGAAAATTCCAACCCTAAGGGGGTTTAAAGGGAGTGCAACATTTGTATGGAGGCAACGTTCTTTTTTTAGCAAGAGACTTTAAACTTTGTAGATAGCTTACTTATTAGAATATAAATGAAGTACTTTCAGTGTATTGATAAATTCCACCCCTGAGGGGGTTACTAAGGGTTGCAAAGTTTGTATGAGGGAAACTGTATTTTGAAATAGAAGCTTAAAACTTTGTAGAAAGCTTACAAATAAAGTACTTTCAGCGTTTTGGAAAATTCCACCCCTTAAGGGGTTAAAAAGGGTGCAAGATTCGTATGGGAAACACTTTTATTGAGCTTAGATATTTGATAGTTTGTAGAAAAAAATGCTTATTACAGCAAAAAAAACTCTTCTTCTTAATTTTTCCTTGAAAAACGTTATTAGGTTCAAAGTTGGTATGGAGAGTCAGAAAATTTTAAAGTATGAGATTTGTAACTTCGATCCTAGCCTGTTTGTTAAAAGACTACAAAACTTATTTCAGCGTTTTTTTAAATTCAACCTCTAAAGGGGAAATTCGGATTAATTTCGCTGCTTCAATGGCTGCGAATTCTTCATCCAGTATGTCCCCGGCCGTGACGCAGCAGGCGTCGCACCATGGACGCTGCTCGATGGACGGCGAAAATGTCGGCCACGATTAGTGTGGCACGAAGGCGCGTGACAAAATGCACAATTTGCTGTTTTAGGCTTCTTGACTTGTCGTGTGCGCTGTAATATGAATTAACATATTTACGCTGCTTCTCAGTTATGTCTTCCTTGTCGGAATATCATACTCGATGAGAAGGCGTTTGAATAGGCTCGCACGTACTTAATCTACGGCACGTATTATACAATATCTAATCGCTAATTTAGAATGTGCCTTGTCGGCACATAGACGATAACATGTTCTACGCGGACGAAGTCGCGGGCAACAGCTAGTAGCTTTATAAAGCCTGTGGGCGTCCGGACTCCATGGACCGAGAGTTTCTATCGCGAAGGCTGCAAATATGTGGCTGTTTGTCAGGCCAGCATATTTACCGCCCCTACTGCCGCCCCGCCTGCCCTCAAGGACGTGGAGGCTAAATGGGACGGTGCCAGGGTGTCAACGCAGGTTGCGTCCCAGATAAGCCGCCGTCCCATCTGCCACGGAATATGTGTCATGCCATCGGGTATCTTGCCGTCGTCACGGGCCAGGCCGGGAGGCGCCAGCACGGCTGGTACGTTTACGCTGCCAAGAGCCCGACGGATGACGTCATTAAGGCAGGCGTGGCATGATAAGCAGCCGGCACTTCTTGTGCAAGACAGGCGGTGGTAGCCCAGACGGTCCACCTCGACACCATATGCCATTTCACAAGTTGTTTTACAAAGTTTTCAAATTAGGAATTTATAATTCAAAAACTCTTAGTGAAAACACAGTTAAGTTAAACACCAATCTTGATCGCAAGATTTCTGATTCGCAATCATTTGTTTGCATTAATTAGTGGTGGATCAGCAGTTTTATTTTGCAATCGGTGAAGTTTATCTTGGGCTGTGAAATCGCCCGTCGGCTCGTTTTATCAATTAGTGTTTTGTTCGTTTTGAACACGATTTTGTGTGTTTTTGAACTTCAAACTTTCGAATTTAATTGGTGAAAACTGAACCTAGAATCTGTGTGGAAAGAGAACGACGGCCTTAGCAGAGAGGAAACTCACGTATTGATTTTTATATGGCAACTGAGTCGTTGAACACATTTTTTTGTGCTATTATTGGTGTAAGTCTTTTGGAGTTTTCTAGTGATTTAGTATGTACTTAAAATCGCTAGAAATCCATTTAATATATCTGTCTGTCTGTTACCTTTCCACGGTGAACCAATTGAGGTGAAGTTTGGTATTTAGATAGTTTGAATGCCGGGGAAGGACATAGGATAGTTTTTTTAAGGGGGTGAAATGGGGGGTGAAAGTTTGTATGGAGCTACGATATAAACGAGCTCGACGCGGACGGAGTCGCGGGCAGAAGCTAGTAGATAATATTTGATATTTTTAAAAGATTTAAAGCGAGTACAAGCACCTAACTGCACCACAATCAACTTACAAAACTTTTTAGTATCGAACCATAATGGCACGACAGTGTAATGTTGTCAACATAATATAAGTGTTCCGTTGGACCAATTTTGGTACGGAACCCTAAAACACTGTAAAACACTAGTGCGGCTGAAAGCCTAGGACGGTTCTCTTTGCGCTATTGAAAATACTACTATTCTGAATTTTTCATCACTGCAAGCCAACATCTCACAATCATTTTTAGGGTTCCGTACTCAAAGAGTAAAACGGGACCCTATTACTAAGACTTCGCTGTCCGTCCGTCCGTCTGTCTGTCACCAGGCTGTATCTCAAGAACCGTGATAGCTAGGGAGTTGAACTTTTCACAGATTATGTATTTCTGTTGCCGCTATAACAACAAATACTCAAAACAAAACAAAATAAATATTTTTATTCATAATGGTACGGAGCCCTTCGAGCGCGAGTCCGACTCGCACTTGGCCGGTTTTTTTATTAAACTGTCATTGGAATTAGACTTGAACGATAAAGTTGCTTTTTGAATCTTATCATTACTTTGATCCAATTCAGCCAACTCAAACTTGGCTTGGAATGGCTTTTATTTTTTTGAAATAGTCACGAATAATTTTTATAAGTATAAGTTTTAGGCAAGTACAAGTACTTTAGCTTGAAAAGCTTATTTGAAGAGATTTTCTGTGTCAAGACTGTATCGGGATATGGCAGTGTAAAAGCTTGTGCATTAGAGAAGTCGATAGATAGCGTAGCACAATCAATAGCATACGAAGCAGTAACGCTGGTAACGAAATATAAATATTTTTTAAATAAATAAATATTTGTGGACAATCTTACACAAATCGACTTAGTCCCAAACTAAGCAAAGCTTGTACTATGGGCACCAGACGAGGATAAACATACTTATATAGATAAATAAATACTTAAATACATAGAAAACATCCATGACTCTGTAACAAATATTCGTGCTCATCACACAAATAAATGCCCTTACCAGGATTCGAACCCAAGGACCTCTTACTTCGTAGGCAGGGTCACTACCAACTAGGCTAAAGCGGTCTTCAATCATAAATTTCAAATTAAAGGAAACACTGACAAATGTATTGCTCCAAGCCGGATTTGAACCGGCGACCACAGGCATACATGGCCCGTCGCTACTAACCAACTGAGCTATCGGAACTATCTGTCTGGGCCACTAAATCTTTCAATCAGTTCCTTCTTACAACGCCTTAGGGAGGCGTGTGGCGAAATCTACCTAGAAGACTTAGGCTTCTTAACGGCACAAACATCTTAAATATTTATTGAGAAATCGTCAGTAACGATGCGTCACCCCATACTTTTTTTGTTTCCTTTAATTTGAAACTCAAATAATGTCAAATACCTACATTTAAGCACTAACGAAATAAACGGCTCGAAGAAATCCACTGCTCTTAGAAAATCCGTGTTTCAGAATCGGTACTTGACAGAATATACCTATTTTGATAAAATGTCGTAGGTATTCACTCATACGACATCTTGTAATACACATAGTCACGCTACTCGTAAGACTATGTTAGTGCGAAGTAAATGTTTTAGTGACAGCGGCGGCGTCGAGAAATGTTACATTCAAACGGGGTATATCTGACTAAACGTAATCAATTGAGATAAAGGTGGTTCGATTGCCATACAAAATGTTATTTGACATTCGTAGGCTAACGGCGTGATATTTTAAGAAACTTATGTAACAAACTTTCATAAATTGGCTTCCCATTTGCGCCAAATTCCCCCTTTCCTAGAATTAACTTGTATAAACTAGATTAATTTGAGAAATTGGTTTGGGACGTCATATTTTGGGAAAACTATTTTTCTCAAATTAATCTAGTTTATACAAGTTTATTCTAAAAAATGGGAAGCCAATTGATTAAAGTTTGTTACATAAGTTTCTTAAAATATCACGCCATTAGCCTGCGAATGTCAAATAACGCTTTGTATGGCAATCGAACCACCTTAAATTAATATTTTGTAACGCACTCATTGTCGTGAGCGCCAAATGTACATATACATACATCATATAATATATTCCACACGCTGTATTCCCAAAAACCTTAGGCAGAGCACATGAAATCGAATTTTCACTACAATAAATATATTATTGTAGGTTTAAAGCATAAGGCAAGGGCATTTATTTGTGTGATGAGCACGAATATTTGTTCCTGAGTCATGGATGTTTTCTATCTATTTAAGTATTTATTTCTCTATATAAGTATCTATATCGTCGCCTAGTACCCATAGTACAAGCTTTGCTTGGTTTGGGTCTAGGTTGATTTGTGTAAGATTGTCCGCAAAATATTTATTTATTTTAAAGTAGGGCTCGCGATCGTGTTCGGGTTTCGTGTAATTGTGTGTCTAAGAGCCCGGTTCGTAGGAATATTTGTATTTATATGTATATATTTGTCATTTATAACAATTATTGTGTATGTATACCGACTGTGTGTTTATACCTGAATTTTCACCGCCCACAATCTGTGTGCTTTGCCCAAATGTTGACTGGTAGAGAATGTTTATGGCATTGAGTCCAACTTATGCACGATAAGTTGTTCTTTTGTGCAATAAAGATTAAATAATTTTGTGTAACAACGAAATAAGTACCTATTTGCCACAACTATAGTACACATTATAACATAAGGACCTGTATTCTTATCATTTATGACCTGTAAAAATTTCCGTTTTATTAATAAAGAATCTGAATCTGAAATCATAACTATACGTCGAGCCAAATAGATCCCTGTAGCAATGTCACAGGTGCGTCAAGGCGGTATCGGAAAATTTCATGAGATAATCCCGTTTAGGGACCGCCATACCTATAATAAAGAAAATGTTGTTATAATTCAGTATGCCGCTCTTTTCGATAAACATTGGGTAAAGTTGCCTTTGGGAATAAGTGTTTATCTTTACCGGTCAATTGGCAACCGGTCCTTTAGGGGTCAATTGGAGAAGGTCGTTTGCTATTCCATGTTGATTAAAAAAAATTTTGAGCGCTCTTCGTACAAGCTTCGTAAAGGTTAGGTCGGGGCGCGTCGAAGATTGTATTCCAAATTGGAACAAGAAACGTATGCCGCAGATCGACCCCTAATCGCCCAAGGCATTAATACGCCTGAACAAACGCTATTAGACTTTTTACTATTAGATGCAGCATCATTTATCGCCCTACCATAGACACTTTTGATCCCCTTTTTACCCCTTTAAGCAGTGATTTCCGGGATAAAAAGATCGCTTCCCGTATACACCAAAATTCATATAAATCTACTACTATAATATATATACCAAAATTCATATTAATGGGAGAATCAACTTCTGTCTGTAACTAGTTGCCATGGTTACCTCTTCTGGGTCACTTTTTAGAACTGCGATATTGGGCTTGAATTCACCAAATGTGGTTTTTTGTCATGTTCTAAGCATGTTAGAAGCCCATATTAAAAAAAACGAAGAAACTCTGCCATGTTGTCTTCTGGCTTCGATTCAGAATAACAACAAGAAATAATTGATTGACCCTAATAAGGTCAGCGGTTTAAGCTTGAAAGGCTAACTGATAGACAAACCAACAATCGAATTAGCCCCATTTAGCTAGCTCAATAAGGCTTGTGTTATGGATAGTAGACGATGTTATATTTAATGGATATAATTACTTAAATATGTACATAGGAAACATCCAAGACTCAGAAACAAATATTCATGCTTATCACACAAATATTTGCCCTTACCGGGATTCAAACCCAGGACCTTCAGCATCTTAGACAGTGTCACTATCACTACCCACCAGTCGTCAATGTATAACATTAGTATGGATAAATAGGAAGTAGAATATCAGGTTTCGTTGTCGATATCCTGCCTGTATATCTCCTATCAACATGAGCACACGTTCCACATCAAATTACCAATAATAAGACGGAAAACATCTCATTTTTCTTCGCGAACCCAAATAAATATCCTACATAATTTTATTTGTAGAATTCGTTGGAATACTCGTTTTATTCTCGTTGAGTGGTTTTAGCCAATTCTCAGAACATAATAATAATACACTAGCTTCTGCCCGCAACTCCGTCCACGTGAAACTCGTTTATATCGTAGTTCCATACAAACTTTCACCCCCGTCAACAAATAAAATATAGAGGTCAAAACGAAAAGAGATTTTTGTATTCTGATAAGAAATGTTTTCATAAAGTTTTAATTTTGTAGCTCAAAAAAAGAATTTCCCCCATACAAACTTTACACCCCTATTTAACACGCTTAGGGGTGGGTTATTCCATAACCCTAAAATCACTTTTCTTGTATATGGAGTCCATACACAAAACTTCCAAGTAAATATCTCACACTTAAAATTTTACTCCATCGCCATACAAATTTTCAACCTCTTTTTACCCCCTTGAGGGTGGAATTTTCCAAAATCCCTTTCGTGATGGGTAAAAACGTTATATAAACTACCTTTTGTGAAAAAATCAGCTTTCTAGGTTCAACAGTTTCGGCTGGGCGATAATTTGAGTGAGTCAGTCAGTACCTAAGTATAGAAGATTACCTAATTGGTTACAGCTTGACTACGATATTATAAAATGTTCAAATGAAGCATTATATAATTGAATTTATGAACGCTGGTCGATTACGTAACGCATTGTACGCGCGTCAGGTAGATCTAAATGTCACGTTTTATATGGAAAAATGTCACGCTTTATATAGAAAAATTTCAATTCAATTGACCTAACGCGCGTTCGAAACGTTACGTGATTACCCCTCTGGAATCACAACAATACTATAATTTACTAGTTTCTTGTGTAAAAATAAGGACTGAGAATTAATTGCCTTTATTGACTGCGGTGAATCGCATTGCAAATAGAAAAAAAGCTTTTGTGTAATGCCCGAATTCGCGTTTAAAAAAACAAACGGCAACAGCTTGTATAGTTTGTTTCACTTAAAAAGAAGAAAATTCACTTAACGTGGGATTTACAACTTCTTTTTTTGGTAAATATGAAAAGAAAAGATAACAAAGATAGACGTCATAAAACTGAACGAAGTGAGCACATGTACTGGAGTGGGTGCGTAACGATGGCTATAAATATTTTTGATATAATATTACTCGCAATAACTCTCATCTCCACTTATAATAAATCTCTAAATAAAAAAAAGAATCAGCCAGTTTGAAACTAAGCTTTGTGTGGTACGAATGTTCTCAGCATCCCAAGAACGGAAAAATATGAAACATTTTATATAGGTACATTATTATTCTAGCTGCAACTTAGGATAGTTTTTATCTGACTGCGACAATTAATTATTTTTCCGAAATATACGACTTCATTTAATTTTTCATTTATTTTTATTGAAATCAAACGTTGTTCCAACTGTCAGCTATAAGAAACGTCAAATTTTCGTCAAAATGGCGGAATTGCTTTGCCTTTCACTTATTAATAATTTAAATCCAGTCTATGATAGACCTTTACGATGCACATGCCAAAAGTTAAACCATAAAAAAAAATTCGATTGTGATATGAGAACTTATATGCGCAAATGTCGCATTATGGCGTAATTTCAAAAAATGTATTAACAAATTTGAACAATATAATTAACACGAATTTGTTTTTTTTGAATGGAAATGGCACGCGTTCTTTGCGCATTCTGCCAAAGTGCCTACGGCGCTACCACGAAAACCGAAGTTCGTATAACTGCATCCCTGTCACTCGAGTATTGTTAGTTCGATAGAGAAAGAAATACCCGAATATTTTCCTATTCCGAAGTTCGTGGTTATAGCTCAGGAATCGAAACTACACCTCATAAGCCGCGTCCGCTGCGCCATGTTTTCGTGGTTTTTAAACGTCAAACATGTTTTGCCAATCAAAACAAAACCCTATTTGTTTGCCGAACCTGACTGAAAACATGTTAGATGTTTAAAAACATGGAAAACATTGGTTCAGCGGGCCCGGCTGTAGGTAGACACTAAATGAAATAATCATAATGTATTTTCTCGAAAAAAGGATAATAGAGAAAAAATCAACGCAAGAGGTTAGGTATATGTATAGGTAATCACTAAGTTCCAAAGTTTTATGTTCTGTCCCTTTTTCAGAAAACGCACCTTCAAATGAAACGATTGTTTTTTACTATGACGCTCGAGGATCTTGACGTTACAGTCCCCGATCGTTTTCTCACTCTAACAAGCGACATTAAAACGGTTTTGAGATATTTGCATGGGATTTTCGTCATCTTCTATCTATCTATACCTACATATAAATGCCCTGACTGACTCACCCACTCACTCATCAACGCACAGCCGAAACTACTGGGGCTAAAGAGTTGAAATTTACACCAGAACTACCTTTTACAACGTAGGCAACGGATAAGAAGAGATTTTTGGAAATTCTACCCCTAAAGGGGTCAAATAGGGGTGCAAAGTTTGTATGGGGGAAACTTTATTTTTTATAGCTAGAGACTTAAAATTTTGTATAAATATTACTTATTAGAATACGAATAAAATACTTTCAACGTTTAGGAAAATTCTGCCCCTAAGGGGGTAAACAAGGGTTGCAAAGTTTGTATGACCGAAACTTCTTTTTGAGATAGAAGCTTAAAAGTTTGTAGAAAGATTACTTATTACAATACAAATAAAAAAAAACAGCGTTTTGGAAAATTCCACCCCTAAGGGTATGAAAAAGGAGTACAATGTTGGTAAAGGGAATTTTTTTGAGCTAGAATCTCAAACCTTTTTAAAAAGATCGCAAGCGACAAACCTTTGCTGAAAGATTACTTATTACAATACAAATAAAGAACTTTCAGCGTTTTTGAAAATTCCACCCCTAAGGGTGATTAAAACAGGTGAAAATTTGTATGGAGGAAACTTTTTTTTGAGCTAGAGACTTGAAATTTTGTAGAAAGATTATTTATTAGAATACAAATATATAGGTAAATTACTTTCAGTGGTTTAAAAATTTCCACCCACTAAGAGGGTGCAATGTCTGTGTAGGAAAAATTTTTTTTAGGTAGAAACTTAAAACTCTGTAGAAAGATTAAGTACCTACTTATTAAAATACAAAATAATACCTACTGCCAGCGTTTTGGAAAATTTCACCCCTTAAGGGGTTAAAAAGGGGTGCAAGGTTCGTATGCGAAACACTTTTTTTTAGCTAGAGACTAGATAAATAGTTTGTAGAAAAAATACTTACCTATTACAATAAAAAAACCGAGTGTTTTATTTTTAATTTTTCCCTGAAAAGCGTTCAAAGTTTGTATGGAGAGCAAGACATTTTTAAAGTATGATATTTGTAACTGCGATCTTAGGCTGTTTAGACTACAAAACTTATTTCAGCGTTTTTTTTAATTCATCGCCTTAGAAGGTTAAAAGGGGGTTCGAACTTTGTATAGAGAGCAAGACATTTTTAAAGTAAGAAATTTGTAACTACGGTTTCAGACTGTTTACTATGAGGGTTCAGAGAGGGTTCTTAGTTTGTATAGAGAGCAAGAGATTTTGAAAGTAAGAGATTTGTAACTTCGGTTTTAGATTGTTTTCTAAAAGTCTAGGTAGAAAATTAATTCCAATGTTTTTTTTTTTTTATTAATTTCTTCAACAAACATTTAGACGATAACATGTTATACGCGGACGAAGTCGCGGGCAACAGCTAGTCTGATATAATTCTCGAGTTGTATAACAACACTTATAATATTTTCATTTGGTATAATTATCATTTTATATAACGATCATTTGATATAATAATATTTAGTATAACATACATTAAGTACAAAGCATATTTGCTATATTGAACATTGGATATAATGCTCATTTCGTCTAATGTACAGTTGATTCAATATAATGTACAGTTGAATCAAAATCAAGCCAGAGTAGCCAGTAAAAGGGGGGACGAGCGGGGCGAAGCCCCCGCAAGGGCAGTAAAAAACACACTCGCAACAATTGTAGTATTGGTGGGTTAGGTCAGGGTTCACTTGTGTCTCTTAGAGCGGAAATAGGCACCCCTCAAAGCGGGGTGACGTCGACACGCTGGCGGTTGGGTTAGGTTTACTCTCAGACCAAGAAAAAAGGTAGACAGAGCATTACGAACAACCTAGTGAAGCCAGTTTTTAACCAAGCCAAATAAGTTTATCATACACTCACGCACACATAAACGGTAACCTATCGATGTTTCAAAAAACACTGGTCCGATTTTCACTTGTCCGAAAACGGTTCACCGAATTCTTATAACCCATATACTTTGTTTACCATAGTTTTCAAATTCCGCTGGTTTGTTTTCCCACATTAACGTTTTTCCGAGACTCAATAACCAGAAGAACGATTGCCAACATTATTATTTGACAACCGATTTGTTAACCACCTGTTCATAATTATTCCGATGCTACGTAAGAGCTAAATCTCATGTTCCATAATATCATTTTACCATCACAAAATCTCATAATACCAACTAAAGTGCTGTACGAGTTTTTAAATAGGCTAAAAAGGGGGGATGGGGGGCAAAGCCCCCCACGAAGGGGGCAAAGTACAGTAAAGAAAAAAACAATGGAACAATTGTGTTTATGGTAGGTTAGGTTATGGTTATCTTGTGTGCCTTAGAGCGGAAATAGGTGACGTCGACACGCTGGCGGTTAGGTAAGGTTTAGGTTAGGTTGGGGTGCTAGGTCGGGTAACCTCTTTGAGTGTCTGGACTCTACCGATTCCTCTTGATTCGGTTGATCCGCAGGAATGGGTAGTATCTTGGCCGGTGCGCTCTGGAGACAACGGCAAGTGATAATTTAGAAAACCCTAAGTTATCGCTTGCTGGTGTTACCAATAACCCGACACAGGGGGGTCGGGGGGTTCCGCCCAGGGAATCGCAAGATTCCCCAGGTGCGGCTTGAGGGAGAGGCCATTGCCGTTTGCCTCTATAATAAATAACGGACCCGGAACCCTGACAAATCCTCTGCTATCAGAGGATTCATGTTAGGCGCGGGGGCTGCAACCGTCAGGCCGGGGCCGAGTTGTGGCTGCGAGGGAGAAAACCTCTATAAAAAGTTACAAGGGGACCTGAGAGGGTGTATCCGAGGTCTATCACCCTCTCCCCGCGCAGGGGTCCTTTGGTCGGGTCGGGAAGCGTGTGGTGTCGCCCTGCACGCTTACGACGGGAGGGGGGGGGGCTTTTGCCTCAGTAGTGAGGGCAGCTACGGCTGTTGCCGAGGGGCATCGTGGTGAAATGTTCGCGATCCCATGACGCCCCTACTACACGGCAGAGAGGGCATACCTTGGTGGTTTTAGACGGTAGTCCGGGGGGTTCCCGGGAGCCCGTCATACCCATCCTAGTTCTTCGGCTAGGTGGGATGCGTAAAGGCATCTCCCCAAGTAAAAAAAAAAAAAAAAAAAAAAGATTTAGGTTAGGTTAAAATAATTTCCGTGCGTTAGGAAACGGAATTTGACATAGTTACTACACTTTCGATCTTTTGTTGTAGCGGGATGTATAGTATTTCGGACTTAATACTTTTCGGCACCTAAACCTAGTTGACAAATGTGATACTTCGGAATTTTAATAAGTGTCTAGTCGAATCATAAGCGAATCAAAATTGCAACAAACTGAGAATTGGGAAAATAATAATTTGGAAAATGTAATTTCGGGCAAACAAAATTTCGACCAACTAAAATAAAGCGAAACGTTTTCGGTATTTTAATAATCGGAATAACCATTTTCGAGTTTATGAAAGAAATAGGTGATCTTGAAAGCATTGAGACACGTGCTGAAGAGTTTTGTGCAATTTTGTTTGTGTAGGTATGTGTGCGTGAGCGTATGCTAAACTTATTTGGCTTGGTTTAAAACCGGCTTCACTAGGTGGTTCGTCATGCTCCGTCTATCTTTTTTTCTTGGTCTGAGGGTTTACGTTAGGTTAGAACGGAAAAAAGTAGTTTAGCTAAGGTAAATAAACCGCAATTTGCGCATAAAATTTATACCGCTTGATCATTATACAATATGAGATGTATATGAAATAAGAATTATACTCTATGATGGTTATAAGAAATAAGCGTTTTACCGAATGATAGTTATACTAAATAAAAATATATATTTTGATATTATACCAAACGTTTATTATATAAAATGAATGATTCTTCCCTTTGAAATTATATCAAAAATGGTTATATCCAATGAAATTATATTATTTGTTTTTATACCGATCATTACACACCCACTGGAGTGGCTAGTGTTTGTTCTATTATATATGCGTACATCTTTTTCATCATCATCATTACTTAAGAGCCTTGCTCTTGCCGGTGGAGTAACCGCCACTTTTCTCTGTCCATTGCCAGCCTCTTGACTTCCTCATATGACTCGACATCAGGCTTATGTTTTATTTGGGTAGAATATGTTAGCATAGGCCTTCCTCTGCCTCTCTTGCCTTCAATTTTACCCACCAGGATGTTTAGGAAGAAACTGTCGTGCCGGATCAGGTGGCCCACCATCTTGCCTCTCCTATTTCTAATACATCCTAGCAAACATCTTTTCTCATCTACCATCCTTAAAACTTCTTCGTTTGTCTTTCTCTCCGTACAGCTAATCCTTTCCATCCTTCGCCAGCACCACATTTGGAAGGACTCCAGTCGTTCTTTGTTTCTCTGGGTTAGCGTCCACGACTCGCTTCCATATAAAGCAATGCTCCAAATGTAATTAGCCGCTTTTTAGCTGTTTTGACCTGCGTGCTTTTAAGAGATGCTTTTTGTTATTAAATACCTTTTTGGCCATAGTTGTTGTATGATGTCAGGGGTGCACCTAGAGTCACTGGTGATGATACTTCCCAAATATGTAAATTTCTGAACTTGCTCTATTGTCGTATCCCTGATTTTACATTTAACATTACATACATAAATTTTTTTAAACCTTGAAAATAACAATTAAACAATAGATGTCGGTAATGATTGGTTTTAAGTACTTTTCGTAATTTTAACTGGAATAAACTATTACATCTTGATTTACTAATAGAAACGTACTACATAAGAAATCCCCGGTGGAGTAAATAGCTACTGTTTGTTCTTTTGTTTATGCGTATATTTTTTTAAACCTTGAAGATAACAATTAAACAACTGATGTCGGTAATGGTTGGGTTCAAGTACTTTTCGTAATTTTAACTGAAATAAACTATAACACCTTGATTTACTAATAAAAACTTACTACTTCAGAAATCCCCGGTACTTTCCGAGCCGGATACTAATACAAAGAGTGTATTATCGGGCGAGTGGCTCGAACACAAATGCATATAAAAATGCACCCTCATGCAACATTAGCCATTTCCCGATATAGTGTTATCATTCCCCATCCCCGCTAGACACGCTAGTAAACATACGGTTCTACAAAAGAATATTCTACGATTTTTTTTAATATATTGTTGTTCGTATAAATTCGATAGTCAAATGGAATTTTTACTTCCTCAAAATAATATCGCTTAAGGCAAATAAATAATGGTTGAAATTTGAACGTTTTAATAATTATATGTGTGCCAAAAAGGCAGCCGCCATTATCGTGACGTCATTACTAGAAATAGGTACAAATAGAAACGTCAAATGTACGTGTCCTTCTTATCTACGCCTTCTGATTTTTGCATTTGCTGTTCTGACGTCACAGAAGACAAAATGGTGGTCGGCGTTTTCGGTCACGTGACATACAGATAATAAAACTATGATTTTAGGCTTATGCAGTTTTTACGCCGACGAATTCTGTCATTTAATGTTTAGTACAATATTGATCTTCGTATTCGATTGTAAACGTGATCGTGAACTCCTTAGTAATCTCTAGTGAAAAAAGCAAAAGTATGCAGGTTAATGCTAGTTAGGTATTTTTAATTGCTCTTGATATTTTTTATAACAAATGACATTAAATAAATGTCTGCTGAAAATGCGACATTTTTTTTACGAAATACATCAGAATGACGATCTCTTTCCATCCTAATAGGAGAAAAAAAATGTCCCAAGATATCCATACATCTTGAAAATTCCTATTATGTTACCGCCGTGCAACTTATATGGGAAATGGTAACACAATAGGAAACATACATATGACTTTTTAAGTCCTATTAGAATCGAGAGAGCTAATGATTCTCAGTGGAAATAACATAAAACATGTAGAAAAATTTAGAATTAAAAATAGTGGTATTTTTTGGAGAAAAGTTCAGCTACTACGTCCGTGATGCATGTCCGTGTGTCCCTACAGGATGGCGTTTATAAATAAACACATTAGTGTGAAAGCCGGATTCGGCTACAAAGGCCCAAGACCCACCGATATTTCGGCTAACGATAGCTTTTTAATGCGTTATTAGTGAGTAATGGCCCTTATTATTTGGCGTGATGAAAGTACTTTTGTGATTGCTTGAACGATGGAACATTATTTTGTTTTTCTACTCCTGTACCATTATCTGTCATTTATATAGGCTGTAGCTCAAATACAATGACACCACTAATAAGTCGTGGAAAAACTCTATGGTATTAGAGGCAATGCTTTAAAATTATTTGAAAACTATTTTACGAACAGAAAACAGGCGACTATCATTGATACTTATAATAAAAATACCAAAACTATTGAACAAGTACGATCTAATTTTAAAAGTATAAAACTCGGAGTACCTCAGGGTAGTATCCTAGGCCCTCTTTTATTTTTAATCTATGTCAACGAATTACCAAATGTTATGGATGAATTATGCGTAATGTTTGCCGACGATGCAACCATTTTATTTTCCGGTGAAACATTAGATGTTGATTTTCAAAAAAATATAAATAACACTGTAAAAACTGTCGTCAGCTGGTTAAAATCAATAAACTTAACGGTGAATTTAACAAAAACTAAGCTTATGCAATTTCGTAACCACAAACAAATTCCAGCAAAATTAAATGTTATGGAATCTGGTATTTCAATTGAAGAAATAGAAACAATTAGTTTCTTAGGTATAATAATAGATCCTCATTTAACCTGGAAACACCACATCCAAAAAATTAACAACAAAATTTCAAGTCAATGTTACGCACTATCTATATTAGCCGATACGTGTTCCCAAGAAGCCGTTATTACTGCGTACTATGCTAACATATACTCCTTATTGACTTATGGTGTAATATACTGGGGTAACTCGACAGACGTACAGTCCACCTTTGTTTTGCAAAAAAGGTGCTTGAGAATTATCTTTCGCATGAACAACAGGCAATCACTCCGAAATATTTTTAAGGGCAAGGTTTTCTAACATTAACTAGCATTTATATTTATGAGCTCTGTAACTTTGTAAAAAGTAACAAAGATTACTTCACAACACTAGCCTCCCAACGCAATAATATACGTAGTCAATATAGGTACAATTTAACATTGCCTTTGGTAAAAAATAAAACTTACGATACAAGCACATTTATTAGTGCCATTCGAGTTTTTAATCAGCTTCCTAACGAAATAAAAATGTTGGATGACGTAAAATTTAAACGTAATCTAAAAACATGGTTAAATAAGAATGGTTTCTATTCATTAAAATAATTTTTTGAATTTTCATCTTAAAGAAAAAGATTGTGTTATAAATTCGTTTTGTTTTCCTTAGTTTTAAGTTCATATTGTACACCCGAAATGGGTAACCGTTGGGACCTCACACTTGTATAAAATACCATCTATGTAACACGGTTAAACAATAAAGTTTTTTCTATTTCTATTTCTATGCTCTATGGCCCAAAAACGCACTGTTTAACGTACTTTTTTGGTTCATACATTTTACATAAAAGCACTGTTTAACTTTTTTTTAATCGGCCGCTATATTGCAGTGGTGCCAACTTCATAAACAAATATTTCGAAATAAAAGTATTTATTTACGATTTAACATTTGTACATTATGAATTATTTACTACAATAATAATAAATCATCATCTATTGTGTTTTAAATTACACATATTTTATAAATTCTTGGTAT
Organism: Epinotia brunnichana; assembly: GCA_963854355.1. Lineage (NCBI taxonomy): Eukaryota > Metazoa > Arthropoda > Insecta > Lepidoptera > Tortricidae > Epinotia > Epinotia brunnichana. The sequence goes on from OY977949.1 coordinate 25,890,264, forward strand.
TATTTATAAAAATAAACAGTTCGAATTCGGTCCGGGTCCGGATTCGGTTTGGTTCGGATGGCCAGTGCAAACAAATTAAAAACTAAACAAACTATAAGCAAGAGCTGTCACATTTCCGATTTCCCACCAAAATACAGTTCAAAATGAAAAGACGAAAGATGATAAACTATTAGTCCTAAACTATTAAGATTTTATTCGTGTTTGTGAAGACAAAAGTGTACGTTCCTTTTAAAATGGTCGAAGAAATTAATAACTGCACTCCTGAAGAAATTGCGCGAGTAGCAAAAGTATGAATAGAAAACTTGCTGCCTGAAAAGTTTAACTATTCTGTAGTCTGCTATCACAGATAACCTCCGTTATCTGTGTTTGCTATTTATTTAAAATTTGTCGTAGAAAAAGTATTGTATGCAACGGTGTATAACTGGTCTAAAAACGCATGTGGCGTCTTTAATTGCGCAACCCACGCCTCTCGCCTTTTAAGACCCTTCTTATACAACAGTTGCATAAAATACTATTATGTTATCATTGCGTTAATTCTGTTGATCAAAAAATTGTGAGTTATGAATAGATTTGTCTATTATACTGAAGAACATATCTTTTGTGCTGGAACTACTTCATCTAAGATCACCCCCTAGATATAAACTTTAAAATGTAAAATCATGTAACCTATGTTGGATAAATAAATGATAATAATAATTTTATCTTTATGTTTTTTTATTTTTAAACTTCTATTGTTTTTCTAGTGGTAATATGGCTTTTAGACCAGAGTTATACACTCTACTTTTCACTTCAACTGCGAGAAAATAGTAAAAATAAAGATTATTCCTCAACAATCAATAGTTAATAAATTCCACGTTGAAAAGATTGTCCAATACGGCGGCATGATTTTTTTAATAAACTGATTTCACACAGATACAAAATATTGACACCAAGAAAAAACGCCTCTGTCCGTTTAATAGGCACGTCCAAACGGCATGATTGTGAGTTAGGGATTAAAAAAGCACCTGATGTTTGAAATTATTTTCCCTGATTGCCTGATTGGTCGATAGCAAAAACAAAATAAATGATTTTTAAAGGGTTGTGATTGGTGGATTTAATACGGTGAAGTGTTTTGATTAGTCAAATTAAAATGTTTTAAAATCATTAATATGTATACATATAAATGCTAAATGTACTACTTTAGCCCCGCTTGCTAAGCCTAATATGACACACTTTTCGAGCATGAGAAGTGAAAAACTATAAGCTCACAAAAATTTCGTCTCTATTATATTAGTAGGTATCCATATATTATTTGGTATAAGACATAAGCAAAACAGGACAAGTACCTTACCCCGAACGTAATGTAGTGACAGCGGAGCAGAAAATTAAAGGAAAACAAGGAAAAACCCGTCAGAATCTTCAATCCTTTTATATAATAACACACTTTCCGTAGTAGGTACGTTTAATAAAATTAAAGGCCGAAATTGACGACCGCTGTAGCCTAGTTGGTAGTCACCCTGCCTGGGTTCGAATCCCGGTTAGGTATGTATTTATTTATGTATGCCTTCGTCTAGTACCCATGGTACAAGCTTTGCTTAGTTTGGGACTTGTTCGATTTGTGTAAGATCTTAGAAAACGGCCCGGGCCGGACACGGCTCGTTCTAGCGTAAGTCATCCTTTACCCATTCAGCGCTCATGACGACACACATGCGTCAGAGCGCTACGAGCGCTTTTCGGTATATACGGAGTTTTGACGACCGCTTTAGCCTAGTTAGTAGTGACCCTGCCTACGAAGCAAGAGGTCCTGGGTTCGAATCCCGGTAAGGGCATTTATTTGTGTGATGAGCACGAATATTTGTTGTTATCATGGATGTTTTCTATGTATTTTAGTATTTTTCTACTCCTGTACCGTTATCTGTCATTTATATAGGCTGTAAGCTCAAATACAATGACACCACTAATAAGTCGTCGAAAAACTCTATGCTCTATGACCCAAAAACGCACTGTTTAGCGTACTTTTTTGGTTCATACATTTTTCATAACAGCACTGTTTAATTTTTTTAATCGGCCGCTATATTGCAGTGGTGCCAACTTCATAAACAAATATTTCGAAATAAAAGTATTTATTTACGATTTAACATTTGTATATTATAAATTATTTACTACAATAATAATAAATCATCATCTATTGTGTGTTAAATTACATGTTTTATAAACTCTTGGTATTAGCAGTAAAATAAACAGTTCGGTCCGGGTCCGGATTCGGTTTGGTTCGGATGGCAAGTGCAAACAAATTAAAAACAAAACAAACCATAAGCAAGAGCTGTCACATTTCCGATTTCCCACCAAAATACAGTTCAAAATGAAAAGACGAAAGATGATAAACTATTAGTCCTAAACTATTAAGATTTTATTCGTGTTTGTGAAGATAAAAGTGTACGTTCCTTATAAAATGGTCGATGAAATTAATAACTGCACTCCTGACGAAATTGCGTGAGTAGCAAAAGTACGAATAGAAAACTTGGTGCCTGAAAAGTTTTCATTCTGTAGTCTGCTATTTATTTAAAATTTGTCGTAGAAAAAGTATTGTATGCAACGGTGTATAACTGGTCTAAAAACGCTCGTGGCGTCTTTAATTGCGATGCTCGCCAAGGCTCGCATCGCAATCCACGCCACTCGCCTTTTAAGACCCTTCTTATACAACAGTTGCATAAAATACTATTATTTATCTATATAAGTATGTTTATCTTCGTCTAGTACCCATATAGTACAAGCTTTGCTTAGTTTGAGACTAGGTCAATTTGTGTAAGATTGTCTGCAAATATTTATTATTATTATTTATTACGCTGCTACGGACTACGGCATAGCGCTACAAGCGTAGCGTGGCCGTGAGTGGGTTAACACGGCTTGATCTACATAATGTTTTTCATAAAAAGACAATCAAAATGCAATTTTCTAGATTCAAGAGGACAGGGTTTATGAATATTTCAAGTGGGTATCGAACAAAATCGTCAATCAATCTCGGCTGACTGATGGATAATTAGTTTTGTCAATCAATCACCACTCGATACACGTGCTAGAAAGAGAAACGACTTTCGGAACTTGTCCAACTCTGCCACGTGTACAAATATACAGATTGGGGCCTGTAACTGTAAAAATGATTTGACTGTTCATCTTTACCAGCAATAATTTTGAAATGGTCGAAACGATATTAGAATTAAGTATTGATTCTGTATTTATTTCGACAGAAAAAAAAGACGTTTATTATGAAGTTTCAACTTATTAATTTTATATTAAAAAGCAAAATAAACTGTTATTAAACTAGTAACAAGTGGCTCTCTGAGCTTTATAAGTCGCAAGACAGCGTTTTTTCGAGAAATCTTTATCTTAATTTCCAAAGAAAGAAAGAAATAAATGAATTTATTGCCAGCCAAGATAACCACATCACAATTTAGGAGAAAACACAGTACTCATATAAAAAAAAAACCGGCCAAGTGCGAGTCGGACTAGCGCACGAAGGGTTCCGTACCATTATCTATAAAAAAACTAGTTTATTCTGTGTTTTTAGTATTTGTTGTTATAGCGGCAACAGAAATACATCATCTGTGAAAATTTCAGCTGGAACTAATACGGTATCAGTGAGATACAGCCTCATGACAGACAGACGCACGGACGGACGGACAGAGGAGTCTTAGTAATAGGGTCCCGTTTTACTCTTTGAGTACGGAACCCTAAAAACAATTATAGAACCTGCTCACACAATTCCACGAGAATCGGTTGAGAATAGGACCTGCAGAGAGAAATCCGGCTGTTTCTCTCTGCAGGTCCTATTCTCAACCGATTCTGCCTGCCGGGCATCCGGACATAAGAAAGAATTTTGACCCAAGCTGAAACGGAGAACGCCGTTCGCTACGCTCGCTCGTTGAAAAAAAATAAGTTGTCATGGATCGCGGAGATTACGTAGCCAAAATAGCAGATAAAAAAAACCTCATAAAATAATATGGAGCCCAAATCCAAATAACCAATACCTTCCTTCGTAAGAAGTAAACTCGGTGACGAATTTCATCAAAAACCGGAAACAGGACAATCCAGCTCACAGGTGCAAGGTTTGAAAATATAAACTTCGAGAAATAGTTATCCTAAGATGGGGCACTGGCACCTTTTCCACTTGATAAATAAATAAGAGTAACGAATAATACTTTTGGTACAAAACTTATTAACTACTGACCGTAGGTACAATTTTTTTCCCGAAGACTGCAGACCCGAAACGAAGGGATCTGGTTTTAGCAGTCTATAATTCAATTTGCATTTAATTTATGCGTATTCTGCCGTAGCGCTTAAGATACTTACTGACCTCTGATGAATGAAGTATCAATCGATTCGAAATAATGCTCCGGGTGACATAAGTTCAATAGGTCGCCTTTTTGAAAAAAAAAAAAAATCAGTTAGGTTTTGAACTTTTTATGATTGTTAAGGCTCTAGCCCAAATACGACGGGTTTATCTTGTGTAGTTTAGAAGTCACCTACTGTCTCCATCATTAGATCAGCATAGTGCTGCGATAATATTACATTGTTACTGAATTTACAATACACAATTTCAGCTCAATATTACCGGCAAGTGGCTGATATATTTACGTCGAGGGCGGTATATTGAATTCTGAGTGAAACGAAAGATTCTACAATTGAATCCTAAGCGTAACGAGGGATTCAAATGTTTACGCCCAAGACGGAAATGATTTTGCCACCGAGTGACATAGGTATATACTGCTTCTCACAACTTGTAAGAGGAATATTTTATTCTGAATAGCAGGATCAGGGAAGAAAAGTACAACTTAGATCCTTCATTTCAGGGCAACAATGACTCTTTTCTGAATAGTATTTAGGTGTGAAAAATATTTGTGAGTTAAGTCTAGCATCGCAATGTAGATTAAATTGACTGCTAACAGAATTTTTGTAGTAATTTAATGTCAAGTCATAGATGTTATTGTGAGATTAGACGTGTTATATGTTTATGTTTTGTTTTATATCCCGTGTGGTGTCGGGGTTGTAGTGTGATGTGGGCGATGGGCTAGCAACCTATCACTGCGACATCACATTTTGTCGATCTTTTATACCCACATTTATGCTAAAAGTGGCACTGTAACATAAGTTTTATGTGCTTTACCCATTTTGGTAATAAAGGCGTGAATCTATGTATGTACATCCCCTTATAGAGTCATAGACTCCTAGTACCTTTTGAAAGCAAAGTATATAGTAGTGTGTGGTAGTATATTTGTATTTATTTATTTATCGTATGGCGGTTACACACTGGTATACATATATACGTATCGATGTCGCTGATAGGGTGCCAGTGTGCGCTGCGAGGTTCAGAAAGAACAGTGCAGCTGCCGAGTTTGTTGTTCTTTTAGCACCACCCGGAGGTCACGTGTAGGGTTTCTAGGGTTATGCCTACGGACGTAGAACAAAAACGACCTCCCTATTTGTATTGTATTTGTGATTAGACAAGTTCATATAAAATTTTACTGACTTGATTATGATAACAAGGATCAAAATAGTTTACACCTCGGACCTATATCTAGTTTAGTATCAACATCAAACCTTTTTAATGACCTAGTCAAATAAACCACTTCGTAAGAGTTCCAATAAAATATATTCAATTTCATTGTCAGTGTTTGGCAGTGTCAATAATTTCTCTTGTAATTTTTGCCATCAATTAATAACATTAATAACTATGCGTAGTATTTAATTTGATAATGCCGAAGAAGCTAAATATCCATGAAAGAGCTGCAATTATTGCAGATCATGAAGCTGGCTATAACATTACCGAAACATCTTTCAATTCAATTCAATTCAATTCAATCATTTATTTGCTCTAAAACACATTTCTTGATGCATGCAAATATAATTATAACATACAAATAAAATTAACAAGTATAAAATTTAATTTAAACAAATATTTTTAACTTACATTAAATGTCACAACAAAATAATATTCATTTTATAATTTAAATAATAATAATAATGCAATTAAGAGGTCAGTACGGATAAAGAAAAAAAAAATTAATTAAAAATAACTGAATAAATAAATGTCAAGACAATTTGTCAAAAATTCTTGCATAATATTCTTTGATTGAATAGAATGGACGGGTCAAAAAATATTCCTTTACTTTTTTGTCAAAGGATCTTAGCTCTTGAATATTTTTTAGGTCGTCAGGAAGTAAGTTGTACACTCTAATGGCAGTATTATTTAAACTTTTGTCAAAATGGGCATAATGCACAACATTTAAATGCAGTCTATTTCTTTTCCTAAGATTATTATTCGTAGTCTGGCCTCGCTGGACATACATGTTCATATTGTTAAAAACATAAATACATAAACGGTACAAATAGAGAGAAATTACAGTCAAAATTTTATTGTCAACAAATATACTACGGTGAGAGTCAGGAACATTGGCACATTTTTCTATTAATCTCAGAGCTTTTTTTTGTTTGAGGAGCACTAAGTTAATGTTAGTTCCATTTCCCCAAATCTCGACACAATATCTAATTATGCTTTCAAAATATGAAAAATACGTGGTCAATAATATATCTTTGCTGACTATGTTCATCAGTGATTTCATTGCATAGCAAGCACTAGCTAGTTTCTTATTAACCTTATCGATCTGGTCATTCTACCTCAAGTATGGGTCAAGATCTACACCTAGAAATGTTGTACATTTAGCTTTACATATTGGTATATTACAATCAAAGTCAGGACTAGATGTACTTCTACGAAATGTCATGTAAAAGCTTTTGCTACAATTCATGTTCAGCCCGTTAGCCTCAAACCATGTTAGGAGTTGCGTCCAAGAATCTTGCATATATTTACATAAGACTAAAGAAGATGGTCCGCTTAAAATAATACTAGTGTCGTCAGCGTAAAGATAGGGGGTTCCATATCTCAAAAAGTCTGGTAAATCATTAATAAAAATTATAAATAGTAAAGGGCCTAAGACTGACCCTTGTGGGACTCCAAATTTAATACATTTTTCAACAGATCTAGTTGGGTACTGACATGACTGGTCACAAATTTCCACGTATTGACAACGATTAGACAGGTATGATTTCAGCAACGCCAGCGCATTACCACGTATACCATAGAAATCAAGCTTGTTTATGAGAATTCTGTGATCCACACAGTCAAACGCCTTAGTCAGATCACAGAAAATTCCTCCACATGTAAGGCCACTATTGAGATGTGTCATAACTTCAGTTACCAATTTGCTTACAGCAGCTAAGGTGTTTCTATTTTTCCTAAAACCGAATTGATGGGATGAAAGTAGACCATGATGTTCAAAATAACCCTGTAATCTTCTGGCTATACATTTCTCGAATACTTTCGCAAGAATTGGCAATAGTGAAATGGGTCTGTAATTATTTAAATCAGTTTTGCTACCTTTTTTATGTAAAACAATAACCTTAGCTCTCTTGAACAGCTCTGGAAAAGTTCCATTACATAAACACTCATTGAAAATTATACAGAGAGGTATACACAACACATCGATATGCATTTTGATTATATTAGTATCCAGGTTATCAGGACCCGTTGAGTACGTGCTTTTAAGATTTTTAACTATTTTAATGACTTCTGGTTCAATTATTGGTGTCATAAATATTGAGCGGCTGCTACTAGTGTTTCGTTCTTGAAGAATTTCCATGTACGTGGAGTCGTCATCACTAACCGTGCTTTTACCAACATTAACGAAGTAATTGTTAAAGGTGTTCGCAATTGTAATACTGTCGTTAACAATTACATTATCTATTTTAAGGGCAATTTTTTCACTTCTCTTGCTTTTGCCTGTATTTTCTCGTACTATATCCCAGATAGCCTTTGGTTTATTTTTAGCCTTAGATATCGTTTTCCTTACATGGTGTCTTTTAGCATTAATAAGGACTTTTCTAAACGTGCTTTTATATTGTTTAAAATAGGTTATTAAGCTATTATCCTTACTGTTTCTTATTATTAATTGCAGTTTTCTTTTCCGACGACTAGATTTTCTAATACCTCTAGTGAGCCAGTTCTTATGTTGCTGCTTGTAGACAATATTTTTAAAAGGGAAATGTATGCCAACTAAACGATCAAATATATTGTAAAATATCTTTAGCTTTTCATTACAGTCCGTGTTTAAAAACTGCAGATCCCAGTTGATACTTCTAAAATCGGTTTGAAATGCTTGTATCGATTCGGGACTAAAAACTCTCCTTTTAATAGTTTTAGATTTAGTAGAGTCAAGACGTGATGACATACGCAGCATAATGACTTGAGCATCATGGTCTGAGAAAGAGCACGGGATCACGCGTGCATCTGAGTAATGTTCAAAATTTGTAAGGACATTATCTACTATTGTAGAAGAAGTTTGTGTGATCCTAGTGGGCTCAAATATTGTTGGCTTAATATTATATTCTAATAATAACTGCAGAAGTGCTTTGGTCTTGCTATCATCGGTTTGTCCTATATTTATGTTGAGATCACCGGCAATAACTATATTACGACATTTTAAGGTACTAAGGTATTTCTCCAGGTTATCTAAGAAATAATTAACATTTGAGCTAGGACATCTGTATAACACTGTAAAACTAAATTTAGCAAAAGGTGTAATTTCCAGGCAAATCGTAGACAGTTCGAATACCTTTTCATGCATAAAGTTCGTAACATCAACTACCTTGTAACGATCAGCCATATCTGTTCTAACAAGTATAATTGTACCACCTCCTCGCGAGCATGACCTGGATGAGTATGAAGCGACTACATATCCGGGGAGATGTATTGAGTCATGCTCGTCTGGTTCTAACCAAGTTTCCGTCAGCATGACAATATGTGGTTTTGTGCCTATATCTAAGTCAATAAATGCTTCTAAGCTCAGTAATTTATTACGAAGTCTATTAATATTAAGATGCATTACAAATAATTTGCCAAATTTATCACAGTTATTGTCAATAGAGTCCTTCATAAAAAAGAATGACCATTATAAAATCGCTCATTAATACCTTTTAATATTATGTTTAAGGCAGTTGCAAGTTTAAATTTGCCTGTCATTTTTAATTTGTACCCATCAATCTTATAGTCAATACCCGAAATACTACGGTCAATATTTTGCATAGATGCAAAGTCATACTTCTCTAGGCATTTATATAAAAGACTATTAACTTTGCTGACAAAAGAATTTCTCTCAAGAATCTTTAATTCTGAATACCTATTACGAGAGACACTATTTGAAGTCTACTGGTAAACTAGGTTTACTCTGAGATTAGCCTGTTATTGCAAATGCAAACGACAATGCGATATCTTTGTTTCGTTTGAAATGAAACGTTGGCAGAACTGATAATTGCCTTGGTGCAAGCAAATGTCGACTTTAATGTGACGAACCTTTTCTTACCCCGACTCGTCTACAATACACAAGTTTGCAAGTAGAATAAAAGCTTTGAAAATTGTAAAACACTGAACAGGGAGACCGTTTTCGCCTTTATTCTCTGCAATATTGGGAAATTTAATAATATCCACACTTCAACACAGTCATGTCTGCGATGCACGGTGACATCACTGACAGCCGACCAATATGCAATGGTGGCCGGAAAATTGAACGTCCCAGGCGAGTATTGTTGTGAAAGATTTGAAATCTCTCTCTGACGGCCAGTGTTCTGCATTTTCTTTGTATCTTGACTGGCGAACATTGTGCATTTATTAAGACTGGCGGTGCATTTTTTAATTTATTTATTTAAACTTTATTGCACAGTGACAAGTTTCAGATACAAAAGACGAACTTAATACCATGTGAGAGCAACACAAAAATTTAATATTTATACGGACCAATTCCTGGTATGTTATATTAATAAATCCAATGCATGTAATATAATAGATTTCAACATAATGTCTACCGGAAGGCGCAGCGTGGCTAAGCCCCCCACAAGGTGGACTGACGACCTGGTAAAGGTCGCGGGAGTCCGCTGGATGCGGGTGGCGCAGGACCGGTCATTGTGGCACTCGGTCACGTCATTCGGCTAATATGATGATGATGATGATGAATAGATTTTTTTAATATAAGATAAAAATACAATAATAAAAATGTACCTAAATAAAAAATAATATAATACCCACCTGCTACTAAAAACTACGAAAAGTCTAAGCCTCAAGAGTTTTCAAGTAGATGCTTGCGCAACTTGCGCTTGAATGGAATACTCTTATCCTGGTTTAAGTACGATGAATGTTTTGCAGAACAGCTGTCGTTACAAATGCTCAAACACTTTAAGTGCCAAGAACCCGCTAAATGCGCTCTGCTCGTAAGCAAATTTCTCTATAAACGGTTTTTTCCATGTTACCGGATATGAGCGTAGCGCAACGTAATTGATGGCAGTAATTATTCGAACGACCGAGCAAAGCGAACCAAGTTCTATGCTACAGCTTGGGCAGAAAACGTCTGTCACGCTGTCACGCAGTCCCGCTGTTTTTCTCTACAGATCGCATTTCTCAGCCGATTGTGAAATTTTGTGAGCAGGTTCGTAGTTTTTTTTTGGTCATTTTTCGAAATAAAAAAAGTTTGTTTTTTAAATACAGGCTTGTGAATTCTACTACAGCTCAAAGAGCCACTAGTGTTAATAAGTCATAAGTCATTATTATTTTAGTTTTAGGTACCCATTGTTTGTAAAATTTTAACACTGTTTTTCTATAATTAAAGTTCAAATTAAATGTTTTGTAACTTGTTTTATTTATAATTTTATAAATATTTACATGTCATCATTATGTAAATTCAATTTAATTTATATACTACGAGTAAGTATGTATTATGACATGTTCTTATAGTGGTAAGCTGGTAACTAGTGATGTGCCGTGGGAATATTCCCGGTAACGGGAATATTCCCATCGGGAACATTCCCGGGAATATTCCCATGTGCCCGGGAATATTCCCAAAACAGGGGAATATTGGATTTCATATTGGGCAACGTAAAATTTTATTAAAGTTAGTTACAGGGAATAGTACTCCGAAGAATAAAATGACTAATATGCGAAGTATACATGTTTTACAAATACATCTATAGTGATTGATATACATTAAAATTTTAGCTTTTGTATCTATCACAATATCGTTCCTCCTTTTCGCGATGCATTTTATGTACAATATTTGTTAACCTGTTATTGAAGCGTTTATGTTTCTATCTCTTTCTTTCATTATAGCAGTCGTCTCACTTCCTCTAAAAAGGTAGACCTTGTAGAGCACTAGTTCAGTCTGCTCACGTACCTGGCGCTATCAAGACGTCCGTAGATGTGCTTGAATCATGAAGCCGAAGAGTAAAGTGTTTGAACATTTTACTACATATAACGTTAGTAATAAAGTCACGTTTTGTTGCAAATACTGCAGTAGAGTGTACCTATTTATTTAAAAATACGACAAAACTTGCCTGCCATTTAGGTAAATGCCCCAAAATACCATGTGTCGTACATTGTTTTTTTAAAGACCGTGAAAAAAATAAGTCCAGTAGTGGTTCAAGTGTGGATCGCATGGTGAACCTAGTTCTTCTTCACCATCACATAGCCAATATCGAGAGCCAATCGAAGACTCTACTATGGCAGATATGTTAATGATAATTTGAAGCCTGCAATGCCATAAAGAGATGACAAGTCGAAAACACAAACATACGGATACTCTCAGATAGTAAATCGGTACTATAAGCACTGAGCAGTGATAACATCACATCTAGCTTGATATACGAATGCCACCAAAACCTCATAGAGGTGTGCGCAGATAATAGCAAAGTTACTATACAATGGATTAAGGGGCACAGTGGCTCAAGAGGAAACGATGCATCGGATGAACTGGCCAGGAAAGGCTCAGAAACAACGGCATACGGACCTTAGCCAATCTTACCCCTGCCACAAAGCTACATATACAATCAACTGGACCAACACACTAAAGACCTACATCAAAGACACTGGAAGGAGATATACACCCTTTCTCTTCTTAGCCCTTATTAACGATCTCCCTGAGGTAGTTGACAACGCCACTCCTCTTCTGTTCGCCGACGATGTAAAACTCGTCATGCCCATCAGGTCCATACTGGACAACCAAGCCTTACAAAGGGACATCGATGCGGTGAACAGGTGGAGTGAAGAAAACCAATTACTTTTTAACAAAGGTAAATGCGAGATCATGACGTTTTCGCGCTCTCCGTCGCCCCTCCACTACGACTATCGCATAGCCGGAGAGACGATGGTTCGTGTTAACGAACACTAGTCTCACATTTCGGACTCATGTTCGAAATGTCACAAAATCCGCATACCAGAGGCTGGGATTTGTGCTGCGTAACGCTGCCCCGCTCTCTATTGCAGCAACGCGCGTCCTTTACACGGCACTAGTAAGAAGCATCCTTGAAACCAACACAGTAGTCTGGAGTCCACATGAAAGCAAATACACTCTCATGTTGGAACAAGTCCAAAAAAGATTTTTAAGACATCTCTATAAAAAGAAACAATTCTTCTATCCATTCTTATACCCCACACGCTTTCTACAGGGTCACCTGGGGTATGATTCCTTAGAAATGCGACGAAACCTAAGTTTACTCAGTTTCATTTTAAATGTCATAACAAGTAAAATTGACAGCATTAATCTGGTGGAAAAGATGCTCAAATTCAATGTGCCGAACGATTATCGGAACAAGCGCCTTGGAGTGCCTCTCTTGGCGATTGCGACCTCGCGGACGAACCTGTATCGAAACTCGCCCATACCTCGCGCGACTGCTCTCCTCAACTCCGTGCTCGCAGCATCACCGCAGTGTGATGTGTTTGTAACAGGGATGTCGCGACTGATGACTGAATGTAAGAGGGTGTTAGAGAGACGCATGGATTGTTTTTAGTTTTAGTTTCTAGTTAGTAGGTACTTGATTTTGTTTTAGTAATTTAGGTTAAGTTGAATCGCTGTAACGTTTTGGTTAATACTGTCATGTTGCACATTTTTATGGTTCAATAAATAAAAATACACATGCAGACAGACCAAAGAGATTCTGTCGAAACACGACTACAAACTCACAACCGCAATACTAAGGACACATAGAAAGCAACTGCGCAAGATAGTGGGAATAATAACAGGACATAATACCTTGCACAGACACCTCTATAACTAAGGTATCACAGACAGCCCCATGTGCAGAGCATGCATGGAGGCAGAAGAAACGACTAAACATATCTTACTGGACTGCAAGCAGGTTGAAGTATACAGAATAAGGCACCTAGGTTCTCCAGACACACTACGGGACGCAGTCAGCAACACCAAGGCACTCACCAACTTTCTACACGAGCTGGGGTGGTAAGAGTAGCGCCACACCACCGTTTCACGCAAAATGGATGTCGACTTGTAGAAAACGATCAGTAGCTCTAGTATACGTTTTATCGATACATATACGTGTTCGTACGAGTTTGCGTTTAGTTTCAATTTGTATGGGAACGCCTAGTTTCTAATAGTTACCACCAGAGGCGCTGTTCGCGTTTGCCATACAAATTGAAACTAAACGCAAACGCGTTCGAAAACGTATTGTATCGATAAAACTTATACTAGAGCCTCAGTATAACTAATGGCAGATATGTCGAGCACCTCTATGACCAGCATGAGCTCCTCAAAAACAGTAACTTGTCAATAGAATATGAGTAATGTTACATCAATTGTATTGTACGATAGTGAAATGCAAACGGCAGTGCAACACGTTGTAATTTAACAGTTTTAAAATATAGAACGATACTTTATTGTGATAATGCCATTGTTAAGTTTTTAAAATTGAACATTTTATACAAAGTATTCGTACGTGATATAATACAAATAAAGTACGTTACTTTATTCAGAAATACAAGAAAAGTCCTATACTTACTAAGTATGTTGCACTGGCTTTCTGACAAATATTTGAAACCACGTGTTTTTTAAGGTCCAATTGTAACATTATTTATTATTTTTCTCAGGTTGGAATCCACCAAGCTATTGCTAGTGCGATTTATTTATCTGGCTCGCCATTTTCGCTGCTTGAGCATCCATTGTGGAGAGAAGCATTCCAAAAAGTGAATCCTTTATATACAACCGTCACGAAAAAAGAGACAATGATTTTTAATGAAACTGTGATGATTTGTATCGTTTTTGTCAATTAAAGAAGTACTTTTCTAACAATGGTTTTATTTCGACTAGAGGTATATTCCCGGCCACTATGGGAATATTCCCATGAAGGATGGGAATATTCCCAGAAACATTGGGAATATTCCCGGGAACATAGGGAATTTACTTTCGCAAATGAGTTACACTATTTAATGTCTCGGTAAACTGTGTAAAGGTTTAGGTTTTGATAGAATTGCCAATAACGAAATATTTATGTAAACATACACAATTTCAAAGTTCCCCTATGTTCCCTTCTTGTGGGAATGTTCCCGGGAACGTTCCCGGGAATATTCCCACTATGGGAATATTCCCGGGAACGGCACATCAGTACTGGTAACTCATAAAAAACTTTAATTTCATAAAAAGACTTGGTCCCGCTCATTTTACATTTACTGGTAGTTTGTTAAATACTTTTGGCCCCACGTGAGAGATGATTTTAGTTGACTTGGTCAGTCCAGTGGTTTGTGTGAGGAGCTGGTTCAGGGACCCCTGTCTTGTGCGAGTTATCTTTTAGCGGGGAAAACTGTCAATGTTTTCTATGACGAATTTTAATGAATTTTATGTACTTCGCAGTATGTACATAAAATTCATTAAAATTCGTCATTCGGCAACGGGTACACTACATACTGTTAGCGGTGGTTCCGAACGCGCCTTCTGATGAGCTGTCAGGATGACAAGTTGACAACATTGGGATACTGAAGGCTGCCAGCCGCCTCAACATAATATCTACGGGTCGGTTTGTGATTTAAATGTTGACATGACATGTCATAATCTAGGAAACCAGTGCTTTAATTGGTGCAGTACATCATCCCGAAGAGTTAAAAGTCCAAGAGCATATTTTTCCGAATTCCATCATGCCGATAACCATGTTCCACTGAAGGAATTTTAGATTTTCCAGGATATAATTCTAACTTAACCTAACTTATTTATACATTCCATTAAATAATCTGCGTCCAAATTTAAGTTTAGCGGAAAATGACGAACCGAATTCTGAAATAATGATGGTTTCGGACGAATGAGTCTTCGGAAATTTTCAGTGTTCCCATCGGCAACGCACATGTGTTTGCAAACGTCCACGGCATCTACTCGTACCATCAAGCAGGTCGTATACAAATCACACAAAAAAATCTGACCTACTTGTAATTTACATTTCATTATGATAATTTGATGGTTTAATATTCACATTTCCCCTTCTATTATATGTCTTATTATTTCATATTTCTTGTTTCTGTAAATTTGGCCAAAATATGCTGTTTTCTTTCGTTTTATGCCGACTACAAGCTCCATTTCCTTCTACTCTCGCCAGGACGGCGAAGAGCAGGGAAGACTTTCGCATGATGATCGCCGACATTCGTTAGGATTTGGCACCCTAAGAAGAAGAATATCCACATATTGATACCACGTTATAGAAAACACGAGAGCAGTACCCAGTATCCTATTTCAAATGAAGCGATCAATGAACTACCCCACATACCTGTAACGAGGGAAATCCTACAGACGCGGAATGTAACAGATTACCGGCTCCAACAGTCTTCAACAAACTTTTTCATTACGTCCCTCCAACACAGTGCACAGACTCGAAAAAACAAACGATGTATAATAATCATAATCTCCACTCTCTTGCACAAAGGTTAGCTAAAATGATGGATAAGGTCACATTTTAGGTACATATTATGTTTTTAAATAACTGCTCTTGTTATTTTAGTCTTGTTTTTGACCTAAGCAAATGTTATAAGAGTGTGTAAAGTCGAATAACGTAAGTTATGGCCAACCCTGGCCCGTACCTGCGCCGGCCGGCAAGCGGTACGCCCATATTCTGTCATAATTGTGTAGGAAACGAAATGTCATTATCTAATAAGTGAAATGTGATTGTGTTTAAAATTTTATATAGTCGGATTATACGTTTCAAAGTCGCTACGGGCACGGCTTGGGCATCGCCCGGGTTAGGCATATTGTATTAGTCATCCTTATTGGAATGTCATTGGATGATGAGCACATTATGAGCAAATGGACATATATTATGTGTTCGCGCCATCGGCGCGACGATATAGGTAACTCGTTCAATCATTCATCGATTCACTCGTTGACGTGCCGACGCAAGCGACGCGCCGCGAGAGTAGCCATTTGACCGCCGTCGCGCACTGACGTGTATCTCAATCCCAGCGTTCCGTGCTCACCTGAACCTACGAAAGTGTCGTGATTATACCGGCCGGTACCCTTATTGTAGTGACTGTGACGTTACGTGGCTCATCAGCTCAAAACTAGGCGCGCGAGTGAATTATAACCCTCAGTGTGCGTGAAGACTTTCATCAGCTCAAGGTCGGCTCGAAACCAGAAGAAGACTCCTACTCAGCCCATCCATCATATCAGCACGGCAAGCCGCTTAAGTCGTCGCGGCCCAGTACACAGAACAACCTTACCTACATATTCAAGTAAGCCAGTTCCCATTTCTCACTCCCATTCTCCATCTCATTCAGCTCACGTCGCGTGTTATTGCCCCCAGCGATAACATTCTTTGTTCCTTCGAACCGGTATTCTTTGGTCCTTCGAAAAACCCCACCCACACCAGCCCTTTGGATAAGCAGTCTTTCTTTTGCTCGAAAAAGCACACCCAGTTAGGTAAAAAATCCACCCACATTTCAAAAAAAAAAAAAAATTAATTCTTTCGCCCAAATTATTCAACTCATAACGTAATATATAACATTACATGTAAACTCAGCCCATTTCAAACAAAGGTACATTACCAAAAAGTACCACATCTCATTTATTTGCCTACGAAATTCTGCACATTCGAGAACATTCCGTCCGTTCTGTAGGTAGCTACCCTGAGTTACCGATCACTTACAGCGGTCTTCAGCCCTTTATAAGCTATTTTCTAAAAGCAAACATTCTCGAAACGTAATCAGACAGTGTGTAGAATAACCTATAGATATAACTTACGAAACCGCTCATTTCAAAAAGACACGTTTGATTGCATCATTATTCTAAAGCAAAATTTTTAAAGCGCCGTCATAATTACGAATACCTCATAGGTACTAAATTCATTCTCCAGCTCATACATGTAACAGATACATATAACTAGGCATAAATAAACGTTTAATTTTTGTAAACAATTGAACAGCTCGCAGATCTAAAATAATACATTAAAAAGCAACCTTACTGCTCAGAGGATAAGGCTCAAAATTCAATAACCGTATAATATCTGCCCGATGACAAGTACCTATTAGAGACAAGCCACAACTTGGTAACACTCCACATTGGTTAGTGGTTAATATAGTTTCTTATTTCCCTCACTCAAATTAGTACCTACTCATTAGGTAACTTACATCGTGAAACACAGGGTGTCCAGGGAGAAATTTTTTTTTTTGTGCAACAATTTTTTTTGGTTTTTTATCTTTTGTTGACAAATTCACATTGGTGTAACAGTCAATTGTTAGTCAGCTCATCACAAGTCATCATACAGGGTGTCATATTTTTTAAATTATTATTATTTTTTTTTTTTTTTATTTTTTTTGTCTCTCAACTCATTTAAGTACACATAAACAACACCATGCCGTCCAAATCGCAAGCAGCCATCTTCCGAGAGGCAACAAAGGCAATTACTCTGCTCAAGGAGATTGCGGAGGCAGCACTAGCAAAGGATACGAAAAAATATACATTGTCGGATTTCACGGCTCGGTACACAAAAGTAGACCTCTATAAATCCAAGCTAGAGGACGTCTATTATGAAATACTAGACGACGAGGAACTCACTGACGAGACCGAAGCCGTCTACACAAAACATTATGACACCGCGGTAACGGACTACAATTACATCCTAGTCGCGTTCGACAAATTGAGCGTGACTGCGGCCCTCCCAGAGACTTCTCACCCCTCCACGTCTGCCACGCCTACAACTGTGCTACCCAAAATCACGCTCCCAAAGTTCAGCTCAAAGGTTGAAGACTGGCCGTCCTTCATTACCATCTTCAGGAGCTTAACGGACGACATGACCATCATTTCGGATGCCGTAAAGCTCCACTACCTGCTCTCGTGCCTGACAGGCGAGGCACGCAGTATGGTATCCCACCTCCAGCTCACCAACGACAATTTCGCCGTAGCGATGAATATCCTAACTCGGCGCTATGAAAATCGTCGGGTCTTGATCGACCGGTTTGTAGATATCATCATTGAACTGCCCAACATTCACGTGCGCTCCGATATACGCACGCTCTTTTTAACTCCGCTCATTTCCGCGCAATGCGCCCTCAATAACCTCGATCTGCCCATGCAAGAAAGTGACTATGTTTTTGTGTCTATAGTAGTGCGAAAACTTAAAGGTGAACTTCGGACACTTTTTGAACGAAAGTACGGATCACGCCAGTCTCTGCCCACCCTCAAGAACCTGATCACCTTCTTGGAAGAGCACGCGCGTTGTGTAGAGACCGAATGGTCCAGCTCACCCAAGCCCAGCACCTCCCAACTCACTCAGCATTCGCCACAACCAGCTCAGTACCGCAGGCAGTCTCCCGTAAACTTTCCTCGAGGCCCGCCCCGACAGCCTGCGTATCATGAATCACGTCCCATGACCCCGGTTAGGAGCCGGTCAGACTATTCAGCTCAGCACAGGCCGACTTACTCAGCTCAACCGTCACCTCAAGACGCAAACACCACCAACACCATGCCCTGCCCATACTGCGGAGAAAGAGGGCACAAGCTCATCGCCTGCCCACGGTACAACGACCAACCAATACAAGGCCGTTGGGACTTTGTTCAGGCCCGCAACCGCTGCCGACGCTGCCTAGGCCCCCATTATGAGAATGAGTGCAAGTCCACGAAGGCTTGCAAAGAGTGTGGGAATGACAGACACCACACATCTCTTCACCGCCCCGGTGCTTCTTCTCCAACTCATTCGTCCGCTCATCTCCTACCTCCACATCTGAGAGAACAGCCCAGGACGCGTCCAGCTAATGAGTACCAACCGTTCTCGGCACACGCCTCACAGGCGAAACCCACGTCTCAGGACCACCCTCGCTCGCCCAGTACGTCCCGAGCAGGTGGTCAATCGTGACTACCTACAATAACTGAACACTGTGAAGAGGAAGACAATCAGCACACACACTCACACCCAGAACACACACACTCACACGCAGACCACACACACTCAGCCCATACCCAGACATCTCAAGCTCGCTCACCGCGATCAGCTCCACCAACAGCGAATCATTCCTCTTGTGATTACCCACGACAGGATGAGCACGCAATCAATCAGCCCATATTATTGCCTACCGTCACGCTAAAAATAGCAGACGTAAATGGCCAGTTTCACACAGCACGAGCCCTGCTAGATTGCGGTAGTATGCTCACACTTATCACTCAGCGCATGGCTCGTAATTTAAAGTTACCACAAAACTCAACATCACTCAAAATCACAGGAGTGGGCAACCACCACACACAGGAATCAAAGGCATCAATCACAATAATCTGTCGACCTACACATCATGACACACCCACGATTACGGCTACTGCGCATATTTTAAAACACGTTACCGGTTATCTACCGTTACAAAAGGTCCCACACATAGCACAAGTGAGAGGCCAGCCAAATATTCCCTTAGCAGATCAAGGATATAACACACCCGCTCCAATCGATCTCTTGTTAGGTTCTGATGTTCTCGGCCAAGTTCTGGACGGGACTAAGGTCTCCTTAGGCCGAGGGAAGCCCATAGCCTTCGGCACGATTTTCGACTTCGCATTGATAGGACCCATTGAGGACTTATATGCAACACCTGCAAACCAGGCCAACTCAGCTCATATTACCAGCTCTCAGCCAGAATCTGACGTACCCACACATGACATTTACAAGAACCTTGAGAGGTTCTGGGAGACAGAAGAACCACAACCTCATGTACAGACCAGCCCATTACAAGAGCAGTGCGAGGAAATTTTCCGTACTACAACCACCCGAGATCCATCAGGCCGCTATATGGTAACACTGCCGTTTCTACCAAATGCGCCGGCCTTAGGCAACACTCATGCCATTGCACTACGCAGGTTTCTTACACTGGAAAGGAAACTACAAGCAAATCCGCCCCTACGCTCTAAATATGTTGAATTTATGAGCGACTATCTCAACCTAGGACACATGTCACCATGCCACCCAAGTACCTTCGCGAACAAGCCTCATTTCTACATTCCTCATCACGGCATCTTCAAATCGGGATCCGACAAGTTACGCACTGTCTTTGATGGGTCCAGTAAAAGCTCAAATGGCGTCAGTCTTAATGATTGCCTGCACACAGGTCCAGCTCTCCAGCAAGATATAGTTGACATTATCATGTCTTTCAGGATACACCCCATAGTTTTCAGTACTGACATCAGAATGATGTTCAGAAACATACTCATCCACCCAGACCAACGACAGTATCAGCTCATTCTCTGGCGGTCTTCACCGGACCAGCCCCTGCTCACTTACGCACTAAATACCGTCTCCTATGGATTACGCTCAAGCCCGTACCACGCCCTCCGTACTCTGCTCCAATTGGCGGATGACGAAGGTCATCACTACCCGCACGCTGCTCAGGTCCTACGCAATTCAGTTTTCGTCGATGATATACTCTGTGGTCATGACTCTGTGGAGTCTGCTCAAGCGCTCCAAACAGAGTTGATTAACTTACTGGCCCTAGGTAGTTTTCAGCTCAGTAAATGGACCTCCAACTCTTCTCAGCTCCTTAATCGGTTCCCAGATGACCAATGTGACATGCCTAAAGACTTCGACATCAGCCCAGAATCGAATTCCATTAAAGTATTAGGTATACAATGGATTCCTCAATCGGATGAGTTCACTTATCGCATCTCTCTCCCCTCACTGACCCAAGTCACAAAACGCTCAATCCTCAGCACAGTAGCTTCGCTGTACGACCCCAATGGTTGGGTTACACCCGTCATACTCCGCGCAAAGCTACTTTTACAGAAGTTATGGCTTCTGAAACTGGGATGGGACGAGCCCACCCCCGATGAAGTTCACACAGAATGGCAGCACATCTCACAAGACCTTCCTCAACTCTCAAATCTCCGCTTACCTCGGCACATCTGCAAATACAAGCCCACGTCCACTTACTCACTTCACGGGTTCGCGGACGCCTCAGAAGCCGGTTATGGTGCTGTCACTTATCTGCACGAGCTCGATGCCAATGGACTTGTCAATGTGCATCTGGTCATTGCCAAGTCGAAGGTCGCTCCTATCAAGAATCGCCTCTCAATTCCCAAAATGGAACTCTCAGCTGCAGCTCTTTTATCACAGCTCATGACACGACTGTCAGCTAAATTGTCAGCTCACATTGCTATAGAACAACATACCTGTTGGTCAGATAGCACAATAGTGTTAGCATGGCTCAACACGCCCCCTCACCGACTCCAGACATTTGAAGCCAACCGAGTGGCTAAAATAACGTCTAGCCCGATCAGCCCTAGGTGGAGGCATGTCCCTACGAACCTCAACCCTGCAGACTGTGCAAGCAGGGGTATGTCAGCCCAATCTCTATCAACCCATGACCTCTGGTGGTCTCCCAGCTGGCTCAAAGAGCCTCCTCATACCTGGCCCCAGATGCCAGCCGCTCTGGGTCATCACGCTTTACCAGGCCTTAAGCCAAAAAGTGTGCCAGCTCATATAGCAGTTCCTGATCTGGATCATGATCTGCTTACCCGCTTCAGCTCTTTTGACAAGCTCGTCGGAGTGACGGCTTGTATCAAGCGCTTCATTTATAATTGTAAGCACGGCCCAGATGTACGTCGCTCTGGACCGTTGACAGCCTGTGAACGGAGAGAAGCTCTGTTATTCTGGGTCCGCTCTGTTCAGCGGAATGAGTTTGCAGAAGACATTCATCGTCTCCACACTAATAAACTCTGCAGCAATCGACTCCAGCGTCTCTCCCCATTCTTGAAAGATGGGCTCTTGAGAGTCGGTGGTCGTCTCTCTCATGCGTCACTTAGGTACAACGCTCAACACCCACTCATTCTTCCCAGCTCAAGCCCGCTCGTTGACCTCATCATTGACCATTACCACAGAGTGCACTGCCATCCTGGCGCTGACACTCTACACGCAATGCTCCGCCAGCAATACTGGATACTATCCGCTCGCCGTGCGATCCGACACCGTGTGTTCAAATGTATTAGATGTTTCCGAACTCGCGCTCAACCAGCAGCCCCGTTTATGGCTGACCTTCCAGCAGATAGGGTTAACCCACAACCTGTATTTAGCCAAGTCACGACTGACTTTGCCGGCCCATTTCTCGTTAAGTCTAGCACGTTACGGAACGCTAAACTGTTAAAGGCGTACTTTTGTATATTTGTGTGCCTTTCAACGAAGGCAGTTCATTTGGAGGCAGTCTCCGCTCTTACCACGGACGCCTTTCTTGCAGCGTTGCAAAGATTTGTCTCGCGTCGCGGTACACCAGTTCTAATTAGATCGGATTGCGGCACGAATTATGTAGGCGCTAGAAATCATCTCAAAGAAGTTCAAAACTTCCTCGCTGAAAATAATGATGCAATCACACACCAGCTCGCCAACCAGCAGGTAACCTGGTTGCTGAACCCCCCCAAGGGGCCTTGGTTCGGTGCCTTACATGAAATTAACGTCAAATCTACGAAACAGTTGTTCTATCGTGTAGTTGGTGAACAGCACCTTACTTTTGAGGAATTCTCCACACTCCTGACACGAATCGAGGCTGTACTCAACTCTAGACCTCTCTGCCCACTTTCATCCGACCCTACGGACATTGAACCCTTAACCGCTGGACATTTTATCATAGGCCGTCCACTCACTACTCTGCCCGAGCCGTCCTTTGATGACAGGCCGTTATCTGCTCTTAAACGCTTTCAGCTCATACAAGCTCTCTCTCAACGCTTTTGGACTCTGTGGACTAGATCTTACCTCCATACTCTCCAAACCCGCTCAAAATGGCTTTCCCCTTCATCGCCTCCTCAAGTTGGCGAACTCGTGCTCATCAAGGAAGATAACTTGCCACCGCTGCAATGGAGACTGGGTCGAATTACCCGCACAATACCTGGCAAGGATGGAGTGATCCGAGTTGTGGATCTGGACACCGCCAGTGGACATCTGCGCAGACCTGTGCTCAAGATAGCCAGGTTTCCATTGGATTCAGCTCAGGAAGAGGCTCTACTACGGGCCCCCCAGGATGTTCGCGCCATCGGCGCGACGATATAGGTAACTCGTTCAATCATTCATCGATTCACTCGTTGACGTGCCGACGCAAGCGACGCGCCGCGAGAGTAGCCATTTGACCGCCGTCGCGCACTGACGTGTATCTCAATCCCAGCGTTCCGTGCTCACCTGAACCTACGAAAGTGTCGTGATTATACCGGCCGGTACCCTTATTGTAGTGACTGTGACGTTACGTGGCTCATCAGCTCAAAACTAGGCGCGCGAGTGAATTATAACCCTCAGTGTGCGTGAAGACTTTCATCAGCTCAAGGTCGGCTCGAAACCAGAAGAAGACTCCTACTCAGCCCATCCATCATATCAGCACGGCAAGCCGCTTAAGTCGTCGCGGCCCAGTACACAGAACAACCTTACCTACATATTCAAGTAAGCCAGTTCCCATTTCTCACTCCCATTCTCCATCTCATTCAGCTCACGTCGCGTGTTATTGCCCCCAGCGATAACATTATGATTAGTATATATTGGACATATATGTTGAAGAGCTCTGTAACCTAGTTGGTAGTGACGAAGAGCCTACGAAGCCGGAGGTCCCGGGTTCGAATCCCGGTAAGGGCATTTATTTGTGTGATGAGCACGAATATTTGTTCCTGAGTCATGGATGTTTTCTATGTATTTAAGTATTTATTATATATCGTCGTCTAGTACCCATAGTACAAGCTTTGCTTAGTTTGGGACTAGGTTGATTTGTGTAAGATTGTCCCCAAAATATTATTTTAATTATCTTTATTTCCTTTCCTTCTTAGATTAGGTTTTTATAATAATCATAAGTATAAAAAGTAAAATATAAAACTGTCAAGTGTGTATAAGGCTGTCAAGCGGCGGTCGTGGGTTCGAATCTCGGCTCGTACCAATGAATTTTTCGGAACTTATGTACGGTATATTTACCGTTAGCTTTTCGGTTAAGTAAAACATCGTGAGGAAACCGGTCTAACCCCAAATAAGTTCTAGTTTTCCCTGTGGCTTCGAAGGTCAGACGGCGCGGCAGTTGCTCTCAAAAAACTAGTGCCAATGCCAAACCTTGGTATTAGGTGTCAAAGCGGATCCCGGTCCCCTTTAGGGCACAACCGGGAATGCGTTATTCTCGGTTGTACCCTAAAGGAAATTCCCAAAATAGTTACGTGGCTGCCCACTGACTGCTGTAGCCTTTATCCGAGACAGTAGAAGCGCTAAAATCCGCCTAGATGTCTACAAGTTTGCTAACTAAGTACCTGCAGCGAAGAGTGCCAATACTTGCCAACTGAACTGGATGCGGTCGCCGAACTTTAGACGGCTATTTTGAACTGGTTTTCTTTAATTTATTTCAGTTACTTTTTCTGGATTTCAACTGCTGGTTAAGAGATCTTCGGCACCGTTGCTTCAATAAGAACATTATCTTCAACTGAGTAACTGGATGCAGGAATTCACTACTGAGCGCCTCAGCAGCGCCAGCAGCGTTTAGAAAGAAAGAAAGAAAAATTTATTCGATACAAAACAGTCTTTAGCGAAGTAGCACAACATTGCCAAAACTTCATCCGGTATGTGGCGCGACTTTGTTATGAAATTTCGTGTCACACGACATGTCGGATGAAGAAGTCTGGCTACGTTGCGACACTGCATCTGACTTTGTGACATTAATTGATCATGAGACATTTTCTTCTAGGAAATCTAAGGCGTCATCCTAAGAAATATGCTTAGAAAAAAATACTACAAAGTTTAAGCGCAGAAATACCTTCGATGAAAAACTTGAAAAAATAATTATATTTTAAAAAATCTGGCACTAATTATAGTGCCAGATTTTTTGGCAAGAACTCTACACCCACACACCTCTGTTTAAATAATTTTCTTAAATTCATATCTTGTCTTGCAAAACTCAACAAAAAGAGAATTCTAAAAATCTATGCTATACAACGCATATACTTACGCAACTGCCTCTAAACCTACACCCAGGTAAAGTTACAGATTCGACAGGCACGAATGTTTTATGTCGGTGATAAAACGGTCCGCTGTCCAATATTTCCTTCATCAATGACTTTTACAATCCATCGGTTTAGTCACACATAAATCTGAAGATACAGTAACTATTATTTATAAACAA
Organism: Epinotia brunnichana; assembly: GCA_963854355.1. Lineage (NCBI taxonomy): Eukaryota > Metazoa > Arthropoda > Insecta > Lepidoptera > Tortricidae > Epinotia > Epinotia brunnichana. The sequence continues at coordinate 25,915,702 of OY977949.1, forward strand.
TTACATCTCAATCATCATCTCGGAATATCTTCACAATTTCTTTATAATAATGGTCCCAATGTGAGAACATTCTCACGCATAACATCAACTAAAATCTATGTAAACAGTATACCATTCATATAAGAGGTAATGAGTGTCGAGTTATCATTACGGTAACTGCCATTAAGAGCGAAGCAATGCTACCGGAGACTCTTATAATATTATTATACTTCGATGTTATATCTCACCTTGGCAAGAAGCCTCGTACAGAAGTACTAGTCAACCCTGAAATCCACATGAAAGACCTCGATCTTCAAGATCCGATACGGTCAAATAAATTCAAAACTATAATGAATATGGACGTCAAAAGGATCCCAATAAAGAATTATCTTCGAACAAAAACAAAACAGTACATCGTCGCAACAAAGGGAATTCAAGAATCGGAGACGCTAAGGCAAGCGTGTAATAATTTCAAATACCACGATTGTTTGAAAACGATGGATAAATGCAAGTGGTACCTTGAAGAAGGATGGATAGACATGACAAGTGAACGGCCGATAAAAAAGTTTAAGAAACATGGACGCGAAAAGTCGTTTAGCCCGTCGTTAACCACCACGGAAAACATTTATATAAGTCTAACAAATATAAACGTAAAACTCGCCCCACCTGGTATTCCGTATAGAAAACGTTTAGTTGAAATACTTTGATGTAATATTATATTATGTTAGTGTTATAAAGTTTAGTTTTGAATGAATGAATGAATATATTTTATTTCAGGTCTTCACCGACCCATATAAGAGGTGTTAGTTACATTTTAATTATAAGGTTAGATTACAAAGCTTACATACAATTTAACATACAACATAAACTGACATACACAGAACATACACTTACTTACTATATTGCAAGGTAGATTTGACCTGCCCAATCCAATACAGAAGTATTGGACAGTCAAACCTACCAGCCATCATTTTCAGGATGCTGTTGGTACTTTTCCTCACTCGAGCCATCAGGGATGAAATTTTATTTCGCATAATCGCATGGAAGTCATTTGTGCGTGCCTCTGCGAACATCCCCGAGGCACTACACCATTTGGGCATTCCTAACAGCATCCTGAAAATATTATTATACGTAACGCGTAGGGCGCTATAAGCTCGCTTTGTGTACTTAACCCACAGTCCGCCAGCGTAGAAAGATTGGCAGAAGGCTTTAAAAAGTGCAATCTTTACCTCTGCGGAACACCTAGCAAACCTGCGGGCAAGCATGTTACCTCTGACTGATAACGCCCTACGCTCCCTTTCTATATCCTGGTCATCACTCAGGTCTTCAGCAATAATGTGACCAAGATACTTAAAACTTTGTACAACTTTAAGTACAACTCTACCAAGAGTGACGGGGGGCACAAAATAAGGCTTGATTTTGCCCGCCTTGAAAACCATTACTTCACTCTTTGCGGAGTTGTACACTAATCCATGCTGCTTAGCATAAGCTTCACATCTTCCAACCAGCTGTCTGAGAGCTCCGATGGAAGGGCTCAGCAGCACCATGTCATCGGCATAACTTATATTGTTGAGACAGGTATCTTCAACATGACATCCCGCATGCATGCTGCTGAGTCCCTTCATCAGGTCATTCACGTACCAGTTGAACAGCAGGGGAGATGTTAAGCCACCCTGACGCACCCCACATTCCAGCCTGTAACCTTCAGACAGAGCATCAGCCCATCTCACATGGTTCCACTGATTTCGATACCAGTACTGAAGGATATTAACGCAATCCATTGGAATACCAGCCTCACGCAGTTTACCCCAAAGTATATTATAATCAACCCGGTCAAACGCCTTAGAGAGATCCAGGAAGCAGGCATAAATGGGCGTCTTTCTGGCCGTATAATACCCGACAGTATGCTTCAAACATAAAATTGCACTTTCTGTCGATAAACCTGCCCGAAAACCAAACTGGGTTTCATGGAGGTTGAGCCGCTTTTCAAGTATTGAGTTGAGCATACTGTCGAGTACCTTGGCAGTGGTGGTGGCCAGTGAGATAGGGCGGTAGTTTGCCTTTTCCGATAAATCACCAATCCTGTTTTTGACTACTGGAATCACCACTGTTTTCATTAGCGCATAAGGCAGGTACGAGTGACCCACACACAGGTTGAGGAACATGGAGAGCAGTCTGGGCAAGTGAACTCCTGCGTACTTAAAATGCTCAATACTCAGGCCGTCATGACCTGGCGACTTACCCCGTTGCATTTTCTGAATGACATTTGCTATGTCTTTGGCAGAAAAATGCACGTCACGCAGGTTTCCGACGGCCCCAGTAGAGGGCACTTCGGTTCGTGAACTATCGAGCAGGGATTTTACTGAGAAGTGCTCCCTAAACACCTCAGCAATTTCTTTTTCAGTACACTTGCCACTAACGCTTACAGGCAAGCCGGGTCTCACGTTCAATTTATTGGTCATCTTCCAAAATTCTTTGATTTTTTTGTTCGCATAGGCCGTGGCAAGTCTGTCCATTTTAAATTGGTCTTGGCGATCTTGGCACCACTTTAATTTGGCTTTGAAATATCTCCTACTCTTATTCATTGCCTCAAAAAGCTTACCACAACGCGGTCTACCAGCGTTTTCCCATAAAAGAAAATGCAACCTAGCTTCCCTGTGCGGTTCGGCTACAAACTTATTCCAGCCTGCAATATATCCACCCTTTTTACGCTTATTACTTCTATGAGTTTCTTTCGAGGCAAGTGTTAGGGTGTCTATAATGCCGGCATACAACCTATCCAGGATGCGCTGGTGATCACGATCTCTACACGGACCATCACAACAGGCACGTAGTTCGTCCGGGAAATCAATATATTTAAGTTGGTTATTACATAGGTCATGATATACATTTATATTTATAGTTTTATGTTTACTGAAATAATAGCAAGAATTATAAAATCAGTTCAGTTATTATTGAATAGTGCGGTAAAGTCTTGTGATCTAGGTACTAACATTTACAACAAGTCTCTTGCAAAAATTTACGAAAATTCGACTGTTAACTTTTTTTTTATTAAGTTCATGTAGTGTTGTGTTCATACATACATACACCGTATGTAAATACTTTATTGGACACAAGACATTGGTAAAAAAACAGGCAAAATAAGTTAAGTTGGTACAAAGGCGAACTTGTCCCTATAAGGGTAAAGTTCGATAAGGGATAGGTAACCTTTGAGCAATTGAGACGAGATCAGGAAATAATTTCCTACAGATATGTATTTATCTCTATGCTAAAGTAAATTACAACTTTAAATTTAATACATATATTACAAGCTAGTACAAATAAAATAATAACATTATACACATACTATCAATATATATACAGGGTGTTTGGTCCATCGTTTGCCAAATTAAAACGTCAGGTAGTTTGGGTCATTTGCTATCACTTCCAGTATTCAAAAAAAAATTGTAGCCACGGGTTTTTTTTTTATATTTAAAGAAAAAAAAAACAAAGGGTCCCCGCTTAGAAATTTACATTTTTTTTAAATATTAAAAAAAACCCGTGGCCATAAAATTTACCTGACGTTTTAATTTGACAAACGATGGACCAAACACCCTGTATATCTACTTAAATAAATAAATAAATATATTAACACAATTAACAAACAGTATCCAATACCCTGTCTGATTACTTAAAGAATGTTGCTGACATATAAGTGTTGTTAAAAATATATTGTGTAATAATAATAATTAATCATAAAATGTCCAATCGTTGGAATAAAGTTTAAAATATCTCTTTTGTCGTGGTACCATAAATAATTATCATTATAATTTTATGATGCGTGTCTTTTTCACCATATTAATGCCGCATTCATGCGTACATACCCTATTCAATTTTCCCCATGAAACGCTCCCGTATCAAGATACCAGAACGCCCTAAAAGTAATAAGTTACGTGACATTTATCACAAACGTCACAGACTGAACCTTTTAGTCGGGCAAATTGGGAAACAATATCTCAAACCCGAATGACCGATAGGTAACGTCCTAGAGGCTCAACCAGCGTTTTGTCATACTAATTTGGAGACAGTTTTTTTCCCTGGGGACAGCATTAATTCTCCCACGAACGCAATATGTCTCCCGAAAGTTTCCAATTTACACAATCCCATCGTAAATCTGAAGAGCTTTGTCTGAAATTTTAAAATATTAGGGACGGTGCCGAAGGAAAAACGCGAGACTCGGAACGTCCCGGATTACTTTAGGGTTGAATGATTTATATTGTTTAAATTCCGGTGTTAAAATTTGATGTCCAACTCGTTAGGGCTGTTTCTGAAGGGTTTTATTAAAGAGCGTTCGGTTCGACTCTTCAGTCGACCCTTAGACATGCGTTCCTAAGCAACTGAATGTTTTTTTTCAACCCATATACACAGCTTATGTAGATACAAAAATCTTTGCCAAACTGCATGGCAGTTTATTGGCGAATGCACTCTTTACACTTCCTTTATACCTACTGTGTAATACAAGAGAGAAAAAAATGTAATTTAACACACTAAAATATTTAACCCAATGTAATATAATATAATAATAATTATATAGTAATCAGAGATTAAAGATGGTCAACAACTGTAATTTAAATTACATCTGTATTGTAAAACTACATTGAACCTTCTGCCTTAGCCAAGCGTGCTACTATTTTGCAAACTATATCATCATCATCATATCAGCCGAAAGACGTCAACTGCTGGACATACGCCTCCCCCAAGGAGTGCCAACCTATATAGTTGTAGGAAATTTCCCTTTTTAGGGTTCCGTACTCAAAGAGTAAAACGGGACCCTATTACTAAGACTCCGCTGTCCGTCCGTCCGTCCGTCTGTCTGTCACCAGGCTGTATCTCACTGATACCGTAATAGTTCCAGCTGAAAGGTTCACAGATGATGTATTTCTGTTGCCGCTATAACAACAAATACTAAAAATACAGAATAAAATAGTTTTTATAGATAATGGTACGGAACCCTTCGTGCGCGAGTCCGACTCGCACTTGGCCGGTTTTTTCTAAGTAATCTAGATAAAATGTATCTACGGACGATAAGGTTTAATAATGTTTCCGTTTTGATTTTTTTTGTCAGAAATCCATGACTCCTACAGTTTTATTTTTATCTCGCAGACAAATAAATAAAGTCAAAAATCCGCCAGTTATAAGGTTATAACCAAACTTGTGGTTTGAGTACAAATAGGTCCTTAGCGGGTAAACTTGCCAACTCCTACAGAAATAAGCTGAATTGACGTAAAACTTAGCGGAAAGTTAACATCTGCCATTCCAACTTATCTTTCTAACAACAAATGTTAATCAGAGAAACAGAAAGTGGCGAAAAGTTTTAAGTTGTTCGTAATTGCAACTAAGGTCTATGCTGCGTAACATAAATTCTTGTGAAGTACACGTTTTTATTTTAATAAACTAATGGCTGAACATTAACAAACATATTTAATTAAGAAGGTATATAAGTACAGGATGATCATTTACATTAACTAAATTAAATTAAAACTAAGTTAAATCAAAAAAGGCCCCTTAAGGCATTGTACCGAGTATATGCTGGCGGCATTTCCTACATTACGCAAAACTCTGCGTAGGGGGCGACACTAGCAGAGTTGACAACGTAATTGTATCTCGTTCTCACTCGCGGTATTGTCCATGCATGCATCCATGCCACTCATTTCACAATCAATTGTCCATGTGTGTGAGTCCCTATCTTCCTCTACCGGTTTACTGTTTGTAATAGTGCTGCACTCTGGCCGCAGAAGATTTCAGTATAATTCCCTATTGCAATACTGATGCGTTGCGCTAGAAAGCAGCCAGCTTTTCGGTCACCAGTTACATCAACCAGACGTTTCGCGATTTCCGCAAATAACTCATGCGCACTGGGACCCCACGGATTGAGGGTCTCGACGCCAAAGGGTACACAGTTATACTCTATGCCGAGGCCTGTTTATAGAAAGTAAATAATCATAATCACAAATTGAAGAGCCAGGCTTTTGTCGGAGGAGTAATGTCCAGGGAAGTGTGTAGTGTTGATGGTTTACCCTTGCCTTCCGCACCGCAGTTTACGAGCCGATTTTGTTTCGCTCCGTGATAAGTGCACAAGGAGCCATGCCAAACGTATATCTTCGTTTTCCAGTCAGTACTAGTCCTACTGATATCTGGCACCAGGAGATGACTAGGTGATATAGGATGATGATAAATATGCTATTTCTTACCATCATCATTCTCTTAGCGTTTTTCTCAGTTGTGCCCTAACGAGCCTGTGCCTGGGTTAAGTGTGGATGTCGATCCACACTTAACCTACTTTGTCTGTAATCTTACCAATGTCTTTGTCTTGTGTAGGTACAGTCGCCATCACATACATAGGTACACTATATATAGGTTTTCAAAAATATCGGCTCATGCACCCTAATGCCTTGAAAATAGAGGTGTGTTCCGATGTTTGTGACGTGCTTGTTTGCTCTGATGTATGTGATGGCGACTGTACAATAGAGTATTTACATACATATATACACACTTCCGGTCCATGGCACCTAATCCCAAATTAATGCTGTACCAAATCAGCTGTAATCGTAAGCGGTGTTCGTTAAAATCTGCATGATTCTATAGAAAGTGTGACACGTTTGTATGGGATGACAGCTGGTGGCGCCATATTTAACGTTGATCAGTCTGTAATCTTAAGTTCGTGTAACTCACTCTTAAACTGACCTTTTAAATTCCTCCTCCTGTATTTATATTATATTCACAGTAACAACGCTGGGAACAATATCGGCCGAGCTGTACGGAGAAATCCAGTAAGGCGGAGTAAATTGAGCAGATGTTACGGATTCCAAAACCTTTATCAGGTTACATTACATTGGGAACGAGAAATACGCCGAACTTTGATGAGGAAAATGGATATGGATATGGCAATGAGTATAACCTGGATATTGACGTTCTCTGGATAGTTGATATGACACATGATGTATAACAACAACATAAACGTAACATTTGACATTCTGTAACATTAGATAATAATGTATTTATTTAGTAACCATATACTTATTTGATTTTTACTTACGACGGAACGGAGAAGGTATATGCGTTTAGGTTGAGAGGCTGTTTGTTTGTTTGTGTACTTACACCAATGTTTCCATGTATCTCCAAAACGGCTTAACCGATTAAAATGTATTTATTCAGTAAACATAAACTTTTTGATTTTATCTGTTTTCTCAGGTGCAGGTGTAGGTACTACATTAGATTGGATTAGGTAAGATTTATTTTATAACAATCGTAAAAATTCAATAATTCCCTTCAAAAGCGCGACATATCGTTTCTTTATATCCAACGTTACACACCCGATATGGCATAATAGGTATAACTCATATCTTAGATATCGATATTGCATACAAGTATATGAGCCACGTACCGGAAGGCGCGGCGTGGGTGGACACAAGGTGGACTGATGCCCTGGTAAAGGTCGCGGGAGTCCATTGTGGCACTCTTTGGGGGAGGCCTATGTCCAGCAGTGGACGTCTTTTGGCTGATATGATGATGATGATGATATGAGCTATTATCTTACACTGGATGTTGGATGAAGAGAACGGAAAAGCTGAATAGTTTTGATTGTTTTACAGAAGCAATTGCGTGAACTTTCGAACGGACGTATTTCGGGCTACAACAATGAAATCAAAACATGATTAATGACATTACATTCTACGTTACATACTGAAATTAGAGTAAACTATTCCTCCTCCCGCCCTCCGTTTCCAGCGCGGTTGATAAATTTGAAAGTTATTTCATACTTATTTATTAAGAACTACCGCATCCAATCGTACCACCTCGCTGCCAAACACGATAAAAACGTCTGGACATTGATTTCCACAAATTGGTTCCGTGAGTGTATTGCTGTGTAAAAAACCTTTACATATTTACGCTAAGTGGATGAGATGGACGCAAGCCCTTAGACCTCAAATAATATGATTACTGACTGTTACTAATACGATTTAATGCTTGATTAGGGATATTAGCGTCAGAGGTAGGCCGTTCTGTAGTTTGTCATAGTTAACAATCATTATGCAATACGGCTTTTAGTTATATACCTTTTGCTTTTTTTTTACTATTTTTTGCGTTTTGTATGGCGCAAACGAGACTTAAACGCACGATTATTTTTTTTACTTTGCTAAGTTTAGGGTTAAATTATATCGTCGTATAGTACCCATATTACTACTGTTGTTTATGGAAGATTGTCTTTTATTTTAATCATGAATATGTATCATGATACGTCCAAATAATAAAAAAGATTCTTTAAGATATTCATCATCATCATCATTTTCAGCCTGTAATCGCCCACTGCTGAGCATAAGCCTCTCTTCGCGTACGCCACTTATCCCGGTCCCGTGCTAGTCTCATCCAGAAGTGACCCGCGGTCTTTTTTATGTCATCAACCCATCGAGCTGGTGGACGACCAACGCTTCTTTTTCCTGCAATTGGCCACCAATCCGTTAACGTTTTGGTCCACCTACCGTCACGCTGCCTGGCAATATGTCCTGCCCAACTCCATTTGAGTTTGGTTATGACTTCGCCGACGTCGAAGATATTAACCATTATCTTTATAAGATCATTTTAAAGTCACTTCCTAATTAGGCGACGCGGAAAAGGTATTCGGTACGCTGTATCTTGTTTTTAACCTAGAGCTTAGCTCGGCCAGATTTTCTTACTTGTCGGTAAGGTAAACGTACGAGTGCTCGACGCGGTACTAGTATATGTCATGGGCACTTTATGTCAAAGCAATATGGTTTAAATTCGAACTTACAGGATTTTTCTTCATTCAAATTTAAGCCATGTCACTTTGACATAAAGTGCCCCTGCCATATACTAGTACAGCGTCGAGTACCTCATACTGTGAGTATTACATACCCGCGGTTAGTAGTATTAAGGCTGGCGTCCACTAGGCTGATTAGATTCGAATCGGCGCACCGCCGCTCTTCGTCAATCGACGCAGTTTCATAGTAAATGTATAGAAGGCGATTTATTGCGATTCGATTCGACTGAACACGACGTCCGCTTTGGCCTAGTTAGTTAGTGACCCTGCCTACGAAGCCGGAGGTCAGGGGTTTGAATCTCGGTAAGGGCATTTATTTGTGTGATGAGCACGAAATTTTTTTCCTGAGCCATGGATATATATCGTCGCCCAGTACCCATAGTAGAAGCTTTGCTTCGTTTGGGCCTCGGGCGATTTGTGAAATATATTTATTTATTTTATTTTTATTTATTTATTAGAGATGCAACGGATATCCGGCCATTATCCGGTATCCGGCCTATCCGGCCACAATTTTAATATCCGGCCGAATACCGAATAGTGGCATAGTATCCGGCCGGATACCTGTAGGTCGATCACGTAACGCATTGTACGAACGTCGGGTAGGTCTAAATGTCACTTTTTATATGGAAAATTGACAATTAAATCGTACCGACGCGCGTTCGGAACGTAACGTGATTACCCCTCGGATAGTATTTTAACTCGGAGAACATAGGTAAGGAGAGAAAAATAGTAGGTTTTTAGCTATTCTTGTTATCTCCCGAAGGGTCAATAAATAACAAACTACAAAGTAATCTATTATCAGGGTATATAAAAAAAAACGTTTCCATCAAAACCTGTCCACAGCGTGTAACAAGTTGCAACCTGCACAGAGCGCCAATCACGCGCGCGGTCGAATTTGCTTCATTTTAGGCACGTAACTTTTGGCCGGATATCCGGCGGCCGGATAGCGGATATCCGGCCGGCTGCACCGCCGGATATTCGGTATCCGGTATCCGGCCAAACCAGTATCCGTTGCAAATCTATTATTTATATTGCGCGGACGCGCGCGGTACGCATGCAGTACCGCATCCGTACCGCCCGGCTTCCGCGCATCCTGCGCCAATCAGGAACACTAATTTAATTATATGAACTTCAGATCTGGATGCAAGAATTTGACCTCTATGGATAACACTTTAATAGTGTTTCAGTGATTTCAAATAGCGCCAAATGTATCAGAAAATACCAAACAAACTCTCTTCCAAGAAACCTCTATTTTTCCACTAGTGAAACACATCAACAATGTACTATTTCGTTCGAGTTTATTTTCCTCCCGTCTAAGCGGATTATTGACGAGTTTAATGTTATCTTTCCTAAACATATTGTTTCCTAAGAAATATTACGATACCCAAGGAAAATATGAGTTTCTGTGATCTTATAAATGTTATAAACATGTTTCAGGGACATTTCATATTTTGTAAAAGGATCATCAGTCTAATTGTGAAACGTTCTCACCTATGCAATGGCACTCGGTTTGAGAATTAAGTGAAAAGGGATATTATAAAGCAACAAGTTCACAGTATTTAAGTGTCAAATGGCAACACCGACGCTCTGTGAGCAAAATTACGGTGGCATGTTGTTTAGACCGAATAATGAATAATTAGTACCCTTAAAAAGTACAATTTTGACGAAATTATAATGTAACTCAGACCAAACGGCTAGTCATTAACGAGCATTTAATTTTTATTTCTTAATTAGCGTTAGTTGTTAAACAAAAATTAAGCATACTACTAGTGACTCTGTGAGCAGAACTCAAAAGCATGTCCTTAAATTATTTTTTTTTTTTTTTTAAATGTGACTTGAACAAAAAATTCTATATAATTAACAAACCTGCTCACAAATTTTCAGGAGAACAGCCGGACAGCGTGACAGCGTGACAGATACCGGACATACGAACGATTTTCGGTCCAAGCTGAAGCATATAACTTCGTTCGTTTCGCTCGCTCGTTCAATTATGTGAAAATTACCTTTTTCACATTTAAATAACGTGTTTGCATATAATTTATACATTGAAATGAAAAAACTTTTTTTTTTTCTAGCTGAATACTTAATGGTTGTCACAAAACTGACACTGAGTTAAAGTTAAAGTTTTTATTTAACCACTAACGCTAATTTGCTGCACATTTTTTTGAAAATGCCCTATTAGCAGACATCGTAAATTATGTAGCATTTTCAGTGCAGATGCACTGTAGTTTTGTTAACGGAATTGGTATAAGCAATTTCAATTGTTACGATTAATTCGCGTTAATTAATAACACTTTGACAAAAGTTCAGAAATCTGCCCTCAAGGTTTGTCAGAGAGCCATGGAACGCAGTATTTTGGGCGTGAAAATAACAGATCGCATTAGAAATACAATACTGCGTTCCAAAACGCAAGTAGCTGACGTAGCTCACGCAGCCGCCAAACTTAAGTGGGACTGGGCCGGGCACATCTGCCGCATGCCGGAAGACTTGTGGGCTAAAATCACCACCAAGTGGGTCCCACACAACCGAACACGGCGTCGCGGTAGACCTCGTCGGAGATGGCGAGACGAGCTTGACGTCTTCGACCAAGACTGGTGGGAGACTGCCCAGGATAGGGATACGTGGAAGGAACAGAGGGAGGCTTTTGCCCAGCAGTGGGACACTTAAGGCTATTAAAAAAAAAATAATAATAATAACACTAAAATTAACCTTAATTAACAATTTTGATTGATATTGTCTATACCAACTCCTTACCACGAACATGCTACACCGAAAATGCACTAGACCTATTCGTCATTGAAATGTACCTACTGAAAATTGTATAAAAATTTTCTGAGAATAAGTCATGAGTTTTATGTTACAATTTTCTACTCTTATAAAAATAACAGTCGTAAGTATAAAGTAATGTTAAGCTCATCATAGACGGTATTTGCCACGCGATACCTAAGTGCATATTTCCAGGGGGTATGTAAAAATTCAAGGAAATCCGCCGCGAACCGGAGTAGGTAATCCAGTTTTTTCGTGTTCTGTTTCATCCACCCGGATTTACTTACAAATCCGCAAACGCAAATGAGATGAAGATATTCAGTAAGTATTTTTCGCAGGTATTTTTCATTTACGCTGCTACCGTATTTACTTTGTTCATTTTCGTTGTGGTTTAAGTTGTTTGTCCATTGGCCAGCGGGAGTAAGATGGTTGCTGTTATCACTTATCGTTGTGAATATTATCCGTCACTCTCGCAATTCGCTTACTCGTCAAAACGTGACAGATGTCTAATTTATTTATTTACCCTATTTTTTTTTATACAACCACGGTGGCAAACAAGCTTACAGCCTGCCTGATGTTAAGCAGTTACCGTAGCCTATGAGCACTTGTGACTCCAGAAGAATCACAAGCGCGTTGCCGATTCTTTATTTACTTGAGGATTCACTGTGTTGGCAGATAGAGAGAGACCTTCACTCCTAACACAGCGCATCCTAGGGAGCTCTGGCGACCTTCGTATGGCGCTTACACACTGGTTGAAGAGAACGAATATGCAGCCTGCCGAGTATGTGCAGCTTTGGCTAAGGGCCGATCACATTGGAGGCACATGGTGTTCACACAGGTGAACGATTTCGAGGACAGACGGCGCGCAGACCTCGACACAAAGCGCGATGAGCTAAAGGCCAGACCACCTGCGGCCATACAGTATAATTATGTCGGAGAGGTGCTGATGTGTGGTGAATGTGGTCGCACATTCGCCGCAAAGATTGGCTATGTCAGTCACCTGAGGGCGCACCAGCGACGCTCTCAGCAGTGATTAGCAGTCGCTGAGGCCGAATACGGCTAGGTGGAGATGATTATATATATATTCGTATCGATGTTGCTGATAGATTTCTGGTGTGCGCTGCGAGGTTCAGAAGGAACAGTGCAGCGGCCGAGTTTGTTGTTCTTTAAGCACCACCCGGATGTCACGTGTAGGGTTTCTAGGGTTATTCCTACGGACGTAGATCAACAACGACCTCCACAGATGTCTTATTCAACAACGATGAGCGATAATATGGCAACTATGTTACAGCCCGTAAGCACTCCCAATATGCCTACGTCCCATGACAACACGATTAAATGCATGGCAGCAGGTCGAGAAAGTTGTGATGAGCAAGAATCAGAAGATTATTGCACCTAAAGTTGGCCGAAAGTTTGAAAAATCCTTCACTGCCGGTCAAAATTGTAAGGGTTGGCCGGCCAACTTTGACACCGTCTGCCAAGTTCTTTCGGCTATTTCAGGACTGACCGACTTAGGTTTACTCTCTCTCTACGATTAAAGTGCTAAATGATGCCACATGTATCGTACTGTTGTCACATGACAAAGGGTGGACGATGGATGCAATGTAGTGAAGAAATCATAAGATGGATAAGACTTTTATTAAATTTCGAGTAAGATTTATGTACAAACACACATAGGTATTCAGTTTTTGTTATACATGTCAGTACATAATACCTCTATCCTCCATAGTACATAATTAGTATCTGTAGATTTAGAGAGGGAATTTTCCCTATATAGTTGGATAGTGAACCATAAAATGAATGGACTTAAAATATGTAATATAGAAAAAAATATGATTATTTACTACAACAATAAAATGACATAACTATTTTGCAATTTCTCTTTTATAGTCGTATCCATATAACGTATATCGTTTGATATGATTTTGACATAATTTGCATCCGTCGTCCGCCCATTACACATGACGTAAATAATAAAATGTATAATTTCTTAGAGAAAATAAAGTTCTTTAAACCTAAATATTATAAACAACTTTCTTGACCTGCTGTCATGCATTTTATCGTGTTGTCATGAGACGTAGGCGTATTGGGAGTGGGCTTACGGATTATTAGGCCCGCAGGAGCGGCACCACGATGCGGGACATTTTGTAGTGTAGGTGATAAAACAAATTACTATTTAATTGCCGACAGATTAAAATTCTTAAATCACCTTCGCTCTTTACTTGTGGAAAACACATGTCTGCAATCTAACGGTTTAGCCCCGGCTTGGAACGGCGGTTGGGCCGCTAGTGTGTCAAAGGTGGGAGCGAGAAATCGTAGTGTGGCCATACCAGGACATTACTGACTGTCGCCACCGCTGGAAGCCGTGTCCAAGCCCTAAAGGAGTCACTCTGCTTGCAATGGCGTTTGTCGTCAGCGGTCGTTTTCCGAATTAGGTACCGGTAGACTGGGGGTTACTTTAGGAAAAAATGGCGCTACTTTGATCATTTAGAATGTAGTATACAAGCAAAACTATTTGAAATGAAGAAAATTTAATCGAGTATACAGCAAGATAGATAACTAATATATTCACTGCCACAGTTCACCCACAAGTAAAAACAATGATTTCGGAGAAAAACCTATTTGATCAAAGTCGCCCCGCGAATCAAAGTAACCCCAGTTGACGGTACTACTAAGAGCAGTTACAGATTATCGTTTGTTTTTGCGCGTGTACGCTCGTTTCGCTATACATACGCACCTAGCGTTTATTTGCTTATTATCATATTCACTGTCAGGAAATGCTTACCTATACAATACGACAGTATATACAGGATGTATTATTCAAACGGGGCAGTGAAGGAAAATCCGAAACTATACGAGATACGCAAATTTGCTCTTAGGAGTCACGAGACCGATTTTAGAAAAATTAAAAACTGCATTCAAAGATTTTCCAAAAAAGCCCATTACAAGGCCGGGATTCGAACCCGGTCAAATCTGTCTAAAATTGGATGTAAGGAACAATTGTTGCTAAGGAACCCTGTATCTACAGGTCTCGTGACTCCTAAGAGCAAATTTCCGTATCTCTTATAGTTACGGATTTTCCCTCACAACCTCGTTTGAATAATGGACACGCAGAGCGTTGCACTACCTATGTGTTTAATGACGAAATATCAATTCGAATATAGTACTTACCTTACCATATCAGCCGGAAGACGTCCACTGCTGGATATAGGCCTCCCCCAAAAAGTGCCACAATGGCCGGTCCTGCGCCATATCAAGCGGAACCCCGCGACCTTTACCAGGTCATCAGTCCACCTTGTGGGGGGCCTACCTACGCCGCGCCTTCCGGTACGTACCTAAACTATTCTGGTTTAAGGTGGTTCGATTGCCATACAAAGCGTTATTTGACATTCGCAGGCTAACGGTGTGATATGTTAAGAAACTTATGTAACAAACTTTCATCAATTGGCTTCCCATTTGCGCCAAATCCCCCCTTTCCTAGAATAAACTTGTATAAATTATTCTATTAATTAATCTATAGATTAATTTGAGAAAAATAGTTTTCCCAAAATATCACTTCCCAAACCAATTTCTCAAATTAATCTAGTTTATACAAGTTTATTCTAGGAAAGGGGGAATTTGGCGCAAATGGAAAGCCAATTTATGAAAGTTTGTTACATAAGTTTCTTAAAATATCACGCCGTTAGCCTGCGAATGTCAAATAACGTTTTGTACGGCAATCGAACCACCTTAACCTCAGCAAAAACATCAAAATGAAAATTCACAGATACCAACGCCGCTGCCGACCAAATAAAAAGCCTCTATCTCCATTTTAGCGAATATTAAAACAAGTTTTTTATTGAATTCCCTTCAAATGGATGGATTTTAGTGTAGTTAGGTACTGGGTCAAAAAGAAATACCTACCTATATATATTATGTGTTAACCTTTCAAAGCGAAACTATTTTTTTTGAAAAGGTACTTCATAAACATTTTTTGTGTACTAATATAACACTAATTGTTGGTATTTATTTATAATAAAACCGGCCAAGTGCGAGTCGGACTCGCGCACGAAGGGTTCCGTACCATTATGTATAAAAATATTTATTTTATTCTGTTTTTAGTATTTGTTGTTATAGCGGCAACAGAAATACATCATCTGTGAAAGTTTCAACTGGAACTATCACGGTATCAGGACGATACAGCCTGGTGACAGACAGACAGACAGACAGACAGACAGACAGACAGACAGACAGACAGACAGACAGATAGACATACAGACAGACAGACAAACAGACAAACAGACGGACAGCGGAGTCTTAGTAATAGGGTCCCGTTTTACTCTTTGAGTACGGAACCCTAAAAAAGGCCTTTATGCCATACTTCCGCATATCATTATCATATCATAGCATTCCGAATTTCGCCTTTTGAAGTCTTTATTTGTGCAATAAAAATTAGCGTTAAAAATTATGTCGGTAAAAATGATTTGAAAGCTACCTTAGGAACAATTTAGGTACGCATTTTATAGATTTAGATATATGTTTGACATACAATGACCAGCAGAAGTTGCTAAGCGGTCCTAGTGCTCATAATGATCTACACACGAACTCTTATGTCAACGGAATCAGCATGCTGCTAATTTTGATGCTGACTGTACCCACGCTAAATAGTTATAGTTAAAATTTGGGATAACAATATCAAAACATTTTCAGGTAGTTCTAATATTATGATTATAATACCAGAATTAGAAAATAGTCCAATAAATCGAAAAGCTAGAATTTTAGACACAAGCTTTTGCTTTCACCTTTCAGTCCCTTACATGATACGTAAACGATTTTCAACCTTTTCCTTTTGCAATAGAGTTTCTTATGTTTTGCGTAGTTCTAAAAGCTGGGTACTTGTTCACACCTGGGGCCGAATTTGACTGATCGCCGTCCCTTTTGATATGAATTTTTATTTCGATTATCAAATGTGGCTGGCAATAGCCACGCAATAGCGTGTTTTTACGTCATGGGCGCCATTGAAGCGTGTCATTACGAGAGGAGTTTTATGCGAAAATCTTGCGTCGGTGCTCAGCGGAAAGTTTGTCAAAATTCGTTTTTTTTTGCATGTTGCTGTAATCTATACATATAATAAAGCTGAAGAGGGTCGAAAGTCTGTACATGGAAGATATTCGAAAAAAAATTGGCTAGGGATACTTAAAATCGATAACAGAACACGTTCCAACAGTTTTTAGAATTTTTGTCTGTTTGTCTGTTTATCTGTTTATCTGTTTATCTGTTTGTCTGTTTATGTGACCGCGCATCACGTGAAAACGGCTGAACCGATTAAAATGAAATTTGGTATAGAGATAGTTTGAGTCCTGGGGAAGGACTTAGGGTGGTTTTTATCCTGCAAATCAACCCCTAAGGGGATGAAATGGGGGGTGGAAATTTGTATAGAGCTTCTAAAACTGCTGCACCGATTTGGATGAAATTTGGTATATAATTAGTTTGAGTCTCGGGGAAGGTCAAAGTATAGTTTTATCCCGAAAATATTCCCTTTAGGGGGTAAAATGGAGGGGTGAAAATTTAGATGTAATCCATTTTGATAAAATTTGGTTTTGAGGTAGTTTAAGTTCTGGGGAAGGACATTGGATAGTATTTATTCTGGAAATCTTCTCCTAAGGGGGTGAAATGGGGGGTGAAATTTTGGACGGACTCCGTTTAGACCAAATTTGGTATAGATATAGTTTGAGTCCCGGAGAATGACAATGGATAGTTTGAATCCCGAAAATCATCCCCCAAGGGGATGAAATAGGGATGAAAGTGTGGATACATCCTATTTAGTTTTAATTTAGTATAGAGATAGAAGGAGTCCCAGGGAAGGACAGTGCATAGTTTTTTATTCTGAAAAATCATCTCCTAAGGAGGTGAAATGAGGGGTGAAAATTTGGAAGGAACCGATTTAGATGAAATTTGGTATGGAGATAGTTAAGAGTCCTGGGGAAGGACTTAACATAATTTTTAGTCCAGAAATCATCTCCTAAGGGGGTGAAATGGGGTATGAAAATTTGGATGGAACCCATTTATGGTATAGCGAGTTGGAGTCTTGGGGAAGGACAAAGGATAGTTTACTCCCGAAAATCATCCCCTAAGGGGGTGTAATTGGGGGTGAAAATTTGTTTGTGACCCATTTTGATGAAATTTGGTTGAACGATAGTTTGAGTCCCGGAGTGTGACAACGGATAGTTTGAATCCCGAAAATCATCCCCTCAGGGATAAAATTGGGGGTGAAAATTTGGATAAAACCCATTAAGATGAAATTTGGTAAAGAGATAAAAGGAGTCCTAGGGAAGGACAATGCATAGTTTTAATCCCGAAAAATCATTTCCTGAGGTGGTGAAATGATTGAAGATTTCGATAGAACCCATTTAGATGAAATTTGGTATAGAGAGAGGTCTCAGTCCAAGGAAAGAGCATTGAATATTTTTTATTCCAGAACACATGAAAGGAGGAAATAAGGGGAACACATAAGGGGGTGAGAAATGGTGGATGAAAATTTGGATTGAACCCATTTACGGTATAGCGGTAGTTGGGAGTCCTGGGGAATAGGAACATTACATAGGTAAATATATGTATGTGACGTTCCAAGGGTAAAGGTACCTTACGGCGGTAGTTTCGAAGATGTTTTCTAAAACGGGGTAAAAAAGACATTTTATTATGGCTATTTTGAAAACTATTAGATGTAACATTTTGTTGACGTATCTTTATTTTTATTTGAATATAAAATATTTAAAGTACAAGTCAGTTAATTTAGTCCTACGGTTTAGTAGCAAAGGTCCTTACGGCCGTGTGATATGAAAATATGCAAAATAATACTGAAAAAAGCCTACATGCATCATCTATTATGGTGAGGCGGGGCATAGAAACCAAGTTTGCGGCGGAGTCTATTTTGTAAAAAAAGGCGTTCGGAGTAAGCTAATCTATATTATCATGCAACTCAGCCATTATGACCCTTACCTTCATAAAATCCATACTAATATTACAAATGCGAAAGTAACTCTGTCTGTCTGTTACCTTTTCATGCTTAAACCGCTGAACCGATTGAGATGAAATTTGGTATAGAGATACTTTGAATTCCGGGGCCTTCCCAAAGAATCCTTACTAAAGATAGTTTTTTATCTGGAAATTCATCACCTAAGGGGGTGAAAAGGGGGGGAGAAAGTCACGATATAAACGAGTTCGCGCGGACGAAGTCGCGGGCAAAAGCTAGTATAACATATAACACTATCACCTGGGACCATGACCGGTGCAACCCGTGTTGAAACGTCAGAAGCTCTCAATAGTAGAGGTTTTATGGATACATACGTACGTTTTCGAACGGGTTTGCGTTTAGTTTCAATTTGTATGGCAACGCGAACAGCGCCTCTGGTACCGTTCACGTTGCCTCTATTAGGAACTACGCGTTGCCATACAAATTCAAACTAAACGCAAACGCGTTCGAAAACGTCTATGTATCGATAAAACTTATACTAGAGCTACAGAAATAGAAATAAAGAAATATCGCGTTAGACCTGTGCAAAACAATAATTTAAATATGTTACTGCAATATTTTGACTTTACAATTTCGTTCAGAAATGCTTGAGAGCACGTTTTATTTTACACCTTCAGTAATTTTATAGTTCAAGTTATATCATTAAAACATAAACTAGTGGTTCTGTGAACAGAAGAATGCGCGAGCGTGACTTATTAAAAAAAAACTAAAAGGTGTGACTACAAAAAAAAACTATAGGTACATATAATTAACGAACCTGCTAACAAAAATTCACAAGAATCGGGTAAGGAATGCGACCTGAGGGTCTACCGCGAAAGGCATTCGAAGTTTTCTCTCTCTGTCATACTTGCAACTTCTTACTTCAGTGCGACAGAGAGGGAAAACTTCGAATGCCGTTCGCGGTAGGCCCTCTGTAGATGAGAACAACGAGACAGACACCGGACACTGGACTTGTACTATTACTTATTCTGTGACTGGACGCCAGCCGGACAAACAAACGATTTTCGGCTACGAGTTTTATGTCGCCATCAAAACATATGAATTTTATTAGAATAAATAAATAAATATTTGCGGACAATTTTACACAAATTGACCTAGTCCCAAACTAAGCAAAGCTTGTACTTTGGGTACTAGACGACGATATAGATACTTATATAGAGAAATAAATACTTAATAACATCCATGACTCAGGAACAAATATTCGTGCTCATTACACAAATAAATGCCCTTACCGGGATTCGAACCCAGGACCTCTTGCTTCGAAGGCAGGGTCACTACCAACTAGGCTAAAGCGGTCGTCAACTCATAGAACTTCATTCGCTTCGCTCGCTCGTTTGAATAGATATAAGGAGACAATCTTACACAAATTGAACTAGCTCTAGAATAAGCTTAATAAGGTTTGCGGTATGGGTACTAGACGACGATTTATTTCATGGATATCATACAGGTACATAATATATAGAAAACATCCAAGACGGGAAACAAATATAATTATACTGGGCTGCAAAATAAGGTATAACACTCATATGCGTGACGATAACTAAAACTGTTATACCTTTTTTTGCAGCCAAGTGTATTAACTAGGTACAGGTCATTTTTCATAGTCATAAATATTTTCCCTTACCGAGATTCAAACCTCGGACCGTACGTCTTCTAGGCAGGGTCACTACCTACTAAACCGGTCATTACTATTGCTATTCTTTGTAAGCATTCTAGGTACTTATGAAGGGTCCACGGAAAGAATATGTCAAGTCACTTTTTTTTTCAAAATTAGATTTTAATGTCAAAGTGTTGAGCCCGTATCGTTATTAAAATCTCATTTTGGAAAAAAAAGTTACTAGACAGGTTCTTTCCATGGAGCCTAGTTGGTAGTGGCCCAGCCTACGAAGCTAGAGGCCTGCGTTCGAATCCCGATAGTGCATTTATTTGTATGATGAGCACGAATATTCGTTCCTGAATCATGGATGTTTTCTATGTAAGTATTTAAGTCTAGTAACCATAGTCTTGCTTAGGTTGAGTCTAGGTCGATTTGTGTATGATTGGCCACAAATATTTATTTATCATTTAGTTACACATATTAGGTCCTTACCTATGAAATTGGCGGTGTGTATGGAGAATTTTATGAAAACTGTGATTTTCATACATTGAATTTTGCGGATTATTCAGCAATGTCAAATTCAAAGCAAACTAAATTTTGGTAGGAATATAGAAAACTTTTAAGCTACTTTACACATTGTCTTCATTCCTTAAAAATAGTTCGCATCATAAAACTATACGTAATTGAAACACTTTAACCGGCAGCACATGAAAAGAGCGGTTTTCAAGCTTTAATTTGAAACACTAAATAAAAAATTCAAACCTATTTTTTGTATTTAAAACCTTTGTTACATAGTCTAATAATGAAATTAAAAAAATATTTGGAAGTTGCAATAGAAATGAATAAATTACGTACAAAATAATATCTGTGAAAAAAAACGCAAATTTCATAGGTAAGGACCCAATATTAATCGTTAAAAAAGCCACAAAGTACTTAAGTTTCGTAATAATCAAAAGCATCTCCTTATTAATTTCCATGTTAAATTACTAAAGGTAAAGTTTAATACTCTGATCTTGAACCACTTGAGAAAACCTAATATTACTTAATAATTAAAGGAGAGATCCCATTCATTATTAACATCTTGACAAGAAATTTAATTCAGACAACAAGATGCAAAAACCCTCTTTGGAACATACCTACTTGAAATATATTGCGTTTGAAACTTCAACTTCAACTTGTTTTCAAATTTTAATATTGAAGCAATAGGGGTGTTTACACCAAATAATATTACCAATAATGATGAATTTTCTCAAAAAAGGATTAAAAATATGGTCAAATGGAGAAAAAAGTAAAGCAGGGGATTAAATAACAACAAAGTGATATAATAAGTGTTCACATTTTTAAGAAAGGAGATATTCCTATAGTTGGCACGGTTTATGACATGGAAAGAAAAGAAGTGGTGTTTTGCATACCCGATACCACAAGGGGTTGCCGGTGAAAAAGCACTTAGATTAAAACCGATAATTATACTTTAATTGCATATGTTTTCGTAAAACAGCATCATCAAAAAATTGAGACAATATTTATCAAAGTCTAAAAGTTTGACACATTTTTTGACGATGCTGTTTTATGAAAAAATATGCAATTAAAGTATAATTGTGGGTCGGTGTTGGTCGGTTTTGAGTAAAAACTCAAAACAATATAAAATTAAAGTATAATTGGTGTTTGCTGTTCATTCCGACAGCCACATAAAAAATACGGACTAGCTGTTTTTTTTTTTAAACTTTTCAACCGGCTTCTAATAAATTATTCATTAATTAATTCGCATAGCGATTACGCTCGGTTTATGTCCAAAATTTGACCTGTGAACTAGACCGACAAAAGAAAACCGGTAAAACAGAGGGCACGGGCTCAATTTCCGCCTGGAGCTACATTCGATCACGGTTCTTTTGAATTTTGTTATCTGTATCTCTTTGAGTAATAAAGAATAATCAAAGAGATAAAGAATATTTAGAACCATTGGAAATGTGGTGTTGGCGTAGAATAGGAAAAATTTGCCGGACAGAAAAAATCACAAATGAAGAAGTGCTGAGAAGAGTGGGAGAGAAAATAAAATTGATAAAAACGAAAGAGGACAGCGTCGCCGTAGAGCAAAAAGTCACCAAATCGTACATTGGTCATTTTTGAGTTATGAGGGTATAAAGAAAATAATAATTAAATATTTTTTACTGAAATTAACTTAAGATATAATTGTGGTTTTATATAAGTTTATTCATTGGAAACTTCTATTCTTTGGGCTCAAAATGGATTGATATTATTCACACTAACGATTTAGGAGCTATAGGCGATAATTAATTTTTGCCCTTAAATATTACACCTTAATTATGACTTAGTGATTTTTTTAACGAAGTTAATGATTATTTGCCCACATTTGATTGCTTCTAGATTTAACTAAGTAAAGTTAGTTGAATTATGACTGCTATGATAAAGTGAAAATACGTGTTAGTTAAAAACTACTTACTATAATATTTTTTTGGATTCTGCTTAATATTTAAGGATCAAATTAAATCACGTCATTTAAAATTCTGCCAACACTTTATTAAAATGAAATTAACAACAAATCAAATTAAAATGGACTAAAAATCAAATAAAGTTGACCTACAAATCAAATTAAAAGGAACTTCAAAACAAAAAACTTCAGAGTTTAAAACAAATTAAAATTATCATCAGAAAATCCGTAAAAATTAACATGGTCTTAGTAAAATAGTGTTCTTTATGCATCACAGTCACTCTTCGACCTCTTCGTCTGTTTCTGTGACATCAGGCTCACACAATCTGTCAATAACTGTCTTATTGGTCGGCAGACTTTGGTACCATGAATGAAGATCTTGAGTAATAACTCCTTTAGTACATCATTTTAAGAGATCTTTTTTTCGCCTCAGATATAGGCAATGCCTGTGGATATGCCTTTGCAATGGGATAGGCTTTTATCTTATTGATCCAGTCTTCGGCGTCGTCATGGTTGTCTGGTTCATCAGATACAAGCCCCTTGAGCCTCTTTGTGCGTCTCAGCGACTTTGGCGGGCCACCGTAAATCTGTTGGACATTAAATTCAGAGTAGGGGCCCTCTTGGCTGTAGCGAAATTTGACGACATCAGGACGCTGTTTCACGATTGTGAAATAGTATTTTCTTACATCTTCGCAATTGAAAGATGTCTGTCAAGGTTACTGCCTTTAAGAAGTTTTCCTGCAGTAATGAGATTCCATGCGAGGAAAGGAGTTGATGTGTTCGATTACTTTTTGTTCAGGGATCATATGAGTTTTATTATTATCTCCGATTTAAATTCACGGGACAAAGCCCGGTCATTTGGAAGGCGTACGTGGGGATATAGATCCAACACGTAGAGGCCCTTTGGAGACGAAGTTTAATGTGATGTAATACACCTGCTAGAACCCATTCACGGGTACATCAGTAGATACCCGTTAACCGGTCCCAACAGGCGTTGTAGGGGCTATTGTGGGTGAAATGGGTAAAGAACTGGGTCTATGTTGATGAGATTTGGGTGGGCAATACAATTGGGCTATTGCGTAGGGGTCCTGACACCTGCCATAACATTGTAATTTATAATAATGGTAACTAGCCACTCACTTTTAAGATGGGCCCCTGAAAGTGCCGTAGAAAAGACGGCCAGGAGCAACACCGGGTGAGCGGCTCAGGGGTGTCGAGAGGTAGTGCTGCACTTTCTCCGAAGTTACTCGCGGCGTTATGCCCTTTAACACTTCCACCCCTGGAACATATAGCTCTGACGACTCCTCTCTGGACGGCCAATGAAGGCAAGCCAGAGCTGAGAATCCTGCGGGCCCCCTTGGGGTTCCACTCCAACCGACGAAGACACGTCGGAGACGGAGGCCCTGACCGACTCTCGGGAGCACTCGGGTCCGTGGGGTCGTTACTCCTCAACAGCTCGCCACAAGCTGCCCTGCGGGCTTATTATTATTATTATTGTGTATTTATTTCAGGCCAGGAGCCCATAAAAATGTTAGTACTTACAGTACAATTACTTATCATAAAACTATGTTAGTATGAATTATTACATTAGAATTCATATTATGCATTAAATTATATTCAATAAAATTTAATACATGTCAAAGTACAATTTAAAAAACATAAATTCAAAAATACAAAAAACTAGTATAATATAAATACACACGTCAACTACACTACAACTAGTTAACCCCGTTCGTTATCGCTTCCGGTGCAAAAGTGCCCATAATGCTCACGGCATTACCCCGCTGGATGGCTATGGACAGTCTCTGCACCAGAAACGATTCGGAGCGGGGGTCCTCTCCCTTTTGCCTGAGTCGACGGCCTATGTCACGCACGAATTGTTTCGCGTCAGCACCCCAGCAGCCCGCCGTTTCCACCGCAAAAGGGACGAAAATATACCCCGAGCCCAATGGAGCATACTTTTGGCGCTTCACCGCCGCCTGAGACTCGGCTGCCGCTCCAGCCGCGCGTACAGTGCGACTGATATGAGAGGCGGCGAAGGTGCTGACGCAAGTAGCGTCCCAGACCAAGCAACGTCCTCTCTCCCACGGCACCAACGTTAGGCCATCAGGTCGCTTGCCATCCGTGCGACTAAGACCCGGAGGCTCAAGCACAGACGGAACACCCGCTGACCTGAGCGCCCTTTGGACCACGTCGTTCAAGGCGTGGTGACGCGGATGCCTCCCGGCACATCGCCGGCAACTCAATGCATGATGACCGTCAACTCCCACCGTGGAACCGCATATGCATACGTGTGGTTGACATACATTGCAGCCCAAGCGGAGAGCGACCGACACCCGCAACGAGTCACCGTCGAGTAACGTGCCCAGTTGAGGGGAGGGTAACGCCTGCAGCCAAGCCCCTGACTCCGGCCGCGACACTGCCAGAAGCCTTGCGCGGTCCACACCTGAAGCGTTCCCAAACTGACCGTCTAAGATGGCCTTACACCCTACGTCATCCCACGCGCGCTGGAGACTTGGATTCTCCGGGACGGACGCCCCCGGGTTGACAGCCAACCACCGCCTCACAGCGTCGGTCACATACGGTATGCTTACCACGTCGCCATCAAATGATAAAATCTCAGCAACTAGATTAGCAACCCCATGGGCCGACGCCAAGAAAGCCGGCAGGCTAACGACCCCACACGCCGCACCCCAATGCCCCCATGACGGATGGGTAAACCTGCTTGTGCCCACTGAATATCATTCAGAGACACATTGACCACCGACTCAATCGTCGACTTAATGGCAAAATCAAAGGTCTCAATGTCAGCAGGGAATAACCAAACCGGGGCCGTGCGCAACAGATACGTGATCTTGGGAACCGTGAAACACTTTTGCATCAAAGCCAAGGCCACGTGCGGGGCCAAACTGATACGTATGCGGACGCAATGAAACCAGCGTGTGTTACGAGAGCTCGTTTATTACTGAAGTAGGTGCGGTCGCGGCTCAGCTTACGACGGACGCCTCGGTGACGTCACGCGTATACACATCATCTCCTCCCATCATAATTAAGGAAACCTGAGACCAAAGAAAATTTACATCATTACCCTCGTAGAGATAACTACTTAAACTAATTCTTATAACAAACTTTCTTAGCCCTAGGTCGCAATCCATAGGGACTACGTTGGGGAATGGGCGATGAGTCACTCGACAAGGCGACCATATTGCCTTCGTTTCCGGGTACCGACGAATCGGTTACTGTCGTCCGTCGCTCAGTCCCCAGGTCCTCCTCCACTGCT
The DNA here is from genome assembly GCA_963854355.1 of Epinotia brunnichana. Classification (NCBI taxonomy): domain Eukaryota; kingdom Metazoa; phylum Arthropoda; class Insecta; order Lepidoptera; family Tortricidae; genus Epinotia; species Epinotia brunnichana. Next base: position 25,941,603 of record OY977949.1, read on the forward strand.
TCCGCGTCCTCCCACTTCTCCTCATTGGAACCCTCGTTAACTGAATCCGGGTTATTAATTATTGCTTGATTCACGTCATCCTCATTAAGATCTATTGAATGGTCTTGCGAAGCTGAGGGCGGGGTAACAGAACCCGGAATAGTATCTGATGACATAACAGGTGGTGTAGGCGGTACGCTAAAATTGTCATTATTAAAATCACTGTTACTGTTCGTATATCGCAATATCTGGTCGACGTGACGTCTACAATTAGTATTTTGGTTGTCCAAGTTGACCAGGTACATTCTACAACCCATTTTTCGAATTATTTTACCTTTTGCCCAAAAAGGTTTCCGATTACTGAAACATTGAACCCAAACGTCTTCATAGTCGCAAAATGAACGCGCTTGTTGTTTACCGGGCTGCTGCGCCGGCGGCGGCGGCGGCGGCGAGGAATGCGCGGCATCGACACTTTTGTCCCGCGGCGGTACTATGAGGTCTAATCTCGATCGCAACTCCCGACCCAACATCAACTTAGCCGGCGTTACTCCTGTTGCACAGTGAACGGTTGTACGATATTCGAACAAGTAACTCTGCAATTTACAATTTAATCGACTTATGCTTAGCGACTCTTGTTCTATAATAGATTTTACCATTTTCTTACAGTTTCGGACCGCGCATTCGGCTAAACCATTGCTAATCGGGTGGTATATAGGTGAAGTTACATACTTTACACCACCCATTTTACAAAATACTTGAAACTCTTGAGATGCAATCTTGGCGTCGTTGTCTGATACGATAGTATCCGGTAGTCCAAATCTACTAAACAACAATGATAACTCGGTGATTAAATGTTTCGTAGTAGTACCACCAGTCATGTCTATGCACTCAACCCATTTGCTAAAAGCGTCTACCACAATCAAATACGTTATTTGAGCTACCATCATGTAATCAATGTGTATACGGTGCCACGGGCCCGGCGGGCGACTCCAGGGGGCCGGCGGTGCGCGCGCAGGCGCGTTGCGTAGCGCGCTGCACACGCCGCACGCGCCGATCAGCTGTTCGATGTCCCGGTCTATACCGGGCCACCACATCCGTGATCGAGCATTACTCTTAGTTTTAACTATGCCTTGGTGAGTCTTATGTAATTCTCGCAATAAATTATTTCTCACACTCTCAGGTACTACAACGCGATGCCCTCTCATTATGCAACCCTTTTCCAGTTCTAAGTCGTTCCTACAACGGAAATAGGGATTGATATTAGCACAATTAATTTTACGCGGCCAACCGTGCTGAACATATTTGGATACTGTTGCTAAGGTTTTATCTGCTACCGTCGCACTCTGAATATCTTTGTAGGTCAACGGGGGCAAATTACATAATTGCAAGGCATTGACAGTTAGTAAATTGCACTGTTTTAAGGATGGCCTCACTATACCGTTATCCGATTGCTCCGACGGACACGCGCGCGAGAAATAATCGGCAACTACATTATCCTTGCCGGCAGTGTACTGGATAATATAGTTATACGCGGATAGATATATAGCGTACCTCACTAACCGGGAAGCCGTCATCACAGATATACCGTTCTTTTTACCAAATATCGCTAATAGCGGCTTGTGGTCCGTTTTTAGAATAAAAGGTTCCGACCGGCCATACAAATATTGGTGAAATCTTTTGATTCCAAACACTATCGCTGTCGCTTCCTTGTGCAGCTGACTATAGTTTCGCTCGCTGGTGGTCAGTGAGCGCGAGCCATACGCGAGCGGGCGCTCCACCCCGTCCTCGCAAATTTGCGATAAAACCGCGCCCAGGCCAGCAGGCCCCGCATCAACGCTCAGCAAGAGGCGAGCGCCGGGGTCAAAGTGCGCCAGGACGCGCTCGGACGCTAGCTCGCGCTTCATGCGCTCGAAGGCAGCTTCATGTCGCGACGTCCACTCCCACTCCACGTCCGCACGCAATAATTCGTGCAGTGGGCATAATATGGCCGACGTGTTCTCCACAAAGTTGCGATAGTAATTCACCAAGCCTAAGAAACTTTTAAGTTCCTTTATATTACTAGGACGCGGTGCGTTCACTATAGCCTCAACCTTTTTAGGGCACTTATGTAAGCCCTTTTTATCAATTATATGACCCAAATATGTGACGCTTTTTTGGAAAAACGCACATTTGCTTTTTTGTAGCCTTAATCCAGCGTCTTGAAACCTATCGAACACCAAGTTTAAACGAGATAAATGTTCCGACTTAGTAGCCCCTGTGACACAAACATCATCTAGGAATACCGTTACCCCCTCTATTCCTGCTAGCAAGTTCTCGATCGCTCTCTGGAACACCGCGGCCGCGCAAGCAAGACCGAAAACAAGACGAGAGTACATGAATAAGCCTTTCGTAGTATTGATTGTGGTAAGCTTTTGAGCTTTATCTGACAGAACAAATTGATTGTAAGCTTGACTGCAGTCCAACTTCGAATAATGCTCCCCCCCACTTAATTTAGCAAAAACCTCATCAATCCTTGGAAGAGGATACTTGTAATGTAAATATCATTATTCAAAGTGATGGAATAGTCGCCGCATATCCGCACGCTGCCGTTTTGCTTTAAAACCGGTACTATCGGCGTTGCGTAATCGGAGTAATTAACGGGAACTAAAATTCCTTCCTTTGTGAGTCTCGCTAACTCGTCTTCTACTTGCGATTTTAAGGCAAAAGGTAACGGCCTAGGCTTGAAAAACTTGGGTTTGACGCCCTCTTTCAAATGAAGATTTACTTTAAACTTGTTAAAACAACCTAGTTCATCGCGAAATAGCGGTTCAAACTTATTTAACAAAGTTTTTACATCGGAATCTAAACACTCGTTTACAACAATGTTATGAATGCCCGATGTAAAATTTATTTGAAATTTGACCATGAACTCACGCCCAAGTAATGGATTTGCTCCATTCTTCACAACATAGAACGATAGTTGCTTTGTTACGTTACGATAAGTAATATCTGCCGCGAATCTACCCTCGGGTGTGATTTTATGTCCGTTATAGAAACACATTTTAATATTACATTTTTCTAACGGGAATTCCGAGAAATACTTTGTATACAAAGACTGACTGATTACATTCGTACTGGACCCCGAGTCCAGTTCCATGCTCAATTTCAACTTATTTTTAAAAACAACCGGAACTAAGATTGGATCATTACTGACGCACCTTAAATTGAACAGCTGGCATTCCTCACAGTCACTGTTGCAGTCTTGAGACTCCTGAACCTCCGACGGCTGTGCTATATCAATATTATGTACACGACTGGATCTGCACACTTTCTTCAGATGCCCCTTTTCGTGACACCTCTGACACCGGTAATTCTTAAACTTGCACCTGTCCGCGACGTGATTACTTAGACCGCATACCGAACAACGGGGTGAAGAGACCTCGTTGTTTGCCGAACGGCTGCCTTGCCTGTCGCGACTGCCGATGCCTCCGCGGCCGCTACTACCGCTCTTTATTGTGCCCGTTTGGAAAAGTGGCTCTTCTTTCGGCCCTACCTGCGCAGCTCTTGATTGCCGAGCACAAGCCGCCTGTTGCGCTAACTCCAACGCCTTGGCAAACGTTAACGTATTCACGTCTTGCTCGCAGAGACGGTCCCGTTCTGGATCTGCGTTGAATCCAAGAACAAACCGATCGCGGAGCATCATTTCGAGAGCGGCTCCAAACTCGCAGTGAACTGCGAGTCCACGAAGTCGAGCCGCCCAGTCCTCGATCCTCTCGCCTTCTGCCTTCACCGCATTGTAAAATTTAGCCTTATCGGTGAAAGTCGACCTTTTCGGTGTAAAATGGCCATTGAGTAATACGATCAGCTCCTCGTAATTCACTGTTTCCACATCCTTTGGGTGTGCGAGGTTTGTAAGTAGCCGATATGCGTCGTCCGATAGATGCGTTAACAAAACCGCTCTCTTCATTTCATCCGTGTCAATTATGTTTAACCTTAAAAACTGCTTCAATCGACTAGCAAATATTTGCCATTCCTGCGTATTAGGGTCAAAATTGGGAACACTACCAAGAAACGCGGACATTTTTTTTATTAGTTAGCGCGCGGGTATGATTCAGCCTCGTTAGCCACTGATACGTATGCGGACGCAATGAAACCAGCGTGTGTTACGAGAGCTCGTTTATTACTGAAGTAGGTGCGGTCGCGGCTCAGCTTACGACGGACGCCTCGGTGACGTCACGCGTATACACATCACAAACCCTTGAGACGCTCGCCTGCGAGGAGGAGGAGATCCTTACGAATTTTGAGTGCCTCAGGAACTGCGGAAGGAAAAATCGGGGCACCAAGTAGGCAAAAGGAATCAGCGCTCAGTTCCTTGAGGCCGGGAAGTAAACCCGAGAAAAAAGAGAAGAGAGAAGCTGACTGCGGTCCACAGGGGAAAAACTCACATTTGGAGGTATTCACTTCCAGCCCCATATCCTTCAGGCGTGGCAGTAGGACGAGCAAGTCTTGCTCCACCTCTTCCGGCTTGCCCCCGATGGTGCCATCATCAAGGTACCAGATGTTAAGGAGGTGACTTTAGCTCGGTAATGACCTTCTGGATTGCGAGGCTGAAAGTGAGCGGACCCAGTGGATCCCCCTGCTGAGCCCCCACTTGTGAAATTGAATTAAATTTATATATATATATGCCAAGCATTATCTGCCTCCATTTATTATAAATGGAGTAGTCAAATTTATTTGACAACATTGTCAGGATGCTGTTCCTGCTGCTCCGAGCGCGACATAGCAGGGAGGCCACTTTCTTGCGGATGATTGCGTGGAACCCATCCGTATCTCCTCCGCAAACATTCCCGACGCGTTACAAAAGCGGGGCAGCTGCATCAATCCTAAAAACGTTGTTGTATTAAACTCGCAGCGCACTGAAAGCCTTACGAGTATATTTCACCCACAGACTGCTCGCATAAAACGATTGGCATTAGGCTTTGAAAAGTGCCACCTTAACTGGTTTCGAGCACCCAGCAAATCTGCGAGCAATCATGTTCCCCCTAACTTATTGATCGGTTCATGAGATCCCCGATGAGATGCACAATGTCTTGAGAAAAAAGTTCTTACACATTCGATGTCTGTTTTCGTTCTTCTTAAAATAGTATCCAATCGCTACAGATCTGTGTTTGTTATCTGGTATTTGGGCTTTATGGGTTTTTACGGGCACAGACGTCATGTTATACAGCAAAAACTGTTTTTGAGCAATGAAATCTATAATACTTCAATGCGATTTGCAAATTTTCAGTCTGTCTTCTTCGGAAAAGTTATCTGTGCAACAAAACTTGGTACGAGTACACGCAATTATTATGTAGCAAATAGTAACTACACGTATCACTTGATTGTCAGCTCATGCGCAACGACTGGCTGGTCGACGCGGCGGCGGGAGTCGCAGCGGTCGGTATCGGTGCGGGGGCCTGCGACACTGGGCGAAAAGTCACTAACTTGCGAGCGAATTTCAATCAAATCACGTCGCGTACACTACAGTCTTTATTGTAAAATTAATTAAATATGATTAGTTATTGTATTGTGTATTTTTTTGTAGGGTAAAACTCATTAAAACTGTTTAATTTATTATCGCTTTGGTTAAATTATGTACATTGCCTAACAACTATGAATAAAAAATAACTAAATAGAGTTAGTTAATTTTCGCTTTCACACTTTTGACATACCAGGTATTCAAAAAGTAACTAAGTAAACTAAGTGACTTTTTGAATGAGATTCTTCGTGGTTAAATAGTTCAGTAATACCTAGGGAAAAAATAACCAAAATGACTTAGGTACGCTCATAAATAAGTAACAAGAAGTTTAAAAGTAACGGGATTAGGTATTTTTCGACTAAAATATTGAATCCGAAGTGAGTTTTTAGTTAATTCTTTAACTTTGTAAAATTGAAACTATGAATGCTATTGCTACCTTAATAAGACTGAAATTTAGAGAAAAAAAAAGCGATTTTGATGACATATAAAAGTCAATTTTGGCCATTTTGTGATTTGGTGACTTTTCGCTCTACGGCGACGACAGGATAGGAAAAATTATTGGTCACCTTATACGACATGACGCTTTTATTAATAACATCATGGAAAGAAAGCATGCGAAGAAAGGAAAGACCAAGGATCAGTTACATGAAACAAATAAAAGAAATACCGGCCAAGTGCGAGTCGGACTTGCGCACGAAGGGTTCCGTACCAATATCAATAAAAATATTTATTTTATTCTGTTTTTAGTATTTGTTGTTAAAGCGGCAACAGAAATACATCATCTGTGAAAATTTCAACTGGAACTATCACGGTATCAGTGAGATACAGCCTGGTGACAGACAGACGGACGGACGGAAGGACGGACAGCGGAGTCTTAGTAATAGGGTCTCGTTTTACTCTTTGAGTACGGAACCCTAAAAAAGTAGCAGTCAGGTCGTATAAAGAGGTCAAGGAGGCAGCCCTAGATAGAGTTAGATGGAGGAAGCTACACCGACAAGAGTCTAACTCTTAAATTTATGATGATGATTTAATTATTTGATCGTCGAATTTTGTATGTACTTAATCCGAAATAAAGACGAACTGGAAACTTCACATCAAATCCGAAAGATATTATCGTATAACAAGACTCTTTACAAAACTTAATTGTTTGAGGAGGAGATATTACAAAACTTGAGAATATGCTACATGTGCCCGCTGTGTGTACAGTGCAGTGCAATGAAAACATTACATTATTGATAAACTCATTTTTTTGTAAAACAGTCAACAACTGCCGAAAAACTTCTAAAACTCACCGGAAAGATTTGATTTAACGGCAATTTAGCCCTCACGAGCCTGTTTTTTAAAACAAGTTTTTTTTTTTATTTCGAAAGTATGTAGCTATGAAAAAAAAACTACAATATTAATAAACCTGTTCAAGCTGAAACGCCAAACTTCATTCGCTTCGCTCGCTTGTTCAATTTTAAATACAAATCTTTATGTAACATAAAAATGTGGTACAAAAGCCGGCATAAAATTAAGTCATGTTGTCACACATTCCACCAGAAACTGGCATGCAAAATTTAAATAGGAAAAAGACCTAAATATCGAGAAACATGCTTTGCCACAACGTAGAATACTTAAAACTAAGTCCCTGGGCGACCGAGCTCCGCTCGGATGAAAATGGAGAAAATACGGAGAAAACGAATTTTCCCGGACATGAAACCTATCTAGATCGATTTCTCGCCCCCATAACCACTTATATTCCAAATTTCATCGAAATCGTTAGATATAGAGCCGTTTCCGAGAACGTGATTGCAAATATATATATATATATATATATATATATATATATACCTATATATACTTACATATATATAATTATACAAATATTGCTCGTTTAATAGTATAGGATGTTACAATGTCAACATGAACACTTAATAACGTCATTACTAGAAGTGTCACAATTACAATAAGCCGCGCCAATACAGAATGGAATATAAACTGGCGCCCACTCTCGCGGCTTCTCGCTCACATCATAGTGCTAATATATTCAAAAACGTCACTCATAGTAAAAACCGCCATTTCAGATTAAATTGTTTTTGACGCAGCTTTTATACCTCCAAAATAAGGTGCACACTTTTTCTGTCCCAGCTTGTATTGCGAGGATCCTAAAGTTTGCGCGGGCAATTATTATTTTATTAATTCCTTAAGAAACTTCAAGCTGTATGAAGCACTATGACGTAATGAACGCGAAAGGTAGGGCGCTATTCGACTTAGCTTTCCGATCACTTGTGACATGGCTGTGATATTACGAAATTAACAATCTCTATGGTCCACTTCAACTATCTAGGACATTTATTTTTACTAGAAGCCGCAGTGACGGGAGGACATTGTTTTTCAATTATATGTACGACTGTATTCATGTTGGTTCGTAATAATTTGTAAAATGCACTGTAATTTTATTGTAAATATGTTTTGGTGGTAAATGTAAATAAAATAACAAAACTGTAAATCTTTGAAGTACAGAAACATGAACTTCAAATTAAAGGAAAATTTTAAAAATTTAGGCTCTAAGCCGGATTCGAACCGGCGACCACAGGCATACATGGCCCGTCGCTACTAACCAACTGATTTATCGGAACAATCTGTCTCAAACCCTAAATCTTTCAATCAGTTATTTCTTACAACGCCTTAGGCCTTGAAGTTTATAAATATCGTTAGCAGGCGTAACTGCATTATACAAAATGAATAGAGAAACATAGTCAGCCATACAATAAATAAATAAAATGTGAATTTGGATTTTTTTTTTATAGAAGCAGTGCAGTAGTGCCTTTTTTAAATAAGCATATTATGTTATTGAATGTGTGTATGTAAATACCTTTATTGGACACAGGACACTGGTAAAATACAGACAAAATTGTTTAAATCAGTACAAAGCCGAACTTATCCCTGTAAGGGTAAATGATTATCTGTCCAGTGAATGTTGTCGTAAATGGTTGACGTGTCACAGGCTATCATTTAAACCAGTCGAATTGAGTACGCTGTAAAGGATCTTGCGAAATCCGATTAATTCGCTGTAAAGAGGTTCTCGGCAGAGTTTCCATTAAATTGTATTTGTTTGACATGTTTTTGCAACGTATTCCATTGTTTGAAGCGAAAACGAGGCTTGACGAAAGATGGTTACGTTTACGTTGATATATATGATTATCAGCTTCTTTTAAACGTCTTAGAAGGGAACATTTAAGGCAGTGGCAGAAGACCGTCTAGTATAACATATTTAAGCCAAGTGAAGGGTAAAGTTTATGTCGAGTCGTATGAGGAAGTCAAAAGGCTGGCAATGGACAGAGGAGAGTGGCGGTTACTCCACCGATGACAGTAAAAAAGCCCTTAAATAATAATGATGATGATTATATGATAATTGATACGATAATTACGTTGTGATACTTGTTAGAAATTACATGGTTTTTGTCGCGCATAGAAGCGATAATAGGCGAGAGGTAGAAACCAGGTTCCAAAGCAAAGCAAAGCAAAGAAATTAGTTTCTGTCAAAGAATTCATTGTTGGTACAAGCTTTTATTGCCGACTATACTTTTCTGTATACCTTCATCAACTATTAGTAGTTAAAAGTAAAGACGACGACGACGACTTAATTAGTTAAGACGATTCTAACAGGCCCAAACTCAACGGGTTTACGTCGGTTAAGTACTGAATTCCGACAGCCACCTTCTGTCTCCTTCATCACATCAGCTCGATGGTACCATAATATTGAATTGGGAATGGATGAAAATTTTAGAATTGTCTGATTATTTTTTTGGTGGTGGTGAAAAAAATTCAGAGTTTTCACCCCCGTCAATTATTATTTGAAAAATATAAACAGTTTTTTCACTTACGTTTTGGATTTAGGACGGCAAATGAGACACTTTCCTTGATCCGCCTCATATTGCAATGCAATGATATTGACAGCTGCAGCAGCTATATTTGTCATTGCCAGGGTCAGATATTTAAAATATTTTTTGCAATATGAGACGGATCAAGGAAAGTGTCTCATTCACTGTCCTAAACCCAAAACGTAAGTGAGGAAACTGTTTATATTTTTCAAAAATAATTGACGGAGCTGAAAACTCTGAAACTTTTTTCTGGTGCTAAGGAAGGTTATTCCTATCACCAAAAAAAAAAATCAGAAAATTCTAAAATTTTCATCTGTTCCCAAATGTCATTCGAACTATACTATTACCCAAAATTTCAGCTCAATCACTTGCAGCAGCAGGAAGCATAGCAAGCAGTTGCTCAAGAATCACTTGGTGCAGTTGAACCTGTGTCAAAACGTCAGAAATAAAGGTTAATAAATATGGCGTTAGACCCGAATACAACAGTTATTTAAATATGCAATCAGTTGAAAATATCTAACTCAAAATTGAGTTGTAAGATCCTCACAAACATAGTTACATACCTCATACTTACATAGTTAGTTAGGTACAAACATTACAAGTTAATAGAATGAATATGACTAAATAACGCCGTGCCTAGGGGTTGCAGTACCGGTACCATTTCAAGAAACGGGCGGAGATTTCCGTGTTTCCGTCTCGTGTTTCGGTACCGAGTTGTATATCCTAACCTCATGGGATTAGTCTCAAGTTTAAGCTCAAATGATGAACGGACACCACGTATCCACACACTGTGTAACTAAGAAAGAACAACGCTTTTTCTGTGGCATAAAACATTTGAAGTAAATGTAAAGGCGAGTGCATGCCGTTGCTTATTCACGAGACACAAATGACTCGGACAGAAATGCATAATGCGTAGAAACGGACTGTTTCATTAAGACAATGGGTTTAAATTGCCGCGGTGAGTAGACAGGCAGTGTGCCTGTGACGCAAGCTTAGAGTTCTAGCGAGAGCGACAAAAAATACTTTAGAAAGGAAAAAAACGTAAATCACAGCTACGAATACTCTTAAGTAAGCTATCTTCCATATAAAGTAATATGTTTTATCAGTTTACTATCTCGGATGCCACAGACAGAAACAATACATGCTTATACAACTCATCTTTTTGTGTCAGTAGCTAAAAAGAACTAGCTGGTCTACATGAACTTGATTTAATAGTAGTTTATGTGACTGTACATAATTAAGGCCATTAAACACGAGCGTGGGTTTATGACTCGTGTCATACCCGAAGGCGAGTTTCATAATAACATCACACGAGTGTCTTAATGCCTAATTATGTACAGTTACATACACTTCTTTATCTATCCACATATCATAAGCCTCCACGATGCATTCAGGAGCCGCATATTATGACCGGCATCGCGGCGTTGTTTTCTGGCAGCTGTCATAGTTTTTTCTTAATTCAGAGACAAACTAGAGTCGGATCCAACTGTCATATCGTTCGATATCTTACTTACGCGCGACATTTGTCAAATTTGTATGCAAATTGATAATTCATTTCGAACTAAACGTCATCTCGACTGATATTAGAATAGAGGTCAAATCAAATTTCTTTGATTTCAGAGATGTTCGAAATTTTAATGAAATAATAATATCGAAATCGATGTTATTATTTAGCAATAATAACATTTTTACAGGTAAGAAATTTGTTCTAACAAAACAGTCTATTTTTATGGTGGCCATAAAGTGCGGTTCTTGAACGCATTATGGAGGGTTTATGATATTTGGATAGATAAAAGAAATTAAAATTTACTAGTTACTAGGCTAGGCCCATCACCACCAGCTCGATGGACCGATGATATAATCTGCCGAACAGGAAGCAAACAATTAATGAGATTAGCATAGGATTGAGGAGAGTGGCGAAGTAAAGAAAAGGCCTATACTCAACAGTGGGTGGATACGGGCTGAATAGATAAATAGATATAGGACCTAGGAGTTTTAATTAAATGGCGATTACATTTCATGGATAAAATACATACCGGCTAAAAGAACTTTTATTGTCCAAGCCGTTATAATTCCGTGAAGGAATATAACGAAATCAAATTGTAAAATAAATTTATTATAATAATTATCTTTAAGTTGTGTTGTTTTTGTTTTTTATAATATTTTGACATGTTACCGTTGTATTTATATTTGGAAATTGTACCTATTGATAAAATAACTCAGTTATTTATTTTGACATTTTTTTTTGAACGAGAAGAATATTTCCGCTAGTTTCGACGAGCCTTTTATTGAGCTCGTTAAATAGTTTTCGAGCGCTAGGACCCCAAGGCCCAAGGGTCTCGACACCGAATGCCATAAAATGGTATTGAGAGCCGAGAACCCTGTATTTCGTGGCCTTTTTAGGGTTCTGTAGCCAAATGGCAAAAAACGGAACCCTAATGAATTCGTCATGTCTGTCTGTCCGTCCGTATGTCACAGCCTCTTTTTTCCGAAACTATAAGAACTATACTGTTGAAACTTGGTAAGTAGATGTATTATGTGAACCGCATTAAGATTTTTACACAAAAATAGAAAAAAAAACAATAAATTTGGGGATTCCTCCATACTTAGGACTGAAACTCGAAAAAAAATTTTCTCATCAAACCGTGAACCATCAAACGTGTGGGTATTTATGGATAGGTCTTCAAAAATGATATTGAAATTTCTTACATCATTTTTTTCTAAACTGAATAGTTTGCGCGAGAGACACTTCCAAAGTGGTAAAATGGGTGCCCACCCCCCCCTGTAACTTCTAAAATAAGTGAATGATAAAACTAAAAAAAAAAAAAGATGTACATTAGGTACCACCATGCAAACTTCCACCGAAAATTGGTTTGAACGAGATCTAGTAAGTAGTTTTTTTTGCCTTGGCTGCTTTTTTGTTTCAGCCGCCTCTGCTGCGCCGCCAGCCCTGACATTTTGGCATTTGACATTGCTTAGGATATCCTAATTATGTCAACAAGTTTATTGACATTGTTATTTTCTTTTTGACTTTCACTTATGACGTTGTCTATTGTTTTTATATTGTCAAATTAATATAAGTACCTATTGACGATCTCATAGTGAATCCATCTTGAATATTTTTGATGTAAAATACTATGTTATTTTCTAAAAGTTATAAATAAATCTACATATCTATCTATCATAAATACTTGATGCAAAGTAAGGTAAGGTATTTCTTTAACACAAAAAATATTAGGAGGATGATAAATTATCTCAAACGAAGCAAAATGATCTTGAGCAAAGATAATTTTCTCGTGGTTAGAGAAAATCATCTTAATCCAAAATGATACCATCGGTGTCTTTTGAAAGAAGACTGTACTTTGATATCTGACCTAAATCTTGTGCCTTACATCGCGTCAAAGTAGACAGGCCGACAAAACAGGCTTAGTTAATTCTATGCCGGAAATAACGGGCATTAGTCAAAGGCCCGGACGTGTATCTGTGACGTTCCTAATTGTTGACCTTTGCAAACCCTACTGTACTCGTAATTAACAACCAAACGTATATGTAGCTACATAGAAGCGTATTCCACCACGATTATTTTGAGAATAGAGTAGCATTTCATACACACTTACATCCCGCGTTTCAAACACGCGTAAGTATGGTAAAACGGTCACATCCAAGAAATTCTAATTACGGTTTGATAATCGTAAATTCGGTGACGGAAAACATGGTGAGGAATCCAGTCTAAGCTCAACAAGATTTAGTTTTCCGTCTGGGTCGGCATGTCAGATGGCAGTTGCTTTCGTGAAAACTAACGCCAATTTTTTAGATAATGTAGACCCTGGACCCCTTTAGGGTGCTAACGGAAAAATACTAGGATGACTATAAAACATTAGGTGGTGATTTCGAACTCTGATTTCGCTGATGGGGGTGGATAGTCACTGCGTGACAAAACCCCTTTACTAAATAAAAAAAGAAAAAAAAATAGACATCCCCCCTGGTTTGTACAAACGAGTTTTCGGAACCTATCTTCTACTTTTTCATCAACCTTGCAATATTCTGAATTCTAAAACAAGCCAGGTCGGAATGGAATATATAGTTAATTTGATGTTTTCCACTAGGTTACCGATGAAGTAAAAAAACGTGAGGAAACTTGATAAAGTCTGCGAAGAAGTAAAAATGAGGATCTATGTGAAGTTTTTTATCATCCTACTAGCGTCTTCCTGATTGTACCCTAAAAGAGTCCGGGTTCCGCTTTATGCACCTAATCCCAAGGTTTGGCAAAGGCACTAGTTTTACGAAAGTGACTCCCATCTGAGATTTCAACCCAGAGGAAAACTAAACCTTAATAATTTATAAGAATCCTCATGAAATTTTCCTATACCGAAAAGCTGCAATTAATATCAAATTATATTTCGTGCACGTTTTTTTTTAAACCCATTGGTATGATCTGGGGTTTGAATCCACGACCACCAGATTGAAAGTGCGGTCGGCTACAGTGGGTCCTACCATATTACACTAAAACCTTTCCAGCTTTAAAACTCATATACGGATCACGATCCGAACCATGATCAGAGATAAATACACGTAGGTAATTTACGATTTTTGTTCCCACGGGCGATAACGTAGGTAGCAAAGTTACCGTTTTACGACTCAAAGGCCAGGTGAGCGGGTAAGTCGGTTTTATGGCCATTATCTCTTTGCTCGTACTGAATAGAGGATGGACGCGGATAGCCGAGAGTGCTGCTTTCGCTATTTATGAGTACGATGTTTATACGAAACTAGCTGCCCGCGCGGCTTCGCCTGCGTATTGCAGAGAATGCACGTAAATCCACGGGATAAAATAGAGCCTGTGACCATTCAGAAAGTCCATTCTATACACAGTGAAAGAATTTTTCAAATTGGATAAGCGGTTCCGGAAAACATTAGGTACATATAAATTTACAAACTCACAGATGACAAAGGTAAAATCTCACGGTATCATCATTCATTTAAGAGTTAGACTCTTGTCGGTGTAGCGCCCTCCATCTGACTCTATCTAGGGCCGCCTCCTTGGCCTCTATATACGACGTGACTGCTACTTTTCCTTTTATTTGTTTCATGTAACTTATCCTTGGTCTTCCCCTTCTTCGCTTGCCTTCTACCTTTTCTTCCATGATGTTATTAATAAAAGCGTCATGTCGTATAAGGTGACCAATCATTTTCCCTCTCCTATTCTCTATCGTTTTTATCAGTTTCCTTTTCTCTCCCACTCTTCTGAGCATTTCTTCATTTGTGATTCTTTCTGTCCAGCTAATTTTCTCCATTCCATGCCAACACCACATTTCCAATGCTTCTTAATATTCTATGTCTCAAAAGTCATGATGATATATGTATGAGTATATATGTAAGTAAAAAACTTAAGAAAGGCCCGTCTTGTATTGTTATTTGTAACCTGTTCGAATAGACATCAAAGATTTAAAATTAGCTACACTAACAAAACTAATACACATTCGAACAATAAGCAACTAATATGGAAGAACGGTCTTATTTAAGTATTTTCCCTAACAATATGAGGTAGGTAAGGACACTGCCGTACCGGAAGGCGCGGCGTGGGTAGGCCCCCCACAAGGTGGACTGATGACCTGGTAAAGGTGGCGGGAGTCCGCTGGATGCGGGTGGCGCAGGACCGGTCACTTTGGAACTCTTTGGGGGAGGCCTATGTCCAGCAGCAGTGGACGTCTTTCGGCTGATTATGATGGTGATGATGATGAAGGCCACTGCAGATAGGTCAGGGCAATCAATTTATTACTCCCTGCGTCCCGAGCGGCTTCACCCGCGTACTGCAAAGGGCCCAAGCAAGCCCTTGGGATAATAATGAGTTTCTGTCAAAAAATACATTTTTGGTACAAGCTTATATTGCCGACTGTACTTTTCTGTATACCGCCATCAACTACTCATCGAGACAATAGGCTTGTTGCGTGGTGTTAAAAACGATAACGTCGTGTTGCTAAATGGATAGCAAACCATCAAATGATTGTAATAAAGTATAAATTTACAAAATATAATTCAAATCATAAAAAGATATGAATCTTGTAAGTTTAGAAAAAAAAGCTTTTTTATTTATTGTCTAAGAGTAAATTAAAAGGTACCAATAGAACCCTTACGCTTTTATAGAAACAATGTATGACAACTATGGACCTAAACGCAGTATTTGGCGACCGAAACAGCAATTTACTTCATTTTCCATGCAACGGTTAGTACAAATTGCACGGTGTGACGTCATACTTTAAAGCCAATCAGTATGAAGCGTTTCGGCTGCTGTCAGCGAGGTCCGTCTTTAACTCGATTTTTTGAGTATTAATGTCCTTTAAATGTAGTTGCTTCCATACAAACATTTGTTCATCTACAAACACTGGTTCGAATGGCATCGTAAACAAATTTAAGGTCACAAGCCCATTCTAACGAGCCCAAACTCAACGGGGCTACGTCGGTTAAGTACTGGATTCCCATGGTCACCTTCTGTCTCCATCATCAGATCAGCACGATGGTACCATAATATTGAATTGTCACCCACACTTTACCTTTACCCAAAATTTCAGCTCAATCGGTTGAAGATATCTGCTTCAAAATTGAGTTGCAAGATTCCACCCGAACAAATTACATACTTACCTTCATACATTGCAAGTTAATAAAAAACTTGTAATAATAATTTACTTTAAAAACAAAGTTTTAACCCACTTCAAATCAGTCAAATTGCTTCAAATTTGCCTATAAAATTTGAAGAGTTCCCTCGATTTCTCCAGGATCCTGGATCCTCGTCGGTTTTTGAAGTCAGTTATAAATAACCTAGAACCATTCAGAACGCACACACTTCACTGAACTATACTGTATTGTTGACTGAATAAAAACTTCGAACTATGAGAAAGTTGAAATCTTACAAACTTAAAACGCTTCAATCTCAAAGACTTTTTTTTTCTCTTTATAATATTAGTGTACGAGTGGAATTTTCGTGATAAAAGTAGTTATCATCAAATAAGATAAAAATCTTGATGTTTCGTGTCTCTTTACCAGTCTGTCTGTGAGGTTTTTTGCCCTAAGGGTGGGTTGCATCAATTTATAGCCCGATAATCGTTAAGGTTAAATATGGCGCCGGCATCTGTCACCCCATAGAATTATGTCCCTTCCCATACAGTCAGATTTTGACGCACGTTACTTACGATTATTGACATTTGAAAAGACCGTGAAGCTTAGTTCCACAATGCGCAACAAAAACACACATTTATTACAAAAAAAGCGGCCAAGTGCGAGTCAGACTCGCACATGAAGGGTTCCATGAAATAAATTGCGGTTTACGATTTATGACGTATTAAAAAAAAACTATTTACTAGATCTCGTTCAAACCAATTTTCGGTGGAAGTTTACATGGGTACATCATATATTTTTTTTAGTTTTATCATTCTCTTATTTTAGAAGTTACAGGGGGGGGGACACATTTTACCACTTTGGAAGTGTCTCTCGCGCAAACTGTTCAGTTTAGAAAAAAATGATAATAGAAGCCTCAATATCATTTTTGAAGATGGGTTTGATGAAACATTTTTTTTTGAGTTTCAGTTCTGAGTATGGGGACCCCTAAAACTTAATGTTTTTTTTTTCGATTTTTGTGTAAAAATCTTAATGCGGTTCACAGAATACATCTACTTAACAAATTTCAACAGTATAGCTCTTATAGTTTCGGAAAAAAGTGGCTGTGACATACGGACGGACAGACAGACGGACATGACGAATCTATAAGGGTTCCGTTTTTTGCCATTTGGCTACGGAACCCTAAAAACACACTTCATTTAATATTCGTTTTTTCAGGTTCTGAAACAAACAATACCATTAAAACATATTACAAAGCGGAATCGATCTTCCATAGGTTTGGAGCAAAATAATATTTTAAATAAATAACACACAGACTATGTAGTTAATAACAGACATTACATACGAATTCAGAATAAAAATGTCTAATTTGCGAACATCGAAGTCTAGTATTCGGTAGTGCACGATGCTGTTAAATTCTGCAACTCGGCTAAAACAAAGAAGAATCGTGGAAAACAAACGAATTCGGACGGAGCCGAAAAACGAGACGCAAGATAACCATGATTTAATGAATGCTGGAAACTTTGAACGTTCCAGTTCTGCCCCAAAAGAATAATGCAGTAAAAGTCCATTAGTATCATACATTGAACCACTTTTCTTCCTTGGGTGGTAACCGGGAAATGCCACCCGGGAACCACTGCAACAGATGCGCTTGGTCTCACGTTGCCTTATTTTGTAATAAAATAATTACTTACGTTGAATTTGCTACCATTACTTACAAGTGTGTAAAAAGTAGTAAAAGAGAGCAAAAAATCGCAAATAAATAGTAATCTCCACTTATAATAAATCTCTAAATTAAAAAAAGAATCAGCCAGTTTGAAACTAAGCTTTGCGCGGTTCGAATGTTCTCAGCATCCCATGAACGGAAAAATATGAAACATTTTATATAGGTACATTATTATTCTAGCTGCAACTTAGGATAGTTTTCATCCGACTGCGACAGTTAATTAATTTTCCGAAATATACGACTTCATTTAATTTTTCATTTATTTTTATTGAAATCAAACGCTGCTCCAACTGTCAGCTATAAGAACCGTCAAATTTTCGTCAAAATGGCGGAATTGCTTTGCCTTTCACTTATTAATAATTTAAATCCCGTCTACGATAGACCTTTACGAGACAAATGCTAAAATATAAACCATAAAAAAATATTCGATTCTGATATGAGAACTTATATGCGCAAATGTCGTTTTATGTCGTAATTTCAATAAATGAAATCAACAAATTTGAACAATATAATTAACAAGAATTTGTTTTTTTTGAATGACAATGGCACGTGCTCGGCGCATTCAGCCAAAGTACCTGCGGCGCTACCACGAAAACGGATACTCAATGTTCATATACTTGCATCCCTGTCACTCGAGTATGGTTAGTGCGATAGAGATAGAGATACCCGAATATTTTCGAATTCCGAAGTTCGTGGTTATAGCTCAGGAATCGAAAATATGGTAAATAATCATAATGTATTTTCTCGAAAAAGAATTTAAAATAAATATAGTCAAATGGAGAAAAAAACAAAGCAAGAGGTTATATAGGTAATGATTAAGTTATAAGAGTCCAAAGTTTTAAGAGGGGGTATGTTCTGTCCCTTTTCCGCAAAACGCACCTTCATATGAAACGATTGTTTTTTACTATGACGCTCGAGTATATTGACGTCACAGTCCCTCATCGTTTTCTCACTCTAACAAGCGACATTAAAACGGATGTAGCTTCATTATTTTTTGAGATATTTGAATGGGAGTTTAATTATCTTCTATCTATTTATACATAATAAATGCCTATGTCCTGACTGACTTATTCACTCAATCACTCACTCACTCACTCATCAACGCACAGCCGAAACTACTAATCTTAGAGAGTTGATTTTTGCACAGTATGTTGCTTTTATAACGTGGGCTAGGGATAAAAAGGGATTTTTGAAAATTCTACCCCTAAGGGGGTAAAATGGGGGTTTGTATGGGAGAACCTTTTTTTTTTGAGCTATAGACACACTTTGTAGAACAATTAGTTATTAGAATACAAATGAAACACTTTCAGCGTTTTGGAAAATTCCACCCCTACGGGGGTAAAATAGGGGTGCAAGGTTTGTATGGGGGAAACATTTTTTTTTTAAATAGAGACTTAAAACTTTGTAGAAAGATCAGTCATTAGAATACAAATAAAGAACTTTCAGGGTTTTAGAAAATTCTACCCCTAAAGGGGTAAAATAGAGTGATAAGTTTGTATGGGAAAAACTACTTTTTTTTAAATAGAGACTTAAAACTTTGTAGAGAAATTATTCATTAGAATACAAATAAAGTACCTAGATTCAGTGTTTTAAAAAAATCTACCCCTAAGGGGGTAAAATAGGGGTGCAAATTTTGTATGGGGGAAACAATATTTTTTTTAAATAGAGACTTAACCCTTAACCACCTACGTGCGGTCTCACAGACACTCGATTATTCAAAGTTGTCAATAACTGAACGCGAGTACATCGCACACGTGTCTGTGACCTTGTACCTTTGCCCGGTCCCCTCACAGAGCCAGCCACGCCGTCGATTCGTTTAGACGTGTGCTCGTTTGGATTTGGTGAATAAAAAAAAAGCATCGGCGGTCTACGAGACCGCATGTAGGTGGTTACTATACTTTTTTTCCGAGACCGCACGTAGGTGGTTGTGTTACTTTATACTTATAATCTTTACTTTAGTTTGACACGTTTCTTGTTTTTTCTAGAAAAATATGCTTCCTAGTGATGCGATAATTCAAAGGTGGCTAGAAGAAGTTTCGTCTGATGAAGATGACCAGTTGGATGAAGAATGCAGTGACGTAGAACCAGAACTTGCTCCACTAAATTTACTGGAGGATAGTTGCGAGTCGGACTTCATATGTCTCAAAGAAAAATTAAGCAGTGGTCACAATTTCAAGCATGCATCATACACCAACTATTGATGAAGTACGAAAAAGCCGGAAATAATATTGTTCTATAACCAAACCAAATTAGGTGTTGATGTTCTTGATCAAAGGTGCTCAAATTATTCTACAGGTCGTCGAACTCACAGGTGGCCCCTAGCAGTATTCTACAGGTTGTTGGACATATCGGCTTCAAACAGTTATGTTGTCAGCGTGTCTACACAAACAGGAAAGCCTGAAAAAAGGTTCAAATTTATGAAGAAACTGGCTGAACAATTAGTAAGACCACATCTAGAGCGTCGTGCAAATAATCAGCGTCTTCCGCGGGACTTGAAAATTGCTCTGAGCCAAATCCTCAAGAAAGAGACCAGTTTAGCAATACTACCGGGTCCCAGCAATACTGAAGAACGGTTAACAGTCAGAAAAACGTGCTTAATTTGTGACCCCAAAAAGAAACGAAAGACACAGTACATCTGTATCGAATGTAATAGCCCGATTTGCATTGAATGTTCTTATAAGAACTGCTGACAAAAATGGTTATTTTAAAGACCTGTAATTTTATAAAACTAGCCCATTTCTAACCAAAATAGATAGTTTATTAGCATTTTTGATTGCTCAATTTTAATATTTTATAATGAAAAGCTTTATATAACATTCCTAAATATTGAGAACTCATGTCCTGAAGGATACCTAGTTTTGTGATTAAAAAAGTAATAAGTTCTTAAGTATTGTTAAGTTTGAAATATATAATGTTGATTATTTTTGTATAAGTTTTAGCTAATAAATGCCTTTAACTATTAAATGAGTACTTACTATATTAATACACCCTTCAGTTACTTCAAAGTAAATAAATCAGGTCCCATAACGAGTAGCGGTCTCCATGACCGCAAGTAGGTAGTTGTGCGATACAAATAGGACGTAGGTAGTTAAGGGTTAAAACTTTGTAGAAAGATTAGTCATCAGAATACAAATTAAGTACTTTCAGCGTTTTAGAAAATTCTACCCCTAAAAATAGGGGGCTAAAATAGGGGTGCAAAGTTTGTATGTGGGAAACTATTTTTTTTAGCTAGAGTCCTAAAACTTTGTAGAAAGATTATTTAAATACAAAGAAAGTACTTTCAGCGTTTTGGAAAATTTCACCCCTAAGGGGGTAAAATAGGGTGCAAAGTTTGTATGGGAAAAACATATTTTTTTTAATAGAGACTTAAAATTTTGACGAAGAATTACTTATTAGAACATGAAAAATACTACATTCGGCGTTTTACAAAAATCATTCCCTAAGGGGGTTAAAAAGGGTGCAAGGTTTGTATGGGGAACACTTTTTCTGAGCTAGACACTTAAAACTTTGTAGAAAGATTACTTATAAAAATACAAAAAAAAAGACTTTCAGCATTTTGAAAAAATCTATCCCTTAGGGGGATAAAAAGGGGTGCAAAGTTTTAATCAGGGAAAGTTTATGTTTTTGAGTTAGAGACTTGAAACTTTGTAGAAAAATTACTTATTAAAATACAAAAAAAGAACACAAATCGTTTTAGAAAATTCCACCCCTAATAGGGTTAAAAAGGAGAGCAAGCTTTGCATGGGCAACACTTTTTTTTGAGTTAGACCTAAAACTTTGCAAAAAGATTACTTATTAGAATACTAAAAAAGAACTTTCAGCGTTTTAGAAAACTCCATCCCTAAGGGGATCCTTAAGATCCTTAAGAAGGGTAGCCAGTGTTGTGTGGGAAAAACTTTTTTTTTTACTAGACTTAAAACTATTCAAAATGTTACTTATTAAAATTAATAATAAAGTACTTTCAGAGTTTTAGAAAATTCCACCCCTAAGGGGGTTAAGAAAGCTTTGTATGGGCAACACTTTTTTTGAGCTAGAGACTTAAAAGTTTACGAAAAAAGTTCTTTCAGCGATTAGAAAAATTCAACCTCTAAGGGGGTTTAAAAGGGGGTTCAAATTTTAAATGGCGAGCAATAAAATTTTAAAGTGTGAGTAAGAGATTTTTAACTTCGGTCTTATTCTGTACGTTAAAAGACTACAAAACTGATATCAGAGTTTTTCCAAATTCATCCCCTAAGAGTGTTAAAATTGGTTCAAAGTTTGAGTATTTCAAGGCATTTTTAAAGTATGAGATTTTTAACTTTGGTTTTAGACTTATTCTAGACGAAATAAAAAGGCACTGGTTTTGGTTGAAGAAAACAAAAGTATAATGATGTCAAATATGACAATAAAAAGTATATAAAAATCAAAGACAATAACGATATACAAAAAGGTAAAAATACTATAAAAAGTTGTGCAATCTTGCACATTCTCCCCTTTTTTAAGTGACAAGGACTTTCGCCAGCTTTTTTAGAGGCCTCCGAAAGGTGCCTGCAGCGGTAGCGACATCCGCCACTCGAACCACACCGTCTCGCCCTGGGAACAGCCGTGCAATGCGTCCCTTGGGACACGAACCGCGTGGCAGGTTGGAGTCGCATATGATCACGACGTCGCCCTCGGCGATACTTGGGGGAGTTCCGCCTCCTGTTCTGGGTGATAAGGAGGGCAGATATTCATGCACCCAACGCTGCCAAAAATGGTCGGCTAGCCTGAGCGCTCTTCGCCATTTGCTTCGGTTGAGATGGTCTGACTCATCAAGGGCAGCTGGGACAGGGCGCCCGGACGATGATCCAAGAAGAAAATGCGTTGGCGTTAGCGCTTCGTCGGCGTCGGAGTCCAGCGAGACGTGTGTAAGAGGTCGCGTGTTCACCAATGCCTCAGCTTCCGCCAAAAGGGTAGTCAAGACCTCGTCAGAAGGAGCTCTGTCTCTAAGCGTCACTTTAAGTGCATCCTTAACGCTACGGACTAGCCGCTCCCACGCTCCACCCATAAAAGGCGCTGCAGGGGGGATAAAACACCATTTGATGGACTCGTTAGCAGCATAATCTTCAACTGACTCGCTATAGAGTGCTTGTAGTTCTCTACTGGCCCCCACAAAAGCAGTTCCGTTGTCAGACCAAATCT
Organism: Epinotia brunnichana; assembly: GCA_963854355.1. Lineage (NCBI taxonomy): Eukaryota > Metazoa > Arthropoda > Insecta > Lepidoptera > Tortricidae > Epinotia > Epinotia brunnichana. The sequence continues at coordinate 25,964,440 of OY977949.1, forward strand.
CGACAGGAGTCCCACGTCGAGCGATAAAGCGGCGAAGGCACATTATTGCCGCGTCAGTTGAAAGGCTGTGGACTACTTCTATGTGTATGGCGCGAACAACTAGGCACGTGAAAAGAGCCACGTAGCGCTTCTCTTGTCGCCGACCAACAGTGACGTGAACAGGTCCGAAGTAGTCAAGGCCGACGAAGGAAAATGGCCTCTGGTGGTGAGCCAAGCGAGCCTCTGGCAGGTTTCCCATCGGTGGTTGGAAGGTTCTGGAGCGTCGAAGTTTGCACAGCTGGCAGTTATGGGCTACAAACCGGACTGCATTTCTGAGACCTATAATCCAGAATCTCTGATGCAACTCGTTTAAAACCAGTGCGTGGTATGCGTGAGCAGCCTTCTGGTGGTATTTGGCTATCAAGAGGCGTACAGATGGATGTTTGCCATCCAATATGAGTGGGCGCTTAACTTCATCAGTGATGGCCGTTGCTGCGACTATGCGACTGGACATCCCAAGCTGATCGCTGTCATCAATGAAGGGCGACAGTTTGAACAGGCGGCTGCTTCGAGGCAACGGCTCTCGATTCTTGATGCGCAAGAAGTCCTCTTTAAAAGAATCCAGCTGACTCTGCCGTACGATGTGGACCTCAGCTAGGCGTATATCACTCGCAGATATTCTTGCCGATGTACTGGAAGTATTAGGGATACTAGGAGAGGATGTGCAAGTAGGTTGGAAGGTACACAAATACCCTTCGAGACGAGGCATGTTAAAATTAGGATCTCGTCTCCGCAGACTACGCGTACGCAATAATGAAATGAATTGATGCGCTTTTGCTGTTGCTCGCACCATTCTCAACCATGAACTGAAACGGCTTGGGTTTGCAGAGACTGGTGCGGGCAGATCGGTTTCGGTGATGAGATGAATAAGAGTATTATGCTTGTACTCTTCACGGCCTAGTCCGCTGATATCAATCTTAGGCTCGGCGGGCCAGTCCGAAGAAAGAAGAAATTTGGGTCCCGATATCCAGCGAGATTCTGGAGATAGCACAGTACGCTTCACACGTGTGGCATCATCTGCCACGTTTAGGTCACTCGGGACCCAACGCCACTCGGCAGCATTTGTGAGCTCCAGTATCTCACCAACTCGATGAGACACAAAAGGCTTGAGCGTGCGAGCGTCACTGCGAAGCCAGCCCAGAGCAGTCATCGAGTCACACCAGAAAATACGTCTCGAAGGCCTCAATCGGTGGGCTTCGCATATAGACGTCGCAAGACGTGCAGCCATCAGAGCGCCCTGAAGCTCTAAGCGAGGAATCGAGACAGGTTTAAGTGGGGATACCCTGACTTTGCTACAGATGAGAGAGAGCCCAACGTCACCATTATCGTAAAGAAATCGCCAGAACGCGACCGTTGCAAAAGCAGACTCACTCACATCTGAAAACAAATGAAGTTCGCAACCCACTACCTTAGCATCGCTTAAGTTATAGCGCCGTGGAATTCGCAGAGTAGATACCAATATTAGATCCTGATACCATAACTTCCACGCAGCGCAGTCACTTTGAGGGAGCTCTTGGTCCCAGTCCACACCCTTGCGCCAAACGTCTTGAAACATGATGCGACCACGAACAACGATTGGGGCAAGGATTCCAAGTGGATCATAAATTCGCATCACGTGTACTAGCACCTGTCGCTTTGTCAGCTTATCTGGCAACACGGCCTCCTTTTTTACCCCCGTGTTAAAACCTATCACATCTGGGGCGGGTTGCCAGATGAGACCAAGCGTACGGACGGGCGTGGCCAGACGGCCTAAATCTATGTCAATATCATTGTGAGTTGGTGCCTCAAGTAGTGAATCCTTAGGCAACAACGAGAGCGCCAAAGGATTGTTCGATATCCAGGCACGCATCTCGAAACCAGCATGAGAGTGAACGGTATATATATCTGATGCCAGCTTGGCGGCTTCGGTGATACTATCTAAGCTAGTTATGCAATCGTCCATATAATGATCAGCGATGATTGCTCGTGCTGCGTCCGGGTAAGTTTCCTGCCATTCCGAAGCGTTTCTATTTTTTATATGAATGGCAGTAAACGGGCTAGAGGCAGCACCGAAGATCATGGACGACATGCGGTATGTTTTGATCGGTTCGTTTGGGGAATCGCGCCATAAAAATCTTTGCGCGTCCCTGTCTTTCCCTATAATTTTTATTTGAGGAAACATTTCACGAATATCTGCATTTAAGGCGACCTTTCCCTCCCGGAACCGCATCAGAATACCCAGTAAAGGTTGCAAAAGATCTGGGCCTGTCAATAACAAAGAGTTTAAAGATACGCCGTGAGATACGGCGGCTGCGTCGTGTACCGTCCGTAATTTATTGGGCTTGTTCGGGTTAGTAACGCCAAAATGCGGCAAGTACCAAAGAGGACACCTCGAATCGGGACGTGCCAAGCATGGTTCGGCGTATCCCTTTGACAACATGTCATGTATATTACGGCGATAGCGTTCGGCATAGCAAGGATCTTTCAGCATCTTTTTTTCTAAACTGAGAAATCTAGACAAAGCTAACTTGTAACTATCAGGAATATCTAAATTATCGGACTTCCACAACAAGCCTACCTCAAAGCGGCCTCCCTCAACACGCTGCGCTGTGCGCTCGACAACTTGTATGGCGCGCTCGTCGTCAGTACTGCGGGCTTCATTTTTCGATATTCCTATTGAATCGATTTTAAATTGTTCTCTAATAAGGCGCTCTACAATGAACCGATCGCTTTCTACTTCGGGATTGTTTATTGTTATATGGTTGACAACATCAACCCGTTTAGTTTTGCTGCAACCGAAACCAAACAAAACCCATCCCAACGCAGTCAAAATAGCTACGGGTTGTGTCTTGGTTCCTTTGCGTGTAGCTTTAGCAATGGATAAATGCCAGTTGTCAATTCCTATGATCACCATAGGTTTTACGTCCTCGTAACAAAATTCATGAGCTATGTCTGCTAGGTACGGATATTTGCACACGCTATCATGATGCGCAAACTGGCGTGCAGCACCTAAATCACTAATTGATCTAGCTTTTTCGACGCGGTGAACTTCAGTGGAGTGTCGGCCCTGTAAAAGGAAATTGACGTACTGCACGTCAACATCCTTGCCTAAACCACCTACACAATCTAAATGAATTTGTTTTTTGGGTCCCGTAGCACCAATTTGAGCCGAGATCTCAGAGTCTAAAAATGTCCCTGTCGCACCGTCATCGAGTAAAGCGTAAGTGTCAACACTACCAGCGGGCCCTGACACGGTGACAGCAACGATCTTCAATAGCGGACGAGCAGAAGGCTCTTTGGGTGAGGATGAAGTTGCATGCGTCATTATTTCGTGTTCCGATTCGTCAGACGGTGACTCCGCTGCGGACGCACTGCTGGCCACGGGCGCGGCCTCGCCGGACGTCGAGGGCGCGGGCTCGTTGTCACCGTCGTCCACGTCGACGTGTGCGGTGACAGCACGCTCAAGTTTCGACTCATGCAACAAAACGTGATGACGCATGCTACAACCTTCTACACTACAGACTTTTTTCATGCAAGAAGCTTTATTCTTATGAAAACCTATTTTCAGGCATCTGTGACAGATTTTCTTCTTTTTGATGAGTTGCCATCTATCATTAACCGTCATTTTGATAAATCTGTCACAGCGAAATAACTCATGACTTTGTTTACACAACAAACAAATATTGTCAATATTATTTTGCATATTGTTTGGCGTTGGAATGCTATTATTCGTATGATTACTCTCAGCTACAATATTAACCCCTTCCCTGTATGCGCTCGGCCGAGCCGCAGTGAACGGCGTGTAATCAAATACGCCACCAAACCTACACTGCAAATCTACCTCACGAGACAGGAAATTGGCAAACATTTCTATTTTAGAATCAAATCCATCGCATGAATGGGCATAATCCAACCACCGCGGACGCAGCAGTGGAGGCAGCTTGCTCCACAATGCTTGAAAAAGCTCGGGTGATCGTAAGTAGTCTGGTTGATTTAACAAACGGATTACTTCTACACAATTGCGTACCCGGCTTGCGAAAATTACTAAATCTTTGCCGTCGTAGCTTACCTTAGGTAGCGCGCGCACCGCCGCCACTTCGTGCATAACGACGAGCTCGGGACGGCCGAAGCGCGCATCGAGCGCGGCCAGCACCGCGCCGGGCGCGCGGGCCGCCGCCAGCAATCCCGCCACGGCATCACGCGCCGCTCCGCGTACAGCGCACGACAGCCGGGCTAAATTGTCGGTGGCCGAGAAACTCTCGGCTGTATTTTCGTAAACACGTTTCAAAGCTAACCAATCTAGATATGACTTGCCATCGAAAATTGGCAACTCAGTCTTCGTAACGTGTGGATGAGGATTAACTTTATTTATTAACTTCTCCAACGAATTGACTAAATGCTTCACTCCTCCGTCTTCAGGACAATTCTGCTCGGGAGAGCGCCTATACTCCGCGGCACCCTGGCCGTGCGGCGCTCTCGATCCCTGTGCCTCGCACTGGGCCGCATTGTTGTCGTATCTGAAAGGTGGGTTGGCACTTAATAATTGTTGGTCGTTCGGATTAGGAATCACATTATTTACCCATTCCTGTACGCTTGCGTGACTGCGCGTGCCGCGGCTGCCGCCACGCAGGCTCGCGCCCGCACCAATAGCCGCGAGTTCGGCTCTTAGTTGAAGTTCGGCAACGTGCCGCTCTCGCTCCACATCCTGCTCCGCAGCGCGCCGCTCTCGCTCCACAGCCTGCTCCGCAGCGCGCCGCTCTCGCTCCACAGCCTGCTCCGCAGCGTGGCGCTCTAAGTCAGCTAGACGGCGCGCATGCTGCGCCTGTGCGTCCAGCTGCTGGGCCACGATGGTGGCGGAGGAGCGCGAGGTGGCGGCGCTCGGCGCGCGGGAAGGTGCCGGCAGCTCTGGTTGATGGGATTGATCCGGGCTTGCCTGCGCGGACGGGGTTATTTCTTTTGCACCCGCTGTCACACCGTCTCCCGTGCAAGGAGCACTTATTTCACCTTTAGAACGAGTATACATACTTTCTACCGGTAGAAGAACCAATATTCTAGACGAAATAAAAAGGCACTGGTTTTGGTTGAAGAAAACAAAAGTATAATGATGTCAAATATGACAATAAAAAGTATATAAAAATCAAAGACCATAACGATATACAAAAAGGTAAAAATACTATAAAAAGTTGTGCAATCTTGCACAAGACTGTTTGTTCACAAACTAGAAAATGAACATCAACTTTTTTTTTAATTATCCCCTAAAAGAGGGTTCAAATTTTGTATTGAGAGAAATCATTTTCTAAGACGATAAAAAGTTCTACGCGGACGAAGTCGCGGGCAACAGCTAGTATTACATAATTCTTTTTTCAACATAATTTAACTTGTACATAAATGGTATAAATAATAGGTAAATGTTTTATCAGATTATTTTATGCTGTCCAAAGAAGTTTTCAAACCTTCGCGGTAGATGTCGCTACGAGTCACCCTAAGGCGTAATTACAAGGGAGAATTAGGTATCTAATAGAAAAAATTGCTGCTACGAGTGGTGTAATTGGTGTAGAATGCCAAGGTTACAGGTTCAAATCCTAATTATGGCAAATAAATTTTCACTCAAAATTTTCTCAACATATTGTTCCCAACTCAATATTTTTCTACAGTTTTCCAAATTGCTTTTTTATTTCTACATACTTTGTAAAATACTTATGGTACCTACCTTGCTCTTGAAACCTACAAGAGCAAAGTACCTGTACCTGTCCTGTGAGAAATGTCAAATCATTAAAGACAACTGAGTGCCTTGGCTGGCTTTTTGTAGATATTTTGAACCTATTTCTATCTCATTGAACCCATTAAGCGTATTACTAATTAAGTTCAATGACTTACCAAAACAGGACAATGAGTATAATTATAAATAAAAGTCGAAAGTCGGCGGCCAATAAAAGGAATTTTTAGAGCAAACTCGATAAACTGGAGCCTTTATTATTATTACGTGCCAGAAGAGCTGCCGAAATTATCCCATTACAGTTAATGTTCACTGTTATTCGCCATCTTTGCTGACTTTTTTTAATTTATCGTGTTTTACGTTTCTCACTAATGTGACCATAAACGGAGGTTTTTTTTTTCATTTCATTTCGAATGTCAATGTGATTCCTATTTGCTTCGCGCGCTCAAACTGACACGTTATGGTTTTTTCATCAGATTTGCTCGTAAAGGGCTTCATAACGCACAGGCATACAGAGCTACAATAGCCTATATTAGTCCTCGTTGCACAATGCACTATTAGTAGTATATTTTTCATCAGATTTGCTCGTAAAGGGCTTCATAACGCACAGGCATACAGAGCTACAATAGCCTATATTAGTGCTCGTTGCACAATGCACTATTAGGATAATTTTGAGTACGCGAGTCATCAAATATTATGCAAGCGCAATTGGGCGTGACAACTTTTAAAAAAAGTAAGTAAAACATTGCCCAAAAGCAAGGCCGTGTTTTTGCACAGGCGTAATAAGGCGACTCGCCGCGCGAGCGGGTCGGCGACTATGTCTTGCGGCGGCGGGGGCAGGAAAACTTTCGTATACAGAAAGAGCGGAATTTCGGTTAAACCAGTAATATGGTGTCTATGCCAGTGGTAAGGTGTGGTGTGATGCAGGTAAAATGTCACTTTTTGTTTAGGAAAATGATAGTTGAATTGTCCTAGCGCTCGTTTGAAAAGTTACGGTTTTACCCCTCGGGCCTCGGCACAAATATTTTATTTTTGGCTCAATTTGCTGTTTAATATTGATATCTTATTATACAGTGAACGAATAAATAACTACCGCTACACAAGAAGCAAGGCTTCTCCGATACTGAATTATTAGAAATAAAGAACAATAAATTGCAAATGTGAATTTAATTCAATACGTTTAGACAAATAGACCACAAGGTGTTTATACTATACGTACCTAACTACCTATCGATAGGCGTTTATTGGTCCTTTACTCTATTGTACTTTTGATTTACAACTTATTATCTTTACCGCATTGGAAACCGCACGCTTTACAACCAGTTTCTTAGGTATTAACAGCTGCATAGCTGTCAGAATAATAATATGACGCAGTTTAAAGCAAATAGCCATGTTATACCACAATAGTTTTTAAGGACGCATGTAAAGTTGCATTGCTGTCGATTTAAACTGTTTCATTTTCATTTGAGTTCTGGTGAATGGCTGTTGATAAAATGCTGAAGTTGTGCCTTTTAGTTTTGGTGTCTACGGTAGCGTATGTATATGCTGCTGTAGCGATATATCCATATGAACCAAAACCAGAAGAGTTTGGTGAGTCACTATTAATATTATAAACAAAAATGTTTGGATGATTTTTGCATATTTGGATATTTATATTTTGTTTAACTAAGTTCGGATTTGCGAGCCATATACAGTGATCAGAGAAAATTGTGAGGGTCGCCGTCGTCGGATAGGACAACGAAGACTATGTTTATTATATGTTATAGATGATATATGATGATGATGACTAAGATTTTTTTACGATGCCATTTGTACCAGTTTTCGGAGAGGGACAAATGTTTGTATGGGAGCAACTACAACTACTAAGGTACTAGTATTTAATCTTAGGTAATTAAGATGAAATACGTGTTTACATCTTTACATCACTTGCCATTCCTGTTAACAGCTAATATTAAGCATAAGTCTGAGGGTCTTTAGTGTGTCGAGGTCCTGGTGTATAGGCAAGTACATGTTTGTGCGGGCCTTTGCAATTTCTCGGTTTAGGCACTTTTCCCTTCGGAGGTATGGCGGTAGGATGTGGCTGAGCGCCGGTATCCAAAATGTAGGAGTTGGTTTGAGGCACCCGGTAATAAGGCGCATCGTGTGGTTTAGCTGGACGTCGACCTCGGAGGTATGAGCGCTGTTCAGTCACACCGCTGCAGCAGAGTAGACCAGGGTTAGTGCGGTAGTTCGGAGTGTAGCTGCGTTGGCACCCCAGGTGGTTCCAGTGAGCTTGATGCTTGTTTGAGCTTGATGCTGGGGCCTGGCCTGTGAGTTCTGAGGAATCTCGACGGGCCTGGTGTCTACTAAACCGGATCAGGACAGGGATCGGAAATTGCGCATCTCTTTGGTGCAAATGGGGATTGTGCGAATCAGCGGAGTGCCGGTGACTGCCCAGATCAGACGGTACATCATATCATCTTTGAGTGTCCCATCACCAAATTTAGCGGGAATTCGGCTGATTTCAAGACTCTCTCGACGGATGCAGTTGCTTACCTTAAATCTAATATCATAAACATTTAAGTAGATACATTTTATGCCATACGATAAATAAATAAATTAAGCATAAAAAAATAAAAATAAAATCATAGATTGTAGACATAATATAGATACCAAAACATAAGTATAAAGAGTATATATTCGTCAACAAACTATTATGCTGTTTGGCAAAGACTAAGACTAAGTTTACTTATCGTAATTTTTTTTTGAGTAAGAGAAATATTAAAAAAATATATATTAAAGAACATAAATACCCAAAAATTTAAGACAAAGATTGACCTCGCTGGCGGCAGCCATAAACGCTTCAAACTAATTGAGACACAGGTATGACGTCACACCTGTTGTTTGTATGGAAAATCAAGTAAATTGCTGTTTCACTAGCGAAATATTGCGTTTAGGTCCATAGTTGTCATACAATTTTGTGGCCCCCCACAAGGTGGACTGATAACCTGGTAAAGGTCGCGGGAGTGCGCTGGATGCGGGTGGCGCAGGACCGGTCATTTTGGCACTCTTTGGGGGAGGCCTATGTCCAGCAGTGGACGTCTTTCGGCTGATATGATGATGATGATGATGATGAATTGTGTTTCTATAAAGCGTAAGAATTCAATTGGTAGCTTTAAATTTACTATAGGACAATAAAAAAATACATATTTTTTCTAAACTTTCAAGGTCTATCTTTTTATGATTTTAATGATATTTTATAATTTATACTTTATCACAATAATTTGATGATTTACTATCCAATTAGCAACACTACGTTATCAATATTAACATGAGGCATCATGCCTATTTTGAAGCTCGATATTAATAAATCTGTACTATCGGCTCCCAACTTCCCAAGATACAGGCTGCGCCTAGTTTGGGGCTGACGGATATTTTTCTTTATTTGTTAAAAATGTGCATGTTAACAGAACTTAAATTTAACTCACTCGGATGTAACGTTGTTATTGTAAATAAATAATTTGTTATTTACCGTTAACTAGTTTTGCTCTCTATCCAAATGCACGGACGTACGACATCGGTTACACGCTATTTTTTTTTTTTTGGATATTTATTTCTTGAAAGGACACATAAAATGGTTACATAATAAATGCACTGCCAAACTGCATAACAGTTTGTTGGCAGTTCGTGTTGCTCTTTGTACATATTTGTGTCGCTACTTACTACTAATTACTGCTGTATGGTTTCAGTTCAGTCCATCATTCTGGTCATACTGACGAGAGAATTATCATGTGTGATAAAAAAGAAGTTAAAAACCATCTGGCAGACAAGACTTTCGCTGAGTAAACTGGCCCTTTATTGGTTCATCCATTTAGGGAATTCGATGCCACAAACAGTCACACATGTTTTAAATTTATTAAACCCTACTTTTTTTATAGCCTTAAGTGTCCCACTGCTGGGCAAAAGCCTCCCTCTTTTCCTTCCACGCATCCCTATCCCTACTTACGACGGGGATTAAAAATAGTTCGACATCATAAGTAAATATAAGCGAATTAGTTCAAAAGAAACTTTTTTTTTCTGAACATTTTTACAGCGGACCAGGAGGGATGTTACATAAAAGACTTGAACAGGGTGTTGCCATATAACGAACCATATTATCCGAAGGAAAATGCCGAATGCTTAAAGTACACATGTGGAACCAATAATGAAACACAATTGTTTTCGTAAGTAAAGTTATTTTATTTTATTTATAGTTTAACGAAGCCTTTTACTTCAATATCTAAAGTGGATAATGAAATTAAAGATAAAAAATGTAAACAAAGAACTGTCAACATCAAAGTGACGTCTCAGGGGCAATCAACCAGGTTTTGGTTTTAACTAATGAATATATCGTTACTACTTTTAAAACAATCTTATATTTTACTTTGATCACTTTAATGTCGTAGGTTGGTATGAATAGGTACTTAGTAGGTGACGATAGTCCGGGTACGATATACAGCAAAAGCCTATTGCCTGCAGCCACTAGAACCACACCAAGCGATCGAAGCAAGACGTGCCATTATTATATGTCTTATTAGGAAGCGGAAAGGAAAACATTCGATCACGACAAACGTCAGAAAACGTATGCGATTCAGATTTCAGAAAATGGCCGCCTCAGCTCGGGGCAAAGATATTAAAGCGGTCTACGCACGATCAGACAAGTCGATTCAGTATAAATGGAACTTGAATTAATTTTTCGGTTTTACTAAAAAAATAAGAATAAGGAATAGGAATATCCAGGTATATTAATTAAATTACGAACCAAAGGTTTACAATTCCTAACCATTGCCAGTGGCGTAAATATAAACTGCTCATATTTATGAATATAAAATAATTACGTTTTCATTTAGCTTATTTAAATATTAACGAATATTATCCAGGCATTATTTTACGTATAAATTAGTCGCATTATTTTTTATCTCGCGTATTTAACGAATTTTTAGTTTCCACTTCTTGGGATTGATTTTATTGCAGTGGCAACACATTTGTTTACATTTTTTATCTTTAATTTCATTATCCACTTTAGATATTGAAGTAAAAGGCACAAGACAATGTACCTAAAACTAGTATTAGTTACATTGTCTATACCTATCCTGTCTAGTTAGCATGATGTCACAGTCACATACTTGCTAACGGTTACCCGCAACCAAAGGAATTCAAGGTGCTCCCGGCGAACTGCATCACCCGCTTTTTGGAAATGATGGAGCAAGCCTGGGAGCAGGTAGAAAGGAGAGGGCAAATGCACAAAAGATCCAGGTCGAAGTGCATCCGAAAGGGCCCTCACCTAGATAAGATAAGATAAGATACATACTCGTACTTGCTAGTAAGGGACGAATGATTTAAATCCAACGCAAACGCAATCATGCTATTTAACAATTGGCTGAACTAACTTTTAATATGCTTAGAAGAGAGAATATAGAAGGGGTTCAAAACAACAAGCAAACCCGACATTTGACGTAAAACCAATAAAATGAGAGTTTTAAAAAGTGCCTCAGGACACGTCGTAGCCATGGCAACTACTAAAATAAATAAATAAAAGCCTTTATTTACAGATATTAACATGGTTTGAATAGCAACCACTATGTATATTATTTTCACGACTTCACTTTTTAAATTTTGTTACGGTCTGCCCTTCGGCTAAGGCTTCTTCCAGTCTCTTCCATGAATGAATGAAATTTATTGCGTATAATGAATCCAGGTTACAGTTAGACAATATAATTGATGAAAATGTCAATTATGTATGTATCGAAAATTTATCTAACTGGAGAATTAATTTTAGCGTAAAAGATTTATGTATTTTACATGTTAATATTTGTTCATTAAGGAAGCATTTTAATGAGCTTCTCGTAACTCTTAATGACCATTTGAAGCACATAGATATTTTAGTGATCACCGAAGCCAATATACATTACTCGCTATTGCCATTTTTTCAAATCGATGGTTTTAAAGTGGACGCCTATACCCGCGAAGGCCGCAGTGGTGGAGGTGTGCTTGTCTATTCGCAACAGCGCCTTCGAGCGCGTGCGAGTGAGACGGGCGCACTTGCTACCGCCAGCGCCATGCGATCGGCAGAATGCGTGTCCATTTCACTTTTCAATAATAATGAACATATTTATGTCATATCTATATACAGACCTCCCCGTTATAATAAACAAGATAGAATGTTAGAGTTCTTAGCTGAATTACGTAATCTTTTAGACAGCTTACCTAGAAATTCTAAAGTGATAATTAGTGGCGATTTAAATATCAACTTATTAAACTGTCAGGATAACCGAGTCTTAGCTTATGAAAATATGATGGCGGAATATGGTTTTTCAAGATGTATTAAAGATGTCACTCGGAGAGAAATTATTACAGGAAAACTTGTAGAATCGTGTTTAGACCACATTTATGTTAGAGCATCAGCATCCGTTATCGACTCGGCAGTAATTACGCACAAGATTTCTGATCACTATTTAACTTCAGTGGCAATACAATGGAAACAGAGCCTAGCGAGGGGCGACGCGAGCGCGCGCGCTGCGGCTCCGCCGGCCCGCGGGCCACCGGCGAGCGCGCGCGCGCCCCCAGCACGCGCGCCTGCGCTCGCACCGCCTGCTACTAGGCACGTACTTGATAATAGCCTAGTAAGAGAAAAATTGTTAGCGACTAATTTTGACGACCTATTAAATATGCAATGCCCGATTAAACTGTACGAAGCGTTCACTCTTCTGTTCCAAAATATTTATAAGGATTGTTATAAGACTATAGTTGTAAGCGATAATTCCTACAATAGAAACTGTAAGAATTGGATAACTGATAATTTGAAAAAAATGATCTCAGAACGTGATAGGTTATTTTTAGTATGGAGTAACGAACCAAAAAATATGTCAAAGAGGCTTAATTATACTAGGTATAGAAATAGATGTAATAAAGCTACCTTTAAATGTAGGAATAATTATGATAAGCAAAGTATATTAAATTGCAATAATAATATTAAGAAAGTTTGGGATAAAATAAATAGTCTGTTAGGTAATAATAAACAATCTTTAGATAGTTCCGTCCTTAGTAACGTAGAAAACCAAGGCAGTATTAAAGACACTTGTGACAAGTTCGCACTTAACTTCTCTGATGAGATCGAACAGATCAAACATATATGTAACGAAAAATGGCTAGACCGTAATAGTTATGTAAATAAACCGGACGTGTATATAAGATGGCAACCCGTGCGTAGCAAGGATATTGAACGCGTCATTCGCCAAATGAACAAAAATAAAGCACCGGGGAGCGATCTTGTACGCATGTCCGACTTGAAACTAGTGATGGATAAGGTGAGTCCAGTCATAGCTCGGTTAATCAATTTATCAGTAGCCCAACATAAATATCCTAACAAGTTAAAAGAATCCTTAGTCCGTCCAATCCATAAAAAAGGCGACCGTAAAGTACTTTCCAATTATAGACCTATATCCATTCTATCTAGCATTGACAAGGTGATCGAAAAAAGTATCATAAACCAAATTAATTCTTTTCTTCAAAAAAATAAAGTACTTAACGACTGTCAACATGGTTTCCAAAAAGATAAAAGCACTGTTACCCTTTTATCAAGATTCACCGATGAGATAAATACGTACCTAGGAGATAAGAAATTTGTTGTAGCCATATTTTATGATTTTAAAAAAGCATTCGACACCTTGGAAACCGACACTCTTTTAAAGGGCATGGACGAATGTGGTGTGGGGCAGCCGCTGAACTGCTGGTTCCGGGACTACCTCACATCACGTTCATATCGCGTCAAGATAGGCGACGGCTTAAGCGACGAGACGCGGGTGCGCTGCGGGGTCCCCCAGGGCTCCGTGTGCGGACCTGTGTGCTACCTCATGCACGTTAACAGTCTGTGTGGAGTACTGCGTCACTGTTCCGCGCACATGTTTGCAGACGATCTATGCACCCTACTTGCCGGAACCAACCTTTCAGAAACTTGTCGATTGGTTCAACAGGACATAGACGCAGTCGTTAAATGGTCCCATGATAATGGTATAGTGTTAAATACAGATAAGACCAAATTCCTCATCATTCAATCACCTTATTTGTCAATAGCTGAAACCTCACCACTTATGTATACCCATAGTTTTACTTGTCTTCATAATAGTTTAAATAATTGCCAATGCAAACATATTGAAAAGGTAGACTGTGTTACATATCTTGGCGTCAAGGTTGATGTTACATTTTCCTGGCTACAACATATTAACTATATTTGTAGTAAATTAAGATTACTCCTAGGAAAATTTTACCACCTTAGCTTTAAAGTACCAAGCAATATACTAAAATGTCTGTACTTTGCTATAGTAGACTCGGTGCTGGGATATGCCCTTGATTGCTATGGACTTACATTCAAATCTTACATAGACAAACTTGAAGCATTGCAAATTAGATTCTTAAAATTACTAGTAAATAAAAAAACAAAAAACAGTTGCAAGGGCGATTATTCAAAATTATTTAAAATCTGTAAAATACTTCCGGTTAGCCTAAAACATAAATACCTTTTAGCAGTTAACAATCATAGCAATCGAGTACATAGCCCAATACCGATAGAACACAAACATAGCACAAGGTCGGTGTCCGCGGGTAAGTATGAAGTACCCCGGGTTGATAACTATTTTGGAGACCGTACTTTAGCCAAGAGACTTCCGTACTTCTTAAATACTTTACCCGAAGACATCCGAAATGAACCAAATAAACATAAATTTAAAAAAGCACTAAAAAAACACCTACTGCATACCTACACTTAAGTAACTGCTTGCTTGCTTATTTTGCAAGCAAGCGTTATCATATCACACTCATATTTATAACAAGATTAATAAGTTAGCATTTAAGTATAAAATAGGATTAAAAACGATGTTATTATTATGATATGTATATTAAGCATAAAAGAGACTTACCTGCAGGCAAACTGTTCAAACAGTTTTGCAGGGACATGTTTTAGAATAAGTTTTTTATATCTTTGGTTAATAAATATAATAATAAAAAATAAAAAAGTTGCATAAAGAAAGTTTCACTGAACTCAACCTTTGCAGGTGTAGGTACACGCTTATCTTAATAACTAGCTTTTGCCCGCGACTTCGTCCGCGCGGAACTCGTTTATATTGTAACTTTCTCCCCCCTTTTCACCCCCTTAGGTGATGAATTTCCAGATAAAAACTATCTTTAGTAAGGACTCTTTGGGAAGGCCCCGGAATTCAAAGTATCTCTATACCAAATTTCATCTCAATCGGTTCAGCGGTTTAAGCATAAAAAGGTAACAGACAGACAGAGTTACTTTCGCATTTGTAATATTAGTATGGAATGTATGAAGGAAAGGGTCATTATGGCTGAGTTGAATGATTTTATAGATTACCTTACTCCGAACGCCTTTTTTTACAAAGTAGACTCCGCCGCAAACTTGGTTTCTATGACCCGCCTCACCATAATAGATGCATGTAGGCTTTTTTCAGTATTATTTTGCATATTTTCATATCACACGGCCGTAAGGACCTTTTCTACTAAACCGTAGAACTAAATTAAGTGACTTGTAATTTAAATATTTTATATTAAAAATAAAGATACGTCAACAAAATGTTACATCGAATAGTTTTCAAAATAGCCATAATAAAACGTCTTTTTTACCCCGTTTTAGAAAACATCTTCGAAACTACCGCCATAAGGTACCTTTACCCTTGGAACGTCACATATATATATTTACCTATGTAATGTTCCTATTCCCCAGGACTCCCAACTACCGCTATACCGTAAATAGGTTCCATCCAATATTTCACCCCCTATTTCACCTCTTTAGAGGATGATTTTTGGGATAAAAACTATCCGTTGTCATTCTCCACGACTCAAACTATCTCTATACAAAATTGCATCTAAATGGGCTACATCCAAATTTTCACCCCCATTTCACCCCCTTAGGAGATCATTTCCGGAATAGAAACTATCATATGTCCTTTTCCAGGACTCAAACTATCTTTTAACCAAATTTTATCAAAATGTGTCACAAACAAATTTCCACCCCCAATTACACCCACTTAGGGGATGATTTTCGGGATAAAACTATCCTTTGTCCTTCCTTTACTATCGCTATACCGTAAATGGGTTCAATCCAAATTTTCATCCACCATTTCTCACCCCCTTAGGGGATGATTTCCTCCTTTCATGTATTCCAGAATAAAAATTATTCTATGTTCTTTCCTTGGACTGAGACCTCTCTCTATACCAAATTTCATCTGAATGGGTTCTATCCTAAGCCTCATTTCACCACCTCAGGAAATGATTTTTCGGGATAAAAACTATGCATTGTCCCTCCCTGGGACTCCTTCTATCTCTTTACCAAATTTCATCTAAATGGGTTTTATCCAAATTTTCACCCCCTATTTCATATACCCTGAGGGGATGATTTTCGGGATTAAAACTATCCGTTGTCATACTCCGGGACTCAAACTGTCGTTCAACCAAATTTTATCAAAATGGGTCACAAACAAATTTTCACCCCCAAATACACCCCCTTAGTGGGATGATTTTCGGGAGTAAACTATCCTATGTCCTTCTTCAAGACTCCAACTCGCTTTACCCGTAAATGGGTTCCATCCAAATTTTCATACCCCATTTCATCCCCTTAGGAGATGATTTCTGGTCTTAAGTCCTTCCCCAGGACTCTTAACTATCTCCATACCAAATTTCTTCTAAATCGGTTCTATCCAAATTTTCACTCCTCATTTTACCCCCTCAGGAGATGATTATTCAGGATAAAAACTATGCATTGTCCTTCCCTGGGACATTTTCTATCTCTATACCAAATTTTAACTAAATGGGATTTATCTACATTTTCATCCCTATTTCATCCCCTTGGGGCATGATTTTCGGGATTCAAACTATCCATTGTCGTTCTCCGGGACTCAAACTATATCTATACCTACCAAATTTGGTCTAAACGGAGTCTATCCAAAATTTCACCCCCCATTTCACCCCCTTAGGGGATGATTTCCAGAATAAAACCTATTTAATGTCATTCCCGAGAACTTAAACTACCTCTAAACTAAATTTTATCAAAATGGGTTACATCCAAATTTTCACCCCTCCATTTTACCCCCTACAGGGAAGCTTTTCGGGATAAAACCTATCCTTTGACCTTCCCCGGGACTAAAACTAATTAAATACGAAATTTTATCCAAATCGGTGCAGCGGTTTAAGTAGCTCCATACAAATTTCCACCCCCCATTTCATCCCCTTAGGGGTTGATTTTTAGGATAAAAACTACCCTAAGTCCTTCCCCAGGACTCAAACTATCTCTATACTAAATTTCATCTTAATCGGTTCAGCGGTTTTCATGTGATGCGCGGTCACATAAACAGACAAACAGATAAACAGATAAACAGATAAACAGACAAACAGACAAAAATTCTAAAAACTGTTGGAACGTGTTCTGTTATCGATTTTACGTATCCCTAGCCAATTTTTTTTCGATTATCTTTCATGTACAGACTTTCGACCCTCTTCAGCTTTATTATATGTATAGATAGATTAATAGTGTTACGTTCAATTAAAAAGCGACCAAGTGCGAGTTGGACTCGCCCATGAAGGGTTCCGTAAAATAAATTGCGGTTTACGATTTATGACGTAGTAAAAAAAACTACTTACTAGATCTCTTTCAAACCAATTTTCGGTAGAAGTTTGCATGGTAATGTACATCATATATTTTTTTAATTTTATCATTCTCTTATTTTAGAAGTTACAGGGGGGGGGGCACACATTTTACCAATTTGGAAGTGTCTCTCGCGAAAATTATTCAGTTTTGAAAAAAAAAATAATAGAAACCTCAATATCATTTCTGAAGACCTATCCATGGATTGGATCCATGGATGGGTTTAAATAAAAAAAAATTGAGTTTCAGTTCTAAGTATGGGGAACCCCCAAAATTTATTGTTTTTTTTTTCTATTTTTGTGTGAAAATCTTAATGCGGTTCACAGAATACATCTACTTACCAAGTTTCAACAGTATAGTTCTTATAGTACAATATAGTTCTTATAGTTCCGGAAAAAAGTGGCTGTGACATACGGACGGACACACAGACATGACGAATCCATAAGGGTTCCGTTTTTTGCCATTTGGCTACGGAACCCTAAAAATGGCCATTCACTACGGCCTTGTGCAAGCCTGTTCCAGGTGCATCCTGACTCTTGCCTTATATCTTTTTCTCATCTCTTCTGGGGTCTCTCCCCTTGTTTCTTTTTTTTTGAGGTATAATTGGGTGACCCGTTTGCTCCGGCAACTAGTGATAGAAAAATAAATCACCCAAAAATTACATTATACACAGATGTGGCGTAATGAAGTACCCTGACAACTGCTTCTTGGTATACGACTACACTCTCGACTACCCGAAATGTTGTGGAACACCCGTCTGTGACCCGACTACACCAGCTCCCACAGAAGAACCATCTACAGAAACCTGCGTGACTGTTACTGAGCCTTGCGAGCGCCACAGACCAGTACCGAAGTCACCGAAAAGAATTCCAGGCGGTAAAAAATATAGACTGCCAGTACAGGAACCTGGTTGTTAAATAAACATTTATATTAAATTATTTTTTATTTATATCATAATTATAAATACAATTGTACGATCTCGTCGCATGCTGCCTGGTATTTAACGTTGCAGAATGTATTTTTATTTCCTCAAAATATTATCGCTTAAGGCAAATAAATAAATGGTTGATGAACGTTATATATATATTCGCGCCCAAAAGGCAGCCGCCATTATCGTGACGTCATAACTCCAACACCAAACCACAGACTACTAAGAAGATACTATTGTGCAGTATGGAGAGGGCTATGTTGGGAGTTTCTCTGCGTGATCGCATCAGAAATGAGGCTATCCGCAGCAGAACCAAGGTAACCGA
This sequence comes from Epinotia brunnichana, assembly GCA_963854355.1. NCBI lineage: Eukaryota > Metazoa > Arthropoda > Insecta > Lepidoptera > Tortricidae > Epinotia > Epinotia brunnichana. Next base: position 25,983,101 of record OY977949.1, read on the forward strand.
TATGTTTAGCCCGCCGAATCGCTAAACTTAAGTGGCAGTGGGCGGGGCATTTTGCACGTAGAACTGATGGCCGTTGGAGCGGAAAGGTTATCGAGTGGCGACCACGTACCCGGAAGGCGCGGCGTTGGTAGGCCTCCCACAAGGTGGACTGATGACCTGGTAAAGGTCGCGGGAGTCCGCTGGAGGCGGGAGGCACAGGACCGGTCACTTTGGAACTCTTTGGGGGAGGCTTATGTCCAGCAGTGGACGTCTTTCGGCTGATATGATGATGATGATGATGATGATAGAAACGTCAAATTCAAATTCATAATTTTATTTATTCAGATAACATGATCCAATTTGTTAGTAAAATTTACCGTTCCCGTTATGTGTTAGTGTTGGTTTAAGTAGATACATTTAAATATATTCCATTCAAAACTTAGTTTCTAAATTCGATTTGACCGTTTTAATCTTTCGCAGGATGGCGTGAAAATGAAAACCATCCGTGCGGGCTTCTGCAAACATCGTTGACGCGCTGCAAATGCACGCGCCCTTCTTAGCTACGCCTTCTGATTTTTGCATTTGCTGTTCTGACGTCACAGAAAACAAAATGACGGTCGGCGTTTTCGGTCACGTAACATACAGATAATAAAACTACGATTACATTTTCAAATTAAAAATAAATCTTATGCTTTTATAATTTAAGTAGGTACTTGGGGCACTGGGTAGTGGAGACGCTATGCGACGATCTTGACATAGAGAGAGAGCGCCGTGCATTGGCGGTCCGTTGTAATATGCTGGCTCGTAGTTTCGCACGGTGCAGTGAGGGTGTCAAAGTTACCTTATTTAAGGCATTTTGTCAATCCTTCTACTCGTATGCGCTATGGGTTGGGTATACACAGCGGGCCGTCAATGCTATAAGAGTGCAGGCCCCGTAGCATGGATGGCACGCGATACGTGACAGAATAGAGCATCCGTCCCTGGCTCACACCGTTCGATTGAACGAGACGACGCGCTTATCGTATCACTAACATTGTCATATGCTGAAACCGAGAGACTGGTTAGAATACCGCATACAAACTAAACCCTATAAAGCTGTTGTGGAATTTCCATCATCAACTCACACCCAAGCACACACACATACACACACACACCCACCCCCACCACACACACACACACACACATACACACACACACACACACACACACACACACACACACACACACACACACACACACACACACACACACACACACACACACACACACACACACACACACACACACACACACACACACACACACACACACACGCACACACACACATATATATGCAAACACACTCGCATGTCAATAGAATTTAGTTTATATACCAACTCGACTAGTATTATCTAAACTATATAACTAAGTAACTACATTTCCTTAACACTCCTGTAAATCTTGTTTTTTTCGCACTCGCAGACTGCCAAGATACAGGCTTAAGCCTAGTTTGGAGTCTGATGGATATACCCCATAATATCATGTAACAAGTGTTTTTGTGAAATAAATCATTTATTATTATTCCCTTTATTTAAATGTCATCTTAAGTTAGGTTTTTACAATAATCATATAAAGAGTAAAATATAAAACAATACAAACAAAACATAAAATCGTTATAAAAACCTAACCTAGGGTGCCGCCGGCAGCGAGGCGGGGCCTAAGCTACCGGTGGTCAGGGCGACAGAGACAGGAATCTCCTGACTATCCGCGCAGTATCCAGGAGTACCGCCTTCTGTATCTGACCCTTGATCCAGCCATCTAGCGAGAGTCTCTTAAGGTGGCGGTCGAGACTCTTCGCTATTAAACCATTCGCCGAAACGACTATCGGGACGATGATCGTCGAATCAACATCCCACATGGCGGTTACCTCGTGAGCCAGGTCTAGGTACTTACTGGCTTTGTCCTTCTCGGCCTTCACGAGGTTCTCGTCATGGGGGATGGTGATGTCGACGAGCACTGCCTGGCGTTTCGATCGATCTGTCAGCACGATATCAGGCCTATTGGCAAGAATAGTCCTGTCCGTGATGACAGATCGATCCCAATAGAGCGTGGCACGACCATTTTCGAGAACTGGCGCAGGTGTGTACTTATAGTAAGGCACTTCGGAGACCACAAAACCATATAGCAGAGCAAGTTGCTGGTGAATAATTCTGGCTACAAGGTTATGTCTGTGCAAGTACTCGCCGTTAGCAAGATGACCACAACCGGAGATTATATGCCTGAGTGACTCCCCGGGACGGCGGCATGCCCGACAAATGTCGACCGTACCGTCCTTCAGGATATACCTCCGGTAATTGTTCGTCATGATAACCTCGTCCGCAATTGCACATACAAAACCTTCGGTTTCCCCGAAGAGATCCCCGAAACGTAGCCAGTTCACCGACGCGAGCAGATCCACATCGGGCCCTGTGAGGGCCTTGCAGAACCGCCCGTGAAGCTCCTTGCTCCTCCATACCGCCCTGCGGTCTTCGGCGCTCATCACTTTAAGTCTGCGCCAGTTCTCGTTTGCCAAGGAGAGCGGGGTGAAGTTTCCGTCCACTGCCACTACGTCGCGATGCATCCCACACTCGTTGTTTAGGAAATAATCCCTGAGACTGCACACTTCGCGGTTGTGAAGGTCTTTGGCATTTAAAAAGCCGCGACCTCCACACTTCCGCGAGATGTACAGTCTCATAACAGACGAGCGTGGGTGTAGCATGCGATGCGCAGTAAGCAGTACACGAACTCTTCGGTCCAGGGCATCCAGCTCAGTCTGAGTCCATCTTAGTACGCCAAAGGAGTAAGTGAGCAAGGGCATCACCCAGGCGTTGAAGGCGCGCACCTTGTTGCCGCCCGACAAAAGACTATTAAGTACTTTTGTCAAACGACAAAAGAAGCGTTCCTTCACCGCCCGCTTTACGCTCTCACCCTCAATACCCAATGACTGTGACATACCAAGATACTTATAGGTTTCTGCTTCGGAGATAGATTTGAGGGACATTGTCTCAGAAAGTTGTAAATTTGTTGAATTTACAACTCTACCCCGCTGTACATGCATAACCGCACACTTATCGACACCAAATTCCATTTTGATGGCGCTACTGAAGACTTCTGTTGTTTTCAGTAGTTCCAACAGGTCATGTCTATTCGGTGCAAATAGCTTGAGGTCATCCATATAGAGCAGATGAGAAATTACCTCACCCCCTCTCCGAAGCCGGCAACCTAGCCCTGAATCCTTCAGCAAGGTGCTGAGTGGATTCAGCGCTAGGCAGAACCACAGAGGACTCAGGCTATCACCCTAAAAGATCCCACGTTCAATCCTTATATAGTCCTGCGAGCCAGAGGGGCCATCTCCTCCCCCCGGTTGACGAAGAACCGTGGTCCACTGCCCCATGCAAGCACCTAAGAAGGATCTCAGAACTGCATCAACTTTATACAGCTCTAAGATCCTCCTCAGCCATGAATGAGGCACCGAATCATAGGCCTTCTTGTAGTCAATCCAGGCGGCCGAGAGGGCACCTCTGTTCCGCCGGACTCGTTGGCAAATGGTCATGTCCATGAGGAGGAGCTCTTTAGTACCACGAGACCCAACCCTACATCCATTTTGAGCAGGGGCCAAAACGTTGTTCGCAACAATGTGTGCGTTAATTTTTGCTCTCAAAATGGATGTTAGGAGCTTGTACAGCGTAGGCAAGCACGTGATGGGTCTGTAGTGTTTATTGTTATTATTATTATTTACTTATAGCGTGATAACGCCATCCATGCTACGGGGCCAGGACAATAATACGTTCAGGGTGCTCCGCTATTGCAGTGCGTCCGGCATTTTCGCGGTGGCAGGCGTGCTGGGATGCGCAGTAGGGTGGCATCACTCATGCGGAGGGTACGGGGTAGTACCAACAGCATCCTTAAACGCTTGTTGAACGGGTGGACTGTCCGATAATGCGGTACTGGGTCGAGGCGCATGCTCCGGTACGTGGTCTAACCTCAAGTCTGAATGGTAGCGCAACCGAGGATGAAAGTTATATCAGCATGGACGAAATTGTGAAAGCATTGAGAGGAATGAAATCGGGTTAGGCGGCAGGGTATGACAGAGTTTCCGCTGAGATGCTGAAGGCAGGACAGGGCGTCGTAGCGAGTCAGTTGTATCTCCTCTTCAATTTGTGATACAGCACCGGCCGTGTACCGAGGGACTGGTGCAAGGCCGTAATCGTTCCTCTTTACAAAGGGAAAGGATCACAACTTGACTGCAAAAACTACAGGGGCATTAGCTTACTCAGCATCGTCGGCAAATTGTATGCAAAAGTGTTGATTAAAAGAGTAGTGAAAGAGACCGATGAGAAAGTATGGGATGCACAAGCAGGATTTAGAAACGGTATGGGTTGTACGGATCAAGTCTTTTCCTTACGATGCATAGCCGAGAAATATTTGGCCAAAGGTCAAAAGGTCTATTGCGCTTTCGTGGACTTGGAAAAGGCTTATGATAGAGTGATGAGGGATGAACTATGGTCGGTGTTGTGCACGTATGGAGTAGACAGCCACCTGGTTCAAGTACTGAAATCTTTATATAAGGATTCCAGTGCTTGCGTGAGAATAAACGGGTCATCTACTGACTGGTTTAACATCAAAAAGGGTGTTAGACAAGGATGTGTAGCGTCTCCGTGGTTGTTTAATCTATTCATGGACAGCTGTCTTCAGGATCTGAAAGGTGATGAATGTGGTTTGAGAATGGAAGGGTTACGCGTCAAATGTCTCCTATATGCTGACGACCTTGTACTACTTGCGTCGTCTGATGAGGAGTTACAAATGATGGTAACGAAGATGAATGAATCTTTTGAATGGAAAGGGATGAAGATGAATGTAAGTAAGACTGTTTAGACGTATTTGAAAAAGATGAAATTATGACAGACTGCGAAATAAGAATTGGTGAAGAAAGACTGGAACAAGTAAAAGAGTTTGTGTATTTAAGGACACTATTTACTGGAGGCGGAAAGCATGAGAAAGATATTGAAAGGAGAGTGAATGCAGGGAATCGAGTGAATGGGGCACTGAATGCCTTTATGGGCAGCCAGAAAATATCGCAAAAAGCACGCGTGGCTGTGCATAGGGGAGTGTTGGTGCCCACACTTATGTATGGTAGTGAAAGTTGGGTGTGGCAGAAAAGACATCAAAGTCGAGTGAATGCAGTAGAAATAAGAGCGTTGAGAAGTATGTGTGGAGTGAAATTGAGTGATAGAGTCAGAAACAGTGTAAAAGTGGAATGGATTGAGATATAGTCACGAACATTGAGAAGGGTATTTTAAGGTGGTTTGGGCATGTAGAGAGGATGGATGAAAGAAGATTAACGAAGAAAGTGTATAAAAAAAGAGTGGAAGGGCAAGTTGGAAGGGGAAGACCTAGGTGAACTTTCTCCGATCAAATTGGAGAAATCTTACAGAAGGGCCAGGTCAAAAGTACCCTAAACCGACGAGCATGTATGAGAAATGTTATGAAAGTAAGTGAAGCGAAAGTGGTTTGTCAGGATCGTAGCAAATGGAGATCCGTGATCTCTGCCTACCCCTCTGGGAAAAAGGCGTGATTGTATGTATGTATGTATGTATGTTCTTATGGTAAAAACTATATAAACAAAATACTTTGATAATTTAATAATGATAGATGAAAATACCGTATTCAAATATTATGCATCGATAGGAGGGGGAAAGGGATAGGGTTCTATAGTGTTTCGATAATCGAATGAAATTGGAGATGCAGTGGTTGTGTCGCAGACGACCTTGCTGCAGCAATCGGGGTAGTTCTGAGAGAGGTCTTCAACAACGTGACATCCGGGTAGTTCAGCTGCTATATCACCACATCTGAGACGGGAAGTAAATAAAACGTTATTAAAGGGTTTAGATTGGCAAGCTGAAGGTCCTGCGGTAAGGGCAAATATTTATGTGATTAGCATGAATATTTCTTTCTGAGTCTTAGATGTTTTCTATGTAGTTATTCATGTTTATGAAATGTGTCGTCTAGATTATCCATAACACAAGCCTTATTGAACTTATAATGGGGCTAGTTCGATTTTTGTAAGATTTTCCCCCTTATATTTATTTATGTAAGTCTTTAAAAAAATCTTAAAAGGAAAAAAATACACATATGTCGTTAAATCTACGACTTAATGACTGATTCTCTCTCTACTGCACTAATAACAAAATGTCACTTATTTCTCCATCGTTAAATAAGTATTATCAAAATCTGATTGCTCTATCATTATATAATAAGCAAGAACAATAACTTGTGTGTCACCGCGCATATTTAACAGCACTTTCCTCATATTCTCACTTAACAACATCCCACTTATGAGGTAACATTAAGATTGTGATTAGTATTTCTTGGAAACTGTCATGATGTATGTACAAAAATCGTGCGTTAATCGACATGCCATGATTTTTTACAAAGTTGCGTTCGGCGCTCGAGATCACAAACTTGGATTATTCAATGGGCCAACATCATAAACAAGTCTGCGACAAATCAGAACTACCGGATTTGACGCAAACTACCCCGTACTTTCAGGTGACAAAGTTACTAAGTTAGTACAATTAATTCCCTTTGATATCCTAGGAATCCTAGGATAAACCAAGAAACGTAGACGAATTTTCACGTTAACATTTTAATGTTTGGAATGAGGTTTTATGTTAATATAAAAGTTGTAAATTTATTTCTGATTTAAATACTATTTTACATATTGCTTCCTCAATTTGTAGGGTTTTGTACCTCAAAAGGTTAAAATAGAACCATTATAGGATCACTTTGTTGACCGTCTGTCGGTATGTCTGTCTATCAAGACCCTCTATGTCGGGAACGCGTGGAGGTATCGAATTGAAATTAAAACCATACACTCAAGTTTACAGTCCCTTGAAGCTGTGAAATAATCTAACTTCTAAGTTCACGTAGGAACAAAAAAGATACGGCCATTTATGCCGCAAATAACTTATATTTCGACACTCTCAATGAAATCAAAATTTATACGGAGTTTTCCGTTTACCTAGAACTATGAAATTTGCCAAGTAATATTGACTTATACTAAAAATATAGGGCACAATCTGAAAACTATACAATTGTTTTTTTGTACGGAACCCTCTGCGGGCAACTTTATAAAAAGACAAAATGAAAGATATAGATTGAAATTGTATACTTACGAATACCAGTACGTTTGATTCGTTGTTTGACAGGTGTATACCTCGCATTTTCCTTTAGGGTAAAAAGGTTTGTTGTAAGGCAATACTCGCTTCAATTCGCTCAAATAGCACCCATCTTGACAAGCTGCAACATCATGTTCAGACATACAATTTAGATTAGATATCTTTATCAGAAATGAGGCTATCCGCAGCAGAGCCAAAAGGTAACCGATAGCCCTCCGAATCGGTAAAGGCAGTGGGCGGGGCACATTGCACGTAGAACCGATGGCGGATGGAAAGGTTCTCGAGTGGCGACCACGCACCGGAAGGCGCGGCGTGGGTAGGCCCCCCACAAGGTGGACTGATGACCTGGTAAAGGTCGCGGGAGTCCGCTGGATGCGGGTGGCGCAGGACCGGCCATTGTGGCTTTGAGGGAGGCCTATGTCCAGCAGTGGACGTCTTTTGGCTGATATGATGATGATGATGATGAGGAGTCTTTAAGTCTCGAGAGAGTGCAAAAGGCACTGCAAAATTAAATTAAATAAAATCACTCATTTTCGTTGGACAGTCGTGTAAGGCATCTCGCCGACTTGAGCGGGTGCAAGGAGCAGGTGCAAGGCCTATTGAAAAATAGTGCGGGCATTCAGCGCTACGCTCATATGAGTTTTCAATAGGCCTTGCACCTGCTCCTTGCACCCGAGGAGCAGGTGCAAGGCCTATTGAAAAATAGTGCGGGCATTCAGCGCTACGCTCATATGAGTTTTCAATAGGCTTGCACTCGCTCAAGTCGGAGAAGGGCCTAATAAACAGGCCGCCGTTGCCGTTTGGGCGGAAAGTTTCTCGGGTGGCTACCACGTTCCGGTAGGCGCAGCGTGGGTAGATCCTATCACTGTGGGATGATTCGGGAGTCCACTGGATGGGTGGCACAGGACCGGTCATTTGGCACTCTTTGGGGGAGGCCTATGTCCAGCAGAGGACGTCTTTCGGTGGATATGATGATGATGATGAAATAAAATAAATAATAAATTACTTACCATATTTGGCTGGTTTAGGTTCATATGGATATACCCTAGCCGCTGCAGAAACGTAGGTCACAGCACACAACATAACGATCAAGCCGATTAGCATATACATATTTTATAAAAAAAAAATGTTTCTATGAACTTAAGACTGTTAAGACAGTAGTCCACCTCACCAATAACGGCAATATAATGTGAAAAAAACAACTTGTTTTTTAACATTTTATACAATAAATCACGTGTTTGTTAACACACTAACAATAATTTAAAATGTCATCTATTTTTTGCAGCTGTGTTAACACAGGTGGGTAACCTGATACAAGTAAGTCCCTACATAAAAATAACAAGATTTAAAGCACAGGTTCCGCTGTAATAAATAAGTTTAGTTTAGTTACTAAGCTGCTTTCTATTCTTTCTTAGGGTTCCGTAATCGACTAGGAACCCTTATAGTTTCGCTTTGTCTGTCCGTCCGTCCGCGGATAATCTCAGTAACCGTTAGCACTAGAAAGCTGAAATTTAATACTAATATGTATATCAATCACGCCGACAAAGTGGTAAAATAAAAAGTGATTTTTTTCTATTTTTATTAGGGTACCTCCCCTATACGTAACGTCGGGAGTGTGTTTTAGATAATGTTAATATTTTCGGAGACCTCCAGAAGTAAAAAAATGTGTCCCCCCCCCCTCTAACTTTTGAACCATAAGTTTTAAAAATATAAAAAAATCTCAAAAGTAGAACTTTATAAAAACTTTCTAGGAAAATTATTTTGAACAAGATAGGTTGAATAGGTTTAGTACTAAACTAATGGTTGGATGATATTTGTTTTGTTATTTTGTTCTCTTGAACAGTAAGAAAATAAATATGAATGAAGACGAGATGTAATTCGTTTATCGCAGTTCCAATAATTTGAGGACTTTTCCCTGAGTACAACTTCTGCTTTCGATAGAATTTATAGTGTGGTTATAGTGTAGGAAAAGTCTTACTTGTACCATATAATGTTTGATGACCACATCTTTGGAAGAAAAGAAAAACATGGGTATTGCAGTTTATGCGTTTATACAGTATGGTTATAATACATTGTGATACAAGTGAGCTATGTTGATCATTACATTCAGAGGCGGAATTATCACGCGAACCACAGGTGACCCTGATAAGAGAGCCGGGGATGTACTAATTATCAAAGCTCACGCGTTTCATACGACGTTTTTCAACACATTTGCGAGTAAAAAATCATTTTCATAAAATGAAAATGTTACAGTCTCCTGAGCTATTTCCTTCAGTTATTGATGACAACAGGTTTTTACTCACATAATTGTACATCTTCAAGAATTTCCAGTGGCGTCAATTTTATTTAAAACTTTTCTATTCACCACGAGTCAATATTTTTAATAATAACCAAACACGCATCAACAATGTTAACAAATATTTGTGAAGTTACACTACATATACTTAATTATAATGGCGCGCCATTTTTTTATTCGTGAAGTTCGCGCAGTGCGCGCGCAGCGAGGCTTAGATGAAATCTCTAAACAGCCAATACAAAATAAAATAAATATTTTCTTATCTATACATATAATAAAGCTGAAGAGGGTCGAAAGTCTGTACATGAAAGATATTCGAAAAAAGATTGGCTAGGGATACTTAAAATCGATAACAGAACACGTTCCAACAGTTTTTAGAATTTTTGTCTGTTTGTCTGTTTGTCTGTTTATCTGTTTATCTGTTTGTCTGTTTATGTGACCGCGCATCACATGAAAACGGCTGAACCGATTAAGATGAAATTTGGTATTGAGATAGTTTGAGTCCTAGGGAAGGACTAAGGGTAGTTTTTATCCTAAAAATCTACCCCTAAGGGGATGAAATGGGGGGTGGAAATTTGTATGGAGCTACTTAAACCGCTGCACCGGTTTGGATACAATTTGGTAATTAATTAGTTTTAGTCCCGGGGAAGGTCAAAGGATATGTTTTATCCCGAAAATCTTCCCTGTAGGGGGTAAAATGGAGGGGTGAAAATTTGGATGTAACCCAATTTGATAAAATTTGGTTTAGAGGTAGTTTAAGTTCTGGGGAATGACATTGGATAGTTTTTATTCTGGAAATCACCCCCTAAGGGGATGAAATGGGGGGTGAAATTTTGGATGGACTCCGTTTAGACCAAATTTGGTAGATATAGATATAGTTTGAGTTCCGGAGAATGACAATGGATAGTTTGAATCCCGAAAATCATCCCCCAAGGGGATGAAATAGGGATGAAAATGTGGATAGATCCCATTTAGTTAAAATTTGGTATAGAGATAGAAAAATTCCCAGGGAAGGACTCCTGAGGGGGTGAAATGAGGGGTGAAAATTTGGATAGAACCGATTTAGAAGAAATTTGGTATGGAGATAGTTAAGAGTCCTGGGGAAGGACTTAAAATATTTTTTAGTCCAGAAATCATCTCCTAAGGGGATGAAATGGGGTATGAAAATTTGGATGGAACCTATTTACGGGTAAAGCGAGTTGGAGTCTTGAAGAAGGACATAGGATAGTTTACTCCCAAAAATCATCCCACTAAGGGGGTGTATTTGGGGGTGAAAATTTGTTTGACCCATTTTGATAAAATTTGGTTGAACGATAGTTTGAGTCCCGGAGTATGACAACGGATAGTTTTAATCCCGAAAATCATCCCCTCAGGGATGAAATAGGGGGTGAAAATTTGGATAAAACCCATTTAGATGCAATTTGGTAAAGAGATAGAAGGAGTCCCAGGGAAGGACAATGCATAGTTTTTATCCCGAAAAATCATTTCCTGAGGTGGTGAAATGAGGCTTGAAGATTACGATAGAACCCATTCAGATGAAATTTGGTATAGAGAGAGGTCTCAGTCCAAGGAAAGAACATAGAATAATTTTTATTCTGGAATACATGAAAGGAGGAAATCATCCCCTAAGGGGGTGAGAAATGGTGGATGAAAATTTGGATTGAACCCATTTACGGTATAGCGATAGTAAAGAAAGGACAAAGGATAGTTTTATCCCGAAAATCATCCCCTAAGGGGGTGTAATTGGGGGTGGAAATTTGTTTGTGACACATTTTGATAAAATTTGGTTGAAAGATAGTTTGAGTCCTGGAAAAGGACATATGATAGTTTCTATTCCGGAAATGATCCCCTAAGGGGGTGAAATGGGGGTGAAAATTTGGATGTAGCCCATTTAGATGAAATTTTGTATAGAGATAGTTTGAGTCCTGGAGAATGACAACGGATAGTTTTTATCCCAAAAATCATCCTCTAAAGAGGTGAAATAGGGGGTGAAATATTGGATGGAACCTATTTACGGTATAGCGTTAGTTGGGAGTCCTGGGGAATAGGAACATTACATAGGTAAATATATGTATGTGACGTTCCAAGGGTAAAGGTACCTTATAGCGGTAGTTTCGAAGATGTTTTCTAAAACGGGGTAAAAAAGACGTTTTATTATGGCTATTTTGAAAACTATTTGATGTAACATTTTGTTGACGTATTTTTAATATAAAATATTTAAATTACAAGTCAGTTAATTTAGTCCTACGGTTTAGTAGAAAAGGTCCTTACGGCCGTGTGATATGAAAATATGCAAAATAATACTGAAAAAAGCCTACATGCATCTATTATGGTGAGGCGGGTCATAGAAACCAAGTTTGCGGCGGAGTCTATTTTGTAAAAAAAGGCGTTCGGAGTAAGGTAATCTATAAAATCATGCAACTCAGCCATAATGACCCTTTCCTTCATAAAATCCATACTAATATTACAAATGCAAAAGTAACTCTGTCTGTCTGTTACCTTTTTATGCTTAAACCGCTGAACCGATTGAGATGAAATTTGGTATAGAGATACTTTGAATTCCGGGGCCTTCCCAAAGAGTCCTTATTAAAGATAGTTTTTATCTGGAAATTCATCACCTAAGGGGGTGAAAAGGGGGGAGAAAGTTACAATATAAACGAGTTCCGCGCGGACGAAGTCGCGGGCAAAAGCTAGTTCAATATAAATTCATGTAAAATGTTATCAAAAGTAAATAGTTTTAGTAAATTAAACGTTTCTATGTCATATCGAAGAAATAATAAATTAATTGACAAGAAGGATTTAATTTGTATAGTCGAGTAAGAATCCATTTGCCGAGAATAAAAAAAAATCTGTATAACCCGGTCAATTTAAGAATGCGCCGAGTCCATACAGATACCTTGCTGAAAGGTGCCAACTTGTCTTAATCGGGATATAAACATAAAACACGAGTGTCGTAATGTTATAAAGCACGCGTGTTTAATACCCAGGATTACGAGCCTAAAAGCGGCACAATAAGAGGCACGTTACGAGCAAATATGTTGAAAAATTGTTTTATAATTTATAAGCAACCAATTTATGCCCATTATAAAGTATGCTTAAATATTTTATGCGCATCAAATGTATGCGCATTACACAATATGTTCATAAAAATTATGATTAAAAATGTTATGCGCATAAATGTATGACTATTTACAGTTAGGTATGTGTAATGATGAGTATGACGAATCCACGTCGTATGCCTATCAAAAATATGACTTCAAACTTTATGAAACCAAGTTTAGTTTTGTAATGTAATTATAACAGGGAAAAATTATGCAATAGTACAAATTATGCCAAAAAAAAAAAATGAGCATCCACTTTATGCGTAAAGTGTTATGACAATCGATACTATGACAATAGTTGTTATGCAACCCGGACAAGACATCCGTCACGTTCTGACAAGTATGCGAGTGCGAGAGTGACGGTAGTCGTATCCACAACGATAAGTGATAAAATAGCAACCATGTTAGGCCCGCAGATATTGCTAAATAATGCCTTACGGCGTCTCCGAAATGCTACAGTAAATCTACCGTTACAAGAAAATACACAGGAAATAGGTATAGCAGTGTACCTATTGCGACGCATTCCACCAACACGTAAAATTATTATTCTCCTGTGAAGAGCAAAATCGACGAAGAATAAAAAGCATTCTACGATAAACAAAAACTTAGTAGCAGGCACTCATAAAGAAATAAAACAGGTGTTGATAATAGTGCAGTCAAATAATCTAGCTCTGGAGCTAACAGCTTATGTTTTACACAAAATAATACTAAAACTTAATGATGTCCAGTAAAACATTACGCTCAAGCAAACACCATTTTCATTGATTTACGACGCAGACGCCTGTGCTACCAGGATTTCAGGGCCCTCGTCAAGTTTAGTTTCACTGGGTACTTCAATCTCCAAATGCTGGGTTGTCTGTTCTAACACTGACGCGGTTGTATCCTCAGTAAAGGCTTCAGGTGGAAACGTGGAACACATCACCCTAGGGCAGCAGTCGGGGTAGTTTTGGCTTAAGTCGCGGTCGTAGAGGCGACATGGGCCTCCTTCGTATATGTTGTAAACGCCGCATCTGGAATTGCAATAAATATATTAAATAATTTTGTACAAAGATTGTAGGTTATTAATGCTGCATATAGGATAGCATGGCCATCCCTTTTCACGCTGAGGTATCTATGTATATTGCTTTAAAATGTAAACAACTTCAAGATTTTTTTAAATACATGTACATCATGATGTTGTCACAAATTGATATTGAATTCCATTATGGATCGAGAAATCCATCACGCTTCGGGTGCAACAATACACTCGTTATCAAAACGTGATACTATGCAGCCTTTTTAATTACAAGGAACATCACGTCATTATTCCATTGCATGTCTGAGAAATAGTAGTTTACCACACTTACGTAAAAACCTGTGTGATATTAGACGTAGAACACGAGTATTTAGTACACGACTTCGCAGGGAAGTAATCGCCATAGGGAATTACTTTGTTTAAATGTTTCATGTAGCATCCCTCTTCGTCAGCTGTAACATTAAAAAATACATTTATATTAGGAGATGATCTTTTATACAAGTAGTCTCAGTACCTACAGGTCGTCAAAGATAGGCGCCCAGCCCACCTTAATTTCAAAATAATTATAGTATGATACAATAATGAAAAGCCATTCATAGGAGCGGACCGCTAATGATTTAATTAACAAACGAGATATTAAAAAAAACTTAATTGTTATTTGCGTAATAACTATAACAGAAAACACCTCTATTTTTTTATTGCTGGTTGGCCATCATTAGGCACCTTGTCGCCTAATAAGACCCTTTATAAATGAATTAAAATAATCGTTTAATCAATGTTTAAACATTACTATCGTTTAGAACTAGTCGTAAAATACACTTTTGAATTAAATTGATGTAATATAAAATATTGTACATATCCCAAAATTATAGCTGTTGGCTTCTAGGAGCGTGTAAATGAAAAATTGCTATAAAGCGACAATCAATTCATTTTTTTATTAGAAAAAAATACAAATATGTCAGTTGTGTGAGATTCTTTATATCAGCCTGTATCATGATATGTATAAATCGGTGGTTTATTCAACTATCATTTCTTGACTTTATTTTAGTTACGGATACATACAGTGAGCCTTTTTAGGGGACTTTTACTTCAGTTCAATTAAATCTCGTAAAATGCATAAATATATTTAAAATTAGAATAAGTGGATTCTTCATATACCGAGCAATGTATTTAATGGTTACATAAATAAATACGAACATCGCAAGTTAATAAATCTTGTAAAAACAATAAACTCACCGAATTCCGCCGGTTTTTCCTCAGCGGGAAACAACGCTGTAGCAGCATTCGTGTACGCCACTGCCGACAGCAGAAAAATAATCCACAACCCGTACATGATTAAAAACAACCTTCCGTGGGAAGGCTAATAAACAGAGTGACTAATAAACTCAAACACAAATAAGGAAGAAACAACCTGATCTTGAACTCGGGATCTATAGACACAAGCATAATGCATTCTAATTTGATTTCAACGTGTTGGGCGCTTGTGATATACTCGCAGCTCGGCCCGCACGCGAAGCGAGCTCGTTAAACACAATGCAAGCAAATTAAAATGCCTAACATTAGTGTCAAATTGCCCTCTCGTGTGTATGCATAAAATAAAGTAGTGGTGCGTCAGGAGCTTTACGAACGAAATTTTAAATCCGTTATGTTATTATTCATTATGAATGAGATCTAGTATTGCATTTTTTTGTAATACGGTTTCGTTAAACTAGTATTTAGTTGATTTTGTCTTCCTTCTTCTTCTGAGTCAAAATTACTCTTGTCATTATCCTCCGGCACAAAAATAGGAATTTAAAATGATTTTATATTACAAAAATTGCAATTTTCTTTCCTTTAGCTTGGTAACTATTTATTTATTTATTTATTAACCAGTGTACATATATTTTTTCATAAGATATTGTCATTATATTACTTGTAAAACTAAACTACCTGTTAACACGTGTAATTGGTGTAAAACGTTATTGTTTTCATAATAAATAAATAGATACATACAACATCATATTATCTACCGGGGGCTCCCATTTTCGGAACAGTTTGTCGGTGTGATCGTACAATTCATATTCAACTTATTAATAATTAGGGTGCTACAATCGATTTAGTAGTGGGCGAAGATGGCAGCTCTGCTTGCCAGAAGCAAGCCAGATGGCGCTAACAGCAGCCACCTCAACGAGAACTGTCAAACATATCATAAGTATAAAAAATCTTTAACGGACGTAAATTACGATCACCGACTGTTAGACACTACCTTATATAAGTAGTGTTAGATGCTAACGTAAAATAAAATAGCTAAACGTATGTTTGTACCCGAAAATATTAAACTAAAATAAATACAGTTAATACTAATTAATTCTAACAAGCCGGGAAGTGATACAATAAATATTTTTTATAAAATGCATTTTAAAATGATATATTTAAATGAAGAAGTTGATATTTAATACCTGTTATTATTGACTTAAATATTGTTCTCAATTAGCATGTATATAAATAAATAATGACTGCTTTATGGCATTTAGAATATAATATGGCATCACGCAAGGTGCATTTACATATATCTTATTCCAATATTATGTCCTTCTAGAAGCCTGGCTAGCAAAGTATTATGCTAAGATATATTTCGTAACAGTCCGAAAAAGTAAAATGAAGTAGAGATAAATGGTTCTCTGTTAAAAAGTTGTACAAAATAAAACATTATACGTAACACTAACGGGCGAAATAAAAGTCCTTTCGGAGTTGAATAGACTTAAAATAAAGGATATTTGCATTATAATAATGATAATATTGGTACGTGAAAGGCATTTATCTCTTCCTTCATTTCATCCTATCTTTAATCCATGCATTTCATATTCAATTTCAAATGCATCACAGTGATGCTTTGGCCTCTAGTTCATTTTTAGAGTTATTTCGTTTGATTCGATTACAAAACACAACCCTATTTCCTATAGTTAATTCACATTACCGATTCAACTTGTATGGTGGGCAACAAGCGGCTTGGGATGATATCCTAGCATCATTACTAATAGCAGTATTTTAGTAACATGTTTAGCTCATTGGCTGTCCAGAGGGCCTGCCGCGAAAGGTATTCGAAGTTTTCCCTCTCTGTCAGACTTGCGAGTTCATACTTAAGTGCGACAGAGAGGGAAAACTTCGAATGCCGTTCGCGGTAGGCCCTCTGGACAGCCAATGAGCTAAACATGTTACTAAACTCAACTAAAAACATAAACAATCGCACATTGGATTTGTTATTTTGTAGTAAGGAATGTACCGTCATCAATCCCGAAATAGAAATCTCTAATATAGATAGACACCATCCCGCTTTCGAATTTACTATTCTTTTGGCTCTGAATAAATGTATTCCTAACAGATCTATACCTAAATATAATTTTCAAAAGGCCGATTACATAGAAATTTAAAAAAAAATTAACGAAACTGATTGGAACGTAGAACTTAGTGATCTAAAACCTGAGACAGCAGTGGATAGATTCTATAGTATAATATATAATATTATAGATAGTTTTGTGCCACTAAAAAAATATAAAAGTAAAAATATACCAAAGTGGTTTTCTGTAGCATTAACAAAAACTCTAAATAGAAGAAAAAAAATTTGGCGTCGATGGAAAATATACAATTCACTAGCCGATTACGCAGAATTTTCATTACTTAGACACAGAAGTAAGATACTATTACTAGAATGCTTTAACGCGTACACAAAAAATACAGAATTAAGTATCCAGAGCAATATTAAGGCATTCTGGTCATACGTCTCAACACTGAAAAGTAACACCTCCGGATACCCCTTAACAATGTCTTACGAGGATAAAGTTGCTAACACTCCCGAAGAAACTGTTGAGTTATTCTCGGAATTTTTCCATTCAGTTTTTGAGGCAGGCGTGGATTTAAATTTCAATGATCTAGACCGCACACCTACTTCTGATCAGGAAAATAACATAACCAATATTCATTTAACTAAACATAGCATATTAAAAAAAACTAAATAGTATAGATATTAAAAAAGGCGCAGGTCCTGATAAAATAAGCCCACACTTTATAAAAAAAACAGCTACAGCTTTAGTGAACCCCCTGTACATAATATTCAATAAGTGTCTCGCTACTGGAACATTTCCCCAATGTTGGAGATTATCACATGTCACACCAATACACAAGTCGGGTTCAAGGTCACAGGTTATAAATTATAGGCCAATCTCTGTACAATCCATTATACCTAAAATTTTTGAAGGCTTAATCCATGATAATATTTACCCCCTCTTACAGACTACATTTTTACCCGAACAGCATGGATTTATGAAAAATAAGTCGACAGTTACGAACCTCTTAGAATATACTGATTCTATTTTTAAATCAATGGATAAAAAAAAGCAAGTAGATGTCATTTTTACTGATTTTCGAAAAGCATTCGATAAAGTAGACCATTTATATCTTCTGAAGAAGCTAGCATTCAATGGAATCCACGGCAATCTTCTTCGTTGGTTTGCGTCATACCTGGCGCGTAGAACACAAGTAGTGGTCATTAATGGCTTTAGGTCAAGTCTAACGAAAGTGTCTTCAGGAGTAATTCAGGGTTCAATTTTAGGGCCTTTGCTGTATAGTATTTTTATCAATGATATTAAGTCTTGTTTTGAAAATAGTAACTTCCTTTTGTTTGCGGATGACTTAAAAATATATAAGGCAATAGAAAACTTGAATGATTGTTTATTAGTCCAAAAAGATTTAGACAGATTTAATGACTATTGTAAGCAGAATAGGTTGCAGTTAGCAGTAGATAAATGTATACAAATATGTTTTACCAAGAATAAAAAAAAAAAATTACGTTTTCGTACAGTATAGGTAATACACAAATAACGAAAGTAAAAACGGCCCGTGATCTCGGTGTCTTATATGACGAAAAACTACATTTTGACTCACATATTGATAAAATAGTGCGCAAAGCATATCAAATGCTAGGATTCGTCATTAGATCAGCTAAAGTATTTAAAAGATCCGATACATATATATTGCTCTATAAGGCGTTAGTGAGACCACACTTAGAGTATGCATCTGTTATATGGAATCCTCTTTATGCCAAATACTGCAATTCTATTGAAATGATTCAAAAAAAATTCCTAAGAATTATGCATAAGAGATTGACGGGTAAAAAAATGTCTTACAAAAATCTTCTAAAGCAATATAAAATCACATCACTGTCAAAACGACGAAAAATATCAGATGCAGTTGTACTGTATAAAGTCTGCCGAAGCAAATACAATAGCTGCGAGTTACTGCATCGTATGCAGTTCCGGGTGCCGCCGCGGCGCGGATCACGCTCCGCCGCAGTCCTGTTCGCCGTGCCAACCTGCAAGAGTAACGCCGGCGTGCGAGCGCCGCTGCGCCGCATGTGTGACGAGTACAATAAGACCCTAGTCTCGGTTGACATCTTCAACACGTCCATTAGCCAGTACAAAAATGAACTACTAAAAATCATCCCAGATGATGGTTGGTAGGATGGTTTCGTTGTAATTTGTAATGTACAGGTAGTAAGTATAATATAATATAAGTAAGAAATTGTAGTCTTTTGTAATAAAATCGTTTGTTAGTAAGTAAACTAAATATATTATAGTATTATGTTTTAGTGGGAACTGTCGAGGAGCTAAATGCATGTTCATTTGTAATCTAGCTTGTAAGTAACTATTATGTACATTTAACTCTGTTTGTTCTCCAATAAATAAAATAAAAATAAAATAAAATACTGCTTATTTGTATGCTAGTATCGTAGACAAGTAACGCCATCTATAATCGCCAATCTACATCATATGGTCATAATATAAGCAGTATTTTAATTAATATACTTAGTAAAATAACAATTTCAATTTCTATTTCAATTTATTTATTGCATTATCACATTACAAAATATAGATGGTAGGTACATTATAAGGTATTCAAGTGACACCCTGCAAGGGCACAACAATATATATATATATATATATATGTATAGAACAGACTAAACTTAAAAATATGGACATTAAGGAAAAGAAAAATATTTACAATTTTGCGTTAAAAAACTCATTTAAACTATAGAAGCATTTGTCGATTAACAATGATTTCAACTGTTGATGAAACATTTTTGGTTTGACAAGGCCTTTTATATGGTTAGGAAGATGATTAAAAAAATTTATTGTCATGTAATGCGTATTAGACGTGACGTACTAACATAGTTATGATTTAGTCATAGTTTTTTTTTTGTCCTTACTCTCTATGGGTCGCATCAGAGGGGTAATCACGTAACGTTCCAAACGCGCGTCGGTACAATTTTACTGTCAATTCTCCATAAAAAATTACATTTAGACCTACCCGACGTTCGTACAATGCGTTACGTGATCGACCTACTAGTCTGAAATAAACACTTTTTTTTAAGTCACAAGGGTTGGGCTGTCGAGGGTATATTACTCTATTATGCAGGAGCATCACTAGGAAGTGAGTTTTAAATTATTTGATGAGTAGGGTAAATCACCAGTAACTGGCCACTGTTCAATAACTGCACTCCATAGAATTATAACGCCTAGAAGGATAGTTTCATACGGCCGACGCGCCAAGCGTGAGGCATAAAATGGATTCATGTAGTTGTGATCAACTTGTATTTACACGCGCCAATACGCACACAAACGCACCAATAGTGTTGCCAGCGCATACACATTCCCTGAAAATATATATTATAATAAAACTACAATATGTAAGTTACGTACGCCCAAAATGAATTTTCTAATTTGTTGACGATGTCATTACCATGGTAACCATAACGCCGCTCCCGCAACATAAAAATATTTGGTCTCCATACAAAGTTTCATCCCCTTGTTTGATGAAATTTGACATAAATTATAGCCTATGTCCTATTCTTAATGATGTCATATTAATGAAAAATGTGGGAGCTATTTACACTTCACACGCGTCCTTGCAACTGACAAGCCGATCGGCGTACTGGGCCATTTATGTCCTACTTTTGGTGGCCTCACCGTTGCGCGTGAACTGCGTTTCTATGCGTTATAATTCTATGCTGCACTCATACTAAAAATGAACTCTATTCACCTATAATATAATTCAATTAAGTATAACGTTGCCAGTTATTGAATGGTGGCCAGTACTTAAAACCTTATACTAAAATGAATTATATTATAGTTAGGTGGATAGAGTTCATTTTTAGTATGAGGTGGTCAGTTATTGAACGGTGTTTTACCCTATCTGCCAGAGGTGTGCGAGGTGTAAGGCAGAGCAGTGGTGCGAGGAACAAATCCACGAATAGCACGTGAGCTAGGCTAGCAATGCTATTGGTGGATATTTTTGAACACCACTCTGCTACTTCGCACAGCTCTGATGGGTACTACCTTTCAGCAGTTAAATATCATCATCATCATCATCATCATATCAGCCGAAAGACGTTCACTGCTGGACATAGGCCTCCCCCAAAGAGTGCCACAATGGCCGGTCCTGCGCCACCCGCATCCACCGGACTCCCGCGACCTTTACCAGGTCATCAGTCCACCTTGTGGAGGGGCCTACCCACGCCGCGCCTTCCGGTACGTGGTCGCCACTCGAGAACTGTGCCCCGCCCACTGCCACTTAAGTTTAGCAATTCGTAGGGCTATATCGGTTACCTTGGTTCTGCTCCGGATAGCCTCATTTCTGATGCGATCGCGCAGAGAAACTCCCAGCATAGCCCTCTCCATTTGAGTGACTTTGAGCCTTCTTATGAGGTCCATAGTAAGCGGTCGCTCCCGTGCCATATGTCATCACTGGCAACACACACTGGTAAAAGACTCTCGTCTTGTTAAATATAGTAAGGTTAAATAAAACTGGCACAATTTGCTGATGATTTATTTACTGTCAACCGAAGGGTAATCACGTAAGTTCCGAACGCGCGTCGGTACAATTTAATTGTCAATTTTCCATATAAAAATTTAGACCTACCCGACGTTCGTACAATGCGTTACGTGATCGACCTGCTGCTGTACATTTACGAAGCAGTAGCGTAGGCTTGGGCGTTAGGTCCTGAAGTGTATGTCTCGGTCACTGGTGCTTGTCCACTGACGGATTTAGCTGATGCGTAGGCAGAGGACCCTTGGCTACTTGGTGCAGCTTGGGCGATTGGTGCCTGAGTTGGGGCCTGGGTTGGTGCCTGAGTTGGGGCCTGAGTTGGGGCCTGAGTTGGGGCCTGAGTTGGGGCCTGGGTTGGTGCCTGAGTTGGGGCCTGAGTTGGGGCCTGAGTTGGGGCTTGAGTCGGAGCCTGGGTTGTAGTAGCGTAGGCTTGGGCGTTAGGTCCTGAAGTGTAGGTCTCGGTCACTGGTGCTTGTCCACTGACGGATTTAGCTGATGCGTAAGCAGAGGACCCTTGGCTACTTGGTGCAGCTTGGGCGGTTGGTGCCTGAGTTGGGGCCTGGGTTGGTGCCATAGTTGGGGCCTGAGTTGGGGCCTGAGTTGGGGCCTGAGTTGGGGCTTGAGTCGAAGCCTGGGTTGTAGGCTCGGTGATTGATGGAGTGGGAGTAGATGGGCACACTTCAGTACCGCAGCAACCTGGGTAGTTCTTGGTTAAGTCTTCCGCCGATTTTGTGCAGCCAAGATGTATGAAGACTGCTCCGCAACTGTAAATAAAGTTATGATAAAGCAAGTTATGTATATGATATATAGATAGATAGATCGTTTATTTGCTTGAATCATGGTCATTATAAGTGTTACATTTTGTTCGGTAATTCGGTGCTCTTCAATAAGTAGACGTAGTAGTTAAATAAGTAGGTGTAATCAGCTTCCACAAAGGTATATATATGTATCAACATTTTTGATTTAAATGTTTTAATATTAAGACGGTGCTTGATCGTTGCCGTCCGTGTTGGTGTCTAGAATGATGTGTTAAGTAGTGTCCTCTTCCCGCGCTCCGCACCCCTCTGTCGTCCAGCTAGTTAGGGTGGGCGTAGACATCTTCCCCCCCTCGAAGACCGTGGGATTTCGAGTTGTCTGCATGCTCGTTTGGTAACGGGCAGAGGTTTGTGATTGCACGTCGGATGATGCCCCTTGACGTGTTGACATCGGCTACGCGTGCGATACCATCGGGTTCTGGATATAGCCGTTGGATGCGCCCCATTCGCCATTTGAGCGGTGGTAACTTGGCCACGTTGATTACCACCATATCACCTTCATATAGTTGTTCCTCATTGACTCTCCACTTTGATCGCTGTTGCAGCTCATTGGTGCGCGCCATCTCTCCCAAAACTGTTGACGTATTCGTTCAATCTGCTCATATCTGCTAAGACGGTTTCGGTTTATTTCGGTAAGTGCAAGGAGATGGTATTGAAGTGAGCGGCCTGCCGATCAGAAAGTGCCCAGGACACAAAGGATAAAAGTAGTTAGGATCGGCTGATATAGTAGAGGTCGGGAGATTAATATTGCCTCAACCTGTGCGAATAAAGTCGCTAATTTCACAAAGTGAGGTTAGTATTCCCTATCATCCGAGTCAAATGATGTTTAGCAGCTTTGACGCCTGCTTCGATCCGTTGAAATGAGTTGAAAAAACCGGTGAGAATTTAAAATTTATGAATTCGCCGGCCGCATATGACGAGATGGATTCATTACAGGATTCAAAAAATCTTTTAAATTCATTACACGCGCCCACAAAGTTTCGGTCATTTTCGCAATGTACTCGTATCACGCTTGGCTTTTTTCTGCGAGAGATAAAACGATTTAAACACATTTTAAATGCCTCTGCACTCAAGTCTGATGCAATCTCTAAATGAAGTGCCTTGGTTGTAAAGCAAACAAAGATACACAAATAGCTTTTAATAATCCTACACCCCCGTCCCTTTCGGTCACGCGTCGGGAACGGGCCAGCAAAATTGACACGAGCTGAAGGTAAGTTTCCCATTATAGGTATAACTGATTTGGTACTTAAGATCCTTCATATCCGACAATTATTAACCGTGGATCTCGCTAATCTCCTTCCTATAATGGGCCAAAATGGCTGTCTTACGTTAGTCAGCAAAAGCTGAGCACCCCCGTGACACAATTTTTTATGTTCGTGAATGAACAGTAGTTTGGTAAAATGGTTTTTTGAGTCTAATATAACGGGATGTTTCTTGCTGAATATTTCAGGTGAGTTTTGAAAACGTCCGCCAACCCTTCTCGTCTACAAATGGTCTAAGTGAAAGAAGCCTTGATTTTGAAAGTAAGTTTTTATTGTTATTTAATAGGGCTAGCTCGTCATTAAAACATTCCTTCTGATGTTGTTTAATTGAGTGATGTAAAGACGATTGAAGTTCATCTGTAGTTAAATGGCCTGTGACTTTTGAATGTGAGTGCCGTAGGTTATTGATAAAACATAATGCATAGGCCATGCTTCGTAGTAAAATTGTGAATTTTGAGAAATTCTCAACATTCACAAGGTTATCAGAAGTTGGTTTTGCAATGATAGTGCATGCTGTAGAAGTAGATGCCATATTGTAACTTTTAGTTTTAGAATTAGTTGTATAAGTTTTAATTTCAGGGAAATTGATGGTTTAATAATAGAGATTATGCCGATGCCGATGGATCTTCTTGTAAGAAGAAAGGTCCATGCTACCATAACTTAGCATCGATCACTTGTGATGGCTTTAACCCTCGCGACGCTAAATCCGCTGGGTTTTGGACACCTGGTGCATGCCTCCAGGATCCATTTCCTGTTACTTCTTGAATTGCGTGACGCGGTTACACACAAATGTCTTAAGGGTCTGAGATGAAGACTGCTATTTTTTATTACAGCGTTATGTGGCAAGAAACATCCAACATCTGGTTTAGTATTGACTTCACTCAAATGTCCTAGGCTCTCGTATTTTTGCATAAATTTAGAATGTTTTTGTTTAAACTCAGGTTTCTGTTTCATTTTTCCTTTCATTTGAAGTAGCCGCTTTTCAGCTATATAATACGAGTCGCCTAGAACATTCGGTAAATCACAAAGTGGGATCTGAACGCAGTATCTACCATCCTTATCGCGATATGTGGTTTCTCGATAAAGTGTTTCGCTATAATCTTTGCTATTTGAAGTAGATTTGCTACTGGGAATCTCTTCTAGTTCCCAGCACCTGACTAATTGTTGTTCTATTTCCTTACTAAAATTGCAGTGTATTTTATTTGTAGGCTTAAAATGTTTCCCCCCAATGCGACCTACCACGATCCAACCAAGACGCGTTTCTTGGAGGATTGGTTTATTTTGTCCGAGCTGCACTCGAGCTGAACCCATAATATCCCAAAAGACATCTGCACCTAATAACAGGTCAATGTCTGAAGGCCGAAAGAAGGTTGGGTCTGCTAACTCGATGTGGCCGGGAATACCTAATTCATGCAGTTGCACTTCTGTCTGAGGAAGATTGTCGGTAATAATGGGTACGACATAACATTTGACAGAAGTGGCGAACTGATTGTATAATGACTTAATCTTGATGTTGCAGTGTTCGGCAATGCTTACTGTTGCATTATTAAGACCGGACACATATTTGCACTGATTTTTATTTTTAATGCAACTTAATTTAATTTGCGCCGCCTCCGTAATAAATGAAGACTGCGAGCCACTGTCCAAGAGCGCACGCAGTTTGATTATGTTGTCATTGTTTGACACCTCAACCAAGGCCGTTGAAAGAAGAGCCAGATTTGAGGCGCCAGCAGACATTGTAACTACCGGAGGGGGGCTAGACGTAGCGTTATCATTATAATTCGCGGTTGCTTCAATGTTAGAAACTAGATTAGTAGTCGTAGCCAATGAAGCTGACGTGGGTGGTTCCACGTTATTTTGTGTTTCTGGTTGTGTTGAGAGCGATTGTGGTTGGCGCGATTGGTAAGTAAAACTACTTTGTTTGTGTAGTAACGTGTTATGCCTTCTTTTGCAGATACGACAACCTGCGAGCCGACACTGGTATGATTGATGATCATTACGTAAGCAATTGCTACATATTCTCCATTGATAGACCTTTGCATTTCGTTCATCAACAGACATATTTTTAAATTTATTGCAGTCATATAACTTATGATCTTGTTTACAGGCCAAACAACAACCACGGAGAGGTGAATCGAGCGAAGAAGAAATAAATGATTTTGACCTATTAAAGTTTGTGCGATTTTCAACTTTATTGTGACTATTTGAAGTCTTGGCGGCATAGACTGTTTCTAATACAGTTGCCCTTTGACGAAGGAAATCGAAAAAATCGTCCAAACTTTGGGTCTCTAATTTGCTACGAAATTCCTCCCAATTCCTAGCAGTTATTGAGTCCAACTTCGACGACGCAATATAAATAATAAGCGTACTCCAACTATCGGTCGGTTCGCCTAACAACTTCAAGGCACTCAAGTTTTTAGAAATTGTATCAACCAAGTTTCGTAGGCCCCGGTCGGACTCCTTAGGGAGCGCCTCAATAGAGAGTAGACACTTAACGTGCTCATTAATTAATAGGCGCTTATTGTTGTATCTATCGCAGAGTAACGACCAAGCAATTTGATAATTATTTGCCGAAACGCTGACCGAATTAATGACTGACAACGCGGAACCTTCTAAGTACGATTTTAAATAATGGAACTTACTAACGTCGTCAATAGTCTCATTATTATGAATGAGCGATAAGTACATATCTCGAAACTCAAGCCATTTGTTTATATCACCGTTGAAAGGAGAAATCTTCAGAGGTGGCAATTTAATATGATTTACCACTGACTTAGTACTACCATGACATGAAGATTCATCCCCTCGGTTCATTTTGCAATCATTATACGCATCCAAGTACTCCTGAGCGATGCCAATCAGTTGGAAGAAGCGATTTTCCGTTTGCTCACGTTCTTCCATCTGTCTGGATGAGTCAGGGTCTAATTCCTCAATTTTACTCTGAACCTCCTCAAAGGTGTAACTTAGTTCTTGTAATTTGGTTAATCTTAAACTCAACTCATTATTTATCAGTTTATTACGCTCAGCTGTAGTGTTAAGTTTCAATAAGGGCGATAAATACTTCTCAAATAACGTGATACGGCCCCTAATGACACTTCGTTGCTTTATAAGATCCTGTAAGTCAGTCATAATTCGGCCGAAAATAGTAAATTAGTTCATATACAATAATTAAATGAATCCAACCTCGTAATGATGCGAAGAACAGCTGATAACAACCGTTTTGTGCACAAGTACTTGCTTGTTACCGGGCGGCGGCGTCGACGCAGCGACACGGTGTTGTGGCTGGAAAGCGCCGTAATAATATCACTTCCGAAATCACTACTTCTCACCGGCTTTTCTTTATTTCCTGGAATGGTCAGCAAATTATGTTTAAATGCACGAATTAACTTATTTTTGAAGGAAACTAATAGATATATCTTGAAGTTACGAAATAGAATTGCGAGAATTGGACACTGTGTCACACTGTGTTGACACACAAACTTTAACTTAAATTTGCAGTTAACTTATGATATTTACGATGTTAAGGCTTATATATTTTTTACCTATAGATGATTAAGAAGATATTTGAGTATTATTTTAACGTTATAAATGAAGCACTAAGAAGTTTTGTAAATAAATTTACACACGTAGGTAGTTATACTTAATGATGGAAGTTAGTCGTAAACAACACGAATTGCACTTGAATTATCGAACTAAATTAACACAAGTTGAGACAAATGCTAATGTAAAGGAGATGAATAACTTTATTAGGAACGGGCGTACTTTCCTCGGATCCAAAGGCACTTATTCCGGGATATCTTCGCCTTCCAGTTCCGTCATCCAAATCACGTCGGGGTCACCAAAAATGTTCGGTAATTCGGTGCTCTTCAATAAGTAGACGTAGTAGTTAAATAAGTAGGTGTAATCAGCTTCCACAAAGGTATATATATGTATCAACATTTTTGATTTAAATGTTTTAATATTAAGACGGTGCTTGATCGTTGCCGTCCGTGTTGGTGTCTAGAATGATGTGTTAAGTAGTGTCCTCTTCCCGCGCTCCGCACCCCTCTGTCGTCCAGCTAGTTAGGGTGGGCGTAGACACATTTCAATTTTATAGTCCAGCACAATTCTGCCGGCTGATGGCGTGCAAATATTTAAAGAAAAACGTCGTGGTTACCTTAGAACTCCGGGCTTAACACGGCTGACTTTTATCACCTATCGTTATGGATGATATCAAATCATATAATTTTATTTGGATTTTACAATATCTTTATGACTAATAAACAAATTACATAGATAGGTACATTAAATGAAATGTTCATTAACTAATTACTTAATTAAATTATTAAAAATATACATTTGATTTCCACGGGCTCCTTTCTTCAAGATATTCTGATCCCACCAAAAACATAAATGTAAAAAAGGAGAGCCAAGTTCAATACAAAAATTATGCTTGGCTGTGGGTTACGCCGCAAAAAGAATGGAGCTCTAAATGAGTGCCAAGTTCTATGCAAAATCCATATATGTATTTATAGGAACAAAATAACATTATAATAATAATAATAATAAACCCGCGGGGGCAGCTTGTGGCGAGCTGACGGTGAGTGGCGACACCGCGGACCCCTAATCTCCAGAGGGCCCATTTGATCTGGCCCTCGCCTCTGCGCTTGCCTTAACTGGCCGGCCAGAGTGGAGTCGCAAGAGCGGAACCTATGCTCCAGGTTGGAAGTGTAAAATGTCATAACGCCGGCGGCCCTTGAACGGAACACCGGGATCTGGCGCACCGCAGACTCACCTCTCGACAACCTCACAGCCGCTCAGACGTGTTGCTCCATTGTCGCACTGTACGTGCGACTGTTTTGTGGGGCCCACTTAGCGAGTTGGCGAGTCACCGCCTGCCTTTATACAATTTTGAGACTGATTGTCACGGCAGGTGTCCGCTAGTCTCCTTCCATAACCCATTATCCAGTCCATCCAACACTCTACTCAATAGCCCATGACCTTAATTTCCATCGCAGTCACAGTGCTGCACTGCAATAGTCTTTGCACCTGGCGGGGATCATCACTGGTTGTATCATGTTGTGCGCTCGGAGATGGTATCCGCCATGTGCATCCCTCGCTTTAGATTATTTTTGTCTTAAAGGGCCTCTGCGCTGTTGGCTTTGGCCCCACGCATGCCTTCCAAAAGTCCGGGACCCCATGGTCCCGTGATATGGCACAGACATACAAATAATAATAATAATAAAGTTCTTTATTGACAGGCAATAGACCCATAAATCAAAAATTGCATAAAAAGTAAACAGTAAAAGTAAAAAGTCAAATTGTATAAGCGTAAAGATAAAATTAAATAAAACCTTAAATTTTTATAATAACCTAATTATGTTTAGGCAGTCACAACCGAAAAGACCTACTTATGATTAAAGACCTAATTATGAACAAGTAATAAACTCTATGTCTTTGCTTTATTGGATACCTATAACAATTGCTGTTATTTAAAAATGTGAGATCTTAAAGTAGGTAAGATTTGACTTGTTCAGTTTTTATCAGAATTAAAATATAAATATACATGTTGAATAACTTTATAAATTTACTCATGTAATGAAAACTGGCCAAGTCAAATCTAACCTACTTAAAGATCTCACATTTTTAAATAACAGCAATTGTTATAGGTATCCAATAAAGCAAATACATTGAGTAATACTTGTTCATAATGTTATTTTGTTTAATTAAATAAAGAGGTTTTGAGTTATAGAAGGGTCAAAAGTGGTACCAAGTGGTTCGTTTAATATTACACTTGGCGCTGGCTAGCCAGTTCTTTTGCTTGAACTTGGCTTGACACGCTGCCGCGTGTCTAGATAAGATCCGTCACGTTCAGACGATTATGAGAGTGCAAGAGTGATGGATGTCTTACTCGCAAAGATAGGTGATAAGTAATAAGTTTCAGTCAAAAATGTAATTATTGATACAATCTTTTATTGCCGACAGCATTTTTCTGTATACCGCCATCAACTACTCTTTAAGATAATTCTAACGAGCCCAAACTCAACGGGGTTACGTCGGTAAATTACTGATTTCCCGTGGCCACCTTCTGTCTGCATTATCAGATCAGCTGGATGGTATCATAATTATATCACAGTCATCCAAATTATACCTTTACCCAAAATTTCACCTCAATCGGATGACGGTAAGTGACTGAAAAATGGATTGCAAATTTTGACTGACAACTTACCTACACACATTACATACATACGAACAGTGGAAGTTAAATAAAAGCTTGTTAAAAGGCAACCACGTAACAACCGTAAACATGTCGCCGAACACAATTTTATGATAAGTATCATTTCAACATGTCTCACGAAAGTTTAAATTCGATTCTGTCACTTAGTTCACAATACCAATTCTTCTGCTGACTAGGCCAAATCGATCAGAGGTAAATCAGACGTCCAGAGTGTAATTCGTGGAGTTCTTGACCCTAAGCAGTTGATTCGTTTTCCTGAGTTTGTTTTCAAAGAGGGAGGATTGGCGTATTTTATTGGTATAAACTTTTCTAGTAATGCATTTCGACTACGAACCCTATAAATAAAATGTATTTATCTTTTACCTTTCTCGAACAGTTTCATTGCTCTTCTGGCAAATATACTGGTAGCATTCGTCTCCTGGATAATATGGTTCATTGTATGGTAACACTCTGTTCAGGCTGCTGATATAGCATCCTTCTTGGTTCGCTGAAACAATTAATTATGTTAACCTAACTATAAATGTTGTATTTGAAATAGCAATATACAAATTGCAGAACATTCTCAAAACACCAGAAAAGTTCTCAAAAACCTCCGGAAACTTTAAAGAGAATTTAAAAACGGTAGTTTCTGACGAGAATTTTTCATTTAACTAGGCAGGCAAATAAAACAACTGATAAATTATGTAGAGTCATGTGGGGTAAACGTACGCGGCGAATAAGTGTCCGCAGTGAACATTGTGCGAATACCACGGATGACAGCGGGTCGAGACCTGCCGTGTTAAGTTCGCGTTTGACCGCCGAGTGAGAGTATTGCGTCACAGGTTTGCCGCACAATGCAATGGGAACTTACGCGACAGTATTGCTTTCGCATAGATTTGTTATTTATTTCTTTGAAATTGAGTTGCATACTAAAGGCATTACTATTAGTTTCATTAAACAAAAAAAATACTGGGAACAGGAGAAATTAATCAATATTTTGTGTGAATCTACGTATTTTGTCTAAGGTTAGTCATACTTCGAAATATTATTATTTTTATTTACTTTTGTGGGAAGGGGTAAGTGTCCGAGGGTTAGAGTCCGCAGTATTATATAAGAAAAAACAAAAAGAAGTTGATAAAAATTTCAAGACAATTGCAAAACCATAGATAAACATAAGAAGCAAGCCAAAGAAGAAAAATGATATTAGGAAAGATAACACTACAGAGAATAAGAAAAATAAATCTTCGAAACAAGAGTACTGTCCGTTATGTCGAGAAAAGTACGGAGATACGACTGAGGTGTGGATTGAGTGTTCAATTTGTAATTTTTGGTGGCACGAAGCTTGTACCAGTTACGAGGAAGGCACATTCACATGTGATATTTATGTAGAAGCTAATTAAGTTTACGTGTTGACACTTTGTTGGCGTTGCGTACACTTAACCGAAGGCGTGCGGACACTTTCCCACCGATGCGGGTAAAACCCGCATTTCCCTTGTTGATTAAATGATTAAGTAAAACTAATAATTAGTGTTATAATTGAAATTTTATGTTTTGTTTTTCTTCACAAAGGTTTATAACATTAGAATAGAAGTTTTTTTTCATTTCAATTAACTAAATATTTAATTCTAGAAGCAATTTTGTTAAAAATGCGTACGTTTACCGCACATGAGTCTACCCTGGGAGTTTATGACATGTTTTCAGTGTTTGTACATTTTAGTTCTGATAACATATTATTCTTTAGACAGGTCGGTAACTAAAACAACCAATAAATTATGTATCCATGGAGTTCGTCACATGTTTTCAGTGTTTGTAAAATTTTAGTGTTGTTTTTTTCTTTTTCTCTCAAATTTCTCTGCAGTACATTCATTATTCGTTAGTTAATCTCAAAAATACGGCTGAAGGGTTTTGGATGTGTCAATCCTGTATTAAAACACTAGGATCTTTTCCAAAATGATCCTCTAAAGAGAAGAAGTTGAGGATTTAGTTTTCACATTGAAGAAATTTCTGGTAACTAAAGGCTACTTTAATTTTTTTTTTTTTTTACAGTGATAGGGAAACGAACTCATGAAAGAGGACTCCCAGGATCGTGCAAAGTGGGAAACACAGGCCCTACGGCAAGTTTAGTCGTTTAGACTTTTAAAAATGTAACTTGTGGCGTCATGAAATGGGGGCATACTCGTAGGTAGAAGAAAAATACTCCAGGCAAAATACGGTTTCGAAAAACATTAATTTGTAATTAATTGCGTTTTTTTTTGTTTATTACATTTTAAAACGTTATTCTAAGATGCTTTATTCAAGAATCCAACACATTTTCGATCTGGAAGTAATTAACAATAAATAAATAGATTTCAATGAAGCATAAATTGTCTTTTTTTGTAATATTTATCTTGATTATTATAGAGCAAATATAAATGAAGCAAAATAAAGATAAAACTATTTATTAATATTTTTCTGACTTTTCATAGTTTTCATAAGAAAGGTTAAGTTTTAATTTTTTTAATGTCTGAAATTTCGTTGGATTTTATCGCTAGGTAACTATTTAATTGATAATATATCCATAATATACAAAAAATCTGCTATTGTAAATTATTTCCTTTGTCATTTTTTCTATACAAGTTGTCAGTTCATTGCCTGGACTAAAAGATAAATAGCTCATCCATGAAAGAAGTCTTAGGGCTCACGAACAAGCAACAGAAGTGCCTAAGAATAATTATGTCTTACCAAACTCGGCAGGTTTCGGCTCCGACGGGAATCTCTCTAAAGCGGCAGACGCCACTGACACGAAAGCAAGCAGACCGATCAGTTTCAGCATTTTGAACGATACTATCGATGCTGATATCAAACAGACTCTTTGAATTACACTACGGCTCTTCTTATACCCCAAAAAAATCAATATCAGTATAGTAGTTAAAAGTCGAAACCACCAATTACGCATGCAATATTATGTTTTAACTCGATGTTCTAAAGTTTATAATAGCCTATTTTCGGTAGGTTTCGTGACGCGCTGTTAAGAGATGATTAACAATTGATTTCTTACATTTAAATATTTGAACAAATGCTACTTAACTGCGTCAATGCTCCCACAAGTGTTTGGAGAAATTAAACATAAATTTGCGATTTCGCGACTAAGAACATACTAACACGGTAGAATGCGATGTAGGCACTTGAAGTGAAACGATTCGCTTCTTTTGTCAATATCATAAGGCCCAATTCACTAAGCTACAAGTTAAAATTTCATAGTTAGGAATGTTACTAAAAGAATCTATTTAGTACGTTAGTTAGATTAACCAAAAAATAATGGACACATTATCATTTTTTGTTTGATTGACAAACAAAAAATTACGTGTCTAATATTTTTAGATAATCTAACCGACGGACTTAATAGATTTTTTTGTAACATTCCTAATTCTAAAATCGCAACATGGAAGGCATTTGACCAATAATGACTAGCTTTTTGACCACTGTTTCATGTAAAATTTTGGCTTTGTGATATGGGACTCAAACATTTTGTTTCTTGGGACTTTTGGTCTGTAATGTGTTTTATCCTACTTGCAGATAACAATGTTAAGTCCGCCCACGTCAATTTAGAAAGATAACGATTTTTTAAAAAAATTACGGTAATAAGTGAGATAATTGTAATGTTTTTTTTTACATTTCAGCTAGGTATTTATTTTAATCACATGTAACTTAGGTACTAAAGACAACAGCAATAACATACAAATATTTCATAGTCTTGAAAAGTAATATCCGAATAGAAATTGACCTGCAACGTTTCTTGTTAATTTGATATTGATTTTAATCTGCTAAAACCTGATTATTACGTTGGCGGCAGCCGAATAGTACCGGAACCGGACGTTTATGAAAGGGCTTGATTACGGTTAAAGTATGCTGGTTGAATAAATCTTGTAATAACAATTACGGAGTTTTTCACTTCTGGAACTAATCCCACAGTAGTAAGTCGTGACTTCCGCATGAATGTTAGGTCAGAATTTATTCATTATTTGGGTCAATCAACAATTTCTTGTTGCTCGTTGCCATGGTTACGTCTCCTGGGTCACCCTTTAAAACTATTATTTTATGGGATTTCAATCCACTAAACACGTGTTTTTGTCATATTGGTAAACCCATTCCATAGTGGCGCATCTCCTTAGCATGATAGGAGTCCAGTTTATAGTATTTTTTCTAAGAAAGTCTGTAACTGTTGTCTCTTGGCTTACCGGGACAGAATAACAACAAGAAAAAGTTGATTGACCCATTTTCATGTTGTGCAAGTGTGCACAACGGCCGTCCCCAGTCGATGGCACGCGAGACTTGCGGACTGTACGCGTCGATTTATAAATAATGGTACGGAACCCTTCGTGCGCGAGTCCGACTCGCGCTTGGCCGGTTTTTTTTATATTTCCTAATTATTAACAAAGTTATTTTATAATGTTTTTTATTATTAATTAATTTATGTATTTGTATTTTTTATGGTTTGTGTATAGTATTTAAATGTATGATCCAAGTTGGTTGAATAAATAAATGAATTATTATTATTATAGTCAGAATATTCAATTGCCATAAAATCATTTTCTTGAAAGCTTCCAGTGTAACTACATTTCAGCGAGCTGTTAGGCTCTTTTGGAGTCGTAGTTATTATCTAACTAATCTAGTTTTACTGATATGGGTGAAGGAGCAGTAGGTAAGTTGCCAATGAATAGTAGGGTGAAGAGTGTATTATTATACTCGTAGTCCTTTATTAATATTATACCTATCTATTTAAACACGTTAGGTTGCTGTAAACTATAAGTGCGTGTTGTTAGGGGATTCCGTCAAACAAATACTTCACTTTCGGATACTGGCTTCATATTTTAGTATGTTGCATGTCCCCTGAATTCCAAAACTGACGGGAGACAGTCTCTAAGGAGTTTGTCTCCCCTGTAATGACGTCATCAAAAACGCCGCGGCCGCGCTTGGAAAAGTTTGAATTATACCCAAACCATGCAACGTACATACATATGTGTGGTACCAAATGAAAGCTGAATAAATTGTCAATAGTTCATTGCTACATTATATTTCAATATATATGCTAGTTTAAGTACTATTAGCAAAAGTATAAAAAAATCTAAGAAAAATCTAAGGACTTTCAGACTTTGCGGCAAAACTAGAAAAGATACACGGATATAATGTACAACACAAATGATATCTAGTATGTTTGCTTTACATTTTAGTTTTTAATTAAGGCAAGAGCAAAATTGAGAAAATTGTGCTCAAAAAACCAACAACGCAAAGCGAGTTTTCCCTACAAGATTAATTTTATAGAAATTACTATTTTCCAGAAACCAGCACGAACTTTAAGTATACTATTAATCAAGGTATATGCACCGCAAAACTGCAGAGAGACAGTCTCTAAAGTGTCTAGTTCATCAGTAATTACATTATTCTTCATTGCTGAGGAGGCTTTTTGAAAAGTGGGAATTGTACCTGAAACATGTAATACATATAAACGTGTGTTATATCATGTAAAAGCTAAACAAATATGCTATAATTCTTGGCAACATTGTGATTCCATATATTCATAAATTTAAGACGTATTTGCAAAATTGTAAGAAAAGTGAAAAGCCTGCTAACATTCGATTTTCGGAAATTTGAATTGCTCTGAAATGTATCATTATATCGAATTACAATGTTAAAACGAGTTATAGTATATTTTATTAGCTTTTATATAATGTCACATTTGCATTCAGAAAGTACATAGTTTTGGTTTAATTTAGACTTTTCTAAAAGCGGAAGCTGGGGGCTTTACACTTTTCTTGTCCAATATTTTGCATATACCTACCTCTTAAATTTTAGGATATATGGAACCCTAATGTTGGCAAGAACTATAGCATATTTGTTTAGATTTTACATGATATAACACACGTTTATATCTATTATTACTACATGGTTGACGTAAAAATCTCACTTTAAAAAAAGTCGCAATGATGATTATGTCATTACTAATGACCTAGACACTTTAGAGACTGTCTATTTGCAGTTTTGCGGTGCAAATAACATGTCTAACAATATAATAAAAGTTCGTGCTGGTTTCTGGAAAATAGTGATTTCGATAAAATGTTATCCTGTAGGGAAAACTCGCTTTGCGTTGTTGGTTTTTTGAGCACAATTTTCCCAATTCTGCTCTAATCTTAAAATAAAAACTAAAATGAAAAGCTGAAATTCTAGATTTCATTTGTGTTATACAATACATTCGTGTATCTTTTCTAGTTTTGCCGCAAAGTCTGAAAGCTCTTAGATTTTTTCTTGATTTTTGTACACGTTTGCTTACTACTTACTTAAACTAGAGTATACATTGAAATATAATGTATAAATGAACTATTAAACATTTATACAGCTTTCATTTGGTTTCCAACGTGTGTATGTACGTTGTATGGTTTAGGTGTAATTTACACTTTTCCAAGTGCGGCCGCGGCGTTTTTGATGACGTCGTTACAGGGGAACTCGACTCCTTAGAGATTGTCTCCCGGCAGTTTTGGAATCCAGAAGACATGCCTAACAACATACCAAAATATGGCGCCGGTATCCGAAAGTGAAGTATTTTCCCCTAACAACATGCACTATTATAAAGTTGCTGTTAGACTCTAAATCGGCCAATCACCATATTACACCTCCCCGAAAGTTCCCTATATACCTACATTGCCGTAGGCAACCCATCGGTACATTCAATCTAAGTAATTAAAGTATAGTGTTACGCGGTTTCCTAATACGTGGGCGAAACCCTCGCGACGCGGCGCGGAAGAAAACTAAAGGCCTCCACACACC
The DNA here is from genome assembly GCA_963854355.1 of Epinotia brunnichana. Lineage (NCBI taxonomy): Eukaryota > Metazoa > Arthropoda > Insecta > Lepidoptera > Tortricidae > Epinotia > Epinotia brunnichana. The sequence goes on from OY977949.1 coordinate 26,019,622, forward strand.
GGTCGCGTGCGCGGGCCTGCGCACGCGACCGGTGTGTGGAGGCTTTCACAGTCGACAGCAATTGAAGTGTCCTACGTCCTACGTGACCAATACCTACAGGCGCGGCTTGTGGGCAGCGCGGCGCGAAGCGAAGCGGACGCGATCAGTTGGTTTGACATTTTCGCGCGAATGAGAAGCGGCGGGGCGGCTGCGGCGGCAGTCCAGAGGGATAATCAAGTAACGTTCCGAATGCGCGTTAGGATCATTTAACTGTCATTTTTTGATATAAAAACTGACATTTAGATCTAGCTGACGCGCCAACAATGCGTTACGTGATCGACTTGCTGATACTGTAGACGGCAAACTTCGTGCGCAAATGACCTTGCCTGCGCAAAGGCGAATTGTAAAGCTTGTCCCAGAAAAAAATGTCGCTTATAAATTAGTAAAAATTCCATATTAATTATTAAAATTCAACAAATTTTCCAATACAGGTTTATTTGATATTCCTTTCAATTCAGTTTAAGAGGGCGCTCGTTTTTTGGTCAGGAATAAGCGAGAATGACGGATTTTTGACGTTGTAATTCTAAGAAACGGAGAGCTTTTTCTAGATCCTGATTACTTATTTGCATAGGTAAACTCCTCATATTGGTCCTAGCCGCCTCCAATTTACGAATTACTGAATACTTTAACCGAAAATACCCGATTACCGACAGTAGTTTTCTGAAGAGAGCGCAGAGTCATAAGTTTGAGCCCCTAATACTCCATGATGTTATATGAGAACCTACTTGTTTTATTCTATTTTCACTAGCGTAATATGTTGCCATTGCGCCTAGCCGCCTCGAATTTTCCTTATTCTGCACGTATATATATGTAAACTGTTCTCAATTACACCATATTTGTCAACAAAATCTTACTGAAAACTCAAGGATTTTCTCATTATTGTTGAATTATTTGTGTATTGAATCTTACACAACATTAAAGTTCATGCTTGTACCAACAAGATCCAGTCCAAAAAATATAACTTTAGTCAAAATTTATATTTATAAATAATTATTCAAAACTAGTATAAATTTACCGTCGCGCGGGAATATATCTCAGTACCGGCTGAATAGCCCTCCGAGACAGACGTGTACTGTGTTTATTTGTGGCTATTCACGAAGCTAACCGGCCACTCTTCAGATAAATTAATATTATTTTGATCTCCGACTAGGCATAGTTGTTACCAACCTCGGGGTCAAACTATACTGGGGATACATTCGTGAGGCTAATCGAGACAAGTTATGAATTGCATAGCTGCCAGATAAGACGTAGTGTAGCGAAAAGGCTCAAACCCACAGTATACGTAACATTTAAAATTGAACCTTCTACCTAAAACAAAAGTCATACATTTCAATGGTGATGTCTTGTGGGTTGGATCCTTTTGTCTAAACTACGCGTTCTATAGTCAATTATTATTGTACGAGTGATCGTGATACTTGATAGATTTAATTTATTTACTTGTTACTATCAGTCCACCTTGTGGAAGGTCCGCTGCAGTTTCCGGTACGTAGTCGCCTCTCGAGAACCTCCCCGCCCCAACGGCCATTATGATTAGTTAGTATGTATGTATGTATGTTAGTTTGGGCGAAATCTTCAAATTAGGTACAATTATCTTCTTATATTAATTATCTTCGGTGACAATGCCATAATATCATAGAGCTGGTCTGATGATGGAGTCGGAAGGTGGCCATAGCAACTCCTAAACTCAACAAGATAAAGCCATCGAATTTTGGCTCATTTATTTGGCCATGGCACGGCAAGACTTGGATGCTGGATGATTTCCAGAGTCTGATGATGGAGCTGGAAGGTGGTCATGGAACTCCTAAACTAAACTAGATAAACCCATCTAGTTTGGGCTCATCTGTTTTGTCTTGGTAAACACTTTGGTGATGGATGATTTCCAGGATCTGATGATGGAAGGTGGTCATGGGAACTCCTAAACTAAAATAGATAGACCTATTTTGTTTGGGTTTGTGTGATTTGTCTGTACAAGTACCCACGAACCAGCGACATAATATGCAGGGTTATTGAAAATAACAAGATGAATAAAAAACTTTTTAAAAAACAAGCTTATATGGCGTTTGTTAAGTACAGCACGATCCTACCTTGCATTTAGTTATTATTTTCGTTTATATATAATAATAACACACACCGGGGGTTTACACTGGAAAGGGAGATTTTTACGTGGTTTTATTACATTTCCGAGTCATCATCATCATCATCATCATATCAGCCGAAAGACGTCCACTGCTGGACATAGGCCTCCCCCAAAGAGTGCCACAATGGCCGTTCCTGCGCCACCCGCATCCAGCGGACTCCCGCGACCTTTACCAGGTAATCAGTCCACCTTGCGGGGGGCCTACCCACGCTGCGCCTTCCGGTACGTGGTTGCCCTCAAGAACCTTTCCACCCCAACGGCCATCGGTTCTACGTGCAATGTGCCCCGCCCACTGCCACTTAAGTTTAGCAATTCGGAGGGATATATCGGTTACCTTGGTTCTGCTGCGGATAGCCTCATTTCTGATGCGATCGCGCAGAGAAACTCCCAGCATAGCCCTCTTCATTGCCCTTTGAGTGACTTTGAGCCTTCTTATGAGGCCTATAGTAAGCGACCACGTTTCCGTGCCATATGTCATCACTGGCAACACACACTTTTCCGAGTATCACTCTTTATTTCGAAATAAATGTTAAAAAAACCGGCCAAGTGCGAGTCGGACTCGCGCACGAAGGATTCCGTACCATTATCTATATCTAAAAACGGCAAAATATCTATATCTAAAATCACGTTTGTTGTATAGGAGCCCCCTGTAGCCTAGTTAGTAACTTGGAAGTGACTCTGCCTACGAAGCTGGAGGTCCGGGGTTCGAATCCCGGTAAGGGCATTTATTTGTGTGATGATCACAAATATTTGTTCCTGAGTCATGGATGTTTTCTATGTATTAAAGTATTTATTTATCTATATAAGTATGTTTATCGTCGTCTAGTACCCATAGTACAAGCTTTGCTTAGTTTGGGGCAAGGTCAATTTGTGTAAGATTGTAAAAGAAAAAGAAACAAATAAAAACTAAAATAAAAATAAAAAGATGTATTCTGTTTTTTAGTAATTTTTGTTATAAATAGCGACAACAGAAATACATCATCTATGAAAATCTCTATCTATCACGGTTCATGAGATACAGCCTGGTGACAGAAGGACAGACAGACATTCAGACAGACAGCGGAGTCTTAGTAATAGGGTCCCGTTTTACTCTTTGAGTACGGAATCCTAATAAGTGACATAGGTTTTAGGCTCAGAACATAAAAAAAGGGAGAAGTGCCGTACTGCTTAATTTCAACCAAAACCGATGTCCCCAGTTTTCTCCCACCGCAGCGCCCACAGGCACACACATTGAACCGTGTAAAAACAAAGACTCGGGCGTTGCCAGTGAGTCTACGGCAACATGCAAACAAGGGCTGTGATTGGCTTAAACGCACTACACTAGGGGGGCGACAAACGTTAAAATTATGTTTTATCGACATTGATATTAAAATTAATATTATGTTATGATATTGATGGATAACAACTTCAACAACATGGTAAGTTTATGTGGTGGTATTTAAACTTCTAGCTACAAGTTTAAATAACACGTGTTGTTAACTTACCATAAATCGCAAAAGTAAAAAATATTGACGAATACCTACAGAGTAACATAAACGGCTTTTTATAAGTTCGTGTTCACATACATTTAAAACTCTGGTCACATCGATATTTTTGACCTGTAGGTACCAGGCCGATCCGACTCGCATTTTGGCGCGAAATAATATGTCCATTACTCATACACTCGGCGTCAAAAAAATCGCACATTTCGAAAATTTTGTTTCGAGCGAATATAGCTCTTACGGAATGTACTGTACCCCATTAATATGTATATCATTTTAAAGCTCAATCAACAACCTTTTAAATGAGTGGGTGTTTGTTTTTGTAAAAACAATGACCATAAAAAAAACGCATTTTAAATCAAAAGTCCCGAAGTACGCGTTTAGTGGGTCACTAATTGGGCACCCATGGACGGGTATAAAAGGGGGGGGGGTAAAGATCGATTAAGGGTCATTCGCTATCCAGACGTCACTGAGATCACACCTGAAGAGCTACAGCAAGAAAAAAACATTAAAAAATGGATACCACGCCAGAAGAAGCCGCTCAAGTGATTGCACTACTGGAAACTGGACTACGACAGACTGAAGTTGCTCGGCGTCTGAATATCAGCCGTTTTCGAGTGCGTCGAGTGTTCCAGCGGTTCGAGGAGACTGGTGGCTACATCAGAAGGTATGGATCCGGGAGGCGACGCTGTACTTCCGGTTCAGACGACCGGTACATTGTGACGACTTCCTTGCGGAATCGTTTTTTCAACGCTGTTGAGCTCCAGCAACGGCTTCGAGCAGCTCGCAGAACGTCGGTGAGCGTCTCCACGATCAGACGAAGACTACGGGAGAGGAACTTGATGCCCCGCAGGGCCGCTACGGGCCCCCAGTTGACTGCGCAGCACCGGAATGCCAGAAGAGGATTTCGCACTAGCCATGAGAATTGGACGTTCACCCAATGGAGGACTGTCCTCTTTTCTGACGAGACGAGAGTGTGCCTTTACACCAACGATAGACGCAGAAGGGTGTACAGGAGGCAGGGGGAGCGGTATACAGAAGCCTGCACCGTAGAAACCGTCAGCTACGGGGGTGGATCCTGTATGTTCTGGGGCGGCATTTCCGTCGACGGGAAAACCGAACTTGTTTGCGTTTCCCGGACTGGAGGTGGCCGTGGCCAGGGATCCCTGACTGCTCAACGGTACATTGCGGAGATCCTGGATCCACATGTGGTCCCATATGCTGATGTAATTGGACCTGGGTTCCAATTTATGCACGATAACGCCCTCAGCCATACAGCGTTGATCGTTCGGGACTACCTGCATGCTGCTGGTATCAACGTTATGGACTGGCCAGCAAGGAGTCCCGACTTAAATCCCGTCGAGCACCTCTGGGACCAGCTGAAAAGGCGGGTACGATCGCGTGATCCTCCTCCTGCCACACTTGATGAGCTTCATGATGCTGTCATTGAGGAGTGGAACAACATTCCTCAAGAGAACATCGTGACGCTGATCAGGTCCATGACCGACCGCATGGAAGAGCTTCGGAGGGCTAGAGGAGGCAACACTAGGTTTTAAGTTTAGTTTTAAGCTTTATTTTATTGTTATTGTTGTGTTTTATTTTTTTGTAATTTTTATTAAATAATCGATTTTGCCTTTTTCCTGTTTTTTTCCTTACGGGGTTGATTTTCAATTGACATTTTCCGATAGAAGGTTTCATTACCTTTCAAATAAGACCCCATAGTCATGGGGTACATTACATTCTGTAAGAGCAATTTTCGCTCAAAACGAAATTTTCGAAATGTGCGATGTGTTACCATACATTTTACACCTAGGTTTCAAGCAAGCGAGGTGTCAAATATTCGAAAAGTGTACGGCTCTTATTAAGTGGTTGGAAACATTTTTCTTGAAAGTGTTACGAACACATTAACTCTTATCTGTACAGGAAACCAGTTAGGACCTCTGCCAGTAGCATCTATCCATTTTTTTAGAACCTAATCGGATTCTTTGGAAAACTGTAATAAGAAACCGAGATTTCTTCTTCAATTATCACATTTGAAATGAAAGTTAAAAATATTCATTTAAAAAAATTATTGGTAATAATATCACATTTTAAGTTGTTCTGAAGCCATTTGCAACTAAATTATATACTTGTATATACAATTTTAATATGTCTATTTACCGTTCATACTGCAACTTAGTGAAAATCTTATTAGTAGGTACCGTAAACATTTTGTGCCTTTTAATCTTATTAGTTACCTTTAAGATAGGCACCCAACCAAAACAAGTAATTAAATATAATAAAACAGCGAAAGTAGTCGAAATAAAATAACTAGTATGATATCGTACTTCTATTTTATCGATTACGCGTAAATTGTAACTGCACTTTGGCACCGCTCTAGTTTGCGACGCCAAGCAGCGGCCGTACCACTAAAAAATTCAAGCATCGTCCATATCCATAGTGGTTTAATACATTGTGCCGTGGTTTACTGTATGGAACGATCAATGTACAACGCATAGAACAAAAATATGCTTTTTCGTTCGATATGTTAGTTCGATCCCGAGAAATGATGCGGCGTTGCGTTTATTTATTAAAATATTAGTTTTTACTGACTTAAGTGAAAATACTAATACTCACATGTGGTGCGTGACTCCACCATTCATGTAGGTTTTAGTTTCATTCCTATTTTTGCATGTAACCACACTACAATTCGGCATTTTGAGTAAACGTGGAATAACATTTCAGATTCACGGCAAATTGCGAATAACATGCGGTGGGCAGTGACATGCCCATTTGGCCATGTCGCACCGACACGCGCCAAGCCCCCGTTTCATATCTATTCCTTTTTATCATCTGAGGTTTTAGGCTTTTGAATAAAATCACGCATTAATTAATTGCATTCTAGATAAAAAGCTGTGTTTGTATAATTTATAATTTTCAGTTCCTTTGGTAAGAAACGGACATAGCAATTTCTATGAAGGGCAGTTTTTTTTTACAGTCCATAACAAAAAAAAAATTCTTCAAGAAATGAATACGTAAGTACCCAGTAATTTCCTAGTAGTGGGTCTACTGGTATAATTTCATTACATTACTATATATAAATAAGACTCAGACAACATGCAAACTATTAATATCCGTAAAACAAATTATTATTCTTATTACTGACAACTTTAAAACTCGTTAGTTTATTTAATACTAAAAAAACGAAACTAAATATACTTTTCACTTCTCATGCTCTAAAAGTTCGCTTTATGTCGTGCGTAGGCGACATAAAGTCGCTTTTTATGCTCTAGAGCATAAAGTAAAATCTTCGTCGAAGACCAAGGCAATCGCTGCAACAGCCACACGAACATCTTTAACTTCATACAACAACCTCTTTATTTTATTTCGTTTCGTTCGTATTCTAAGACCAAGGCAAAGATACCAACAGCCAAAGTACACAATAAAACTTCATATTTACGTGTTGCTGTTTCATTTCCTCGCAATCGAAGTGAAAAGTAGAGTGTACAACTCGTCCATAAAACCCATTTTACACTCGACTTTATATCTATCCTCGCTCGCAAGCTCGCTCGGATGGATAAACGTCTCGAGTAAAATGGTGCGTTTTATGCACTTGTTGTACAATCTACTATTGTCATATCATAGTATTTTAATACAAATAGAAAACTTGTGCTCAAAAAGCAAATACTTACTTTATTCAAGTTATCTAACTTCGCTAACATGATGTTCTAGAACATCATGTTAGCGAAGTAATACTTACCACTTTTTAGTGCAAGTATCAATATCGGTCACGGAGTGAATTCCAACGGTGCGCTATATAGCTATTTGCATCGGCAAGCTCCGCGGTTAGTTCTATCCCGATCGCACTTACATATAGCTAGAAAGGGACGGCACCCGCGGCTGGTGCGATCTCGCTGTGCATGTGGGGGTTAGGTACGTTTGTGTGGGTGGTAGTAGTATTTACACACACAAACGCACTACGCGTGTCAAAATACCGAATTCTGAGCGAGCGCTTTTTTGAAGAGCACTCTTAAGATTGGTTCATCCAGAAACTTCTTAATTTTCCCTTGACCCCTGCCATCAAGTTTTGTACATCGTCATCGGTGATTAGTTTGGATGCTTCATTCCACTTCCGTTTGAAGTTTTCGACTGAAGTGTCATTACTTTTAGGTTTTAAAAGCTTCTGTTTCACACGAGCCCAATATTTCTCAATGGGTCGTACCTCCGGGCAGTTGGGAGGATTGAGGTGTTTTTCAACAAAATCGATTTTATTTGCTTTGTACCACTCTATTGCTTTCTTCGTGTAGTGATACGTGGCCAAATCAGGCCAGAACAGAACAGGTGAAGTATGCCTCTTAATGAATGGCAACAATCGTTTTTTGAGGCACTCATTCAGGTACAAATCACCATTTATGGTTCCATTAGTAAAATATGGTTTACTGCGTTTGCCACATGAACAGATCGCCTGCCACGCGAGAACTTTATTTGCAAGTTTATCCATTTTGATGACCTTATGCTCTTCACTTACTGCTTTTCTGTCGGTCCCAGAATAATAGTGGTGTCATGGCCCCGTAGCATGGATGGCGTGTTATCACGCGATAAGTGATAGGATAAGCGCGTCGTCTCATTCTATCGAACGGTGTCAGCCAGGGACGGCAGCTCTCTCCTATCACTTATCGCGTGATACGCCATCCATGCTACGGGGCCTGGAAGTGATTTGAATTCAAGTTTGCAGTAAGTTTCGTCGTCCATAACAGTACAATAATTTTTCTTCGTCATTTTTGAATAAAGCTTTCTAGATCTGGTTTTAGACTCTTTTGACAGTTTTGCATTTCTATTGAGCACTTTAGTTTGTTAAAACGTTTTTATAGAATTATTACTCTTCACTCGTTGCACAGTAGATTTCGAGGTTTTAAACTTTTTGCCCAAGTCTTGTACAGAGAGGGTAGGTTTTTTCTGTAAAGCTGTTATAATCTTCTTCTCGATATTCTTGTTTACAAACCCTGGTTTAAGTCCACTTCCAGGCCGTCGCCGTATACCACCAGTCTTCCTGAACCAATTTAAAACCCTTTGAACGGTTTTTGTAGACGTTTTTAGCTCCGTTGCCACTTTTTTCGCAGAGATGCCTCCATATTGAACATATTTGTACAAAAAATTTTCGTGTAACTTTTCTTGCACCGAAGACATCGTTGAACATCTAGTACTGACAGCATTTTTTTTTTATTTTAATTTATACATGAATGACCATCCTAACGAAGAGTATAGTTTTCAAACCTCTTGAGATTTCATCCTGATATACCACCCCATCTAATAATGAGCGACATTTTTTTCTGGGACAAGCTTTACGTGCGAGTTGCCCCCCCACTTCGTCCCGCATGTTCAAGTTGTTTGCCGGGAACTGTATCTCAATCTCTATCGCACTTACATTACTCCAGTGACAGGGATGCATGTATACGAACTTCGAGTTACGATTTTCGTGGTAGCGCGGCTGCGGCGTGGCGAGGCGATGCGCGCGCACGTAGGGCTAGTTTCTGGCGCTCTAGGGTCGCAGTTCTTCCTAACACTCCTCGTCACTTCGCTCGTCGTCTTACCTACACTGACCTGCCTTAGAACAGAATAGGACCGACGGCGGCGAGAATATTCTCATGTTTGTTTTTTTTTTCCTACTACGACGGTGGCAAACAAACTTACGGCCTGCCTGATGTTAAGCTGGTACGCCTATGGACATTTGTGACTTCAGAAGAATCACAAGCGCGTTGCCGACCCTTTATTTACTTGAGGATTCGCTGTGTTGGCAGATAGAGACATGCAAGTCCCTCACTCCCAACACAGCGCATCCTAGGAAGCTCTGGCAACCTAAACTAAATCAATCAAATTATAATCACCTACATCCAGGATTTAAAACCTCGTCCAAATTTGCTTGCAAGTCAAAAGACTGAAACACACTGCTACTATTACACTATAAACATATTCACTGTCTTTAGGTAAAAATGACAGTTCGTAATATGTTTTAACGCAAATGGGCATAGTAAGTATATCATTTTAATTTCCTTAACGCTATCTTAGAGCTCGTGAATCCGTCCATACAACGTTACGTTTTATACTCTTAAATGTGTATCTTTAGAGAAAATCTTCTAAGATAGTCATCAAATCAAGAATAACATATTTCAGGGGTAACTAACGTGGGAATAAAACCAGTGCAACTATTTAATGATAATGATCATTTATTGAAGTTTCGTTGATTGACTAGGAATTAAATTCAACCATTACATTCCATGACTGACGCTAGGGTCTGATTATATTATTAGATGCATTTGATAAGGCTTTTGTTGTTTTAGTTTGTAGAGCACACTTCAGAACCGCAGCAGTTGGGGTAGTTTTTGCTCAAGTCGTCTGGAGATTTCGTGCAGCCTGTATGGATTTCTACTGCTGCGCAACTGTAGAATATAATAAAATATTGGTAAGAAAGCTGTCAATTGTAGGTAGGTAGGTAGAGGTACTAAATTTGGAGAGCTCATAACCAGGCGGTTCATGATTTTATTTTAATCTGATCAATGCCCTAGATCGGTGAGGATAGTGGCGTGATGGATGTCTAATACCTGGCAGCTACTAATTATTTTTTGGCTTTTAGTACATTACAATTAAAAACTTAAATTTTTTTTTACTTGCCTATTTTATCTTTACAATATATGTAGTAGCTTTATAAAACCGGTCACATTATAGCTTTCTGGGGGCTATAATGACGCCGTGACAAGAAAATCTACTCACCTCTTTCTAACTTGGACAGTGGGAGCGAGACAGGGTTACTTACGTGTCAAGTTGAGTTTCATTATTGTCCTGGCAAATGTATACTCCACATACGTCTCCTGGATAATATGGAGTGTTGTATGGCAACACCATGTTCAATTTTCTAAGGTAGCACCCTTCTTGGCACGCTGAAACATTTACATAAATTATTTAATTAAATAAAATAAATAACTAGGTATTGAATGTGAAGTCCCCAATCGGCACTGTGCCAGCGTGGGGGCTACTGCCTGTTCCCTCTCATCCATGAGAGGTGGGCTGTGTCCACCAGTGGGACGTATGTATAAGCTGATTTATAATATTACATAAATAACTATTAGGAGACAATTTTACATCAATGAAACTAGCCTCAACTAAGCTCATGTTATGGGTACTAAACAAGGATAAGTTTAATAGCTCTAAACACTTAAATACATAGACAAAAAATAGTAATGACTATACTCTGAAATAGTAATGCTCATCGCACAAATATTTACCCCTACCAGGATTCGAACCCAAGACTGTCAGCTTCGTAGGCAGACTCACTACCTACTTCCACTACTACTACTACTACTTCGTTAATTATTTACAAGATATTTACCATAATAGATGTATCGCAATAAGTAAGGTCTAGTTTCCCCTCAAAATTAGGTCAGATCAGAGCGCAGTCCCTTCAGCAAAAACTAGTGCCTAATTTCTTGGAACGTGGTAGCAAGAGGACAACGGGCTCCTTAAAGATGCTACCAGGACTTATCCTGATCATGACATCTTAATGTAATGAGGAGAAAAAGATGGTTTGCATTTTTTACAATATTACAATACTAGGACGGACGGACGGCAAACTTAACCTGGACGGATAGCATGGATGGCCTTATCACGCGTTAAGTGATAGGATAGAGCTGCCGTCCCTGGCTGACACCAGGCCCCGTAGCATGGATGGCGTTATCCTGCGATAAGGGATATGATAAGCGCGTCGTCTCATTCTATCGAACGGTGTCAGCCAGGGACGGAAGGCCATCCATGCTACGGGGCCTGGTACAAATACAAATCGTTTATTTGTTCAACATAGTACCTAGGTGCATGTCGGTACATGAGGGTCTTATAATTTCATTTTTGTATCACTATGCTGGGCCATTTGGCATACAAATTTGTAAATAATTAATAGAGAGGCTCCATTAATTACAGTCTGACAAAAAGTCATTTATTTTTTTGTACGCTTTTTCTACTAAAATGTTAAATAACTTCTTCTTAAACTCGACCATACTTTCTATACTAACAATATCGTTTGGAATTTTGTTGTAGATTTTTGGCGCCATTCCGAGTATACTTTTTTGAAATAAAGCGGGTTTTGAGGACATTCCATTTATTTTATTCTTAAGTCGTTTACTCTTAAAGCTATTAAATAGGTAACGATTAGATTTTGTAAAAATTGCAATTTCAAATATATACAAGCATGGTAGTGTTTTCTTAATTTCTGAAAATATGGTTTACAGGAGTCGAGTTGACGCATGCCACATAACGAACGAATGCATCTCTTCTGCGCTTTAAATGCTATTTCTCTGTCAACTGAGTTTGCCCAGAAAATGATGCCGTACCTTAAAGTTGATGTTACATAGGCTTGGTAGGCTGTTAATACTACTGATTCATTGACTATTTTCCTTAAATTATAAAGTACATATGAGAATTGATTCAATTTCTTACATATAATGTCAATTTGATTTCTCGATGTCAGCTTATTGACCTTATTGTCTACAGGTGCCGCCTAATGTGCAAACGTACCTACATTATATTTTATTGAAATGTAGACATTTCATGACACATTTAAAGATGTAAGTCTTTTGTGTCATTCAATTTGAGAATTAAATAAATTCAACTTTTGTTTTCGAAATAATTTGATTTTTTTATTGAGCATTTTGTACTTTGGGTGAGATTAAATGAAATATTCATGAAATGTTATAAAAAGGGTATCTTACCGAATTCTTTTGGTTTCGCCTCCTGTGGGTATCTTTCTTCAGCGGCATAAGCCACAGACACCAAGGCAAGAAGGCACAACAATTTCATCATTTTGAACTGTACGTTGTATGCTACAAAAATGATATCAAACAGACATTCAACCTGCCTTTTTATACCCCCAATATTTACAGACTACCCAATTTGTTTACAAAAGGTCTTATCCACCACATTCAGATACATTGAATAAAGTATCTTAACGCAAGGACCTAAAGCAATCATAAACGGCCTCCGTAGCCCAGTGGGTAGTGACTCTGCCTACGAAGCTGGAGGTCCCGGGTTCGAATCCCGGTCAGGGCATTTATTTGTGTGTTTATCACGAATATTTGTTCCTGAGTTATGGATGTTATATATGTATATAAGTATCTATATGTATTTATCTATTATATATATCATCGCCTAGTACCCACAACACAAGCCTTACTGAGCTTACCGTGGGCCTAGGTTGATTTGTGTAAGATTGTCCCATAATATTTATTTTATTTATTTATTATTATTTAATTTGTTTATAAAAGGTCTTATCCACCACATTCAGATACATTGAATAAAGTATCATAACGCAAGGACCTAAAGCCTATAATTACTTGACGACACGTCGTCCTTTCAACCGTTTGGACTGTTTCCTGACTTTGGCATGTTAGGTTGTTGGGTCGGAATTTATTAATTATTTTCATATATTTCGATGTTTGGACAAATGCTGTTTAAGTACGTCATCCTTTTGTTGTGGCAATGACACTAGAATTGAAAAATAATTTTGCCAAAAAATCTGTTACAGATCACATACTTAGTAACGTTATAACGGCCACGACGAGTACCCTTATTGTGAGATACAATCGTAACCTAACGTTACGTAACTAATACGAGATCGAATAAACGCGCTTCGAATAGATTTCGATCTCGCTACGGTATTCTTCGATTCGACCCGTCAAACTTGTAACTCACATTGCCGTTGGACTACGAAACCAACTTTAGCACTTTGCGTTTAGTTTTCGATGCGTAATTTAACGTTCGATTCGTACTACCAATCGGTAGTGTGAGACATCGAAGAATACCGTCACGACTGTAGTTTACTATTTCACTTGCAAAATGGCCCGTGATATCGTATTATTCCATCAAGAGTTACCGTAGATCCGATCGAAATTTATCTCAAATTAAAGAACTTATAAAAATAAGGGTTTTGAATTGACAACATATATCCGCAAAATTCGGATTGTCGCGTATTTTGTATTTAAAAATGCAAATAAATGGCCCCCGCGCCGCCATATTGTATCGACAGTCGACACTGTCGACGTCGCGATGCGCGTATTCTGTAATGTCATAACCGACAAACATTTAAATTAAAACGATAAATGCTAGTGATATAAGGTTGAATATTGTAAAATCGTGAACGAACGTGAAGTCGATCGCGAATTAAGTAATGTATAAGTGCCTCACGTTACAGTTTGGATTTTTAGTTCTATGAGTGACCACCAGGGGCACACCGCCCCTGGTGGTCACTCATAGAACTAAAAATACTTGTGGGTGTACTTTTCATACTAAATCTTGACGATAGGCGGTAGCGTCGATAGTAGACGCTACTCACTTCAATCCCACGCTAAGGGTGCTGTAGGTCGATCACGTAACGCATTGTACACGCGTCAGCGGCGCTACCACGAACTTCGAATCTCGAACTTCGTATATCTCCGTTTCTGACGCTCGAGTACCATAAACCATTAAGTGCGATAGAGACGGAAATATACGAAGTTCGAGATTCGAACTTCGTGGTTATAGCTCTGGTAGGTCTAAATGTCACTTTTTATATGGAAAGTTGACAGTTAAATTGTATCGACGCGCGTCGGTACAATTTAACTGTCAATTTTCCATATAAAAAGTGATATTTAGATTTACCTGACGCGCGTACAATATATATATTATATATATTATTATATATATTACGGGAAAATCTTACACAAATCAACCTACAATGCGTTACGTGATGGACCCACACAGCGAAGTGCCGGTACCGTAAATGCGTAAATTACGAGAACGGAGAGAATTTTGGCGTAACGTTCTCCGTAATGTTCTCCGTGACGGTAATAATCGAGAAAGTAGTCGAAGTTTTAATTTTTTTAAAGTTTTTTTAGCGTGATTCTATTACAATTAGTAATGAAAATCTATACAAAAAAAAACAAAATAGTCTTACTAAAGGAACTTGTATATTACCAAAATTACCGTAAATTACCGGCGTAAATTACCGAGCATGTTCTCAGAGAACGTTCTCTGGTAAAATTTCCATTGGGAATCTATATTTTTTCATTGATGCCTGATGAGATGAATTATTTTCTGAAACAAGTTTAAAGCTTGTCTTCACATCTAATGTTGACTTGGCCAGTTTTTATCAGAATTTAAAAAATATGTATGTGTTGAATAACTTTATAAAATGACTGATGTAATGAAAACTGGCCAAGTCAAATCTAATCTAATATTTAAGATCTCACATTTTTAAATAACAGCAATTGTTATAGGTATCCAATAAAGCAAAGGCATAGAGTTTAATACTTGTTCATCATTTTATTTTGTTCCTATAAATACATATTTGGATTTTGCATAGCACTTGGCACTCATTTAGATCTCCATATTTTTTGCGGCGAAGCCCACAGCCAAGCATAATTTTTTGATTGAACTTGGCTCTCCTTTTTTACATTTATGTTTTTGGTGGGATTTAACTTACGTCTCCCAGCGTGTTTCACCGTTGCTTTTCTGGCAGGTGTACTGGTCACATGTAGTACCTGGATGTGGATAGTATGGTTGGTCGTACGGCAGTACCCTTTTCAGTACGCTGTTGTAGCATCCTTCTTGCTTAGCTAAAATGGAATATAAAGATTAGGTGATCAATAATTAGGGGAGGCGATTTTGGCGAATTTTTGGCCCGCTCTCTTCCCTTGGTGAGATGTCATGAAATTTGGGTAAACCCTCTCCTTTTCTCGATACATCTCACGAGGGGTTTTCCGAAATGCGTATTTTTAGTGTAAATTGGTATCTTTAGCACGTCAATTAGAAATTTAAATTCCGTAAGATTTATTTAAAATTATATTTTGCTTAGTTATTTCATTTAAGTTAGGGTAAACGAATATTTAAGACTAGGTACTAGACTTATTTAGTACCTAGTCTTTCTCATTGTAATCCTTAACTTCGCTCTTAAGCGAAGTTAAGAATTACAATGAGAAAATCTAACAATAAAATCTTGAAATATAAATAATACATACCAAATTCAGCCGGTTTATCCTGAGGCGGAAATATTCCCAAAGCGGCATATGCCACTGATACAAATGTAAGTAGACCGACCAATTTCAACATTTTAACTATAAGTATGTTCGATCAAACCTAATAGCACACGGATACTGGTCCTCTCAAGGATGTTTACTTGTTTTTAAACCTCAAATATTTCGTCGTGTTTTTAGTTGTGTACGACAACAATAATCGCCTTATTACAAAGGAGTAAGGTCCAAAAGTGTTTTTTTCTTTAACGTTGACTATACAGGCCCGATATTCAAATTTGTATGTACAGAGCGTTCACAAAGCTCACCGACAACATCAGCAGAGCCAGTGGCGTGCCTCACTTGGACGCCATCATGACGTCACTGGCTACCGTATGCAAAGCTGACAGCTTACTGATACCGTGCACTCCGTACCGTAATGCACAACCGGCATAAGGGTGGGTTGTACTAAAAACGTCTGTAATCGTAAGCGGTGTTTGTAATCCTACTGTCAAAAAGGGGCGCTCCGCTCTATATGGATGGAAATGCAATTAAACACTCAGTCACACATATAGCCCATATTCACAACAAATTTGCCCCGACCACCCATGTATTCCATGTCGACACACCGTTACCTAGTTTCACGGACGAAACAGCGACATCTAGCGCGCAAGTAGGTCAACCTTGCCGTAAGAAGCCTTGTATAGACGCAAACAAGCGGTGTTCATTAAACTCTGAATGTGTGGAAAGTTTGACAGGTTTCTATGGAATAACAGCTACCGGCGCCATATTTATAATTAAACGTTGATCGTTCTGGAATCGTAAGAGATCAACTTGCCCTAAGTCTAAGTCCCATCTCCAACTCTCGCGGATTTTGTACGGCATGGGTCAAGAAAAGTGGATCAAGAGTTGAGTAGTGAGATGATTAGTTAGTGATAGTTAGTGGATCAATTAGGCTGACCAGCTCTTGTACTCAAAATATATAAAAGGTCGCAACCACCTACGCGATCTAAAGATGTTCTTACTGCGTTGCCATAAGATTTATAATTGCTTGATATGTGACGAATTATTTATTCAAAGGCACACGTTTGGTCAGAATCCAACTTATCTGAGCTCGGTATTTCTATAATTCTGTCATCCTGGTAATCATCATCACAAGCGCTCTCCATTTCTGTGCATTCTTCATTACTAACTTCTTGCCTTACCTTCTTCCCTATTTTCTTCGATTTTAGGGCTGATCATGTACAGTTCGGCCTTCTGCTGTGGCTTTAATCAATTGATCAATGTGTCTATTCACCACTGATCCGTCTGTAGCCTGTACTTGGTAACTAGATGGGCCACCATTGCTTACAACTGTTCCACGTAACCATTTGGCACCTTTTTCATTATTTCTGTACATGACTTTCTGGCCGATGTTACTTTCTCTTCGTTTTATTTGTGCATTTCGATCTATTTGCTGCTCTACTCTTTTGTGACCTATATTATACGGGTGAATCGTATCTAGCAAAGTGCGCAGCTTCCTATTCATCAGCAGTTCTGATGGGTTTGAGTTCGTTGCCGAGCAAGGCGTGGCTGGAACGAAGAAGGAATGAAGACATCCCACGGTAGATTATTCATTTTTCGTAATTTGTTCTTAACCGTTTGAACCATCCTCTCTGCTAAACCATTTGTAGCCGATGGTAAGGTGCAGTTCTAGCATGTTTTATTTTGCTAGCCTCCATAAATTGCTCCATTTCTTGTGATGTGAATGATGTGCCATTATCAGAAACAATAGTTTCACATAAGCCGTGGGTGGCAAATAACGATCGTAATTGCTTTATGACAGTAGCTGAGTTTGTGTTAGGGACCATGAACACTTCGGGCCATCTGGAATAAGAGTCAACCACGATAAGAAAACTTTTTCGCTGGAAGGGGCCCGCAAAATCCATGTGTATCCTTGACCACGGTCTTGTCGGTGTAATCCACTCATGACTGGTCTTCGGGGGCATGTTTCGATGTTCCAGGCAAATGGAACAGTTCCCAACCAGCCTCTCAATCTCTTCGTTGATTTGTGGCCACCACACGTAACTCCTTGCCAGAGCCTTTGTTTAGACGATACCATTGTGAGTACTATGAAGTACTTGTAAAGTTGCTTTACGCAATGCAGGAGGAATTACCACTCGACAACCTAGGAGTATGCAGTCTTCCTGAACAGACAGTTCAGTGCGATGAAGCCAGTATGGTCGTAACTCACTGTCGGTCACCTTTGCAGGCCAGACCCGGTACAAGTGATTCATGACTGCCGCCAAAGTGTTGTCCTTTCTGGTCTCTTTTGCGATCTGGTCCGCATCAAAAGGGAAGGCTGGTGGTGTTTCCGCCATCAGTAAAATTTCTCCAAGTTCTTGTTCTGGTTGATCCGGTACTGGCTGTGGCCATCGACTTAATCCATCAGCGTTTCCAATCTGAGATCCTGGCTTGTAAATTATTTCATAGGTATGCGCAGTCAATGCTAGAGCTATTCTCGTTAGCCGGGGTGATATCATGCTACGCATTGGCTTCTTGGGATCAAAAATGCCGAGAAGCGGCTTATGATCTGTCACTATTGTGAAAGAGCGGCCAATTAAATAATTGTGAAACTTTTGAATGCCAAACATGATCGATGCTGCTTCTTTGTCGAGTTGTGAGTAACGTCGTTCGTGAATGTGCAGCGTCCGTGAACTCATCGCTATGGGACGCTCCTGACCGTCCTCTATCACGTGCGCGAGGACCGCCCCCACACCATACTCCGAACTGTCGCAAGTCAGTGTCAACGGTTTGATCAAATCGTAATGAACCAACGTCATATCAAATGACAACAGATGTTTCGCCTTATCAAAAGCGTTTTGTTCGTTCTCTGTATTTGCCACGTCTGTGTTTTATCGAGCAGCCGGTGAAGAGGTTCCAGCATAGTAGCTTTACGTGGTATAAACCTCTCGTAGAAATTGTATAGACCGAGAAATGCTTGCAACTCGTGCACGTTTTGTGGTTCCGGTGTATTTATAATAGCCTCCACTTTACTAGGGGCCGGGTGAATACCAACAGCATCAATAACAAACCCAAGGAATTCGACTCGGTGTCTGGCCAACTTACACTTCTTACTATTGAGCCGGAGGCCTGCTTTACCGAAACGAGTAAGTACCTCGTCTAGTCGTTGCCACATTTCAGGCAGCTATGATGATGTCATCTATTAGGACCGCCACCCCTTGGATTCCTGCTAACAATGCAGTCATCAGCCGCTGAAAGATACCCGGACTCGCCTTCACTCCGAATGCTAAGCGATGAACTGAGTATAGACCTTTGCAGGTATTCAGTGTGAGCGATTTAGCCGTTGCTTCGTCCACGGTGACCTGTGTGTAGGCTCAGTTCAGGTCTAGGGTTGAAAAGTACTTACCTCCCGCGATGGTCGCGAATACTTCATTAGCAGTCGGCATCGGATAGGTATCCGATTCTGTAGCTTGATTTACCGTGCTGCGATAGTCGCCGCACAGTCGTATGTCCCCTGACGTTTTATCTATGGGAACGACCGGTGTCGCTCACTCAGAAAAAGACACAGGGCGCTGTACCTCCTCTTGAACCAGTCTGTCTATCTCCTTCTCAACTCGATGATCGATCGAACTCGACGAACGCGCCCGGTTTCACGTTTATAGTAACAGGCTGCCCTCGGTAAGTACCTAGTCTCTTTTTGAAAACCTTACTATGCCTTGTAATCGTCGTATGCGTATTATGATCGATGTCTAAATTTGATACAAAATTAATGTCCAGAGTAAAATTAAGCGGCGCAAACCAATCACGGCCTAAAAGGTTAGGTCCTTTACCATTCGCGACAAAAACATTGTCAGATTCAATGCCATAAGCCTCAAAACAATACTTTAACCTGTCCAAGTAATTGTCCCAACTGTCCGTCTGACTGAGGGTTAAGCTCGTAAAATTTCACCGATTGTTTTGACATTTTGATAACACTGTATCCACTTTACGTACTTCTCCACTATTATGTCCAGTAAAATATTCTGTTCATTATAAATACATTTATTATGCTAGGGAGCACATGTCAACACATCTTACGTACAAATCTGAGTGGTACCTACAAGAATCACCTTTTATGATAAAAAGTACGCGAGTCTACCCACATTACTCTGTATATATGACAAGGACTGACAGACATTTCAGGACAGACATATTACGATTAAAGGGTTAAATGATGCCACATATCTCGTACTGTTGTCACGTGACATAAATACACTTACACCCTTACAATTTTGACTGTAAAGGATTTTTCTAACTTTCGGCCAATTTTAGATGCAATAATCTTCTGCTTCTTGCTCAGCACAACTTTCTCGACATGCTGCCATGCATTTTATCGTATTGTCATGAGACATAGGCGTATTGGGAGTGGGCTTACGACTAGTACTTATTCTTAGCAGTGTACTAACAGGCTGAAAATGATGATGTAGGAGTCTCCACCTATGTACATTTTACTGTTGCCTCTCATAACAGAATTCCCAAGGTCACAAGGATAAACCTATTGAATATTTACGTAATGAGATACGTGGAAAACGTGACAATAAGGAAAATCAAATATACCTACCTTCATTTGTAAGCATGTTTGGATATTCAAATGGTTATCATATTATTAACAAACATTTTTTCTATACGAATAAATCTGCTTCATTCTCTACTTACTTATTTTTATAACGATCTAACGATCAAACAAGTCGATGATCGACGAATATCTCAAAAAATTACGAGGATAACCGTTTTAATATTGCTCGATAGAGAGAGAAAACTCTTGAGACCCGTGACGGGTCTAGATCATCATAATAAATTAACAATCGTTTCATGTGATGGTGCGTTTTGCGGAAAAGGGACCGAATATCCCCTTTTACAATTTTAGACACTTATAACTTGGTGATTATTTAACCTCTTGCGTTGCGCTGTTCTCCATCTGACAACATTTTCAATCCTTTTTCGAGAAAAAACAACATTATTGATTATTTTATTTAGTGTCTACATCCCTATTGGTATAACATTCTATCCCTATCAATTATCATTAGTCGTAATCATAAACACTGGCTGGTTTTCCATTAATAAAAAGAAACAATACCACAAGCACGAGTTTCTTAACATCATCACGATATTCTCGAGAACAAGGTCACTATAATCCTATTTAAATGAATAGCCGCAATGATTCTAACAGTTTCATTCATTACAGCTACCTCTGATCGTTGGTAACAGTTTGTTCCTCAAGATCATTACCATCTAGTACCATTCTTGTTTTGTAGTAAGACAACTGCGTAAACAATAATTTTATATTTTGACAGTATGTTTAAAATAATTGTCTGTTTACCTGTCTTGGCAACAGTATATGGTGCGGTGAATTTTCTGCCATACACTGAAAAACCAGCTGAGTTGGGTATGTAAACGAAAAGTTTTCCATTTAGTAACGTGTTCCATTGTTCCGTTCGGCTTTTGTTTTGTTATATTGTGATAAATTGTATGATTGTTTGATATTCCGTTCGCCATTATTTTAACAGCCGTTTTATGAAAAGCTGAATTTTGATAACTTTTTAAAGGTAAATTTTACCTACCTAAAGTAAATTTTGAAATTTTTTCTGAATTATTACGCCTTAAATTTTAATAGAATGTGAGTTCGAGGAAGGAATGAGGAATCCAAATAATTTTACCAGCGTATTCATGAGGGCGTAAAATTTATATGAACCTAGGTCAAATTATGTTTTTTTTTTCCATAAATATAAACAATTCGCTCGTGCAAGCTCCTCACAAACTGTACCTTTTTATAATAGTATACTTTAAATAGATATTATATTTAAAAAAACTTGGTTTTTCAGGGCACCAAGAAGGATGCTTCATACCGGAGTTGAATCGAGTATTGCCCTACGACGAACCTTTCAGGCCGGCTAATGGCAAGCCATGTGCCATATACGAGTGTCATAGCAACAACGAAACTAAGATAGACACGTAAGTTTGCGATTATTGAACGAGCGAGCGAAGCGAACGAAGTTCTCCGTTTCAGCTTGGACAATAAATCTTTTGTATGTCCGTCTGTCCGGCTGTTCTCCTCTACAGGTTGCATTTCTCAACCGATTCTCCCCAACCCCAACCCCAACAACCTTGTTGTCATTTTGTGACTTTTTTTCTCAAATTTTTTTTTTTTCAGGTTCAATAATTATATCGTTTTTTTGTGTCGATTCAGTTTTAAAAACTAAAGTTTTAAAAAAGAAGGCGGCGCGTGTTGTACAACTCACAGAGCCACCAGTAGTTTTTCTGACACGAGTTGGGAAATACCTATTCGCACGTGTGTCATACGACATTAAATAAAACACACCAAACAGATGAAATTTTAATCATAAAAAAACTGCGATACACGCCTGCATCATTCCTGCACGGCCGTGCGAGCATATAGAAGCTTCCTGTGTTTATGTTGACACATAAAAAGGCACACACTTTATGATACAAGTGTGGAAAGTAGGTAATTCCCAACGAGTGGCGATGACCAAAAACACGACAATCAGGGAGTGTTTTTGATCGACCTATCCGCATGTGTATCATACAACATTTTACAATGCAACATGCGAGGAAAAAAAATATATGCGTAAAAGGTGAAATTTTAATTGTCATGAAATCTCATTCTCGCGCGTGTGTGGGAACTGGGAATATTGGCCTGAAATCCATTCCTGCACGGGCTGGCTCCACACCCGGCCACCGCTGTGCGGCCATAGACGACTTTCCCTGTTTATGTTGAGCCATACAAAGGCGCACTTTCAGAGCAAGTGCGCCTTTAAAAAGTAAAAAGTGTAAAGTCTATTTAAGACCCCCGGAAACGGAAGTACGTTTGACGGGACTCGGTACGATATCAGTAAGCTGTCAGTCAAAGTCAAAATATTTTATTCAATATAGATTCATACAGAACACTTTTTGAAGGTCAAAGTATATTTTCATTACTTTAGTACTTCAATGTATTTTTACACTTTTACAGTATTATCACAGATTAAGTAATACATAGTACTAGTATTATATAACAAACTTAAGGTTTGAAAGGGTAATTATAGTTGTTAATATATAACTATAATAATGTCAAATATCACTAGTTTACATGTCAATATGTTATAAGTAGGTCAAAGTTCATTTACATTTACAATTACATGTTAACTTACATAAATGCTGTTTTCACAATATCAAAAATAAAATAAAAAATAAAAATATTTTTAAACAACTAGGGAAAAATATGAATTTGTTTTATATAATGTCAGGATTATATAAAACAAATTCAAAATTAGAGTAAGTAAATCGCGTAAATCGCTCTTTTTTGTAATACAAAAATGATATGGATATCAGCGGCTTTACCCCAAAGCAAAATACCATAGGTCATAATGCTGTGAAAGTAAGAGAAGTAAACAAGCCTAGCTGTCAGTGCAGATTCTTTACCGCGCGCCTACATTTAAATAAATGAGTCTTCTTTCTTTCTTTATAAAATGTATTTATTAATAACAATAAGTACAACAGTATCTTACTTATCTAGTGTACATTTAGATCCTTGACAGCAAAAACATAATACACGAACAGTTTAGTGAGCTAATGCGCTCATTTTAAACTTTTTGATACGCTCAACCAGGCGTTTAGCTATTTTTTATTTACACTATATTTATAATTAGTGTACACTTTAGGTACAATAACGAATAACATTTTTATGCTTGATTAGAGAAGCTCGCATTTGTTGCATACATGTTGGTATTCATTCAATAATGCCTACTTTCAGCCTAAGCCAATACTACGTATTAGCCTAGTAATAACAGTACACATTATGGTGATCATAATTAATATCACCTTAAATCTATACATATAATAAAGCTGAAGAGGGTCGAAAGTCTGTACATGAAAGATATTCGAAAAAAGATTGGCTAGGGATACTTAAAATCGATAACAGAACACGTTCCAACAGTTTTTAGAATTTTTGTCTGTTTGTCTGTTTGTCTGTTTATCTGTTTATCTGTTTGTCTGTTTATGTGACCGCGCATCACATGAAAACGGCTGAACCGATTAAGATGAAATTTGGTATTGAGATAGTTTGAGTCCTAGGGAAGGACTAAGGGTAGTTTTTATCCTAAAAATCTACCCCTAAGGGGATGAAATGGGGGGTGGAAATTTGTATGGAGCTACTTAAACCGCTGCACCGGTTTGGATACAATTTGGTAATTAATTAGTTTTAGTCCCGGGGAAGGTCAAAGGATATGTTTTATCCCGAAAATCTTCCCTGTAGGGGGTAAAATGGAGGGGTGAAAATTTGGATGTAACCCAATTTGATAAAATTTGGTTTAGAGGTAGTTTAAGTTCTGGGGAATGACATTGGATAGTTTTTATTCTGGAAATCACCCCCTAAGGGGATGAAATGGGGGGTGAAATTTTGGATGGACTCCGTTTAGACCAAATTTGGTAGATATAGATATAGTTTGAGTTCCGGAGAATGACAATGGATAGTTTGAATCCCGAAAATCATCCCCCAAGGGGATGAAATAGGGATGAAAATGTGGATAGATCCCATTTAGTTAAAATTTGGTATAGAGATAGAAAAATTCCCAGGGAAGGACTCCTGAGGGGGTGAAATGAGGGGTGAAAATTTGGATAGAACCGATTTAGAAGAAATTTGGTATGGAGATAGTTAAGAGTCCTGGGGAAGGACTTAAAATATTTTTTAGACCAGAAATCATCTCCTAAGGGGATGAAATGGGGTATGAAAATTTGGATGGAACCTATTTACGGGTAAAGCGAGTTGGAGTCTTGAAGAAGGACATAGGATAGTTTACTCCCAAAAATCATCCCACTAAGGGGGTGTATTTGGGGGTGAAAATTTGTTTGACCCATTTTGATAAAATTTGGTTGAACGATAGTTTGAGTCCCGGAGTATGACAACGGATAGTTTTAATCCCGAAAATCATCCCCTCAGGGATGAAATAGGGGGTGAAAATTTGGATAAAACCCATTTAGATGCAATTTGGTAAAGAGATAGAAGGAGTCCCAGGGAAGGACAATGCATAGTTTTTATCCCGAAAAATCATTTCCTGAGGTGGTGAAATGAGGCTTGAAGATTACGATAGAACCCATTCAGATGAAATTTGGTATAGAGAGAGGTCTCAGTCCAAGGAAAGAACATAGAATAATTTTTATTCTGGAATACATGAAAGGAGGAAATCATCCCCTAAGGGGGTGAGAAATGGTGGATGAAAATTTGGATTGAACCCATTTACGGTATAGCGATAGTAAAGAAAGGACAAAGGATAGTTTTATCCCGAAAATCATCCCCTAAGGGGGTGTAATTGGGGGTGGAAATTTGTTTGTGACACATTTTGATAAAATTTGGTTGAAAGATAGTTTGAGTCCTGGAAAAGGACATATGATAGTTTCTATTCCGGAAATGATCCCCTAAGGGGGTGAAATGGGGGTGAAAATTTGGATGTAGCCCATTTAGATGAAATTTTGTATAGAGATAGTTTGAGTCCTGGAGAATGACAACGGATAGTTTTTATCCCAAAAATCATCCTCTAAAGAGGTGAAATAGGGGGTGAAATATTGGATGGAACCTATTTACAGTATAGCGGTAGTTGGGAGTCCTGGGGAATAGGAACATTACATAGGTAAATATATGTATGTGACGTTCCAAGGGTAAAGGTACCTTATAGCGGTAGTTTCGAAGATGTTTTCTAAAACGGGGTAAAAAAGACGTTTTATTATGGCTATTTTGAAAACTATTTGATGTAACATTTTGTTGACGTATTTTTAATATAAAATATTTAAATTACAAGTCAGTTAATTTAGTCCTACGGTTTAGTAGAAAAGGTCCTTACGGCCGTGTGATATGAAAATATGCAAAATAATACTGAAAAAAGCCTACATGCATCTATTATGGTGAGGCGGGTCATAGAAACCAAGTTTGCGGCGGAGTCTATTTTGTAAAAAAAGGCGTTCGGAGTAAGGTAATCTATAAAATCATGCAACTCAGCCATAATGACCCTTTCCTTCATAAAATCCATACTAATATTACAAATGCAAAAGTAACTCTGTCTGTCTGTTACCTTTTTATGCTTAAACCGCTGAACCGATTGAGATGAAATTTGGTATAGAGATACTTTGAATTCCGGGGCCTTCCCAAAGAGTCCTTATTAAAGATAGTTTTTATCTGGAAATTCATCACCTAAGGGGGTGAAAAGGGGGGAGAAAGTTACAATATAAACGAGTTCCGCGCGGACGAAGTCGCGGGCAAAAGCTAGTATACTATATATATATAAATGAGTGCTTCCTGATTAGCGCTGAGTGACAGGCGTTTGAGCTATAAAGTCGCGAACTTACTCAGTCAGACGTTGACGTTGGCTATTTGGCGGCAAGACAGACGTATCTATACATATAATAAAGCTGAAGAGGATCGAAAGTCTGTACATGGAAGATATTCGAAAAAAAATTGGCTAGGGATACTTAGAATCGATAACAGAACACGTTCCAACAGTTTTTAGAATTTTTGTCTGTTTGTCTGTTTATCTGTTTATCTGTTTGTCTGTTTATCTGTTTGTCTGTTTATGTGACCGCGCATCACGTGAAAACGGCTGAACCGATTAAAATGAAATTTGGTATAGAGATAGTTTGAGTCTTGGGGAAGGACTTAGGGTAGTTTGTATCCTGAAAATCAACCCCTAAGGGGATGAAATGGGAGGTGGAAATTTGTATGGAGCTACTTAAACCGCTGCACCGATTTGAATGAAATTTGGTATATGATTAGTTTGAGTCCCGGAGAAGGTTAAAGGATAGGTTTTATCCCGAAAATCTTCCCTTTAGGGGGTAAAATGGGGGGGTGAAAAATTGGGTGTAACCCATTTTGATGAAATTTGGTTTAGAGGTAGTTTAAGTTCTGGGAAAGGACATTAGATGGTTTTTATTCCGAAAATCTTTCCCTGAGGGGGTAAAATGGGGGGTGAAATTTTGGATGGACTCCATTTAGATCAAATTTGGTATAAATATAGTTTGAGTCCCGGAGAATGACAATGGATAGTTTGAATCCCGAAAATCATCCCCCAAGGGTATGAAATATGGATGTAAATGTAGATAAATCCCTTTTAGTTAAAATTTGGTATAGAGATAAAAGGAGTCCCAGGGAAGGACAATGCATAGTTTTTATCCTAAATCATCTCCTGAGGGGGTGAAATGAGGGGTGAAAATTTGGATAGAACCGATTAAGATGAAATTTGGTATGGAGATAGTTCAGAGTCCTGGGGAAGGACTTAATATAATTTTTAGTCCAGAAATCATCTCTTAAGGGGGTGAAATGGGGTATGAAAATTTGGATGGAACCCATTTACGGTATAGCGAGTTGGAGTCTTAGGGAAGGACAAAGGAAAGTTTACTCCTGAAAATCATCCCATAAGGGGGTGTAATTGGGGGTGAAAATTTGGTTGTGACCCATTTTGATGAAATTTGGTATAAAGATAGTTTGAGTCCCGGAGTATGACAACGGATTGTTTTAATCCCGAAAGTCATCCCCTCAGGGATAAAATAGGGGGTGAAAATTTGGATAAAACCCATTTAGATGAAATTTGGTAAATAGATAGAAGGAGTCCTAGGGAAGGACAATGCATAGTTTTTATCCCTAAAAATCATTTCCTGAGGTGGTGAAATGAGGGTTGAAGATTTGAATAGAACCCATTTAGATGAAATTTGGTAGGTAGGGTCCTAGGAAAGAACATAGAATATTTTTTTATTCCAGAACACATAAAAGGAGGAAATCATCCCCTAAGGGGGTGAGAAATGGTGGATGAACATTTGGATTGAACCCACTTACGGTATAACGATAGTTAAGGAAGGACATAGGATAGTTTTTATTCCGAAAATCATCCCCTAAGGGGGTGTAATTGGGGGTGGAAATTTGTTTGTGACACACTTTGATAAAATTTGGTTGAAAGATAGCTTGAGTCCTGGAAAAGGACATATAATAGTTTCTATTCCAGAAATCATCCCCTAAGCGGGTGAATTGGGGGTGAAAATTTGGATGTAGCCCATTTAGATGAAATTCGGTATAGAGATAGTTTGAGTTTTTATCCCGAAAATCATCCTCTAAGGAGGTAGAAAGTGAAAATTTGTAAAAAATTTGTTTAAATAGTAGCGGGTGAAAATTTGGATTGAATCCATTTACGGTATAGCGGTAATGGGGAGTCCTGGGGAATATGAACATTACATAAGTAAATGAGTATGAAAGTATGTGACGTTCCAAGGGTAAAGGTACCTTATGGCGGCCTTATTTTTGAAGATGTTTTCTAAAACGGGGTAAAAAAGACGTTTTGTTATGGCTATTTTGAAAACTATTAGATGTAACATTTTGTTGAAGTATTTTATTTTTAATATAAAATGTTTAAATTACAAGTCAGTTAATTTAATCCTACGGTTTAGTAGAAAAGGTCCTTACGGCCGTGTGATATGAAAATATGCAAAATAATACTGAAAAAAGCCCACATGCATCTATACCCTTTCCTTCATACAATCCATACTAATATTACAAATGCGAAAGTAACTCTGTCTGTCTGTTACCTTTTCATGCTTAAACCGCTGAACCGATTGAGATGAAATTTGGTATAGAAATACTTTGAATTCCGGGGCCTTCCAAAGAGTCCTTACTAAAGATAGTTTTTATCTGGAAATTCATCACCTAAGGGGGTGAAAAGGGGGGAGAAAGTTACGATATAAACGAGTTCCGCGCGGACGAAGTCGCGGGCAAAAGCTAGTGAGCTATAAAATCGCGAATTTAAAATTCACGCGCTTATGGCTCGATCACTCAATGCAACGTCAAATTCCACAAGCCATCCGCACCCACAGACTGCACAAAAAAAATGGCGGCTCACGATTCGCGGCATTGGCAGATGTACCAGCCAAGGCGGGCTACGAGCAAAATACAAACATGTTGGATCGTCGACAAACTTGCTCGGTGATTTTAAAGTACGTCATCGAGCTGTAAGTTCACGAACTTACTCGCCCGTCTATCATCTCTTTAACATTATTTCTCACGTGTTTTACACACTTTTCAAGGATAACACCCCATTTTCAGATGCGGAAACGCTGTGGTGCCAGAGGGCTGTCGTCTTGTCTTCCCCAGTGACCAGGAAATCACTGCTGACAACTGCTGCGGCGTCCTCAAATGTGACTAAATTATTAAGCTTTTCGAAAATACAGTACAATTTTCAGTAATAAATAATCTTTCCCTTATGGTAATTTTATTTTATAGGTTCCTCTATTTTATAGAAGACTGCAGCCATAATAACACTACTTGCTTTCAGAGCAACTGTAAGGGAAATGTATTTACGAACCACCGTAGAACCCACTCAAACTCGAGTGATATGTCACCTTATTGCGATAGCGTTCTACGGTGGTACGTAAAAACAATTCCCTTACTGTACAATACGCGCCATATAAGTTTACATCTCTGAAGTTAGCCTCAAGTACCCTCTCCAACGTAAAGGCGTCGGAAGGGTTCGACGGATGTGCGGGAGTGGACTTAAGTAAGGCTAACTTCAGAGATGCAAACTTATATGGCATGTACTTTATGTGGTGTTGTGTTCCTGCAAGTCGATCACGTAACACATTGTACGAGTATGTAGGTACCTAAGTAAGTAGATCGAATAATGTCGATTGTTATATAGAAAATTACAGTTGAAATGTCCTAACTTACGTTTGAAAAGATTCATGATGGTCCCTCTGGTGTTAAGGTCGCAAGAGCTCCCGTTGATGTGTGTTGACCGCAGGAAACTTGCATTATGCATTTAGGCTAACTTAAGAAAATCTTGATATTTACAACAACAAGCTTTATTGACCTTTCTTTGTGGCTAAGTTCAGTTTGTGTACGGTGAATATTTTATTGTTCAATCACGATTTTCATATGATCGACACAGAGGATCATCATATAGTAATTATGTACCTATTAGCAATGTAAATGTGTCAACGGCTCATAGCCAACTTCAATGTTCTTTAAGGCTTTCTTATTCGAATTGAAACTACAACACATTCGCGAAACAAAAAATCAGCTGGCGGCGCAACGTTATCGTAATTCTCCCCAGTAACGCACACCACTACATTTCACGCACACTATCTCACTTTACTGTGACAGGTCACTGACCTAAGATTTAATTTATTTTTAGTGACTTAAAGAATTTGAACCAGTCACCAACCTCCTCAGAGAAACTAAAATTGTCAAAACTGTCAAAACATCTTGCTGGAAAATGACAGTGACTTATTTATATTTTCGTATTTTATTCTAAGTATGCTCCTTATAGACCGTAAACTCACTCCAAATACGCCTATGTCTCATGACAACACCATCAAATGCATCGCAACAGGTCAAGAAAGTTGTGCTGAGCCGGAATCAGAAGATTATCGCAGCTAAAATTGGCCGAAAATTTGAAATATCCTTCACTTTCGGTCAAAATTATAAGGGTAGGTATTTTTACGTCATGTGACAACAGTACGAGACAAGCGGCATCATTTAGCACTTTAATCGTAGAGAGAGTAAAACTTAGTCTGTCAGTCCTGAAATGGCTGGAAGTATGTACCTGGCAGATGGTGTCAAAGGTGCCTGGCATTTTATCGTGTTGTCATGAGACGTAGGCGTGTTGGGAGTGGGCTGACGGTCTATTAGATATATTTCGGTGGGTGACATACTCAGAGCATAGAATACTAGAGAGAGGACAAGCCGCCGGCGGCCGCGTCGCAAATGTTAGCTCAATGGGAATACTCTGCCATACTGTGCACGCGTGCTGATCGCAGACAATATTACGTTTCCTCCCAAAATGCCTGATATGATGCGCGTATGTATTGTCCAATAAGAACGTAGGTATACAAGTGTGTGTTTTAGATGTGTGCGTGCTTTGTCTTGTCAATTACTTGGGCTTTGTGTGGGTTAATGTACTTGCGACAGGCGTACTCAATTCAAATCGGCCGGCATGTCCTATCTCCTTATATTCATACATCTGTGGTGACAATTAATTGAAAAGTCAATGCTACCTAGTAACAGTGTAACTAGCAACGTGGGTACGTTAGATTGACAACTCTATGCGGTTTTAAAATAATCAGAAGAACATAAATTACAATTTGCTATAATTTTACCAACATCTGCAAAAAATATCGATCTTCCAGTATACGTTTTAAGAGAATCCATGAATAATGAAAGTGATTTCAAAAAATTACGTAGCGAGGAGATTCGCATGCCGCGAACAAAAGTTCCACTTATGACTTTAAAATAAACAATAGGACATAGTATTCTAAGGACATAGTTTAGAATGAACCTTGAAGAAGTGTGTGTCTTTTACAACCCGACTATCCGCGGTTTTATAAAATAATTGCTACATCACATCATCATCATCATCACCGCGTGTGGGCATAAATAAAACTGACCCATTGTATTTTATGAATCTAGTCACATTGACTACATTGACTGGAACAAAATCAGGGCTTTAAAAAGGCCAATATCACGCAAACGGCTGAGTTGGAAAGTGGTTTTCAGAAACCCATAATAAATTTGAACAAGCTATCCAAAGATGCCCCACATGGGTTTAGAGAGATAAAAATACATCCCCACTTTCCGTATAAGGTACCTACCCTAAAATATATATTTTTCAAGATTTTATGCAACCGTTTTGGTGGCGTGATTGTATTTTATACCCATTCCAAATTACAGCTTTCTAGTAGTAAGGGTCACTGAGCTAAACCGCATACTGACAGACGGTCAGATGGACAAAGCGACAAACGGACATGGCGAAACTATAAGCGTTCCTTGTTGACTACTAAACCCTAAAAATCAAATACAAGTCTGCAATCTCCTGAAGCTGTGAAAATTCAAACAGTGATACGAAGTTATAAGATATATACAGTATTACAGTATACATATGTATTAGATATGAATTGAATTTTGCAGGGTGCCGTACTTCCCACACGTACATAATATAGTCCACCCAACGTACTTACCTATAGTATAGTATAACCAATATATGTTATAATGTCCTTGAGAATTCCATAACCTCAGAGTAAAGAAAATGAAACCATTACATGCCTTGTTTTATTATATACGAAAATAATACAAAGTTATTACGTTGTTTTATTTTAATTTAATACATCTAATCATCTTTATGTAAGTAGATTAAATCATAACTATAATGACCAATCTAGTTCGCCAATAAAATAGCTTTATTTTTAAGTTAATGACTTATGACAGTTATGAAAGGTAACAAATTATATACATGTTTATGCCATACTGTAGGTGGTTCTTCTTTATTTGACTTTCAGTTTCAAAAACATGAAGAAGTTGAATTGTGCTGGTAGCTAGCTTAGTAATCTTGAAGCATCATGACGGCTGCAATATTAATGTCTTTATGTCATCGATAGTTTCTACAGCAGCAGAAGTGTTACCGGTAGACCAGCGCAACGTTCAATTGTAGACGATCCCGGCTTGATCCTATAAATATTGCAACCAAGTATGTCTTTCTATTAATGATTAGGATTCCATCTGTTGGCACTGCAGCACTGCGTTTTAATGGATGGCGTAAACATTATGGTAGGATCACGATTACAACATCATAAATGTCAGCAATCTTCATATTTCGTAGGTATATACATGATACGGTGCTCCTTGTACTTTATATTATTTACTTAGAATATTAGCTTTGCAAAATCAATAGAAACAGCGTAAATGTCAAATGTCAGACCTACCTAATATGTCAGATTTATGTCAGATATAACTATAAATCTATCATAAATACACACACACACCTATACGCCATATAAGACAATGTGGCCTGTGTAATATATAAATTTTCCACGTTCTAAAGAAACGAATTCGAACTTTTTACATTAATAAAGGGATCGAAGAAGAAAAATATGAAAAATCGTGTTCGAATGGTGTGTTGTTTGAGCTTTATAATATAATCTAGTTTTAGTGCTTATCCAACCACATCACATTTTTTATTTTTTCCCTAACAACATGTTATTATCTGGTTGCTGGTATTAAACTTGCAAATTATACAGTTGTCAAAATGACAAAAATCGCAACAGACGTCCGTCCAGCTCGAGGCCACATGGCCATCTGCCTACGAAAATGAGACGCGCAGGTCAGATTGCCGGATAAATTGTGTATAAATAAATATAAAGCTATTTTTAAAGAAAGTGTTCGTAAAAAGATCTATTTTACATCATTGCCTATATTTTGTAATTGTTCACTTGAGTCAATTTTGCGCCTACTTTATGTACAACTCAAAATAAGATCAGCATTTTCCATTTTTCGTGGCATGAAGATCAAGCAAAGTTTAAAATATTGTGTTTTTGTTCGTAAAAGTATCAAGGGCGCTTATTAAACTATAACATATCTCAATATCCCATCAAAAAATCATTATTATTAAATGTAAAATAGTTCGATGTTGAATAACGTGGTCTTAAGCGTCCTTAGGCTACGGGGCTTGCTACCACCAGAGGCCACTTCTTTGCTACTATGTCGTATAAAATATGAGTGTGTACTGTGTAGAGTATCTACTACACAAGGTGGACTGATGGGAGTCCGCTGGGTGTGGGTGGCGCAGAGTCATTTTGGCACCCTTTTGGGGAGGCCTATGTCCAGCAGTGGACGTCTTTGGGCTGATATGGTGATGGTGATGAGTATATCTACTCGTACTCTCATGATTAGGTCACACAACTTTAGTTTCTATCAGCCTTATTCCTAGAATTTTATAAATCTCTGTAAACTTGAGGGATTTGCCACACTGGATGCGTACTGCGTTCTGCGGTCCGGTCATCTAAACAAATTTGTTCGGACCGCAGACCACAGAATGCATTTTTTTTTATAGATAGCTTTTACTCCTTGCTGTTTTAGCAAGGTGGATTTGCCAATATCAGTTTAGAGATGTTGACTGTTGACATATTTACACACGAGGAAGAGGATGCTTTTAGTGTGGCAAATCCCTAAATATCATGTTTGTCAGTCAAAGTAACAGATAAATACATGCAAATTTTAAAGTCTATGGATAAGGCCATTAAGCTATGTTGGGAGTGTTAGGACTACTTGGGACTTGAGATGTGCTGTTTTGTCTTAGATATTAAAGCAATTGACTAAATATAAAAAAGCGGCCAAGTGCGAGTCGGACTCGCACATGAAGGGTTCCGTAAAATAAATTAGCATAGATACCCCACACGTATGGGTTTAATGAAAAAAAATTGTTTGAGTTTCAGTTCTGTGTATGGGGACCCCTAAAACTAAATGTTTTTTTTCGATTTTTGTGTGAAAATCTTAATGCGGTTCACAGAATACATCTACGTACCAAGTTTCAACAGCTATAGCTAGCGTTATAGCTCTTATAGTTTCGGAAAAAAAGTGGCTGTGACATACGGACGGACAGACAGACAGACAGACATAGATTCGTCATGTCATCAAGGGTTTCGTTTTTTGCCATTTGGCTACGGAACCCTAAAAAGGATTCCAATGACTACAGGAGACTGGGGTAACAGAAAAAAATCGTTTTTTTCAAACCTATTTAATTAATAAAATAAATTAACTCAACAATTTGGCGGCAAGATAGCTTCGAGAGTCCAAATAATAACTCGACTCTCACTAAGGAACTTTTTTTAATTCCAATTATTTGAGCATTCCAACTGGTAGGTAGATAGGTACCTACAGTAAGCGTCCATAGAAATGGAAATGACCGATAGTGTAAACAACTTAGGATATATTTTGACAAAACATTCTCAACAATATAAATTGATCATAAATACCTAATTATTATTTCGATATAAAACTAATACGATCCTCGCGAGATCTTCACAAATACATGATTGTGGAGTAACATTGTGTAGTAGGTTTGTGTTCAATGTAAATTTTAAATCTATGGTTATTTTCGTACGATATTCCTATGATATACTGTGTGCATAGAATTATACTAAAAAGCAATTAACATTGTCTAACTTTACACAAAGAGGCCGCAGTATTTTTTGTACACATTTTACTACACAATTACGTTTTGTACAATATCATGATAATGATACGTATCGCGGCGACTCTTGATCCCTATGACATCTGTCACAATTTTACGTTTTAGGTTATAAATTGTACGGAGATGACAGCAGTCATAGAGATTAAGATTCGCCGCGACACGTAGAATATAGTCGTATATAATTATAATTTATGATCCCAAACTGATTTTAGTTAGGTACCTATATATTATTTACAACCAGATCCATAAAACAGGTTGACGTTAATTATTAGAATAGATTATTTATTTCATGATAAAAAATCACATTACAAGTTTGCATACATCGCCTTTTGCCTGCTATACGGCCACAACTCAAAATTAAAACACATTTGAGATTTGGCTCTATTGCAATAGGCGATGTCAAAAAATAAGATTTTTTATCACGATCGTCAAAAACAAAGAAAAAATAAAGATATAATATTAAATTAAGACAATTTCAACAGATGTACACATTAACGAGTAAATAGAAAAATAAAACAGAATCAAAAGAACAAATATCAACCACTAGGTATCGTCATTCAATTTACAATATTAATTAGAAAATACGTGATACAATACATTTAACACGGTACCTAGTTTATAAGTATATATAACGGAAGTGACTGAAAATGGATTGCAAATTTTGACGGACAACTTACATACATACTTAAATATTTACATACATACGAACAGTGCAAGTTAATATAAAGTTTGTAAGTTATGATACAAAACATTCATTAAGCAGATCGATAGGCGAATTTAATTTTTTTCAAACCACATGCTCGACAATGCCGAATAGGTCATGTAAACCCTACCGAAAGCAAGACATTAAATCCCTTGGTATTAGCCGGGTTATAATGTTGTACTGAATTTCATTGTAACCCGCTGGTTAATAATATGATTTCACTTTTCATAATTCTTATTACTATATGCATAAAGTTTAATTTTGCAAAACACAATTTGTCCTAGGCCATGTGATGGCCTACTTGATTTGACAAAATAAATGAAGTTTGCCTCCGTGTGAACCCCGGTCCGGAGGAGCGCGGTGCTCGAAATTCGAATTTCGAATCTAGGACCACGGCTTGTGCTTTCGAATTTGGAACGCCGCGCGCCTTCATTTGTTCACGCGTGACGAACAAATCGAGTTCTTGTAGGTGCCTATAGAAGATTTAATTTCAAAAATAATATTGAAAATGTCGAGTGATGAAAGTGTGTTGACTCCTGAGTTTATCAAATTAGATGCCATAGGCATAATAAACTCCAACTCAACCTCAATAAACGTACCAAATAAAAACATTACCTTATCTTTCCATAATTGGACTAACGTGTCTAATGTTACTATGTACTTTTAATTTGCTAAATAAACATTATTTATCTACTGAGCCTGTTTTTTTGTCTCGCATAAGGTGTGAAAAGTAGAGTATACATCTCGGAGATAAGACTGTTTTAGTCTTGGGCGGTTGAACCCCTCACTGCACTCAGGACTCAGTCTTAATTCCCTCGCTTCGCTCAGGAATTAACTTATAACTCCCTCGCTGCGCTCAGGAGTTAAATTATGAGTCCTTCGTTACGTTCGGGATTCAATTCGCTCCCGTGACATAAAACAGTGCTTTATCCCCTTGGTGTATAATCTACTATTGTGAGACATGTTGAAATTGTTCTAAATATATGTCGCCCGTAGTGACATTTAATACATGAGTTGAATCGTGTAACTATTAGCATTATTTCAGTTCGATAGGCTTTCAAATGGACGTCAAAGTGTCTATTTCACATCAAAGGAGAGGATAGAACTAACTAATTACCAATTCTGTAGCTAGATATGAGGCCCGGAAAGCAATAAGGCTGTATTTCCACTAAAACTAGGCTATAAATATAACTATACAAATTCGTGGAGCTATACGCTTTGCTACGGTAGCCCAGTGGTTCATTTAATTTATG
The DNA here is from genome assembly GCA_963854355.1 of Epinotia brunnichana. Lineage (NCBI taxonomy): Eukaryota > Metazoa > Arthropoda > Insecta > Lepidoptera > Tortricidae > Epinotia > Epinotia brunnichana. The sequence continues at coordinate 26,056,274 of OY977949.1, forward strand.
ATGAGGTCCTGACTCTCAGCGAAATGATAATTGACTATTTAACCTTGCTATGACGTGACTATCACATTGACTAGACCTTTTAAATTGAGATGACAAAACGTAACGTCGCCGGGAGTACCGGCATTTTCATGTCTCTTTGAAAACAGAAGCGATATCCTAGGCATGTCACATTCTCTCAATTAAGACCAATGGAGTTGCGGCCCTGGTTGTCAGTCGATGTAACAGCCATTTTATACAAGTTGTACATGTATAAGTGTTGAATCTCGAAGTGTTTTTATCAGATCACACATGATGAGTTGATGACCCATCTTCGTAAATTTATTGATCAAGTTATAAGAAAAACGGCCTTATTACACTGTTTTTACCAGCCTATAGTAAATAATATGTACAGTCACCGGTATATATATGTGATGAAACAAAGACCGCAAAAATATCTGACACGCTCTTACGGCCCTGAGAATAGAGTTGTCATCAGATGTTTTTGCGGCCTTTGTTCCATCATATATTTTTGTAGGTATGTAATCAAATCTTGCAAGTAAATTATCATCCACTTTCAATAGTCGTATCAATTCTAAACTTTACAACAATAATTAATTTGGGCACCATTTATATCTCTAAAAGAATATTTTTTTACCCTTTTTCAACTTTAATTTTGTAAAATTCGATAATAATTTGCACCGATTCGCACTACAATTTGTTCGAAGACTCATTGCAAATTATTTATTTATTTAAATATAAAATCTTGTTTCCATAGTAGAAAGTCCACTATGGTATAGACGCCGGGAACATTAAAGACGCAGCTCACGGGGGGGTGACGTTCCTGCAGGCCAACCTACACCACGCCATCGCGGCCACAGCGGTCGTGGAAAAACTTTTCGGCGAAAATGGCCTGAACATCGCCCTCATACAAGAACCATGGATCAACACCAAAACCATGGGAATAGGACTCAACAAAGCAGGTAAAGTACTAATACACGAAAAAGGATCCAAACCAAGGGCCTGCATCGTGTTTAACAAAAACATGGATTTCTTACCTGTTACAGAACTATGCAGCGACGATCTTGTAACTGCGTATGTAGATCTCAAAGGAAGGGGCTCACTAAAGGTGTTGATTTGTTCCGCCTACCTGCCCGGAGAAAAACAAGACCCCACAGAAGAACTGGCTAAAGTTGTACAGTACGCTCAAGCACAAAAGGCAGAACTGATTGTGGGTTGCGACGCAAACGCTCATCACACCATCTGGGGGAGCACCGGAGTCAACAAAAGGGGTGAGTTACTCTCAGATTTTATTTTTACTAACTGTCTACACCTGTTAAATAGGGGCAACACGCCGACCTTCGTAACCAGGGCAAGACAAGAGGTACTAGACATAACCTTCGCAACTGAAAAGGCGGCAAACTGCCTAGATAACTGGCACGTTAGTTGCGAGAATTCAATGTCGGACCATAAACATATAATATTTAGTGTTAAGGGCCCATTAGATATGGAACCACAAACACGGAGAAATCCACGAGAAACGTCCTGGGAAGCTTACAGAGCTCACCTGGAGAACTTTCTAAAGGATATCCCAAAATATGTTAAAAATCCAGATTCCCTCAATATAGCAGTAAATCAACTCTCCAACGGCATCTACAAGGCCTACGAACAGAGTTGCCCATTGCGAGAATCAACCACAAATTACACTACGACATGGTGGAACAGAAGGCTAGAAAAGCTCCGTGTCTCCACCCGTCGAATATTCAATCACTCAACCAGACCAAACGAGTGGGAAAGGTACGGTAGAGCACTGACTGAATATAACAAACAGATCAGGAAAGCCAAAAGGAAGTCGTGGCGGAAATTTTGTGAAGAGATCGCCCAAACACACAAAGGAGCGAGAATTCACAAGATTCTCTCCAAGACTCCAACCAATTACCTAGGTCTACTTAAGAGACCTAACGGAAGCTTTACGACCACGGAGGTGGAAACAATGGACTTGCTTAGAACTATCCACTTTCCAGGCTCGTATCCCACCAGTAATACCCAATTATGCACCCAAAGGAGCACACAAGACCGGAGGGCACATAACAACGACTGGAATTTGGCTGCAAACATTTTCAGACCAAACCAAGTTATATGGGCACTTAAGAAATTCAAACCATTTAAATCGGCGGGAGAAGACGGTATTTTTCCTGCATTACTACAACAAGGACAAAATCTAGTCCTCCCGCACCTGGTAAGAATATTCCGAGCTAGCTTTGCTTGGGGTACTATACCAGAACGATGGACCAAAGTCAAGGTACGCTTCATACCAAAAGCAGGGAAAAAGGACTACTCACAGCCCAAATCCTTCAGACCAATTAGTCTATCATCTTTCCTACTGAAAACGATGGAAAGAGTCATTGATCAGCACATAAGAGCGAAATACCTGGTAGTCAGACCATTGAGTCTGAACCAACATGCTTACCAAAAGGGGAAATCTACGGAAACTGCACTACTAGATCTGGTCGACAAAGTGCAAAAAACCCTAGAGGATAAGCAAACAGCTCTATGTGCATTCCTTGACGTCGAGGGAGCTTTCGACAACACACCCACAGAGACTATCCTTAAGGGATTGGCATCAAAGGGTGTGGACGAAAACACCATCAGATGGATCCAGAGCATGCTATCAAATAGAATAGTCACTCTGACCCTCAATGCAATTGAGTTTACATTTTACACCACAAGAGGATGTCCTCAAGGAGGCGTACTATCCCCACTCTATGGACCCTGGCAGTGGACCAACTCCTAGCAACTATGAAGGACCTAGACTATGACACGCAAGGATATGCCGACGACCTTGTAGTCATAATCAAAGGTCCCTGCCTCCACACAATTTCGAACCTAATGCAAGGAGCGCTCAACACCATAAACAAATGGTGCAAAGAAAATGACCTGTCCATCAATGCGAGCAAAACAGTACTAGTTCCTTTTACTAGGAAAAGGAAACTAGATAAGCTTGCCAAATTAAAACTGAATGGACAGGAAATACCCTATTCAAATGAGGTCAAGTACCTAGGAGTTACCTTTGACCAAAGGCTAACTTGGAACGCTCATTTGAATAACACAATACAAAAGGCAAAAATGGCCATGTGGACTTGCTGCCGAATGGCAGGAGCAAGATGGGGCATAAGACCCAAAATTGCTTTGTGGCTTTACACAGCCGTAGTGAGGCCGATAATCACATACGCCTCTGCAGTCTGGTGTAACAAAGTCCACCAAAAGACAGCCATCACAAAGTTAAGCAGTCTTCAGCGTACAGCTTGCTTAACAGCAACAGGAGCTTTATGCTCAACACCGGGGGCAGCCTTGGATGCACTGCTCGATCTAACGCCACTCCACCTGCAAGTGCAAAAGGAGGCGAAGCAGTGCATCTACAGGATATGCACACTAACAAGGCCAAAATGGCGCTCTCAAGCGCTAAGCAAACTTGAGGCCCTTGTTTTTGATAAAAAAAACCTAAGCATGCCCACTGACGACACATACGTGGAATGCAAATTCACTAGACTGTATACAGTGGAAATACCTCCGAGAGACAAATGGACAAATGACCAAATGGACTTCAAGGAGGGAAGCCACATTTGGTATACAGATGGATCAAAAAAAGGTGATGATGTTGGATGTGGTATCTACGGTGAGAGGCCAAAGTTCAAAGCTAGCGTCAGCATGGGGAAGGAGGCCTCAATCTTTCAGGCTGAACTCTTCGCATTAAATAAATGCGTGGAGATAAATCTTGAAAGAAACCTAAGGAACCAACATATCTACATCAACTCGGACAGCCAAGCTGCTCTGCTGGCACTAGAATCACTAGAGTCCTACTCTAAACTAGTCCAGAATTGTAAAAATAATCTAAACACCCTGGCGAACTCCAACAAAGTCATACTTAGATGGGTACCAGGGCACTCCGACATTGTAGGAAACGAAAGAGCAGATGAACTTGCAAGGCAGGGCGCAGACACGGCCCTAGTCGGCCCGGAACCGTTCTGTGGCATCACAAAACGGAAAGCATATTCTCTGCTAAACAACGCGGAAAAATCAGAGGCAATCAAGCTGTGGAAGTTCACCAAAGGACAAAAACAAGCTAAAGCCCTGATCGAAGGGTTCAATAGTAAGCTGTCTAAAGAGTTATTACAATTCAAAAGGCACAAAACCTGCGCAGTGACAAGAATCCTGACAGGACATTGCAAATTGAACAAACACCTGTTTCAAATGGGTATGAAGCAGGACACAACTTGCAGGTTCTGCCAGGAGACAGAGGAGACTGCAATGCACATTCTCTGCTCCTGCGGACCACTCATGCATAAAAGAAGTACCTACCTAGGGCGGCACATAATGCACCCACAAGAAGTACAACATATCACCGCCCAAAGAATCTGGAATTTCCTGGAGGCAACGGGACTTAACGGTGAACTCTAAAACAAGGGCTGCCACAATAGATCACTTGCTGGTCGAAGCGGCATATTAAGGCCCACAAAATAATAATAATAATAAAAAATGGTATAGACCATAGTGGACTTTCTACTATGACTACCATCAAGTTGATCTGATGATGGAGCCAGAAGGTAGATGAAGGGCCTATTTTTAGGGTTCCGCACCTCGAAAGGAAAAAGCGGAACCCTTATAGGATCACTTTGTTGTCCGTCCGTCCGTCTGTCAAGTCCCTTTTTCTCAGGAACGCGTTAAGATATCAAGCTGAAATTTATATCACATACTCAAGTCTACTGTCCCTTGGAGCTGTAAAAATATCAAACTTCTAAACCCACGCAATCAAAAGATACAGGCGTTTATGCCGCAAATTTCCGCAAATTTTCGAAACTCGCAAGGGAATCAAAACCTACAGGGTACTTCCCGTGAACTCAGAATCTTGAGATTTGGTACGAAGCAACGTCTTTTAGCACAGATTAAGGGAAAATTGCATTACCGTAAATTTTTAGTTACATCACTAAAAATTTTATGTCCAGTGCGTGTCAGTTTATAGTGGACTTGTTTCTATTGTACGGGGTGGTCCGGAATCCTCAGTGCGCGAGTCTGAATCGCACTTGACCAGTTTATTTATAGAATCTTAAAGTTCATGTGCTCTTACAACATTCAACGGGTTCGGGTGAAATCGTATACATTGGCTTGAGAATAATTAAGATTCCACAGGACGCTCGAATCTCCATGCAAACGTACTTTGGTTCTCATTTAAAAACGGTATGATGGACTTTGGTTCTCATTTTAAAACGGTATGCTGGACTTTGGTTCTCATTTAAAAACGGTATGCTGGAATAACATGAAACTGTGTATACTCAATGGGATCCGCTATATCTAGATCGGAAACTAGTTTCTGTTGCTATTTATAATAGAAAAAAAATAGAGAGAAAAGAAGTTTAGTATTAAAATCTTCTCATGAGAGCCAAATTCTACTTATGAATGGGAAACCGACTTGTGTCGAGCGTCTTGGGGCTCTTAAGAGTCCGCAGCAAGCTCGGACGAATTTCACCTTCCCACACAAACGGAGTCTCGTTCTAATTTTAAAACTACGTGTTGGATTGTAACGAAACTTTGCATATTATACAATGACATGAGGTATATCTGGGTCTGTAATTAGTTTATATGGCTCCAGTTTATAAAACAAATGAAATACAGCAAAAACAGTTTTGTATTAAAAACTTAAATTTGCTGTTTTTTTAGTATGGTATCTGAAGCAACATAAACTAATTACAGACCTGTATGGTACTTAACTTATTCTAAGGACAAAGTTTCAGAGCAAACTAGCTAGTCGTTTTAAAATGAGAGCGTAACTACGTTTGTATGGAGAATCGAGCTTACTGCGGGCTCTTAAGAGCTGCACGGCTATCACAATTCACAAGACGGCGGCGCGCGAGCTCTCTCGAGTTTACTCGCACTATATAATACGTCTATATCTAAGTTTCCTAATAAGATAGAGACGAATAGTGCGAGAAAAATCGGGAGAGATCGCGCGCCATCTTGTGATAGCCGTGCAGGTGAGAGCGAAGGTCAGACCCGAAGATTGTTTCTCTCTCACTCAATTTTTTGTCACAGCCATCAATGCCTTTTGTACTGCCAGTTGGACATGCTCTTATAACATAACGATTTAGACGTGGTTTTCAGTGTCGCATTTGATCGTGGGACAGCAGTGTGGGTAAGGCTTCTTCAGGTTAGTTTCAGTCTTGTGGCATTTTGGGTCTTCGGTGTACACAACACCGCACCTGAAAGAATAAATTCCAAATTCAAAAAAATATTCTGCAAATAGGTCCTTCCTTTCACATGTTAACGAGTCTCATTCAAAAACTGAGCAAATCTCTGTTAACTCAAATATATAGTTTTCCCATTTTGACAAACACAACATTTCAAAGTGAGAGATAAAGACAACTGAATTTGAATTAAAATCGGTTTATTGGAAACAAACAGCTCCTTGCACTGTTTGTACTCTTGCTTGTACCCTTGGCTGTTTATATACCTAAATAAAAATTAAAAAAAATGCACGTTTAGAGTTTAAAAACAGAAAACAGAGAACAGTGGCATGAAAAAAAAAATAACTCGGGGCATATCTTAAAAAGCTACAAGTTACAATTTTTAAAAGCTTAATCTGGCAACACTGAGTCTCTTGGCCAATAAATACTTCTTTCAACGAGCACGGCTATCACAAAACGGCGCGCGAGCTTTCTTGATTTTTCTCGCACTATCCGTCTCTTTCTTATAAGAAAACTTAGAAAGATAGGCATAGTGCAAGAAAAATCGTGAGAGCTCAGGCGCCGTCTTGTGATAGCCGTGCTGTTAAGTGATGGACCTGCAATAAATAATTCCAGGGCCCCAATTCGATATTCAATGTGATATCGAGGCATGTTATACGGGTAGGTCACTTTCATGCCCAACTTGTAAAAACAGAATAACAGACATAAAAAGATTTTTCACTACATCTGTAGTTAGTAGGTAAGTCTTTCGCTACTTGTTATTGCGCCTACTCATAACTTTATAGCAAAAACTTGTTTGATACTCTGACAGTTATATTTTACTAACTGACGGCGCGGCTGCGCTGGCGCTGGTATAATTATGTAAAGCAGACGGAACTACTTAGGTAGAATATCCATTCCAAAGGTCCATTATATATGCTAGTGAAATAGTTATTGAAACCGGATGAGAAATTCCGGAGAAAACTAATTAACATACAAACATACATAGCCACAAAACGTTTAAAAAAAGTACAGTCGGCAATAAAAGTTTGTACCAAAAAATTATTTTAATGGAAACTGGCGCAAAAACTTAAGCAAAACCAACCTTATAGTCATGATATAGAGTTTTTTATTACAAGATTTTATTTAACTTGCCGTTATCCGATTGAGCTGAAATTTTAGATAAAGGTTTGGATGACGATTCAATATTATGGACCTGATGATGGAGATAGAAGAATTCCAATGGCCAATGGGAATTCCGTACTTTACCGGCGTAACCCCGTAGAGTTTGGGCTCGTTAGAATCGTCTCAAAGAGTAGTTGATGACGGTATACAGAAAAGTAAAGCCGGCAATTAAAACACAAAGTGCCGAATTAATTAATTTGTTAAACGATCCAACAATGTTGTATATTCGCCATCATTCACCGAACCGGATTTTGCCATTTTATTTTTTACGGATCGCGACAATGTGGACAAGTGGAACGATGCATTTGATAAACGATTTTGTTACTGGAGCATTAAAAAAAATACAATTAATTATTTGGAACCACAAACTTGACGACCACAAAAAGAAATCAAGGCAAACTCGATAAAATCGTCAAAACAAATGTTTTTGATCTCCTTGGTTGAATAAACTAAATTGTTATTTTTATTAAATGTAATAAGTGAATTTAATTCTGCCAGTAGGCCGCAATGACACTTTCACTAGTCAAATTCTTCCAGCGTTTTGGAAAAAGTTGACCACTTTCACATGAAGAAACACCGAACAAACTCAACTATTAGTCATTTTTTGTCCAAAATTTGAAGACAAAAAACTTGGTTGCATAATTTTTTTTTCTACATAATTTCGGCTAAGCCGTGTGTGAACATGGAATGAAAGAAAAATGAATCCACTCTAATGAACATTCATTCGAGATCGCGAGAACCGTCTGATAATTATCACCTTTTTAGGGTTTAGAGTATAATACTTACGTTGCGTAAGACAGAAAGTCTCTACCGCACTCTATTCTCTTGCACTCTTTGCCGATAGGGGCAATGTCTGTGCCGTACGGGATGACGTCATTAATCTCTTCGACGTAGCAGCCCGACTTGTGCGCTGGAAGTAAAGAAAGGGCATGTTAAAAAACAAGTTTTTTCACGCTACTGCTCGGAAATGTGGCGAAAGACGTTCAGAATAGGGGTGCAGACACTATATAAAATAACCAATAATGATATATTTTCTCGAAAAAGTATTAAAAATAGTGTCAAATGGAAAAAAGAAGTAAAGCAGGGTTAAAATAATCACAAAGTTATAAGTGTCCAAAGTTTTAAGACGGATATTCTCTGTCCCTTTTCCGAAAAATGGCTAAGAATATTTTTTTGCCTTTCAAACAACTCGATAATTTCCAATTTAAAGAACATCAAAGATAGTTGTCGCGGCAAGCTATCCAAATGGATGGAAATCCATCGTGTTGAGACAATCCAATATCCGCATGTTCATTTGAGATTATTATATGTAGTTGGCCTAATTGCATCAAAGTCATCATAAATTTAAGAGTTAGACTCTTGTCGGTGTAGCTTCCTTCATCTGACTCTATCTAGGGCCGCCTTCTTGACCTCTTTATACGACGTGACTTCTACTTTTCCTTTTATTTGTTTCATGTAACTTATCCTTGGTCTTCCCCTTCTTCGCTTGCCTTCTATATTTTCCTTCCATGATGTTATTAATAAAAGCGTCATGTCGTATAAGGTGAACAATCATTTTCCCTCTCCTATTCCTCTCCTCTCTCCTATTCTCCTAGCGGACTCCCGCGAACCGGAAGGCGCGGCGTGGGTAGGCCCCCCACAAGGTGGACCGATGACCTGGTAAAGGAGTACCTACATACAAACTTATAAAGCTATATTTAGCTATAGCTTAAGTAGCTATAGCTAGCTTTAACGCTTTATCATCATCATTATCATCATCATCATCATCATCATCTTCATCATGATGATAAAAAGGTATATCCTAACCATTTAAAATTGATCGACCAAGCGAAGTGAACGGAGTTCTCCGTTTCAGCGTGAGAAAATATTCTTCCGTTTGTCCAGATGAATCTACTCACAAAATTTCATAAGAATCGGTTCAGAAATGCGACTTGTGGAGGAAAACAGTCGGACAGATCTGGACATAAGATTTTTTTTGGCCGAAGCTGAAATGGACAACTTCTTTCGCTTCGCTCGCTCGTTCAGTTAAATGGTTAGATAGCATGGATTATTAATTCAGTAAAATAAATTTTCGTTATGTAATATTTACGCAAAAGGGTATTTACGATTAATTTAAAATGATTGAAACAAGTGAATGCTAATCAAGCACTTAACCTATCAACTATATGGGCATGTGGATATTATTGTTTTGTTTTATTAACGTTTATTGTATAGTTAATTGATGTCATGCCCGTTTAAGACTAGAGGTGACCTAGATGATCTGTAAATTACTAGGCAATAGATTGTAAATAACAATATATAAATCAAAATTTTGCACAAGTATGTTGTTTAATTCTAATTATTTATTTCAGACCAAAGTCCATATAAGGTAAACGTCCGAGTGCTCGACGCTGTACTAATATATGGCATGAGCACTCTATGTCAAAGCAATATGGGTTAAATTAGAACTGACAGGATTTTTCTTCATTCAAATTTAAGCCATATCACTTTGATATAGAGTGCCCCTGCCATATACTCGTACAGCGTCGAGCACTCGGACGTTTACCTTACTCGTATTGTTAGTTACATTAAGAAAGAACTTACGCTTATTAATTCTTTAAAAAAAATTGCTTTTATCTGCATTGAGATGATTTCGCCAATGTCAAATTTTTGCTTATAAAGCGAAGTTGTATGGTACTTTGGTTTTGCTTATAAAGCGACGTTGTACGGTAGTTTGGTTTTGCTTATAAAGTGACGTTGTACGGTAGTTTGGTTTTGCTTATAAAGTGACGTTATACGGTAGTTTGGTTTTGCTTATAAAGCGACGTTGTACGGTAGTTTAGTTTTGCTTATAATAGTTGTACGGTAGTTTGGTTTTGCTTATAAAGCGACGTTGTACGGTAGTTTGGTTTTGCTTATAAAGCGACGTTGTACGGTAGTTTGGATTTGCTTATAATAGTTGTACTGTAGTTTGGTTTTGCTTATAAAGCGACGTTGTACGGTAGTTTGGTTTTGCTTATAAAGCGACGTTGTACGGTAGTTTGGATTTGCTTATAAAGCGACGTTGTACGGTAGTTTGGTTTTGCTTATAAAGTGACGTTGTACGGTAGTTTGGTTTTGCTTATAAAGCGACGTTGTACGATAGTTTGGTTTTGCTTATAAAGCGACGTTGTACGGTAGTTTGGATTTGCTTATAAAGCGACGTTGTACGGTAGTTTGGTTTTGCTTATAAAGTGACGTTGTACGGTAGTTTGGTTTTGCTTATAAAGTGACGTTGTACGGTAGTTTGGTTTTGCTTATAAAGCGACGTTGTACGGTAGTTTAGTTTTGCTTATAATAGTTGTACGGTAGTTTGGTTTTGCTTATAAAGCGACGTTGTACGGTAGTTTGGTTTTGCTTATAAAGCGACGTTGTACGGTAGTTTGGATTTGCTTATAATAGTTGTACTGTAGTTTGGTTTTGCTTATAAAGCGACGTTGTACGGTAGTTTGGTTTTGCTTATAAAGCGACGTTGTACGGTAGTTTGGATTTGCTTATAAAGCGACGTTGTACGGTAGTTTGGTTTTGCTTATAAAGTGACGTTGTACGGTAGTTTGGTTTTGCTTATAAAGCGACGTTGTACGATAGTTTGGTTTTGCTTTTAATAGTTGTACGGTAGTTTGGTTTTGCTTATAAAGCGACGTTGTACGGTAGTTTGGTTTTGCTTATAAAGCGACGTTGTACGGTAGTTTGGATTTGCTTATAAAGCGACGTTGTACGGTAGTTTGATCAGTCGTCAATAAGGCAATCAGCGTCAGAAGCTCCGCCTAAGAAGCAAGGCGACCGCATCCCCGAGCAAAGAAACTTACAAGCTATGTTAGTAATTACGAAATTGGTGTCCACTGACTGTCAAGATTACTTGACGTACGTCAAAGTAGTCCACATGGGTAATCACGTAACGTTCCGAACGCGCGTTAGGACAATACAACTTAGGACAATGCGCGTTAGGACAATGCGTTACGTGATCGACCAGCTGACCATCTGAACCCTGTGCCACATAATCGGATGGTTAAATCTTCCAGCAATCACCTTTAGAATGCCGTTCTGACTTTCCCTGATGCGACCCATTAGCGATGTGATCTTTTTACGCACTAACGAGTGGAAACCGTTCGTGTGCGTCTGGGCGAGCATTTCCGACGCCCTGCACCATTTTGGGAGTCTCAACAGCATTCTAAAGGCATGTTTGTATTGTATTCGTAGGGCGTTGTAAGCTCGTTTGGTATACCGAACCCACAGGCCACTAGAGTAAAAGTTTTAGAAAACTTTCGACTAATGTCTTGGTTTGCCAAGATCGCATCCTAAATGTTTCGGACAGCTCCCGCGACGTTCTTCGGATAGTCTGGAGAAGACTATTATGAACCCGCGAAGTTAAGGGCCAGATGTTTGGTGTCATCATATCAGCCGAGAGACGTCCACTGCGGGATATAGGCCTCCCCCAAAGAGTGCCACAATGCCAGGTCCTGTGCCACGCGCATCAACCTCGGGGCCATAGCTTGGTTGCTCATGAGGGGTATATGCCATAATCGCCACGCTTGGCACGCGGGCTGGCGATCGCAGTAAGGACGCGAGGTTTGGTTTATTCTATACTTACTAATATTACAAAGAGGTTATGTCTGCGGGTTTGTTAGATTATTAAATCTAGTGAATGTAGAAATCACGAGGCTGTCTTTTTTTTTTTGTAAAACTGACGCGACTAAAAGTTTAGAGGTACATCTAACGAACCTGTTTCCAAAATTTCACGGGAATCGGTTGAGAAATGCGACCTGTAGAGGAGAACAGCCGGACAGACACCGGACACCGGACAGACAAACGAGTTTTGGCCCAAGCTGAAGCAAGGAACTTCGTTCGCTTCGCTCGCTTGTTTAATAAATAAAACCCAAAATGACACCTAGAAGTATCGAGCTGTCACTTTTATTGATGACCGTACTAACGTACTATAAACCGCTTAAACCGGTTACAGAATGCAATAAAGTCAGCATCGAATTTTAACGCCATCGCCACTGGAATTCCTCAAAATAAATTAAAAAGCCACAAACGGCCTCATCATGTTGTTTACAAACGAGGGCCCTGACCTTCAGGCGACCTCTGGTGAAATATCTTATCATCTATAAATTATTGCAAAATTAAGCGAAGGGTCAGAATCGTCTGCACAGTCAACAGATTTTAACAAGAGTTCGTTTCAACCATTTTAAATTGAAGACTGATATATGGGATTGGCCCCTGCAGGTGTTTTACGTAACTTTACGGACGCGCATTAATAAATCAACTGTCATTTTTAACCCCCGACGCGTTATAAGTTTAACGCGTCTGTGTATCTGTGTGTCCGCCTGTGGCATGGTAGCACATGGACCGATTTGAATACGGTTGTTTTGTTCGAAAGCTGACGTGATCGCAATGGCTCATAGCTATACGTTTCAACAAAATCGATCTAGCTGTTTTTGAGATATTGAGCTTTGAAATGAAAATTTCGGAGGTTTTTCAACTTTGTTAAAGTTGTTAAAGCTACTGTTACACATGCTCTTTAGTAGCATGCTTGTTTAAGCATGCTCAATTATTTTGTATGCAAATAGCATGCTACTTACTAGCAACTTTATGGTACACATGCTATTTGCTCGAAATTAGCATGCTTTCGTGCTACTAAAGAGCATGTGTAACAGTAGCTTAATTATTGAAATTGTCAGTAAGTATAAAAAAAACAGGTATTTCGAGGAAATATATAATCTCTCGTACGTTTGTTGTCGATATCGACATAGAACCAAACTAAGCAACCTTTATATGTACTGATGCTTATAAAGATAAATCGATAAACATCTACCTATGACCAAGAAACAACATATTTCTCATCACACAAATAAATGCCCTTACCAGAATTCAAATCTGGTAACACTGGCGTCGTATGCAGGGTCAGCTCAGTAAAACCTACGTCAAAATGTACATTTTTACGACTGCTATTCAGAAAAGGATCATTGTTTTCCTCAAATGAGGGATCAAAATTGCATTTTGTTCCACGATATTTCCTGTTTAATTAAAAATTTCCCCATAGAATGTGAGAAAAGCAGGACAATAATAGGTAGCAAAATAATTTCTGTCTTAGGCGTAAACACTTTAATCCCTTGATACCTACGATCAAGATTTACTCTAGAATTAAATATTTCCCTTCACTTAGGTAAAATGGTACGGCGCGGCGCCTGGCCGCAGAAACCCGCGTTTATTACCGGAAAAGACGAATTTTGCGGCGCCACGCCGCACCGTTTTGCGGCGGAGGTGCATGTCGCCCTTTAGGATTCAATATACCGCTCTTGCCGTAAATACACAACTTTGCGCCCCTGAGACACTTTCTACTATTTTTTGTATGAATACCCTGGACCTAGTTAGTGGTCATGTGTTGTGGATCAAATGGTACCTACTCTACTAAACCATCCCCGGGAGTCTGGCCTGACCATAAAAATAAGTTTATATTTACTATGAAAGGAATCATATTTGATGGAAGTACTGCCATATTTCACACAAGTTTATTGTCACAAGGTAGACTGATGACCTGGTTATGGTCGCGGGAGTCCGCTGGATGCGGGTGGCGCATGACCGGTCACTTTGGCACTCTTTGAGGGAGGCTTATGTCCAGTGGAAGTCGTTCGGCTGATATGATGATGATGATGATGAATGCCATATTTATGAAGAAATCGTTGATTGACCCTAGTTGAAACACTACTGTTTTTATCAAGATACTATCGGCGTGTCATAATAAAGTGACCGTGAACAGCTGATTATTTCGGGACACTGTGACATTGAGTCTGATAACGCTGACCTCAGCAATAATGCGAATTTGTAGTTAAAATAAAGTTTACCAGCGATTAATTTAACGGCTATAATAATCCTTTAATGCCATACTAAAAAGCCTAAAGCTTCTTTTTCAAGCGTGACTTCTATAAGAAGCAACGCGAGATAATGCGCTGGAAAGAAATATTTTAGTAAATATATGTCGCGTCGCGCCTTTTCGAGCTAGGTGCGCTGGGCTTGGGGTTATATTTTAGCTACGTGACGTGTCTTATAGTGTAGTAGTACGCGCTCGTGTAGACCATTGTACAGTCAAGCTGCTAAAATACAGCATACGTACAGTAAGCCGAGACAGTGGTGTAACACTTTAGAACCTTTATGTTTTGCTCGTGCTACATCGTTAATTACTGGGTACTTTGCTTGGTAAAAAAATATAATTCTATTAAGTCCGTCAGTTAGATCGTCAAAAAATATTGGACACGTATTTTTAGGGTTCCGTAGCCAAATGGCAAAAAACGGAACCCTTATAGATTCGTCATGTATGTCTGTCTGTCTGTCCGTCTGTATGTCACAGCCACTTTTTTCCGAAACTATAAAAACTATACTGTTAAAACTTGGTAAGTAGATGTATTCTGTGAGCCCCATTCAGATTTTCACACAAAAATAGAAAAAAAATTATAAACTTTTGGGGTTCCCCATACTTCAAACTGAAACTTAAATTTTTTTTTTCATCAAACCCATCCGTGTGGGGTATTTATAGATTGGTCTTCAAAAATGATATTGAGGTTTCTAATATAATTTTTTTCTAAGCTGAATAGTTTGCGCGAGAGACACTTCCAAAGTGGTAAAATGTGTGCATATGGAAAAATGACAGCTAAACTGTCCTTACGCGCGTTCGAAACATCTGGTCATCAGTCCACCTATGGTGCCTTCTGTTACGTATTCGCCACTCGAGAACCTTTCCACCTCAACGGCAATTGGATCTACTTGCAACTTGCCCTGCCCACTGCCACTTGAGTTCGAAAGTAAGATAATCGTGCGATCTAATAAATGCTTTGACAGCTGCTCTGTGCGACATCTACCACGCTTCGTACCATACTTACTATTAGAGCACAGTCACGTAACAATCTGCCAGTTCTGCTTTGTTTCGATATGTTGCATGTGGTAGTGGGAGCGTCGCTGTACATTTTCGAAGGAATTTTGAACATGGCATGAGCAGCTCGGCTGCCATCCAGTAGTGTGACCGCGATAGTCCAGCCACTTTCCAGCAGTGCGATTCCGGAGGAAGTTACTTACTGCCAACGCAATTTTTCTATTGGATCTTACTATTGTTAGCATAAAAATTATTAAAAACGTTTTCCTATTGCCTCCTAAATATATGGCAGAACAGTCAATTTCATTTGTATCGTAGAACGTACTCGTAATTAAACAAACCATACTTCCCACTGGACATAGAAAAACAGAGGTAAATTAAACATAAACAACGGTAGACAACAGGCGGTCTTATCGTTAAAAAGTGATATCTTCTAGACATCCTTAGGAGACGATGCAAAATAACCATATGATTTGAGTAGGTGAAACAGAAAACAGAATATAAACAACCTAACTATAAGAAAAAACAACAACAACTACATAAAACTTGTTTAAAACTTATATGACAAACGGCATTTTAGCTAATATAGGGGTATCTAAGTTCGTCTGAATCGTTTTTCGTCAAGTGATGCTTAAATTCGTCCCGTTTTGCTTTCATCACCCGTTCTTCTTTCGTCACTTTCGTGAGTCGTCTATTTCATCTTTGGTAATCTTTTGTTGTTTGTCTTTTTCTTATTCCGGCTCGTTTCGGCATTCGTCAACATTTTTTTTGGGCATTTCAGTAAATACTCTACCATACAATATACCATCCGTGTTACTGAAAAGTAGTTAAAAGACTCATACACCAAAACAGAGGATGAATGTATGTTTCAAACTTCTTTTCTGATATTGACACGATTGATGGTCAGACTACTTAAATCAAAACAAATTTAAAAAGTGAAAAGAAATCAATTCGGGCTCAAAAACATACAAAAAAAATTTTTTTGCCTCCGAATATTTCTTAAAACATTTATACAAAATATATGAATTTTTGAAAAATAAAAATAAAATATACAAAAAAGCAAAATGTTGCCTCATCTACCGAGACTCGAAGACTGAGCTTTTACGAACAATATTCCAGCGTTGTATCCGATGGGCCACCGCTGACATTGACAATGGTGACGAAATTAGTATTCTATATCAGCGAATGACATTGTCATGAAAGCCATTTGACACGTCGAAAAAACACTGAAATCATCTGAATTGGTTGAAATAAATCATTGTAGCGAATTAATTACAAACGATACATCAATAAATTATATACTAAAACCACCACCGTAAAATTATCTACGTATTGGTACAAACAGCATTCAAATCGGTTCAGTAGTTTTCGAGTTTTACAATAACATACCCACAGACGTACGCGGCCGGCGACTTTGTTTTATAATATGTATAGATAATGCTTAAGGTTAAGAGAAAAAATTGTAACAATGCTTATGACCGCTTGTTTCATATTTAAATAAATAAATTAAATTAAATTGAATTTATGTAAAAATAATACCTAGTATCGAAACAAACAGGTCTACAGATAGGTAGTTCAATTTGTAACAGATTACTCCGACAGCTAATTATGTAAATGTTTTTAGCAATCGTTATCTGGCTTTTTATGGCTATTCTATTATGAGACGCGATATAAATAGTCTCATTAATACTAATGTTGCTAGTCGAAAGAAAAAAGTAATAAGAATGTTATGGTGGCATAGCGTATGCAACCTTTTTCTGTTAGGATTGAAATATTAATGTGTCTCGTTGCGTGCGTAAAAGCTGAGCCGGCACGTAAAAGCTACTAAGCGTGTAATTTTCAATAGTTATTATGATGACGTGTTGACAGCGTATCTAACAATCTATCCTCACACTTAATAGCTTTTACGTGTAACCTCCTATTGCATCCCACACGAGGATGATTTCTGGGATAATATTTAGCCTATGAAGGATTTAGATCTAAGAATAATCTGGCTCCATACCAAATTGCAACGCAACCGTTCCTTTTCATTTCAAAAGCCTGAGCTTTTAAAATGAAAAGGTATTGCCTTACGAAAAGTTTCAACAATATCTTATCAAAAAACTGCGTTACTAGCTTATTATGTGGAGTCAATTTTACGATACGGCATAGTACTTTGGGGTAATTCAGTACAAAACTCAATTCAAAGAAATTTTATAGCGCATAAAAAGTGTATAAGGGCAATGTGCAATATTAAACAAATTGAATCATGTAAACCCCATTTTAAAACACTAGGCATACTGACTTTAACAAGCCTGTACATCTTTGAAGTGTCAGTCATTGTTAAATCAAATCCGGTTCTATTTCCACTAGAAAGCTCATGCGCAAGCGGAAGATCGATTCGGCATAGATATAAAATAAATGTGGTCCCTGGCAAAACTGCATTACTAAGAAAAAGTATATTGGGAATGGCAACGAAAATTTATAACTTTTTACCAGATGCTCTTAAATGTCATGATCTTCACATATTTAAGAAGGACCTGAAAAACAAACTGGTCGAAAGAGCTTATTACACGCTAGATGAATTCTTTAATGACCAAGTCTGATTGCATGTTTATATCATTTCAATTTATTGTCGTGTTTAAAATATAATTCTCTTGACATTGTGAACTGTAATTATTATAATTTTTTTTTTTTTCTAAATCTTTAATTGTGACATTCCTTATCTTTGTTCTTAATTCTGTATGACATCTACTTACTATTGATTTTGTATAAAGCAGTTTACGCTGCTAAATGAAATTTATATGTTTAAATCACATATATAGGTATTTAATAAAAGAACACATGTGCCATTTATTATTGTAATTGTTTTCCTATTTTATTTTTTTGTACGTCGCAAGGTTGAACATAGAGGACTCTCAACCTAATTTAAGATCTACAATGTATACATACCTATGTTTCACAAAATAAATTACTTACTTACTTACTTACAAAATAACTCTCTCTCTTCCTAGCTTTTTATCCCACATGGTGGTGGGGTCAGCTTTCCTTGTCTTACTTCTCCACTTGCATTATCTTATGTCTCTTAGCACTACATCCTTCCACCTTCTTCTGTGTGCTCCTGGATCGTCGACCAGAGACGAAAAGTTGCAGTGCCAAGCTACCAACATATACAGTTTGGTGGCCATATAATCGCAGCCGGCTTTCTTGGATCTTATCGGCGATGTCACGAACGCCCAGGCTTCCTCGTAATCCTCATACGTAGTCGTTGCGAATTGTATCGAGCCTGGTAACGCCGCACATCCACCGTAACATCTTCATTTCGGCAACTTGGATGGTATAAAGGATATGCTTTTGAGTTAACGCCTACGTCTCATTGCCATACATGAGAACCGGCCTTATGATGCTCTTGTAGACCAAACCTTTAAGTTTAACCGGCATTATTGTGTCACGTGTAACACCAAATTTACTGATAATGATAAACTAAAAGATATCCTTTCATATGTTTTTTTTTTGGATTTATTGCACATAATTAAAACTAGTGGCTCGTGAAGTTTAGAATTACCGAGCCTGTCTTTTTTTTCAGAAAACCTTTATTTTTATATTGAAACAATTATTAAATAATATAAAAAAAAATTGGTCTTTATATCTTGCAAGTAAAAACTTACTCTATATGTATATGTGTTGTTGATTTTTGTTACACTATTTGAAAACAAAAAAAAATAATGAAAATTAAATAATTAATCTGCAAGAACCCTTTCGCAGGTGATGGCCTCCTCCAAAGAAGTTCATTTCTCCCTTTCATGGGATTTAGGTTTAATAATGCTACTCTAGAAGTACTACAAACAATGAGAAAGAAACGGGAATTGGTACTTACAGTTATGAGAAGGAAAACCGCATACTTTGGACATATATATAGGCATGAGAGATATAACGGGTAAAGTTGAGGGGAAAGGGGCAGAGGAAGAAAAAGATTAACATGGATGGATAACCTCAAGAGTTGGACGGGTATTGACGCTGCCTCCCTGGGCAGAAAGACTGCGAATAGAGAAGAGTTCCGGACTGTGGTAGCCGACATCCGTAGAGGATATGGCACCTAAAGAAGAAGAATGCGACTCTAATAACATGCGACATATAATATATATACTAAAAATATATAAAACCTGCTTACAAATTTTCAGTAGAATCAACATATCTGGACATCCTGACATACGAACTAATTCTTGCTCTTAAATCTCTCGCTCAATAATGTACCTATTAGGTAGAAAGTCATATAGGATATCTTATAAATGAGATCCGTGTAACCCAGTGACCTATTTGAACGTTAATTCCAGTTCAGAGTTCAAAAATATCGTACAGTTATATAAAGATAAGTGAATTAGGTCTCACAAACAATATCTGTGCCAAACCTTGGCCTCGTTGGTAAGTAAAATAAGACGACCTAAAAGCCCCTATCCAATTGACATTTTCAAAGCTAACACGGTGAAGTAATTATACCATATTGATGATCATTAGTTTCTTTCATAATGCAAAACGACGTTTACCTAAACTTTTTTATTCTTTTATTATTCGGAAAACCAACATTATTGTAATAATTACGTAAGATTTTAACATGTGATAAAAAAGCCAATTGCAGGTTCTCACCAGTAGCAACACAAAAACCTTAGTTGAATAGTGGTAATAAAACTGAGCGCATCTCGCCATCAAACGTAACAGTTTGGCGAGGACATAAATGTTTTTTGAGATGTAATTTAAATATATATATAAAAAATAAAAAACATAATTAAAACATTGAAATATTGAAACACAGTGCAGTCAGTATAATATGGCACGCTCACTCAATGAAACAGTCTGTCAGGCTAGGCCTCACTGCAGTTTGCGCCGGGCCCTGATGGGATTCCGGGAATGGTCCTCCTGATTGCGGCGGGATAAATGCAAGACTGGGTCCGGGGAGTATTCGACTCATGCCTCCGTGTCGGGCGCTTCCCAAAAATATGGAAAGAAGGTCGTCTCGTCCTGATCCCAAAGGAAGGTCGCCCACCAGGAACCCCCGGAGCCTACAGGCCTATCGTACTGCTGGATGAGGTTGGTAAAATGCTGGAAAAAATCCTAGCAAATCGCCTCGTCCGCCACTTGGAGGAAGTCGGACCGGACCTCTCCAACAACCAATATGGCTTCAGAGCATCGCGGTCCACAATCGACGCTCTAACCGCTCTTAAGGTCCGGGCCAGAGAGGCTATAGAGGGAAGGGAGGTAGTCCTTGCAATATCTTTAGACGTTAAGAATGCATTTAACAGCCTGCCGTTCGAGACGATAATGGAGGCGCTTCGTTATCATGGAGTGCCTACCTACCTTCGGCGGTTGTTGAGGGACTACCTCCGCGACAGGATAGTGCGCTGGGAGGGCTCTGATGCGACGCTTCACCACCGACATGTGGGTTGCGGTGTTCCACAGGGTTCTGTGTTGGGACCGGTTCTGTGGAACGTCGGTTTTGACTGGCTCCTGCGCGGCCCACTGCTCCCCGGGACCAGCTTGATCTGCTATGCGGACGATACGCTCGTCACAGCCCGGGGAAGGACTTACGAGGAGGCTGCGTGGTTAGGGCAGGAGGCAGCAACACTGGCCGTCGAGAGGATCCACCTCCTGGGGCTCAAAGTCTCGGTCGAAAAAACGGAGGCGGTTCTCTTTCACGGCCCACGCAAAGGTCCCCCACGAGGGGCGCGGTTAACCCTTATGGGGACAGCCATAGAGGTAGGGACCGACATGAGGTACCTCGGCCTCACCCTCGATGCCAGGTGGAATTTCGGGGCACATTTCACTCGGCTGGCCCCCAAACTGGTAGGCGCTGCAGCAGCGCTGGGAAGGCTGCTTCCCAATCAAGGAGGTCCTCAGTCCTCCTGCAGGCGTCTATACTCTGGAGTCGTCCGGAGCATGGCTCTCTATGGGGCGCCTGTATGGATGGAAGCCCTCACGTCGAAAAACAAGACCCTTTTAAGGCGACCGCAAAGGGTAATAAGCGTGAGGGCATGCAGAGGGTACCGCACGGTGTCCTGGGCAGCGGCCACACTACTGGCCAATGATCCGCCCTGGGAACTGCAGGCGGAGGTTCTGGCCGAGATCTTTAGATACCGTGCGGAGCTGAGGGCCAGGGGAGAACATCCCAATCAACGGGAGGTAGAAGGGCTACGGGATGCAGCTATGACCGCCCTTCTCCCGAGGTGGAGGGCGGACCTGGAGGTGTCCACGGCCGGCAGAATAACCATAGAGGCAATTTTGCCCCAGTTCGAGAGGTGGTGGGTGGTTCGAAACGCGGCGAATTAAGTTTTCACCTGGTGCAGGTCCTCACAGGCCACGGTTGCTTTGGAGAGTACCTGCACCGAGTTGCCGGACGAGAAGAAAGCCCCCGCTGCCACGGGTGTGGCGCAGCAGTAGACGATGTGCGCCACACAGTGGAGGTATGCTCGGCGTGGGGGCCGCAGCGGCATAATTTGTCCGATGTATTGGGTGGGGACCTCTCGCTGCCAACCATTGTATCTAAGATGCTTGACAGCGAGAGGTCATGGGAAGCAATGGCCTCCTTCTGCAATTCTGTAATGGCGCAGAAGGAGGCTGCGGAAAGAGCGCGGGAGGACGACCCTTCCGCTCCCCATATCCGCAGACGTAGAGCGGGGCGCGCACGTCGGCGTTATGCGCACTTGCTCCCCCCGCCGTATTGGACCAGGTTGCAGGGTTAGGGGACCCTAGCTAACCAAAAGTCCACGGGTCTGAAGTGCCTCGAATTGTCCCGGGGCGCTCTCCCTGGCCAGGCCTGTAAAGCGGGCTAGTCGCGAGGGTCAAAGTTGCATGCGTAAGCGAACCTTTGACCCTCCTTGTAAGCGAAAATGGCTGGACAATCGTTGGGGGTTTAGTGGGTAGTCTGGACCTTCTGTCCAGGAGTCCCACACACCCGTCCGGTCCCCCTCCGACTGGGCGGACGGTGCATCAATGCATTCCCCCAACGTAAAAAAAAAAAAAAAAAAAAAAAAAAAAAAAAAAAAAAAAAAAAAAAAGGCCTCACTGCAGTTTGGATGTTACTATTAAAGATGTCAATATCCAGCTCCTTCGTTAAATTATTTATGCTTTTACCATTAAGAAACAATTTTTTTTATCTAAAATATACATTTGATTTTGATTTTTTGGTTTATAAGTATGACGTGTTTCTGTGTGTCTGTGTGTCTGTCTGTGGCATCGTAGCTCCTAAACGAATGGATGGATTTTAAGGTGGTTCGATTGCCATACAAAACGTTATTTGACATTTTTCGTAGGCTAACGGCGTGATATTTTAAGAAACTTATGTAACAAACTTTCACCAATTGGCTTTTCATTTGCGCCAAATTCCCCCTTTCCTAGAATAAACTTGTATAAACTAGATTAATTTGAGAAAAATCGTTTTCCCAAAATATCACGTCCCAGACCAATTTCTCAAATTAATCTAGTTTATACGAAAGGAGGAATTGGGCGCAAACGGGAAGCCAATTTATGAAAGTTTGTTGCATAAGTATCTTAAATATCACGCCGTTAGCCTGCGAATGTCAAATAACGCTTTGTATGGCAATCGAACCACCTTAAGGCGGTTTTTTATCCGAAAGCTAACGTGATCGAGGTGGTTTCTAGCTACGATTCAACAAAATCGGTATAGCCGTTTTTGAGATAGTGATCTTTGAAATGAAAATATCGGGAGTTTTTCAACTCTAAGTTGTTATTTACCACGCATCGCACGCGCAGACGGGAACAACCGACCACTCAATCGACTAACGCTCTTTAAGGCGCTATAGGTTCATGGTCTTCTCTCCCTCTCGCTGAGCATGAGCGTGAGCGAGATGGAAGTGCGTGTTTAGAAGCGCGGATATCATGTTTTTTAATTTTAATTTTTTGTGCGTTTAAATAAATAAAAAAGTAATCACTATGTTCCCTCAAACATGATATTGCCGATTTTTAGAACCAATGTTAATATGTTTAGCTATTGTGCATAATTTGCTACGAATGTTTTAAGTGAATTTTAATATGTTTTAGACCGATGTTCGTGATTTTTTTCTATCGAGCAAAAATTGCTTAATCGTGTTTCGAATCACTGATTTCCCTGCAGAAAAGCCTCAAGATTACTATTCGTATTTTTTGATACCATATTATTATAAACAGACGCATTATATTGTTTCAAAAACTATGTTCGCTTCACTTCGCTGAACCTATAGCGCCTTAACCACGTTCTACTAGTAGTTGTAACCATATTAGATACAAATTTTCAATTTACAGTAGTCAACAAAAAACCCAGCAAGATCTCCACTTTAGTGAAATCAAACACGTTTCTTTGCCCAAACGCAGCACGCTGGGAAAGGCCAAATCTATCTAATATTGACAGAAGTCATTAGTGTCATTTTAACAGGTTATCGGCCGAGATGTAAGAGTATAAAAATGTCTGCTGGAATTCCTCAATTCGCCTTTGGACCCGGATGGAGACGTCATTTGTTTTCACTCGAGTTTATATAGGAAAACATTTAGTGTTGACGATAAATACATTATGATGGTATTATGATAATGCCTTGATACAATCCAAGGGCAACGTTTGCTGGATGAAATAAATGAAGCCCGTTTTAGTGAGTAATGCTATTATATCATCACCCCTTACGCCTTGGCCACGACTTTGGTCTTAAGCGACCTGCGGCAGCGGTTTTTCTAATTCATTGCGCGTGATCCCAACTAAACACAGTGCGTTGCGCGTCTCGACCGCGCAATGAACAGATAAAACGGTGCCGCAGGTCGCTTAAGACCAAAGTCGTGGCCAAGGCTAATAATAGTGTTATTTATGATACAAGTGCGGAAAGTCGATAATTCCCAAAGAGTGGCGATGACCAAAAACACGACTGTCAGGGAGGTTGGGAATTACCTATTCGCACGTGTATCATACTACATTTTGCAATGCCTCATGAAAGGTAATGAAAAAATTTGCATAAAAGGTGAAATTTTAATTGGCATGAAATCTCATTCTCGCTCGTGTGTGGGAATATTGGCCTGAAATCCATTCCCGCACGGACGTGCTGGTATAGACGACTTCCCGTGTTTATGTTGAACCATATAATGGCGCACTTTCAGAGCAAGTGCATTGTAAATTCATATTATGAACCACCTCGTGTGGTGTCAGGTCATTGCCACCCGCGGCTGATTAGTACAAGTTTTTATAAAATAAAATGAATGGCTTGACATTATTGTCAATTGCGCATTCGAGGTTTTACTTGAGGGTTTACTTATTATGCAGTGAAGACTTCCAACATCGGGTTCAATCATCAGATCAACTTGGTTCCATCATCAGATTGTTGCAATGGCATCTAAAACATAATATATGTAGGTACTTGCAAAATTTCATATACACGACTATTGGGTGAAAATCGACTTGCAAGATTTGATTATAGTGTTACATGAAGTCAATAAAATTTTAGTTAATAATAGTAACGCTTGTAAAAAGCCTTTTTTTAAGTCATCAGATTTAATACGTCATTATACACGCGACACTCTGTGGTGGAGGCCTATGTCCAGCAGTGGACGTCTTTCGGCTGATATGATGATGATGATGATGATACATGGGGCTAAATACCAAACCAATTCCTATTTAGTACAGTTAGTCAAATGGACTCCTAGTACTACATTATCGAACGAGCGAGCGAAGCGAAAAAAGTTCTATGCTTCAGCTTGGGCTGAAAATCGTTCGTATGTCCGGTGTGTCAGGATGTCACGCTGTCCGGCTGTTCTACTCTACGGGTCGCATATCTCAACCGATTCTCGAGAAACTTTGCGAGCAGGTTTGTTGATTATATAAGTCAGTAAGTAAGTGTTTTATTTGTAAACATAGGTTAGGTAGGGTGGTGTGGTGGTGTAAAAGGTACAGTGTGGCGCTATGTTTCGCCGGTAAGCATAAAAATTTAAATTTCAACATGACATTAGAATTCACAATGCTTAAATATAAGTAGAATCAGCATAAATCACAATATTATAGAATTTTTTAATCGAACCACTTTTTATAAATTGAACAAAATTGTATTTTATACAATAGTTACACAATTAGGGTTCTTAAAGTCGAGTACCGTGTTTAGGCCACGAGGCTTGCCGTACGGTACGAGAATTTAAATACTAATTGTGTAACTATTGTATTCAATATCAATCTTTTTCTACGAGTCAACTGAACTAATTATAAACAAACTTGATACTGCTGAAACGAAGTGCAGCCCATCTGAGCTCAACGTTCGTTGATATCTATTACTCTACGATCTTAGTGACGTTATATTGGTCAAATTCATTATGGTTCAGTTAAGGGGCCATGTGATTGGTCGAATTATTACATACCTGTTGACAGTAACTTTTACAATACACTTGCTCTGAATGTGCCCCTTTATATGGTTCAACATAAACACGGGAAGTGGACGATGCCAATGGATTTGCCGGAATGGATTTCAGTAAAATATTCCCGCACACTATGCGGGAATGAGATTTCGTGAGTTCGTGACAATTAAAATTTCACCTCCTCTTCTCTCTCTTTCTCGCATGATGCATTGTAAAATGTTGTTTGGTCGTGTTTTTGGTCATCGCCACTCGTTGGGAATTACCTACTTTCCGCACTTGTATCATAAATAACTATTTCGATTGACTTGGGAGCTCAATAGAATAAAAGTATGTGATTATAGGTTGGTGTACGAAGTCTTAATTAAATCATTAAAGTCGACGAGTATTAAAAATGATTTTTTTTAAAATACAGGCTCGTGAGTTTTACTGTAGAACCTTCAGCTCACGGAGCCACTAAGTCATTTATGATACTTGGCATATATATTATAATGGGTGAACTGATGAGTTACTACTTATCCAATATAGTCTTAAATAGACAATGATAACTTAAGGTTATCATTAAACGTGTTGGCAATATAGGGTAATGACCTTTAGTTGTTACGTTTAATATGCTTAACAAAGAATAAAGAAAATATAAATATTATATATAATATGAATCATTGTTCTTACGGTAAAAAACTTTGCGCAATTTCACTATTCTTAGCAGATAGAACAACAGTTTAAATTAGTACATTAAAATAAAAGATTATTTTTTTGTGAAAAACTGAATGAATTTTACTAAAAAGTAGTTTCATGAATAAACCACATACTAAGTAGGTGAATAAATATAAATACGCTATGTTAAGATTTTGGAAATAGGTATTTCACATAAGAACATTATAGTTTTATATACAATTTCACTTCACGGAGCTGCTGTATACAAGTGAATATTATTACAACTTTGGATTATAATTATAAAATTTTACGTTACGTACTAACTATAAAGTAACGGTCCCATAGCAGTCGGTCGAGTTCAAATTATAGGCAAGTATTTGTTATTAAATGTTTTATATATTATGTTTTATATTAAATGTTCACAAGGTGTTGTGCAAATTGTGTTCGAGATTTGTGAAGTTCTTTTTAATTTTGTTTTCTAGTAGTTTTTCAATTTCATTTATGTTTTGATGTTTTAGCTCCAAAATTGGTATTTTTTTAAGGTTCCGTAGTCAGAGAGTAAAACGGGACCCTACATTACTAAGACTCCGCTGTCCGTCTGTCTGTCTGTCTGTCGGTCCGTCTGTCACCAGGCTGTATCTAAAGAACCGTAATAGTAAGACAGTTGAAATTTTCACAGATGATGTATTTCTGTTGCCGCTATGTTACAAATACAAAAAAAAAAGAATAAATAAATATTTAAAGGGGCGCCAATACAACAAACGTAATTTTTTGCCGTTCTTATAGATAATGGTACGGAACCCTTCGTGCGCGAGTCCGACTCGCACTTGGCCGGTTTTTTAAGAATGATGTTTTAAGTAGGTAGCTTTTGAGTTGTAAAAAAGTTCGTTTTCGTAATGTTTTAGAAAACTACTATACCAGTCCTATACTAGTCCAGGCAACTTGAACTGACAACTTGTCAAATTTGGAAATAATTTATAAAAGCAGATGTTTTCTATGTAATGGATATATTATCAATTAAATAGTTACCTAGCGACAAAATCCAACAAAATTTCACACACCAAAAAATTATAACTTAACTAGCTTCTGAAAAGTCAAAAAAAAATTAACAAATGGTTTTATCTTTATTTTGGTTCATTTACATTTGCTCTATAATATTCGAGATAATAAAAAAAACAATTCATGCCTTATTAAAATCTATGTAAATACTTCCGGATGGAAAGTTTGTTGGATTCTTGAATAAAGCACCTTAGAATAATGTTTTAAAATGGAATAAAGAAAAAAAACGCCATTATAAATTAATGTTTTTCAAAACCGTATCTTGCCTCGAGTATGCGTGTAAATATTATTTAGCGAACGCTGCGCCGACTCATAATTCCGTTTAAAAAACTTAGAAACTTACCTAAATGCGCCGGTTTTGATCCCACTTTCCCTCTGAACGTAGCTGCACTCGCCACTCCAATCATCATCCACAAGAATAATAATTTGGACATCGTCAAACACTAAGTCAAACTTTCAATTGTTTATATTCCGACGTGTCTCGTATGCTAGCCGTGCCAAGGCAAAGTTGTATCGACGCGCTTCGCGAGTCGACTGGCATACGAGTAACCGGTACAAGGTATATAGTCGTATTTGTAATAGGATTATTACACGCGCGCGATTCGCTGGGTGCTTCATTAGAATCCTTAGATAGTGTTAGGGTCAAGCAAACCGGTATATGCATATGCATTATATGTGTGTTTGGCTTATCCAATCGATGCCAAAGATATGTATCCATTTTTCGCCTTAATCATCATCATCATTTCAGCCGAAAGACGTCCAATGCTGGACAAAGGCCTCCCCCAAAGAGTTGACATATGACCGGTCCTGCGCCACCCGCATCTAGCGGACTTCCGCGACCTTATACCAGGTCATCAGTCCACCTTGCGCCTTCCGGTACATGGTTGCCACTCGAGAACCTTTCCGCCCCAACGGCCATCGGTTCTAATACGTGCAATGCCCCCGCCCACTGCCACTCTATCTTCCTTTTCGCCCTATTAGAACGCAATTAGGTACAAAAGTGTAAAGATATCTTTGGCGTTGACTTTACAACGTGCTTATAAATGAAATATAATAAGGGGCCCACGTCTATAAGGTCAAATATCGCTCGGCATGTTTCCAATCGATCCGCAATTCAAACATGATCATGATTATAACAATATAAACTCTCGCGCTCTGTACACATAGGTATTCAAATTACTGTTTGACACGGGTCTAACGCGATATTTATTTACCTAGCTGGGACGACAGTTATCTGCGACCATGACCGGTGCAACACGTGTCGAAATGTCAGAAATAAAGGTAAAGAAATATCACGTTAGACCCGTGTAAAACAGTAATTTAAATATGATCATGATTCTAGTTAACTGGTACCTTAGTGACCTGTTAAATTATAAACGAACGAGCGAGCGAAGCGAACGAAGTTTTATGCTTCAACTTGGGCTGAAAATCGTTCGTACCTATGCCCGGTGTCCGGAGTCTGTCGCGCTGTCCAGCTGTTCTCCTCTACAGGTCGCATTTCTCAACCGATTCTCGTCAAAATTGGGAGCAGGTTCGTTAATTATAAGGTTTTTTTTGTCGAGTCACATTTTTGATTTTTTTTTTCTTAAAATCAGGCTCTCTAGTTCTACAGCTCATCGAGCCACTGAACTATTATATAATCTGTGCCACTAGTCATTATATGTATGAAACTAAGGGCAGTTTATTATTTAAAGTTTAAAGACGTGACTACTGACTAGTCACTAACCGGTTAGTAATTCATTGCATTATATGTTTACAAAAGATCATAAAAGTAAGTATCTGCTCCAATATAAACCCTGTTAGGGCACAGCAATCTTATTGACACTTAAATAATAACAATAACTACTCTATTACAAAATGTTAATATGTCTTTCAATTATAATACTTAATTAATGTAGATATAATATGTTTTATGTATATGTCAAACTATAATTACCTTACCTATTTAAATTCAAAAAATTCTTTAAGGTTATAGAAACTATTCTTAATTAAGAAGTCTTTTAAGACTTTACAAAACATTGTGAATTTTTCTAGTTTTCTAATACTAAGAGGAATTCCATTATATATGTTCACGGCCATATGATGAGTACCGGCTCTGACAATTTGCATTTTGCTAAATGTGTTAATTTATTTATTTCTATTTCTCAGATTATGATAAGACGTGCTGCAGTTATCTCTAGTTTGTTCCAGTATGATTTTGTTATTGCTTACGAATTTACAAATTTCATAGATGTACATTGAAGTTAGTGTTAATATTTTTAGTTGCGTAAAGTGACACCTGCAACTCTCCGTTTGTTTTATGTTCACTAAAATTCGAATGCACTTTTTCTGAAGTATGAACAGGTTACTGACATGTGTGCTGTTTCCCCACAGAATAATGCCATAATTCAACCAGGCATACCCGTAAGCATAATACGCGCAGATTGCCGTTTTTAAATTCGTACATCTCTTCAATTGATATAGTGCGTAGGTAAATTGTGACAGTTTACCCGAGATTTTTGCAACATGCTTCTTCCAGTTTAATTCAGAGTCTACCTCAGTCCCCAGTAGTGAACAGGAATCGACTGTCACTAACTTCTCATTTTCGTAAGAAAATTCAGTGTTGATCGGATTTTTTGTCGTGGTTTAATCTGTATAAGTTTGTTTTTAAACACATTAAGCTTTAAGTTGTGATCATTTAACCAATGTATAATTTTCCCCATAGTGGTATTTAATTGCTGTTTAAAGTGGATGTCGACGAAAAGAAGCGTGTGTAGTAGAGATTATGTCATGGTCGACTTTTTATAAAACTGTAATTGTAATTGGAATATTCTACCTTAAACGGTAGAGTTGCTTTTTGAATGAACTACTTTATGCAATTTGGCCAACTGAAAACATCTCAAGAATAATGCATTGCTAACGCGTTTACGCAGAAAAAGTACGAGGAGATCGTGACGTATAAGGCCCAGAACAGACGGTGAAATGATACTGCAGCGAAACTGGCTTCTAGTAACTTCTGAGTTTCATTTGAGTGTATGCCATAGACGCTTTTGAGAGATTGCACATGACGCGACCATTTTGAAAGCGGTTTGAAACGCAGTTAACCGGTATAAAAAAGACACGTCACTAAGTAAGGGTCCATTTCGTGACAAAATATGTATTATATTATTTCTTTTGTATGTGTAAATTGTGTGTCACGAATAAATATTTGAATTTGAATTTGAAGTGTAGGACTAGGTGGCGTCCAGTAGCGGTATGGTCGGTAGTTAAACGTTATGCTACTTACTACGTTGGATGACGCTGAGAAGCTTATTTAACGGTTTGCTTTAATTTAGATAATGATTCCAAAAAATGACACTGTTTTTTGGAATCATAGTTATAGGACGGCTAGGTTAATTTTCCGTACATAATTTAAAAAATACTGGATTGACCCTTGCATTAATAATTAAACTTTTCAATACAAATATTAGTTTCTAATTATATCACCAGCTACATACTTATTATACAAAACTTACATACGAACAATATAAGTTAAATAATCGCGTGTGAAAAATTATGACTCCTCGTCACTAGAAAAATTAAATTTTTGACAATTTTTTTTGGCAAAATTATTTATTTTTACCAAAAATGGTTTCAAATCTTCTCTTTGCCGGTAAAGAGATGGGATTCGATGGTTGTTGCACTGGTTCAATTATATTCAAAATTCTCCCACAGTTTCGCATCCAAAAGTTCACCGGAGTACCTACAAGCCGTATGATGATGAAATATATATAAATATAGCTACCTTGTATACCTATATTTCCTTGAAATATGTGGTGCTTTACCAGGTCATCAGTCCTCCTTGTCTGCCTACCCACGCCTCGCCTTCCGGTACGTGGTCGCCACTCGAGAACCTTTCCGCCCCAACACACACTCGGTGCATTAATGCCACACACGTCACAAGGTGGACTGATGACCTGGTAAAGGTCGCGGGAGTCCGCTGGATGCGGGTGACGCAGGATCGGTCATTTTGGCACTCTTTGGGGGAGGCCTATGTCCAGCAGTGGACGTCTTTCAGCTGATATGATGACGATGATGATGATGTGGTGCTTTTAAAACTCACCTAAATGCGGTGGCTTCTTTGGCGCCTCCCCCATGGACGTAGCTGCGCACGCGGCGCCAATCATCATCATTATGCACAAGACAACTAATTTCAACATTGTTATACCTATTATTGTATATAAAATCTTTAATTTAGGTATGCACAGGCAATTAGACAAAGTGTATCGGTGCGGCTCATACGACTGTTGTTGTACTAACTGAAACTTCTCTTTTAGGTATTGGTTGTGGGTAATCGCAATGACACAATTTTGTATTGGTTAATATTATCACATTCTGAGTCGTTCAGATAAAGTATAAAACGAGTGTTTGTTGCCAAGGTTTCTTTGCGTATCTTCACTCTTTGACGTTTGATTAAATATTGTTGATTCATTAAAGATGAAATTAAAATTTTGAATTTTACCTTGGAACCTTTCATTAACCATCATTTTGTATGTATTCGAGTTGTAAACAAAATACCCGACGAGATCAGATTCGAACCAAGTGATAAAAAGTTTCACAAAAAATTGAAAACATTTCTCATTCATAAATGCTATTACTCAGTGGAGGAGTTCTTAAATGA
Organism: Epinotia brunnichana; assembly: GCA_963854355.1. Lineage (NCBI taxonomy): Eukaryota > Metazoa > Arthropoda > Insecta > Lepidoptera > Tortricidae > Epinotia > Epinotia brunnichana. The sequence continues at coordinate 26,088,240 of OY977949.1, forward strand.
TGAAACCCTGACGCATCATAAAAGTAGGTAACTTAGTAATAAATAGTAGGAAGTAAATTGTAATTTAACCAATTAAGTAAATTGTATAACTTAGACTTAACTAAATATGGAGGATTCGAGATAAACCAGTTAATGCAAACTTTAATTCCTTTAATGTTGGAATTACAAAAAGATTAAAATAAATCAATTAAAATTAATTATATTTAACAGGTGCCTAAAGGTCGATGTGAGAACCAAGAGTGACGATCGCTTTAGTATTTTTAGGAAACGGGGCACGGTGTGGCGAAATGCTGAGTTGGCAGTCGGCACCACCTGCATGGCTAGGTGGGCGGTCGCTGCTTATGCAAGCATATAACCAAATTTGACATCTATTTATATTTTTGACATTTACATTACTTTTCATAAAATAACATGACCTGAAATATAGAATTAAGTTACTTATAAGACCATTTGTGTGCCCTTTTTTTTTTTTTTTTAGTTGACGCAGAGGGAATGCCTTTACGCATCTCCCCGGACCCGGGGAAGGCCCAGGTGGTATGTGGGACTCGCCCTTATGAGGTAATACCCACTAAACCACTCTGCGGCGTCGACCCTCACTGCCGTTAAGGGGGGCATATTATACTTGACTAGCGTTTTTTTAATAAGAGATCCCGCGGAAAACGCGGGTACAATATACATAACATAGTTATGCTATGCGAGAGTATGTACAGTTGAGTTCTCTACCTATACAGACAACTTCAAAATATCTATACCTACGCAGTATTTATTGTTACTGACATAAGATGCATGACAATGTGTGTGTGGTGCATATTTTTAAAAGGTTGTTTGTATGTGTATATCTGTGCTATTTTAATAACCGCCACCACACGGGGAAGCATAACTATCTGTTGAATGGGGAACTTGCTTCAATTTCGAATAAATTGCACTCAATCGATGCGGATAAACGTAGATATCACACAAAAACAAAAAAAAATATTTTATTAGTTTTAGCTCACTTTAAAATGACGATTTTTTTTCGATAAAATAACAACAGTTACATAGAATATTAAATTAGAAATAATATTTTGTACAACAAGTATTGACTTAAACGCAAATTTTGTGGAGATAATTGCAAATTAATGACTTACTCCATAGTAAACGCGCCGAGAATATATGCTGTGACGTCATAGCATAAGCCCGTTTAATATCGAGCGTTTTCTGGGGGTGCCGGCGCGTGCATATTTCGAATGCATATAACATCAGAAAAATAAATCATAAGAAAGTTTAAATGCTAACAGTTGTTTTAATGCTAGATTAAACTTTTGATTTTCGTAAAAAAAAAAGATGCAAGCTCCCTATTGTTGATTAATCGATTGTTATTGTTTATTTGACATTTGCCGGATGTTGGTATTGTTGAGTAACGCCAGTCTGCGGACAGCCTTACGAAGGACACCAATTCGGAATGCGATGATCGCGACCGCGAGTGACTCAGCTCGGATGTAAACAAAACCAAATTATCCGCGGGGAAACACGTGAAAATCAAAGACTGAAGTTCGAGTTTCTCGATCCCTCTCGTACTAGTTAATGAACGATAAAGACGTAAGACGTAGACGTAGTGTCATCGATTTCATGGTAGCTTCTGACGTGAATGGCATTTTTTTACATTTGAGTAATAACAAAAAATCTGCATTTGGAATTCAATCGTAAGGTGATGGGTATAAGTTTGAATATGAAATTGGGGTTATTTTGAATTCGTTTACTTAGCGAAGTAATGAATGGGTCACGTCATTACCTTTTTCGTTTCACACACACACTCAAGTGTTGTTACATTCTGGTAACCGCTGAGATCATCTAAGAAAATATCTCAAAAGTGTTTTTTCATGAATTAGGTACCCTAAGCCCGGATTTGTTTGTCGAGAGCGAGATGTTTCGTGACACTTTTTAGGGTTCCGTAGCCAAATGGCAAAAAACGGAACCCTTATAGATTCATCATGTCTGTCTGTCTGTCTGTCCGTCCGTATGTCACAGCCACTTTTTTCCGAAACTATAAGAGCTATACTGTTGAAACTTGGTAAGTAGATGTATTCTGTAAACCGCATTAAGATTTTCACACAAAAATAGAAAAAAAAACAATAAATTTTGGGGTTCTTCATACTAACTGAAACTCAAATATTTTTTTTTCATCAAACCCATACGTGTGGGGAATCTATGGATAGGTGTTCAAAAATGATATTGAGGTTTCTAACATCATTTTTTTCTAAACTGAATAGTTTGCGCGAGAGACACTTCCAAAGTGGTAAAATGTGTGCCCCCCCCCCTGTAACTTCTAAAATAATAGAATGATAAATCTAAAAAAAATATATGATGTACATGCAAACTTCCAACGAAAATTGGTTTGAACGAGATCTAGAAAGTAGTTTTTTTTTAATACGTCATAAATCGTAAAAAGCAATTTATTTAACGGAACCCTTCATGTGCGAGTCCGACTCGCACTTGGCCGCTTTTTACGATTTTGTTACGATTATATTTACATTCATCTTATGCGTTCTGACGTGACAGCTCCTATTGCGCATCAGGAAGCATCACGTCAGAAATGTATCAATGCGAATTAGGTATTCAAGCAGTTCATGTTCATTTTTACCTCAATCCATCAGGTTTTAACGGACAAAACATCTAACACGTAAGACCAACTTATCAAGATCTAGACCAAATCAGAGTGCCATGGCACACATATATATGCGCTAGATACTAAGTAAGAAATTATGTACAGACACGTGGTCCTACGAACTGCTTTTAATTACTGAAATTGTAAACTTACTTACGAAGTATTTTTCTCATATAACAAGATATAATATATCACGACAGTCGACACTACGTTTCAATTAGTGTTTGAAAGTCGTTGATTCAGTCAGGAGTTTGCAGAATAGGGGTGTAGACTCAAAATGTATTATTTCTTAAAAAGAAAGAGGGCAAAAAAATATGTTTATAGACGAAAATCCCATTCAAATATCTCAGAAAATTACGAAGCTACAACCGTTTTAATGTTACTTGTTAGAGAGAGAAAACGCTAGGGGATCGTGATGTCACGATCCCCGAGCGTCATAGTAAATGACAATCGTCTCATATGAAGGTGCGTTTTGCGGAAAAGGGACAGAAATACCCACTCTTAAAACTTTGGACACTTATAACTTTGTGATTATTTAACCTCTTGCGTTGTTTTTTTCTCCATTTGACTACATTTTTCATCCTTTTTCGAGAAAATACAACATCCAAGCGATAGGGCGCGCAATCCAAGGCGCGTACAGTGCAGATAGGGCGCGCAGCCAATGGCGCGGGCAGGTAGGGCGCGTGCAGATAGGGCGCGCAACCAATGGCGTGGGCAGGTAGGGCGCGCAACCAATGGCGTGGGCAGGTAGGGCGCGCAATCCAAGGGCGCGTGCAGATAGGGCGCGCAACCAATGGCGTGGGCAGGTAGGGCGCGCAACCAATGGCGTGGGCAGGTAGGGCGCGCAATCCAAGGGCGCGTGCAGATAGGGCGCGCAACCAATGGCGTGGGCAGGTAGGGCGCGCAATCCAAGGGCGCGTGCAGATAGGGCGCGCAATCCAAGGGCGCGTGCAAGTAGGGCGCGCAATCCAAGGGCGCGTGCAGATAGGGCGCGCAATCCAAGGGCGCGTGCAGGTAGGGCGCGCAATCCAAGGGCGCGTGCAGATAGGGCGCGCAATCCAAGGCGCGTACAGATAGGGTGCGCAATCCAAGGGTGCGTGCAGATAGGGCGCGCAGCCAATGGCGCGGGCAGGTAGGGCGCGCAACCAATGGCGTGGGCAGGTAGGGCGCGCAATCCAAGAGCGCGTGCAGATAGGGCGCGCAACCAATGACGCGGGCAGTTAGGGCGCGCAATCCAAGGGTGCGTGCAGATAGGGCGCGCAACCAATGGCGTGGGCAGGTAGGGCGCGCAATCCAAGAGCGCGTGCAGATAGGGCGCGCAACCAATAGCGCGGGCAGGTAGGGCGCGCAATCCAAGAGCGCGTGCAGATAGGACGCGCAACCAAGGGCGCGTGCAAATAGAGCGTGCAATCAAGGCGCGCAACCAAGGGCGCGTTAAGGCAGGGCGCGCAACCAAGGGCGCGTTCCGGGAGGGCGCACAACCAAGGGTGCGTGCTGGTAGGGCGCACAACCAAGGGTGCGTGTAGGTAGAGCGCGCAACCAAGGGCGCGTTCAGGTAGGGCGCACAACCAAGGGCGCGTTCAGGTAAATTGACGTGTTTGATCAGCGCGCAGCCAAAATTCGGAGGAGAGACCTTCTTGAAGTGCGGGGCCAACTGTGACCCCGCTCAGGTCACTTTCAAAGTCTCCCTAGTTTGGAAGTCGACGTAAAACTGACGTTCTGCCAGTTGTATGGGCTTATATACCCCACCAGACCAAGAATTCTAGAATTTCTAGTTCTAAATTTACAATTCAAAAATTACAAGGTACCAGGATCACATAATAACGAAAAGTGAATACAACCTTAGACTAAAAGTATTCAACCTAAACTGCATGGTGATGCGGTTAACATAACTTGACATAATATCGTTGTTATGACAGATTGTCAAACATAAACAACCATTTTTTTATTTCAAATGTACATTTGCTGAAATAAAAAAATGGTTGTTTATGTTTGACAATCTGTCATAACAACGATATTATGTCAAGTTATGTTAACCGCATCACCATGCAGTTTAGGTTGAATACTTTTAGTCTAAGGTTGTATTCACTTTTCGTTATTATGTGATCCTGGTACCTTGTAATTTTTGAATTGTAAATTTAGAACTAGAAATTCTAGAATTCTTGGTCTGGTGGGGTATATAAGCCCATACAACTGGCAGAACGTCAGTTTTACGTCGACTTCCAAACTAGGGAGACTTTGAAAGTGACCTGAGCGGGGTCACAGTTGGCCCCGCACTTCAAGAAGGTCTCTCCTCCGAATTTTGGCTGCGCGCTGATCAAACACGTCAATTTACCTGAACGCGCCCTTGGTTGTGCGCCCTACCTGAACGCGCCCTTGGTTGCGCGCTCTACCTACACGCACCCTTGGTTGTGCGCCCTACCAGCACGCACCTTTGGTTGTGCGCCCTCCCGGAACGCGCCCTTGGTTGCGCGCCCTGCCTTAACGCGCCCTTGGTTGCGCGCCTTGATTGCACGCTCTATTTGCACGCGCCCTTGGTTGCGCGTCCTATCTGCACGCGCTCTTGGATTGCGCGCCCTACCTGCCCGCGCTATTGGTTGCGCGCCCTATCTGCACGCGCTCTTGGATTGCGCGCCCTACCTGCCCACGCCATTGGTTGCGCGCCCTATCTGCACGCACCCTTGGATTGCGCGCCCTAACTGCCCGCGTCATTGGTTGCGCGCCCTATCTGCACGCGCTCTTGGATTGCGCGCCCTACCTGCCCACGCCATTGGTTGCGCGCCCTACCTGCCCGCGCCATTGGCTGCGCGCCCTATCTGCACGCACCCTTGGATTGCGCACCCTATCTGTACGCGCCTTGGATTGCGCGCCCTATCTGCACGCGCCCTTGGATTGCGCGCCCTACCTGCACGCGCCCTTGGATTGCGCGCCCTATCTGCACGCGCCCTTGGATTGCGCGCCCTACTTGCACGCGCCCTTGGATTGCGCGCCCTATCTGCACGCGCCCTTGGATTGCGCGCCCTACCTGCCCACGCCATTGGTTGCGCGCCCTATCTGCACGCGCCCTTGGATTGCGCGCCCTACCTGCCCACGCCATTGGTTGCGCGCCCTACCTGCCCACGCCATTGGTTGCGCGCCCTATCTGCACGCGCCCTTGGATTGCGCGCCCTACCTGCCCACGCCATTGGTTGCGCGCCCTACCTGCCCACGCCATTGGTTGCGCGCCCTATCTGCACGCGCCCTACCTGCCCGCGCCATTGGCTGCGCGCCCTATCTGCACTGTACGCGCCTTGGATTGCGCGCCCTATCTGCACGCGACCTACCTCACGTTTTTTTACCTCTTTTACGCTCAACCTCCAAATCCTGTACGGTATGCCATTGTAACCCCTGCACTTGTCAAAACATAAAGAATAAATAAAACCCCGACCTAATTCTTCTCCTTTCTTTCCTTCCTTAGTACTTTTATAGCTGTTCCGTGGGCTATCAATATCCTGGTAGTCCACGTAACGTGACATCTGATAAAAGAAATGTTTAACTCGGATTAGTAGTTACGGAGATTACCCCTTACGTACTAACTTACAAAGCAACAAACTTGCATTACACAGACTTTACCCTTATAATGCTCTTTATTTATAGTCTTACTTAGGATACATGGATATATTTAAGTGTTAAGTACAAATAAATAAAAATACAAAAAAAAAACCGAACCTAGGGTGCCGCCGGAATCTGGGCGGGACCAAAGCTACCGGTGGTTAGGGCGACAGAGAGAGGAGCCCCCTGACTATCCGCGCCGTGTCCAGGAGTACCGCTTTCTGTGACTACCCTTGCTCCAGCCACCTATCAAGAGTCTCTTGAGACGTTGGTCGAACAAAAACATTATTAATCTTAAAAATCTTTTATTTATAAATTAATTTTCATTATGCATTTCCCTAAGCACGCGTCGTAACACTTTGCCAGACGGATTCTTCGGTATGTTGTCTATAAACGATAATTCTTCTATCCTCTTATAAGGCGCCACCCTTTTCTTGACAAAGTCCATTATTTCCTTATCAGTTATCTTGACGCCTTCTTTTAGCACTACGTAGGCTTTGGGCCTTTCTCCTGAACGAGCATCGGGAACACCTGAAAGTGCAAAACATAATAAGTTCAAATATTTATACTTCAAGTTGGCCGCCTTTACATGTCAGAGTTACAAATACATATAAAATATTATAAATAACTGACTTAGATAGTAACTAACTATTTAGCAAATTTGACATAGACACAATAGAGAAATACCTGGGCAAACATAATTTGCCGAGATGTAAAGTCTCCGGATTCATTACGATACTATTAACTTAATCTATCTAGCTTTGAGATTTGAAGAGTCTCATTGGTCAAGTTAGGTTTTGAGATGTAAAAGGTAGCCAGAGTTAAAAAAACCGCTCAAGTGCGAGTCAGACTCGCGCACCGAGGGTTCCGGATCACCCCGTACAATAGAAACAGGTCCACTATAAACGAACACTCACTAAGTATGTATTCACATACTTAGTGGGTGTCAGTTTATACTGGGCATTAAATGTTCAGTGATGTAAATAAAAATTTACGGTTTTCGCAATTTTTCCTTTATTTGTGCTATAAGACGTTGCTTCGTACCAAATTTCAAGATTCTAAGTACCCTGTAGGTTTTGATTCCCTTGCGAGTTTCAAAAATTTGCGGAAATTTGCGGCATAAACGGCTGTATCTTTTGATTGCGTTGGCTTAGAAGTTTGATTTTTTCATAGCTCCAAGGGACAGTAGACTTGAGTATTTAATATAAATTTCAGCTTGATACCTTCACGAGTTCCTGAGAAAAAGGGTCTTGATAGTCGGACAGACGTACGGACAACAAAGTGATCCTATAAGGGTTCCGTTTTTTTCCATTCGAGGTACGGAACCCTAAAAATACAAAAATAAAGCTTTGAAGGTTGAAAAGGTCTCCAAATATTCAAATCATTGTTTAAAGGTTCCAAATCCAATAACGAACCCCGCCCAGTTGCATTTCATCGCATGCATTTAATTAAATTGTCTTGAGTCGGCTATGTGGTACTTCGGCCACACGCACGCCTCCCAAAGTAACAAATAATAATTAATAATCAGGCCCACCTATGACAGCTGCGTCAAATACTGCCGGATGTTGTTTGACCACATTTTCTAACTCTGCTGGCGGCACTTGGTATCCTTTGACCTGCAAAAAAACGGAGATCATTATCGTATGTTTTTATGGCTCGTGCAACGTGCATGAAATACATAAAAAAGATTATCTGTAAACAATGACAAAACGATAAAAGTTTTTATCACCAACACGATCGTGCCGTAATCACAACTTCTCTATTACTGTTTATTTATTTCTTAACTAGCTAGCCATAGCCTGCGTATTTCAAAGATCCCAGGCGCACCCACGCCATAAAACAAAGCCTTTGTTCGTCCTGAAACGGTGCAGCATCTTATTCTTCCATACTTCCCTATCACTCGTCACCCCCTCACTCACTTCCTTTTTATTCGTGTCGTCTCTCACACTGTGCATCCACCTTTTTCTTGGTCTACCTATTCTTAATCTACCTTTTATTTGGTCTTCCTTTTATCTTTATTCTCGAGAAATTAACTCTCAACTATCCAAGATAATATGTAGCCTTTGTAGGTACGTGGTTAATTCTAAGTCGAAGTCATCTAACAGATTTTTTTGTAAAATGTATTTTGTATGTACCTTAATTAGTTCCTTTAGTCTATCAGCAATGACGAGACGTCCTTTCTCGTCAATAGAGCCAAGATCTCCGCTTCGCAGCCATCCATCTTCAGTAAACACCTGCTCGTTGGCTTCAGGGTTATTCTTGTACCCCTTCATGACGTTTGGCCCTTTCATAAGTAACTCTCCAACCTGGAAAACAGTAATTAATGTAATTCAGCCACTATCAATAAACATAGTGGCTGCCGCCTCGTGGGAATCCAGTAATGTCAATCTTGTCCAAATTGATAGACATTCAGATGTACTCTAAGAGGACTACATACATACATCCAGTATAATGTTCATTCTGATCCCTAAAGAGGAAGAATCCCTTACAGAAGCCAAAAGCATGCCATCGTAAAGGACGATAAATCTCCTACGCAGTTAAATTTTTTAATTTGTTTTTAACTGGTTTAAAAGTTGCCATTACCTACTGACTTCTAAATTTGGGCCTATTTTGGGTACAAAATACGAAACTTACAAAACTCAGTAGAGTTATGCAGTAACCGTACGCGCGCGAAGAACAGCGCATATCAAGCTAAAATAATTGAGGGTTACAAATAAAATGTGCATGCTAAAGGCAAATGCCTTAAATTTACTATTCTATAATTTTTAAATTATAAAATACTATTATAGTACGAACTGTCAAGATGTGATATAATGTGCATTGTTTTATTTACTTACCTCATTAACACCGAGATTTCTCATTTCTCCATCCACAATGCGTAATTCCAAGTTAGGCAAAGAATAACCCACGGTAGTATAGTCTTTTGCACCAAGAGGATTTACGGTGGCCAAAGGTGACGTCTCTGTCATACCGTAGCCTTGAGAGAATTCCACCTCACGCTGAAAACATTTATACGAAGATCTGAAATGAGTATTGTTCAAATTGATGGAATCATACATTCATTTACACGTTTTAAATACCACAATCACTTCCATAAGCCCTACTGGGGTGTCCACACTCAGTGAGAGACTCAGAAATACTGTGGTATCTCTGCACGGTCAGAACCACTGAACATTTCTTCAGTTGCTTAAGGTACTAAGTAGTAGCTGCACGTACATAAACATTATCTCTCAACATGTACGTTACGTTTTGTAGTAAGTAAGTTTAACTAGTACCTAACTATACGCCTTATTTGCATATGTCAATAACTCTTCGTCTTTATTTTATGCCTTATCTTTACATTTCTCTGTTATGTAACCTGTCCCGAGTATAATACATCGCTCGGCACACTCAAAAGTGGAATCTCTCCTCACTCCGTCATCTCTGTCTCCTTTCAAAATTAGAATAACAAAGGCATGAAACAAAAACGATTTCCTAGGAGGGCTATCCCCATTTTTCAATGAAGACGCATGGAATGCCATCCCACTTAATTGTCTTCTTGTGCAATATTGAGGCTATTTAAAAAATATTTGTAATCTCAGACACGTAAAAGAATTCCTTGGGGTAGGCCCACTTTACAACCCCCCCCCCCTAGGGTGCTCTAGTAACCGTGCTTAGTAACCGTGGACTGGTCACCCACGGCGAAGCTAAGAGGCACCCAGGGCCGGCCTGTTTGGGCTGCCGGCTGGCCCGAGGAGGGCGCTCCTAGCGGGCTTGCCTAAGCCCGCTTAGGATGCGTTGGGGAGAGACCGCAGAAGAAGTTCTCACGCGCTATCTTCTGCGGCCGAGGTGGGATCGCAGGGGGAGAGGCGTGTTTGTATAACGGTGCGCCACTCTCCCTACCCCCTGTGAACTTGGCGGGGCCGTTCCGCTGAAGTGGCATTGGTGGGACCGCAGAGGAAGAGGAATGCCGGTATTACGGTGCGCCGCTTTCCCTATCCTCTGCGGCCGAGTCGTGGTCGGTGGCGGAACCTCAGACCTGATCCGCCACAGGTTGCTGGATTTTCCGCACCCATGATCTCCTCGTAGTGGACTCAGGGGGGTCCGCTACTGAACAGGTGGAGATCGAGGAGGCAGGCGCGTCAAAACATCTGGCGTGCCTCTCGTGGAGGGCCTCCGGGCATCCGCGAAGGAGCCGCTCGTGGGCGGCTACCGCCGGCGGGGTCGCGGATGTGTGCGCAAGCGTTCCCGTGACCTCGTCACAAGGCGGCGAGGTGGCAAGTGGGGGGGTTTTTAGTGGGTACACCGTGGGTCTCATTAGCCCATACGGGAGTCCCACATAACCACTCGGGTCACCCCCTGCACCCGGGTGGTATGCGTAACGCATTTTCCCCCCCTAAACAAAAAAAAAAAAAAGGCCCTCTTTACAATAAATATTTTGAATATTAACCTTTGCTTTGTCGAACATCTTGTCAATATCCGCCCGAGGCAAGGAAGCCGCACCAGACATGAGACAGGTGATGTGATCGAAGAGGTCAGGAGTAACTTGTGGATGCGAACCAAGGAACAAGACTGGAAAATAAATATGCATATAATGAATAACGTTACACTTAATTACAATACGCATAAAATTCAGTTTCTTGATTTCGTGTCAGAAATTACCAAACTTGTTGTAACGGAGATTTTCCTGATTAATCATAAATGTGATCATCCCCCAGCTATCCTTGAATAAAAATATAAAACACAACTGCCAGAAAACAGACGCACTTCTTAGCAATGACCGATAAAGAAGAATATACTGGAATTATTTAAATAAAGACCCCACTTTTAGAGTAGTCCAAAAATATGCTGGAAGATTTGACTGAAAGACTATGTACAAACAAAATAAGAACTGTTTACATGTATAAGTGTTGTGAATAAATAACGCAAGATTATCACTGAATACTAACTTTATTTCATTAATTGTACATTTACTTTATAAAATTATTGAAAAGAAATGCTATAATAGGTATATAGATTTTTCAGAGGATAAAATAAAATCACATCCTAAGTATTTCTGGAAATTTATTAAGTCTACTAGGTCCAATGGAGGTATACCACAAACTATGTATTATAGGGGCGTCTCATCCTCGGACGGAGCAGGCATTTGCAAAATGTTTGGTGATCATTTCCAGTCCGTTTTCGAACACTCTTCTTTACCACCTCTAGATGTTAACTGCTTGGATCCGCCTACAAAATCAGTTTTCAACGTCAGTTAAATTACCTTGTCGAATGAAATTGTTCTCAAATATTTGAAATCTGTCGATATAAACAAGGGTGCTGGGCCTGATCGAATACACCCTGTACTGATCAGTAAATGTGCTAGTGCATTAGTTTTTCCTATCACCAAGATATATTTATTATCTATTAAGGAGGGGCATGTCCCGCTAATCTGGAAAAAAGCTTGGATTACACCTATTCCTAAGGGTTCCGTGAGTCAAGACATCGAAAAGTATCGACCTATTTCTAAATTATGTCAATTCGGTAAAATATTGGAAAAAATAGTTACTGACCAGCTTTCATATGCTGTTCGTCGTCACATCAACCCAAATCAGCATGGTTTCTACAAAGGTCGAAGCGTAGAAAGTAATCTCTTGTCTTTTAGTGAGGTCATACGTGAAGCCATGGATAATCGGCACCAAGTCGACGCAGTTTACACAGATTTCGCAAAGGCATTTGACAAAATCTCCTACGACACGCTTTTGCTGAAACTTTGGAGCCTCGGTGTGCATGGCGACCTTTTCCGGTGGATCAAATCGTATATAGAAAAAAGATCTCAAACTGTCGTACTCGGAGGTTTCTCTTCTGGCTTCAAATATATTACCTCAGGAGTCCCACAAGGGTCCCATTTGGGCCCTTTATTATTTATCCTATACATTAATGACATAACGGAGTGTCTTACTGAATCGAAAGCTCTTCTATACGCTGACGACACTAAAATATTCAGAGTTATTAAAACACAAGCAGACTGTACTCTATTACAAAATGATTTATTTAGTTTTGAAAGTTATTGTACTAGAAACAATTTATTTTTAAATAGCGATAAATGCGCAGTAATAACATTTACGCGAAAGAAAGATCCCATACTATTTAATTACTGCTTGTGTGGTGGTAATCTGGCACGCCAGAATAGTATACGTGATCTAGGTGTGATACTTGATGCTAAATTGACATTTAACTCTCATATTGATGATATTCTAAATAAGTCGTATAGACTGCTGGGTTTCATTCTTCGTGTTGCGAAACCCTTTAAAAGACCTCTTACTTACAGACTCCTTTATAATAGCTATGTCCGAAGTCGATTGGAATTTGCTTCTGTAGTGTGGAATCCCTGCTTTACTGTACACGAGGTTAGAATTGAAAGAGTCCAGAAAAAGTTTGTTAAGACAATGGAATTCCGAACAGGTGGTAACTATGAAGATTACGCCTTATCATCCACAAGACTCCATATCCAACCCCTTTCACTCAGACGCACTTGTACCGATTTACTTTATCTGTTCAAAATTATGAATAATCTAGTTGATGCCCCTGAACTATTACATAATATATTTTTTCATGTTCCCCGTAGATTAGAACGAAGTTGTCGCAAGAAGGCCTTATTTAGTACTAGCTTTTGCCCGCGACTTCGTCCGCGCGGAACTCGTTTATATTGTAACTTTCTCCCCCCTTTTCACCCCCTTAGGTGATGAATTTCCAGATAAAAACTATCTTTAGTAAGGACTCTTTGGGAAGGCCCCGGAATTCAAAGTATGTCTATACCAAATTTCATCTCAATCGGTTCAGCGGTTTAAGCATAAAAAGGTAACAGACAGACAGAGTTACTTTCGCATTTGTAATATTAGTATGGATTGTATGAAGGAAAGGGTCATTATGGCTGAGTTGCATGATTTTATAGATTACCTTACTCCGAACGCCTTTTTTTACAAAGTAGACTCCGCCGCAAACTTGGTTTCTATGACCCGCCTCACCATAATAGATGCATGTAGGCTTTTTTCAGTATTATTTTGCATATTTTCATATCACACGGCCGTAAGGACCTTTTCTACTAAACCGTAGAACTAAATTAAGTGACTTGTAATTTAAATATTTTATATTAAAAATAAAGATACGTCAACAAAATGTTACATCGAATAGTTTTCAAAATAGCCATAATAAAACGTCTTTTTTACCCCGTTTTAACTTCGAAACTACCGCCATAAGGTACCTTTACCCTTGGAACGTCACATATATATATTTACCTATGTAATGTTCCTATTCCCCAGGACTCCCAACTACCGCTATACCGTAAATAGGTTCCATCCAATATTTCACCCCCTATTTCACCTCTTTAGAGGATGATTTTTGGGATAAAAACTATCCGTTGTCATTCTCCAGGACTCAAACTATCTCTATACAAAATTTCATCTAAATGGGCTACATCCAAATTTTCACCCCCATTTCACCCCCTTAGGAGATCATTTCCGGAATAGAAACTATCATATGTCCTTTTCCAGGACTCAAACTATCTTTTAACCAAATTTTATCAAAATGTGTCACAAACAAATTTCCACCCCCAATTACATATATGATCTTCGGGATAAAACTATCCTTTGTCCTTCCTTTACTATCGCTATACCGTAAATGGGTTCAATCCAAATTTTCATCCACCATTTCTCACCCCCTTAGGACATGATTTCCTGCTTTCATGTATTCCAGAATAAAAATTATTCTATGTTCTTTCCTTGGACTGAGACCTCTCTCTATACCAAATTTCATCTGAATGGGTTCTATCGTAATCTTCAAGCCTCATTTCACCACCTCAGGAAATGATTTTTCGGGATTAAAACTATGCATTGTCCCTCCCTGGGACTCCTTCTATCTCTTTACCAAATTTCATCTAAATGGGTTTTATCCAAATTTTCACCCCCTATTTCATCCCTGAGGGGATGATTTTCGGGATTAAAACTATCCGTTGTCATACTCCGGGACTCAAACTGTCGTTCAACCAAATTTTATCAAAATGGGTCACAAACAAATTTTCACCCCCAAATACACCCCCTTAGTGGGATGATTTTCGAGAGTAAACTATCCTATGCCCTTCTTCAAGACTCCAACTCGCTTTACCCGTAAATGGGTTCCATCCAAATTTTCATACCCCATTTCATCCCCTTAGGAGATGATTTCTGGTCTAAAAAATGTTTTAAGTCCTTCCCCAGGACTCTTAACTATCTCCATACCAAATTTCTTCTAAATCGGTTCTATCCAAATTTTCACTCCTCATTTTACCCCCTCAGGAGATGATTATTCAGGATAAAAACTATGCATGGTAAGGACCCTGGGACTTTTTCTATCTCTATACCAAATTTTAACTAAATGGGATTTATCCACATTTTCATCCCTATTTCATCCCCTTGGGGCATGATTTTCGGGATTCAAACTATCCATTGTCGTTCTCCGGGACTCAAACTATATATATACCTACCAAATTTGGTCAAAACGGAGTCCATCAAAAATTTCACCCCCCATTTCACCCCCTAAGGGGATGATTTCCAGAATAAAAACTATTTAATGTCATTCCCGAGAACTTAAACTACCTCTAAACCAAATTTTATCAAAATGGGTTACATCCAAATTTTCACCCCTCCATTTTACCCCCTACAGGGAAGCTTTTCGGGATAAAACCTATCCTTTGACCTTCCCCGGGACTAAATCTAATTAAATACGAAATTTTATCCAAATCGGTGCAGCGGTTTAAGTAACTCCATACAAATTTCCACCCCCCATTTCATCCCCTTAGGGGTTGATTTTTAGGATAAAAACTACCCTTAGTCCTTCCCCAGGACTCAAACTATCTCTATACCAAATTTCATCTTAATCGGTTCAGCCGTTTTCATGTGATGCGCGGTCACATAAACAGACAAACAGATAAACAGATAAACAGACAAACAGACAAACAGACAAAAATTCTAAAAACTGTTGGAACGTGTTCTGTTATCGATTTTAAGTATCCCTAGCCAATTTTTTTTCGAATATCTTTCATGTACAGACTTTCGACCCTCTTCAGCTTTATTATATGTATAGATTGCAAGCAGCAGAACTAAATACGCACAGCATTCATATATTAAGCGCGCATGTAAACTGTATAATGAAAAATGTATGGACGCAGATTTGTTTGGCAACTCATATAGTATATTTAAAAGATTAGTTTTTTCTTTAATCTAAGAATGTTAAAACGCAGTTACCTTAACCTTTTCATTAACTTTTTCTTTCTTTTTTTGCATTGTATAATGGTGTACCTAAGTTGTAAAATGTACGTAACTGTCATAAGTGTATTTACAACACATATATGTATATATATATTTATATATTTATGATATTTATGACATTTGGTCTTATATTAAACATATTTTCCAATTTTTAATATAACTTGTAACTTTGTAAACATTTATGAAACTATAGGTCTATTATAGCATTACTCACATAGCCATAGCTAAGTTACTTATGTGTTTTTTAAGACTGTTTGTTTCTCAATAAAAAAAAAAAAAAAAAAAAAAAAAAAACTGTCTGGTCACGTATCGGCGCTAGGGAAGTAGGGACCTAGCGATATAATGAGGCAATGTCAACGGGTGTGCGCATTGACATTGCTATCTTGTTTCTGTTAGGCGTCGCGTTTGCATTTACTCCCAACACCCTCTCCTGAATGCAAACCCATTGCAGCTGTAAAGGTATTCAGCTTCAGTCTCGATAGTCCTTTGTTGAGTGCATCTGCCACCATGCCATTGGTGCTGATGTATTCGATGTTCACTTTTCTAGCAGCAATCTTGTCCTTTACAAAATGGTAGCGCACGTCGATATGTTTGCTGCGAGCATGATAGGCACCAGACCCTGAAATACTGATAGCGCTCTGATTATCACAGTACAAAGTTATTGGCGTACCTGATAAATTGGACCAGATATCATCTTCAATTAAAGACTCATATTCAGTCGCCATAGCCTCTTTCCATAAATCAGAATTTTCACTATTTAAAGCTTCTACATGATCTTGAGGATCAATATCCAATAAGCTCATTGCTGACTCAGAGTTCAGACATAAAAATGAGTTCGGTTCAGGATTATTGTCTTGGCGTCGGCGAGGTCTCAAATTTATATGTTGCATTTCAGGAGAACTATCAATATCACCATCTGAAGGCAGGTATGTTTCATCTGCATTACAAGGGTCTTCAGATGTATCGCTTAGATCATCAATATTGTCAGTTACAGTTGTTTCGTTTATTTCATCATGGCTTTCTTCATTGATATTTTCAGTTAAAGTTGTTTCGTTTATTTCATCATGGCTTTCTTCATTGATATTTTCAGTTAAATACTGTTCTACATATTCTTCTGTCTCAAAAGTTACTGTATCTTCTACACTTCTATTAGTTTGTTCTGGAGATTTATTTTCGTTGAGATTCTTTTTACTTTTGTTTTTCTTATCACTATTTTTTGTAGTATTAATCTTACTAACAGTCTCTTCCAAAAATACTACGTCACGGCTCATTAAAAATTTTTTGGTTCTTTTATCAACAAATCGATATCCTTTGGTGCATTCGCTGTACCCCACAAAAGTCAACTCACGTGATTTTGGATCAAATTTGTGACGCTTCTCTTTAGGGATATGCACCATTGCTTTGCATCCAAACACCTTCATGTGGCTTAAGTCAGGTTTTGAACCAGTCCATCGTTCTTCGGGTGTGACTTCAGGTAAAGATTGATTGATGATATATGCAGCGGTAGCTACAGCTTCAGCCCAGTACTCCGTCTTGCACCTCCGATAGACTGCTTCTCCATAGGACCGCAGAGATCAGAATGCACAACTTCCAGCAACTTCGTAGCCTGGGAACCTTCTGTCTTGAATGGTTTGCTTTGCTTTCAAGCAAGAAGTACATGCATCTGGTTTTCCCTGATGAGATAGCTTTACACCAGTTGTATAATTTGGGATTTTCTGTAAATCACTGAAATTGATGTGGCCCAATCGTTGGTGCCAGAGGTATTCGTCTTCTGTCGTAGCTGCCATTGCCTGGCCTTGTAGGTCGGTTACTAATTTATAGGTATTGTTTACCAGTTTTGCTGTGGCCACTATATCTCCATTGATGTTTAATACTGAACATCCATATCTGTCAAATTCAACTTTGTTTCCATTCATAATCATTTTACTGACAGACAGAAAGTTTGTTGATAAGCCAGGAACATACAATACATTTTTTACCTGAATATTGTCATACTGTCCTGTTGTTTCATTTGGTACCCGGATGGTCACTGTGCCGCTGCTTTGTACTTTAAGCATTTCATTGTTGGCAATCCTGATGTTCTGAACAGGTGGAGCTGCTTTATTTTCAAGCCATTCCTCATGCATAGTTAGGTGTGCTGATGCCCCGGAGTCTAAAAACCAACTGTTAACATCATTGACTGTTGAGGCTGAGAAAGCGGCAACAAAACCATTTTTTGTATCCTTTTCTTCTCTTTTGTTATTTTTAAACCAACATTGCTTCCCCAAATGGCCATACTTGTTGCAATTGAAACACCGGGGGCCTTTTGGTTTCTCTGATTGATATTCTTTGCTTTTACTTAAGCGATTTGGGTTCTTAAATTTCTTTGACCTTGCATAAAAGGCGGTAGTAGTATCTGATTTAACTTCTTGCAGTAGCTTAGTCTTAATCAGATCTGCACTAATTTTTATGCCTGAGCTCTCAATACCCATTATCATTGGCTTGTACTCATCGGGCAATCCAGCCAACATGAGAGTGCAGAGCCATTCATCGCATACACTGAAGCCTATATTTCTTAGCTTGTGCGCCGCCGACATGATTTTATTTATATATTCTTCAATATTTGTACTAGATTCCAAGTTAGTATTTATCAAATCTCGTAGTAGCCCAACTTTTCTGAGTAGGCCGGAGTCTTCAAACGCTTTACACAAATTGTCCCATACCTGTTTTGCTGTAGTAGCTTCTTGCACATGTATATATAGTTGTGGATCAATCGACAATATTATTTTAGACCTGGCTTTAGTGTCCTTTTTCTTGTCTTTATAATCTTCTGTTGTGACAGATTCATACAACTCTTCAAGTTGCAAATATGCTTCCATTGCAAACTTCCAGGTAGAGAAATCATCTCTTCCACATAATTTCTGAATGGATAATGTATTTGTAGCCATTATTTATACTAATTTTCGTAATAATAGCTGAAAAAAGTGACTCGAAATTTTACTCGCGGAAAGTGAGGTTATATTTTACTTTTTTACTTATTTTCACTTTTAACAAGAATACTTTTCAAAAACTAGGGTCGTTTCGCCGGTTAGCGACCACTTAGCCGAGTTGCTCACTTTAGATTAGTAAAAATATACCTATTCAATTTACACACATAATAGATGGTATTCGTAAAGGCTCTGAGTATAGTCAAGTTTTGAAACCTACAATAAAATATAGCACTTTCATCCATAGATTAGGAAAAAATATAGAAAAGGTTACAAAATAGCGAATTCGCTAGATAGCGACCGCTTTAGTCGGTTTGCGACCACCTGTTAGCTAGTTGGCGACCACTCTTGCAAATAGTGTTTAAATAGTTAATAAAACGATTTATCATCATCATCATCATATCAGTCGAAAGACGTCCACTGCTAGACATAGACCTCCCCCAAAGAGTGCCACAATGACCGGTTTTGCGCCACCAGCATCCAGCGAATTCCTGCGATCTTTACTAGGTCATCAGTCCACCTTGTGGGGGTATATACACTCTGCGCCTCCCGGTACGTGGTCGCCATTCGAGAACCTTTCCGCCCCAACGGCTATCGATTCTACGTGCAATATGCCCCGCCCACCGCCACTTAACTTTAGCGATTCGGATGGCTATATCGGTTACTTACCTTGGTTATGTTGCGGATAGCCTCATTTCTGATGCGATCACGCATAAAAACTCCCAGCATAGCCCTCTCCATTGCCCTTTGTGTGACTTTTAGCCTTCTTATGAGGCCCATAGTAAGCGACCACGTTCCAGTGCCATACGTCATCACTGGCAACACACACTGGTCAAAGACTAGCCTTGAGACACTGCGAAATATTGGACGAAAAGATGTGCCATAGCGTAGCTTCCCGAACGCTACCCAGACGAGTCGTATTCGACGATTGACCTCTTTCTCTCAAAGTTTGACCTACCTAACTGCCCTTATACCACAACAAATAGGAGTGTACACTAACCATTTATTATTAATCCAAAAAAATAAGGCAAAATGATAAGCCTAAGTGACGAAAATCCCATTCATATATCTCCAAAAATTACGAAGCTACAACCGTTTTAATATTGCTTGTTAGAGAGAGAAAACGCTAGTGGATCGTGACGTCACAATCCCCGAGCATCATAGTAAATGACAATAATTTCATATGAAGGTGCGTTTTGCGGAAAAGGGATAGAATACACCCCCTCTAAAAACTTTGGATACTATAACTTTGTGATTACTTAATCCCCTGCTCTTTTTTTTTCTCCATTTGACGTTACATTTAATCCTTTTTCGAGAAAATTCATCATTATAGGTCATTTTATTTAGTAACTACACCCCTAAATTGTTACTCTTCTAAATCTACTTTACATTGCTGTGTCAATGAAGAATAGAATCCTTCTCGCTCACACCATAGTGCTTTTATATATATTGCTATTACAGTCACACATGTCATTCATAGTAGGTATCTAAATGCCACCTTTTTATAAGCTTTTATTTAACTTTTAGATTATATTCTACTTACACTAGCGTCTGCCCACGACTCCGTCCGCGTGGAAATCGTTTATATCGTAGCTTTATACAAACTTTCACCCCCTTAGGGGATTATTTCGGGGATAAAAACTATCCTAGGTATGTCTCTTCCCGGGATTCAAACTATCTCCATACCAAATTTCATCAAAATCGGTCCATCGGTTTAAGCGTGAAGAGATAACAGACAGACAGACATACACACTTTCGAATTTATAATATAATTATCTCATATAAATTATTTATTATTATATAATATAATATATAATTATATATTATTATTATATTATATATACTATGGACATAACATGGATTGGCGCGGCTTAAATACCGACTCAATTTGCTAGCCATGCTAAATATCGCGGGTGCCGCATAAGAATCCATAAGGAAAGAAAAAGAAAACGATGTGGTCGCTATCCGACTTCTTTGGTAATTATGTATTTGGGTACGCGACCACCCCATTTTATTTAAATCTATTTTTAAATATACCGAATCTCAACGAAATTATTACAACAGCTAAATCATTTAAACGATCAATTAACTAATTTCAGCATAATAATAAAATTAAGTGACGTAACTAAAGTTTTCGCGCCAACTGTCGCGTTATTTTTTTTACAGATTCACTGCACGTCAACACTTTTCGGAAGCAATGTGTGAAATGTGTGAATTGAGGTTATTTTTTCTTGCTTTGGATTAAGCTTTGGGTTTTAAAGTGTATTTATTCTTATTCTGACACTATTCAAGAATAGTTAATAACTAATTATTTTTCTGTTGGGTTTGTAGAAATGTTAATATCTTTAATTGAAGCAGCCTAGTCCGTCAAGTGGTCGCTAACCGAAGGTGGTCGCGTTACCGGCGAAACGACCCTATATCAGGCAGGGACAGCCCATAACCTGTTGTGAATAAATAACGCAAGATTATCACTGAATACTAACTTTATTTAATTAATTGTACATTTACTTTATAAAACTGTCTGGTCACGTATCGGCGCTAGGGAAGTAGGGACCTAGCGATATAATGAGGCAATGTCAACGGGTGTGCGCATTGACATTGCTATCTTGTTTCTGTTAGGCGTCGCGTTTGCATTTACTCCCAACAATAAGAATTCGAAGTTTAAACAGGCGTCGAACTCCATAAACATTTTTCAGGTAACAAACAGTGAGGGTCAAGAAACTGAAGAGTGCATTCTTACGTTCTGATGACCTCATCATAACTGACTGACGAAATTGCTCGCAAAAGTATCACTGAAGTTCTTATCTTCACACTTACCAACAGGAGGTGCTACATACAAAATGTTAACTTTGTTACTGCGCATAGCATTCAAAAAGGTGTCCGGTTGGAATTTGGGTAACACTAGCTGCCTTATACCGACACTCAGTTTGTGCATCAAGGCTATGCCGAGTCCGTAGCTGTGATACATGGGCAGGAGAACTAACTGGTTTTCTTGATAAGGAGCTGGAATTAAAAACAAAAGTTCTTTTATGCGACCATCTTTTTCACACTGTAATAGTGTAAAAAATATTTTCGAACCGATTTGCGGTATTTAGTCATGAACACATGCGTTGCCGGCACGTATAGCACAAACTTTACGACCTTTAATAAGTGTGTGGCCCCTTTTCATTATATCATATTTTAATACGGTAAACTAGGAGCAATTATCCAGAAAGGAACATTAGTGTTAGCTAAATATCAAAATATCCTTACCATCGGGATTATAATGTTTTAACTCTGAGTCCTGCTGCGCACAGTTTGCTACAATATTCCGATGTGTCAACTCCACCCCTTTCGGTAGCCCTGTAGTTCCACTAGAATATGGCAAGAACGCCACATCACTACCTTTCACTCTTACTTCCTTCAAGATATCTAGATCAACATGAACATCTTCTATGAGCTCTTTTAAAGACACCGTGCCCTCCGCTCTGGTTGTTCCTGAGTCTATGCATATGATTGGTATTTTCATTTTGCTCATTATTAACGCTTCTTGTACTGTCGATATCGTGTCGGGGTGAGCTAAAATTAATTTTAACCCGGATTGCTCAATTTGGATTTGTATTTCATCTGAAAAATATTAAGATTTTTGTATATTACGACGGTGGCAAACAAACATGCGTAAAGGTAAGCAGACACTAGCCTATAGACGCTTGCGATTCCAGAAAAATCCCCATGACGTTATTGTCGATCCTTTGTGGATTTGCGGATTCATTCTGTTGACAGCTAGTAACAAATGCAGATCTTCAATACAGTCACAGTTGATTCTCGGGAGCTCTAGCGACCTAACTCACCACTAGAAACACAACACCACTTACTCACTTTGCAAGTAGTGGTGTTAATATGGCTGCAGTCGATAAGGTGGAAGTAGGTACCTACTTATATGTATTTCTTCATGAATTGTGAGGTTTATTGAGGATTAATGGAAGAAACAGACATGGAGAGCCGACTTCAGATAATGGGAAAAATCTAAGGAGATGAAGAAGAAGAATATAAGGTGTAATAAACACAACCATCAGCGGTTTAACAAAATAACTTACAAGGGGTGTAAACATGATTCAAAGTTGTAACGGTAGCCCCAGCACCCAAGGCTCCCAGGGTCAAAATAGGATATTCAGGTCCATTCGGAGATATAACGCCTACCACGTCTCCGTCGTTTATCTTGAATTTCTTCCTTAGGTTGGCTGCTAGGGTCTGAGACAACTTGTGCAGCTGGCCGTATGTGTAGCTTCGGTTTGTGATGGCACATTCCTGTGAAAAATGGTGGTTAGCTCAGTAATTTTAGATTTAAGGTGGGAAATCTTTGGTGATTAGCTAAAAATAAAAAAAAACCCCATCCAGGTTGTGTCTCGAATCATAGCCCCGAAGGAAGACATATCTGTATACGACGTTTAAATTAGGCCGCCATTGCGAAAAAAAAACATCACCCTACCATTTTTTCCTAGGATTTCTAAAATATTAATTTTGTTAAAAAATCGTAACACGTATACTAGTATGCATATTTATGATGAACTTTGGTCTATGATAATAGAATCATAAACAACTTACAGAGATTAATTATTTAAGGATTGTCGTAACGTATTTATATAAGGTGACAATCTTTAATCGACTTTAACCACAGATACTACACAAAAAAATACATTATATCATCCTATACATGACTAGTGGTGGCTCTGTCAGCAGTAAAATTCACAAATCTGTTTTATTATATAAATACTGATGCGACAAAAAAAGCTATTTCTAATTTTCGATCATGCTCACAAAATTTCACGAGAATTGGTTGAGAAATGCGACCTGTAGAGGAGAACAGCTGGACAGCCAAACATAGGAAAGAATTTTGGCCCGAACTGAAAGATAGAACTTCGTTCGCATCGCTCGCTCGTTTAAATATCTTTATTTTCTGACAAAAGAACACCTTCGAGATAATGTATCGCCGACTGTACATTTTTTGCGCAGTCATCACATCAACTATTTATAATTATGCTACGCTTCCGTTTTGGCGTAACCTCGGGATTCTAACGAACCTTAATACGACTCGATCATTATATGTAAAGTAGGAATTAGGTTTATGTAAGTTTACCAGCGCATAATCTATATTTAATGCTGTTAAATTGTATCTTTAAATAAATAAAATGATTCCTATATTATGTAATATCTCTCAGAAATATTTCGTCACTGGAACGGTATTAGAAATATAAAAAACATAATTTAAAGCCTTATTTATTCCGAACCACTCATATATAAATGAAACCTTGCAACAAAAATGAATAAACTGAAATTCTCACAAGTCATACTTCTAACGTACATCAAAGTTTGATCTAAGTACACTTGAGAATCTCATCATCAGCGACTGATCGGTTCACGTCGATAAATCCTTTTCAGATTGGTGTCAACTGGCTTCTGGTAATCCACAGGGTGGCATTCTCTCTCCACTCCTTTTCTGAATAGTTATCAATCTGATTGTATCAAACTTTGCCGGCTTTCACCATATTTACGCTGACGATCTGCAGTTGCATACTCATGCGAGCATCGATGATATGGATCGTGCGATAGGGGATGTAAACGATGCCTTGAAACTTCTCTCTGCTTGGTCCCGCACTTTTGGGATTCCCGTGAACCCAAGTAAATGCTATGGCATATGCTTGGTAGCCACCGCCTACTTGCCTTGACCGACGTTTCTAATCTGAGACCGGTTATCTACGAGGATATTCTTATTCCCCTGGCGTCGCAATTAAAAACCTAATGCTGATTTTTGATAGCGTATTAACGTCGGAACCACAAGTGTCTGACGTTTGCCACAAAGTGTACAACACACTTAGGGCGCTTTACCGATTCAAACATTTCCATCCTGTTAGTACCAACAATTTCCTAGTGAAGGCACTAATTCTGCCTTATTTATTATGCTGATGTGTGCTACTGTTATATCACCCAGGCTTCTCAGTACAGACTGGAACGCCTAGGTACTAGGTACAGTGCACTGCAGTGTTGTGTTGTGCATGAATAATAAAAAAAATAGACACTTATCATTTTTTACTCTGCCAACCGACGATGAAAGGTTAGTAACTTACCTACTTTATACCTAAGTACTAATTATTTCCATGACAGGTACAATACAAACTAGTGAGTTTGAACAAAGACGTAATGTTTTTTACGGAAAACCTAATACCTATTTGAAATACTTACGTAATACATTTTTAAGGCCTGCTTGAGTTTCGGTAATTCTACCCCGAGCCTCCGAAAAGTTTAGGTACTCCGCCACTCCGTTGTTTGTACTTATTGATTTTATGTTTATATTTATTCCTATCTAGCAGCAATTAGTATAATAGTTTACTCAGTAAGATTTGCGGGGTGCATGCATTGCACGGCCTAAGAAAGGGCGTAAACATAGTCGTTGCTATAGGGACTTATAACCTTTTGGAAGTGCTTGGAATGCACTCGCGAGGATGAAATACGTACCTAATGAGGATATTTTAAAACAACTTATGCCTAGTGACTAATTCCAAGTTTGCAATGCTACTTTTAAACTATTATACAATATGTCGTTATTTATATACTTACGTTATAAATAACGAAGAAAGGAAGGTACCTAAGTACCTACCTACCAAACTTTATTTCGTACTGTCGTCGGGATACA
Source organism: Epinotia brunnichana (assembly GCA_963854355.1). NCBI lineage: Eukaryota > Metazoa > Arthropoda > Insecta > Lepidoptera > Tortricidae > Epinotia > Epinotia brunnichana. The sequence goes on from OY977949.1 coordinate 26,113,374, forward strand.
CCTAATTACTTAAAAACTGAAGTTACGTACGCAACAAGTTTCGTTTTGTTATACCTATGTGGTAGCTGGTAGATTAATAGGTACCTACATTCAGACTGTCGTAACCATAGATAGACAGGGTGAGAGATACTTGACATTACATTTTATTTAACATGCTGCGTTGATATGCCTGTATGTAGAGGTATGTAGCTATGCAGTTCAGATACTGGCAGAATCTCCGGAAATACTTACAAGTCTTTTGAAAAATGAAAATTGAAAAACGATAACAATTAAATTAATCTAGTCAGTGAAGTGCATTGAATATGTGGTTCTGCACGAATAGTAAAACGTCCTAGCTTAAGTATCAAAGTAACGGACGTGTAATGTTCTAATAAAAAATTAGAGAAGGAAAAAAAATCGTGCAACATTACATCAAGGTGAAGCAATTGTAGTTACACATCATTATAATACATGTTTCAAAGAATAAACCGTTTTTTTTTATTTCACTCAACTATTAATTATAGAATCATTTCTAAGCGGTGTCAACCCTAGCGTCTATTGGCCGGCAAGTGCGGGCAACGACCGGCGCGTTCAAGGTCGCTCCATTGTTAAATTTAGTAGGCATGAAAAACGGTAGGTATGCGCATTTTTATTCAGAGTCGAGTATCTGTTCGTTAGAACTATTATATAATCTGTGCCATAACGCTGGCGGCGTTACCTCTCTGTATTGCTAATGAAATACGTTGCGAGAGGTAAGCGCCAGCCCTATGGTCCCCTGAAGCGTCGACGAGTCGGTTAGTCATTGCCCTCATAAATGATTTCATGTCAGCTGACCAGGGACCCAATGTTTCTACCGCAAGCGCCGCAAACTCGTAGTCCTTAATTAAAGACGAGTATGGTTAAATAAATGCGATAGATCCGAACTTCGAATATCCAGTATTGGTTAAATAAATGCGATAGATCCAAACTCCGAATTTCCATTATTGTGGTGCTGCAATCGTTTTTAAAATAAAAAAGCGGCCAAATGCGAGTCAGACTCGCACATGAAGGGTCCCGTTAAATAAATTGCTTTTTACGATTTATGACGTATTAAAAAAAACTACTAACTAGATCTCGTTCAAACCAATTTTCGTTGGAAGTTTGCATGGTAATGTACATCATATATTTTTTTTAGATTTATCATTCTCTTATTTTACAAGTTACAGGGGGGGGGCGACACACATTTTACCACTTTGGAAGTGTATCTCGCGCAAACTATTCAGTTTAGAAAAAAATGATGTTAGAAACCTCAATATCATTTTTGAAGACCTATCCATAGAGACCCCACACGTATGGGTTTGATGAAAAAAAAAATAATTTCAGTTCTTAGTATGGGGAACCCCAAAATTTATTGTTTTTTTTTATATTTTCGTGTGAAAATCTTAATGCGGTTTACAGAATACATCTACTTACCAAGTTTCAACAGTATAGCTCTTATAGTTTCGGAAAAAAGTGGCTGTGACATACGGACGGACAGACAGACAGACAGACAGACAGACGGACAGACATGACGAATCTATAAGGGTTCCGTTTTTTGCCATTTGGCTACGGAACCCTAAAAATGGGTATGACCCACAGAGGCATGACGCTAGGGCGGCACTGGTGCGATCCGTAGGTGATCCCAGAGCCGTCCGAAATGCGTCGAGGAGAGAGAAAAACCAGGGCTCCGTACCATTATCTATAAAAACGGCAAAAAATCACGTTTGTTGTATGGGAGCCCCCTTAAATATTAATTTTATTCTGATTTTTTATATTTTTTGTTAGGTATAGCGGCAACAGAAATACATCATCGTTGATTTCAATTTTCTAACTATCACGGTTCATGATACAGCCTGGTGACACACGGACAGACAGACAGACGGATGAACAGCGGTGTCTTAGTAATAGGGTCCCGTTTTACCCTTTGGGTACGGAATCCTAAAAAGAGGTACGACATAGAGGAATGGCGTTTAGATCATATTTCAAACAGCCCATCTGGCGTATGTACATAATAAAACCGCAGCCATAGTAATATACAACTTTTGACTTGCTCTGTAAGTATGAGTGAGTAAAGTCGCCAGACCACCCGACCACGCCCTGCGTCATCGTAGTATAAAAAAATACATACCTACATAATTATTGATTTATTTAAATTTTATAATAAATACCAATTTAAAAAAACTTTGTTAAACATAACATATTTTACTTACACTTGACATCTAACATTGTAACTTCAAAGGAGGATATGGACCAGCGGTCGTTTTCAGGATAGGAGGAAGCATGACCTGGAGGTGCCAAGACACCGACTCATGAAAGTGGCCAATGGAATGTATGTCTTGGGTCCGCGGATATACAACCAAATACCGACAGCTATTAAAGACTGTCGGATGTGCCTTGGTTTTACCCTGAAACTTAAATCTCTGCTGATGCGGAAGGCCTATTATTCGGTAGCTGAATTCTTGGACGAACAATTTTAATTATAAATTAAATAACTTTGCCTGTATTGCTTCTTATATATATGCCTGTTGACATTGTTTTTAATGACCTTATTATGATATTTTAATGTAATGAATGACAATGTATGATTAATACGAAATAAATGAATATGAATATGAATAACGTAGTTCATAGGCTATCCAAGTCTGTTAGCATTGTTATATTAATGTTCGCATCATCGTTTATCAAATAATTATTTTTGCTCCTAATAATTCAGGACTGATATTCGACTTTAACATTGACATTGTCAATATTGTGACATGACCGTAGAACGTTAATATACTTATGGCAAAATTCTCGATTATTGCTATACATTTTCCTTATGCTCCAGGGTAAGGTTAGCCAGGAGGTAAAGAGCATTTTATACGGAGCCAACTTTTGCGCTCTGATCAAACGGGATGGTGGGATCAGGCCAATAGCAGTAGGAACCACCTACCGTTGCCTAGCTGCTAAGTGCTGCTGCAAAGCCGTATCCGAAACCCTAAGGGACTACTTTCAACCGGTACAATTAGGCTTCGGTTCTAAATGCGGGTGCGAGGCAGCGGTACACGCGTTGCGTGCGTTAATTACCAGAAAAGAAGGCGAGGTCTTACTGAAGGTAGACGTACGAAACGCTTTCAACTCAGTTGACCGAGGCACCTTGCTCGCCCAAGTTAAGGAAAAGTCTCCCGAAAATGTTAGTTTTGTTTGGCAATGTTATAGCACACGTTCTAACTTACTGTTTAAAAACAACCTTTTATTTTCATCAGTTGGCTGTCAGCAAGGCGACCCCCTGGGACCAGCGCTCTTCAGCCTCGCCATCCACCCTATTATAATAAACAGTCTAAATTCAAAATTTAATGCCTGGTACCTCGATGATGGTACCCTGGGAGGCAAGGAGGATGAAGTTTTTGAAGATCTAAGAGTCCTTACTGAAAAGTTCGCACAAATAGGCTTAACTTTAAATTTTTCAAAGTGTGAACTATTTTTCTTAGATACTCGTAACTGCGTGCAAAAAGATGCAATCTTATCAAAATTCCAAACTCTAGCTTCAGATATAAAGGTAGTAGATCAACGCTCCCTTGTCCTTCTAGGCTCACCAATCCTGGATGAAGCTTTCCCAGGGTACATAAACGAACGACATCAAAATCTTTGTAACTAATCGGACCGTTTACTTAAAATTAACCCTCATATGGCATATGCAATAATTAAATTCTGTTTGTTTGTTCCCAAATTCACATATATCCTCCGTTGCTGCCACCTTTGGAAGTATCCAAACCTCTTGGCGGAACTAGACGATCTCGTAAAATCAACAGTTTCATCTATTTTAATATAGAATTGAATGACAGTCAGTGGACCGAAGCCTCATTGCCCATTAGGCACGGTGGTATTGGGATTCGACAAATTTCTAAAATTGCTCTTCCTGTCTTCATTTCGTCAACTTACAGTACCCAAAATCTCTGCACCAAAATTCTAAAATACAACCCTAACAGTTTAAATTCACCTTTTCTGCCGGAGGCCATCGATAACTGGAGCGCTGCCTGCCCGAATACTGACCTGCCGACGATTCGCCATTCGCAACACCAATGGGACCAGCCGCTTTGTATGCTGGTACGGGATAATCTGTACAAAACGGGAATCCGGTGCATGGCTGCACACTGCATTTGCCTTCAAAAAACATTGGCACACTCCTCACCAGAGACGCTTTTAGGTTTGCGGTGTCGCTGCGTCTAGGAACAGCATGTGTGGTACCGCATCAATGTCACTGCGGTGTAAAAGTCACTCGTTTAGGCCTACAGGCTTGTCGTGCACTAAAAGCGCCGGCCGGACATCGCGGAATGCCAGCCTGAATGATATTTTGCACCGGAGTGGGGGCCCGGAGCACACGCAGTGTTCAAAGAGCTCGCGAAGCGAGTCGTAGAAGAAAGTGGTGACCAGAGGGCTGGCGGCTATCTCGCGCAACGGATCAGCATTGCTATCCAGCGCGGTAATGCCGCCAGCCTTATGGGCACCTTGCCGCACGGCACCGATTTAGAGCCGGTTTTTTATTTGTAAATATGTAGTTTTGCTATTTTTTGGTTAGGATGTACAAAGATACTTAAATACAACATTATTATATTGGTAATAGTTTAAAATTTACTCTTGTACAATAAAACAAAATGCATATTTTCCGAGTGCAGCAGTGCTTGATGTTGGCCTAATACTAGGCACTTTCAATCTTAATTCATAGCAATAGAGGTGAACAATAATAGTTGTCAATGTCAACTTTTAGGGATCAGGGTGTCACACACTGATAAGTTTATTTTATTTGTCGTGTCTTATTCTGTCTCTTTCGTCTCAGTCTTAAGTCACTATGTCTGGTATTAAAACAAAAACATATACAGATTTCGCTTCTGAAATTATACAGTCGGTATTCATTGGAATAAATACATATTACACTGTTACAAAAAATTCCATCTTTAAAAACGATGATAATAACAAAACAATATGTGATCAATAAACCGCTCAATTAATGAACTATCTTGCAACCCAAATTAAAATGTATGTCAATAACGCTTTACTTCGCAAATTAAAAAAGTCTACAAAAAATGGTAAAATAAGATCAAAAACTGTTTAGTTTATATATTACATTGAGAATTAAAGGGTTGAAAAAATCCGCACTATTTTCATTTTTTGCAAATCAATTGAGCAAGCGTTATCAATATCTAGAGGTACCTACAATCAACCAAAAAAATGGTCTTCCACATTTGAACCTTGATGTCGAAAAGTGATAGACAACGATCTTGGCTTACTGTACAGACATTTCAAGTCATCAGTGCACGCGTCTGTATGTCAGATACCCTGTATATTTGCATGTCTCTTTTTGATTGCGGTTATTATCGTCTATCTCCTATCACGTATACTTCTCCTTCAACTCTCTCCTCAAAATCTTCCCAGAGGAACTTTTCGGCAAACTATCCACAAACACCACGTCTCTTATCCTCTTGTATTCCGCTACTCTCTCTTTAACAAAACCACAGATGTCTGCAGCAAGTACATCGTGTCCTTTTTTAAGAACTACGAAAGCTTTTGGTTCTTCTCCATGGGATTTATGTGGGACACCTATGACAGCAGCATCGTCGACGGATGGGTGGTCTCGAAGGACGCCTTCAAGTTCTGCTGGTGGCACCTGGAATCCTTTGACCTGGAAAGGAATGGAAATTGATGTGTCATTTAATTCAGTATTATGATGCCTATGTCGATTTATTGTCGGAGTAAGCTATCAACTGTCAGTCAAATTTGTGCAGATTTTTTACTGGTCTCCGACATTTCAACGAGTACTCCCTGATTGGCGCGTGATGCAGTAGGTACTGCATGCATACTGCCGCGCTTCCGTGCAATATGTTTCTACTGCGCGAATTTAATAATGACAGTACAGTGCAGTGAAGTGTAGAGTGCGTGAATATAGTAAAGCTGCCTAGATTTTCTTACTTGTCGTAAGAAAATCTAGGCAACATCAGTATGTCCTCAGCAACGTACAACGTACCGCATACAGATTCCTCCTCCTCCGTCAAATCGGACTTAGTAATAATAAAATAGCGTGAGCTTTATAATAGTTGCTTTACCACTTGAATTAATATTCATAACTAGAAAATTCGTAAATAATTCCGTGGACCGCAGTGAGCGTGTAAACATTGTCTTCGAGCGGTCCTGTCGTAGTATTTATTTTGATTGACGGCAACATCACAACTCTACTCAAATAATCTGTTAGCAAAATATCCGTCTAGTGCCATTAAAACTCGATATTCAGTAGGTAGAGCTTGTCGTCTCTGTCAGGCTTTAAATGTCAGTAATTTCTGGAAGTTAAAAGTACGAGTATCTATGTTTATCTGAATTAATTTAAAGAATGTAGTTAGGTAGATTTATTTATTCGTTAGAAAGTGATCTATTATAATAGAAGCTTTTAAGTTCTTAAAAGTTTCAATAGTTTTAGCTAGGTAGTATTTTGTAAAGTACCTATTTATATACCTACTGTGCCGACAAGGCACATTCTAAATTAGCGATTAGATATTGTACAATACGTGTTAGGATAAGCCGTGCGAGATGTGCGAATGATTATCCATGTAGCTACTCGTATATACATATACCGTGTGAGTTAATGAATAAATAACTATTGTGTTGACAGTACTTCAGAGTCTCTCTCTGAGTGTGGACTGCCATAAACCCCTCTGGGGTGAAGTCCAATTATTGCCAGACAGTGAACACTATCCTCAACGACCAACCACTGTCTGGCAAAGTGGTGACCCCGACGTGATACACTAATATCGAATTTTCATGATATTTAGTACGGAAAAATGGAATGTATTTTTATTTATTTTACCTTGATAAGTTCCTTCAGCCTGTCAACAATGGAGAAAATGCCCTGATCATCAAACGTTGCCAAATCCCCCGTCCTGAACCAGCCATCATCAGTAAACGCCTCCCGATTCGCCTTCTCATTGTTCCTGTATCCCTTCATGACTTGAGGGCCTCGTACCAGGAGCTCTCCTTTCTGTTGTAATAAGTATAGTAAGTGATCAATTTAGTGTTTAGCGGTAGCGGTAACAGTAGTTTATTGCTAAATAAAAGCATATTGCTCGTATCAGCTCAACCTAAGGTGTATAAAAAGTTAGGATTAAATATTCCTTATTTCTGTACTAGACTCTGGCTAACGAGTCGTGTCACAAGCATTTTGTTCAAATTCTTCGTTTGGTAACAATTTTACCCATGAAATAAGCTGTCAGTGATAAGTACCTAAGTATGCACAATTTTTTTCAAAGTTGCCCCATTTTTTTGGACTGAACTCGCTGGTCAGATTCTGACTATTCTGAGTTACTGAGAATACCTTACACCAATATTATAGAACATGATGACCCAGCCTGAAAGCTCCCTTCAATGTAAGTACCATATGTTTACTTCACTGTAAGTACATTTATCTTTACTGATCAGTAACTGTCAAGCGATTGGCCCAAGCCTCACCAGCGGGCCTAGTCAACTGACGCCGCTACGATGCGAGACGACTAAATCTAACTTCATTCTAATTTGCACAGTGCGAGTAAGACAGGTACTGCTGAGGCGACTACTTCTACAAAACCAGGTAAGTTAAAGGAGGCAACACATCTACTCTAAGTTTCTACTATAAAATAGACTTCACAAACAGAGAAATATAAATTCTCTTCTTATCCAATATATTGCCGACGTAGGTGAATCGTTAATAAAACTTACTACTTACTACGAACTACTTATTTAAGCTGTTTGTATATTATTGGGCAGTTTCAGTATTAGTTTAAGTAACAAACCAACTGTTCACTATTTTCATGAGGCATGAAAATTAATGATTAGAGGTCAAAATGGAGGACGTCCAGCATAATTATGTTGTAAGTTGATCTTCGATTTCAAACCGTTCCTGCGGGTCTATACAAAACGATTTCTCAATATTGATCGTTCCCCGTTTTTCTGCAGCAAATTGTTTTTATTCTTCGTACATTTTTAAGAAAATTATAACTCAACAAACTTTTGGCCGCAACCTCGTCTGCTTATACTTGTTTAGTAGCCTTAAACGTATTTCATGTTAAACGCCTAAACAAAATCTCAGAGCAAATATATGTTATTACTGCTAAGTACATGAGCATGACACAGCCGGCACAGGCACCGTATCAATTATCGCAATTAATTCCATACTACCTCTTACCATCCCTTTAAGAGATGACTTCCACGATGAAAAAAAACTATCCTATGTTCTTCTCATGCTTTCAAAACTACCTCCATACCTAATTTCATTGAAAAGGAACAACAGACAGACACTTTCGCATTTATAATATGATATTAAGTATGGATATGGATGTATGTATTGTAATTGAAATACGCCACTGATAATCAGTATGCTTGTAATAGTCGTAATTATGCATATCAGTGAACGACATCATATTATATTAAAAAGGTCGTATCGTCATACAAACCTTACGGCACTTACATCCTTTTCTATAGGGAAATCAGCAATTCCTCGAAAACCTTTAAACCGATCTTTTTCAAAACACTTTTTGGTAAAAGTATTTAATAATATATTATAGTTTTGTCATGTCCGTCTGTCCGTATGTCACAGGCATTTTACTCGAAAACTATAAGTTGTATTTGAATAAAATTTAGTGTAAATGTGTATTTTGATGGCCGCTATATAGTTATTATTATTATTCATTTATTTCGAACCATTTAGGGTCCATACACACATTACACAATGAAATAAATTAAGAATTAAAATAACAAATTACAAATATGCATTATTATAAACATTACAATATAAACAAAAATTAAATAAACATTAAAATCTTAAAAAACTATCAGACTATTAGCCAAACTCGAATGCATGGCGTTCCAATGTCCCACCATCGGATAATCCAATCTGTCAATAATGGTGTTCAGCAGGCTGCTGGGACTGTCCCGCACGCGATGCATCAGGGAGGCAACTCGTTTGCGCATTATTGCCTGAAAGCTATCGACTCGAGCTTCCGCAAACATACCCGATGCGCTGCAAAATCGAGGCAATCCCAACAACATCCTAAAACCATTATTGTATTGGACACGTAAGGCATTGATAGATCTCTGCGTGCACTTGACCCACAGGCTGCAGGTGTAAAAGGTCTGGCAAAACGCTTTAAATAGAGTTATTTTGACATCCCTCGTACACCGTGCGAACCTGCGAGCCAGCATATTGCATCGAACTGCCAATGCCCTACGCTCCCTCTCCACATCAAGATCATCAGAGAGGTCCTCGGTGACCCAATGCCCCAGATACTTAAACTTTGTGACTCTCGTCAACTCACTTTCTCCAAGTTTCAGCGGTGGTACGAATTTAGGTTTCATGTTCCCCGCGTTGAACACAAGTAACTCGCTTTTCTTGGAGTAGAGAGACCATATATACCATATATACCATCGCGTAGGTACCTCTCACAAATGCCGACCAAAATCTCCAGAGCCCAATTGAAGGGCCCAGCAGAGCCATGTCATCCGCGTAGCTCACATTGTTCATAATTTGGCCACCGACTGAGCACCCGACTCTGGCTCTGCTGAGCTCATCAATCAGGCTATTTATGTACAGGTTGAAAAGCCGCGGAGAGGTCAAGCCACCTTGCCTCACGCCGCATTCCAGACTGTACTCTTCCGAGTAACAGCCCGCCCATCTGACACTGTTCCGCTGGTTATGATACCAATATTCAAGAATATGGACTAATTCTTATGCAATGAAATAACTAAAAAAAAAATTTTTACTTGTAACTGTATGTCAAAAAAAAATATTTCACACTAAGTCCATATGTGACACATAAAACGATAGGTCATTTGAAATAACTATAAGGTTACTCAGCAATTTTTTTTAATAATGTGAATATACTCGGAGATAATCGCCACGAAAGGCACGAAAATTGTGCCCCCCCCCCCCCCTCTAACTTTTGAACGGTGAAAATGAAAAACTTGAAAAACATCATGGACATGGTGCTTATTAAATTCTTTCGCCGAAAAGTGTTTTGAAAAAGATCGGTTTAAAGGTTTTCGAGTAATCGCTGAAAAACTGATTTCGCTATAGAAAAGGATGTAAGTGCCGTAAGGTTTGTATGACGATACGACCTTTTTAATATAATTTTAAAATATTACAAGCATATCCGTGGCGTATTTCAAATTTCAATTACAATACATAAATCCATATCCATACTTAATATCATAATAAATGCGAAAGTTACTCTGTCTGTCTGTTTCAATGAAATTAGGTAGGTATAGTAGTTTAGTAGGTAGTTTTGAGAGCCTGAGAAGGACATAGGATAGTTTTTTTTCATCGTGGAAGTCATCTCTTAAAGGGATGGTAAGAGGTATTATGGAATTATTTGCAATAATTGATGATGCCCCTGTGCCGGCTGTGTCATGCTCATGTCTAATACTTAGCAGTAGGTAATAGCATATTGTTGCTCTTAGATTTTGTTTAGGCGTTTAACATAAAATACGTTTAAGGCATAAGCGGACGAAGTCACGGCTAAAAGTTTGTTTAGTGATATATTTTACGGGGAACGATCAATATTGAGAAATCGTTTTGTATAGACCGCAGGAACGGTTTGAAATCGAAGATCAACTTACAACTTAATTATATTAATTATGCTGGACGAGTCAATTTTGAAACCGGCATTTTGACCTCTAATCATTAATTGTTGTTAACCAGCTCGAAGTTCTTTATTTTCATGCCACATGAAAATAGTGAACAGTTGGTTTGTTACTTAAACTAATACTGAAAAACAAATACTAAGTTACGGTAGGACCCTACGCTGAGGTTCACCTTCGGTCTCTTATCAAATTACTTAAGTATATATAGGTGATGAAGAGGCCAGGCCTCGATCTTCAACTTTTGCCATGCGATTTGGGTGCATTAAGACGTAGAATACTATTCTAGAAATCATTAACCAAGGGGATAGGTAGGTAGGGGGTAGGGGATCGTATAATCGTATTCCATAATGTACTCTGATGTCTATTTTTTAGGAAAACTTAGAGTAGCTTTGTTGACTCCTTTACCTTACCTGGTTTTGTAGAAGCAGTAAGAACAACTTCTGAGCAAGCATCTTCGAATACAGGATATGGAGTCTTAGCATGGGCAAAAACAACACTGTCCTAGAAATTATTATGAGCAATTCTACATTGTCCTAGAAATTATTATGAGCAAGCAAGCAACATAGCCGGACATGTTGAAGCATATTTTCTTAAATATATTTGCATATTTTAGGTCTCCCAAATGCGCCTTCGAAACGTACTTTATACTAACGGACTTTATAGTTTTTGGAGATGTTAACGAAGACTTTCTTCGTTCAAGTCGTTTAGATATATTTATGCAAAATGCTGGATAAACAGCTTTTCTGCTACCTTGTTTTACCACGCGAGGAGGAACACATTAAGGCCTTAACCAGCTTGACCTGTGCAGCGAAATTACTGATTAAACATCACGACGCTAACAAATTCCTTGTGGCTATTAAGTATATAATATGGCTTAAATGTAAGGTTAATATTTATCACAGAATGCAGATCCTCGTTTAGGACATTATTGTACGAACTAGTAAAGTCCTCCGAGTCTACAAGAACAATCCGTCATTCGTTTGAATGTATGTATTTGTATACTTATTTGTTCGGTGATAGGTACTCGGTTCGGTACGAAACTTGTAAGGCGAATGAATAAGACAACAATATTTTATCAAATTAGTCAAGACGTTCACAGTTTGGGGATATCCACTAGTCGTAATGATCCACTAGTTTGTGTAGTAGTAGGCACGGAACCCTTTCGTTGTGCGTGGTCCGACACGCACTTGGCCGCTTTTTGTAAATAATGGTACTTCGTGCGTGAGGCCGACTCGCACTTGGCAGGGTTTTTTCTTTCTATGTGAAGAGTCAATTAAGAAATTAGGTCAGTCGGTCGATATATTGGTCTTGTGCGGGCGTAACATAAGATTAAACAACAGTTGTTATTAAATCTATACGTAAAGACTAGAACATGCAAAAAATTTCTACCTTCATCAGCCTGTTCATTCTTCTCTTGATGAGACCTAGATTGTATTTAACAGGAACCTCATGGTTCAATCAAGACAAACTCACCTCATTTGGTCCGAGACTCTTAAAATTCTGGTCCACAATCTTAAGATCCGTGTTGGAAAGAGGAATACCGACGCAAGAGTAGTTCTCCAGGCCTTTCGGTGTCATCGTCACAACGGGCGAAGTTTCTGTGAGGCCGTAACCTTGTCTGAAGTCCATCTTTCTCTAAAAACAACAATATGCAAAGTTAAGGAGATGAATTATCTCTTCGCCCACGAGAAAACGAGATACAACGCTCGAAATGCAATGCCTTTTATAATAAATTCCAATAAATATCTAACTTTGTAAAAATTAATATTTCATCAAGTGAGATTTTAGCTTCAATTTGAAATTGAATCTTTTCATAATGCATTGTTTGAGTAGGTAGGCTGAGGTAAAAAAGGAAAATAAAGACCTAACTAAGGATTTCACTTTTATAGTGGTAATTTTAATCAATCATGTTTCGTTTAAATCAGATAAACAATCATATAGTCAAGAATCATATATTTCAAAATCAATTCTTATTGTTAGCTACTTAATCTTAGTAGTTTTAGTCAGAACGGCGTTTCAATGAACGCGATATTTTTCAACAAGACAAGTGGGAGCAATTATAATTTAAATATGATCAACTAGGGTCGATATATAAAGATTCGTTAAACCAAATGTCAAAAAAACCTAATTTAAGATTTTTTTTGACACACAGATCTTTAGAATTGAATACTTCAGAGAGCTAGTTAAAACTAACAATAAAGGAGAGGATTCGTTTTGTTGACAATTGGAGATAAATGTAGATTTGTTTTGCTCAACTTGGCGGGGGCACTACTGTGCCCCCAGATCTCTTACTCTCAACACAGTGCATCCTCGGGAGGTCTGTCTACGTTACTCTCTGCCAGGACCTAAACACATTCTAACACTCCTGTAGTAGTGTTATTATGGCTGCGTTCTTTTGTAAGGTGGAGGTAGTCCAGTCGAACTGCTCCGAATATGAGCGAGAGGACATTCCACAAACCCTTCCTCTCCAAATTGGTATTTTGGTGGTTGATGTTGTAAACTTCTCGAAACGCGTCTGCGATGGTTCGGTCATACTCAAAGAAGAGGAACAGACCATATCGTCAATACTGCAGTAAGCCTTCCCGAACACCCGAGAGGAAGAGGTAGACCAAAATCCACGAGGTGGTCCAATATTGAAAAAAGATTTAAATAACTCCAGGTTTTAACTCAGGTTTCTTTTTTCAATGTCCAGCATTGATAGATAAACAACCCAGAATCGACCACACTGGCGCAAATTGACAAAGAGACTTGATCCCACATAGGTGGGAAAAGGGTAAAAAAGAAGAAGAATGTTGTTATGTTCCTGTTGTGTTTACCTTAGCTTTTTCGATGAGTCTGTCTCCATCCGAAGCGGCGAGAGGAGCGGCTCCGTTGATGATGGTCTCTAGATACTGGTAAGTCTTCGGAGAGCCAGCTGGATGCGAAGCCATTAGTAGCACTGGAACACGTTAACATGACGTTTAGTTACGACTTCCACATCAAGGATTATTCTCATGACCTGGTAAAAGTCGCAGGAGTCCGCTAGATGTGGGTTGCGCAGGACCGGTCATTGTGGTACACCTTGGAAGAGGCATATGTCAAGCAGTGGATGTCTTTCGGATGATATGATGATGAAGATGATTATGACACCGTTCCGTGCCTTTTTTTTTTTTTTTTACTTTGGGGGAATGCATTGATGCACCGTCCGCCCAGTCGGAGGGGGACCGGACGGGTGTGTGGGACTCCTGGACAGAAGGTCCAGACTACCCACTAAACCCCCAACGATTGTCCAGCCATTTTCGCTTACAAGGAGGGTCAAAGGTTCGCTTACGCATGCAACTTTGACCCTCGCGACTAGCCCGCTTTACAGGCTTGGCCAGGGAGAGCGCCCCGGGACAATTTCGAGGCGCTTCAGACCCGTGGACTTTTGGTTAGCTAGGGTCCCCTAACCCTGCAACCTGGTTTACTACGGCGGGGGGAGCAAGTGCGCATAACGCCGACGTGCGCGCCCCGCTCTACGTCTGCGGATATGGGGAGCGGAAGGGTCGTCCTCCCGCGCTCTTTCCGCAGCCTCCTTCTGCGCCATTACGGAATTGCAGAAGGAGGCCATTGCTTCCCATGACCTCTCGCTGTCAAGCATCTTAGATACAATGGTTGGCAGCGAGAGGTCCCCACCCAATACATCGGACAAATTATGCCGCTGCGGCCCCCACGCCGAGCATACCTCCACTGTGTGGCGCACATCGTCTACTGCTGCGCCACACCCGTGGCAGCGGGGGCTTTCTTCTCGTCCGGCAACTCGGTGCAGGTACTCTCCAAAGCAACCGTGGCCTGTGTTCCGTGCCTGCTTTGAGGCCGGCCCTCGGTCACCGAGTTCTCCATCGCGGAAGCGGGCTGGTACGAGGGGGGAGTGGGGTGGGGGGGTACCGCATGCATACTATATACTATTACAAAACGTAAAAAAAATTAAGTGTTATGTTGGAAGCGTAATTAATGATCCAAATTAGTAAAACATGTACAATATTTTTCTTCGATATCCTTATTCAAAAAGACGAGATATCAAAATGTAAGGATACCTCATATGGCAAGTTCCACCACGCCGCTTGAGCTGCTGAGCGTGCCAAAAAATAAGACGAACACTTTTTTCAGCCGAGTAATACGTAAGGACGACGTAACCAAAAAAGTATTTACCAATAGGGGGAGCCACAAACACTATATTTATCTTGTGTTTTTCCAACGCGTTGATGTATACTTCTGGCTGGAACTTGGACAGGGTTACCACCTTAGTGCCCGCTGACAGTTTGTGCATCATGACCACTAGGGCACCGTATATGTGGAAGAACGGCAGCACTGCCATCACAGCGTCTTGGTGGTTCGCTGGAAAATAATAACTCAATCTACATTCCACACCGAAATTTTTTTGGACGCTAATTAATTGAATTCAATCAATAACTTTTAGGTGTTATTCTGTCATTCGAATTTTCAGATTTATAATACCAGTAGGATATCAACCTAATACAAAGGTATTGTTTAAACCATGGTTATAAAATAAAAAAACTAACTGAACTCTTGAAAAATTTATTGTGCGCTAACTTTTTACCTTAAAAATCTGAAAGATACAAACGCCCATACAGATCATTTCCCATAAAGCTTTTCAGACACGTAACCCTAAACATGACATACCTAGTCATAAACCTTTTGTTTTGCATGACAATATGGAGGGACAGGAAGTATTTTGTTAGACAAGAATAATTACCTAGTAGTGGTTAATTTGCATATAATTGAATGCTATTAATAGTCTTGTAGGCTTTCGACAGTATTGAGCACTGGGCCGTGTTTGACTCTCTCCATCGCTGTTCAATCGATGCTCGCTACGTGGATGTGCTTCGGCTCCATAAACTGAGCGCCCCAATTTTAATCCCGAGGGGAGTGCGACAAGGGGATACCATTTCACCCAAGCTTTTTACGGCTGTTCTAGAGGACATCATAAAAACGCTTGCATGAGAGAGGGCCGGTATTAATATCAATGGTGTGTTCTTGTGGCACTTGAGATTCACCGGTGACATTGTTTTGTTTGCCGAGACCCTGGATGAGCTCCAAAATATGATCCAAAACCTTTACCATGCTTCCTTGCATGTAGGTCTCAGGATGAATATGTCCAAGACTAAGGTTATGGCGAGCATTTCCAGTGACACGAATTCAGCAATAACAGTTGGAAACGAGTCACTGGAGATGGTTGAGCGGTACGTTTATCTTGGTCATACTCTATCCTTTGACAAGGAACATCAAAACAAAGAGATCTTTAGAAGAATTCAGCTGGGTTGGGCGGCATTCAACAAGTAAGACGACATCCTCAAATCCGTTAACGTTCCACAATGCCTGAAGACTCGTCTCTATATAATCAGTGTGTCCTGCCCACAATGACGTATGGTGTTGAGAACGTACGCTCACAAAGGAGGCTGTGCGGTACAAAGTACAGGTAGCACAGAGAGCCATTGTGCGCGCCATGCACGGCATTAAGCTACAAGATCGAGTGAGAAATATTGAGATCCGACGTCGCACCTTAGTGCGCGACGTCAGCGAAGTCATAACCAAACTCAAATGGATTTGGGCAGGTCATATTACCAGGCAGCGTGACGGTAGGTGGACCAAAACGTTAACGGATTGGTGGCCAATTAGCGTACGCGAAGATAGGCTTATGTGCAGCAGTGGGCGATTACAGGCCGAAAATGATGATGATGAATAGTCTTGATCTGATAAAGGTCGCGGGAGTCTGCTGGATGCGGGTGGCGCAGGGCTGGTCATTGTGGCACTCTGGGGTAGGCCTTTGTCCAGCATTGGACGTCTTTCGGCTGATATGATGAAGATGAATAGTCTTGACGCATTGGTGGCAATGTGACAAAGCACCCATACCCAGACTTCATCGATTTGCCGTACAGTTGTACACAACATACTGCCATTGGCAAAGTGCCTAAACAGCAGAAAACCACTAATCACAAAAAATACTGATGCCAAGTCGCGTCGCACGCGACTCAGCGACTCCTGTCTCACGGGCACTGTACAAATTAGAAAAAGGGCGACAGATGTTCCCACCTGGCTTCGTGTCGCGGTGTCATTTGTATTTTCGAAATATTTAGTGTAAGGATAATGTCGTTTACTAAGAGAAGTAAGTACAGTCCGCGCCACATAAGTTTACGTCTGTGATGTAGGTAGGCGCCGCAAAAGGTATAAGAGGGGTTCGACGGGTGTACGGGAGGCAACTTGAGGCTAACTTCAGAGACGCAAACTTATTTGACGAAGGTATATATACGTTATACCTACGTCAAATAAGTTTGCGTCACGAGCTTAAAACATTTAATTCCCAGCACTGTTAATTTTCTCGGTATATTCATAAAATATGATCAGCTTCACACTAGTTTTACTCTTCCTAATATTATTATAGTAACGCAAGCAAAAATATTGTTTTTTAAATATATGTTTCCAAAAATAATAAGTTACATTTTTAATTACTTACCTATCTATCTATACATATCTATATATATATCTATCTATACATATAATAAAGCTGAAGAGGGTCGAAAGTCTGTACATGAAAGATATTCGAAAAAAAATTGGCTAGGGATACTTAAAATCGATAACAGAACTCGTTCCAATAGTTTTTAGAATTTTTGTCTGTTTGTCTGTTTATCTGTTTATCTGTTTGTCTGTTTATGTGACCGCGCATCACATGAAAACGGCTGAACCGATCAAGATATAATTTGGTATAGAGATAGTTTGAGCCCTGGGAAAGGACTTAGGGTAGTTTTTATTGTAAAAATCAACCCCTAAGGGGATGAAATGGGGGGTGGAAATTTGTATGGAGCTACTTAAACCGCTGCACCGATTTGGATAAAATTTGGTATTTAATTAGTTTTAGTCCCAAGAAAGGTCAAAGGATAGGTTTTATCCCGAAAATCTTCCCTGTAGGGGGTGAAATGGAGGGGTGAAAATTTGGATGTAACCCATTTTGATACAATTTGGTTTAGAGGTAAATTAAGTTCTGAGGAATGACACTGGATAGTTTTTATTCTGGAAATCATCCCCTAAAGGGGTGAAATGGGGGGTGAAATTTTGGATGGACTCCGTTTTGACCAAATTTGGTAGGTATATATATAGTTTGAGTCCCGGAGAATGACAATGGATAGTTTGAATCCCGAAAATCATCCCCCAAAGGGATGAAATAGGGATGAAAATGTGGATAAATCTCATTTAGTTAAAATTTGGTATAGAGATAGAAAAAGTCCCAGGGAAGGACAATGCATAGTTTTTATCCTGAATAATCATCTCCTGAGGGGGTGAAATGAGGGGTGAAAATTTTGATAGAGCCGATTTAGAACACATTTTGTATGGAGATAGTTAAGAGTCCTGAGGAAGGACTTAAAATATTTTTTAGTCCAGAAATCATCTCCTAAGGGGATGAAATGGGGTATGAAAATTTGGATGGAACCCATTTACGGGTAAAGCGAGTTGGAGTCTTGAAGAAGGACATAGGATAGTTTACTCCCGAAAATCATCCCACTAAGGGGGTGTATTTGGGGGTGAAAATTTGTTTGTGACCCATTTTGATAAAATTTGGTTGAACGATAGTTTGAGTCCCGGAGTATGACAACGGATAGTTTTAATCCCGAAAATCATCCCCTCAGGGATGAAATAGGGGGTGAAAATTTGGATAAAACCCATTTAGATGAAATTTGGTAAAGAGATAGAAGGAGTCCCAGGGAAAAATCATTTCCTGAGGTGGTGAAATGAGGCTTGAAGATTACGATAGAACCCATTCAGATGAAATTTGGTATAGAGAGAGGTCTCAGTCCAAGGAAAGAACATAAAATAATTTTTATTCTGGAATACATGAAAGGAGGAAATCATCCCCTAAGGAGGTGAGAAATGGTGGATGAAAATTTGGATTGAACCCATTTACGGTATAGCGATAGTAAAGGAAGGACAAAGAATAGTTTTATCCCGAAAATTATCCCCTAAGGGGGTGTATTTGGGGGTGGAAATTTGTTTGTGACACATTATGATAAAATTTGTTTGAAAGTTAGTTTGAGTCCTGGAAAAGAACATATGATAGTTTCTATTCCGGAAATAATCCCCTAAGGGGGTGAAATGGGGGTGAAAATTTGGATGTAGCCCATTTAGATGAAATTTTGTATAGAGATAGTTTGAGTCCTGGAGAATGACAACGGATAGTTCTAAAGAGGTGAAATAGGGGGTGAAATATTGGATGGAACCTATTTACGGTATAGCGGTAGTTGGGATTCCTGGGGAATAGGAACATTACATAGGTAAATATATATATGTGACGTTCCAAGGGTAAAGGTACCTTATGGCGGTAGTTTCGAAGATGTTTTCTAAAACGGGGTAAAAAAGACGTTTTATTATGGCTATTTTGAAAACTATTCGATGTAACATTTTGTTGACGTATCTTTATTTTTAATATAAAATATTTAAATTACAAGTCACTTAATTTAGTTCTACGGTTTAGTAGAAAAGGTCCTTACGGCCGTGTGATATGAAAATATGCAAAACTAGCTTTTGCCCGCGACTTCGTCCGCGCGGAACTCGTTTATATTGTAACTTTCTCCCCCCTTTTCACATTAACACTAAGGGTGATGAATTTCCAGATAAAAACTATCTTTAGTAAGGACTCTTTGGGAAGGCCCCGGAATTCAAAGTATCTCTATACCAAATTTCATCTCAATCGGTTCAGCGGTTTAAGCATAAAAAGGTAACAGACAGACAGAGTTACTTTCGCATTTGTAATATTAGTATGGATTGTATGAAGGAAAGGGTCATTATGGCTGAGTTGCATGATTTTATAGATTACCTTACTCCGAACGCCTTTTTTTACAAAGTAGACTCCGCCGCAAACTTGGTTTCTATGACCCGCCTCACCATAATAGATGCATGTAGGCTTTTTTCAGTATTATTTTGCATATTTTCATATCACACGGCCGTAAGGACCTTTTCTACTAAACTGTAGAACTAAATTAAGTGACTTGTAATTTAGATATTTTATATTAAAAATAAAGATACGTCAACAAAATGTTACATCGAATAGTTTTCAAAATAGCCATAATAAAACGTCTTTTTTACCCCGTTTTAACTTCGAAACTACCGCCATAAGGTACCTTTACCCTTGGAACGTCACATATATATATTTACCTATGTAATGTTCCTATTCCCCAGGACTCCCAACTACCGCTATACCGTAAATAGGTTCCATCCAATATTTCACCCCCTATTTCACCTCTTTAGAGGATGATTTTTGGGATAAAAACTATCCGTTGTCATTCTCCAGGACTCAAACTATCTCTATACAAAATTTCATCTAAATGGGCTACATCCAAATTTTCACCCCCATTTCACCCCCTTAGGAGATCATTTCCGGAATAGAAACTATCATATGTCCTTTTCCAGGACTCAAACTATCTTTTAACCAAATTTTATCAAAATGTGTCACAAACAAATTTCCACCCCCAATTACACCCCCTTAGGGGATGATCTTCGGGATAAAACTATCCTTTGTCCTTCCTTTACTATCGCTATACCGTAAATGGGTTCAATCCAAATTTTCATCCACCATTTCTCACCCCCTTAGGGGATGATTTCCTGCTTTCATGTATTCCAGAATAAAAATTATTCTATGTTCTTTCCTTGGACTGAGACCTCTCTCTATACCAAATTTCATCTGAATGGGTTCTATCGTAATCTTCAAGCCTCATTTCACCACCTCAGGAAATGATTTTTCGGGATTAAAACTATGCATTGTCCCTCCCTGGGACTCCTTCTATCTCTTTACCAAATTTCATCTAAATGGGTTTTATCCAAATTTTCACCCCCTATTTCATCCCTGAGGGGATGATTTTCGGGATTAAAACTATCCGTTGTCATACTCCGGGACTCAAACTGTCGTTCAACCAAATTTTATCAAAATGGGTCACAAACAAATTTTCACTCCCAAATACACCCCCTTAGTGGGATGATTTTCGAGAGTAAACTATCCTATGTCCTTCTTCAAGACTCCAACTCGCTTTACCCGTAAATGGGTTCCATCCAAATTTTCATACCCCATTTCATCCCCTTAGGAGATGATTTCTGGTCTAAAAAATGTTTTAAGTCCTTCCCCAGGACTCTTAACTATCTCCATACCAAATTTCTTCTAAATCGGTTCTATCCAAATTTTCACTCCTCATTTTACCCCCTCAGGAGATGATTATTCAGGATAAAAACTATGCATGGTCCTTCCCTGGGACTTTTTCTATCTGTATACCAAATTTTAACTAAATGGGATTTATCCACATTTTCAACCCTATTTCATCCCCTTGGGGCATGATTTTCGGGATTCAAACTATCCATTGTCGTTCTCCGGGACTCAAACTATATCTATACCTACCAAATTTGGTCTAAACGGAGTCTATCCAAAATTTCACCCCCCATTTCACCCCCTTAGGGGATGATTTCCAGAATAAAAACTATTTAATGTCATTCCCGAGAACTTAAACTACCTCTAAACCAAATTGTATCAAAATGGGTTACATCCAAATTTTCACCCCTCCATTTTACCCCCTACAGGGAAGCTTTTCGGGATAAAACCTATCCTTTGACCTTCCCCGGGACTAAAACTAATTAAATACGAAATTTTATCCAAATCGGTGCAGCGGTTTAAGTAGCTCCATACAAATTTCCACCCCCCATTTCATCCCCTTAGGGGTTGATTTTTAGGATAAAAACTACCCTAAGTCCTTCCCCAGGACTCAAACTATCTCTATACCAAATTTCATCTTAATCGGTTCAGCCGTTTTCATGTGATGCGCGGTCACATAAACAGACAAACAGATAAACAGATAAACAGACAAACAGACAAACAGACAAAAATTCTAAAAACTGTTGGAACGTGTTCTGTTATCGATTTTAAGTATCCCTAGCCAATTTTTTTTCGAATATCTTTCATGTACAGACTTTCGACCCTCTTCAGCTTTATTATATGTATAGATAGATAGATAATACTGAAAAAAGCCTACATGCATCTATTATGGTGAGGCGGGTCATAGAAACCAAGTTTGCGGCGGAGTCTATTTTGTAAAAAAAGGCGTTCGGAGTAAGGTAATCTATAAAATCATGCAACTCAGCCATAATGACCCTTTCCTTCATACAATCCATACTAATATTACAAATGCGAAAGTAACTCTGTCTGTCTGTTACCTTTTTATGCTTAAACCGCTGAACCGATTGAGATGAAATTTGGTATAGAGATACTTTGAATTCCTGGGCCTTCCCAAAGAGTCCTTACTAAAGATAGTTTTTATCTGGAAATTCATCACCTAAGGGGGTGAAAAGGGGGGAGAAAGTTACAATATAAACGAGTTCCGCGCGGACGAAGTCGCGGGCAAAAGCTAGTAAGTTAATAAATCTTCATTTAAATTACCTGTTGTATAGTTGTGCGCTTTGATCAGAGGATCATTGATTTGTTCCATATTAGCTACTAAATTTGTGTTTGTTAGCTCCACTCCTTTAGGCACTCCAGTAGTGCCACTAGAATAAGGCAAGAAGCATACATCTTCGGCATTCCTCCTCACTTCTTTCAAACAGGATCGGTCAGCGTGCACATCCTCACTTAGTTCTTTAAAAAGTATTGTGCCATCTGGTCTTGCAGTGTTGTCAGTCTTAACTACAATTATTGGTAAGTCTAATTTGGCCATTTTCAGAGCATTCTTAACTACATCTGTTATTTCTGGTAGGGTTACTACGATTTTTGCATTGGATAGCAACAACTGCCGTTGGACTTCATCTGAAAAGACAATAAACTTTTTACCTTGTTTATACAGAGCAAAGTGATACTGAAAACAACTGCAGTATTATCATCATTCTTAATTTACCGAGATAACATTATGTTTTAATGCTGTGAATAACATCCGCCGCTTGCTCAAACTTATCATTTGCTCGTCTTGCTTTAAATTCATGAAGGAAATAGACGTATCGTTGACAATAGGTATGGTTATGTTGCTTATTGCTGACGATAAAGCACCTGTTACATATAAAGTTAGCTTGCTCAGTGTGAACCCCGCTTGGGACAGACAAAAGTGAACTCACATGCAGTATAAATAGGGTTGATGCTGGTGATGACGCCCCCCGCGCCCAGCACCCCCATAGCCACGAACGGGTATTCCGGTATGTTGGGCAGCATGACGGCCACTGTCTCGCCGTCGCGGACGCCGAACTTGCTCCGCAGGTTGGCGGCGAAAGTGGTGGTCAGTTTGTAACCTTGCTCGTATGTGTAGCCTCGCCCTGTCTGTCCGCATATCTGCAAACATCGATTTCGTTCGCGTGAACTTCTAAGTTACCATGTATAATTTGGTCCTTGACAACTTTCACAAGGAAGGAGGTTCTCAGTTCGTTTTCATATTTTTATATCAATGTTAATGCGTTGATGGACACTACTCCAGACACAATATAAATAACAATAGAATTACGCCTATAGCCGCCTACTGTACATTAATGTGTTAATAAGAGATAGCTTATTATCATGTTCGGTTTGGATTCTTAATTTTTGTTCAAAAGCAGTAGGGCAGGTCCCATATAAATTCGGTGTCTAAGGACCGTATCGGAAAGAAAGTAGACAACTTTAGGCATCTCTAAAAACTGGTACGTACATAAAATCGGCATATTTTTTTTTTAAATAACGAGCCTTTTGTTTTGATTGCAACAAAAAGCAATTACTACTTTTATCAAACTGTCAACATGGGGCGAATTAGCTTACACGTTCGTAAAAATATTTCGGACGATTGGTGCTAAATAAAAGGTATGACGATTAGAAAACTGGTTAAAAAGTACGAGTTAAGTCCCGCGGGCGTGCACAAGTGCAGCAAAAAGGCTGGCTTCAGGCTTATTGCATGCGCCATCTCAATTCTTTTTTGGGAGTTAATTCAAGATACATTCTCAGTTGTCTAGGTGATGTCAGGTTTTTCTCGTAGATGGCGTTTATTGGTTCATTTAATTTTTTGCCCTGAATTAAATCTCTTTGCTATAGACGTGAGTCTATATCCTTGTGTGGGACTTTGGCTGATTTTTGGCTTTTACTTTTTAAATTATTCAAAACTTGAATTTTGTAGAAGATTCTTCTAGAAGCTTGTCAGAATTGGGAAAAAGTACAAACCCTTTCATTGTGCTCTGGAATTACTAAGAGACAAAATCATTTTTTCGTTGTAAACACAACACAGCTTTAAGATATTTGCCAGTTATTATTTATTTATTTATTTATTATTTATTTATTAATCACACACACACAAGTTTACAGTTTATAACCAAAACACTTATGAGGTAGGTACACATTCATAGGAGGTAGCATGACTATAAAAAATACAACAATTTAGGTAGGAACAATTCAAAAAGAAGCAATCATAAAAATAAACTAAATATACCTAAATTACCTAATCAATCAAAGATTGAGCTGAGCAAGCATTGTACAGACTCGTGAAACTAGGAAAGTATGGCTAAAACTTTTCTACAAAATACGCCAATACTGTCGGCAAATATATCAATGTCGTCGGTTTCCTGCATGATCTTGTTTAGGATGGTTCGCGCTCTAGCAGTGGGAGCGTTCGCTCCGCGCCTGGTGCGCACGCCGGGCACCGCGAACAGACGCCGCGGGCGCCGCGCCGTCACCGCGCCGCCCGCGCCGCCCGCCGCACCGACCGCCGGCCCACTCGCACGCGGTACATGCAAGCCCATTCGCTCCAGCACGGACGCATTGTCAACTTTATTGTTGAGCAGTTGGTAATAGTGCACTACATGCAGCAGTTTGCGCCGTGTCTCAAGAATGTGAAGCCCAACCATTCCTGAAACGAAGAGGGACGGATACATATACGGGTAGTATCCGTACTGTCGCTTGTATATGTACCTGGCAAATTTCTTTTGGATTCTTTCCAGCATTGTGATGTATTTAAACTCGTCCGGAGCCCACACTACCGCACCGAATTCGAGCCTACTACGAATGTATGCTTTATATAGCATGACTGCTATCTTGATGGTAGAGAATTGGGAAGCCATCCTCATTATAAATCCCAGCGTTTTAGATACCTTTTTGCAGGTCGTCGTTATATGTTGTCTGAAGTCAAGTTTATTATCCAAAGTCAGTCCTAAGTCACGTATTTCGTCGGTCTGATGAAGTGGCATTCCGCGAAGGCTGTATTCGGTAACGATAGGTGAGCGGAGTCTAGCGAAGGAAGTTCCAGTTATTAGACTGACGTGAAGTTTTGTGAGGAGCTGCGCTTTTTTTGTTCCTGCACTCATCTTTTATGGCACTGAACGAGCAGTTGCGACAAAATCATCCTTCTTTTGGCGCACAGCGTTCGCTGGTGACGCACCGCACGCTTTGGAACTATAAGGCCGGACCAAAAGAGAATTCGGGTGAGTATTCACCGCGTTTGAGCTCGTTAATTGACCGGTTTCTCGTAGTTTATAGTGCTGTGTTGCTTATTTTGTTTATTTGTCGGTAGCCACCTGGTACGGGCGATAAGTGTCCCCGCCGACCTTTCCCACACGTTTGGACGCTGCTGTTTTACGTGGCAGCCTGCTGAGGTAACGAAGACGATCGTGTTCCTGCCAACCTGCTTCAGGAACGTGCAGGCAGCCTGTGGGTTGTCAGAGTGATTCGTCAAAGAAGACAGCAGCTCATCACCGATTAGTACTACAGCGTCTAGTTTTAGCTTGTTATCTTACCAATAAATGCTCGGCTCTGATACAGGTTCATTTTTCCTTCAACTTTGGGTAGCGATTTGCCGTGCGTACATAGCCTGGCTTAGCTCTGACTATTTTACGGCGTAACACTATTGTTTCAACATTTAGAAAGGCAAGATATTCGCCAAAGTAATTATTTTCTGGTTAATTCTTTTAGGTTCATCAATTCGTATCATCCTTCACGACATCATCCATTCCACGCATTTCTCATCCACTTACCCCTTCATAACTATTTTATAAACCATGCGTGGGCCGGTTCTTTGTGGCTCTACGTACCCGTAGTTTACGACCAAACGTAGTGGTTCGTTAATCGCTTCCCAACGTTAGTGTGCGATGTAATGAAGTGTATTCCATTGTAGGGTACTGTTCTTGTATTGACCCCGATTGTAGTCTAGACTATTTTCTTTTATTTAAATTGTTACGACACATGTGGTCGTTTGACGCGATGAGTGTGTACCTTTGCTTGCTTAGCGCCTAAAAAAAAATGATATAAACAATTCCTGGGCGGTCTACTAGGTAAATTTTCTTTAGGCTGTATAACGTGATAAATGTAATTGTTCGTTGTCCTTTTTTTTGGCAGTTAACAATAATTTTTACGTCACACCTGGCCATAAAGTAGCAATTACCGCACACTACGCGTGCGGAAAATCCCACTTCCTGGCCAGGGAGAGACGTAAAATGTTGTACTCACCACGGGCGGTAATAAAGAAAGCCTCAGATCGCATATTTATCGCCCTTGCCTTTGGCTCGGGCGTCAAATACCTGCGATCTGAGACATTCTTTGTTTTACCGCCCTAGGTAAGTAATGTACTATTTTGTGTAGTTCATTCTGTGTTGTAAATGTTTTTCTACGTGAAACGGTTTTAGGAAAGTGAAATAAATTACTATCGTGTTGAGTTTGCAAGTGTATTTATTTTGTACACCTAGTTTTGCTGCACAAGGTAATAAATAAATTTGGTGACTTCTGTAATCTCCAAGATTTGCCTAAATCTGGAAGAAAACCGGGGACAACCGACTTGGCATGAGAAAAGAAAGTCGTAAGAATGTTTAAACAAAATCCGTCCCTTTCAATTCGAAATGCGGCAAAAAGAGCCAAAACTTCTTCGGCTACGATACAAAAAATCAAACTAAGATGCAACCTAAAAACCTACAAAAAACTAAAACAACCAAAACGAGATGAAAATCAAACAATTCCTGTCAGAAAACTGGCAAGGAAATTATACGGCCGTATATTGACCAAGAAAAATCAGTGCATTATATTATAAAGGATGACGAGACCTATTGCAAATTGGACTTTAATGCCTTACCAGGACCTCAATTTACTACGGTGCCGGCTTATAGAAGGTTACTCGAAAACATAAGGCCATCAACATCGAGAAATTCGGCAAAAAAGTATTAGTGTGGCAAACGATTTTTCAATGCGGTATGCGATCGCAATCCTTCTTCACTACAGGGACTTTGAACGCTACGGTACCTATACAGTGACGAGTGCTTACAGAAAAGATTACTACCACTAATAAAGAAGCACAGGACTAGCACTTTATTTTGGCCAGACTTCGCTTCTTGTCATTACTCTAAAACAACGAAAGAATGGTATACAGCCGATAAGGTTGAAGTAGTGGATAAGGAGATGAATCCTCCCAATTGCCCAGAAGTTCACCCAATTGAGCGATATTGGTCTATCATGAAACGACACCTCTAAAAAAACGTCAAAGCTGCCATCTCAGTTGAAAACTTGGAAAAAAAGTGGAACAGGGCATCATCAAATGTTTCAAAAGTGATCGTCCAGAATTGAATGAGACACATCAAAAAGAAAGTTAGGTTGCAGGCAAAATATATATAATACTACGAATTCATTCAAAATAGTTTTTTATAAAGACCTTATTTTTCAGTTTCTTTTTGTTTCATCATCAGTCACACACAGAATAAAAATAATACCATTTTGAAGTTGTCTACTTTCTTTCCGATACGGTCCTTATTTGGTGATGAGATCCATGAGGAATTGCGGGAACTCCTCAAATATTATGGGCGCGCATTTTTGTTGACGTGGAACTGATAATGAGCACAAGTGACCTACGGAACTCTTTATACAGGTACTTTACAGATTCCGATGAGATTTCGTGCACGTAACATCAAAATACGTACTTTGAAGTGAAACTGATGATGAGGCACCGGAGGCAAGTATGGGATATGTGAGGAATACACGGAACTCCTTAATTTCGGCCTATATTCTGTAGCTACCTACGCATTTGACATCGTAAAGCAGTTCTTGTGGTGAAGTCGAAGGAAACTGTGAAAATGAAATTGTATGCATACGTCACGGTGAGTGTTCCTTGTTTGCTGATGATATAAAAGTATACAAAAGCGACACGAACTACAGGAGATGCAGTACAACTACAAGATGACCTTGATTACGCAACCCTGTGGTGCGCTCAGAATGATATGGTACTTAACCCCGTAAAATGTTCCAACATAAAAATTAGCAAAAATCCTTGGGGCTAATCTCAACCTCATACACAGTTCAATGTCTCTCTAGAAAGTTAGTAAGCGACTCGGGAGTTATGCTCGACACAGAATTAAATTTCAGAGCACATTATGACTCATCTCTAGATCCCTAAAAATGCTTGGATTCCTAGAACGCAATACCTATTCACTGCCGCGAAGACACACACAATATGTGTTAAATTGCCTACTCCCTTTGTCTCTGTGTGTCTTTTGTGTAGTAAATAAATGTCTTCTTTCTTTCTTTCTTTCAATACCTTAGACTACAAGAAAGTGTCAACCAAAATGGTCCTCTATAATTCGCTCGTAAGTACGTATACTTTGAGCACAGAATAAATACGAGTAATAGTACTACTTTGAGTTGGCCGAATTGTATCAAAGCAGTCTAAAACGCAACTCTACCGTCCAAGGTAGAAGATTCAAATTGCAACGACAGTTTTATAAAAAGTGACCAAGTGCGAATTGGACTCGCCCATGAAGGGTTCCGTAAAATAAATTGCGGTTTACGATTTATGACGTATTAAAAAAAACTGCTTACTAGATCTCGTTCAAACCAATTTTCGGTGGAAGTTTGCATGGCACATCATATAATTTTTTGAATTTTTATCATTCTCTTATTTTAGAAGTTACAGACACACATTTTACCACTTTGGAAGTGTCTCTCGCGCAAACTATTCAGTTTAGTAAAAAAAAACTTGAAACCTCAATATAATTTTTGAAGACCTATCCGTACGTAACGTACGAGTTTAACAAAAAAAATTTTTTTTTGAGTTTTAGTTCTCAGTATGGGGAAACCCCAAAATTTATTGTTTTTTATCTGTTTTTGTGTCAAAACCTTAATGCGGTTCGGAGAATACAACATCTACTTACCAAGTTTCAACCGTATAGTTCTTATAGTTTCGGAAAAAAGTGGCTGTGACATACGGACGGACAGACAGACAGACAGACATTACGAATCCATAAGGGTTCCATTTTTTGCCATTTGGCTACGGAACCCTAAAAAGTCGGCTCATTAAATAATCTCAACCATAGCTGCCTTGAAATTGCGATTGTCATTTAGCATCCTGGCAAGCACCAAACGTGAGCTATAAAACTGATTATGAATCACGGTTAAAACATTTTAGTACGGTATCACTGGCAAACAGACACATTTTGTATGATCAAGTATGTCTGCCAAATCAAATACTTAATCTGAATCTCTCTCTCTCTCAAAATGTTTTATTCGGCCTAAGACGAGTCAGATCTAGGCCTGATGTAGCATGTGTCGCGAGGGGGGTTCTAGTGCGGTCAGTATTATTATTGTTTATTTATTTCAGGCCAGGAGCCCATAGAGTTGTTAGTACAGTACATCATTAAACTATGTTAGTATGAATTATTACATTAGAAATTGTATTATACATTATATTATCTATACATATAATAAAGCTGAAGAGGGTCGAAAGTCTGTACATGAAAGATATTCGAAAAAAAATTGGCTAGGCATACTTAAAATCGATAACAGAACACGTTCCAACAGTTTTTAGAATTTTTGTCTGTTTGTCTGTTTATCTGTTTATCTGATTGTCTGTTTATGTGACCGCGCATCACATGAAAACGGCTGAACCGATTAAGATGAAATTTGGTATAGAGATAGTTTGAGTCTTGGGGAAGGACTTAGGGTAGTTTTTATCCTAAAAATCAACCCCTAAGGGGATGAAATGGGGGGTGGAAATTTGTATGGAGCTACTTAAACCGCTGCACCGATTTGGATAAAATTTGGTACCTATTTAATTAGTTTTAGTCCCGGGGAAGGTCAAAGGATAGGTTTTATCCCGAAAATCTTCCCTGTAGGGGGTAAAATGGAGGGGTGAAAATTTGGATGTAACCCATTTTGATAAAATTTGGTTTAGAGGTAGTTTAAGTTCTCGGGAATGACATTAAATAGTTTTTATTCTGGAAATCATCCCCTAAGGGGGTGAAATGGGGGGTGAAATTTTGGATGGACTCCGTTTAGACCTAATTTGGTAGGTATAGATATAGTTTGAGTCCCGGAGAACGACAATGGATAGTTTGAATCCCGAAAATCATGCCCCAAGGGGATGAAATAGGGATGAAAATGTGGATAAATCCCATTTAGTTAAAATTTGGTATAGAGATAGAAATAGTCCCAGGGAAGGACAATGCATAGTTTCTATCCTGAATAATCATCTCCTGAGGGAGTAAAATGAGGAGTGAAAATTTTGATAGAACCGATTTAGAAGAAATTTGGTATGGAGATAGTTAAGAGTCATGGGGAAGGACTTAAAATATTTTTTAGTCCAGAAATCATCTCCTAAGGGGATGAAATGGGGTATGAAAATTTGGATGGAACCCATTTACGGGTAAAGCGAGTTGGAGTCTTGAAGAAGGACATAGGATAGTTTACTCCCGAAAATCATCCCACTAAGGGGGTGTATTTGGGGGTGAAAATTTGTTTGTGACCCATTTTGATAAAATTTGGTTGAACGACAGTTTGAGTCCCGGAGTATGACAACGGATAGTTTTAATCCCGAAAATCATCCCCTCAGGGATGAAATAGGGGGTGAAAATTTGGATAAAACCCATTTAGATGAAATTTGGTAAAGAGATAGAAGGAGTCCCAGGGAGGGACAATGCATAGTTTTTATCCCGAAAAATCATTTCCTGAGGTGGTGAAATGAGGCTTGAAGATTACGATAGAATCCATTCACATGAAATTTGGTATAGAGAGAGGTCTCAGTCCAAGGAAAGAACATAGAATAATTTTTATTCTGGAATACATGAAAGGAGGAAATCATCCCCTAAGGGGGTGAGAAATGGTGGATGAAAATTTGGATTGAACCCATTTACGGTATAGCGATAGTAAAGGAAGGACAAAGGATAGTTTTATCCCGAAAATCATCCCCTAAGGGGGTGTAATTGGGGGTGGAAATTTGTTTGTGACACATTTTGATAAAATTTGGTTAAAAGATAGTTTGAGTCCTGGAAAAGGACATATGATAGTTTCTATTCCGGAAATGATCTCCTAAGGGGGTGAAATGGGGGTGAAAATTTGGATGTAGCCCATTTAGATGAAATTTTGTATAGAGATAGTTTGAGTCCTGGAGAATGACAACGGATAGTTTTTATCCCAAAAATCATCCTCTAAAGAGGTGAAATAGGGGGTGAAATATTGGATGGAACCTATTTACGGTATAGCGGTAGTTGGGAGTCCTGGGGAATAGGAACATTACATAGGTAAATATATATATGTGACGTTCCAAGCGTAAAGGTACCTTATGGCGGTAATTTCGAAGATGTTTTCTAAAACGGGGTAAAAAAGACGTTTTATTATGGCTATTTTGAAAACTATTCGATGTAACATTTTGTTGACGTATCTTTATTTTTAACTAGCTTTTGCCCGCGACTTCGTCCGCGCGGAACTCGTTTATATTGTAACTTTCTCCCCCCTTTTCACCCCCTTAGGTGATGAATTTCCAGATAAAAACTATCTTTAGTAAGGACTCTTTGGGAAGGCCCAGGAATTCAAAGTATCTCTATACCAAATTTCATCTCAATCGGTTCAGCGGTTTAAGCATAAAAAGGTAACAGACAGACAGAGTTACTTTCGCATTTGTAATATTAGTATGGATTGTATGAAGGAAAGGGTCATTATGGCTGAGTTGCATGATTTTATAGATTACCTTACTCCGAACGCCTTTTTTTACAAAATAGACTCCGCCGCAAACTTGGTTTCTATGACCCGCCTCACCATAATAGATGCATGTAGGCTTTTTTCAGTATTATTTTGCATATTTTCATATCACACGGCCGTAAGGACCTTTTCTACTAAACCGTAGAACTAAATTAAGTGACTTGTAATTTAAATATTTTATATTAAAAATAAAGATACGTCAACAAAATGTTACATCGAATAGTTTTCAAAATAGCCATAATAAAACGTCTTTTTTACCCCGTTTTAGAAAACATCTTCGAAACTACCGCCATAAGGTACCTTTACCCTTGGAACGTCACATATATATATTTACCTATGTAATGTTCCTATTCCCCAGGAATCCCAACTACCGCTATACCGTAAATAGGTTCCATCCAATATTTCACCCCCTATTTCACCTCTTTAGAACTATCCGTTGTCATTCTCCAGGACTCAAACTATCTCTATACAAAATTTCATCTAAATGGGCTACATCCAAATTTTCACCCCTCCATTTCACCCCCTACAGGGAAGATTTTCGGGATAAAACCTATCCTTTGACCTTTCCCGGGACTAAAACTAATTAAATACCAAATTTTATCCAAATCGGTGCAGCGGTTTAAGTAGCTCCATACAAATTTCCACCCCCCATTTCATCCCCTTAGGGGTTGATTTTTACAATAAAAACTACCCTAAGTCCTTCCCCAGGGCTCAAACTATCTCTATACTAAATTATATCTTGATCGGTTCAGCCGTTTTCATGTGATGCGCGGTCACATAAACAGACAAACAGATAAACAGATAAACAGACAAACAGACAAAAATTCTAAAAACTATTGGAACGTGTTCTGTTATCGATTTTAAGTATCCCTAGCCAATTTTTTTTCGAATATCTTTCATGTACAGACTTTCGACCCTCTTCAGCTTTATTATATGTATAGATATAAAATATTTAAATTACAAGTCAGTTAATTTAGTCCTACGGTTTAGTAGAAAAGGTCCTTACGGCCGTGTGATATGAAAATATGCAAAATAATACTGAAAAAAGCCTACATGCATCTATTATGGTGAGGCGGGTCATAGAAACCAAGTTTGCGGCGGAGTCTATTTTGTAAAAAAAGGCGTTCGGAGTAAGGTAATCTATAAAATCATGCAACTCAGCCATAATGACCCTTTCCTTCATACAATCCATACTAATATTACAAATGCGAAAGTAACTCTGTCTGTCTGTAACCTTTTTATGCTTAAACCGCTGAACCGATTGAGATGAAATTTGGTATAGAGATAATTTGAATTCCTGGGCCTTCCCAAAGAGTCCTTACTAAAGATAGTTTTTATCTGGAAATCCATCACCTAAGGGGGTGAAAAGGGGGGAGAAAGTTACAATATAAACGAGTTCCGCGCGGACGAAGTCGCGGGCAAAAGCTAGTATTAAATAAAATTGAATAAAATTTATATTTATATGCCAAGCATTATCTGCCTCCACTTATTATAAATGGAGCAGTCAAATTTATTTGACAACATTATCACTATGATGTTGCTGCTGCTCCGAGCGCGCCAGAGCAGGGAGGTCACTTTCTTGCGGATGATCGCGTGGAACCCATCCGTGCGCTCCTCCGCAAACATTCCCGACGCGCTACAAAAGCGGGGCAGCTGCATCAACATCCTAAAAATGTTGTTGTATTGGACTCGCAGCGCACTGACAGCCTTACGAGTATATTTCACCCACAGACTGCTCGCATAAAATGATTGACAATAGGCTTTGAAAAGTGCCACCTTAACTGGTTTCGAGCACCGAGCAAATCTGCGAGCAATCATGTTCAAACTGCCAGTGCCCTGCGCTCCCTTTCTATGTCACCATCGTCATTCAGGTCTTCAGTAACTATGTGACCCAAGTATTTAAACTTTGTCACTACCCGAAGAGACGTGCCGTCTAGCCTAATAGGCGGAACATTTATGGGCTTCGCTTTGCCACTCTTAAAAACAAGTATCTCACTTTTACTACAGTTGTAGCTAAGCCCGTGTTCTGTCGCATATGCTTCACAAATAGCCACCAGTTTCCTGATTGACCCCACTGACGGCCCCAGCAACACCATATCATCAGCAAAGCTGAAATTGTTCACGCATGTGTTATCAATATGACAGCCTGTATGTGTGTTGCTGAGCTCGACGATGAGATCATTAACATAAGCGTCGAAAATGCTACCTTCCTGTATAAATTAATTACTAAGATCGAATCTTATCACTGTTCACGAATTGCTGTGTCGATACAAACCCGATAGGGTTTAACGACACTGTTAGATTTAACGAAATGTATTTTCTTTTATAAATGTCATAAATAAAAAAAAAGCAGCGGAGACGTCAGCCCCCCCTGCCTCACACCGCATTCCATGCCATATGAGTCTGACAGTGCCGCACCCCATCTCACCTGGTTCCTTTGACTGCCATACCAGTAGCGCAAAATTGAGATACATTCAGCCGGTACACCCGCACTTCCTAATTTGTCCCACAATTTCCCATACAAGATGAACAAATGCTTTTGACAAATCAAGTATTGAGATCCGGGAGTCCTTCGCATGAGAGCGAAGATGGTGGCCGTCGTGGAGTTTTCAGTAGAAATTCCGCAAGACTCAGTTATCCCGCGCATAGATGCAGGACACGCAGGTAAAGCAATGTTATTCGAAAATCGTTAGGCAAGTACCCACCAGAGCTGTGCGAGATTGCGAGGTGGTGATCAAGAATAAAATCAACTAATAGGAATGTGTCGTTTTCCTATCCTCGATTTGCACTGAACTGGTGGATATGAGTTGAGCAGAGCGAGGTTTTTGGCGCTCATTTGTACACATTTCACAGTCCTCGCACCGGCTATCTGCACATATTCGACAGCTTCGCTACGCATCCCCGCTCGGTATCCCCTTGGATCGCATAATGGTTTTTAGACTAATCCAGTTTCGCATAATTGGTTTGGCATAATTATTTGTGGCATAATAGTACTTTCGCATAGTAATATTTTGGCCTACTGTTTTTCTGGCACACTACGCTATTAGCATAATTTTAGCTACGCTAATGTGTATTGGCCGAATATACATTAGGCATACTATTGTTTGGGCTAATAATTAGTAGGTATATCTGTCATTTTCCTTAATTTCAGTTGTCTAAATGAATGAAGCTGGTCAAAATACCTAAAATGATATTATTAGTTTTTCCGCTATTTTATAAAAAAAAAATCTCGAAGACGAAAGCAGGAGCAAAGCTGGGTGGGCATCAAATATTTTTTTGGCAAAACCGACTCGGATCGCGGATAGGTTAGAAGACGGAAGCGGGAGCAAAGCTCCCGCTTTCGTCTTCGAGGTTATTTTTTTTATAAAAGAACGGAAAAACCTTTTATTAAAACTTACTACTAATGACAATAAGGCAATTTATTACTAAGTTAACCATAGGCTAAAATCACTAAAATCTGAATTTTTAGATTTTAGGGATTTTGAACGTAGGTTATTTAACGTTAGTTTTTTTTTAATTTTAGACATTGTGATACGTACCTACCCCTTTTAATATGATAATAGCGTTATACATTTTGATATGATATCAATGATTATTATGGGTATTCATGTTTATGCTTTTTGTTATTAGTTTTAATGAGGGTTATGCTTTCTGTACTTATGCTTTTTAATGTTATGCATAAAAAATTATGCGAAATGTGACTTATGCATATCTTATTTTCGGCGTAAAGTAATTATGCGTAACCATATTAGTATTAATGATTTTATGCCTCTCAATAGTAAACCTCCTCGCTCCGATCGTTTTCCTCGCACAGCACTGGTGGACGCGGTCACCCCGTTTCACAGCCTTACACTGGGGGTCTAAGAACCATCGGGATTAGAAAAATGTTTAATTTTAAATTTGTGTTCAGATATTTCAACTCATTTTTGCGTACGACAGTATGCGTGCACTTGTAACTGCGGCTGTGTGAGTCGAGCGCCTGCAGCGACCGCTGACTGAAACTTGCATAGGTGTTGTGAGCACACAGCATACAGCCTCGCGCAAAGATGAATGGTATCAGTATGACTAGATTTTTACTTACAGTCATAGTCCGATCCGACCATCTCTCAAAATTTTGCCAAAAATAATCATACACGTTACAATTAGGCACTTCTATTGGCTTCAAAGGGGATTTCACGATGCCATCTTGGGTCCATGGGGTACCACTTAATTTTCTTGCGCTTATGCCAAGCGGTTTTAGACTGTTATTGGTTGCGGTCAGAGTCCAATTTGCTCTGAGGAAACCTTTTAACGCCATGATTGTGAGATTGAATGTTGGATATCTGAAAAAAAAAGGTTTATTTTTAAAATTACATAACATGTATTGTGTATTTTACATTTGAATGGCCGGTCCTGCCGCCACCCGCATCCAGCGGACTCCCGCGACCTTTACCAGGTCATCAGTCCACCTTTGATTTATTTATTGTATATTTGCGATATATATATATAGGTATATTTGTTATATATATATACACCGTGTATTTTTTGATTTCCGTTAATTTCGACACGATGTTCGGTTCATTAACAGAAGCTACCTGGTATGTTGCTTTTTGTTAAATTCGAATTTTTTCATTTTTCATTCAAACTAAATCAATATTACAGTGTGGGAGGGCTCCAACACTTAATCTCAATTAACACAAAGTTAATTTTCACCTACGACAGCACTTGTCAACACATGGCTCAGTGGTAAATAGTTTGCTTATGGAGTGAGGGGTCCCAGGTTCAAATCCCAATATTTTTTTTCGTTTAACGAAAATTAAAACGTAAATAAAATAAAGGACCCTTCACACTGATTCGGTCATTAATTGATTTATTGAATATCTGAAAAATAGCAAGAGTTAAGACACTAGTTTCTTAGAGAAATTAGTTCCATTTAACTTGAGGATTCTTCCCTTAAAGTTAACGGAAATAAAAAAAAACACGGTGTATATATAAATATATGTATTGGCATGTTTTTATTTGTTTAAAATTAATAACTATTAGGTTTTGTTTTTATTTTCTGTGTGTTTTGTACACGGTATAAGCTTGCCTATCTCGTTCTACCTACCTTTATCTCAATGTCTCAAATGTTAGCTGGAAGAGATCCCTTATAGGGCTAAGTTCGCCTTTGTACAACTATCTATGGTGTGACATGTATATTTTTTAACCTGTTATTGTGTACATACAATTGTCAAGATAGTGAAATAGGGACATGGTGGCACTTAACCATTTGAACGCCATTCTTCACGTACTAAAGTGTCACTGACACGCCAACCTTTTGCAAAAGAGAGGGACTATGAACCTTATATGAAAGAGAGAATGTTGTTTTGATAGCGGACGTCACAACACTTAAAGGCGTTCTTGGCGCTGGGGGTACGACAATAAACGACGCCTTTAGGCGTTCTTGGCGTTCAAAGGGTTAAGTAAGATTGTCAGAGCTCCTAAGGATGCGCTGTGTTGAAAGTGAAGGGAAAAGTCCTAAATTGACACAGCATAAGTAAAACTACGAGCTATAGGCCTGAACTATCATTGCTTACATAGATAAGTAAGTAAATACATCGCAAATAGGTATCTAATACTAAACATAATCTTATTTTTTTAACTGTAGCAAATTTAAATGTTTTCATTTCACACATTCGAAACGTGCAGTGACTCTTACATAAATTTAATTGTACTACGTGATATGATAAGTCCCTTTTAGTAAATATAATGTGTGCAAATCGAAAAAAAACCATTAACATAAGATAAATATTTATTTTATCATATTGAAAATGTTGGTTAGATCTGAAACGTCATACTGACAGTGACAGATATCACTGTGACATAAAAATTTCTTGGTATACGTGATGGAATTTAGGCAGGTAGGTATGTGATTCGTTGATTTGATTACTGATAGGTGTAATCACATGCAACCATATAACCTGACTCACTCTTAAACTAAATAGCAGTACCTAAGGTCAACAAGTTTATTCAAAATTCAATCTTGCTGCTTGAACGTTGAAGTATACATTAAATGTTTTAACGTCACACCTGGCCATAAAGTAGGAATTACCGCACGCTATGCGTGCGGAAAACCCCACTTCCTGGCCAGATAGAGACGTAAAATGTTGTACTCACCACGGGCGGTAATAAAGAAAGCCTCCGAGCGCATATTTATCGCCCTTGCCTTCGGCTCGGGCGTCAAATACCTGCGATCTGAGACATTCTTTGTTTAACCGCCCTAGTACTAGTACTATTTCAACACATTTGCTCGTAACGTGTCTCTTATTGTGCCGCTTTTGGGCTCATAATCCTGGGTATTAAACACGCGCGTGTTTAATAACATTACGACACTCGTGTAGTTATGTTTGTATCCCGATTAAGACACGTTGGCATCTTGCAGCAAGGTGTATGTATGGACTCGGCGCATTCTTAAATTGACCGGGTTATACAGGTTTGTTTTTAATTATCGGCAAATGGATTCTTACTCGACTAAACAAATTAAATCCTTCTTGTGAATTAATTGATTATTTCTTCTTGGATATGGTATAGAAATGTTTTATTTAGTAAAACTATTTACTTTTGATAACATTTTACATGAATTTATATTGAATAAGAAAATATTTATTTTATTTTGTATTGGCTGTTTAGAGATTTCATCTACGAGCTGCGGGCGCACTGCGCGAACTTCACGAAAAAAAAATAGTTGCGCGCCATTATAAGTAATTTCACAAATATTTGTAAACATTGATGATGCGTATTTGGTTATTATTAAAAATGTTGACTCGTGGTGAATAGAAAAGTGATAAATAGAATTGACGCCACTGTACATTATTGGAGATGTACAAATGTATGTGAGTAAAAACCTGTTGTCTCCACTTATAATAAATCTCTAAATTAAAAAAAGAATCAGCCAGTTTGAAACTAAGCTTTCTGTGGTAAGTACGAATGTTCTCAGCATCCCATGGACGGAAAAATATGAAACATTTTATATAGGTACATTATTATTCCAGCTGCAACTTAGGATAGTTTTTATCCGACTGCGACAATTAATTTATTTTCCGTCATATACGACTTCATTTAATTTTTCATTTATTATTCTTAAAGTATATCGCCGCCACATCTGTCAGCTAAAAGAAACGTCAAAATCACAGACTAATAAGAAATACTACGGACAAAATGGCGGAATTTCTTTGCCTTTCTTTCGCCTATCAATAATTTTAATCCCGTCTACGATATACATTGACGAGACACATAGGTACCAAAAGCAAATATAAAATTAATCGATTTTGATATGCGAACTTATATGCGCAAATGTCGAATTAAGGCGTAATTTGTACAAATGTTACAACAAATTCGAACAATATAAACTTGGTTTTTTTGAATGGCACGCGCGCGCGCTCTTTGCGTATTCAGCCAAACCACGAAAAACCGAAACTCGAAGTTCGTATATCTGCATTCCTGTCATTTGTTAGTGCGATAGAGATAGAGATATCCGAATATTTTCGAATTCCGAAGTTCGTGGTTTAAAAGAAAATACGGATGTCGGATAGATCTAAATTAATATTTTATGTGTGAATATGGTTAAAATTATTTGGAAATACTATTGTTGTTATTGTTTTAGTATATTTGACTAGCTTTAAGTTTAATATTGTACGTCCGAAATGGGCAAGCTGTTGGACTTTATTTTACCCAAAACAGGTGAAATTTGGATGTAATGTATTGATGAAATTTTGTGTAGATATAGTTTAAGTCCTGGGAAAGGACATGGGATAGTTTTTACCCCAGAAATCATTCCCTAAGGGGGTGAAATTAGGGGTAAAAATTCGGATGGAACCCATTTTAATACAATTTGGTAAAGAGATAGCTTGAGTCCTGGGAAAGGACATAGGATAGTTTTAATTCCGGAAATCACTCCCTAAGGGGGTGAAATGGGGGTGAAAATTTGGGTGAAT
The DNA here is from genome assembly GCA_963854355.1 of Epinotia brunnichana. Classification (NCBI taxonomy): domain Eukaryota; kingdom Metazoa; phylum Arthropoda; class Insecta; order Lepidoptera; family Tortricidae; genus Epinotia; species Epinotia brunnichana. The sequence goes on from OY977949.1 coordinate 26,152,911, forward strand.
CCCGTTAAGATGAAATTTGGTATAAAGGTCGTTTGAGTCCCGAAGAATGACATTAGATAGTTTTTATCCCGAAAATCATTCCCTAAGGGTATGAAATAGGGGGTGAAAGTTTGGATAAAATCCATGTACAAATTAAATTCTTTGACTGTACCTAGATGAAATTTGGTATAGAGATAATTTGAGACCCTTCGAAGGATATAGAATAGTTTTTGCCTCGGAAATCATCCCTTAAGATGGTAAGTAGAAGTTTGTTTGCATTATATTTTCTAAATATAAGTTCTACGCGGACGAAGTCGCGGGCAACAGCTAGTCATCAATAACTAAAGGAAACAACTTAGGAGCCTGTAACATTTTAATTTTATGAAAAGGATTTTTTCCTCGCAAATGTGTTGAAAAACGTCGTATGACACGCGTGAGCTTTGATAATTACATCCTCGGCTCTATTATCTTATCACGCTCACCTGCGGTTTGCGTGACAATTCCGCCTCTGATGTAATGATACTAATGATCAACATAGCTCACTTGTATCACAATGTACTATTATGACATAAATAAATAAATAATACGGGACAATCTTACACAAATCAACCTAGGCCCACGGTAAGCTCAGTAAGGCTTGTGTTGTGGGTAATAGGCGATGATATATATAATAGATACATACATATTTCAAAGTTTATTTTTTTTAATTTTACATGAAAGAACTTTATTACTCTTTTATAAGTATTTAAGTTAGTAATTAACAATAACAATATTCTAGAAACTAAACTACTTACGAAAGATACATAACTTGAATATAAAACTAAAACTACCTAAAATAAAATTACTTAAGCTAAAAATTAAAAATACCTATCAAAATTTGGTGCCCTTGGTAGGGTACCCATCACGCAGGCAGCGTTCCCGCGCTGGATTGCGATTGCAATTCTCTGCGCGAGAAAGCTACCCGCGCGAGGGTCGCCCGTTGCCTCCCTCAGCCGCTTGCCAAGCGCCCTGTGGAGCAGCTGTGCGCCCCTGCCCCACGAATCAAGTGTCTCGACGCCAAATGCGACGAATTCGTATTGGGCGCCGAGACAGCTGTATTTGGCAACCTTTAGACGCTCCCGAGCGTCCACCGCCGCGCCAGCACGCCTGCTGGTCGATGGAAAGTAGGACGACGCTAGTGTGTCGGCGCAAGTGGCGTCCCACACCAACGCACGGCCCATCCTCCAGGGAATTAACGACATCCCGTCGGGGCGCTTGCCATCGTTCCGCACTATTTGGGGCTCCATGCAGAGCGGCGGGAACTCCGGCACTGACGAGCGCCCTTCTCAGAATGTCGTTAAGGGCGGCATGACGAGACAGGCGGCCGGCACCCGAAGAGCAGGCGAGCCCGTGGTGGCCGAGGCTATCTACAGACGATCCACAAGAAGCACAGCTGTGGTCGGCACAGAGAGCGACTCCGAGCCGGAGACCGGCGGCTATGCGAAGCGTCTCTGGGTCGATAAAGGTGCCGGTGTTGGGTGAAGGATAGGCGTGGAGCCAGTGACCTGACTCTGGCCTAGATGATGCCAGAAGCCTCGCTCGGTCCCTGCCTGTTGCGGTGTCGAGGAGTGAGTTTAGGGTTGAAAGTGATCCTATGCTATCCCAGGCCCTTTGAATCTTAGGTCGGGATGGAAAACTTTGATTCGGTCCAGCTAGCCAGGCATTCGAGGCCTCAACAAGGCACGCAATCTCGCAGTTTGTAGCCGGAGAGGCTTGAAGAATTTTACCTGCGAGATCGGAGGTGCTATGAATTGAGGCCAAGAATGCCGGCAGAGCAACACTTGAAATTTTACGGGTACCCAAGCCACCATACCTTATCGGTAAGGTGGCTTGGGTCCATGCCTGCTCGCTCAATTGGATATTCAAAATGGATTCAATTTGGGATTTTAAAAGTAGGTCAATAGGTCGGAGTAGGTGGGGGTATTTCCAAATAGGACAACAGCGGAGCAGATAAGTGAATTTTGGAACGAGTAAACAAAATTTTAAAATAAACAGAGCAGAATGACTGCTAATTTTGAGAAGGCGATCAGAATGATCACTAAATTTCGAAATAGATTTACTGAGAAGGGGTGGGATGACTTCATTGAAGATGGGTGCTCCGAGAAGATGTAGACAGTCTTTGGATATCGTTTTGATGGTTGGTGCGATGTTATTAAATTTCTGAATAATTTCGGATGCCGATGAAGAATCTATATTATCAGAAATATATAATTCGCATTTGTTGAAATTTAGTTCCAGCCCAATATCTCTAAATTTATTTTTAATTTGAAATAAATCCGCTAAGACAGTCTGCGAATCGCCACCCAGAGTGCCATCATCAAGGTACCACACGTTTAATTTAGAATTCAGACTGTGAATTATTGAATTAATTGCCAAACTAAATATGGCTGGACCGAGGGGATCACCCTGCTGACAACCCACTGCCGAAAGGATCTCATTGTTTTTGTGCATTAGTTTAGATGGACAGTGATAACACTGTAGTAAAAAGTTATAAATTTCCGGAATAGTTATTTTTATTTCGTTCAGCAGGGTGTCCCTATTAACCGAATTAAAGGCATTCTGTACATCTAATTTTAAAAGTACCTCACATGCGTCGCTCTTTAAAAAGGTGCGTACGGCATGAACCGCCGAATACATATAGATACTTATATATGTCACCGTTAGATTGTGAACACCGTCAGTTTATAATCTTACCCGTTATATTGTAAACTGACGGAATATTGTGAACTGCCAAAACCGTTCACAATTTAACGCAATATTTTTCGTTACTTTATAAACTTTCAATGTCGAATCGTCAAATTGTGAACTGAGATCAAATCGGCTTGCTACGGAACGTACACAAAGACTAGGTAGGTTAGGTTAGTTAGGTATCTTCAGTTGCCCGAAGGGCAAAGCGCCCAGAAATTGGAGCCCCGCGCAGCGGGGCTCCGTCGACACTGCTGGGTGCCGAAATAAATGCTGGAAGAAAATGTCTGAATAACAAAAAAAAACAATCATGTTCTGACGTAAGTGGAAACTGATGCAAGTGGAATAATTCGCTCAACCAAACAGCGCACATGTTGCGTTCCAAATCAGGCAAATTTGATTCAGTTTACAATTTGACGATATGCCATTGTTAGTTTATAAACTAACGAAAATTAATGCGTAAAATTATGAATTATTTTAGCAGTTCACAATATTCCGTCAGTTTACAATATAACGGGTTAGATTATAAACTGACGGTTTTCACAATTTAACGGTGACATATACATATATAACATCCATAACTCAGGAACAAATATTCGTGATAAATACACAAATAAATGCCCTGACCGGGATTCGAACCCGGGACCTCCAGCTTCGTAGGCAGAGTCACTACCCACTGGGCTACGGAGGCATATAAGTCCTTTTATTTTGTGAACGGCTACTCGCCGGCTCTGCTGATGAGAAATCTGTCTATAAATAGAATAGCACAAAGGGAACACAATATTTACTATCGAAACCGGTGCTTTTGTGCTATTATGTGCGTCTGCAATGAGTTATTCAGTCAAGATCAATGAAAACGGGGACACTTTATATCGATTTCAGTATGAATTGACCTAAATGTATATATTGACTCTTGAATGTATGTTACTTAGACTTAGGTATCAACAGTGTCAGAAAACATTGTTTTTTTTTAATGTTTGATTTTAATCTAGGTAAAGGAAAATTTTTTGAAGAGGCTTTGATCTTTAATGACCACGGTCATGCAAATAGCATTAGCAATCATTTTAAATCGATGAACAGTGAGGATATGTTACACATATACTTTCATTGACTTGTAACGTTGATTTTAGGATTTATTTTATGTAGGTACCTACCTTCCTAATGAAAAAAGACCTATTTAATAGTTAGATTACCTACATTAAAATCGAAGTTTCTTATGTATGACAAATAACTAAAATCACTCATAATATTCCTCGGTGAATTCCCGTATGGTGAATACCTACTCAGAAAAACGTTTGCATTGAAAGTAAAATTACACTTTGTTCCACCACTATCTGCTAGTTTTTCATAGACTCAAAGGTTCATAATTTAAACTTTACCTACCTACATTCAGTTGTTTTCGACACACACTTGTTTACAAAACGTGTTTATATGTAAATGTAAACCGCGTCACCGCGGCGCAACGAGTTCTCCCGTCTGCAGTTATACAAATACTGCTTCATTCATTTGCTGAATTGCTGTGCTGATAAATAAAACATACGGTGCGCAGCGATACTACTTAGTTTATATAATATGTTACTACTGATTGCTAATGATCTCGCTCCCGTGCATTTGTAATCAAATGTGTAAGAGTGTGACACAGGTGAGTAGTTATGCCAAATGTTAATGTTGTTGATTGCAATTGAGCCAGCAAAATAATCTGATAAGAATATCTGATTATTAAATATTTCACCAGCAACGCAATTTGCTCTTCTACTTATACGGCCCGGGCTGTTATTCGCTACGCGTTAATACGGCTCACCCCGCCGGTCACCTGTTACGAAAGTCTACCTCTACCTACGCTTAATTACTACGCATCGCGGTGTCAAGGTATAATTGTGGGTGAGCGTTGAGGGTAGCTTAAAACAAGTTACAGAATAGGGGGGCAGGGCTGTTATTCTTTACGCGCTCATGAGCCTCACTCCACCCGTCACGTCTAACGAAACTAGACCTCTACCCACGCTTAGTTACTAAGAATCGCGGCGTCAAGATAAACTTGTAGTTGGGCGCTGAGATGAGCTTAAGACAAGTTACAGAAAAGCGGGGCTGCTGACTTCAACTATAAGACAAGTATAAACGATAAATGACAGAACAGAATGTGCTAGTGGAAAAAAAGTATCAGTCAATATCATAACTAAAACAAGATCTGTTAATTTTCATCCAAACTTTAGACAAAGGAGGTGAGCAACGTTCAAGGATAAATATTTTTTTTACATCCGGCTGAAGTTGCATTTCAGATAAGAAGATTTGCGATCAAACATTTTGTTTTATCGATTTTCCGATAGAATGTCTATCACAGGTTGAAGAGTGAAGACCCAATGCATTATATTAGTATGCTTCATACAGGTTGTCACAGAAGCGATGAGAAATAAAAAGGAAAAAAAAATATTAAATGTCGAAAATGGAGTAATACGAGTAGCACTAGAGATCTTTTTGCATTACCAGTGGTTATTCTAGAAAGCCTGTTTTACATTAAACAAAAACAAATCTGATTCAAAGCACATTCCGAGATAAAATGGTTGACTGCCTAGCATGTTTAGAAAGAGAAAAACATAATGCAGACTTGGATATGAACTCTGGCAGCACTCTTGGAGAAGGAAAAGAGAAATTGGCATTTTCATCGTATTGGGGGCTATTTCATTTTAAGTCAAGCCGTGTGCCAGCGCGTAATCGACAAAGTGTTCGCAGGATCGAAGTATAATAACGTTAATTTATACGTGAACAACATCGTTGTTTTTGAAAGAACGTTCCAAGATTTCCTAAATAACGTGTCGCATTGTGGGGTGGTTATTACAAGGAACAAAACACAACTTTCAAATGAAATAGTTTTATTTCTTAGGAACATAATGACAGTTAAAAAATTATAAATCAACTACAACACTTTAGTGTAACAAACTCAGAACAAATCACAATAAACTTCTCTTTATTATTATAATTTTAAGTTATAGAAATCAGAGATCACACAAAAAACTTAAACACGTTTCTTTAATATAATTATAAATCTTTAAAATTAAAAAAAGGAATTACAGAACTTTGGTACAATAAAGTAATGAGATCTGCCTTAAAATTTCAACAAAAAATCAACGTTTTTACTCATATACATATCAAGTCCTCAAAACGGGGCAAAGTGGGGTACTTTTCTTTACTGCAAAAATGGGACCCAAAAAAGTTCAACACAGCACTGGTGGGTTAACATAGTGGGTGGACGTGTCGCGAGCGCTCAAGCGTAACTAGCTGTTTATATTTTTCGGAATTGATATACCATATACCCAGGTCGCATAAAAAAGTCACCTATCATCATCAGCTTCATTTTCATTCGGTGCGCAAAACTCATTTCACATCAATTTGAAACGCGAAACCTAAGTGGCAGATCAACTCGGACAGGAATGATTGAAGTTGCAAATGGCCGCCCGACGTTCACATAACAATTAAATAAGCGTAGGTAATATAATTATTCTAATCGAAGTTAAGCGGGCACGACCTTGAGGTCAACAAACTGACATAAACAAACAGCATACCAAATCGTATCGTATACTCGTAAGGGCGAAAAGTGTATAGCTGTCTCCATAAGGATCAGAGGCACAAGAAGACAAATCAGATCATTCGAATGCGAAGATGGAGCTGGCATCTTCTGAATATCAGTCTATCATAGTCACTAATCATCATCACGCCTTTATTACCAGTATCATATTTGCTCGTTTTTGTTTTGAGCCTTGAACGTATCCATCGGTCGTCTGTTCATTTTTATTGTGTTATCTATTAATCGAATCGTATACAAACAACTAACAACTGGCACTGGCATCAGTGTTGTTTCGACCGGCGCGCGGGCAACATTACAGCATTATATGTAATTAATCGTACACAACGTAGGCAGTTAATTATATGTGCAAGTAAAGGTCAGGCCAATCAGGACGCAGTGGATCGTTATCTGGCTCATATTAGTAGTATCCAGAGAAGTATCTCTATTTGAGAATAATATTACTACTACTTTTCCTGTGTGCGTATTGTGTCTTAGTGGTGAGTATGAATCCACAAATTAATTGCTATTATTGGTGCCTGCTTTTTTTATAGCTCCACGTACCTACTGCAGACCTAAGTATTATATCCATTTCAACTGGATGCCTCTTCCACGCATTCTTGAAAAAAAGGGTTCTCACAGATAGACGCACAACAAAGTAATCCTATATCTCGGGTTTATTTTTTTCCTTTTGAGGTACCAAACCATGAAATGTATGTAATTTTTTTTGTAAAGATGACACTATAGTTTGTTTTGACATCGTTTTTTAACGATATGTTTGTGTAGACCGTAGCAGCGGTAAACGATGTAAACGATGTGCTAGGTATGCAGGTTTGGCATTCAAGCAATTCAAATATACTTAGTTGATGGAATATTAATTAGACATCAGGTTTGTGTTAAACTAGACCGCGATAAGTCGGAATTAGAGGTAACGTTAGCACAGCAGAAGGATTTAATATCCTTACCTATTGTCTGTTCTGAGAGCGAAGGAGAAAAACAACTGTCAATTTTATCATCTTAGAGTACCTTTCAATATCATGCGATAATAATGTTTACTTGTCTGTTTCCAGCGTTTTAAACGTAAACATGGCTACAAAAACATTCATCAATGCAAATCGAGCTCTATTGTTAACCAAACACACTCTAAAATCCTTTGGCTGTACCAGGAAGGTTAGCGGAACACCTTGGACTCAAGAAGGAGTCATAAAATCACCTTTCAAAAACATAGAGGTGCCCACTTGCACGTTGCATGAGTACGTGTGGCAGAATTTAGAAAAATGGCCGGACCGGACAATGGCTGTGAGTATAATCAATATCCATACTTCCATTCCATATGATAAATGCGAAAGATGAAAATGTACGTCTGTCTGTCTGTTTCCTCTTCACGCTTAAACCGCTGAACCGATTTAGATGAAATTTGGTTAGTAACAGGATAGTTTTAATCCCAGAACTCATCCCTCACGGGGGTGAAATGAAGGGTGAAAATGTGTATGGAGCTACGATATTTATAAACTAGTTCCACGCGAAAGGAGTCGCGGGTTGTTAATTCTCGAATTTTGTACTCAAAATTATCCAGTTTCAAATCATCACCTGGCAAAAACGAGGGGGTTATCATTTTAACATTTGTATCTGGGCACACCCATATACATATATCTTTGTGTCTGTCTGTGGCATCTTTGCTTCCAAATGCATGAACCGATTTGAGTAGGTATGCCTTTTTATGTTAAGTAAAAAAGAGGCAAAGAAACTAGTTTCTAATCTTCTTCATTCATGAAATCATACCAAGACAGAAACTATTTTAGACAATATACTTTAGCTTAAGTTTACAGTTCAAAATCGTGAAATTGCAATGTAATTTTTTTTGAAGGTTTGAATTCCCTTTATATGTATGTTATAGGTTCGTTTTATTTATATTTTGAACGTTACTTGTAACTAAATTCCGATATGCAATTTGTTACTGGTCCCCCGCGATAGCCGCGATACAGGCGAAACCAAGTGTGGAGACCTCTGGAAATTATCATGAGAAAATATGCTAAATAAACCTTTGGAACTATTATTATTCTCTTTTATAAATATAAAACTATACATGCAAAACATAAAATCATTATAAAAACCCAACCTACTAGTAGGTATTAGGGTGCTGCCTATGGCGAGGCGGGGCCCAAGCTACCGGTGGTCAGGGCGACAGAGACAGGAACCTCCTGACTATCCGCGCAGTATCCAGGAGTACCGCCGCGCTGTATCAGACCCTTGACCCAGCCATCTAGCGAGAGTCTCTCTATTTATTATTAAGTATTGCCTGTCAAGATGGTTCTTAACTACAAAGTCTGCTGCGGTAGTAAACGCGTTTAAATTTTCTTAATATCAATTGAACAAAAGCACGGATGTTAATCAGATTGCAATCGCCCAAGACCATCTGAAGTCATTTGCAAACATAATGATGACGGTATAAAATTGCATCCGTCATTTGGAATAGCAAATTATAGATGCAACCGCCCTCGCATTGTAATTTTTCACACAATATACTCGTATATTATTATCGTCCTGATGCCGTGAGCTGTCATGTCATTAAAACACCATGAATACTATAATTTCGGAGTTCACTATCATCATCATCATCATTATCAGCCCGTAATCGCCCACTGCTGAGCATAGATCTCTATTCGAGTACGCCAGCCGTCCCTATCCTGAGCTAATCTTATCCAGAAGTGACCCGCGATGATCCATATCCATATCTACTTAGGTAATATTATAAATGCGAAAGTGTGTCTGTCTGTCTTTCTGACTTCACGCTTAGCACTGAACCGATTGAGATTAAATTTGGCATGGAAATAGTTTGAATTCTGTGGAAGGACATGGAATAGTTTTTGTTCCCGAAAGCATCTCCTAAGGGGGTGAAATGGGGGTGAAATATTGTATGGAGAAACGATATAAACGAGTTCCACGAGGACGGAGTTACGGGCCGAAGCTAGTTATCCATAAAAATAATTAATGAATTAACTTCTAAACTTTTCAGGTGTGTGGTATGACGGGGCGCGGCTACACATATGAGCAAGGGTTCAAATTGTCCAACACCTTCGCCGCCAACCTGCGGAGCAAGCTCGGCGTTCGCGACGGCGACACAGTGGCCGTCATGCTGCCCAACGTACCGGACTACCCGCTCGTCGCCATGGGGGTGCTGGGCGCGGGGGGCGTCATCACCAGCATCAACCCTATTTATACTGCACGTGAGTTCACTTTTGTCTGGCAGGGCTAAGCGCAATTCAAATTGAGCACCTCCTTCGATCATGTTGCCCAAAATACCGGACTACCCGCTTGTCGCCATGGGATGGGGCGTCATCAACAGCATCAGCCCTATTTACACGCCACTTGAGTTCACTTTTGTTAAACAAAACGGGACTCAAAGCGTTATGACTACTTCGGTTCTCTCGCTTCCACGAACGCCTAGGTAAAGTGTCAGAATAAGTGTGCGAAACATATCAAATGCTGCTGGATTGTGGAAGAGTTGAACCATACTGTGCTCATGCTTTTCTTTCTTACTTCGGCACCTTATCCCAAAATGTTGCATAGGCACTAGTTTTACGAATAGTGTAAGCCGTACGATTATAAAAACCGCAAATCTATGTGCAGTTTAACCGTTTGGCACACGCATGCTAGGGTCAAAACGATTTTTTGACCCGCGGTACCTAAAAAAAATCCCTTAGGAGCGGAGTACGGAGACATTATTTTTTTTTGTATGGAAAAACTTGGTATGTTTCGGAAATTACTTTTATGTAACCTAATAAAAAAAATGCTGAAATGTAATGATGTGATATATTTTTAGAATCGCCTCAAAATTCCCTTTCATAAGATACACACACGATAAAGTTACTGAAAAAAAAAAAAATTCCAAACAAAAAAAAAAATGTCTTCGCACTCCCCTCCTAAGGGAGTTTTGTTTTGGAACTGCGGGTCAAACATTTTGTTTTGATCTCTAGTATGCGTGTGCCAAACGGCTAAACTGTACATCGATTTGCAGTTTTTCTTTGAAATTGGGCTTGTACAGCTACCACTAGAAAGCGACTGCCATCTGACTTTCCAACCCAGAGGGAAAACAAGACCTTAAATATTGGGATTAGACCGGATTCCTCACGATGTTTTCCTACACCGAAAAGCCACTGTGAATATCTCGTAGGTACATACGTTTTTGAAAAAACCCAGTGGTACGAGCCAGGGTTCAAACCCACGATCCCCAGATTATAATAATAATAAATAATAAAAAGATTGAAAGTAACTTAAAGGCACGTGGCTTTACCTTATGTTCACTTTAGCCTAGATAGTAGTGACCCTGCCTACGAAGCTGGAGGAACTGGGTTCGAATCCCGGTAAGGGCATTTATTTGGTTGATTTGGTTGATATGTGTTCCTGAGTCATGGATGTTTTCTATGTATAGGTATCCCGCAAGAGTTAACTTGAGACTCGAGCGCGTGCTAACGTCATACTCTTGCGGGTTATATTTAAGGCTTGTACACCCGCTAACGTCCTTGAGTCGTCGTCCGTATGGGCCAGCGCGCGACTGATCGGGCCTGCCGAGCCTCCGCGCTCGCGCATTTTGTAGGTATTTAAACATAATAATTAAGATAATCATATATAATATTTAATAACTTTATTTGAGTACAAAAATTTAATTTAAAATATCTATAGTTTAGTCATAATATTGAATAAACTTTACAAAAAGAGGTAACTTTGGGTTTTTTTTCTATCGAGTGAAGTTCATTAGATCGCGTAACTGAATGCGACTTTGACTAGATTAGATCCTTAAGTAATACGTATATTTTTTTTAGATTTTTGAACCCTATTTTCTTTCGTCTGAGATTGTTTTAAAAAACTCGAAAACGCTGCCCCTGTTGACTGTCGAGCCTTAAGTATGTTTTTATGGTCGTTGGGGCGGAAAGGTTCTCAAGTGGCGACCACTTACCGGAAGGCGCGGCGTGGGTAGGCACAAGGTGTACTGATGACTTGGTAAGGGTCGCGGGAGTCCGCTGGATGCGGGTGGCGCAGGACCGGCCATTGTGGCACTCTTTGGGGGAGGGTTTATCATCAAATTGTCGACACTCACTTCGTCGAATTTCACTTCAAAGTCAACGGTTCATGTATTTTCATTTCGTCGACAATTCAGTTCGTGGAGTGGCCATTACAAGTAATTTTAAATCGTGTATTTTTACTTGTCGTATGATTCATTAAATAGTTGTATTATGTCAAAGAAAACGTTTTGTGATTTATTGTTTCAAATATTTTTATTTAACATACAAATTATTACAAGGATTATTATTTAAATTTGAGATAGGCATACAATAGTTCAAGCAAGCGGAATCCACGCGCTTAATGTGGGTACTTGAGATTTTAAGTTGTTTATCTTGACACATAACTATTCATACTGTCATTACTAAGAACATGTTTGAACTCATAAGTACCTACTCATAACTTTTACGCACGGCAATTATTTTAACCTAACCTAACCGCCAGCGTAGTTACGTCACCCCGCTTCGCGGGGTGCCTATTTACGCTCTGAGGGACACAAGTGAACCCTAACCTAACCTACTTATAATACAATTGTTACGGTTGTTTGTTTTTTTATTGCGATGGGGGGCTCCCCCCCCCCCAACCCCCCTTTTTCTGGCTGCCCTAATTTAATGAAACCCCCGTAACTAATGAGTTTAATTTGATTATTTTGTAATGTTGTAATAAAATTTCGAACAAATGAAATTCGGTGTTTTGTTATTCTGCCATTTAAAATTTATGCAAAATAAATAATTTGCCAAATAATATTCCCTGAACAGTTTTTATATAAAATAATAAAAATTGGACTGATCTGGTCTTGAAATAAAATGACACCAAACAATAATTCGTGAACTAAATGGTACTTGAAACGTTCTCGATGAAATTAAATTCGATGAAAAGTTTGTCGACAAAACAAGGGACACCCAAGTATTATGTTACCTAGTACCCATAGTACAACCTTTGCTTAGTTTGGGACTAGGTCGATTTATGTAAGATTGTTTCCACATATTTATTTATTTACCGCTCAGCTATAGTGTCTAAGTATAATCTAAATTACTTGATATTTTGTATTTTATTGTCAGTAATTTAATTACTTTTAATTATTTTTCCAGATGAAGTCCAAAGCCAACTCCTGCTGTCCGGTGCAAAAGTAATAGTCACCTTACCAGAACTAACAGGCGTCGTCAAAAGCGCCGTAAAAATGGCAAAATTGGACCTTCCTGTCGTAGTAATAAAGACTGATGAAACAGAAATACCAGAGGGAACCATTCTGTTCAATGAGCTAAGCGTAGATGTTAATATTGATCTATCACCGTTGAAAGAAGTAAGGAGGCGTGCTAATGATATTTGTTTCTTGCCATATTCAAGCGGAACTACGGGAATGCCTAAAGGAGTAGAATTGACGAATATGAGCTTAGTAGCTAATTGTGAACAAATGAATGAGCCTGTCATCAAAACTCACAATGACACAACAGGTAATTTAAGCCACATGAATACTAATACTTATCTGATATCGGTTTAATGCATTTACTAAAGTTAGATTCACACTCATCTAATGCACTCTGACGTGACGGCTCGATTTGTGTCAGGCCTCAGTAAAGTATGAATCCTTTCAGTGTCAGTTTATCCATGCGTGTTAAAATTATGTGTTAGTCCTTACTTATACACAAATTATAATCTAAAGCTTGTCTATGACCAAAACATAGAGACTACAAGCTTTTAGAGAGGGCACAGGGAAATGTCAGAACAGCCCAACTGGGAAAGTACCTTTTCCTTAATGAATACTGCAACCATAATGATACCACTACTTGCTCTGTATGTCTGTATCGTTGTGTTCATTGGGATGAGTAACCTATCGAGGATTAGCTGTGTTGAGAGTAAGGGAACTGCATTTCTCTAGCTGTCGATACAACCAATCCTCAAATCAATCAATCAAGGGTCGGCCGCTGCAATCAGCGCGTTGATGTCTCCTCTCGAGTCGCCAGTTTCCATAGACGACGATGGCTAATTACCATCAAGCAGGCAGTACTTGTTTGCCACCCGATAAACCGAAAAACTTCTTTTTGATACAATAAAATTATGTTTTATATTACCATTTTCGTTTCCAGCGACCCATCAAGACGCAGTAGTGGCAGTGTTGCCGTTCTTCCACATATACGGCGCAGAAGTGATCATGTTCCATAAACTGTCCCACGGCATTAAGCTGGTCACACTGCCCAAGTTCCAGCCTGAACTGTTCCTGCGGACCTTGGAAAAGTATAAAACTAACGTTTTGTACGCTGTTCCTCCTATTGGTATGGAAAATCAGAATACTTACAATATTTTTTCATCTATACCGGGTGTTGCCTGTAACAGGAGCAATAAATTTAAAGGATGACTCCATAGAATATCCGCAGTAATTCTGTATTGGTCCCAATGTTTTAAAATTATTGAATCCGGAACAAATGATAAGGATTTGAAGTCGTGATCCATAAGTAATGAAATTTGACATCACGATAGCGTAGCATGTACGAGTATAACTCATTAAATATCTTGGTCGAACACGGGGCACTTATTTATGTCATAGTGATTAATAGTGTCTTTGTTTTGTATACATTTTTGTAGTTTTTTTTTGCATTTTGCAAGTTTTTTTGTATATAAAATGTAAAATAAGATTGATAGTATTCCAGTTAAGTAAAAGAACCCAGGCTGTTTTTTAGGGTGCCGTACCCAAAGGGTAAAACGGGACCCTATTTACTATGACTTCGTTGTCCATCCGTCTGTCTGTCTGTCCGTCTGTCACCAGGCTGTATCTCATGAACCGTGATAGTTAGATAGTTGAAATTTTCACAGATGATGTAGGTATTTCTGTTGCCGCTTATATAGAAATAATGTAATAACAACAAACACTAAAAAACAGAATGAAATAAATATTTAAGGGGGCTCACATACAACAAGCGTGATTTTTTTGTTGTTTTTATAGATAATGGTACGGAACCCTTCGTGCGCGAATCCGACTCGCACTTGGCTGGATTTTTTAAGCCACTTGGAACTGATTGCTAATTGGCTTAATAATCCACCGTTTCATTTATTGTTCCTATTAATTACAGGCCACAAGGGGTATACACATACAGTATCACGCATGTATTCCTAAAAGAAGTAGGCAGTGCAAATTTAATTTAATTTTCTGTGCCACTACAAGCTAATGTAGGTGTAATGATGGAGAGAATGTGATATTTCAGGTTGCTAGCTAATCGGCCTCAACTCTTTTTATTTCTATAGCCTAGTTAAAGGTGCATAGAACATCGAGCATTCGCCGTTTTTGAAGTGAATACTTCTTTGCTCGCGTTATTGTATAAGGGTACAGTTCAAAATGTATCACGTGACTTCCGGAATAACTTTTTGTAGAGAAGCCTAATCTGATTTCAAATTATTGTTTGTTACAATCCTTCTTTATTTGCCATTAGTTGTTAATCACAAAATGTTATTTATTTTATGTGGCGGACATGAAAATAATGCTGAAATGACCGCCATTTTCAATGTATCGCGAGTCAAATGAGCTACGTCAGTCAATGTTGCCATATATACCGATTTATCTGTACTTATACGGATTTTAGTGAATTAATTAAGATATATTAGGGTTCCATAGCCAACAAAGAAGTATCCACTTAAACTTTAATAACGGTTATATCTCAGACACATCCCGCTTCTTTTTTAAATTTGTCTAACTGAATAAAGTGCCAAGCATGGACCCAATTATCGCTACGAACATTTCCATGATTGTTCTAGCGAACGCTCTTATAAATGCTCCGCCGGAGGGTGTGAGGGGAGAGGGACGGCAGAACAATAACAAAATTGCTCGGCTAGGCCAAAAGTTTAAAGCAATTTTACTGTCGTTTTGCTAGAATGCTCGCGAAAACGCTCATGTTGATTTTCACTAGAATTGAATGTTCATTACAAGTGAGTGCTTAAGTCTATCAGCACCTTTACGACACCCATAGGACCATTCTAAGAATTCTAGTTTTAACAGACTCTGTGACTTAACTATCTTTCTTGGTCTACGCAGTCAAAACAGGAGATCCAGAACCACTGCTCTCTCTCTCTTTACCTCTTATCACTTTTGCATCAAAATTATTACTAAAATTGTAATAATCCATGTTAAGAATCGTGATGAACGCATTTCAGTATTAAGTCTATCAGCACCTTTACGACACCCATAGGACCATTCTAAGAATTCTAGTTTTAACAGACTCTGTGACTTAACTATCTTTCTTGGTCTACGCAGTCAAAACAGGAGATCCAGAAATACTGCTCTCTCTCTCTCTTTACCTCTTATCACTTTTGCATCAAAATTATTACTAAAATTGTAATAATCCATGTTAAGAATCGTGATGAACGCATTTCAGTATTGCTGATGGCGTCTCACCCAGCTGCGTCTCCAAAGACATACCAGCATCTGGAGGTAATCATCAATGGATCCGCTCCCCTAGCCACCTCGGATGCAGACAGATTCATTCATAAAGCCAAGGTAAATCTACTTGGACATAAAAGTCAAAAAACAAAAATCTAAATTATATTTCGTGACGTGTGGTAACAAGAGCACGACGGAACGATTATAGGTAACATACGTGTATTACGGTTTGTTTTCACATTAATCTGACATTATGACGTGACGGCTCCTGTTGTGTGACCGGCGTCCATGCATACATAGTGGAGTTTATCTCAAAAAAAACGTATGAGAAAATGAAAAAAAAAATACCTGTTGTGTCAAGCGTCAGAGTGCATCATAGAGCATCACGCCAGATACGTATGATTCATACGTATTGATTGGTAGATTTCGATAGACCTCTCGCCACAGTGCTGCCCGCTGGTGACATAATAAATTACAATGTACAATCCCTCATTGGCTATTATCAAAATAAGCATTTGTGAAAACAAATACAAATGTATTTTGGACGACCGCTCCTTTTTCTTTGCATTGTCTCCAGATATCGACGAGGAGGTATTGATATGATAATAGTTTGACATTTTATTTGGCGGAATTGTTCTGGCACGTAATACAAAATTCTTTATTTTCTTAAATTATAGACTAAATTTATGATAGGGATGGAGCCGCCCGGTAAGCAAACAATGCCTGTATTGGGTAGCTCCGCTCTTCCATAGATTATAATAGGTATTATGCTAACACAAAAGGTTTTTACAGGTTTTTTTATTTAATTTTATACTAGACTAGAAAATAGTATGTGTGAGGGAGGGTGTGTCTGTGTGTGTGTGTGTTTGTGTGTGAGTGTGTAAGTGTTTGTGTGTGAGTGTGTAAGTATGTATGCGTGGGTGTGCAATAAATTTTATACGGGACGGGACTTAAGAGTAACGTTGTAATAAACCTTCCGCTTCATCGTAGGTTTTTGTTTTAAGCCATTTTATAAGCAGCTTCTTGCAATCGTGATATAGTTTTGGATCAATTTCTAATACTTTGTTAATTTTATTATAAATATGTACAGAATTACTGATAAACTGTGACCTGGCAAATTGCGTTCTAGTTTTAATGCTACAAACGGTACATGGCTACGTAACCTTTGTTCAGTAAGCCAAGAAATGGGTTTAAATACTGTACAAACAAAAGAGTCGAAAAGTGATAGAATAATATCTTGGCTGCTTGTAGTCGGTACCATTCAGACTCAGCTTTCGGCTTGAAGCACGTGGAAGGCGGCGCGGGTGACTGACCAATCAATGACATATCAATATTAAAATAATCCGTCAAGTCAGACAGACCTTCAAACTGTATTTTAGAAAAATCTGATATTTTCAGAGACAATTTGACTTCAGACAAGGCTACGGTCTCACAGAAACATCCCCTGTCGTCGCAGTGACGCCTAAAGGAATGGATAACTATGGCTGCGTCGGTCTTCCAGTCCCAAATACTGACCTCAAGATTGTTGATCAAAATCTAAAAACACTTGGTCCAAACGAGGTAAGTTTCATGATTGAGATAATGTCTGACTTTTGTGATGGTAACAGTAAGTTTAACACATTCACTGCCAACTATTTCATAGCGCCACGCTTGTATCCGATTAACATGCGAAAAATCGTAATAATATCTAGATGAAATACGAGCAGAAAGCCCACCTAGTGGGCTTCTGGCACTGAAAGTGTTAAGAGTAAACCTGGAAATTATTTAAGTTTTAGATACATTAAATATAAGTAAAAAAACGGTACATTGATTAAAACCTTCACCGTTTCTGATTGTTATAGAGAGTTAGAGGAGTACTAGTTAGTATTTCAGAGAATCTTTAGAGAAAAAAAGAATATTGAAAAAGATACAACGCTAAGCAAAAAAAATTCTTTAGAGCTTAGCAAAAACATATACCTAATCTTTCGATTTTTTTTTATAAGAATATATTTTTACTTACGAATAAGATGTATTTCTGTATGAGAAAGATAACATTATCTTATCTTATCTTATCTAGGTGAGGGCCCTTTCGGATGCACTTCGACCCAGTGGGATCTTTTGTGCATTTGCCCTCTCCTTTATACCTGCTCCCAGGCTTGCTCCATCATTTCCACAAAGCGGATGATGCAGTTCGCCGGGAGCACCTTGAATTCCTTTGGTTGCGGGTAACCGTTACCAAAGTAGTTCATTCTTTGTCTGGCAAGGGCATATATAGATAACATTACTAACAATATTATATTTATAGAAAGGCGAATTGTTAATCCGTGGTCCACAAGTCATGAAAGGATATAGAAATAACGATGAAGCGAATAAAGCAGCGTTTACTGAAGACGGATGGTTTAGAAGTGGCGATTTAGCTGTTGGAGACGACCATGGTATCATCACTATAGCAGATCGGCTGAAGGAGCTGATAAAGGTAAATATCACTGTGTGTTACGGAAATAAATATTTATTCATTTTCATTTTCAAAGGTATTTCCATGTTTAGAGTACACCCAGCTCCTCCCGTATTAGCCTATAATATTAATCGAGCAATATTTGTATACAGGGTGGAAAGATAAGTCGGGCCCTGGAGGGAAACTACCTTAAATCCTTAAGCTGGCTCATTTTACTTAAAGGAGACATTCCTTTATTTTTAAAAAGAAACAAAACTGCATTCAAAGATTTTCAAATAAGCCTCACACACGGCCGGGAATCGAACCCGGTCGAATCTGTCTAAAAATCTGAGTTCGTTTTTTTGCGTAAATAAATAGTTCTGGATGTATGGAACACTTGTTGCTAAGGAACTGTGTATCTGCAGAGCTCGGTCGCCCAGTGACTTTCATCTTGAGTTCGGTATAAGGTCAACTGTAGCATCGTTAAATTTTATCAAATCTAGAAATAATTTAATAATAAAAAATTGAGGTTGTCATTTTTATACGAGTACGTAGTTAAAATAATAAAGAGGAAAACTCTGAGCAAAAGAATGCAACCAAATCCGCGGGATAATATATAGCCTAAGTTCAAGAATTTTCTGGATGAACTTAGGCTTCTTATATACAACCCGTGGGTTTGCCTGTATTCTTTGCAATACGCGTGTGGATACTGTGGATCCTCGCGGGAAGCTAATCTTTCAATAAATTTGAATTCTGTATTCAATTGGAAAACCATTTTCCAGGTCAAAGGTTACCAAGTCCCACCAGCCGAACTAGAAGCTGTTCTCCGTGATCACCCATCAGTAGATGACGCAGCTGTTATAGGTGTCCCTCACAAGTCCCACGGAGAAGCACCCAAAGCATTCATAGTACTAAAGAAGGGTCACAATGTACCAGCAGCAAATTTATGTGATTTTGTAAAAGAGAGGGTAGCTGAGTATAAAAGGATAAGTGATGTCATGTTTGTGGATGTGTTACCGAAGAATACGACTGGAAAGATATTGAGGAGAGAGTTGAAGGAGAAATATACGTGATCATTTTTAAACCCCGACGCGAATGAGGGCTTATAAGTATCTGTGTGTCTGTGTTTCTGTATGTGGCATCGTAGCTCCCAAACGAATGAAACGATTTGAGTGGGTTTTTTTAATCGAAACTGTGAAGAGATGATCGAATTTAAACTTTCGTGAGACATGTTGAAAATAATACTAATAATTAAACGGTCAAATTCACGTCTTAAATGTCACCACGGGCAACATGTTTCGAACTCTTCGGGAGTTCTTCTTCAGGTCAGTTGAGTGTTTTTGCGGCAATGTCGCTTGAATCACTGCCCGCTGCTTCTGGAGCTCGGAGCGGGCGAGGGCAGTGATTTAAGCGTAATTGCCGCGAAAACACTCATCCTGAAGAAGAACTCCCGAAGAGTTCGAAACGTGCCGCCCGTAGTGACATTTAATACATGAGTTTAACCATTCAATTATTAGTATTAGTGAAGAGGTGGTTCGGAGCTGCTATGTTTGTTGAGTGTTTAAAAGTTTTTAATTTATGTAGGGTTTTTTATGTTGAGGGAGGCGTTACAAGAATGTGATAAACTGTATACAAGAATGTGATAACTAAGTAATAGTTACGTTTAAAAATCACATATATTATTTTGTAGTTATTTCTATAAGTAATACCATGCGAACTTGCAATTTGATGTAAAATAAATAAATAAATAAATAAAATAGCCTTTACTAAGAAGAGTACATATACATAGAATAACAACTATTACGTATCCGGAGCAAAACAATTTTCTTATTTGCGATTTTACTCTAATGAGCACTTAAAACTAATCAGTAGTACTAATCACTATTTCGTAAATGTGTTATTCACTTCACTTTACTAATGACTATTAACTTATAAAATGTCTCTTATCTCAGTTTGCCTCTTGGCAAAGGCCTCCTCCAACTCTCTCCACTGAGCTCTGTCCATAGTGACTCTTCTCCAAAAAGGTCCCGCTGTTATTTTTATTTCATCTTCCCATCTGCAATACTGTCTACCTCTGCTTCTAGTTGAACCTCTGGGATACCAATTTGTGACTACTTTACTCCACCTATCATCTTTAGAGCGCATCATGTGGCCAGTCCATTTCCATTTTAGCTGGTCTGTTCTTTTTAGAATATCTGTGAATTTTGTTTTTACCCTTATGTCCGAATTTCTAACTCTGTCACTTCTCCTAAGTCCAAGGATGCTTCGTTCCATTGCATGTTGACACGACGCTAGTTTCGCTCTGTGTGCTGTTGTGAGAGCCCATGTTTCACATCCGTATGTAAAGCCGGGAAGAATGCACGTATTAAATACCTTACTTTTTATTGATAAATTGAACTCTTTGCTTTTCATTATGTTCTTTAATGCCCAATACTTTTTCCAGCCGTTTGCAATCCTTTTGTTTACTTCTTTGGATGTCTGATCTGTAAAGGATAGTATCTGTCCTAGGTAGACATAATCTTCCACGTATTCGAGAGGTACGTCGTTGACCGTTATTTCTATCTGCAAGCTATTCGTTAGGAGTTTTGTTTTGTTATTGTTCATGGTTAGCCCAAAGTTATTGCTTACTTGGGATAATTCCCTAACCATCTTTTCTAAAACTTTCGGTGATTCTTCCATTAACACTATATCGTCGGCAAATCTTAGATGGTTGAGCCGTTTGCCATTTATGTTGATTCCCACATTGTCCCACTCCAAATTTCGAAAGATGCTCTCTAATACAGCAGCAAAAATCTTAGGTGAGATAGGGTCACCTTGGCGGACGCCTCTTTGTATTGGGAACTCGTTGCCCAATGATTCAAGTTGTATTCTGGCGCTGCTATTACAATAAATCTTTTTTATAACGTTTGTGTAAACCTGAGGTGTCCCTTGGTTTTCTAAGCTGTCCCATATTCGTTCATGAATCAAGCTGTCGAACGCTTTATTGTAGTCTATGAACGCGATGTAGATGTTTTTGTTGTACTCTTTGTACTTTTCTATCACTTGCTTGACGGTATGGATGTGGTCTAGTGTAGAATAGTTTTTGCGGAATCCCGCCTGTTCCACCGGTTGCTGTTCGTCTAGCCCTTTACTTATCCTTTCCAGTATAACTTTAGCGAAGACTTTGTATACGTTGGACATCAAGCTAATGGGTCTATAATTGCCAATGTCGTCTTTTTGCCCTTTTTTATGTAGGAGAATGATATGCGACTTGGTCCACTGATTTGGGATACTGCAGGTTGTGAGTATTTTATTGAAAATATTAGCAAGAATCGGACTAAGTTCTTCTACAGTACCTTTTAGTAGTTCACTATAGATTCTGTCAGGTCCGGGAGCTTTATCCATTTTTTTGGCTAAGTATGGTATGTAAAATATTACCTACTAATTTTTATGACAATAAAACTTTTTTTAATTGGTTTTTGTGAAGTTTTATGTACTCCTTATATTTAATTTATCATCATCCCATTTTAGTGGTTTCAATGTAGACTACATACAAATATCGTTTATTTTTAATAAACCTTTAATAGCGCCTGGTCCATCATCGGAACCATCTGGTATAATATGACTGAACTAAAAATAATCTATGTACTTGAATTAATATGTAATGCACATAGATGGCATTACAAGCTACAAAATCATCTAATTAGTATGCAATTACTTACTATTGAGAGAACTGGAGGTACCTTATTCCACATAACTGTAAAGATCGTTATCAGCGTGCTGTATTGGTGGCAAGGTATGGTTGACAAAAAAAAATACGCAAGTATTCAAATCATTATATATTTCACAAATTATGAGATTTATATACATATTTATAACAACTTATTCAAATTATAATGAATAAATGACTAGAATTTGTTCAACAGATTTGGCTGTCAGTCGTTCACTCCGATTTGAAAAAATCCATTTTAAATTGCTAAATGATCTTTCTACGTTTACAGAAGTCACAGGAAGGTAATTTAAGTCTCTAATATATTGCACGCAATTTTTATTGACACCCTCCGCCATATCCAATTATCCACCTCTTTGCCTTCAATCGGCTGCTGCACGACGTTTATTACGGTACTGTAACCGGGGTTTTTCTTCAGGATGTTTTTTAGTTTAAAATAAACTTCCTTGCCCGTGTCTTTTCAGTTCTAGATTTGGATCCTCCAGCAATTGAATTGTCTTGGCGATAATGTTAAAGTTTGTGTCACCGAACAATAAAATTGATTTTAAATTGCGATCACGAGAAACTTTAGATTTATTTAGATAAGATTTTGACTTAAACTGCTTATTTATATTGTATTTTTTCCTTTTAATATTGATATTGCAAACAGTACATCGCGTGGCTTCGTCCGTCGTAATAAAATCCGGGTATTTTGTCAAATCCATCCAAATGATCAACTGATCATAAAATAAATAAAAAAGCCTTTTATTTCTCGATCACATGCAATAAAGAGATAGTACAAAGTAATATGAAGTAAACTATAAAGTAATGTGAATTAACTAAACAAAATATAAGTTATTATTACTAAAATAAAGCTAGGAATGTATCGGCGTTTTGTGTAGTGGTGATGAGAACCCCTTTACAGGGTGAAGGCCTCCTCCAAGCTTTTCCATATCTCTCTGTCGGCGGCTATAGAGATCCATTTCGCCCCGGCGACAGCCCTCAAATCGTCCGCCCAGCGCGTGCGCGGCCTGCCTCTGGTACGTTTCCCTGCGGGTCCGGGCCACACGGTTGCCTCTTTTGCCCACCGACTGTTTTCTAGTCTAGCAAGATGGCCGGCCCATCTCCATTTCAATTTCAGAGCTTGTGCCAAAAAGTCCAGGAACTTTGTTTTTTCTTTTATTGTTGTGTTGCGCACTTTGTCGAGTCTTTTTATTTTTAGGACTGACCTTTCCATAGCTGACTGGCATGACCGTATCTGCTGTTTGGTACGTTTTGTTAGTGGCCAAGTTTGCGAGCTGTAGGTGAGACACGGTAGTATACAGCTGTCCATAACCCTTTTTTTAATTGGTAAGGGCATATCACTCTTAAAAACTTCTTTTAAGGCCCAGTATTTGTTCCATGACAGGTTTATTCGTCGTTTGATCTCGTCCTGGGCGCTATTCGGGTGCAAACTGATCATACGTGCACTTTATTAGGACTCCACTTGAAATACTTGAATATCCACTCTAGATACGATGTGTATTGGATTATTTAAGTTAAAATAAACACTTCGCGTAATGTAATTAGATTTTCAACTATAGTTGTATTTTTATGACATTTTATGTCATTTGACATACATTGTTT
Organism: Epinotia brunnichana; assembly: GCA_963854355.1. Lineage (NCBI taxonomy): Eukaryota > Metazoa > Arthropoda > Insecta > Lepidoptera > Tortricidae > Epinotia > Epinotia brunnichana. The sequence continues at coordinate 26,176,327 of OY977949.1, forward strand.
TAAAAATATATTAGGGTGGAAAGAAGGTAAGTATTTATTTTATGGTTAAGAACATAAGTGAATATTCAAATGTATTTGTTTTTTCTGCCAACCATACCCTTTGCCACCAATACAGCACGTTGATAACGATCTTTACATATAAGATTAGTTAAATCGTGCTTCAATCTGCATACGATTTCAAGGAAAATTATTATGAACGTGAAAATATTATAAGTGTTATATTTGAACAGTACCTAATAGGTGATCGAAATCAGTAAAACTAGTACCTACAGCATTTTTCTTTGATATCCTAGAATTTCCTAGATAAACGACTTAACATTGTTAAGCGATACGAATTTCTCTGTTTAATTTCTAATGTTTTATGGAACGAGATACTCGTACCCTACCTATAGATGGCGCTGAAGAATTCATAGATAGGTACAGAATATCGTCCCTTGGCTGCGAAAAGCGCTTAACTGCGTGACATGTAGTTTCGAGAAAAACGCATAATATAAATATTTGCATGTTAATATTTCTATGAAGGGCCGATAACAGCTTAAGCATTTGTTTTTATATGAACAGTTTATCGTTTATTAAGACGTTTTGACTAAATTTACTTTTCGTTTAGGATAAGAGGATTAAAAATTAGGGTTTACCGTAAAAAGTGGTTGAAAGATTTAAAAGTTTTATTGTTAAATCCGAAACTCTAAGAGTCCTGCCAATAAAAAGCAAGCATAAAACGACCTCGTTTTCTGCTTCGGATAGTTTTATAAAACTGTAGTATTAAAATTGGAATTGTTTTTGAATGGACTACTTTGATGCAATCCTCTTGTCGGTGGAGTATTTTTCCATTTCTTTCTGTCGTATGTACCTACGCCAGCCCTTTTGTTTGTTGATACACGAGCTGTATCCTTTATTTGGTCCATATAACTGCGCTGCGGTCTTCCCCTGCCTATCCTTCCTTCTATCTATCCTTGCATGATGGTTTTCAAGAAGTTGTCGTGCCGTATCAAATGACCAATCATTTTTCCCCTTCTAGTGCTGATGGTCCTCAAGATCGCTCTCTTCTCTGCTCTTCTTATCACGTCCTCATTTTGTTATTCTCTCCAGCTACTTTATGAAGTAAGTAATGTAGGTACTAAGTCGACGTGCCGCGCTATTTTGCAGTTACTAGGTACCAAAGTACATATTTCAATTTGTTTACAACAAATAACAAGATAATTATTTTATCACCCCAAGCGAAGCCACTTTATAATAGGATTACTATTATCACCGTGTTCTGTTGAAGTAGGTATATACAACGTGATAACGTTTAAACACCTCCTGTTATCTTCACAAAGTTCAATGCACCAGCCTTTTATACCGCTATGTACTGGGATTCTTATTTTTATTATTGTATAGGTTTTTAGGGTTCCGTAGCCAAATTGGCAAAAACGGAACCCTTATAGTTTCGTCATGTCCGTCCGTCCGTCTGTCACAGGCATTTTACTCAAAAACTGTAGGTTGTATTTGAATGAAATTTGGACTATAGGTGTATTTTGTTGGCCGCTAGTTATGTATTGAAATTACTAAAAAATTTACGGGGGCTCTCCATACATGTAACTGCATGTCAAAAAAGGTTCACACTAAGTTTATATGTGACATATAAAACGATAGGTCTTCTAAAATAACTATAAGGTTAGTCAGCACTTTTTTTGATTATGTAAATATACTCGGAGATAATCGCCACAAAAGGCACGAAAATTGTGTCCCCCCTCCCTCTAACTTTCGAACGGTGGATGTGAAAAATTTGAAAAAAATCACGAACATTGTGCTTATGAAATACTTTCACCGAAAAGTGTTTTGAAAAAGATCGGTTCAAAGGTTTTCGAGTAATTACTGAAAAACTGATTTCCCAAAAGAACAGGATGTAAGTGCCGTAAGGTTTGTATAACGGTACGACCTTTTTTAATATAACATAATGTTGTTCACTGATACGCATAATTACGACTTTAATTTCGGTGTTATGATCAACATAAGAAAGAGATAGACTGATGGCGTCATTCATAAAAGTTCGTCAAACCTAGCTAAAATGCCGTTTGTCATATACGTTTTAAACAAGTTTTATGTAGTTGTTGTTGTTTTGTGGTTGTTTCTTATAGTTAGGTTGTTTTTATTCTGTTTTCTGTTACACCTACTCAAATCATATGATTATTTTGCATCGTCTCCACCACCCTAAGGTTGTCTAGAAGAGATCACTTCTTAACGATAAGACCGCCTGTTATCTACTGTTGTTTATGTTTAATTTACCTCTGTTTTTCTATGTCCAGTGGGAAGGATGGTTTGACTACGAGTACGGTCTAGGATACTCGTACAAATGAAATTGACAGTTCTGCCATATATTTAGGAGGCAATAGGAAAACGTTTTTAATAATTTTTTTGCTTACAATAGTAAGATCCAATAGAAAAATTGCGTTGGCAGTAAGTAACTTCCTCCGGAATCGCACTGCTGGAAAGTGGCTGGACTATCGCGGTCACACTACTGGATGGCAGCCGAGCTGCTCATGCCATGTTCGAAATTCCTTCGAAAATGTACAGTGACGCTCCCACTACCACATGCAACATATCGAAACAAAGCAGAACTGGCAGATTGTTACGTGACTGTGCTCTAATAGTAAGTATGGTACAAAGCGTGGTAGATGTCGCACAGAGCAGCTGTCAAAGCATTTATTAGATCGCACGATTATCTTAGATTCGAACTTAAGTGGCAGTGGGCAGGGCAAGTTGCAAGTAGATCCAATTGCCGTTGAGGCGGAAAGGTACTCGAGTGGCGAATACGTAACAGAAGGCGCAGCATAGGTGGAATGACCAAAGGGGTAATCACGTAACATTTCGAACGCGCGTTAGGACAGTTTAACTGTCATTTTTCCGTATAAAATTTGACATTTAGATCTAACTAACGTGATGTGATGATTGTGATAAGTATGATTAAAAAGATTAAAATAAAATAAATGTTGACACGTCTACACGGATATCGATGATATACTCGTAGAGTCCAAGCCACCAGTCTAGTTTGAAGTGCGTGCGGTGCGATACTGTCTTCCAGCAAGTGAATAAAGTTAACGTTTTTATAGTGACCAAGTTTCAAAGTCCAAAAAAAGGGGAGTGTCTTTCTGTGGACACTATAGTAGACAAAATAGACATACTCGTAAATGCTGAGAAAACAGAATTTTGGAATTCATTAACTATCTGGAACTCCGCCGCAGAAATTGGCTTCAAAGCAAAGCAGATTCAAAACTTTCTGCACATTCGTCTTTTGTCAGTAACAATAAAGACTGTCGTATAGATCATTTTGAAAGTTTCTCTGAATAGATATTTAAGAACTCGAACTAGGTACCAAGTAGGTACTTACAGTACGTACGAAAGTCAAATCTTTGGTTTTTATTAATGCTTTTTTATTAAACCAACTATTGAGTGAATCCTTATTTCAACGACTCATTTTTGGCTTCAGCGTATGTATTGTTTCGCAGAATTTTCATTTCATCGTTATTTTTTTATCAGGACCCGTTAATTTTTTATGACTAGCTAAAAGGTCAATTGTGTAAAACAAATTAGGTTAGTACCTACATATTTTTTCGGGAATTACTTATTTTACTGACAAACGTTTCATCGCATGCATTGTTCACCGAATTTTCATTTCACCGTAAAAAACTCAGAAACCGTGAACTTTTTAGGTATCGCTAAAAGGTAGTTGTGTAGAATCCATTAGGTTACTTTAGGTTTATTTTATAACAATCCTCAGAAGTTAACTGTTTCAGAAAAAAATATCTGAGAGACAATTCATTCGGTGAAACATTATTTGTTAGCAGGCATGTAACAAACGTAACGATATGAAATAATATTTTGTGGATATGATACCGAATGCATTAGGCATTGGTAATATAGACCCCTCCTTTGCGTGAAAAAGTGTTATTTCATGAAAAAAGCTAACTTATTTACGTAGGTAATCTAATAACCAGGTTGGTCGTATTCAATATAACAAAAAGAAAAGTCTTCATGCACCACCCGTGCGAAGCCGGGGCGGGCAGCTAGTTAATTACAAACGAAACATCAATAAATTATATACTAAAACCACCACCGTAAAATTCTCTACGTATTGGTGCAAACAGCATTCAAATCGGTCCTGTAGTTTTCGAGTTTGTCAATAACATACGCACAGACGTACGCGGCCGGCGGCTTTGTTTTATAATATGTATGTTGTATAGATTCACCTACGTCGGCAATATATTGGATAATAAGGTAATTTTTAATTAGTTATTAATTAGTTACGGTAGGACCCTGCAGTTCACCTTCGGTCTCATACCAAATCACTGAAATATAGGTGATGAAGAGGTTCGCGGTCAGGCCTTGGTCTTCAACTTTTGCCATGCAATTTGAGTGCATCTTGAACCACAGATAAATAATTTGTAATCTGCAGTAAGATGTAGAATACTATTCCAGAAATTATTTACCAAGGAGATAGGTTATAGGGGATCGTAGGTATAATCATATTCCATAATCCATCCTTTAAAAAAACATCTAACCGATGGGGCAAGTGATTCACAAATATAAGCCTCTGATTCGCTACTCTAAGTTTCTACTATAAAATAGATTTTATAGTAGAAACTTAGATCAGCTGTATTGACTCCTTTAACTTACCTGGTTTTGTAGAAGTAGTAAGAACAACTTCTGAACACGCATATTCGGATCCAGGATATGGAGTCTTAGCATGGGCAAAAACTAGTCTGAGACATTGTCCTAGAAATTATTATGAGCAAGCAAGCAACATAGCTGTACATGTTGAAGCAGTTTCTAATTTGCAAATTATAGGTCTCCCAAATGCACATTCGAAACGTTAATGGAATCTGTAGTTTTTGGAGATATTAACCAAAGACTATCTTCATATAAGTCGTTTAGATATACTCGTATTTATGCGAAATGCTGGATAAACAGCTTTTCGGCAACCCTGTGTTACCACGCGAGGAGGAACACATTAAAACCTTAACCAGCCTGACCTGTGCAGCGAAATTACTGATTACTTACATCACGACGCTAACAAAATCCTGTGTTTATCATAGGATGCAGATCCTCGTTTAGCACATTATTGAACGAGCGCAGCGAGCGAAGTCCTCCGAGTCTACAGGAACAATCCGATATTTGTACGAATGTATCATACTTATACATATTTCTTCGCTGATACTCGGTTCGGTACGAAATCTGTTAGGCGAATGAATAAGATAACAATATTTTATCAAATTCGTCAAGACGTTCACAGTTTGGGGAGATCCACTAGTCGTAATGTAGTAGTGTATAGTAGTAGGCACGGAACCCTTCGTTGTGCGTGGTCCGACACGCACTTGGCCGCTTTTTTATTATAGAAAATAACAAGAAAATTTACCCCTTGTAGCTATGCCTAATTTTGTTTAACTGGTAATTATCTATACACATTTATTGAAATTAAATTAAAATAGGTACCTACCTACCAATCGATCGTACGTATCTACAGGATGACTGGTAATTCGACCTATTCCTTGAAAGGGGTTATACTAGAGCTAATTTGCAACAATGTATGTCCAGTCAACCAGGGGTTGAAACTCGCTGGTTTCCGAGATATTCGAGTTTTTTGTTTGTATGAAAAAAATTCTCCTTGCAGCCTTAAGCTGGTGATTGTTTTTTTTTTTGTTTTTATTGAAAAACCAACAGTCTTAAAAAACACATAAGTAACTTAGCTATGGCTATGTGAGTAATGCTATAACAGACCTATAGTTTCATAAATTTTTACAAAGTTACAAGTTATATTAAAAATTGGAAAATATGTTTAAATTAAGACCAAATGTCATAAATATATATATACATATATGTGTTGTAAATACATTTATGACAATTAAGTACATTTACAACTTAGGTACACCATTATACAATGCAAAAAAAAGAAAGAAAAAGTTAATGAAAAGGTTAAGGTAACTGCGTTTTAACATTATTAGATTAAAGAAAAAACTAATCTTTTAAATTGTGACAAAAGTACTTCCATTTGGATGGTAAAAAAAAAAATTGTCACAATCAGCACTTTAAGGCTGCAAGGCGATTTTTTTTCAAACAAACTAAAAACTCGAAAAATTAAAAAAAATCGTGTTTTGACCACTGGTTGACTGGACATAAATTGTTGCAAATTAGCTCTAGTATAACCCCTTTCAAGGAATAGGTCGAATTACCAGTCACCCTGTATAATGCTGGGATATCATCACCATATCAATGGATTTAAAATACATAAATGCATTAGATTACAGTAAGGTACACTATTAAAAACGTGGCGTAATCAGATGTGTTCAAAGAAAAAACGCTATGTGCATGTAGAAATGTCGCCTTTGGATGTAATAATAAATATTATATTAACTCTTAGGGGACAATCTTACACAAATCGAACTAGCATCATAGAGTAAGCTTACTAAGGCTTGTGTCACGGGTTCTAGCCGGTGTTTTACTTAAAAGACATAAATACTTAAAAAACGCCACAAGATTAAGAAACAAATATCATCACACAAATAATTGTCCTTAGCGGGATTTGGGGGATTAATTATTTGTAATTATGAAATAAAAATAATATCTTTAAAACATTTAATATAATTCAACATAAACAAAACACCAAACATAATATTTACCATAACAATAGACAGTCAATCGATCACAGACAATTTATGAAGGCATCTTCGTGTTGAACTTGTACGGAGATTGTATTTCTGACATTATGAAATTAGTAATAAAACAGACATGACGAATCCATAAGGGTTCCGTTTTTTGCCATTTGGCTACGGAACCCTAAAAACAGTTCGAGCTTTGAATACTTAAGTGTGAATTTGAATCGAGGTTTCGTACTTTTAAGACTGCTAATTTATTAGCTATAATTACCTAATATCAAGGCTCGCATCATGGCCATATTCAATCGACGTTCCTCCGAAATAAAGTACCTACGTCCTAAAGATGTCCAACTTGATGGTATCATTTATTAAATATAGGTAATGTAACTATCTTAACAACTGTAACTATCTAGACAACAACTAAATATATATTAAAGTTGTATAAAAACATTTGTGAATCACTCCGATCTTACGCGGAGATGCCTATCAAGGGGCAAATCAGTCGCTTTAGAAAAAACAAACAAATTCCCTCAAATCCTTATGAGTCCCCACAACAACACATAATGTTTTGACAATACGTAGACCATGCAGCAAGTTCAAAATAGGTTCATAACCGTTATCTGAGTTAACCATATATAGTTACATGGGGAACGTCCTTTTGGAAGTCAGTTGAAAAGAGTTATATTCATTCAATATAAAATATTAGCTAGCACCATATTTCCTCACTAAAATCTCACATTAAGTCCCTACGCATACAACTTTTTCAATTCCCTCCTCAAAATCTTCCCCGTGTTTGTTTTTGGAATATCATTAACGAATACCACTTCTTCAATCTTCTTGTATGGTGCCACTTTCTCTGCAACGTAAGTCTGAAGTTCTTCTTCTGAGAGTTTGACCCCCTTTTTAGGAATGACGAAGGCCCTGGGTGCTTCTCCGTGGAACTCGTGTGGGATGCCGATGACAGCGGCATCAGCGACTGCTGGGTGAGATCGGAGGATGCCTTCCAGCTCTGCTGGCATCACTTGTAGACCTTTGACCTGGAAATGGTGAAAAGGAGCTTTAAGACAAGATTGGCTTAGTGCCTAGTGATTGTCATTGGTGCTAACAGCCTAGAGTTTGCGCGACATGAGGAATATATATTGGGGGCTGCGAGTAAAATAATGTGTTCCTATTTTCGGAGTTTTCCTTGAATTGTATTTATTGGTTTAAGTATACTCATATAATTTATAAATATGGATCCCCTTATCTATTTCCCTTCTCAAAGTAAAAGTAGGTACATTACTACCGGGCAGATATTTATCATTTCCTAAAAAAATACAAAGCATTAGGAGAGAAGGGGGTGGAACGGACGGCTAAATATATTTTAATGAACGAAAAGGTAATTGTAAATACTCAGTTAAAAATCCTTAAAGATTTTTTTACCTCAAAATGTTAACCCTGAACAGAGTCAGAATGACCCCAAATATTAATTTATGATTTATTTTGAGAAACGTAATTATTTACGTGAATGTTCTTTTAGTTAATATTAGCATATACAAGGTAAAAACCGGTAAGGTTATGCCGGTTCTAGGGGCGACCTCAACCTTGAAAATCATGTTTAGTCTACGATATAATTTTACTGCGCAGATTAAAGGAAAATATACTCGTATAGTCGGGTCGGGTGTAAAGTTTGTATAATTAATAAGCATGACTACTCCTTATTAGGCAATAACATGCAAGTGTCATGAAGCTAATTATGATTAATTTGAGAAAATACGGATGTAGCTCACAATCGGTTTACGTATCGATCATGCATTGCGCAGATTTATGCCTGGCACACACGTTAGGACAAATCGTTTGCACTGTACCGTTTAAACTGCACCGATAATCGAAACGTGTGTGTGATAAAAACTGACAGTACTACTAAAGGTTGATTTTTCAGGATATACATTATGATTAACTGATGTACCTTAATGAGCTCCTTGATTCGGTCGGTGATATACAGACCAATGTCGGGACTGTAGTAACCTAGATCCCCACTCTTGTAAAAACCTTCGTCAGTCAAGCTATCCGCCGTCGCTTCAGGGTTTTTGTGGTAACCTTTCATGACTACAGGTCCTCGTACATACATTTCTCCTAGCTGTGAAATAAGATTTCGTTGATAATATTTTCTTCGGAAAGGAATCATTTCATATCCAATTGTGGAATATCAAAATACCGACTAAAGTAAAATCTATGGAACACATATATTCATCAACAACACACCAATAATTTCGTCAATGGTCAGACGAAACACAAAGTGATGTTTAAGACCACTACTAAAATCAGTAACATAAGAAGGTGACCAAGTAGATATCCGAATGATATTAAAAAGTTAGGGCTCAGTTGAACTCCTTGAAAACAGCTATTCTGCCAATGAGGCTTACCGTACATTTACATTTATATCCAGCACTGGAAGCAAATGCGCATTAGGGTCCGGTAACGGTACGGTTAGATACGGGAGAGAGAACTGAAATCTATTTTTGGGACTTAGTAGCCCAAGGCTTCTTCGTGATGAAACCTTCTTGTGACTAGGTAGCAAAGCCATTGATCTGGCTTTTTAAGAGAGAGGAAAAGTTGAAGTAAATACTAACTTCTCCACGAGGTACAGGGTTCCCAGATAAAGGATCGACAAACATCAGTTCCATGTTAGACATCGGCACCCCGCTGGAGGAGTGGTCAACCGTGCTGTCGATGAGCGTTGTGGTTGTCAAGGATGTGGTCTCCGTTGCACCGTAGCCTTGGCCGAATTGTAACTTGCCCTGTGAAGTAACATTCCATGATGGTTAAATATGCTGACTTTTTAAGGCAGATTAGTACAGTAAAATCTGAAACCCATAGACAACCTTGTTTGCGAATCACGCATGGTGAGATGTTCTAATACTAGTTCACCAGCATCTTTTGCATTTGGATTTTAAGAAGGAGAATCTATCGTTGCCGTGGAATAATAATAATTTATTAACAATAACAATATTCTACAAACTAAACTACTTATGAAAGACACATAACTTGAATATAAAACTTAAACTAACTAAAATTAAAATTACTACGGCTAAAAATTAAAAATATCTATCCAAATTTGGTGCCCTTGGTAGGATACCCATCACGCAGGCAGCGTTCCCGCGCTGGATTGCGATTGCAATTCTCTGCGCGAGAAAGCTGCCCGCGCGAGGGTCGCCCGTTGCCTCCCTCAGCCGCTTGCCAAGCGCCCTGTGGAGCAGCTGTGCGCCCCTGTCCCACGAACCTGCCAAATGCGACGAATTCGTATTGGGCCCCGAGACAGCTGTATTTGGCAACCTTTAGACGCTCCCGAGCGTCCGCCGCCGCGCCAGCACGCCTGCTGGTCGATGGGAAGTAGGACGCCGCTAGTGTGTCGGCACAAGTGGCGTCGCACACCAACACACGGCCCATCTTCCAGGGAATTAACGACATCCCGTCGGGGCGCTTGCCATCGTTCCGCACTATTTGGGGCTCCAGAGCGACGGGAACTCCGGCACTGACGAGCGCCCTTCTCAGAATGTCGTTAAGGGTGGCATGACGAGACAGGCGGCCGGCACCCGAAGAGCAGGTGAGCCCGTGGTGGCCGAGGCTATCTACACACGCTCCACAAGAAGCACAACTGTGTTCGGCACTGAGAGCAACTCCGAAGCATCTCTGGGTCGATAAAGGTGCCGCTGTTGGGCGAAGGATAGGCGTGGAGCCAGTGACCTGACTCTGGCCTAGATGATGCCAGAAGCCTCGCTCGGTCCCTGCCTGTTGCGGTGTCGAGGAGTGAGTTTAGGGTTGAAACTGATGCTATGGTATCCCAAACCCTTTGTATCTTAGGTCGGGATGGAAAATTTTGATTCGGTCCAGCTAGCCAGGCATTGGAATGAATTTACACAAAAGAATTCATATTCGCAAATTTTGTCAGAAAAAAATAGAACTACGAGTATGGAGATAAACGGATTTGGAGAAGTACTGTTTTGGAGAAACACGTTTGTGAATAATCGGGAATAGGAAGAAATGCTTTTATGCAAAGCTAAGTAAAGTAAATTGGTTTACATGAGCATAATATGGGAATACTTACATCGCCTTTTGCAAGCACTAACTCAACATCTGAGGAGGCTAGCGGGGCCGCGCCACAGGCAATGTGTCTCACATGCTTTAAGTGTTCCTTGGTCACATCCGGGTGCTTTCCCAGCAAAATAGCTGAAAACAGTGTAAATTGTGTAACAATTCTCTTCATCGAATATCCACAAAAATCGAGTATCGAAGTTCCATTTCTATGTTTCAAATGCAATAGAGACGGAGATTTCTGAACTTCGAATTTCAAATTAAGTGATTCTGTTGTTAAACAGTCAGAGATTACAAAAACAGGGTGGCGAGGCAATGTTCCTCCAAAGGAACACTAAGAGGTGAGTAGCTACACAAACAGATGAATAACTCAAGCTATTTCTATACATGAATCTGCTTATTGTTGAGACAATAAATAAATAAATAAATAAATAAATAAATAAATAAATACGGGACAATCTTACACAAATCAACCTAGGCCCACGGTAAGCTCAGTAAGGCTTGTGTTGTGGGTACTAGGCGATGACATATATAATAGATACATACATATAGATACTTATATACATATATAACATCCATAACTCAGGAACAAATATTCGTGATAAATACACAAATAAATGCCCTGACCGGGATTCGAACCCGGGACCTCCAGCTTCGTAGGCAGAGTCACTACCCACTGGGCTACGGAGGCCGTAAAATAGGGTTATAACAATAGGGTTTGTACAGTTAACCACATGGGTAATTTTGCTGTCCTGACTGTGCGTGTATTATACTCGTACTCACCAATAGGTGGCACGATGTAGAGAATACTAGCTTTATCATTTTTCAGGATATTGAAGTACAAGGAAGCTGAGAAAGATGTCATGGTTATCAACTTGCACCCTTTAACCAAGTGCCCGACTAGATTAATGACTAGCCCGTAGATGTGGAAGAAAGGCAAGATACACGGAATGACATCTTGGAATCCATCTGAAAGAGAAAAATACTTTCATTAACGATAGGTAATGATTTGCCCAAAAAAATGTTTTTGTTCCTCTTGACTAGAGGTAAAAAGAAGTTATTAAACATTGACATTACAAAATACAAAGAGTTTTTAAATTTATTCAAAAACGCAAGAAATAATATTGTAATTTCAATGTACAGAATAATATTGTGGGAGTGTACTGTCTTCCTAGACTTACTTGATCAATACTTTACCATCAGATATGATCAGGGTAGAAACGAATAATTAGAATTATTTATCAATGAATGATATTAAAATCGAAACTCACCATTGGCAAGCTTAGGAAAACGATTCCTTTCTTCATTCATTATTTCAATAGCAGCTAGGATGTTTCTATTTGTGATTTCTACTCCCTTTGGCATACCAGTTGTCCCACTAGAGAACGGTATGATTGCCACATCATCAAGTTTTCCTTTTTCTACTCTGTCTAATAGAGCTTGGTCTGCTTCTCCGTTTTCTGCTACTTCAGAGAATCTGGATGTACCGTTTGGAATTGGGGCTTCAACATTATCTTTGATTATGATTTTCATATGAAGCTTAGCATTCTGCATCGCTTTTACTACTGTGTCGTAGCATTGTGGTAACGTCACGATTAGTTTCGGTCTGGTCAGGGTCAGTTGGTGAGTGAGTTCCACTGTAAAGAAATAGACAACATTAAGTATAATATTATAGTTGAGATTTGATGATTATTCAGATATTTGTATGAAAATATGATGCAAAAGTGGAAACATATTGTGTGATACTGAGATGCTGCCCTATAAATTAGAAATATATTTTATCCCTAACCTGCCATATTTCAAAATAATATTAAGCTGATCATGACTCAATAAAACATTGATACACACATAAAAGAAAGGTATCAGACAAACAAGTGCAATAAAGATAATCTTTGCACACTCACATATATTATTACTAGAGCTGGCGGCTTTCTTGCGCAACGCATCAACATTGCAATTCAACGAGGAAATGCCGCCAGCATCCTCGAGGGCCTTTTTTAGATTTAACGTAGTTTTAATTTAGTTAAACGTTATTATCATCTTGTACCTATTTACTTTAGAAAATAAATGCTTTCATTATTACCATTATACATTTAGAATAGTTTTATTACAATATTTTTAATTATTATAGAAAAGTTTGATTTTTTGGTCATAAAACATAACACTCATATAAAAGTATATATTATGACCAAGGGAATCTTGATAATATTAAGACGAATTAGAACTAGTTCCTAACTTACCTAGACACTAACTTGATTTTCGATCAGAACACGAAAATGGCAAATTTATTACTTAAAACAAATTTAAATAATATACAGAATACTTTAAAAAAACAATAAACAATCAACAGATAAAAGGAAGAATCACGAAGTGTTGCGTAAGCCGATACATTGAACTCGTGACGTCGTGAATAATTATGCAAGACACGACAAAAATATTAAATTTTGCAATAAAATTTCCTGGTCTGAAGTTAAACATGTTTTTTTAAATGTTGCTAATTTTTATTTGAATTATTTTAACTTGATGATGTCGTTAAACAATGTAATCTTGGAGCTAGTTGAGGTAAAAAGGAAAATAAAGACTCAACTTTTAGCTTCTGACAGGTCTGACGTACAAGCAAATATCCAAAAAATATTTTTTTTCCTTATCTCAATCTCATCGCTAACCGCAAAAACAAACGACATTGGCAAATTTTATGGGGTTTTGGGACTTGTGGGAGTGGTAACCATCTGACTTGCCAAAAAAGAGAGAAAACTTAGATTAGAGGCTTTTAGCTGAAATTCATTTTGTAGCTACATGAATTTCAGCTACAAGGTCTAGAATCCCTATCGAAGGAGAAAATAGCTTTCGGGTTTTCAGTTTTCTTATCCTTTTAAACTAATGAGTAGTTATTATGAATTTATCTTAGGTGTTGACAAATTATTTATAAACATAATATATGTGAAAACAATATTCTACAAAAATTTGCACTTGCACATTATGGAAAATAAATTAAAATAAGCTGTAACTGCGTAAAAGGAGATTTCTTTAGACAAGTATAATACTCATTGACTGATAAGGTTAAATCCACATAAACAATACGAATAGGTACGAGTATATCTATTTATAGGGTGAATTAACATGTAGGTAGGTATAAGAAATCGGTGACATCATGATGACAATCTTTTGTCAAGAAAAAAATCTTTTGTAAAAAGTATAAAGAGAGTCGAGTGACCGCGCACATAATCTCGCATAGAGATTTGCAAAAAGATGTACCTAACTTAGTTAAGTCTTGTACTTTATGTGAATGTGAAATAAAAATAAAAAATAAAATACCGTTAGCTTAGTGTTTACTGCAACGACGTATTAGCAATGACTGGCAAAAAATATCAGCCAACCTGCCAATATAGAGTTTAATTGAACGAGCGAGCGAAGCGAACGAAATTGTCCGTTTGAGCTTGGGCAAAAATTATTTCGTCTGTCCGGCTGTTCTCCTCTACAGGTCACATTTCTCAACCGATTGTTGTGAAATTTTGTGAGCAGGTTCAATAATTATAAAGATTTTATGTGTCGTTTCAGTTTTTCAATTTTTTTTTAAAGACAGGCTTGTGAGTTATTCAGTTCAGTGCTACTAGTTATAAGTTTTTGGTTTAGAAAACTGAGATTATGATCACCGGCACCAAATTACAAGCAATATGGCGTCATTCGTGCAGGTTCACTCTTGCCCATGTTCAGATACCCATTGCTGTGGATATGGGATTAGGTTGATAGTTGTCATAGTAAACCCAGCCTGTAGGTACTATGCCTTCATACAAACTCTGAGCAATTAGGTAGCAATAATGTTAAAATGGTATACAAACTTGACCCTTTAGGTACTCTCTTTATAAATAGGATTTATAGTTGTCATAGTGCAACCCGCCTGAACAACGCCCAGCGCCGTCACCACAAACTCTGGGTAGTTAGGTAACATGTTGGCCACAATAATGAACCTTATCAACGTTAAACTGGAATGCAAACTTGACCCTTACTCTCTTTATAAATAGGGTTGATAGTTGTCATAGTGAAACCAGCCTGAACAACGCCCAGAGCCGTCACCACGAACTCTGGGCAGTTTGGCAGCATGATGGCCACAATGTCTCCCTTCTCCAAGCCGAACTTCTTCAGAAGGGAGGTCGCGAAGATGCTAGTCTTGTGCTGTAGTTGCTCGTATGTGTACGATTTCTTTGTCTCTGCACATTCCTGGAACAAATAAAGATAAGTTATTAAAAACCAGGTGAACCTAAGCAGCAAAAGCCGTAGCGGGAACACGCAATAATTCCGGAGAGTCATTTGTCCGAAATCCGAAAGAGGAAATTTCGGAATAACGACTTATTCCGAAATTTCTTAATAGGTACCGAAAACTATTTCCATTTTCTGTAAATTCAATATAATATATTAGTAGATTATGTAAGGGTAGTACTTGCGGAAGTCGCAATACATCTGGTTGATGTAACAGCTATGCTTTCCTGTAACCTCACCTGATCCGTCACGCCCAACAAAACTGGGCCTCAGACTACGCTTAGTTATACGAAATGCGGCGTCAAGATATATTAGGTGCGACGAATGAGGTGAGGGTAGATCAAGATACAAAATAGCCTAGCTAGTGACAGTGGTGACCGATGAGCTGGCGGTTTTTTTCGCGCAACGCGTATCAGAATTGCAATTCAGCGAGGAAATGCCGCGAAATGGCGCAGCGTGGGCAGGCAAGGTGGACTGGTGACCTGGTAAAGGTCGCGAGAGTCCGCTGGATGCGGGTGGCGCAGAACCGGTCATTGTGGCACTCTTTGGGGGAGGCCTATGTCCAGCAGTGGACGCCTTTCGGGTGATATGATGATGATGATGGGGTAATGCTGCCAGCATCCTCGGTACAATGCCTCGAGGGTAGGTAGTACTGTAAAATGGAGTATGGTAAAATAAAACTAGGGCCTATGTTAAATCTTGGCATTAGTGTCAAAGCGGCCCCCGGGCTCCTTTAGGGCACCACCGGGAATAACGTTAGGAGGATGAGAAGAGGGTAGGTAGAATAATATTGTATCCCACAAAATCAAAAGACCTCGCAGTGTGTGGTTCGAAGAATTATAAATATCGAATACAAAAAATCGGATATATGACTCTTCAGAACGTAGGTACTTGCTAGTAAAGGACGAATGCTTGACATCTGACATAAACGCGATCGTACATACTAGGTAGAAATACAATTTTGCATTCCAACTGCCTTCCAAATACTTAGGTAGGTAGCAGATGATCAGCAGTACTTTTGTTTCGGCTTTCTTTAAGATTTCATTTCATATCTGATTTGAACGTCATCGTTTGTTTTTCCTGGTTTAGAGACAGTTTACATCTTGACGAAAAACAAGTAAAAAGAAAACGACCTATGGTTAGGTCTTCTATTACGTACTACGTAAGTAATACTACACAACCATATTTATGCAAACATATTTTCACTAAATAATGCTTTTATTTATTTTATTTATTGGTATTGAGGATAACAACAGCCGTAGATATAACTAATACTTGGTAATTACATAATACAAGGCCAATAACAGTCATCCATTAATTACTTAAGAAACTATTAACAAGGTAAGTCAAACATAGTGAAAATGTTCAATCAGGTTTTAAACTAAAACTAAAAAATTAACAAGACGCTAAAAAAAAAAACAACTGTTAGTTAGACTTCAATAACAGCTTAAATTAACATAACTTAAAAAATAAAGTCAGACGAAGTTAAACCTGGACTAAAAGGATTTACAATAATATAAAAAAAAAACTACTAATAGTAACAGAAACACCACCGATGGTATAATATATTAATTCAACACTATCATTAAAAGTAAAAAATCGATCGGTAAAGTACACATAATGTGATTACACCCAGTTGCAATGCTCAGAAATTTTCACCCTTTGTTTTGGCTAAGACAAGTTTAGTGACCGCAAACAATCAAATAACTTTTCGTGCATTTAAAACGAATCACGTTTAATTATTGTTTGTTGTTGTTCTACGTCCGTAGGAATAACCCTAGAATCCCTACACGTGACCTCCGGGTGGTGCTAAAAGAACAACAAACTCGGCAGCTGCACTGTTCACTGGAACTCTATCAGCAACATCGATACGAATACATATATGTACCAGTGTGTAACCGCCATACGATAAATAAATAATTGTTTTATTAATTGCTTATTTTACAAACTGTTTAAAAAAACCAGCTTTAGGTACTGAAATGCGTTGCAATTTTTTATTTTTATAATTTTGATAGCTGTGACAGCAGATCTGGTGATCCACGGCACCACACGGGTGTTGTCACTACAAGTGAAATAAAAAATCCATTATTTAAAGGTTCAAAAAAAATGTCGTAGTTTTTTAAAAGATTATGTACAAAAAAACATGAACGTGAAAGATGACCTAACCCGGTGTTTATTAATACCGACGTTCCAAAACTTCCAAAGCGAGGCCGCGGTCGAAATTTCAGGGCCACAAAACATAGGTAGGTAATATTTTACTAGTCTCTAAAATCCTTAAAAAACTTGCTAACTGGCAAAGTACAAGGGTCAATCAACTTTTTCACCCACAGTTTTTCTGTCTCCTGTGTTACTTTTTACAAACTTTCAAATCAATCTATTCAAACCTGTCTCTATCAATCCAATTAAAATCTGTGGCATATCGTAACTGCTGGTGTAAACCATCGTTATACACAATTGGGTACCTGGTTTATAGCAGTTTCTCTAACTAACATGACAATTCTGTATCTTGCGTTACCGGACAAAATACTGTGGGTCCAAAAGTTGATTGGCCCACAATTGTATTTTTGCATAATATTTGCATCTTATCTTATCTAGGTGAGGGTCCTTTCGGATGCACTTCGACCCAGTGGGGTCTTTTGTGCATTTGCCCTCTCCTTTATACCTGCTCCATCATTTCCACAAAGCGGATGATGCAGTTCACCGGGAGCACCTTGGATTCCTTTGGTTGCGGGTAACCGTTACCAAAGTAGTTCATTCTTTAAACTTCAAATTAAAGGAAAAATTTAAAAATTTAGGCTCCACAGGCATACATGGCCCGTCGCTACTAACCATCTGAGCTATCGGAACAACCTGTCTCAGCCCCTAAATCCTTCAATCAGTTCCTTATTACAACGCCTTAGGGAGGCGTGTGGCGACATATACCTAGAAGACATATGCTTCTTTAAAAATTATATTGAGACATCGTCAGTAACGATGCGCCACCCTATACTAAATTCATTTTGTGTAATGCAGTTACGCCTGCTAACGATATTTATAAACTTCAAATTAAAGGAAAAATAGAAAAATGTAGGCTCCGAGCCGGATTCGAACCGGCGACCACAGGGCATACATGGCCCGTCGCTACTAACCAACTGAGCTTTCGGAACAATCTGTCTCAGCCCCTAAATCCTCAGTAAAAAGTCAGTAAATCAATCAGTTCCTCGACCCAGTTACTCTATTTTGCGCCGTGTCAGGCCTTGTCCGTATCATTTTGCGCCATTCTTCTCTATTTTGCGTCGTGTCAGGGCTTGTCCGTATCATTTTACGCCATTCTTCTCTATTTTGCGTCGTGTCAGGCCTTGTCCGTATCATTTTGCGCCATTTTTCTCTATTTTGCGCCGTGTCAGGCCTTGTCCGTATCATTTTGCGCCATTCTTATCTATTTTGCGTCGTGTCAGGCCTTGTCCGTATCATTTTGCGCCATTCTTCTCTATTTTGCGTCGTGTCAGGCCTTGTCCGTATCATTTTGCGCCATTCTTCTCTATTTTGCGCCGTGTACAGGCCTTGTCCGTATCATTTTGCGCCATTCTTCTCTATTTTGCGCCGTGTACAGGCCTTGTCCGTATCATTTTGCGCCATTCTTCTCTATTTTGCGCCGTGTACAGGCCTTGTCCGTATCATTTTGCGCCATTCTT
Organism: Epinotia brunnichana; assembly: GCA_963854355.1. NCBI lineage: Eukaryota > Metazoa > Arthropoda > Insecta > Lepidoptera > Tortricidae > Epinotia > Epinotia brunnichana. The sequence goes on from OY977949.1 coordinate 26,194,964, forward strand.
CTCTATTTTGCGCCGTGTACAGGCCTTGTCCGTATCATTTTGCGCCATTCTTCTCTATTTTGCGCCGTGTACAGGCCTTGTCCGTATCATTTTACTCAACTAAGTAGTTTTAGGGCAACCTCTGCCTCTTCTTCCCTCCATTTGTGTCGTCATGCGGCCATCGTTCCTGCGCATTACGGGGCCAAACCAGCGCAGTCTGTTTTCGCACATCTTTTCTGGTATAGGTAATTAGGTACCACCTTAAATGTTCCTCAGTTATATTTATTCCGTACCTTATTCATCTGTCACGCCACCTGTCCATCTTAGCATGCCTGCCCGTATAGCAATACCTACGAGTATAGTTAAATTTGAATTCGAACGAGAGTATTATGACTTGAGACTTTATAATGTCTGCAATGACTGGTCTCGAGTCAAAGGCACTTATTTAAGTGCTTAAGTATTGTATCCATTTTCCCTACCATTATGTTATTATTACGTAGTATTACTTTATTACGTCGCAGTCGCTTATATTGTTACAGTGGGTCGTCAATGGTCGTGGTCTGTATTGCTGAAGTTCGTGTCTCTCTTGAACCTTTCTGGCCACTTCTCGATTTCTGTCACCACCAGCTTCTAACCCACTCTGTCCTCGGCTTTCTTCATCGTGGTTGTGATTGTACTATTACTTATTCTGTGGTTGTGACTCTAAGGCATGTCTAAGCAACAACCTTCTGCTACCTCTATCTCTAGCACTCGTAATGCAAGTGCGATAGAGACGGAGATATTCGAAAGATTTTCGTGGTTTCCCTGGTGTGACCATCGACCACGCCACGTGTTTTAAAATGTGATTGTTGGGGTAGTACGAATTTCCAGGGATAGGTGCTATATTTCTTTACCCTTTAACCAAATCAAGGATAGTACGAGCCTGGAAGCGGTCTACAACAACCCGTGAAAATGTTATTTGACCGTAATAGTACATTACTTACCTAGGGCGGTTAAACAAAGAATGTCTCAGATCGCAGCTATTTGACGCCCGAGCCGAAGGCAAGGGCGATAAATATGCGCTCTGAGGCTTTCTTTATTACCGCCCGTGGTGAGTACAACATTTTACGTCTCTATCTGGCCAGGAACTGGGGATTTCCGCACGCATAGCGTGCGGTAATTCCTACTTTATGGCCAGGTATGACGTAAAGTATTTTATTAACCCCCAACGGAAAAAGAGGGGTGTTATAAGTTTAACATGTCTGTGTGTCTGTGTATCTTTGGCATCGTAGCTCCTAAACGAATGGACAGATTTGAATGCGGTTTTTTAATACAAAAGCTGACGTGATCGAGATGGTTCTTGGCTACGTTTCAACAAAATCGGTTCAGCCGTTTTTGAGATATTGCACTTTGAAGTGAAAATGTCGGGGGTTTTTCAACTTTTCTAAGTTGTAGTCATTTACGTTTGCGTTACGAGAAACAGGCGATTATCCGCCCAAATTAAGTAGGTTGCTTATGGCAAGCCTACAGCCGTTTTAAAACTAGTTCTCCATTCAGGTGTATTCCCTTTCCAACTCTTATGGTAGCATGCGTCTAGCTTCTCTGTACCTATTTCCTCTCAGCTCCCACACAAACCGAACCTGCATACAGAGGCTCTAGTATAAGTTTTATCAATACAATACGTTTTCGAACGCGTTTGCGTTTAGTTTCAGTTTGTATGGCAACACGAACAGCGCCTCTGGTGGTATCTATTAGGAACTACGCTTTGCCATACAAATTGAAACTAAACGCAAACGCGTTCGAAAACGTATATGTATCGATAAAACTTATACTAGACCTACAGAGCGACTAGCGACAGAGCGTCCAGAACAAAAAATATATCATATCATTGCTTAAATTAAAATTAAAATATTTTTCAAAACATATCAAGTTTGTACCTATATATAGTAGGTAATAGGTATGTAAAAATGTAAAATTGAAAAAATAAACGAAATATAAATATTTTCAAAATTGGTTTCTCGGGGTTAGATATGAGGATATTAGGTTGGTACCTAATATCCTCATTATCTATATATTACAAAAAATATTCAACCCTTCCGTTCCGTATCGTATTAACTTGATGTTTTGAAGATTATTTTTATTCAAATCAAATGACTGAAATGTAATGATGTTATATATTTTTTTTAGATTCGGCTCAGAGCCCTCATTCACACACACGATAGGATCCGAAACAAAAATTAAAAAACGTTTCTTCCTTTTTTTTTAGGAACGCACGCGGCGGAGTAGTGGGGAGTTTTGACCAGTACTTAATTATCAAATGCAGCGTCAGTATACCAACTTTCAGCTAGTTATGAAGGATTTAATGTTTAAAACCTAATACTCCTTAGCTAGGTAGTTGTAATTTTATTATTTCAAAAGGATTAACTTCTAAGTCTAACCATAAAATACTATATATTATCATCGATAATACCTAATAAATTAAAGACTGTAAGTAGGTAGCTATTCATCGTGACTAAGGCTTGATGCATTTTATAACAAGTGATGAATTCAAGTCGAATAGCCTGGGATCTAACTTAAGTGCGGTACCTACATATGCATATAGGTACCTATAATAACGGCTTATTTTCGTATTTTACTAGCAGATTAAACAGTTCTTCACGAAAAGACTTGTTCTTACGCTTTCGTCATAAATTCCAAAACAGACAAGTTTGAAAAGGGTTTTTTTTATTAACTAGTGATTATTTAGTAAATAGGTATTTTTTTTCTCGCCAAATCGTCGTACCCTTGAATTAATACGTAACCTGCCGTAGCATTGACATTCGTCAGTTCCTAACACATTCAAAGGTCAAAACCGCGTTCCGGCGAATCGCTATCAGAAGTTGCCAACCTTGTTAAAATTATGTTGGCCTAGGTTTACAACTGCTATATTAGATAAAAATAAAGCGTTAATCTTATCCTTGATAAGAAGGCATAAGTAAATAGTTGTAAAAGCTATAAGTACTCAAGGTTTTAAAATATGTAACTCGATAATGTAAGGAAGAAACTGCGAGCTGTATTTGATGCATAACGTAACAGTCCTTCGCACCATTATATTTAGTACCCATGTAAAGTCCACAATATATACAGGGTGCTGGGTAACGAATGAAAAGGTAATCAAGGTAGTTTGTAACATGGAAATTGTAATCTAATGTAATTATTGTTTAGTTTCTAAATATTATTGAGTGCCCTTACAGGGCGTCATGGTCTGACTTGTAAATATTTTAACATCTTAAGTACATGACTATACAATTATTAAATATACAAAAGGCTATATTAAAAGTGCCACGATCTTCGAGATATTTAGACGTAACTTTTATGTATGTAATTTTTTTTCAAGTATAGGTAAGGTAGACACATCCTAGTGCCCGATGCTGGCCTAATAAACGATTATAGCGTTATATTATAACGATTATGCCATTATAGCATTTCAACTTTAAGTCACAGGGCTCTAAGTGCACGTCGGAAAACATGTCATCATTAAGTGCTCTCATTTACACAAGACACTGCCGACCCCATGTCCACCTCCATACTAATCATCCTACCATTAACCATCAAACATAAACTTACCGGCCTATAATTGCTCAGCGGCAAATGATTTATACCAGGGGGTCACCAATTAGTTTCTTCAGGGGTCCAGTTTTTAAAATAAAATGACCATCGCGATCCGTTTCTACTTGAGTTTGTTAAATAAATAAGCAAATGTATGTACAGAAGCGACAAGGATTTCTTTACATATCAATTTGAAAAATGCAATTTTTGCCTTTAACTACTGAACTTTGGAGTAAAGTTGGTGCAAGCTATTGTCGTTAAATGTCTTCAAATGTCCTAAAATGCCGGAGAATCTTTGTTAAACGCAGCCTTTACTTAACCATCTCACATATTATGCATCAACTTCTTTAAGAATTTTATTAAAGTACGTACTTTATTTATTTATCGTATGGCGGTTACACACTGGTACATATATGTATTCGTATTGATGTCACTGATAGAGTTCCACTGTACTCAGTAATACCTATACAAGTTAGGTAGGTAGGGGAGACCTGTACAAAACCGTATACCGGGATACAAACCGTACGCCATGCCTATTTCAGTTGTCAATTCAAATTTCCCGCTCGCGAGCCGCTCATCGGCGGCGACCAAAAGGAGCTATTTGTCAACAAAAACAGTTGGCCGCTTGCGCGGGCTGGAACGACATATTCAAAATTATTGTTGTTCGCTGTTGCTGATGTAATTTTTATGGAAATTCAAGTGTCAATTAGTAATTTGAATGTCTATTAAGGTAAGTAACTAAATGTATATGTTGAATTGATTAGCGTTGGCAGTTTTTTAAGATAAGTTTTACTCGTGTATTTCGTTTTATGTGAAGTAGTGAGTGACATGGTTGTACTTGCAGCCCTCGGGTAAGAACCGTATGGGGTAAAATCGTATCATATAAGATTTTGACCCAGAAGCAACGTTTAGAATTCTAACGTATTATTATTGTTTAGGATATTTTAGCAATGCCGCGTACTTATAAAACACACAAAAAAAACAAATTCACTACCTACAAAAAAAACCAACGCTGATGATGAGAATACTTGCCTCTACTGCCTGTAAGAATATGGCACAAGCCGAGTATATGAGGGCTGGGTGCAGTGCATGGGCTGCAAAAGCTGGTCGCATGAAGGCTGCGCCGGCTACAACACAGATGAATTAAATAACTGGGGATGTGTTATGGCTTAATTATTGATGGGGCAATAACGTATACAGTATACGGTTTTATACGGGTGGCGGGGCAAAATCGGAAAAAGTGGACATTTTGATTTCTATGATGTTACGATTATCGTAAATACGTCTATTTCATTGTTTTATCAATTAAATTTGCTAACTAAAAAGGTGTATATCTTTTACTTATGTTTTTATATGAATATTTGACAGTCTCAGATCCTTAGCTATACGGTTTTGTACAGGTCTCCCCTACTGGTTGCTGAAGGTCCGCACAAAATAGGTCGGCGGTCCGCCATTTGGTGACCCCTGTTTATACCATCGTCATCACAACTTGAATAGTCAGTCTCTTCCACAACCAAGTTATCAGCCGATACCGTGTTACCGTCAACAAAGTTAACACCTCTAATCCGCTGACTGCCGCTCACTGATTCCCTCTTTCTTGCAAAATCGCATGTGGCGGGGCAAACCCGACGGTACTTATAGGTATTTTTAGACAATTATTCGTTGCTAAGTTATAGAGCTAGTATTTAACAAAGACTTCTCTATAATTTTGTCAGTATATAGCTAGTTTTCTCCAGTCCAGACCCAGTGGCCGCAATCGAATCAGGATGCGATGATGCTATTATATTATGACTAGCTGTTGCCCGCGACTTCGTCCGCATAGAACTTTTTATCGTCTTAGAAAATGATTTCTCTCAATACAAAATTTGAACCCTCTTTTAGGGGATAATTAAAAAAAAAGTTGATGTTCATTTTCTAGTTTGTGAACAAACAGTCTAAAACCAAAGTTAAAAATCTCATACTTTAAAAATGCCTTGAAATACTCAAACTTTGAACCAATTTTAACACTCTTAGGGGATGGATTTGGAAAAACTCTGAAATCAGTTTTGTAGTCTTTTAACGTACAGAATAAGACCGAAGTTAAAAATCTCTTACTCACACTTTAAAATTTTATTGCTCGCCATTTAAAATTTGAACCCCCTTTTAAACCCCCTTAGAGGTTGAATTTTTCTAATCGCTGAAAGAACTTTTTTCGTAAACTTTTAAGTCTCTAGCTCAAATAAAGTGTTGCCCATACAAAGCTTTATTAACCCCCTTAGGGGTGGAATTTTCTAAAACTCTGAAAGTACTTTATTATTAATTTTAATAAGTAACATTTTGAATAGTTTTAAGTCTAGTAAAAAAAAAAGTTTTTCCCACACAACACTGGCTACCCTTCTTAAGGATCTTAAGGATCCCCTTAGGGATGGAGTTTTCTAAAACGCTGAAAGTTCTTTTTTAGTATTCTAATAAGTAATCTTTTTGCAAAGTTTTAAGTCTAACTCAAAAAAAAGTGTTGCCCATGCAAAGCTTGCTCTCCTTTTTAACCCTATTAGGGGTGGAATTTTCTAAAACGATTTGTGTTCTTTTTTTGTATTTTAATAAGTAATCTTTCTACAAAGTTTCAAGTCTCTAACTCAAAAACATAAACTATCCCTGATAAAAACTTTGCACCCTTTTTTATCCCCGTTAGGGATAGATTTTTTCAAAACGCTGAAAGTCTTTTTTTTTGTATTTTTATAAGTAATCTTTCTACAAAGTTTTAAGTGTCTAGCTCAGAAAAAGTGTTCCCCATACAAACCTTGCACCCTTTTTTAACCCCCTTAGGGAATGATTTTTGTAAAACGCCGAATGTAGTATTTTTCATGTTCTAATAAGTAATTTTTCGTCAAAATTTTAAGTCTCTATTAAAAAAAAATATGTTTTCCCATACAAACTTTGCACCCTATTTTACCCCCTTAGGGGTGAAATTTTCCAAAACGCTGAAAGTACTTTCTTTGTATTTAAATAATCTTTCTGCAAAGTTTTAGGACTCTAGCTAAAAAAAATAGTTTCCCACATACAAACTTTGCACCGCTATTTTAGCCCCCTATTTTTAGGGGTAGAATTTTCTAAAACGCTGAAAGTACTTAATTTGTATTCTGATGACTAATCTTTCTACAAAGTTTTAAGTCTCTATTTAAAAAAAATACTGTTTCCCCCATACAAAATTTGCACCCCTATTTTACCCCCTTAGGGGTAGATTTTTTAAAAACACTGAATCTAGGTACTTTATTTGTATTCTAATGAATAATTTCTCTACAAAGTTTTAAGTCTCTATTTAAAAAAAAGTAGTTTTTCCCATACAAACTTTGCACTCTATTCTACCCCTTTAGGGGTAGAATTTTCTAAAACCCTGAAAGTTCTTTATTTGTATTCTAATGACTGATCTTTCTACAAAGTTTTAAGTCTCTATTTAAAAAAAAAATGTTTCCCCCATACAAACCTTGCACCCCTATTTTACCCCCGTAGGGGTGGAATTTTCCAAAACGCTGAAAGTGTTTCATTTGTATTCTAATAACTAATTTTTCTACAAAGTTTAAGTCTATAGCTCAAAAAAAAAAGGTTCTCCCATACAAACTTTGCACCCCCATTTTACCCCCTTAGGGGTAGAATTTTCAAAAATCCCTTTTTATCCCTAGCCCACGTTATAAAAGCAACATACTGTGCAAAAATCAACTCTCTAAGATTAGTAGTTTCGGCTGTGCGTTGATGAGTGAGTGAGTGAGTGTTTGAGTGAATAAGTCAGTCAGGACATAGGCATTTATTATGTATAAATAGATAGAAGATAATGAAACTCCCATTCAAATATCTCAAAAAATTATGAAGCTACATCCGTTTTAATGTCGCTTGTTAGAGTGAGAAAACGATGAGGGACTGTGACGTCAATATACTCGAGCGTCATAGTAAAAAACAATCGTTTCATATGAAGGTGCCTTTTGCGGAAAAGGGACAGAACATACCCCCTCTTAAAACTATCATTATCTATATAGCCTCTTGCTTTGTTTTTTTCTCCATTTGACTATATTTATTTTAAATTCTTTTTCGAGAAAATACATTATGATTATTTACCATATTTTCGATTCCTGAGCTTCACCTGAGCGACCACGAACTTCGGAATTCGAAAATATTCGGGTATCTCTATCTCTATCGCACTAACCATACTCGAGTGACAGGGATGCAAATATATGAACATTGAGTATCGGTTTTCGTGGTAGCGCCGCAGGTACTTTGGCTGAATGCGCCGAGCGCGTGCCATTGTCATTCAAAAAAAACAAATTCGTGTTAACTATATTGTTCAAATTTGTTGATTTCATTTATTGAAATTACGACATAAAACGACATTTGCGCATATAAGTTCTCATATCAGAATCGAATATTTTTTTATGGTTTATATTTTAGCATTTGTCTCGTAAATGTCTATCGTAGACGGGATTTAAATTATTAATAAGTGAAAGGCAAAGCAATTCCGCCATTTTGACGAAAATTTGACGGTTCTTATAGCTGCATGACAGTTGGAGCAGCGTTTGATTTCAATAAAAATAAATGAAAAATTAAATGAAGTCGTATATTTCGGAAAATTAATTAAGTGTCGCAGTCGGATAAAAACTATCCTAAGTTGCAGCTAGAATAATAATGTACCTATATAAAATGTTTCATATTTTTCCGTTCATGGGATGCTGAGAACATTCGAACCGCGCAAAGCTTAGTTTCAAACTGGCTGATTCTTTTTTTAATTTAGAGATTTATTATAAGTGGAGATGATAGGTCACAATTTTGTGTTAAGTATTTATAAGCATTAAATGAATACGCACACTGTTTTGATAACTGGGGTTGATCAAACATTTACGTTTCGCGTTCTAGTTTAGTGTTAAACTATATTTGAATCTAATTTATGAAGTGCCTAAGTATAAATACATTTAAAAACCTTGATGTAAATAATTAGACAACACAACAAATTCTGACTACTTACCTATTCATGGTTTTTCATCTCTCCAAACAAAATAGCATTTCTGTATGTAAAATTTTCTGTATGTTTCTTTAATCCATCCTTTGTACAGTCGCCATCAGCCCATCACATACATGGGAGCAAACAAGCAACTCACAAACATCTGAACACAACTCTATTTTAAAAGCATTAAGGTATATAGGGTGCATGTTCAGATATTTTTGAACAGTGTATGTGATGGCGACTGTACCATTAGTTTTAATTAGTGTGTATAAGATTAGTTGCGATGCCCTTACATGGCTCATGTTTGAGACCTCTACTATCTAAAATCTAATATCTAGTAGGTAACAACATGACTGCAATAAACTTGTTACTTGATTAACTAATGATGTAGTAAGGGGCTTTTCTTTTAACGATTGAATGTATTTTTTTTAACAATTAATATTCAATATGATAAAGAATGCCTTATGGCTTTAATAGCTCTAAAAAATTGTTTAAGATTATGTTTCAAAACATTGACGATTTGAAAGTGCTTAGGCCTACCTGAATAAAGAATATTTTGAGTTTGAGTTTGAAATATCACCTTTTGTAGGAACTTGATATGTATTGTGAAAAAAAAATAAAAAAACCGGCCAAGTGCGAGTCGGACTCGCGCACGAAGGGTTCCGTACCATTATCTATAAAAATATTTATTTTATTCTGTTTTTAGTATTTGTTGTTATAGCGGCAACAGAAATACATCATCTGTGAAAATTTTATTTATTTTTTACTTAAGTAATAGTTTAGTGTCTTAGTGCGCTCATAACAATTTTTTGTTTTTAATTATGTGTTTATCTCATGTAAGAGAATTGTACAATTCTTTATGAGATTAAATGATCTTAAACCTTATTTCAACTGGAACTATCACGGTATCAGTGAGATACAGCCTAGTGACATACATACAGACAGATAGACAGACAGACAGACAGACGGACAGCGGAGTCTTAGTAATAGGGTCCCGTTTTACTCTTTGAGTACAGAACCCTAAAAATGGGCTTACCGCTCGGCCACGACTTTGGACTTAAAGCGACCTGCGACCAGCGTTTTATCTGTTCATTGCTCTTGATCCCAATTAACCACAGTGCGTTTCGCGTCTCGACCGCGCAATGAACAGATAAAACGCTGGTCGCAGGTCGCTTAAGACCAAAGTCGTGGCCAAGGCGTTAGTTGCGCTGCGCGCTTACTGCGCAGGCACCACGTTTTAAATATATTATCTAGAATAAGTATTAAGTATCACGTTTACGTGCTATAGTGCGATACAAGGAATGGGCTTGTGACCTTAAATTTGTTTACGATGCCATTCGAACCAGTTTTTGTAGAAGAACAAATGTTTGTATGGAAGCAACTACATTTAAAGGACATTAATACCCAAAAAATCGAGTTAAAGACGGACCTCGCTGACAGCAGCCGAAACGCTTCATACTGATTGGCTTTAAAGTATGACGTCGCACCGTGCAATTTGTACTAACCGTTGCATGGAAAATGAAGTAAATTGCTGTTTCGGTCGCGAAATACTGCGTTTAGGTCCATAGTTGTCATACAAATTTGTTTCTATAAAAGCGTAAGGATTCTATTGGAACCTTTAAATTTACTCTTGGACAATAAATAAATAAACTTTTTTTTCTAAACTTTCAAGGTTCATATATTTTTATGATTTGAATTATATTTTGTAATTTATACTTTATTACAATCATTTGATGGTTTACTATCCATTTAGCAACACGACGTTATCAATTTTAACACCACGCAACAAGCCTATTCGGCCATCTCGCATTTCCATACTTGCTGTTAGTGACGGACATAATAAATGTTTTACGTCAGACGTAAACGCAGTCATGCTAATCAGGCAGATCTATCTAACTAGACATTTAATTCCGTCTTTTTTGACCTAGAAACTATGAGGTATTTTTTTTTGTTTGATAAACGTTTTGCGACTTCATTCTAGTTATAAACATCACTGATTTAGATGGGTACTTACCTACACATTTGTTTTTCCTGTTAGTGATGTCACGGTAAATAATATATTTAAGTATGTATGTAACCACTCTATTGTACACAATAGGTAGATGACAGGTTAAATAAAAAAACGGGCAAGTGCGAGTTGGACTCGCGCACGAAGGGTTCCGTACCATTATCAATAAAAATATTTATTTTATTTTGTTTTAAGTATTTGTTGTTATAGCGGCAACATAAATTCATCATCTGTGAAAATTTCAACTGGAACTATCACGGTATCAGTGAGATACAGCCTGGTGACAGACAGACGGACGGACGGACAGCGGAGTCTTAGTAATAGGGTCCCGTTTTACTCTTTGAGTACGGAACTCTAAAAAGCATATACTTACATGTCACACAAGATCGAAGTACAAAGGCGAACTTATCCCTTTTAAGGGATCTCTTCCGACTAAACTTTGAGTAATTGATATAAGTCCTACTAGTTATCCAACATCCTACATAAATTATAAATGCGAATGTTTGGATGTTTGTTACTCAATCACGCTTAAACGGCTCAACCGATTTGGATAAGTCTTTGCACGAAGATAGTTTATAGCCTGTGGATTCAAATATGGGATAGTATTTATCCCGGGTCTATGCATACGAAGTCAGGGGCGGAAGAAAGTAAGTTTATAAATATTGAGAGACAATAGTACATTACTTACCTAGGGCGGTTAAGCAAAGAATGTCTCAGATCGCAGGTATTTGACGCCCGAGCCGAAGGCAAGGGCGATAAATATGCGCTCGGAGGCTTTCTTTATTACCGCCCGTGGTAAGTACAAAATTTTACGTCTCTATCTGGCCAGGAAGTGGGGTTTTCCGCACGCATGGCGTGCGGTAATTCCTACTTTTTGGCCAGGTATGACGTAAATATTTTTTGAACACACCTGCTCGTAAAGTAGGTCTTATTACAGCGTATTTACACTGATAATGCAGAATATTACCCATGCCGTGCCTTTTACATTACATTATCGCACTAGTGCCTTTTCATTACATATCTTTTTAAATATTAGCAAAATAATGCAGAATATTACCCATGCAGTGACTTTTACATTACATTATCGCACTAGTGCCTTTTCATTACATATCTTTTAACATTTAAATTTTTTTTTTTTTCCTCGCAAATGTGTTGAAAAACGTCGTATGAAACACGTGAGCATTGGTCATTACACTTCTCGTCTCCATTAAGCCTTCGCCTTCGGCTCAGGCTTAAAAACCGACTCGAGTGTAATGACCAACTTAGCACACTTGTATCATAATGTACTATTACGAAACCGGACTTAATCGCGTATAATTATTATAACTAATAGTAGTTTATGTGACTGTACATAATGAAGGGCATTAAACACGAGTGTGGGTTTTACATACACTAGTTTATCTATCCACATATCATAAGCCTCCATGATGCATTCTGGAGCCGCATGTTATGACCGGCATCGCGGCGTTGTTTTCTTGCAGCTGTCATAGTTTTTTTTTTTTATTCAGAGACAAACTAGAGTTGGATCCAACTATAGTATCGTTCGATATCTTACTTACGTTCGACATTTGTCAAATTTGTATGCAAATTGACAATTCATTTCGAACTAAACGTCATCTCGACTGATATTAGAATAGAGGTCAATTCAAATTTCTTTGTTTTTCAGAGATGTTCGAAATTTGAATGAAATAATATTATTGAAATCGATGTTATTATTTAACAATAATAACATTTTCACAGATAATAAATTTGTTCAAGCAAAACAGTCTATTTTTATGGTGGTCATAATGTGCGGTTCTTGAATGCATCATGGAGGGTTTATGATATTTGAATAGATAAACGTATTTATTTACCTCTTTGTACGAGTTATAATGTGTGAGAATCGTGAAAGTTTTAATCAATATATTGGGGGACAATCTCAAACAAATCTAACTATAGTATCCGCAAAACTATCTGGCCGGTCAGGTCGTAAAATATTAGAAGCATGCTATTATTACACACAAAAAGGTTTCATTGTTACTTTTATTGCCCTACCGGCCAGATAGTTTTGCGGATACTATAGCCCCATAGTGCATAGTAAGCTAATTAACCCTCAGGTCGCGACAAACAGTTTGAAAAACACTGATCTAATCGAATGAGCGAGCGACAGCGAAGGAAGCTAGGCTTCAGCTTGGGCCGAAAATAGTTTGTCCGGTGTCCGGTATCTGTCCCGCTGTCCCGCTGTTCTCCTCTACAGGTTGCATTTATCAACCGATTCACGTGAAATCTTGTGAGCAGGTTAGGAAGTTAATTATATAGTTTTCTAGGGCTCCGTACTCAAAGAGTAAAACGGGACCCTATTACTAAGACTCCGCTGTCCGTCCGTCCGTCTGTCACCAGGCTGTATCTCACTGATACCGTGATAGTTCCAGTTGAAATTTTCACAGACGATGTATGTTTGTTGCCGCTATAACAACAAATACTAAAAACAGAATAAAATAAATATTTTTATTGATAATGGTACGGAACCCTTCGTGCGCGAGTCCGACTCGCACTTGACCGGTTTTTTTTTTATATATAGGTAAAACTACTCTCGCGCTTTGTACACATATTTAAATGACTGCTGGTCGAACAGGTGTTATCAGCAGATATCGGACAAATTTGCGTCATTGCTCGCAATACTGTGGACATTACTCCAAAATTAATCAAAATGTTAATCAATTAATTATTTCTTGAAATAATATTTGAGATAATAGTTTATACGTGCTTAAAATTATAAGCATAATGTAATTTTAAGTGGTTATGGTTTTCGTAAATATTTTATATATAAAAAAGAAGTTACAAATTTAAACTGACACGATTATTTACTCTAGAAATAATACCCAACAACTTCTAAGTACATGATAAATATCCTGCTATTATTATAATTTCTGACGAAGAAGTTTTCTAGTTCTATACCTAGATATAAAACCTCCGTGGATTGAATTTTTCTTGATATATATATTTTGACATTGATAGTTGCCAAATTACAGTCGTAATTGCCGTACCTAAATTACGCAGGTACGTACCGTTCGAAGACGGCAGCAAAATTAACTAATGGCATGTTCTTTACTGATGGGTACTAAATATCACCAGTTTAAAAACGAATTAATGGCGAAAATATAAATTAATATAATACGACGTGAAAATTGTATATAAATGCGTACTTAAATACGTAATTAAACACATTTTCATTTTCTGCAGGGAATAAAGAAATTTGTTTAAGTATGGCTGTTATTTAAACTTTAAGGAAAGGTTTTTGAAGTTTATCTTGAAACAAATCGATTCATCAAACTACTTAAGTTTGCCCCATTAACATAAGTCTATTTTTGATGTAAAAAGAAATAGACTGCAGAAAATTTTGAAAAAATACTGATTATTTTCTTTAATAAATACTTCAACAAACTTTTGTATTTATTGACTAGGAATCAAATTATATATCAAGTAAGAAATTAATTAATTGATTAACATTTTGATTAATTTTGGAGTCATGTCCATATTACATTATTTCTTATCCTAATGAATGACCTTCCATTCGACTCACCAATTGTTGATTTTGTAATGTATGCCGATGACATCTGTGCAATTGTAAATGCTGACAGTAGGGATCAGCTACTCACGAACGTCAAAACTGTAATTAGCAACCTCGCTGAATGGTTCAAAGCCAATGGAATGATGTTAAACCTCGAAAAAACGAACCTGGTTGAATTTAATCTAAAGCGTAGTTCAGATACGACCAGCAGTTTAAACTCAGTACTCGTGCAAAATGCAGCTGTTCCAATCGTACCACAAACTCAATTTTTAGGATTCATTTTTGACTCCGGCCTGAAATGGCAGGACCATATTGATAAGGTTTGCAAGAAACTCAACTCTGCGTACTATATTATATCCCGAATTATGCCCATCTTGTCAAATGAAAACCTTTTGATAGCCTATTATGCATACTGTCATTCGGTACTAACATATGGAGTAGATTTGTGGGGCTTGGCTGCGGACAGGGACAGACCCTTCGTCATTCAGAAAAAAATCATAAGAAAAATGGCAAGGGCTGCTCCCGATGCGCCGGCTCGCCAGCTATTTATGGACTTTAGAGTCCTAACACTTCCCTCGATATTCATCCTCGAGGTAGGTAAATATGTTCGGCAGAACTTGGAGGTATTTCAAAGGAGGATATGGACCAGCGGTCGTTTTCAGGATAGGAGGAAGCATGACCTGGAGGTGCCAAGACACCGACTCATGAAAGCGGCCAATGGAATGTATGTCTTGGGTCCGCGGATATACAACCAAATACCGACAGATATTAAAGACTGTCGGACGTGCCTTGGTTTTACCCTGAAACTTAAATCCTTGCTGATGCGAAGGGCCTATTATTCGGTAGCTGAATTCTTGAACGAACAATTTTAATTATAAATTAAATAACTTTGACTGTATTGCTTCTTATATATATGCCTGTTGACATTGTCTTTAATGACCTTATTATGATATTTTAATGTAATGAATGACAATGTATGATCAATACGAAATAAATGAATATGAATATGAATATGAATATATTATTGCGCGCAATGACGCATTTTTTTCCGATCTCTGGTTATCAGCGACCATGACCGGTACAACCCGTGTTGAAACGTCAGAAATAAATGTAAATAAATATCGCGTTAGACCGTGTAAAACAGTAATTTAAATAGTTTTTTTAGCCTAGCGACTTTTACGAAATTCAAAAAATGATTTTTTTAAAAGACGGGCTTTAGTGATACATGCAATATGCAATAGAGGCGCTATATATTTTTGAGTGCATTGTTCTCCGTAGAAATGGTACGTTAGTGTGTTATCGCGTAGCTAAGAGGTTAAAAGTATTTCGGACCGATTGTCTTGGGGGTAATGTACTAATAATTTGTGGTTTTGTTGAGTCAGCATCAACAATATGTATTATTCGCCTTATAACCTACAATGGAATAACCTTAAGGTACCAAATTGTAAACATGTCTTTGACGTCGACTCTACCATTGTGCATTTTGGCACAATAGTGTGAATAATATGTTTAATGTGGGTTTTAAGTGACTAGGTAGTTATTTTTAATACAGCTACATTTGTTGAAACAGTTTAGGCTCATAGCTTTTTTCCCAACAATTACAATACAAATGCTCTTTTATAACACCTCTCATAAATACAGCAGGCATACAAAAGCAATAATATACAGGAAGGCAGAAAAAGAACACGCTACGGTAGCCCATAGTGGTTCAGCTGGTTGATCACGTAACGCATTGTACGCGCGTCAGGTAGATCTAAACGTCACTTTTTATATGGAAGTTGGATCTACCTAACGCGCTTTAAAAACGTTACGTGATTACCCCTCTGGCATGCGGCTGTCAAGCGGCGCGGCGGTCGTGGGTTCGAATCTCGGCTCGTACCAGGGCGTTTTTCAAAAAAAGTGTACAAAACTTTTTTTTTCAGAATTCGATTTTTTTTGGTTTTTCTTACTCAGAATCGTTGATATTATGGATCCTCATACAAGAAAAAAAGTGTCCCAGATTTTACTATGTAATTTTTTTCTTCCAGTGCGTCACGATCATATAAATAAAAAAAGACTGCATACAAAAATGTGACGATCTGGAATGGAATATTTAGGACACTTTTTTTCTTGTATGAGGATCGATAGTATCAAAGATTCTGATTAAGAAAAACAAAAAAAAATGAATTTTGAAAAAAAAGTTGTTTTGTACACTTTTTTTGAAAAACGCTCACCAATGAGTTTTTCGGAACTTATGTACGTTATACCTATTTACCGTTAGCTTTTCGGTGAAGGAAAACATCGTGAGGAAACCGGTTTAATCCCAATAAGGTCTAGTTTTCCCTCTGGGTTGGAAGGTCAGATGGCAGTCGCTTTCGTAAAACTAGTGCCTATGCCAAATCTTGGGATTAGGTGTCAAAGCGGACCCCGGGCTCCTTTAGGGGCACAACCAGGAATAACGCTAGGCCGATGATGAAGGCAGAAAAAGAACAGGCGGTTTTATCCAATGTGTCAATACGAGTTGATCACAACTACATGAATCCATCTTATGCCTCACGCTTGGCGCGTCGGTCGTATGAAACTATCCTTCTATGCGTTATTATTCTAAGACTGTAGGTACCTAATTGTATATTATGAAATAAAAAATCGAAATCGAAATCTTGAATATTTAATATGTAACTAAGATAATTTATTTAGGCTATCTGTACCTATTTGTTTTGCGGAATACCTACTTAACATCAGTAGTTAAATATTCGGACTCCAATCTTTTTTTTATCATGTTTTTCGACAGTTTGTGAGTTGAGAGGGACATAATTATGTCTGTATATTTTATAAACAAATCAAATTACCTACCTACGTCTTAATACCTAGATACCTACCTACTCGGAAACTCAACAAATTGGAAATCTTGAGATTGCATCCACCGTTTTCCTACTAGGTACATCAATTTGTGTTACCTAGAAGCTGATTGTAGTTTATTCATTATTTAAAGTAGGTATTTTCATCACATTTCAAGGCATTAGAAATTCGCTAAATTCTAATTTTAAAAGTTACTTTACGACTTTTACGAGATCTAAAGCTATGAAAAACACGAACAAAAACTTGTAAAATCGATATAAGCCGACGTAATTATTTCTAAGCCTATAAAATTCCGATAAGCAACTCACCAGCGCTACTAACTTTTTGAAACCGGCCGATTCCATCCACACTCGATCCAACAATTTCATATCAGGAATTTTCTTCTCTGGCAGGAATGATTTTATGATGAAATCCTCGTCTTTCCCCAAAGATGCACTGACCGACAATTTCCTTTGCCATTTAATTTTTTTTAATTCACTAGTTACAAGTTTGCGCGCGAGACTGTTCATTCTGCCGATTTTGCGTGCGATTTGCGATGCCGTTTGCGTTCGACTGAGTAGCCGTAGCGTGTTTCGAAATGATTCTAAGTTACTTTCGTCACGTCATCTACTACTAGTCCAGTGATAATTATGAGTGCAATCAGGCATTTAAACATGTATACTTAACGAACAAGCGAGCGAAGCGACAGAAAGTTCTCCGTTCCAGCTTGGGTAAATTATTTCGTATGTCCGGATGTTCCGCTGTCCGTTTGTCCGGCGCTCTGGCTGTTCTCCTCTACAGGTCGCATAAATCGCATTTCTCAACCGATACTCGTGAAATTTTGTGAGCTGGTTCGATAATTATAGTTTGTCGAATAAGTTTATGGAATTTAATTGTATCGTGTATTTAATATGGACAAAGCCTGAAAAAAAAGATTATTATTATCTGTTAGTTACTCCTTTACGGGTTTTTAGGCCCAGTCATTTGATAGGCATGCGTGGGGATACCTACAGATCTAACCGTAGCACATCACGCAGCACTCCGTGTTTTCGCTCAGGACCATTACAATTGGACCCTTGAGCAGTGGAAGACCTTGATGTTTTCTGATGAATACAGGATTCGCCTTTGGCAATGATGGAAGAGAAAGGGTCTACCGAAGACCAGGAAAGCGATTTTCGCAGTGTTGTATCGAAGAAAAGTTCGCATATGGCGGTGGATCTGCCATGGTCTGGGTCGGTATTTCATTGGAGGCGAAAACCCATATTGTTTTCGTCGTAGGGCCTGATAGGCATAACGCAGGAGAGTTAACTGCTCATCGCTACATAGAGAAGATATTAGCCGAACATGTGGTCCCGTTTGCGGACTTTATCGGTGACTTTATTAGACTAATTAAACTGACTAATTAAACGAAAAGGATTTATAGACAAGAAACTTTACAAAAAGGCCGCTAACTGAAAACACTGCCTTTTAAAGAATTACGAGCATACAATTGAAAGTAATTTTAATTTTCAATGATAAATTTGTTAGTAATAATTCAGTAAAAGGCAGCTTCGGGACTTTAGCTGCCTTTTAGTGAATTATTATAGGTTGTAAATAAACTCCCAAAATGCATACCACAATTATTTCTTGATATAATTTAAAGGAATATGTAAAAATATAATAAATAACAATGAAAAAAGATAGAACAGGCACCTTTTTAATACCTAAAATCATCATTGCGTCATATATTCTTACACAGCCTGATTAAAGTAAAAAAATCCAATTGAAGACTGCTTTTGCGTTTTTCTCAAAAGTAAGTGATGTCAGAAGACTGCCTTTTTAAAAATCACGGCAGATTCTAACCGTAGCACATCACGCAGCACTCCGTGTTTTCGCTCAGGACCATTACAATTGGACCCTTGAGCAGTGGAAGACCTTGATGTTTTCTGATGAATACAGGATTCGCCTTTGGCAATGATGGAAGAGAAAGGGTCTACCGAAGACCAGGAAAGCGATTTTCGCAGTGTTGTATCGAAGAAAAGTTCGCATATGGCGGTGGATCTGCCATGGTCTGGGTCGGTATTTCATTGGAGGCGAAAACCCATATTGTTTTCGTCGTAGGGCCTGATAGGCATAACGCAGGAGGGTTAACTGTTCATCGCTACATAGAGAAGATATGAGCCGTTTGCGGACTTTATCGGTGACTTTTTTTTTATTTATGCAGGATAATGCCAGGCCTCACACCGCCAGAACCACCAAGGATTAGGTACTTAGGTACCTTAGGCGCGTCAATTTTCCCGTCATGGATTGGCCTGCCAGAAGTCCTGACCTCAATCCGATAGAGCACCTCTGGGACGAACTGAAAAGGCGAGTTCGAGAAAGAAATCCAGTTCCTCCGTGAGAAAAGAGCTCCAAGAGCAAATGGTTGCTGCTATTTTGGCACAAAAATTAAGATCTTTAACGCTTCAAATAGTCAGTCTATTAAGTTTAATGTTCGACCAAAAAAGCAAAATAGTATTAGGAAATTGTCACTTCTACATATCTTAATCTTTGAAATAATGGCCGCCTTTATGGTGCGTATCTTATAAATTACAGAAATATTAATGTTATTTAAAAAAAACCCTGAACTTACCGATAAAAAGTAATTCCCGTGCTTTTACTATTGTTGTGTTTGCAATAGCACAATGCACAAAAAGGCATTTTTAAATGTTTTAAGTCCAACCACACTCGGAAACTACCGCCATCAGTGCTCGCCATAGACTAAACCAACATACGCTCATGAGCCTATGTGACATGCGCAATCTTTGGCTATAAAGGTGATGTCTGCTCTAGTAATATAACTCAATCGATTTTTATTCTATTTTTGACATTTCTGATTAAATTATTTCAATTAATTTCAATGTTTTTTTAAATTTATTCCTTAAACATACATGTAGACGATGACATGGTAATACGCGGACGAAGTCGCGGGCAATAGCTAGTCATAACTAAGTTGCTTCTTGTTGCACCATTCAACAATTATCCGTTTTCGTTGTCACTGTCACATGGATGTCGTCCGACGTGACGCACGACGGCTAATCACAGCAATGTATTCCTAAATTGACCAATCGCATCCATTTGTGTTTGGTATTTTTTTTTTTTTTTTTTTTTTTATTTATCCAAAATACTTATAAACTATTTACACATTATTTGAACAGCGAACGAAAACCGCGTACGGTTTATCTGTCGCCGTTGTCGCTCGTTTACAATTGATAGCTAAGAAAAGGGTAGTTTTACATAATTTGTGCTACGCTCGTGCGCGCATCGGTAGTTGGCAAGTACATATTTTTTGTGATGATTTTTATTTTGTGAGTATTATGAATAAGTTTCTGGAAAACATCATTTGGCCATTCGTTTAATATGTAAGGTAACAAATACTCCCACATTCTTTTTCCGTATGCATTGTTATACGGTGGCAATACGTATTTGGGTAAGGTACTTATGTTTCTCAAGTTTTGTGGCCTATAACGTTTTTGAAGGTTGGGTAAATTTGAAAATTCATCACAGATTAGCATCATCTTAAATTTATCATATACATTTATAATTTTACAGTATCGAAATAGATAGTTATCGTCGTTTTTATGCTTATTTCTAATAGAATTAGGTACAATAGTTTTTATCATTCTTAATTGTAGCTTATAGATATTGTCCAGGTAAGTTTTATAGGTTCTGCCATAGCTACTAAGGCTGTAACTAACAATGGATTCGGCTAGTGACATGTACAACATTCTGAGAGTATTAAATGGTAATTTATATTTTAGAAGTGATAGTTTGCATAAGATGGATCGTAGTTTGTTACAAATATGACTAATGTGGGGACCCCAATTGAATGTATTATCTATGACCAAACCTAGGTATGTATGCTTATCCACTATTTCCAGGTGTACACATTCACACGTACGCGTAGTTTTTTGATGCATGCACTCATGGCTATGCGCTATTATTTTAGGTGTGATGAGACTTTTTTTATATGCAGAGTGGATATGCATGACCTTGGTTTTGTCATAGTTAATGACTAGGCCTACGTCGTGGGCCCATGCACACAGCCGGTTAAAGTTACCTTGTAGGATGGTTTCTGCAGCCGTGATATCGGCATGGGTGGCCACGAGACAGGTATCGTCCGCAAATTGAAAATAGGCTGACATTTTGGGTAGCTGTGATTGGATACGCAGTTGACTATGCGCATACCGGGTTTTGGGCACGAGTTTGGGTAGACATTTGCAAGGAGCTCGTGTTCTATATATTTTAACATTCACTGTTTACGACACCTACTTGGCCGGAAATCCGTGTTTTCCCGGCCTCTGATGTAATGTACAACAGCTAATTAAATGAGCTATTGTAAAGAAGAAAAAACAATTTGTTAAAGTAATATTTTAAGGTCGATCCCTCACAGCCAGCATTATTTTAGTGTTTATTATGACATTTATGACTTCTTCAAATGTATACCCGCTCAAAAAACTTTTTTTTTATTCGGTAAATAAACAATGCTGTAACATTATAAAAATATTTAATTGAAGCAACTATATATAGCTACAAACGAATTATCATACGCATAATAATAATATTTAACAGATTAGACTAGTCGAATTGTGGAATTGTTATTATGACTAATACAAATTCGGGGCTATTTGATACTCTTAAAAATAGAGAAAAACAAAATCCAATAAAATTAAATGCGAATTAACACAATATTGCACGTTGCACGTCAATAAGTAAAAATGTATAAATAAAAATTGCATTACACTTTGCACCCAGTTTGATCTACAATAAAGTTTTGTCAAAAATAATATTTTTTACAAGCTTTTATTGCTGACTGTACTTTTCGATCCTAGAGTATATATGTCTAAAATCCGCGCCAGTAGAAAACTAAAAAAAATGAAAACAAATATGGCTGACTATCAATTGATCTCTCTGAATCTATGAAAAAACTTCAATTGGTAGTGATGTGACATGAACAGTGTTGTTTTGTTATCGATTCGATTTAGACACGGGACAACAAATGCAATTGATAGTCAGCCATATTTGTTTACATTTACTTTCGTTTTCTACTGGCGCGGACTATACATAGGAGCTGTACGGTTGCCACCAAAGGGGGCGGTAAGGCAGCTAATTTAAGAACAGGGGATCGAATTTTGACTATCGACCTTTCGAAAATTAAATAAATGTAAATACTCGCTGAATGGTTCAAAGCCAATGGAATGATGTTAAACCTCGAAAAAACGAACCTGGTTGAATTTAATCTAAAGCGTAGTTCAGATACGACCAGCAGTTTAAACTCAGTACTCGTGCAAAATGCAGCTGTTCCAATCGTACCACAAACTCAATTTTTAGGATTCATTTTTGACTCCGGCCTGAAATGGCAGGACCATATTGATAAGGTTTGCAAGAAACTCAACTCTGCGTACTATATTATATCCCGAATTATGCCCATCTTGTCAAATGAAAACCTTTTGATAGCCTATTATGCATACTGTCATTCGGTACTAACATATGGAGTAGATTTGTGGGGCTTGGCTGCGGACAGGGACAGACCCTTCGTCATTCAGAAAAAAATCATAAGAAAAATGGCAAGGGCTGCTCCCGATGCGCCGGCTCGCCAGCTATTTATGGACTTTAGAGTCCTAACACTTCCCTCGATATTCATCCTCGAGGTAGGTAAATATGTTCGGCAGAACTTGGAGGTATTTCAAAGGAGGATATGGACCAGCGGTCGTTTTCAGGATAGGAGGAAGCATGACCTGGAGGTGCCAAGACACCGACTCATGAAAGCGGCCAATGGAATGTATGTCTTGGGTCCGCGGATATACAACCAAATACCGACAGCTATTAAAGACTGTCGGACGTGCCTTGGTTTTACCCTGAAACTTAAATCCTTGCTGATGCGAAGGGCCTATTATTCGGTAGCTGAATTCTTGGACGAACAATTTTAATTATAAATTAAATAACTTTGACTGTATTGCTTCTTATATATATGCCTGTTGACATTGTCTTTAATGACCTTATTATGATATTTTAATGTAATGAATGACAATGTATGATCAATACGAAATAAATGAATATGAATATGAATATGAATACCAAATTGTAAACATGTCTTTGACGTCGACTCTACCATTGTGCATTTTGGCACAATAGTGTGAATAATATGTTTAATGTGGGTTTTAAGTGACTAGGTAGTTATTTTTAATACAGCTACATTTGTTGAAACAGTTTAGGCTCATAGCTTTTTTCCCAACAATTACAATACAAATGCTCTTTTATAACACCTCTCATAAATACAGCAGGCATACAAAAGCAATAATATACAGGAAGGCAGAAAAAGAACACGCTACGGTAGCCCATAGTGGTTCAGCTGGTTGATCACGTAACGCATTGTACGCGCGTCAGGTAGATCTAAACGTCACTTTTTATATGGAAGTTGGATCTACCTAACGCGCTTTAAAAACGTTACGTGATTACCCCTCTGGCATGCGGCTGTCAAGCGGCGCGGCGGTCGTGGGTTCGAATCTCGGCTCGTACCAGGGCGTTTTTCAAAAAAAGTGTACAAAACTTTTTTTTTTCAGAATTCGAATTTTTTTGGTTTTTCTTACTCAGAATCGTTGATATTATGGATCCTCATACAAGAAAAAAAGTGTCCCAGATTTTACTATGTAATTTTTTTCTTCCAGTGCGTCACGATCATATAAATAAAAAAAGACTGCATACAAAAATGTGACGATCTGGAATGGAATATTTAGGACACTTTTTTTCTTGTATGAGGATCGATAGTATCAAAGATTCTGATTAAGAAAAACAAAAAAAAATGAATTTTGAAAAAAAAGTTGTTTTGTACACTTTTTTTGAAAAACGCTCACCAATGAGTTTTTCGGAACTTATGTACGTTATACCTATTTACCGTTAGCTTTTCGGTGAAGGAAAACATCGTGAGGAAACCGGTTTAATCCCAATAAGGTCTAGTTTTCCCTCTGGGTTGGAAGGTCAGATGGCAGTCGCTTTCGTAAAACTAGTGCCTATGCCAAATCTTGGGATTAGGTGTCAAAGCGGACCCCGGGCTCCTTTAGGGGCACAACCAGGAATAACGCTAGGCCGATGATGAAGGCAGAAAAAGAACAGGCGGTTTTATCCAATGTGTCAATACGAGTTGATCACAACTACATGAATCCATCTTATGCCTCACGCTTGGCGCGTCGGTCGTATGAAACTATCCTTCTATGCGTTATTATTCTAAGACTGTAGGTACCTAATTGTATATTATGAAATTAAAAATCGAAATCGAAATCTTGAATATTTAATATGTAACTAAGATAATTTATTTAGGCTATCTGTACCTATTTGTTTTGCGGAATACCTACTTAACATCAGTAGTTAAATATTCGGACTCCAATCTTTTTTTTATCATGTTTTTCGACAGTTTGTGAGTTGAGAGGGACATATTATGTCTGTATATTTTATAAACAAATCAAATTACCTACCTACGTCTTAATACCTAGATACCTACCTACTCGGAAACTCAACAAATTGGAAATCTTGAGATTGCATCCACCGTTTTCCTACTAGGTACATCAATTTGTGTTACCTAGAAGCTGATTGTAGTTTATTCTGAAGTAGGTATTTTCATCACATTTCAAGGCATTAGAAATTCGCTAAATTCTAATTTTAAAAATTACTTTACGACTTTTACGAGATCTAAAGCTATGAAAAACACGAACAAAAACTTGTAAAATCGATATAAGCCGACGTACTTATTTCTAAGCCTATAAAATTCCGATAAGCAACTCACCAGCGCTACTAACTTTTTGAAACCGGCCGATTCCATCCACACTCGATCCAACAATTTCATATCAGGAATTTTCTTCTCTGGCAGGAATGATTTTATGATGAAATCCTCGTCTTTCCCCAAAGATGCACTGACCGACAATTTCCTTTGCCATTTAATTTTTTTTAATTCACTAGTTACAAGTTTGCGCGCGAGACTGTTCATTCTGCCGATTTTGCGTGCGATTTGCGATGCCGTTTGCGTTCGACTGAGTAGCCGTAGCGTGTTTCGAAATGATTCTAAGTTACTTTCGTCACGTCATCTACTACTAGTCCAGTGATAATTATGAGTGCAATCAGGCATTTAAACATGTATACTTAACGAACAAGCGAGCGAAGCGACAGAAAGTTCTCCGTTCCAGCTTGGGTAAATTATTTCGTATGTCCGGATGTTCCGCTGTCCGTTTGTCCGGCGCTCTGGCTGTTCTCCTCTACAGGTCGCATAAATCGCATTTCTCAACCGATACTCGTGAAATTTTGTGAGCTGGTTCGATAATTATAGTTTGTCGAATAAGTTTATGGAATTTAATTGTATCGTGTATTTAATATGGACAAAGCCTGAAAAAAAAGATTATTATTATCTGTTAGTTACTCCTTTACGGGTTTTTAGGCCCAGTCATTTGATAGGCATGCGTGGGGATACCTACAGATCTCTGCCGTGATTCTTAAAAAGGCAGTCATCTGACAATTCACCAATTTTGAGTTATATATTGTGCTGTGATCAGGAAAAAAAGACGCGTTGACCTATCTAACCCGTTTTTCTCTATCACATTTAGTTTTTGAGATAATTTTTCAATAAAAGGCAGTCAAGTGCATTCTTACCAGTGCTGAATTCATTAAAACGCAGTCATCTGACATTCATCCTTAAAAAAGCAGTTAAAGTCCTTTGACTGCGTAAAATATGGGAAATATTTTAGGCAAAACTTATTTAAAAGGCAGTTTTGTACCAAACCGCCTATTGATAATTATAGTTCATCAATTTACTTTACAATAATTCATTAAAAAGCAGCTTTTGAGTAAACATTCTTTAAAAGGCAGTCATGTGACGTTAGCTGCCTTCTTAATAATTATTTGATTGATATTACTTACTTCTATACTTCAAAAAAGGAATGTACGTCACAATTTTTTTTTATTAATTTCAATTTTTTGGCATCCATCGGATATTAAAACGCAGTTTTCTCGCAATAATTATTTTAAAGGCAGTCATGTTTTACCGCGCACCTATAATATTTTTGCGTGGATTTTTTAAAGTTTGTTTCACCGACAGATGCGAGCCGCAGCGGACGTTTGAGGCAGGGCGTGCGTTCGTTTGCGCCAAAATCACGTGAGCGTGCCAATATTTAAAGTACGTAAGACCGGGAGATGCTGACACAAAATTGTAAGGTATTTGTACCAAGTATGGCGACCCTTCAGGGGTCTAATAACGTAATCAGAAAAGGAGAATGATGGTCATAGCGCTAGTACTGGCAGCCCAAATGCGTGGGCGTTAGTTAGTCAGTTATACTGGGCGTTTTCCGCAAGTCGACATCCATTGTGCCTATTTTGCGTGAAACGGCGGTGTGGCGCTACTCTAACCACCCCAGCTCGTCTAGAAAGTTGCTGAGTGCCTTGGTGTTGTTGACTGCGCCCCGTAGTGTGTCTGGAGAACCTAGGTGCTTTATTCTGTATACTTCTACCTGCTTGCAGTCCAACAGTATATGTTTAGTCGATTCTTCTGCCTCCATGCACGCTCTGCACATGGGGCTGTCTGTGATACCTAAGTTATAGAGGCGTCTGTTCAAGGTGTTATGTCCTCTTATTATTCCCACTATCTTGCGCAGTTGGTTTCTATGTGTCCTTAGTAGTGCGGTTGTGAGTTTGTAGTCGCGTTTCGACAGAATCTCTTTGCTCTGTCTGCATGTGTCTGTCTCCTCCCAGTATCGTTAATGTAGTTCTTTAGTGTGTTGGTCCAGTTGATTGTATATGTAGCTTTGTGGCAGGGGCAAGATTGGCTCCGCTCCGTATGCCGTTGTTTCTGAGCCTTTCCTGGCCAGTTCATCCGCTGTATCGTTCCTCTTGAGCCACTGTGCCTCTTGATCCATTGTATAGTAACTTTGTTTTTATCTGCGCACACCTCTGTGAGGTTTTGGTGGCTTTCGTATATCAAGCTAGATGTGATGTTATCACTGCTCAGTGCTTGTAGTACCGATTTACTGTCTGAGAGTATCCATATGTTAGTGTTTTAGACTTGTCGTCTCTTTATGGCATTGCAGGCTTCAATTATTCCTACGCATTCAGCCTGGAATACCGTGTTTTGTACACCCAGTGGTTTGGATATGTGTATGTTTAAATCCTCTGAGTTCCCGTATTTGTTTTTGAACCATGTGTAAAGATTCTAAGGTCTGTTTGGTTTAGCCCCTCTTTTAAATCTTCCGTCAGTGATAGTCTTTCCTAAAGACTGCAGTTTTTGGTATTTTGTCGATTGAAGCCTCCATCATAGGTAGGATTGTGATCAGTTTGTTATGGATCTTCGTGTGCGGTATGTCTAGTTTCGTCCATAGGTTGAGGCGTTTTAGGCGTATTGCCGTCGCAGCCGCCTACTTATTCTTTCATCGACTATCGGAAAATACAAGAATTTTTGAGTAACAAATTGTTCGATTTTCGTAATTTATCCGACACGTGCGATTAACGCCCACGCATTTTGGCCGCCAGTACCAGCGCTATCACCATCATTTTCCTTTTCTTCATTACGTAATTAGACCCCTGAAGGGTCACCACCATACTTGGTACTAATACCTTAAACAATTGTGTCAGCATCTCCGGGTCTAATAAGTACCTTGAATATTGGCACGCTCACGTGATTTTGGCGCGAACGAACGCAGGCCCTGATATAAGAAATATACAGTGCCTTTTCCATGATTTTATATTTTGTAATATGCCATTTTAATAAATGATAATATTAGTGTTTTATTTAATTTCAATTCACTTGACTGTTGTTATCGAAGTTTAAGAAAAAATATTTTATAGAAGAAAATTACTTAAAAAGCAGTGAATTGCATTTGAGCATTTAAGACTGCTTTGTAGTGAATTACTCAGTGGATATAATTTTGCTATCGTTTGCTTTAAAGAAGTAGTTTGGTGGAATAATTTATTTAAAGGCAGTAACTGGACTTTCACTTCTTTGTAAATAATTAAACGAAAAGGATTTATAGACAAGAAACTTTACAAAAAGGCCGCTAACTGAAAACACTGCCTTTTAAAGAATTACGAGCATACAATTGAAAGTAATTTTAATTTTCAATGATAAATTTGTTAGTAATAATTCAGTAAAAGGCAGCTTCGGGACTTTAGCTGCCTTTTAGTGAATTATTATAGGTTGTAAATAAACTCCCAAAATGCATACCACAATTATTTCTTGATATAATTTAAAGGAATATGTAAAAATATAATAAATAACAATGAAAAAAGATAGAACAGGCACCTTTTTAATACCTAAAATCATCATTGCGTCATATATTCTTACACAGCCTGATTAAAGTAAAAAAATCCAATTGAAGACTGCTTTTGCGTTTTTCTCAAAAGTAAGTGATGTCAGAAGACTGCCTTTTTAAAAATCACGGCAGATTCTAACCGTAGCACATCACGCAGCACTCCGTGTTTTCGCTCAGGACCATTACAATTGGACCCTTGAGCAGTGGAAGACCTTGATGTTTTCTGATGAATACAGGATTCGCCTTTGGCAATGATGGAAGAGAAAGGGTCTACCGAAGACCAGGAAAGCGATTTTCGCAGTGTTGTATCGAAGAAAAGTTCGCATATGGCGGTGGATCTGCCATGGTCTGGGTCGGTATTTCATTGGAGGCGAAAACCCATATTGTTTTCGTCGTAGGGCCTGATAGGCATAACGCAGGAGGGTTAACTGTTCATCGCTACATAGAGAAGATATGAGCCGTTTGCGGACTTTATCGGTGACTTTTTTTTTATTTATGCAGGATAATGCCAGGCCTCACACCGCCAGAACCACCAAGGATTAGGTACTTAGGTACCTTAGGCGCGTCAATTTTCCCGTCATGGATTGGCCTGCCAGAAGTCCTGACCTCAATCCGATAGAGCACCTCTGGGACGAACTGAAAAGGCGAGTTCGAGAAAGAAATCCAGTTCCTCCGTGAGAAAAGAGCTCCAAGAGCAAATGGTTGCTGCTATTTTGGCACAAAAATTAAGATCTTTAACGCTTCAAATAGTCAGTCTATTAAGTTTAATGTTCGACCAAAAAAGCAAAATAGTATTAGGAAATTGTCACTTCTACATATCTTAATCTTTGAAATAATGGCCGCCTTTATGGTGCGTATCTTATAAATTACAGAAATATTAATGTTATTTAAAAAAAACCCTGAACTTACCGATAAAAAGTAATTCCCGTGCTTTTACTATTGTTGTGTTTGCAATAGCACAATGCACAAAAAGGCATTTTTAAATGTTTTAAGTCCAACCACACTCGGAAACTACCGCCATCAGTGCTCGCCATAGACTAAACCAACATACGCTCATGAGCCTATGTGACATGCGCAATCTTTGGCTATAAAGGTGATGTCTGCTCTAGTAATATAACTCAATCGATTTTTATTCTATTTTTGACATTTCTGATTAAATTATTTCAATTAATTTCAATGTTTTTTTAAATTTATTCCTTAAACATACATGTAGACGATGACATGGTAATACGCGGACGAAGTCGCGGGCAATAGCTAGTCATAACTAAGTTGCTTCTTGTTGCACCATTCAACAATTATCCGTTTTCGTTGTCACTGTCACATGGATGTCGTCCGACGTGACGCACGACGGCTAATCACAGCAATGTATTCCTAAATTGACCAATCGCATCCATTTGTGTTTGGTAATTGAAAATAGGCTGACATTTTGGGTAGCTGTGATTGGATACGCAGTTGACTATGCGCATACCGGGTTTTGGGCACGAGTTTGGGTAGACATTTGCAAGGAGCTCGTGTTCTATATATTTTAACATTCACTGTTTACGACACCTACTTGGCCGGAAATCCGTGTTTTCCCGGCCTCTGATGTAATGTACAACAGCTAATTAAATGAGCTATTGTAAAGAAGAAAAAACAATTTGTTAAAGTAATATTTTAAGGTCGATCCCTCACAGCCAGCATTATTTTAGTGTTTATTATGACATTTATGACTTCTTCAAATGTATACCCGCTCAAAAAACTTTTTTTTTATTCGGTAAATAAACAATGCTGTAACATTATAAAAATATTTAATTGAAGCAACTATATATAGCTACAAACGAATTATCATACGCATAATAATAATATTTAACAGATTAGACTAGTCGAATTGTGGAATTGTTATTATGACTAATACAAATTCGGGGCTATTTGATACTCTTAAAAATAGAGAAAAACAAAATCCAATAAAATTAAATGCGAATTAACACAATATTGCACGTTGCACGTCAATAAGTAAAAATGTATAAATAAAAATTGCATTACACTTTGCACCCAGTTTGATCTACAATAAAGTTTAGTCAAAAATATATTTTTTTTACAAGCTTTTATTGCTGACTGTACTTTTCGATCCTAGAGTATATATGTCTAAAATCCGCGCCAGTAGAAAACGAAAAAAATTAAAACAAATATGGCTGACTATCAATTGATCTCTCTGAATCTATGAAAAAACTTCAATTGGTAGTGATGTGACATGAACAGTGTTGTTTTGTTATCGATTCGATTTAGACACGGGACAACAAATGCAATTGATAGTCAGCCATATTTGTTTACATTTACTTTCGTTTTGTACTGGCGCGGACTATACATAGGAGCTGTACGGTTGCCACCAAAGGGGTCGGAAAGGCAGCTAATTTAAGAACAGGGGATCGATTTTTGACTATCGACCTTTCGAAAATTAAATAAATGTAAATACGACTGTAGTGTCAAAATTGCAGGCACTTATTGGTACTTTCTACCGATATAATTGAATACGAGTGGTCAACACCACTCCATTTAAAATTTTCTAACGCTATTTCAAATAGCATTTCATCATTTTTACAGCGGTCGAGTCTTGGCCTCGTATCTTAGATGCTTACTATATACGTGTCATTTCAAATTGTTTATTATTTTATTTCATATTTTTAATATACTTGCTTACTTAACATACATATTTATACAAGTAAAACCAAACCACAGTCATTACATAATTTAAAATATACACAACATTACTCACATTCCAATAAGATATTCATTCCCTTCCTACAATATTAATTAGAATTAAAACTTATTATATGTAAGGGTCTGACTGAAAATCAGCGTTGCAGTGTAGGTACTCAGTAGGTACTTACTCACTGCAACAGTATGCTGAGTCTAGCCCCTTTTTGGCATCACAAAATGTTAATGCCTCGTACGATATTGTTTGAGTGTGTTTGTCTTTTTCCTAAGTCTAATTTGTTCACTGTTCCTTTTGTATAAAATGTGATGTTGAATAAAGTTTTTCTGATATTGTTTGAGTGTGTTTGTCTTTTTCCTAAGTCTAATTTGTTCACTGTTCCTTTTGTATAAAATGTGATGTTGAATAAAGTTTTTCTATGTTCTATGTCTATGAAAGAGTCGAGCGCTCGAAATGTAAAAATCGGCCCCCTGGTCGTAAAATGGCTGCGTCTTACCATAACCAGCCTACTTAATTTGGGCGGGTAGTGGTTTATTAGCCGCAACCTCATTTATACTCATATAACTAATAACTAAATGTGGAACTACGACAATAACAACGAATGACATATGTTCTTTTCTGTTGCACTTATTGAGTTTTGGATACTACCATCTCGCTCGGTGTGGTATTATTATTAGTTATTACCATAGCTCCTCTGTAGAAATCTATAGGTATCACGGACTTAAATTGTTGAGCCATTTAGGGGTCAACTAATTCTGGATTTCATAGTAAGCTTTGATGTGTCCAGTATAAAGTGAGCTCTAAATGGCTGGGTAGTGGTTTATTAGCCGCAACCTCATTTATACTCATAACTAAATGTGGAACTACGACAATAACAACGAATGACATATGTTCCTTTCTGTTGCACTTATTGAGTTTTGGATACTACCATCTCGCTCGGTGTGGTATTATTATTAGTTATTACCATAGCTCCTCTGTAGAAATCTATAGGTACAATCACGGACTTAAATTGTTAAGTCATGTAGGGGTCAACTAATTCTGGTTTTCATAGATAGCTTTGATGTGTCCAGTATAAAGTGAGCTCTAAATGACTCAAGAATGAAAGTGCGTGACTGTACTCTAAGGTCCCGATCAACCCTCAAATGTAGTTAAGGAGTTGCTATGGTTTTACCTTCTGTCTCCATCATGAGATCAGCTCGGTCATGCCATAATATTGCATTGTCACCAAACTTACTCTATAATGGCAAGTGACTGACAAATGGTTCTAATATTTGGAATGACAACTTTACATACATATGTACGATCAGTGGAAGTTAAATATTTTTTTTTTCGAAGTCAAAATCAAAGTACATACCTATGTACATTGTACATATTAACTTGTATGTATAATTATACTAAAAACACTCTCCTATAAGTAAACAAAATAAATTAAAACAAATACTAAAAATGTCTTCTTCAATCTAATCTTATTCGGCACTTCTAAATCTCTGATGAGGTAAGTACTGGCTTTTGGAATCAATGTATCATAATCATCATCTATTACTATTTCATGTTCATCATTAAAATGGTAGTAAGAATGAACTGACAATTGTTTATGACAAGACAGTGGCAGTGTTTTTTTTTAATTAATTGCAGTCATAATAACGTGTTTATTACCGATATAACAGCATAAATCATGACATCTGATATAATGTTTTAATTTTACACCTTGACTTCGAAAAAAATATTTTTTACTTCACATGCTCGCAAAGTTCGCTTTTGTGCTGGATGTAGGTATGCTGCACAAAATACCACTTTTATGCTCAGATGCACAAAGTAAAATTGTTTTAAAGACTAAGATAATTGGGCCTGACAGCCACCCACACACACATAAAAAACTTCGTAGAATAAACTTGTCATTTGATTCGATTTGCTTTAATAATTTTTACATCCGTGTTTTCCATTACTAAATTAATAAAACCAGATAAAATAGGAGTCAATTATTATTTTAAAACGTATTGAACCATTAAATGACTAGGCAGTATGAATTAGCTATGTCTAATATCACGTGTCGAAAATTAAAAATAAAAACTTTAAAAAGTTAAGTGACGGGAATGAGCTATTATTTTAATTTTGCAATTCATTGTAATTTTCTCGCAATCGAAGTGAAAAGCAGTGTGTATCACTCGGGCATAAATTTGCCATTTAACCCCTCGACTTAACTATCCACCCGAGCCACCGGCGAGGGTGGATATAAATGTCTCAGGTTAAATGGCTCGTTTTATGCGCTTGTTGTACAATATACTATCAACGTAATGGCGACTCCGTGGATTCTAGAACCATTGCGAGCATCCAGAAGTCCCAAGCCTAGGAATGAGGCTATCCGCAGCAGAAATAAAAGCTTGTAAAAAGATAACTAGTTGATAAAATATAAAATTGATGCATTTGTTTGCAAAATTGTAAACTTACATTGTACTCTTATTTACATCTTAAGTAAATTCGTAACAATATTAAAAACTGTATACATTTTGAGGGAAGACATTATAACTAATATATATACAATACCTAATTTTGAATCTTCGTTGACACTATTGGACCCTTGACTTTGCCTAAGTAACTACAATAACATACAAATGAAGTGAAACTTGTTGTCGTATATTTCGGAAAATTAATTAACTGTCGCAGTCGGATAAAAACTATCCTAAGTTGCAGCTAGAATAATAATGTACCTATATAAAATGTTTCATATTTTTCCGTTCATGGGATGCTGAGAACATTCGAACCGCGCAAAGCTTAGTTTCAAACTGGCTGATTCTTTTTTTAATTTAGAGATTTATTATAAGTGGAGATATACGTTTTCGAACGCGTTTGCGTTTAGTTTCAATGTGTATGGCAACGCGTAGTTCCTGATAGTTACCACCAGAGGCGCTGTTCGCGTTGCCATATAAATTGAGACTAAACGCAAACGCGTTCGAAAACGTATTGCATGAATAAAACTTATACTAGAGCCTCTGTGCAAGTGTGAGAGAGGTGACATTCACTAAGGCGTTAGTTTGGTTTGCGATTACTATAGTTCATAATAAAGAATCGAGTAACAAAATAATCTATTTATATACTTAGGTATTATTTTTACTGTTTGTGTACGTATGTGTGTTACATATTAATTAATTAATAATAGCAGTTATTGTGAGAGTGTGATGAGTAGTAGAAATGCTCAGCAATACTCCCTTTTCTCCTAAATCGAAATACTCGTGTAAATACATTGATCAGTCTTAAAATACTAATATTCTTAATACTAAACTTTTCCCAATCCCAGTTATCTCTTAATACTTTCATAAAATACAATAATCAATAACATTTCATATAATTAATAAACAAGAGTATAAAAAATCAGTTGTCTTTTTACTTAGCCTTAGTAGCATTTTATACAATCGCTAGTATGGCCAGCCAACCGTGTCAGTGGAAAAACAGTAAAGTAATAAAAAAATCTATGCATTGTGATTTTGACACTATTACTATATTTATATTCAGCGATTGAATTACGAATCAAATGTATTTATAACGCCGATTATTGATAGGACACAGAAGTGAATAAATCGATATATGTCTCTTTAACATGCAGTAACACCAATCTAAAAAAAGATGGCGATACTAAGAAAAAAAACCGGCCAAGTGCGAGTCGGACTCGCGCACGAAGGGTTCCGTACCATTATCAATAAAAATATTTATTTTATTCTGTTTTTAGTATTTGTTGTTATAGCGGCAACAGATACATCATCTCGTCGGGTGACAAGCAAAAGTCACTACCAAAACTGTCACTGCTCTTCAAAACCTCGTATCTCAGTACGTAGTCGATATCGAGATACGACCTTCGATTTAAGTAGGTATTTGTTACTTAGTGAGTTTTGCTTGTCACCCGACGATCTGTGAAAATTTCAACTGAAACTATCACGGTATAAGTGAGATACAGCCTGTTGACATACAGACGGACGGACGGACAGCGGAGTCTTAGTAATAGGGTACCGTTTTACTCTTTGAGTACGGAACCCTAAAAATGTCACTTTCATAGTGGTCAATATTTGATTGGCTTCACAATGCTACTAGACAGGGTAGGCAGACCATACTCTTTTATACAAATATACATAATTGTCTTGTCTTGATTGAACAAAATTTGTGAATTTCATTTTGAGTATTAAGGCCCGGTCACGTGCGCCATACGTGTGAGCGAGAGGCCGCGTTCCGATCTCTCACTCCCACTCATAATTTACCGCTCTCTAAGGGCGAGTTGCACCAACATACGATTACAGATCGATTGACAAACTTTTCATAGATTCCGACAGTAATCAGATCCGGATGATATACGGCAAAATCAGTGTAGACTAAACATGGCAAGAAAGTGTCCCAAGATAATGGCTCAAAAATTGTATAATAACTATAATAAAATTAATAAGCTGCCTAAAGCTATTAAAGCACAGACTATCAACACTTTCCGTCACAAAGTCAAAATGCTGCTCCTTAGTAAAACGGTATAGAACATTAAGCCTGCATCACACTGGGCGCGGCCTACCGTGGCTGACCATAGTAAATTTGACAGCTAATGACAAGTTTTCTATTGTCCGCCGCGGCCAGGCCGCACCAGTCTGTGAGAGGCCTTAAGGAATAATTAAGTAATGTATACACTGAAAGTGTATTTATTAAATTTTACTGACTGATGATGAATGTTCTTAAACCTATATACTTTTTGGAATTGTATTATACCCATATAAACGTATGACAACACTTTGTTATCCTCCTAATTATTATATATTTGTTGTATTACTGACGTATTATAGTGTGCATGTTTTATTCTGATTTATGAAAATTCTGTAGGTAATACAGCATTTCTCAATAGAGAAATAAACTATCTGTAACAAACACCGCTTGGTGCAACCCACCCTTAGTCGCCATTATTCCGACCTGACCAATTCCTAGCAATACTTATTCTTTAAGTCCTTCCTTAAAATCTTTCCGGCCGGATTCTTAGGTATAGCCTCAACGCTCTGAACCTCCTTAACATGTTTGAACGAAACCAACTTACCATTCACAAAGTCCTTCAGTTCCTCAGGGCTGATAGTTTGGTTCGGTTGAGGTACTATGAAAGCTTTGGGTACCTCGCCCGTGACAGGGTCAGGTATACCTATGACAGCGCAGTCAGCTATCTTCGGGTGGGCACGGATGATAGCCTCCAGTTCTGCTGGGGCCACTTGGAAACCTTTCACCTGGAAAGAGATGGATTATGTAGGGCCTATTGTTTCAAATACCAGTGGCCATCGACGATACAAGTTAATCCTATACTATTAAACGAGCAATATATATATCGCCTAGTGCCTGCAATACGGCCACAACTCAAAATTAAAACACATTTGAGATGTGGCTCTATTGCACTGTGCAATAGAGTTACATCTCAAATGTGTTTTAATTTAAAACACATACAGTTACCGGCGGTTTGAAACAACGAGCCTTTCTGTTGCAGTTGTGTATTTTTTTCTAGAAATGCTCTATTTACGGTTACCGACGGTTTGAAACAACGAGCCTTCCTGTTGCAGTTGTTTTTCTTTTTCTAGAAATGCTCTATTTACGGTTACCGACGGTTTGAAACAACGAGCCTTTCTGTTGCAGTTGTTTATCTTTTTCTAGAAATGCTCTATTTACGTTTACCGACGGTTTGAAACAACGAGCCTTTCTGTTGCAGTTGTGTATATTTTTCTAGAAATGCTCTATTTACGGTTACCGACGGTTTGAAACAACGAGCCTTTCTGTTGCAGTTGTTTATCGTTTCCTAGAAATGCTCTATTTACAGTTACCGGCGGTTTGAAACAACGAGCCTTTCTGTTGCAGTTGTGTATATTTTTCTAGAAATGCTCTATTTACGGTTACCGACGGTTTGAAACAACGAGCCTTACTGTTGCAGTTGTTTTTCGTTTTCTAGAAATGCTATATTTACGGTTACCGACGGTTTGAAACAACGAGCCTTTCTGTTGCAGTTGTTTATCGTTTCCTAGAAATGCTCTATTTACAGTTACCGGCGGTTTGAAACAACGAGCCTTTCTGTTGCAGTTGTGTATATTTTTCTAGAAATGCTCTTTTTACGGTTACCAACGGCTTGAAACAACGAGCCTTACTGTTGCAGTTGTTTTTCTTTTTCTAGAAATGCTATATTTACGTTTACCGACGCTTTGAAACAACGAGCCTTTCTGTTGCAGTTATTTATATTTTTCTAGAAATGCTCTATTTACGGTTACCGACGGTTTGAAACAACGCGGAGCCTTACTGTTGCAGTTGTCTATCTTTTTCTAGAAATGCTCTATTTACGGTTACCGACGGTTTGAAACAACGAGCCTTACTGTTGCAGTGGTGTTCCTGGGCAAGCACCCGGCAGTGTTGCCGGTGCACCTGGAGAGCGTTTACGGAATCATCAGCGGCGCCGCGCCCGTCTCTGAGGCTGACGCGGCCGCTGTACTTAAGAAAAACGTGAGTACTGTCCGGTTATCTTTAATTATAGAGGTTGCAATCGACCCTGTCATAGGGACCAACCTAAAAACCAGCGCTGGAAAGCATTTTGGATGATCATTGGATGTGGCCGTATTGCACTGTGCAATAGAGTTACATCTCAAATGTGTTTTAATTTAAAACACATTTGAGATGTGGCTCTATTGCACAGTGCAATACGGCCACATCTCAAATGTGTTTTAATTTTGAGTTGTGGCCGTATTGCAGGCACTATAGTCCCCCGCGGCTATGAAGTCAATCCTGAGACATGCCTCTAGGGTTGAATATGTAATTTTTTCCTATGGTTGACATTGTCATTATTCAGAAATTTCATAGTTGCGCAATGTGTCAGGATTGACTTCATCGCCGCGGGGGACTGTATGCGATATATGTATATATTTGCAATCACGTTCTCGGAAACGACTGTAACGATTTCGATAAAATTTTAAATAGT
This sequence comes from Epinotia brunnichana, assembly GCA_963854355.1. NCBI lineage: Eukaryota > Metazoa > Arthropoda > Insecta > Lepidoptera > Tortricidae > Epinotia > Epinotia brunnichana. The sequence continues at coordinate 26,232,810 of OY977949.1, forward strand.
GTAGTGGGTTTACGATGGCGAAACATCAGAAAAAGAAATCATAAGAAAGTTTTAACGCTACAGTTGATATTCCTCTGGATTATACTTTAGATTTTAGTAACAAAATAAACAGATGCACGTTCCCTATTGATTTACAGTTCGAATCTAATCGTATTTCCGACTTCCGATGGAACACATTATTCCCCACATCTAATCCTCACCTTAATAAGCTCCTTCATCCTATCCGTGACGTACAAATATTTGTTGTCATCGTATTTCCCGATATCCCCAGTCTTGTACCAGCCGTCAGTGAACACTTCCTTAGTGGCCTCGTCGTCCTTATAGTAGCCTTGCATCACGTTAGGCCCGCGGTACCATATCTCACCTTCCTGTAAAATTGGGTATTTGACAACAGTGAAAATGTAGTAGTTTATGTGACTGCACATAATGAAGGGCATTAAACACGAGCTACACGAGTGTGGGTTATGAAACAAGCGTTAGCGAGTTTCATAATAGGATCACACGAGTGAATAACTACAGCATAAATACGTACTTAAATAGCTTAAAATCGATACCTAGTATCAAAAGATATCTGACGTTATCTGAACCTAATACGACTGTATTGTAATATTTATAACGGTAATATAATATAGTCAAGTAAATGAATGTACCATGGCGAACTATTCATCAGCATAATAAACCCCTGAGGTTTCCGCAGGTGAAAAAATGTATACCAAAATGTACTCTAAAGATATTGATCAATAAAATGATTGTGGGAAGGCTAGTAGCTATACTCGTATAACCTTCCCAGCGGGCAGTGCCTCTTGTGTCCGTATGTCTGCTATCTTGATCTGCGAGCTCGGGAACACGTGGCCGACGGACGCGTGGTTGGCGTCGGCGCCGAGCGCGATGGCGACGCCGCCGTTCGTCTCCGTGAGCCCGTAGCCTTGGCGGAAGTTTATTGAAGGCTGGAAAAACACACTTTACAAAGGTTTTTTTTTATAAAAGACCGTCCAGTGATTTACCCTAGTCACACCTGATAGTAAGAGACGACAGTTCAGTAATAGCCTCTTGTTTTAAAGGCACCTAGATCGTAGTTCTCAGGAAATACAGGTGAAGGGAGCGAATTCCATTCCTTAGCAGGTATTTCTTTATTTAATTTATATCATCATTGGCCTCTACGTCTTTATCAGACGATACAAGCAGCGCTTTGCGAATGCATAGTATAGCACTTTTTAAATGGCTATGTAGCCCTATGCTTTGTTGACTATATTTTGTTGACGCTCCAGAAATCCCAAACCCGATCCTAACCCATCCAGCACTTTCCTATCCCAACCGTGTCGCGTTTTGTGCTTTGTGTTTTTCTTTCTATCCCATTTGGCTACTGGTACATATTTTACAAATTTATTACATTTATTATTTACTAGCTTTTGCCCGCGACTTCGTCCGCGCGGAAATCGTTTATATAGTAACTTTCTCCCCCCTTTTCACCCCCTTAGGTGACGAATTTCCAGATAAAACTATCTTTAGTAAGGACTCTTTGAGAAGACCCGGGTTCAGCGGTTTAAGCATGAAAAGGTAACGACGCTCGGCGTTTTTCGTGCATAAATGAAATGAAATGAAAGTTTATTAATAACATAGTTACAGGTCATAATACAACAAATTACTTGTTGACGAATTTGAATTATTATTATTAAATATAATATGTATCTATATAAAATCACATGTATTTGTCCTAAGCGGGATTCGAACCCAGGACCTTCAGCTTCGTAGGCAGGGTCACTACGTCACTACCCATTAGGCTAACCAGTCGCCATCAACATTAATTCATTCATTAACGCAAACTCATCGCGGTCTAACAATCAAATCAAAATCAAATACATTACCAAAACACACAAATAAAAAAGATGCATAACAGGAACTAAACTTAAGTGGCAGTGGGCGAGGCACATTGCACGTAGAACCGATGGCCGTTGGGGCGGAAAGGTTCTCGAGTGGCGACCACGTACCGGAAGGCGCGGCGTTGGTAGGCCTCCCACAAGGTGGACTGATGACCTGGTAAAGGTCGCGGGAGTCCGCTGGATGCGGGTGGCACAGGACCGGTCATTTTGGCACTCTTTGGAGGAGGCCGTTGTCCAGCAGTGGACGTCTTTCGGCTGATATGATGATGATGATGACAGGAGCTTATAACTATGTAGATACAATTTATTTATTTAAGTGTCAGGTAATGGGTACCAATCTCAGCGTATGCTTAGGCATGCTTTCCAGCGCTGGTTTTTAGGTTGGTCCCTATGACAGGGTCGATCGCAACCTCTATAATTAAAGATAACCGGACAGTACTCACGTTTTTCTTGAGTACAGCGGCCGCGTCAGCCTCAGAGACGGGCGCGGCGCCGCTGATGATTCCGTAAACGCTCTCCAGGTGCGCCGGCAACACTGCCGGGTGCTTGCCCAGGAACACCACTGCAACAGTAAGGCTCGTTGTTTCAAACCGTCGGTAACCGTAAATAGAGCATTTCTAGAAAAAGATAGACAACTGCAACAGTAAGGCTCCGCGTTGTTTCAAACCGTCGGTAACCGTAAATAGAGCATTTCTAGAAAAAGATAAACAACTGCAACAGAAAGGCTCGTTGTTTCAAAGCGTCGGTAAACGTAAATATAGCATTTCTAGAAAAAGAAAAACAACTGCAACAGTAAGGCTCGTTGTTTCAAGCCGTTGGTAACCGTAAAAAGAGCATTTCTAGAAAAATATACACAACTGCAACAGAAAGGCTCGTTGTTTCAAACCGCCGGTAACTGTAAATAGAGCATTTCTAGGAAACGATAAACAACTGCAACAGAAAGGCTCGTTGTTTCAAACCGTCGGTAACCGTAAATATAGCATTTCTAGAAAACGAAAAACAACTGCAACAATAAGGCTCGTTGTTTCAAACCGTCGGTAACCGTAAATAGAGCATTTCTAGAAAAATATACACAACTGCAACAGAAAGGCTCGTTGTTTCAAACCGCCGGTAACTGTAAATAGAGCATTTCTAGGAAACGATAAACAACTGCAACAGAAAGGCTCGTTGTTTCAAACCGTCGGTAACCGTAAATAGAGCATTTCTAGAAAAATATACACAACTGCAACAGAAAGGCTCGTTGTTTCAAACCGTCGGTAAACGTAAATAGAGCATTTCTAGAAAAAGATAAACAACTGCAACAGTAAGGCTCGTTGTTTCAAGCCGTTGGTAACCGTAAAAAGAGCATTTCTAGAAAAATATACACAACTGCAACAGAAAGGCTCGTTGTTTCAAACCGCCGGTAACTGTAAATAGAGCATTTCTAGGAAACGATAAACAACTGCAACAGAAAGGCTCGTTGTTTCAAACCGCCGGTAACTGTATATAGAGCATTTCTAGGAAACGATAAACGTTAGTGTGATATTGTGTTCGAGTGTCATTGTACCTAACAGTGTCTCATTGTAAAAGCGTGATTAATTGATAACTCTTGTACAATTCTGCGCCGAAACTCACACAACAAAAACGTGTACAGCATCAGTGTAACATTGTGAGAAATTGAAATTGTGACATTGTTAAAGTGTGATCTTGTGAAAGCGTGATATTGTAAAAGTATGAATTTGTGTTAGTGTGAAGTGTGATATTGTGTGTGTGTGATTTGTGTTAGTGTAATATTGTAAAAGTCTGATTTTGTGTTAGTGTGATATTGTAAAGTGTGATTTTGTGTTAGTGTGATATTGTAAGTGTGATTTTGTGTTAGTGTGATATTGTAAGTGTGATTTTGTGTTAGTGTGATATTGTAAAAGTGTAATTTGACATCCGTGTGATAGAGTGATATTGTAAAAGTGTGATTTTGTACCAGTGTGATACCGTGAAATAGTGATTTTGGCTCAGTGTGATATTGTAAAAGTGTGATTTTGTGACAATGCCATATTGTGAAAGCGTGACATACATATCCATAGGCGGCACCAAGAAGAGCACATTGGCCTTGTGCTTGACGAGGGTCTGCAGGAACAGCTCCGGCTTGAAGTACGGCATGGTCACCAGCTTCACGCCCAGGTACATCTGGTTCACCATCAGCGCGTTGAACTCGAAGGAACAACGGGATATACAGAGCATGTCACTCCTACTGTGTTATGTACTCTTGGTAGTTTGATCGTAGTTAAGAAGGTGATATTGTGAGAAGTTGAAATTGTGAAAGCGTATATGGTGTGAGTGTGATATTGTAAGCGTGTGAGATTGTGAAAAAGTCATATAGTAAAAGTGTAATATTCTAAAAGAGCGATATTCTTAAAGAGTGGTAATGTAAGTGCAGTATTGTAAAAGTATGATATTGTAAAAGAGCGATATTGTAAAAGACTGGTATTGTAAGTGTGATATTGTAAAAGAGTGCTATTGTAAGTACGATGTTGTAAATTTGTGATGTTGTAAAAGTGTGATTTCGTGTCAATGTCATATTGTGAAAGCGTACCCATAGGAGGCACCAAGAAGAGTACATTGGCCTTGTGCTTGACGAGGGTCTGCAGGAACAGCTCCGGCTTGAAGTACGGCATGGTCACCAGCTTCACGCCCAGGTACATCTGGTTCACCATCAGCGCGTTGAACCCAAAGATGTGGAAGAATGGCAGAATTGCCGGTAAGACGGCTTGGTGGGTGTCTGGAAATTCAAATTGGTTTTGTTGTAGCCAATCGCTACCATTCTATGGTAAAATAAATAAATAGAATAAAATAAAGGTAGGTGGGTAATTTATTTATTTATTTATATTTCTTGATTATTATTATAGGTATTTATTAATTTGTTTTTAAATTTGTGATTATAAAACATTTTTTATTTAATATTGATTTAATTGTATGATAAATGATAATGTATTATTATTATGGGTCAAGGATACTCGAAATAAATGTTTTTTTTATTTATTTTTTATAGTAGGACTTCATACTCTCTTCTTCAAAGTAACTCTTTCATTACTGAAAAGGAAGGCTCAGCTTCTTAAATGTTTTTACTTTAGCGCGCAACCCAGCATGGGTTTGTGCACTTTTGGGCAAACCTCGGCAAGGAGCTTATTTTACAACTCAAACGTTAATTTTCTCGTAGATTAAACGATCTATATTAGCTTTTATTAAAATATAGATGTACCTATGTTTATATGTTTAGATAAAATCTTCCAAGTAAAAATTGCCCTACTCCTCGGAATCCAAGTTAGTATTTATTCGTGACAAAAATAATAATAATAACACATACAAAATAAATAATATAAAAACACACTTTATCACGAAATGGACCTTGCTCAGCATGTTGCTAGCTTTACAGCCACTGCTGGTCTTCCGCAGAATCCATATGTGACAATGTAATAATACTAATAATATTAATAAATTAATGAAGTTAGAATGAATGAATGAAGTTTACTTAACAAGAATAATTAAAAGGTAATAACAATTAATATTATTAAGATACGTAGGGTCATTTCGCCGGTTACGCGACCAACTTCGGTTAGCGACCACCTGAAAGACATGGTTTTTTCAATTGAAGATAACATCAAATCTACAGAGCCCATTGAAACAGTTAGCCGTATGTCTTATTGTTTGTAGTTATGGAATAGGAATTTACTAAACAAACGAGAAAATATGCGTTCAGTTTACCAACTCAGCTAAGTGGTCGCTAACCGGCACATGAAATTAGGTGGTCGCTAACCGGCAAAATGACCCTACAAAAGATCTAACTACGGCAGGTGGTCACAGGAACTCGTAATGGGGAACTTACATGGGACTTCAATTTCGAATAAATTGCACTCAATCGATGCGGATATACGTAGAGATATCATACAAAAGAAAATAAAATTAAAAAAAACCTATTGTATTAGTTTTATCTCACGTTAAAATGACGAAAAAATAATTCTATTTTTCTCGATAAAATAACATAACAGTTACACAGAATATTGAATTAGAAATAATATTTTGTATGACAAGTATAGACTTAAATGCATTTTGTGGAGATAATTGCAAATTAATGACTTACTCCATAGTAAACGCGCCGAGAATGTGTGACGTCATAGCATAAGCCCGTTTAATATAGAGCGTTTTCGGGAGGTGCCGGCGCGTGCAGATTTTAAATGCATATAACATCAGAAAAAGAAATCATAAGAAAGTTTTAATGCTACAGTTATTTTAATGCTGGATTATACTTTTGATTTTCGTAATAAAATAAAAACATGCAAGTTCCCCATTGTGTTAAAGCTAAATAAATGTCTGGATAAGTAGTTGATTACTAATGAAAGTCATGCTGGCCATAAAAGTTTCTCGCAAAGAAAACCTGACGCAAACTCATACTTTTAATTTACTTACCAGTCGTTTCCTCTATAACTACAATATCCGGATCCGCTATCTGCTGGTTCATGGCCACAACGCTCCTATGGTTCAACACCACACCCTTAGGGAACCCAGTCGTGCCACTAGAAAACGGAAGAATCGCCACATCATCGGCCCCCCTTTTAACAGACTTCAAACAGTCAGTGCATAAGCTAAAGTCTTCAGCGAATTCGGCGAATTTGATCGTGCCCTCTGGAAGATTATCGTTGTCTACTAGTACGATGGGTATGTATTTCTTTAGAGTATTAAGGGCTTCTTTGAGGCTGGCGTAGGAGTATTTAGAGGCGATGATCGCTTGGCAATCGATTTTGGCTAGCTGGTGTTGCAGCTCGTCTGAAATATTTAAATTATAGTCAGTACATATATCTAAGTTAAAGTTGATTATTCTTAAACTGGTAAAGGTCGCGGGAGTCCGCTGGATGCGGGTGGCGCAGGACCGGCCATTGTGGCACTCTTCGGGGGAGGCCTATGTCCAGCAGTGGACGTCTTTCGGCTGATATGATGATAATGATGAATTTTTCATGTAGAGGATTTTCAAATTGACATTGTTCAGATTCGACCAATAATTTAGAGTTGTCAGTTTTCCATTTGTGCTGAATGACAGTAAATCCATGGAATCCACCACAGCTGTGCGATGTTGCGCGGCGGTGAGTTAGGAAAAAATCCACCAATGGCTGGCCGCGCTCCGCCCATCGCTTCCTGTTGGACCATTTTACTCGCTCACCGCTTCGCTACCTCACACAGCTCTGGTGGATCGCCCTAAAAGTGTTATTAAAGGTCTAATCTCTAAATCCTGTTACAGATTGGGCGGTACTAGTAGAGGTATAGATAAGATTAATAAATGGCAGGCTAATGAAGGCTATAAGTCCGATTACAAGTTCATACCAGTATACCAAGGTTGATAAAATCTAGTTATCTAGAGGACGAATGTCTGTGTATACGATTGTTATAAATGCACACAATTAAATATTGGCGCCGGCAGTTATCATTCCATATAAACTCGTCTAACTTTCCATACATTCACCCGTAGGGCGGGTTGTACCAACTTACGGTGACAGACCGATCAACCTTAATTAAATATGGCACCGGCAGCCTATCATTGCATAGAAGCCTGTAAAAATTTCCATACATTCAGATTTTAACGAACACCGCTTACGATTGACAACATTTGACTAGCTCCTTGTATTCTACTCGAAAAGAGGAACACGCTAATAGTTTTATATTTCCAGTATTATTTATGTTCAATTTTTAACGAATTTTGAAAAATGCACTCATAGCAAACCCAATTCTACTGCATAAAGGGCACCTTGCTTTAGTCTTGTTTACATATACCAAATTAAAAACAAACAATGTCAAGATGGCGTCAATGTAACCCAGCCAAAAATGAAATTTAAACTTTTAAAACGTTTTCGTCGAAACGGGACTAAAGCAAGGTGCCTATTCTGCAGTAGAATTGGATTTGCTATGAATGCATTTTTTTTAAAAAGCGGCCATATGCGAGTCGGACTCGCACATGAAGGGTTCCGTGAAATAGATTGCGGTTTACGATTTATGACGTATTAAAAAAAACTACTTACTAGATCTCGTTCAAACCAATTTTCGGTGGAAGTACATTATATATTTTTTTTAGTTTTATCATTCTCTTATTTTAGAAGATACAGGGGGGAGACACACATTTTACCACTTTGGAAGTGTCTCTCGCGCATACTATTCAGTTTAGAAAAAAATTATATTAGAAACCTCAATATCATTTTTGAATACCCAGCACGTATGGGTTTGATGAAAAAAAATGTTTTGTTTTTTTTTCAATTTTTGTGTGAAAATCTTAATGCGGTTTACAGTACATGTACATCTACTTACCAAGTTTCAACAGTATAGCTCTTATAGTTTCGGAAAAAAGTGGCTGTGACATACGGACGGACAGACAGAAAGACAGACAGACATAACGAATCTATAAGGGTTCCGTTTTTTGCCATTTGGCTACGGAACCCTAAAAATCGTAAAAAAATTAACATAAATAATACTGGAAATATAAAACTGCCAGCGTGTTCCTCTTTTCAAGTAGAATACAATGAGCTAATGATTAATTGAACTAAGGATTAAAAATTAGAAACGGTTTGGTGCAACCTACCCTAAGGGTAGCAGTAAAGAAAATGTGACAAGTTTATATGGGATGACAGCTGTCGGCGCCATTTTTAATGTTGATCGGTCTGTAATCGTAAGTTGGTACAACCAGCCTTAAGTGTGGCGTTGTTTTATTCTCTAAATGCACTCACACGAAGTGTAGGCTGGGTTCATAAGGCTGGCGATGCATCCCGCCTCCAACACGCCCAGCAACGCGCAGGGATACTCCGGCAGATTAGGCAGGATTATGGCCACCTGATGGTAGACAAAGTCAAGTCAACGACCTCCATAGGTATTAATTTTTAGAATAGAATAGAATATAAAAATGTTTACTGAATTAAAGCACACATTGCAGAGGCTCTAGTATAAGTTTTATCGATACAATACGTTTTCGAACGCGTTTGCGTTTAGTATCAATTTGTATGGCAACGCGAACAGCGCCTCTGGTGGTAACTACTAGGAACTACGCATTGTAATACAAATATAAACTAAACGCAAACGCATTCGAAAACGTTTATGTATCGATAAAACTTAAACTAGAGCTACAACAAAAAAAAGTTAAGACTCACAGTTAGAGTTTAACATTAATTTAATACAATTTGTATCAATGTTAAACTTTGTATCATACAAAGATGAAAGTACAAAGAAAAATCGAAACGAGCATATATATGGCTTTAAGGCTATATAGCCTGTATGATTAATAATACCTCAAATTGTAAACAGATGGGTAGTTAGGAAACGTTCCGAACGCGCGTGAGGACAATCCAACTGTCATTTTTCCATATAAAATTTGACATTTAGATCTACCTAACGTTTGTACAGTGCGTTATTGCAACAAATTGCTGTGAACCGATATTGCAAAAAAAAATTCTCAACTACCATTTTTTTTTTAATAATTCAGCACGCTATTAATATAACTACTTTGTCTTACTGACGTGACGTAACAACTGTTTCAAGTGACCCGCTTCTTCCATGTGTCAATTAAGTAAACGGAACATTGCTGCTCGATACATTTTCATAAATTATTGAGTCATTCATTTAACTTCATTAGTTGCGCGTACGTGTGTTGCATAATGCCACTTAAGCGTAGTATTTTTTTTTTCACGGCGAAAGGCCAAATTTAGTGGATATGACTGAAAAAAAATCTAAGAAGTGGCTCTTAAGTCGTTTTTCAGGTAAGTAGGATTGAATATAAAAAACAAATCGTGTGACAGCCTTGCTTTTAAGGAATAAAGTGACCGGTCCTGCGCCACCCGCATCCAGCGGACTCCCGCGACTTTTACCAGGTCATCAGTCCACCTTGTGGGAGGCCTACCAACGCCGCGCCTTCCAGTACATGGTCGCCACTCGAGAACCTTTCCGCCCCAACGGCCATCAGTTCTACGTGCAATGTAGGTCTAAGCCAATGTGAGTGTTCTTCTTTAATTTCTCTCTTTTTTATTTTACCGTATTTTTTTTTATTGTATTATATTGTAATTACTTTGTGTTTTTCTTTATTTTTTGTTCTACCTCGACCTGCACTAGCAGTCAATGTGGATGTGGTGTGAGTGAAAAGGGGACGAACTGAAAACCAGCGCTGTACAGCAATGACTGTCACAGCACATGCTGAGTTCGTTCCTTTTGTCACACAAATAATCTTGTATTTTTTTTCTCATAATGTATTTTTCGTATGTAATCTGTTTGTGTGACAATAAACATTTTTCTTTCTTTCTTTCTTTCTTTCTTTCTTTCAATGTGCCCCGCCCACTGCCACTTAAGTTTAGCGATTCGGAGGGCTATATCGGTTACCTTGGTTCTGCTGCGGATATCCTCATTTCTGATGCGATCACGCAGAAAAGAGAAACTCCCAACATAGCCCCCTCCATTGCCCTTTGGGTGACTTTGAGCCTTCTTATGAGGCCCATTGTAAGCGACCACGTTTCAGTGCCATATGTCATCACTGGCAACACACACTGGTCAATGACTCTCGTCTTGAGACACTGCGGAATATTGGACGAAAAGATGTGCCGTAGCTTCCCGAACGCTGCCCAGCCGAGTCGGATTCGACGATTGATCTCTTTCTCGAAGTTAGACCTACCTAACTGGATAACTATTTTTACTAACCTAAAATTCAATATTCTGAGAGGTATTTAGCAGCCCTATCAGCTGTCGGATTATCCTCGGTTTATGGGACACCAAGCGTAGCAGGTCGAGAATCAAACTATGTGTCCCTGGATTCCCAGTCCATTGCGTACCTATACCATTCGGTGAATGTTAAGTTGGCGCGGCCCGTTGGCTCAAACGAAGCGCGATATGGGAAAGGACCGGTGGGGACTTTTAATTCTACGCTGGAATTGGAACATTAAGGCGCCGTACGTTCAGTGAAGTTAAGCGAACAGAGTTTTCTGTTTATAATAATATGAGGCTTTTCTGCATTCGAAAGATGATTAAGTAAGCAATTTTCGCTCGGTAGAAAAAAATACCTATATTCGTGATTTTTTTCTATCGAGCGAAAATTGCTTAATCATGTTTTGAATCACTGATTTCGCTGCAGAAAAGCCTCAAGATTACTATTTGTATTTTTTTTAAACCGTATTATTATAAACAGACGCATTATATTGTTTCAAAAACTCTGTTCGCTTAACTTCGCTGAACCTAACGGCGCCTTATGATTTTAGTGCATTGACCGTTCCACATAATAATATGCCTTGAGAAACGAACCTTATCATCGTTTTTTAGCTTCAGCTTCGTCCGGAGGGACGCCGCGAACGCGACTGACATCCTGTGCGTCTGCGCATATGTGTATCCATGACCTGTCACTGCGCACACCTGGAAATAAAGATTTCAGATAACCATCTCAGTTAGGACTTGAGAGACTCGGAATGGGGAACTTGCACGGGACTTCCATTTCGAATAAATTGCACTCAATTGATGCGGAAATACGTAGAAATATCATACATAAAAAAAAAGAAAAAAACGATTGTATTAGTTTTATCTCACGTTAAAATGACGAAAAAATAATTATATTTTTTTCGATAAAATAACATAACAGTTCCACAGAATATTGAATTAGAAATGATATTTTGTATAACAAGTATAGACTTAAACGCAAATGTTGTGAAGATAATTGCAAATACTTACTCCATAGTAAACGCGCCGAGAATATATGTTGTGACGTCATAGCATAAGCCCGTTTAAAATAGAGCGTTTTCGGGAGGTGCCGGCGCGTGCAGATTTCAAATGCATATAACATCAGAAAAATAAATCATAAGAAAGTTTTAGTGCTATAGTTGTTTTAATGCCGGATTATACTTTTGATTTTCGTAATAAAATAAAAAGATGCAAGTTCCCTATTTGGCTCCAATGCTCTCAAAATCATCATGGGCCTCAAGAGTGCCACAATGACCGGCCCTGCGCCACCCGCATCCAGCGGACTCCCGTGACCTTTAAGAGCCCGTTCACGTGCTCACTAGCGCCACTGGTAAATAATTGAGATTGTTTAGATTTAACGATAAATATTTGAAAAAGTAGGCCGCAAAACACTGTATTTTTCACCTCACTTGCTCGGAAAGGCCTTTTTGTATGTTTGTTAACTATTGAGAAAATCGCTTTTTATCCACATGTGAAGAAAGTAGACGTACAACGTTAATAGTACTATGACGTAGAACGTTAAATGTTTATTTTTGTTTTTTGTAGGTATATTTTATGACATATTTTTGTTTAACTTTGTTTTTTAACTTTTTTTACTTATTTTTAAACTTTTTTTTTACATTTTTAATTTTTTTTTACTTTTTTAATTTTTTTTTTACTTTTTTTTAACTTAATTTTACTTTTTTTGTTTTTTTTTTTACTTTTTTTACCCTTTTTCTTATTTTCCTCGCTGTAGTGAGGTGAAAAGATTTGTGTTATACACGGGTGAAAAGTTATTTTACGTCTCGTATGTTGAAACACTCGCTACGCTCAGGATTCTATTTTTGAACCACTCGCTTCGCTCGTGGTCAATCATAGAATCCTTTCGCTAGCTCGTGTTTCAAATGAACACTCGCAGGTAAAATACAACTTTCCCCCCTTGTATAACAAATAACTATTGTATTTTTATGTTGCTGGATTGAGATCTATGAACTCAAAAGAAAAACGGCCGTTTTAACTTTGGACGAATAGATTGACGAATCCAGCAACGTAATAGTACTTACCGAGAATTAAAAAAAAAACCTGTATAACCCGGTCAATTTAAGAATGCGCCGTGTCCATACATACACCTTGCTGCAAGGTGCCAACGTGTCTTACTTAATCAGGATATAACCATAAAACACGAGTGCCGTAATATTATAAAACACTCGTGTCTTAATACCCAGGATTATGGGCCTAAAAAGCGGCACAATAAGAGGCACGATACGAGCAAATGACTGTGTTGATAAAACTATTATGATGTAGTCAAAAGATACTTAAATACAAAATACAGTAGCGGCCTACTTTTTAAATATCTATCGTTACGTTTAAATAATCTCAAGAGCACGTGAACGGGCTCTTAGTTCCTCCGCGCGCCCGCGCAAGCTGTAAAGCGTCCGCAGCGATTTAAGGCTCGACAGTCAACAGGGGCAGCGTTTTCGAGTTTTTTAAAACAATCTCAGACGTAGAAAATAGGATTTAAAAATCTAAAAAAAAAATACGTATTACTTAAGGATCTAATCTAGTCAAAGTCGCATTCAGTTACGCGATCTAATGAACTTCACTTGATAAAAAAAAATCCCAAAGTTACCTCTTTTTGTAAAGTTTATTCAATATTATGATTAAACTATAGATATTTTAAATTAATTTTTTGTACTCAAATAAAGTTATTAAATATTTATAGACAAATTCGCAGAGTTTGAATAGATAAAATGATTATCTTAATTACTATGTTTAAATACCTACAAAATGCGCGAGCGCGGAGGCTCGGCAGGCCCGATCAGTCGCGCGCTGGCCCATACGGACGACGACTCAAGGACGTTAGCGGGTGTATAAGCCTTAACCAGAGATAAGCTCGAGACGATTACCTATTTCGGTTTGCTAAATTTTGATTTATACGTACTCATGTTGTGTAAAAGTGCTAAGTGGATTGATTAAAGTGCATATTATAGACTCTGTGCGTGTTTTTAGGGTTCCGTACCAAAAAGGTAAAAACCGGCCCAGTGCGAGTCTGACTGGCGCAGGAAGGGTTTCGTACCCATTATCAACAAAAATATTTATTTTATTCTGTTTTTAGTATTTGTTGTTATAGCGGCAACAGAAATACATCATCTGTGAAAATTTCAACTGTAACTATCACGGTATCAGTGAGATACAGCCTGGTGACAGACAGACAGACAGACAGACAGACAGAAAGACGGACAGCAGAGTCTTAGTAATAGGGTCCCGTTTTACTCTTTGAGTACGGAACCCTTATGGTGCGACTCTGTCCGTCTGTCCGTCCGTCCGTCTGTCACAACGTTAAATATCTCATGAACTACTTAAGCTATCAATTCGAAATTTGGAACAACTGTAAAGAGAGTTAAGACAAGTGTATGGAAAATGAAAAAAGTTAATATACTTACATTTTTATTTTCTGTGTAAATGACGAATATGAGGGGGGTTAAAAATCAAAGTTTAGTAAATATATCAAGTAGATCATATGGAAGGGCTTTAGTTGCACTTTCTAAAACCTTTTTTGCTTTTTTTGTAGTTAAATTTTGATTTAAAAAATACCATTCTAAGATAGTACTTAATACTTATGTATAATAAATGTATGTATTATACACAGGCATCGGAGTATTTTTAGCACGGTAGAGACTAAAGTGAGCTATGGAGTCGTTGTAAGCATTAAGATATTTTTTTTACTTATACTCATCCTCATTAATTTAATTCATAAAGTAAATAATAACTATAAAAAATACACCGCCATCTTCATTGACGAATAACAAGTAATATGAAGGGTCCACGGAAAGAACATGTCTGGTTACTTTTTTTTTTCAATATGGGATTTTAGTCACGCAATAGTTCATAACGAGCGCAACATTTTGACATCAAAATCTCATTTTGAAAAAAAAAAGGGTCTAGACATGTTCTTTCCGGAGTGTATACTGTATTTTCCGAAAATCGTTTTTTCTATGTTGCGAATAATGCCATTCGCAAATTTTACCACTTCGTTTTTTCTCGTTAGCTTCCTTTTCCGAAAGCATTTGTAACCCCATTCGCATTTTTTCCCAATTTATTTATTTTTTCAGTAGCTTGTTTTTTCAATAGGTTTTTTAACCATTCGCATAATTTACCACTGTATTTTATGAGCCCATGTTTTTCTTAGTAATAAATTGCCTAATTTTCATTAGTAGTAAGTTTTGATAACAAGTTTTCCACTCTTTTGTAAAAAAAATAACCTCGAAGACGAAAGCCACGCTCCCGCTTCCGTCTTCTAACCTATCCGCGATTCGAGTCGGTTTTGCCACTAAGCCCCTGTTCCCTACTGCCTACGATATAACACCACTATTTTGACATTGGTTGATCTCAGAGAAAAGTTAATTTGATGCCCACCTTTGAACAGGGACTTAGTGGCAAAACCTACTCGGATCGCGGATAGGTTAAAAGTCGTGGTTATTTTTTTTGTAAAAGAGCGGAAAACCTTGTTATTAACACATACAACTAATGACAAAAAAAAATGCTATTAAAAAAGTTGTATAGTAAGAAATTATGCGAATGGTTAAAAAATCTATTGGAAAAATAAGCAGCTGAAAAATAAATAAACTGGGAACAAATGCGAATGGTTATAAATGCTTTCGGGAAAGGAAGCTAACGAGAAAAAACAAAGTGGTAAAATTTGCGAATGGCATTAATCGCCACTTAGAAAAATCGATTTTCGGAAGATACAGTATACACTCCTTTCCGTGGACCCTTTCATATTATTTGTTATTCGTCAATGTAGATGGTGGTGTATTTTTTAAAAATTATTATTTATTTTATGAATTAATTTAATGAGGATGAGTATGAGTAAAAATTTAATTTTAATGCTTATAGCGACTCCATAGCTCACTTTAGTCTTACCATGCTAAAAATACTCCGATGCCTGATTAGTGATTATACATATAAACCCGTGCGGTCGCTAGATGTTAATAAATTCAATATACAGACTTCATTGTGTCAAAACTGATGTAACACGTTATTTAAATATCTTACTTCAAAAACTGGTTTTTGATGGAAAGATTTTTAATTTTGATGCTAAATAGAAAAACCTAACATACATAACACTCTCTTTTAGCCACAGATAATCTGTGCTTTTAGCTAACCTACCTCGTATAAAAACTACCTAAAGAAGCTCAGTTTTTATTTGGAAGAATTCTATTTATAGTATTCATTGTATTTGAACAGGTCAAAAGATTTGTTGACTCTTTATTTTCTAGTGTTTATCATACACAACTCTTTGTTATCAATGTTATCATAAGTGTTATGTTTTTCTCTCAATCTTTCTGTCACCTGTTATCAAGTCACTCATTTCAAGCAAGCTCGAGCAAAGGGCATCATTTATTTTATACAGAGTGTTTTTTTTTAATGGGACAGTATGGGGAAATCCGAATCTAAAGGAGATAGAGGAGACATTGGGTGTTTTTTATGTAAACAAATTTGGCTCATTAAAATTTTTGGTCAAGCGTGAGTTGTTCTTAAAAAATTATAAAGTTGGTCAATTTTTTTTTTGACGCGGGTCGGCTCTGTTTCATGTAAGGATTATTTCATTATATGGAAAGAAAAAAATCTGAACAGCAGAAGTTGGTCAAATTTAATGAATACTAATCTTCATACAGTTGGTTTATTACTTGAGTAAATGTTCGATGTGGCCGCCGTCTTGTCTTATGCAGGTACGAGCACGCTTCAAGACACTTCTAGTTGAATTTAACAGAGACTTATGGTGAATTGTGTTGAAAGTGTTGTAAACAGCATCTTTTAATTCTTGTACGGAGTATCGGGATTCATAAATTCGACCCTTAAGGTAACCCCATAAGAAAAAATCTAATGGCGTTAAGTCGGGCGATCGTGGGGGCCACTTAATCGGCCCATATGTACCCATTCAACGGTTTGGAAACTGCTCGTCCAAACACAGTTTACTTGCCCTACTGTTGTGGGCTGGTGCACCATCTTGTTGGTAGATTATCTTACCAAAGTTCCTTAAGCTAATAGTCTCATCCACTAAATCTGCAGCCATGTTCAAGATTTCCTGATATTTTTCACTATTTAGCATTCCTTGGTAAATTTTGATAGCAAAAATTCTGTTATGTAATATCGCACACCAACAATTAAAAGAAAATCGGATTTGGTTGTGGGTTTCTGTAGTTCTTAGCGGATTTATTTTTGACCAGTAATGGTGCAGAAATAACTTCCGTTCCAATTTTGAATTCATTTTTTTATAATTTCAAGACTATCGCGTGCCATGATGTTTACGAAGATTAAAAAAAATGTTCTTCTCTTGAATCATCTGGAGCTCTTATCGATTATCGAAATTTAAAAATGGAATAATTTTTAATATTTTTTTTGCACTTGTAACAATATTAAAAGGCGAATACTGCAATTGTATGAAGATTAGTTTTCATTAAATTTGACCAACTTCTGCTGTTCAGATTTTTTTCTTTCCATACAATGAAATAATCCTTACATGAAACAGAGCCGACCTGCGTCAAAAAAAAAATTTACCAACTTTATAATTTTTTAAGAACAACTCACGCTTGACCAAAAATTTTAATGAGCCAAATTTGTTTCCATAAAAAAACACCTAATGTCTCCTTGGACACTTTTCCTCTATCTCCTTTAAACTTTAAACTTAGGTAGTACTTTATAAGTAGCTTCTTATAGATCTCTATACTATACCAATTTTTTATCTAAATCGGTTCAGCGGTTTACGCGTAAAGAGGTAACAGACAGACAAACTTTCGCATTTATAATTTTAGTAATAAGTTTCGATAAACTCATTGGTATGAGCCGGGATACGAACCCAGCCCACAACCGCCACTAGGTCATCCGATTGTGCGGTTGATCACATCAAATTTTTATCATAAGGAAATATGTTGGATAACGTTATATTTCTCCTAGTAACAACTTTTATCTATACATATAAATATTATAAATGAATTTTAATACAATGACGAAGTTTTTATTCTGCCCTGTAAGCCAGAAGTCAACAGTCCGGAGTTTTTTTGGAAAAATAACTATAATATGGACTCCGGGAATGCTCAGGAGAAATTAAAAGATAAACATACTTGTTTATTGGATTTATACCCTAAAAAGTACTTTTCAAAAATGGCCATGCAGACATTACCATGGCAACAAGCTACAGAATAAATAAATATAAATATTTGCGGACAATCTTACACAAATCAACCTAGACCCAAACTAAGCAAAGCTTGTACTATGGGTACTACACTGGAGAAAAAAGCTGATTGGCTTAAAATTAAAAATACCTATTGTTAAAAATGTATGAAAAGGTTGGCAAGTCATGGTTGCACAGACTGGCTAGGTATCCTGACACTGACGCATCACTTAGGAAATAAATTAAATAAAAACCATAATAATAAAATTATTAAATTCAAAAAAACTTTTTTCATTGCAACATCTAAGTTTCTGATACATTTAGTGGCTAATCTATATCAAATGTTTTTTTTTTTTAATACTTACAGTAGCAGTTTTGTCCGGCCATCTGTCCAAATTCTGCCAAACAAACTCAGGGACGGTGTAGTTCACTTTAGGAATGTCTTTGAAGACTGATGTTAAAATATTCTTCTCTAAAGTACTATTGTTACGAATAGCGACCTTCGAAGCAGGAATGCTCAATCTTCTTGCGGCATAGGCTGACCTTCCCAGAGTGTTGGCCATATTTATTTAAAAAAAACTATCTGATCTGAAAAAAGTACATAGGTAGGTAAGTTACATTAATTAAAAAATCGAATAAAAGGTAATTATCTAGCATGGTTCGGTATTCTTATATTTGTTATTAACACGTTACAAGAATCAAGTTTTTACAGATGGTGCTAAATGCTTAATTAATTACACATATATACCTACACAATATTTAGGTCAATGACACAATAAAATTGGTATTTAATAGCTATCACATAAACCACTTCACATTCCACAATGAATTTTAATTCTAATTAGCAACAACGATTAGATAATCACCTTTTTAAACGAATATTGTTCGAGAGATTAACTCACCGTCTTTTAGTATAATTACCCAAACACTTGTTTAATTTTGAATTAAGAACACAAGTTAAACAAGTTTACTTCACTCAAGATTACGGAACACAACACAACAGCAACACTATTTACTAAAACCTTGTTTCAACTTAACTAATGAAATGGTGAATGGAAAATGGAATGATGTTATGGAACATACAAAAAAAAAAAAAAAAAAAATTGTAACATGGACTTTGTATCTTGTTGACTTGCTGGACTGTCGTTGTCGGCGAGTTATGAATTTTTATACACACAGTACACACTCCCGCGTTGTCCTTTCACAATCACAACAAACAAATTGTATTGAGTCAAGGTTGTATCCGTCAAATACAGCGATACGATGGCGCTAGTACCGCTCTTAACTGTATGAGTGAGAGTGAGAGGTCCGATTAGTTCCAATTTATGACGTGTGAATAGCCTCTAGCAGGACTATGCCATTCATTTCGTGAAATGACACTTAAAGGATCTACACATGTAAAGATTTCATACGGTCAATTTATCACAAGCTGATTAATTGCTACGATATGCTTGGACTTAAGTCTGCAACACGCTGGCACGGCCTGCGGTGGCGGTCAATAGTAAATTTGACAGCTAATAACAAATAGATGGTAGATGTCGCTACGAGCCTCCTTAAGGTTAATTAGACGAGTGAAGGGATTGAAAGATTCGTTGCCACTGGCGGGACCCACGGTAGCTCAGTTGGATAAGAGCAATGGACGGACTCCAGAGGTCGCGGGTTCAAATCCCGCTCGTGGCGAATAATTTTTCAATTTTCCTCTTTGATCGAAACTTAGAATTTCGTTAGCGGACGTTTCTGCTTAGTATAAATTTACAGCTAATAACAAGTTTACTTTTGACCACCGCGGTCAGGCCCCTCCAGTCTGTGAGAGGCCTTAAGCCTGCATCACACTGGCACGGCCTACCGTGGCGGACCATAGTAAATTTGACAGCTAATGACAAGTTTACTAGAGTCTGGCCATCGAAACTTGATATTGACCTTGAAACAGAAATCTTTATATGGCAATACTCAATACTTGTCAAACCCCAGTACGTTGGTTGTCAAGTCGTGTCAATTTTCGGAATAACAAACGGTTATCTTGCGTTATTATGTCGAAACCTATAAAAAGTTCAGCTAGGAAGTTAATTTATACAATGATGTGTAAATTCAAAGCAAAACAAGAAGAGCGAGCCTCTGCTTTTCGAGAGAAAGAACGATACTTCCATGAAATAATGGCTGCCACAGGTTAGTGCACTGCAATGATTTTGATATTTGTTGAATAGTTTTCAAGATATATTTCGTTGGACTAAAATATCATTCGTTTAATTATGCTTTTGTTGTTGGTTACAGTTTGAAATGGTAGTTTCTCCTACATTTAGAGGTTATGTTCCGATTGTAATTGGAAAGGTATTTATTGCATGTTTTTTTATTTCAGAGAGGATGAGAGATAAAGCCGATGACAGCAGCTTAAATGAGTTAAATGATATTACTAATGCTGTGAAGAGTGTACAACAACTAGAGGAAAATAGTCGGCTCAAAACAGAAATTCAATTTGTCCAAGAAATTTCTGCAATGACAGGTATGCTTATTCTGACAGTAAATTAATATACTAAGTGTATGAAAATTCAAATTTATATTATATAGGTATTATTATATATTTATGAGCAAGGAAATCACATTTCGTCAAAATAATATCTTTAGCGGATGTGGGGCTACAAAGATGCAACTTGGATAGTGCCAGGATGAGGGAAAAGATCTTTAATTATGTTAAACAGTATAGATAAATGAAATGTATAATGGGTGGACACTAGATGACTCTCACATTGGATTCTGATCAGTTGGCCAAAACAATTTATTAACCACACCACCTGCTATTCGTTAGGGCTGGGGGTTAGGAACGTAACACTTTACTACATAGGGATGATTAAGTAGTTAGATCACTTACAATATAATAATAGGTTATATAGTGATTGATGCTTCCAATAACCATAAGCTATCATCATCATTATATCAGCCGAAAGACATCCACTGCTGGACATAGGCCTCCCCCAAAGAGTTCCAAAGCCATAAGCTATACCGTTATTTAAACAATATAATGTATTTTTTTTCTTATTTTCAGATGTTGGTACTGCTACTATCAAAAGAATAAAAAAAGAAGGACAGGCAAATGCAGGTGTTTGGAATACTCCCGGGAAAAAGCGTCCACATAAACCAACAGTTGCCGATGTGGATAGTTTTGACATTAACGCAATCAGGCAGAAGATCAATCAATTCTATACAGTTAAAAAACAGATACCTACTTTACGTACCTTGTTGACAGATTTAAGAGAGAGCATTGGATTTACCGGATGTCGTGAAACGTTGCGCAAAATTTTATTATCCAATGGCTTTGAGTTCAAGAAAAATATAAACGAGCGTAGTATAATCATGGAGAGATATGACATTGCAGCATGGAGGCATAGATTTTTGAGAGCCATTAGTAAATACCGCCAGCAAGAAAAGCCGTTAATTTATATGGATGAAACATATATTCATCAAAATTATAGACCAAAAAAATCTTGGCAAGGTCCATCTACTAGCGGTGTGGTTGAAAAACTTTCCCCAGGGAAACGGTTCATTATTGTACATGCCGGGTCCGAAAAAGGATTTGTGCCCAATGCCCTGTTGGTTTTTAGCACAAAATCTTTGTCAGCTGATTATCATCATGACATGAACCGACAGAACTTTTTAAAATGGCTGCAAGAGAAATTAATCCCTAATTTAAGGGAACAAAGTGTAATAATAATGGATAACGCAAGTTATCATTCAACTCGGGTAAATAAACCACCCACAATGCATCAGAGAAAAGCAGACATTCAAGATTGGCTCACTACCAATGGAATCACTTATGAAAATTACATGTCGAAGGAAGAGCTGATGTGTCTGGTGGACAGATATAAAACCGACCCAAAATATGAGGTTGAGGAAATTTTAAAAGAAAATGGTCATGAAGTTCTACGGTTGCCCCCATACCATTGCGACCTTAACGCCATTGAACAAATATGGAGTTTAGCTAAAAGGAAAGTTGGCAGCAAAAATATGGGTCTTACTGTAAAAGAAGTAGAAAAAGCGATTTCAACGGAATTTGGGACTGTTACGCCAGAGGACTGGAAAAAATGCACTGATCATGTACTGCATGTGGAACAAAAATATATAGAACGAGATGGAATCGTCACAACATTAGAACCATTCATTATAAATGTAACCAGTGACAGGGACTCGAGCAGTGACTCAGAGGAGCAAATTGAGTTTTTAGAATCTGATTTTGAGTATGATAGTTAGTTAGGTATAGGTAGAATAGTTCTAGATTAGTTCAGAGAATGATTATCTAGTAACTTCTTAGAAATAAACGATGGGGAAAATTGAAGTGTTGTTTCTTTTTGCAAACCCTTATTATTTTTATAATATCTATCTCACGATACCCCACAATAGAAGGAGGAAGCAAAAAAAAATCATCCCCACTTAAGGGTACGGTAAATTGTACGTTTTGTCGACGCGGCGTCGGCGCAACGCACAATATTGTATAAGAACGCTCACACGACGCCGGTAGTGTGGGGGGCCCTTAAGTACGAGTACACGAGGAACAAATTTAATTTTAAGTTTTTTAATTTACCACCTTGTTGGCGTGATTGATATGTAAGTGCATTCATGCCAAATTACAGCTTTCTAGTACTAAGGTCTCTGACCCTAAAACAGGTTTTAAATGGCGTGCCCATCTTACAAGAACATAGTACTTGTATAGTGATTTAGAAAACCTCTCAATCTACTTAAGCCAAAAGTCAAGTGCTTTGACAGCTGCTGGCAAATATCAAGATTGCGTATTCCTAGTTCATAAAGGTTTGCCATATCTACATATTTGAAATAAAAAAAAAAAAACTCAGTATCACGTTTCGATGGCCAGACTCTACTGCAGCATGCACGCCGCGGCCAGGCAGGAGTTGCAGCGGATAAATTGCAAGTACATTACAACCAACGCAATTTGGACACTGGCAATAATTGAAGATTTGCCAAGTTTGTCATTAATAATTTTTGATAGGTATAAGTGGACATTTTTGTACATTAATGCTATTCATTATTGTGTCTAGCTCGCTATCCTCGTCAGGTTATGAACATAACACTCCGTCAAAGAGCTGAACACGGTCTCTTTCCGTGAACGGCGCACCGCTTTAGGCAGGCGCACCGCTGGCTAGCACGGCTAGCACTAGTATGCGCGAGATGGATTAGCCATCTCTTTCTGATTAGATACCTAAAAAGAGACAGGACGCATTTTGCTAAAAAGAGACGAATGCGTTGCGTTGGCGATAGCACAGGACAAACAGTATAATTTGTCGCACCAACTTGCTATTTCAAGTTAGAATTAAAGTTTACTATTGCTTTCTCATTCCAATTGTAATTTTCCACACTAACTAACTTGCCACAGAGACGCAGCTATTCTTTTCGAATGAGCACAGCAAGTTTTGCTGTGACAAATTGCAAGGTGTGTGATAGCCTTTGTGTTCAGGCATTCGAAGTTTTCCCTCTCTGTCGCACTTACGTACGAACTCGTAAGTATGACAGAGAGGGGAAACTTCGAATGCCTTTCGCGGTAGGCCCTCAGTAGCCGACACAAACGTAGACTAGAGGGCAGAGTATAATTATTTTAAATTACATTTGGATGGGTCTAATTACCTGGGGATTAGCTGATTAAACGGATAAGATAATTTACGACCGAGTTTACTATCGCAATTAATAATTACTTATCATCAAATGAAATGTTACATAATTTAAAGAAATTCAAACGTACATAGCACATCATATAATTATATAAGCAATGTATTTTCCTTGATTCCAAGAAAGAAAAAGTAAGTAAAAAAAGAAAAGTTGTATTATGATAAAAATCCACTTTGTTCTATTGAAATAAACAGTTCAAAAAAATTTTTTTTTAACCCAACACTCAACCCAAGTTATACCTCAGATCAAATGTTATACCTATCCTGTCCTCCTTTGCCTCTCTCTTCTCCTTCCTCCTAATGCCGATTGTACAGTCAGCCTTTTAAGTTGCTGAACACTTCATTATGGCAGTTTAACATGACGTTTAATGCGACACGGTACAGTCGACGCCAAAAATATGTTCACACTTTTGCACCTTATTCCATTGTAATAAGGCGAAAACTGTAAACATATTTTTGGCGTCGACTGTACAAAGGTGTTAATGCCCTTGTGAGGCTGACCGTACCACTGGTAGGACTTATACCTTTAGGTAAAGGAATTGAAATCATTTCCAATTGGGAAAATGTTCATTTAAAACCTACCTACTTATTACCTACCTTTAACTTGTGCATGCATAGGTACTGCGTCGACGACCGGTATTGTATTTTAAAGAATTTATTAAGTTCAAATTTTTAAAATCTTTTCAGCTTTTTTTCTTTATGATTACCTATTTTGTTATGTTAACATAGTTTTTATGTATTAATGAACCTCCAGTTCTTTTGATTTATGTCTATTGGTACTCTTTGTGTGCCCTTTATATTTTTGTTTATGTTCTAAATAAATAAAAAATACGCTACACTATTTGATTAAAATCTCACTACTTACCTTGTTTTATGAGCCTTTAGTAGGCTATTACGATTTAACCCTTCTTGACCCTTCGTAATCCTCGTATGCTTAAGTACGGATCCATTTCAATAATTTGAACCCATTGTATCCCAAAGTTCTCATTTGATTGGACAAGTTTGACATCCGCATAAGAGGGGTTAATCCCTTTTCTGTACCAAAAACGACAATATAATGTCAGTCAAGTCTTCGCCATAAAAATTAAGCTACATATTGAAATATATATGAAATAATATAATCTACGGTAGCCTAGTGGTTCAGGCATGTGGCGGTCGTAGGTTCGAATCCCGGCTCGTACCAATGAGTTTTTCGGAACTTATGTACGGAATTACCGTTAGCTTTTCTGTGAAGGAAAACATCGTGAGGAAACCGGTCTAATTCCAAAAAGGTCTAGTTTTCCCTCTGGGTTGGAAAGTCAGATGGCAGTCGCTTTCGTAAAACTAGTGCCTATGCCAAATCTTGGGATTAGGCGTCAAAGCGGACCCCGGGCTCCTTTAGGGGCACAACCGGGAATAATAACGCTAGGAGAATGATGATTTTAATGAAATAGTACCTAGATACTATACTATTCGAGTTAGTATGAGGTCGGTAAAAAACCTGGCAAAAAAGCTCAACATCTGTTTGCACTTACCATCCGAACCAAACCAAATCCGGACCCGGACCGAATTCGAGCTGTTTATTTTTATAAATATAATACCAAGAATTTATAAAACATGTAATTTAATTTAACACTCAATAGATGATGATTTATTATTATTGTAGTAAAAAAATTATAATTCACAAATGTTAAATCGTAAATAAATACCTTTATTTCGAAATATTTGTTTATGAAGTTGGCACCACTGCAATATAGCGGCTGATTTTAAAAAAAGTTAAACAGTGCTTTTATGGAAAATGTATCAACCAAAAAAGTAGGGTAAACTGGGTACGATTGTGCCAGGGTACGGTAGTGACAGTCGCTATAACAGCGAAACTATACGGATCGCGGGGAGGGGTGCAAGGGGAAAGACAAGCGGCATGCAAGTCTAAACGCGTGTCCCAGTGTTGCGTCAGCCGGCGTGCGACGGTAACGTAAGCAGGAGCCCACATTGATTTTCGACAGTCAAAAGTAAGTTTTTTTGTTCGATTTCATTTTGTAATTACGGTTATTTGTACACAGATAGATTGCCTTTTATTTTTTTTTGTAATAACTTGAACATTAGCAGTTACTTACGAGTAATTACTTTTAATGCAGATCTTTTTGCTCAGTCATGGTCATTTTTTGTTTTCAAAAGTATGCTTTGGGTACGGTTGTGAGAAATTTTGTGGGTACGGTTGTGACATACATTTGTCACATGTTGAATCTGACTCAGTATGTTGATTGGTACATTTATAAATGTTTAAATTTTCTTTGTTGTGTTACAGTTTTGTTAAAATTTTGTAGTAGTTAAGCTAACATTTTGACTGATTATAAAGAAGACTGTTATATGTTACAGTGCCTTATTAATTTTAAGAAGAGAAGTGATCACAGATATTCGCTTTTTTGCCATAAAGTGATTGTTAACTTTGTTTAGAAGAAGATTATGTTGTGTTCAGTTAATTATTTGTAACAATAAAAATCATTACAAACTATTTGGATGTATTTTGTATGCCTGTCTACCGACCCCAACCACTGTCACAACCGCCCTTGGGGTGTGGTCGGTTGTGACACTTTCCCTTTTTTTTTTATTTGATCTTATGCCTAATACAGCGTAGTCAGGGACAATATTTTAACAATTTTAGGTAGATAAATATTCAAATTAAGTGTTAAAGTGATTTTTCTCCCAGATAACTGGTAAATTTACAAAATTATAGGCGATCAAACCAAAATTGTCACAACCGTACCCAGCTTACCCTACGCTAAACAGTGCGTTTTTGGGCCATAGAGCATATAGTTTTTCGACGATTGATTAGTGGTGTCATTGTATTTGAGCAGTTTGAGTTACAGCCTATATATATGACAGATAACGGTACAGGAGTATAAAAATAAACTAACAAAAGCTTATGAACATTTTATTACAAGTTAAAGTGATACAAACTTAAATCAGACTTGGCGTATTATAATTTAGTGACAACAAATCCGTTAACCATTTGACCGTCGTTGTCTGATATATTTAATTATTAATTTTAACATTGCAATGGTTGGAAGGTCGCACGGGGCCGGTGGCGTGCATATTGAACACATGCAAAACGCTAGCCGCCCCGCTGCACGCTCCGCTTCGAGCGGCTACTAAGGCCACTTAGCTAGAAATCCATAGCGCGCGAAATTATGCCTATGCGTAAATGGGCGTAAGGCTAAAGATTTTAAAAAGAGCAGGTCAGTCGAAACATATACCGTGAAATAGTGATGTTGTGAAGGGACGCCTGGCCGGAAACAGGCGGGCAGTCGACCACTCGTCGTGGTCGTTCAGCCCAATTACCTACCGTCAAATAGTACACTTAAAGGTCAACACTGTCTGAAATAAGGTAAAAGTCCCAGTGCCCGTCACTGTCCTAGTACATGACACTTACAAGCTTATGTCAAAACAATAGAGATGAACAATAGGTGTCAACTATTAGACATTAAGGTGTCGAGCATTGGAACCTTACCTATGAGAAAAAATGACACTAGACATTGACGATTGATTTATGAACATTGAAATTTGCAAGGAACTTTTCCGACTTTCTGCGATGAACAATGACAGGTTATGTGGAAACTACATTATTCATATCAGATGTAAAAAGTGTTACAGGTATTTATTTATTCAAATCTGCCAGTCTTAATACTAAGAGGAACAATAAAGTATTCTAGATTTACGAAACTAAAATGTTATATGAACTTATAGTATACACATACAAAGTCAATTAAAAGCATTAAAAATATTATTGGATTTTTTTACATAGGTACGGGTAGTCTGTAAGCCAAAATTTGCCAATAACCTTTTTACCATCGATCGTCATTAAATCTTTATCTATTTGTGATGAACGATTAATACAATGTACTTACGCGTTGTCATATATATCAGACATAACAGGTGAAATGGTTAAAATAAATATATCATGGGATCATTTTTATGTGTGAATGGACAATATTTTTTTGTTCATTATCCATGCCTAATAAATGCTATGATGGTGAGATTACTGTTAATTACATATATAGGGAATTTATATTATTTGGATTTGTTGTATTCGAAATTGACTAGGCGATTTCTACGTTTTGGTAAATCACTACGATTGATTGTATAATTAAGTAGGTATAACAAAGCTAAGCTATTAATTAACATATTCTCGAAGAACTAACAGTCACGTTCGAGGTTTAATTTTGTCTTAATAATTCCCTCCTGAAAGCGACTATTCAGTCAACGGGGAACTTGCATGGGACTTAAATTTCGAATAAATTTCACTCAATCGATGCGGATATACGTAGAATTATTATACAAACTAAAAATAAATAAATAAAAACTATTTAAAGTTTTATCTCACGTTATAATAACATAACAGTTAGACAGAATATTGAATTAGAAATGATATTTTGTATGACAAGTATAGACTTGAGGGTCAATCAACTATTTCTTGTTGCTCGTTGCCATGGTTACGTCTCCTGGGTCACTCTTTAAAACTATTGTTTTATGGGGTCTAAATCCACTAAACACGTGTTTTTGGCATAATTGGTAAACCCATTCCATGGTGGCGCATCTCCTTAGCATGATAGGAGTCCAGTTTATAGTATTTTTTCTAAGAAAGTCTGTTACTGTTGTCTCTTGGCTTACCGGGACAGAATAACAACAAGAAAAAGTTGATTGACCCTTTAAACACAAATTTTGTGGAGATAATTGCTAATTAATTACTTAAGTACTCCATAGTAAATGCACCAAGAATATAAGTTGTGACGTCATAACCTCATAACATAAGCCCGTTTATAGTACATTTCTTACCTAGGGCGGTTAAACAAAGAATGTCTCAGATCGCAGGTATTTGACGCCCGAGCCGAAGGCAAGGGCGATAAATATGCGCTCTGAGGCTTTCTTTATTACCGCCCGTGGTGAGTACAAAATTTTACGTCTATATCTGGCCAGGAAGTGGGGTTTTCCGCACGCATAGCGTGCGGTAATTCCTACTTTATGGCCAGGTATGACGTAAATATAGTTATAGAGCGTTTTCGGCGCGTGCCGATTCAAATGAATATAACATCAGAAAAAGAAATCATAAGAAAGTTTTAATGCCTGATATTCCTCTGAATTATACTTTTGATTTTCGTAATAAAATAAAAAGATGCAAGTTCCCCATTAAAGTTACAAAGGTTTGTATGGGTATGAGATTATTTAATGTCGCCGACTCTTTATAAAACAGTCATTGAATTTTGAACCTTCTACATTGGATGGTAGAGTTCCTTTTTGATTGGACTACTTTGATACAATAGGGGTGTAGGCAGACACTAAATAAAATAAGCAATAATGTTGCATTTTCTCGAAAAAGGATTACAAATGTAGACAAATGTAGAAAAAAGCAACGCAAGAGGTTAAATAATCACAAAGTTATAAGCGTCCAAAGTTTTAAGAGGTCCCTTTTCCGCAAAACGCACTTTCATATGAAACGTGACGTCACGATCCCGGAGCGTGTGCGCTCTCTAACAAGCAACATTAAGACGGTTGTAGCTCCGTAATTTTTTGAGATATTCGAATGGGATTTTCGTCATTAGGCATATTTTTTTGCCTTCTTTCTTTTGAAGTAATAATAAATTTTGTGTCTACTCCCCTATTCGGCAAACTCAAATAACCTCAAGTAAGGTAAACGTCCGAGTGGTCGACGCTGTACTAGTATATGGCATGGGCACTTTATGTCAGAGCAATATGGGTTAAATACGAACTAAGAGGATTTTTCTTCATTCGAATTTAATCCATGTCACTTTGACATAGAGTGCCCATGCCATATACTAGTACAGCGTCGACCACTCGGACGTTTACCTTATATATATTGGTGACACGCTTCATTCTTGCGTTCTATGTGTGTGTATAAAATAAAACGCTTTTTTATTTTATTTATGTGTGCGTGTAAGCATAACAAGTGATATGCGGATGGGTGAGAGCATATGTGGTACAGTACTTGAAAATAGATCGTTATTACCTTATTTCACCTTTCAATACGTAAATATTTTTCCGTGGTTATTATATGGTTGCCTTTCTATTATGTAATACATACTTAGTCACACAATATTACTTACTACGTTTACAAACGCAAGACGGAAACGATTTACCTATATGTATGGGTAGAAATAGAAACCCATCGTGAATTGAGATATAGTGTAGTGTGTACTTTATATTATTTGAGGCAACCATTGTAAACCATTCATAAAACGACCTTATTATCTGTATTAACAGATTCAAATTCTAATCACTGTTTAATAACTTCGATGCCTCAAATAATTTTAACAATAACCATCCAACTTATCAGGTTACAATGGCGGATATTTTTACAATACTTACTTCCTAGTATTTGGGTAACATTCAAGTTCGGATTTGACATTACATTACGAATTCCTATTTCTACATTTTGGGTGATACATTTATATCACCCAAAAGGTTCATTGAAAAATGTATGCCTGTTTTTGTTTTGAATTGGTCAGTGTTTAGTGAGAGTCCATACAAAAATTAGTCGCCATAAAAACTTTGCTCCTATTCTATAGATTCGTACTAAACACTAATCAAAGTGACAGGCTAACTCAATAATATCAATGTGAATAATGATTAATGACAATTGAAAATAAAGAGTATACCTAAACAGATCTGACAAATCTTAACATTCTTAGCCAATTTACCTTCAAATTTTTCGGAAGACTATATCCAATACAAGATAGTTCAACAACAGTCTTTTCATTCTTAACAAATCTTACATTGATTGATGAGACTCACAAATTTTGCAAGTATCTTGAATTAGTGTTCGAATAGCTTTGGTTTCAAGTGCCATCCCGCTTTGACTCCGCTGAAAAGAAATGTTCATTTATTTATTCAAATGGAACCATGACATGCATAATTATGATAACAGTTGTTCAGTGGTTTGCATAAAGTGCACATAAGAAATAGGGTGAATAGAGACCCGATTCCATCAACGGGAAAAAAAAAACAAAGAAGCGCTATACCCTATTTGGTTAGGTATTTAACTAAATGTAAACAAAAAGCACCACGTGACTTGGTCATTCAGCCAATAAAATAATACCATAAAGTGGATAATGAAATTAAAGATAAAAAATGTAAACAAAGAACTGTCAACGTCAAAGTGACGTCTCAGGGGCAATCAACCAGGTTTTGGTTTTCTTTTAACTAATGAATATATCGTCACTACTTTTAAAACAATCTTATATTTTACTTTGATCACTTGTACTTAGTAGGTGACGATAGTCCGGGTACGATATACAGCAAAAGCCTATTGCCTGCAGCCACTAGAACCACACCAAGCGATCGAAGCAAGACGTGCCATTATTATATGTCTTATTAGGGCAGGAAAACACAAAGAAAAATATCACTAGATTTTTAAATTTTTATTTATTCACTTCCACTCTCGCTTTCTGAGGAAGACGTCGAATCCTCCTCAGTTACATTTATTATTAATGTCTCTGTTACATTTTCTATTAGGTGGTCGAGTTTGCACATGTTATCCTCTACTTTTATTACATGAGCCACACAATCACTTCATCTTTGAGGATTACGAACCAAAGGTTTACAATTCCTAACCATTGCCAGTGGCGTAAATATAAACTGCACATATTTATGAATATAAAATAATTACGTTTTCATTTTGCTTATTTAAATATTTACTAATATTTTCCAGGCATTGTTTTACGTATAAATTAGTCGCATTATTTTTTATCTCGCCTATTTAACGAATTTTTAGTTTCCACTTCTTGGGATTGATTTTATTGCAGTGGCAACACATTTGTTTACATTTTTTATCTTTAATTTCATTATCCACTTTAGATACTAAAGTTATTGTCAAAAAATTCATTTTTGGTACAAGCTTTTTTTGCCGACTGTACTTTCTTGCATACCATCATCAACTATTGTCTCAATGAGAACAATTCTAACGAGCCCAAACTTGATGGGGTTGTGTCGTTTTATTGCGGAGTTCCTATGGCCACCTTCCAGCTCCAGCATCAGATCAGCTTCATGTCATCATAATATTACATTGTCATGCGATATACATATGCATGCAAAATTTCAGCTCAATCGGAAGTGGGTCAAATTTAACTTGCAAGATTTGATTACAGACAGACAATGGGACAAGTGAAACTAAATAAAAGCTTGTAAAAAGGTTGCTATGATTGGTTGAATGACCAAGTCACGTGGTTTTTTTTTGTTTACATTCAGTTAAATATCTAACCAAAAACCGGCCAAGTGCGAGTCGTACTCGCGCACGAAGGGTTCCGTACCATTATCTATTTTATTAGTCTATTTATCTCTCTATCTATTTTAATAGTAAATATATTTTTTATTCTGTTTTTAGTATTTGTTGTTATAGCGGCAACAGAAACACATCATCTGTGAAAATTTCAACTCTATAGCTATCACGGTTCTTGAGATACAGCCTGGTGACAGACAGACGGACGGACGGACGGCGAAGTCTTAGTAATAGGGTCCCGTTTTACTCTTTGAGTACGGAACCCTAAAAAGGGTATAGGCAGCACCACTGCTTTTGAGGGTTACGGTAAACTCGAAATTAAAGAAGCGTGTAAAGCTCTTAGTGGCAGAAAGGAAAATCTGGAGGAAGATTCTGTGAACAATCAGGAATTAAGACGGGAATTGGGAGCGGTATAAAAATAGGGATCTGGCAGAACTGATGGCCATATTGGGAACGGATGAAAAGTGCCTGATATTATTTTTGGTGATAGGTTCCTTAGCACAAGAAAAAAGTTGCCGACTTTTCAGCTGCGTCAATTATTTTTGAAAAATATAATTATTTTCCTCACTTACGTTTTGGGTTTAGGACCGCGAATAAGACACTTTCCTCAATCCGTCTCATATTACAAAAAATATTTTAAATATCTGACTCTGGCAATGACAAAATATACCTGCTGCAGCTGTCAATATCATAGCCAGTGTCAGTTTACCACGGATATTTAAGATATTTTCTTGTAATATGAGACGGATTGAGGAAAGTGTCTTATTTGCCGTCCTAAACCCAAAACGTAAGTCAGGAAAGTGTTTATATTTTTCAAAAATAATTGACGCAGCTGAAGTTTTCACCTTTTTTCTGGTGCTAAGAAAGGTTATTCCTATCACCAAAGAAAATCAGGCACTTCTAAAATTTTCATCCATTCCCATTCAGCCACCTGGATAGGATGGGAGAAGATCGTGCAGTAAAAAGAGTGTATGTGGGTCGGCCCAGATACCGCTGCTGGAGTGAAGAGACCCTCAAAGATCTGAGCGTGACCACCCGGGTTCGAAAGGATAAATCATGATAATTATCGTGATAATAACAGATTTATAATTATCGGTAGATAATAACAAAAAATTGCGCTCGAGAAAGTGAACTTTATTCGAAGTATTCGAACGTGTATTTCCGCACTTGCGTCTATCCGAACGCACGAAGTGTCAACGACGTCAGGTGCCGCGCCGTGGGGATTCCCCTTACAAGAAAAAATATCGATAATTATCAAGAAGCGTAATTATCTTGATAATTTCGAACCCTGTGACCACCCTTGAGGCATCCAACTGGCGTGAGGTGGCGCAGAATAGGGAAGAGTGGCGTTCTCTCGTGTCAGAGGCCAAGATTATTTTTGGGTCATCGAGCCAAGGTGGTAACTATGGTAAAATTGGTGAAGCTCCTTATAAATGACGCTGTTGTGTCTGTGTCTAATTGCCATACGAAATGAATGGTATATTTCTCTACATCCACAGTGAGACTAGCTTCAGACATTCGCTTCGGCTTGGTAGTGGTAGGTAAATCATCCTGTAATGAATATTAAAAAAATGTACATGCATTACTGAATTGAATTGAATTTAAAAGAAAGAATAGAGATGCATAAAAAGGGACCCTACTCCATGTCTATAAGAATCTTTAACAAATTACCTACAGATATAAAATATAAGGCTAATCAAAATAAATTTATAAAAAAACTAAAGAAACTCCTTATAAATAAACCATACTACACTATTAACGAATATTTACAAGATAACAAATAAAGAACTATTAAATAAACAAGCATACCTAATGAAAGTCTGTCTCTCTCTCTTCCATCCTCTTAATATATAGATCTACAAACAGTACAAATACCTACTTACGTAAAACTATATTACACAGAATGCGGCTATAGAATAATTAGTGATTATAAAGTGATAGTTATTAACTTAATTTAATTGGTAAAATGTAATAAATATACTATTGCAGTGCCCTTGCAGGGTTGTGTTGATACCTACATATTACATAAGATAATAGTGATAAGACCTTTTTGTACACACAAAGCAATGATTAAATGAAATGAAATGAAATAAACATTTGTGAGTCATGTTAGTAGAATTATACTAATAAAGAGTGAGACAGACGCGCCCGTGAGAACTTACTGAAGGGTTAGAAAAATGTCGCCCATAGTGAAAAATAATGCGCATAATTATTAGTATAATTATATACATGCATAACTCACCAATAATTACTGGAGATTCCCAATTTCCTCTTCAAATAATCTCTTACCACCTTTCAGGATCTTCTCCGGATCCTGGCCATGTTTCTTCATATAGTTCTCCAATCTGCTCAGCCATTGGGCCCAGTGTTCTCTTAACTTGTCCATGGAGAGATGGTAGTGGTCAGCTTTGGAGCCATCGGTGTAGGCTATGACTAGTAAGGCGTCACGGACATTCAAGTGTTTGTAGTTAAGGTCGTTGCATACAGCCCCGAAGTATGCTGCTAGTTGGACTGGATTATCGTACGTTGTGGCTATGGATTTACGTTGCTTGTCGGACTTTTTCCATTCGATGAGGGTTGGTTTCTCGCTAAAAATATTAAAAAAATATATATGCCAATCCTGTCTAGCTAGCATGATTGCGTTTAATGACGGATATAAACCATTCGTCACGCTTGCACACACATTATAGTAAGTACGGAAGATTAGCTAGACTGAGTATCTGGTTATCAACAGGACAGCCGAGGTGAGTTGAGGCGAGATAGACTGTCCGTCTCTTTCTAATTAGAACGCTTAGAAAGTGACAGATAGACTATGTCGCTGCGACACGGCTCGCGTCCCGTCGAGCGGGGCTAGCACAACTGACACAACAAGCGCGACGCGAGTCGAGATAATCTAGCCTCCTCTTTCTAATTTGCACAATACGAGTGAGACAGGAGTCGCTGAGTCGCGCGCGACTCGACTTAGCAGCAAGTTGTGCTAGACGTACTGTGATAAGGTCATTTCGCCGGTTACGCGACCACCTTCGGTTAGCGACCACTTGAAAAACATGGTTTTTTCAATTGAAGATAACATCAATTCTACAGAGCCTATTGAAACAGTCAGTCGTATGCGTTATTGTTTGTAGTTATGGAATAGGAATTTACAAAAAAAAACGAGAAAATATGCTTTCAGTTCACCAAGTCAGCTAAGTGGTCGCTAACCGGCACATGAAATTAGGTGGTCCCGCATAGCCGATGCTTTTAACCCCCAACTCAAAAAGAGGGGTGTTAAAAGTTTGACGTGTCTGTCTGTCTGTGATATCGTAGCTCCTAAACGAATGGATGGTTTTTTTTTCTGAAAGCTGACGTGATCGAGGTGGTTCTTAGCTACGTTTCAACAAAAAATCAGTTCAGTTTTCAGATATTGAACTTTGAAATGAAAATATCGATATCTGCAGACTCAAAGGGCGTAACCACCATTACAACAACAGGCTGTTACGCCCTTTGAGTCTGCAGGTATCGATATCGTGGGTTTTTCAACTTTTCCAAGTTGTTAATTATTGACGAAAACTGTTTACAAAAACCTGCCAACAATGTGTTCGTCAATGCTACTGATTGTGTCAAAACAATCCGACGTAAATAAAGCAGCAAAGGGAGATTCCGATAAATCATGCACATAATAAACATAATGTCATTTCATTTGACATTATGCGAAGGCGTTGAGCCAATAGCCTCATAAATTAAGGAGTTACAATACAATGTATTATAATGAGTATAATGAACTTGTTTATAGTGTTTTTAAACCGTTATACTTGAACTTGTATTTTAAATTGTCTGTTCAATAGTCTATTAATATTCGTCCGTGGTCTGGTGCTATAATCTGTCAACTCTTTCGGTCTTTTTTGTTGACATTTAATGTAATTCTTTGTAATGACTTTTTGTACCAAAATAAAGCGAAAAAATATGTAATAATTATGTTTTGGCTGTAAGACGCGTGTTGGATCCAATTTGGGGGTAGGTCTTGACACTATTTAGGGGGCCTTGACCCCACTGAGATTAGATTAAAATTTATTTATTTAACAAAAATGCACTTAAATTATAAACGTAATATCCGTCAGACGCCAAACTAGGCTGAGTCTGTATCTAGGCCGCCTCCTGCGAGTGCAATTAACACAAAATACTTAAAATATTACAATGGGGAATGGATGAAAATTTTAGAAATGCCTGATTTTTTTTTGGTGTTAGGAATAACCTTCCTTAACACCAGAAAAAAATTGCAGACTTTTCAGGTGCGTCAATTATTTTTGAAAAATATAAACAGTTTCCTCACTTACTTTTTGGGTTTAGGATGGCGAATGAGAAAATTTCCTTGATTAGTCTCATATTACAAAAAACATTTTGAATATCTGACCCGGGCAATGACAAATATAGCTGCTGCAGCTGTCAATATCATTGCCAGTGTCAGTTTAACATGGATATTTAAGACATTTTTTGTAATATGAGACTAATCAAGGAAAATGTCTCATTCGCCGTCCTAAACCCAAAACGTAAGTGAGGAAACTGTTTATATTTTTCAAAAATAATTGACACACCTGAAAAGTCTGCAATTTTTTTCTGGTGTTAAGGAAGGTTATTCCTAACACCAAAAAAAAAATCAGGCACTTCTAAAAATTTCATCCATTCCCCATTCTTCAGTACAAAACTCTAATTCCTGTTTCATTAAAAGTAAATTTGAGATAAGATTAACATTACAATTTAAAACTAAAATTACTATTTGTGCATGGGCGTGTGTGTACGTGAGTTTGTGTGTGACTGCATGTGTGTGTGTGCGTGTGAGAGTTCCACAAGGCTACAACAGTATCAGTTTGGTTATTTTTGTTATACTTAATAGGTTTTCAGTCAGAGAGTATGAAAGCGTCAGTAACCAGCTCTTCACTACACATTTGGCTTTAATCACGGGTGACGTTTTAATTGTGATTTGGGTAAGATTTTGGGGGAGGGGGCTGAGGCCCCCTAGATCACCTCCCCTGGATCTGCTAGAGTGTGCAAATATTCTATCCACTCTTGAAGTGAGACAAAGCAGGATTTTTCAAATAACCACATTTGACTGTCAATCGGAAATATAGGAGGTAGGACAGCAGAATGCCATTTACTCAGATCATAAAGGTAAAAGATATGAAACGGGTGGTGCAACTCTATATGGACAAGACGAGATACGAATCTAGCCCAAATGGAAGTTTGTCCACTATGAAATAGGTTCATAATGTTCATATTGTTAGTTTTTAAGTTAGGTCCCCACTGAAAATCAGCGCCTCAGCTTGCTGTGCCTTGCTGTGGCTTCATGCTGTGTGGGGATCCTATTTAACGTCCTAGTATTTAAGTCTTTTATTTTGCTTGTTCTTTTTATTGTGTAATTTTGTGGCGTTAAATAAATGTATTTTCTTTCTTTCTTTCTATATTCAAATATGTCTAAAGTGAATGTTGTCTAATTTCAATTAATATTAAAATTTAATGTACAAATCTATGGTTTTTTTTAATTTTTTACAAAATTAATATATGACGTATTTCCGATTGGTAATTTTTTTGGAGTGCACGTAATTCCATATGGACTTATTTCTTTCGACCTATATGAAGTATGTCCATTTACTTTAGGAGATAATTACATTTTCGCATTATTTAGGCTGGACAATTTTCCATGTCGAGGATTTTCAAATTGACATTATTCAGATTCAATCAATAATTTCGAGTAGTTGATTTTCCATTTGTGCCGAATGACAGTAAATAGTTTGTATCTGTGTAAAAAGTACACACTTGTTTGTGTTCTTCATTACTTACTCATAATAGGCGATGGCATCAAATATACCCCTATATTTCAGTACCGGGTGCACCACATTTGACTCAATAGCCTTTGGAGAGGATATGTGTTTCAGAACCTCAGCCACTGAGTTCCAGACTGGTTCGACATCCTTCTCGATGCGGTGCTGAGACTTCGGTTGGGTGAAGTAGTCCTTGAGTGTGTTGTGGAATTTAGAGCCTAGTGCCAATTGAGCTGTTGATGAGAAAACAAAGATTATACTGAGTAAATTGTGATACAGATTTGACTACATGTATCGCAATATAAAGGAGCATCTAGACGGGCTAAACTTTTCCCGATATGTGTGGCCGGCAACTATTGGCCTCTTGTCCTAGCATGGAAGGAAGAGCACAACGCCCATAGTTGCTGGCCACACATTTCCGGAAAAGTATAGCCCGTCTAGAAACCCCATAAGAAACATATTTCATACTACACTCATTTTATTTATTTATTTAAGCTTTATTTATGCCATATTGTTAGTGTTAGTACATATTTACTAAATCTAAAAGTTGTGTTATTTTATGTTTTATACAATTTCTTTCCTATTTGAAATACACTTAGTTCGTAATTATTAAAATATCTCAATTTAAGGTACAAGTATACCCAAACTGACTTTGACTCCTGCATTATACCGGTGATAACTTATGGATGCCAAACTTGGGCAATTACAAAAAAGCACTACCAAAAACTTGCTACATGTCAAAACCACATGGAAAGGAGCGTGCTAAATATAAAACTTAAAGATAGAGTTAAATTATCGGTAATTAAAGCCAAATCAAAGAGCAATAGCATTGGTAAGATAGTGAAGCAACAAAAGTGGCGCTGGACAGGCCACATGATAAGACAAAACTTAGGTAAATGGACAAAAGAAATAGTTGAGTGGTACCCAAGAGGAAATAAAAGAAAAAGAGGAAGACCCATTCTAAGATGGTCAGATGACCTTAAAAAGATTGGTGGAGGAGTGTGGCTGCGGGACGCAAGGGATCGCGAGGCGTGGAAAGCTTTGGAGGAGGCCTATGTCGGAAGACAAGTTGAGGTTGTCGATGGAAATAGTTAGAAGTAGAAGTAAATAATAAGTAAAGTACGTAGTTTAAGTTTTCTTGAAAATTGTAAACCTCAGCAATAAAGGCAATTTTTATTTTATTTATTTATTTATACCCAAACTGATCATTTGATTCGAAAATGGCTTGATCAAAGTTGAGAAATTACGGTGCAATTAGGCGCCAAGACTGAGTCAAAGTGAGTACTTTTGATACCTATATTACCTACTACTCAAGTACTCATATAACAAAATAATATACTGTAATACATTGTATTACAAAGGATACTATTCATGTTTTACAATGGAGAGCCAAAAGCGTGTCATCCACTAATTAAAAATAGTGCTTTTTGTTTTTACATAGTTGACAATATGAAACCTTGAGAAATGAATAACTTTATATCTGGTGTAAACACCCCTTTATTCAGACATTGGTTCGCCATGGCTTTGAACTGGTTGGGCGCTTGTGCACTACAATGAATTTTACTGTCTGGCAGTCCGATTTTTTACGGCTCGATATTTTTGTAATGAATGTTGGATACAAAAATATCAAACCGTAAAAAATCAGACTGCCGTACAGTAATAGTACATTGTTTAACGAGGGGCGTAAGAGTAATATTGCAAACGAGAGTCTATCAGAAGCCCGACGCCGGAGGCGGGGGGCTTTTGATGACTCGAGTTTGCAATATTCTTACGCCCGTGTTATACACAATGTTTTTCATCACATTTGCGAGGAAATAAATAACTACAAAAGACATAAAAATATAAGTTTCATACAACCGCACCAATCAAAAATTAACGCAGTTGACAACTTCACATACAGATTTGCGAGTGGAGGGCGAGGGGGCGGGGCGTGGCGCCCCATGGCCTGCTAGATTTTTTTCAACCAATCACAGAGAAGAATTCTTGTGACGCGCGGCCAACTAGATTTGCCAACCAATTTGTTTGATTTGTTTTTAACCAATCAGATCACACACAAGCTCATAACTCCCTCGGGAATTATAAATCCATAACTCCCGCGGGAAGTAAATCGACTATAGCTGCTCTATAAACTTGCCTATAATACACCAAATTACGAGCAAGTGTGATGAAAAATTCATTGTAGTGCACAATCGCCCGTTGACTTACTTGTATTTAGTAACTTTTCCGTGTGAATTTGTCTGTATAGATCACATCAACACTTCTTTACAAATTTGACCTTCCAAAATTGACAGGTGATTTCTGGGATACAAATTATCAGGACTCAAATGATTTCCATACTTGATTTAATCTCAATAATATGAATAAACAGACAATGAGGGCGGGGTTGGTATTCAGTATTATGTAGGTACTTTGACGAGAGCTTACTGATGTCGCACAGATTTCCTTATTTGCCAATGTACTGTCAGTATTAGGCCGCGGTCTGACCGTCAGCTGGCAGGCAGCAGATGAATGCAAACAATATTATTTCGTCATTCTTACCTTGATAGAACCGGTCAAACTCCTCTTGTCCCAATTCAGCAATTCGTTCCTTCTTCCACTTATCTAATGCAGCCCTGGATTCATTCGACATCGTTTTATTGAGAATCAGAGTCACCGATGGAAACTGCTGTGCATAATCATGACGGTAAGGTTTGATCTGAAGTATTTTATCCTCCGAGACATATCCTTGCTCGGCAGCTGTGCTCCTAGCAGCGTTAACAGCTGTTGAAGTCTTCAGGCCTCTCACACTCGCGTTATTTAACAACACACCCACAAAATTGACACAAGTCCTCGTATTCTGCCACATTTTTCTTTTAAAAATCTCCACTGGCAGTATAGGATTGTATTTCAGGCAGGTTATATCATTTTTCCTAGCAATAACGTCGAATTTCACTGCAGTTTCGCTAGGCGCCGACGCTACAGTGTTTTGATCTGTGAGGTTGCTATTTTTAGCTGGAAAGAGATAAGTATAAACTGAGAATGCGACGTATCTACGCGTGTTTAACTCACGGCGCCTGTAGCGTAATGTCATATGATTGTAATTGGCAAGCCGCGACTCTATGCAAAGGTACTTTGATACGCAATAAAACCGTCGGCCCGTGGTTACAAATATAAATGACAAAGTAAACAAAGCAATTAGGGCATACGCACGTCAACTCCTTGTTTTAAGAGTAATTGTGAACGTCACATATCACTTTACATGGCAGAACCAGCTTATTTTACCTTCAGTGTCAGTGAATTAGAAAGTTGCATAAAATCTCGCCAAGGTTGCAGAAACCTTACAATCGATTTACACTTACCAGACTTCCGTAATTTCTGCTTCCTCTGCTTGTTTGTCTCTAATAAAGGACCGAATAGCTCCTTGTTCTCTTTATTGTACAATTTAATCTTTTCTGCCGGCTTCAAGATAGAAGCGGGAAGAACTACTTTAGTCCTGATCAACTCCTTTGAACTACTTGGTAACGAGATCCTTCGGCCAATGCCGCCAATGGCCGATATAGGTCGTAACATTTCGAAGAAATATTTATTTATTTCTTCCTTGTTTTTAGGTTTAGAAGTATTTTTAGAAAACCAGGACACCGATGTAGAACACTAGATGTATAAAAGCGTAGGTTTGCAAGTATTTAGAAATTTTTGAAAATCAAGTTTTCTGTCATGTCAATTACAACGCCATTTTTAAATCGAAATGACATTGACAGGAATGACAGGATAACAGGATATGCAGGCATTCCACTTGCGTTACAGGCATCGTAATATTTTTCGTTATAATAAATGTAAATAAAAATAAAACAAACAAATAAATTGAAACACTAAAAAGCAAAATCAAATAAAAAATAATAAAAAGAAAAGTACCGAGAGCTGATAAGTTATCGAGAAAATATCGATGAACGCGCCATCTACCCAAAAATCTTGACAATAGTTTTCAACCATAGAGAAAGTTTTTGCATCGAACATGAGAACCTAAAAAGTTCTAATACAACGTACTAGATGGCGCAAATATAGAAACACTATAATACGATTAATTTAAATTGACACCCATTCATTGCAACATAGAACTAGTCGTCGTCTTCTGTAATTGTCGTTATAATAGCAACTAGTGAATGAAATTGTGACTAAGCGACTAAATTAGATGCTTGCTGCCCCGTCCTTGTGGTTGAGCTCCAGGATTGGTCTATATGTTTGGCGGTATTATAGGCAAGGTAAACATCATTGGCGGGAACGCGACGCGGCATTTCAAAAACGCCGGTTGCCGGGTACGGTGCGTACTTACGGAGAACTGAAATTCTGTGTCCGATGCGGAAAGGATAAAATTTGAACAAGTGGCCATAGAGTAAACATTGAAACAAACTCCATTCTTAAAACCATAATGCAAATGAATGAGCCGTAAAGTGAAATTTTAAAACTTTTGTGACGCTGACGAGTGCATTTGTACGGGTTGGATTTTTTTAAAAGGTAAGTTTAAATTTAATCATGGGTAGAATTGGCCCATTAAAGAACAAAATACTTATTAATAAGTAGGAACAAATGAGAAAAAAGGAAAAAAATTACCGACCTACAACTGGCATCAAGTACTTAGACATACTTAATCTTAAAATATTTTCTTCCGTTTAGAAATTAAAACAAAACTCTAAGTTTCATTTACTTTTTGAACGAGCGAGACAACTGAATTTTCAGCTTGTGCCAAATTTCTTTCGTATATCCGGCTGTCCGATGGGGTATTATGTACTTCGCCAAAAGTTCACTTCCGGATTTTTCGGTAGGTATAGGTACTGTCAGTAAAGTCGAGGCGCAGGACCAGTCATTTTGGCACTCTTTGGGGGAGGCCTATGTCCAGCAGTTGACGCCTTTCGGCTGATATGATGATGATGATGATGATGATGATGATGATGATGATGATGATGATCCAGCTGTCCCGCTGCCGCACTGTTTCTCCTCTAAGTCGCATTTCTCAACAGATTTAATTCTCGTGAAATTTTGTGAGCAGGTTCAATAATTTAGTACTTACATATTAGATATAGTTTTTACGAGTAAGTACGTTGAATAAGTTTTTCTAAATTAATAAGTTTTAAAATGTAGTCATTACTAACAATACTGTGGCTAAGTACATACAGTAGGTATACATTTTAATTAAGTACCTAGGTAATCCACCATTGAGAGAATAAAACACAGATTTAACTTCCGGTGTCGATAATGATGAAAAATTACAAGGAATAGATAACATTAGTTAGGTACCGTCATACATGCCTACTTTGCCACCAGGGGAAACTTTGCCCAAGAAGCAAATTTTAAAATTTTCCTCTTGGGCAAAGTTCCCCCTTTTACCGCTTTTATTATTGTTTATTTTTAACCTATCTATATAGGTAATTACGATATTATTTCAAACGACAACAAACAGACACACGGACACGAGAAACATAATTGTTTACGGCGATACCTATATTTAGGTATTTTTTATGTCCAATGTGTTTTGGTCGCACCACACTTGGGGGTTCGTGTTCGCGTCGCGTCGTTGCCTCTCTTTCATTTGCCGTAGGAAGGAAAAAGATGCAACACGAATATTTGGGCAAACACCGCCGAGTGTAGTGCGACCATTTCACATATTGAATATGGTTTGGGTTTAGTTTAGTTTATTAAATCTCATTAGGTACGTACCTATACAAATTCCATATATAGACCAATCAAATTAGCTAAACCCGGACATAATTCGATAACTGTAATTTTCTTTTTCAATGATGTAAAGTATTGTTAGTTATAGTTAAAATAAAAAGAATTAAACATTTTAGGGTTCCGCGTCATTGTAAAAAAACCGAAAATCTAAATTTTTTACAAATTCTGATTTCATAAGTGCAGCATAATATGTAACTTTGTAAAAGTGCCTCTATTATGATATGACGCTTGCATTCCAGTTAAAGAAATCAAAATTAATCTAATTAATCAACCGGGACTATCAATAATAAAGAAAGTTCAGTAAGTTACACTTTTTCTGGATTATCTTACCAGAAATTATAGATAACTGCAATTTAACAAATTATTCCGAATAGTATATTATGTGTGT
The DNA here is from genome assembly GCA_963854355.1 of Epinotia brunnichana. Taxonomy (NCBI): domain Eukaryota; kingdom Metazoa; phylum Arthropoda; class Insecta; order Lepidoptera; family Tortricidae; genus Epinotia; species Epinotia brunnichana. The sequence goes on from OY977949.1 coordinate 26,276,391, forward strand.
TGATAAATTATTAAAAATTAAACAGATTCTCTTTGCGGATTTCTAAAATCACAAATATTGTTAGTTTTTGGAAAACCAAAATACATAACTACTTGAAAAGTGTTTGATTTATGCTGTCAACATATTATTAGTACTATAAGAAACAAATTAAACAAAAAATATCCACGATTATTAATTAATTCATATTTTTTCGTACTAAAGTTTTAATATGAACCTTATCTCTTGCAGAATAAGGCCGTCATTGCTTTGCGTTTCAACTACCGACCGTGCTGTCGCGAGTCGCAGGCATTCAAGGCCGAAACGCACTGACAGCGGTGGCGAAGCGGCGCGGGGTGGCGCGGAGGCAGTACTTGTAATGTTCGAGCTAATATGAAAGGATCCGAATGCTTTTTCCCGGCTTTATTAGATCGAACATTACAGCCGGTACCACCTCTACACTGCGCCGCGCCGCCGCTTCGCCACCGCTGTCAATGCGTTTCGGCCTTCATTTATTATGGATAGGTCAATGATTGTCAAACATTTATAAAGACGAACGTGGCGTTTACCACGGTTCGGCTATGGTGGAGATTTATTGAAATATTGTGTTCATTAGATCGATAATAACTAAATTGTTCAGCATGAGACATAATTGTCGTGGAATGTCGATTACCTATTTATAAGCGCTCAGTCTTCTGTATAGAATTATTTAAATAAAATTTGTTACTTGTGTGGGTGCAGAAAGGGGCATTGTTGGAATGATTCTTATTCGAATAATTATTCGAATAAACATTTATTCGCGAATAATTTATTCGTCTACACTCTCGAATGACGAATGATTTATTCTCATTTCAATCCAATAAATCCACGAATAATATTTAAGGATGCGGTTGCTCGTTGTAACACGTACACGAATTTAACACGATCACTACAAGTGTACCTATTTTCAAGTATTAATACCCTTTTATACTAATTAACAATATTTTTGTGAGTTAAATGAGTCGCTTCATGGGGCATTTAACAGGTTTGTTTCAATATGTCATGTGTGTGGGCTTGTCTATATATTACGTCATAGTTTTTAGGGTTCCGTACTCAAAGAGTAAAACGGGACCCTATTACTAAGATTCCGCTGTCCGTCAGTCTGTCTGTCTGTCTGTCCGTCTGTCACCAGGCTGTATCTCACGAACCGTGATAGGTAGACAGTTGACATTTTCACAGGTGATGTATTTCTGTTGCCGCTATAACAACAAATACTAAAAAACAGTTTTTTTTTCTTTTTTTTTCTTATACAATCTTACAAAAATCGATCTAGTCCCAAACTAAGCAAACTACTATGGGTACTAGACGACGATACACATACTTATATAGATAAATAAATACATAAAAAACATCCATGACTCAGGAGCACATATTTGTGCTCATCACACAAATAAATGCCCTTACCGGGATTCGAACCCGGGACCTCCGGCTACGCAGGTAGGGTCACTACGAGGGTCAAACTGAAAGTTTCGGGAATATAAAAAAATATGCAGTTACATTGATTTAAATATTTTTATTGTTTTTCAAAGTATTCTCTTTTATATTTTATGCACTTTTCCATGCGTTCAAACCAGTCGTTAAAAATTTTAAACGCCTCCACTGCTTCTGCCGGCCGCCGAAACACCGCGCCCACCACGCAACTTATCCTTGATTTTGGGGAATGTGAAAAAGTCGTTGGGACTTAGGTCAGGGCTGTATGGAGGATGGTCCAGTAGTTCGACTTTTTCACCTTCCAGGTACTCATTTGTTTTACGAGCGGTGTGAGGGCTGGCATTGTCGTGGTGGATGATGATGCGGCGACTAGGCCTTTTTCCTAAGTTCAGCAAAGACAATCGGCAAACAAATACTCGTATACGATATATATATCGAGAGCGAATAACTTTGGTTGGCTTGAAGCTCGTCTTCGTTACCCCATACTCGAGATTGGTTTTTAGTTTCAGGCTCATATGCGTATATCTACGACTCGTCACCTGATACGACACTAAAAACTGCATTTGAGCTTCCTCCGTTGAATTTATTCAATGTTTTGCGGCACCAATTGACACGAGTCGTTTTCTGCTCGTCAGACAATAAGTGCGGGATCCAACGGGAAAACAACTTTCGCACGCCTAATTCTTCCTGTAAAATAATTTGTATCTGACTCATTCTAATCCGCAAAGACTCCTGAATTTCCCGATATGTCACATGCCTGTCTTCTTTTATCAGCTGACTCACAAGGTGGACGTTTTCTTGCGTAACTGCCGATTTTGGTCGACCTTCACGCGCGTCGTCCGTGAGGGATACTCGGCCACGTTGACATTCTGAATACCACCTGTATATTGTCGTCTTTGAAGGTGTTTCATTACTAAAAGCAGCAATCATCCGGTCTCCACATTGTTTTTGTGTTAATCCACTTTGAAAGTCGTAATATTTTTTTACGGGACAATTCCATCTTCAGCGGCGACTCAACAACTCGAAAAAACAATTGAAACTGAACCATTGTTTTTTAGGGTTCCTGTCCACTAAGACTCCGCTGTCCGTCTGTCTGTCTGTCTGTCAGTCTGTCTGTCTGTCTGTCTGTCACCAGGCTGTGTCTCAACAACAGTGATAGTTTGACAGCTGAAATTTTCACAGATGATATATTTCTGTTGCCGCTATAACAACAAATACTAAAAACCAGTTTTTTTTTCTTTTACAATCTTACACAAATCGGCTTAGTCCCAAACTAAGCAAAGCTTGTTTTATGGGTACTAGACGAACGATAAACATACTTATATAGATAAATAAATACTTAAATACACAGAAAACATCCATGACTCAGGACTTGGCCGGTTGTTTTTTGTCAATTCTTGACCCCCCCCTCCCATCATCATCCTGTTAATTCCTAAATGGACACTACCCGCCTCATAAAATGACTACCGTCATCCAATAGACCCCCCCCCCCCCCCCCAGTTTTTAGAAATGACGTAATTTATGGACAGCCACTGTCTGTAATTGGATCAATGTATGTTATTAGAGGCGATTACGCATGTAAGATTGTTCAACTATATACCTGTAATTGTACATTGTATGTACTTAATCATGTTATATTCTGATCTCTGTGTTTTTAGGGTTCCGTGCCTCGAAATGGAAAAACGGAACCCTTGTAGGATCACTTTGTTGTCCGTCCGTCCGTCTGTCAATACCCTTTTTCTCAGGAACGCGTGGAGGTATCAATCATTTAAAGTTTGAATTCCTGTGCATAGTGTGTGCATGCATTATTTGAGAATTAATAATTTTTATATTAATGGTGCTGTGCCCTAACAGGGTTATGCTGGAACTGTATTTATATGTAACATCTTGTAAGACCCATACTGCAACAAATAAATGAATTAAGCTGAAATTTATATCAAATACTCAGGTTTACTGTCTCTTGGAGCTGTGAAAAAATCAAACTTCTAAGCCAACACAATCAAAAGATACAGCCGTTTATGCCGCAAATTTCCGCAATTTTTCGAAACCCGCAAGGGAATCAAAACCTACTTCCCGTGAACTCAGAAACTTGAAATTTGGTGCGAAGCAACGCCCTATAGCACAGATAAAGGAAAGATAGCGAAAACCGTACATTTTTAGTTACATCACTGAAAATTTAATGTCCAGTATATACTGACACGTACTAAGTATGTGAATACATACTTAGTGAGTGTCAGTTTATAGTGGACTTGGTTTTATTGTACGGGGTGGTCCGGAACCCTCGGTGTGCGAGTCTGACTCGCACTTGACTGGTTTTTTTTTCACTCGTGGTAAAGCCGAAATAGTAAAAATAAAACAGGTGAAATAATTACAATTAATATCCGTTTCACCATGCACGGCGATGTTACTTGGTACCCTTGATGAAGCGGTAACCTTTTTCTAACACATTTAGAAACTAGGTATCACTGTTCTGTCTGTAGGAAAATATTACGTTTTTGAGATATATTCTATTAAAAAGCATTCCTACAATATTCGTTCAAAATATTATTCCCGAAAAACATTACGAATGATTATGCGAATTAAGAAGTTATTCGCGAATAAATATTGGCGAATAATTATTCGAAATATTTATTCGTCATTCGCGAATAATCCTATTTATTCTTAAACGTTATTCGTATTCGCATACATTTATCCCATCTCTGGGTGGATAAGCATCATATCTTCTCTTTTTTTTTGGCGTTCTGGCCAACTGTGTCGGCTCAATTTTGCCAATAAGGATATCGACTACCGTAGGCTCAAAGGGCGTAAGGGACGAAATGCCCATGCCCATATCCCGTGAACTCTGAATCTTGAAATTTGGTAAGAAGTATTTATAGCACAAATAAAGGAAAAATTGTGAAAACCGTAAATTTTTAGTTACACACTGAAAATTTGATGTCCAGTATAAACTGACACGCACTAAGTATGTAAATACATACTTAGTGAGTGTCAGTTTATAGTGGACCTGTTTCTATTGTACGGGGTGGTCCGGAACCCTCGGTGTGCGAGTCTGACTCGCGCTTGACCGGTTTTTTTTTATGCTAACCACGATCATGGCATCATCTCTTTTATTTACTTAACAGTTAAGAGTTTACTTATGTTTTCGATGATAAAAGCAAATCAATAGTTCCTTACGCCCTTTGGACCAGAGTTTTCAAAGGGCGTAAGGGACAAACTGTGATTTTTCATTAGAGCTAAAAATCCTACAATTAGGATATTCCGTTATATTTGTTTTATTTGTACACGGCGCGGTCGGTGCAAAGCACGTAATTGAAATAAACTCGTTAAGACGGGTTCGCCGTGCGCTCGCCCGCTGGCGCCCCACTCTCTCCCCGCCTCGCACCCACCGCATGCATCTGACTCCACGACAAGGTCGCGAGTATTTTCAATTAAATTTTCAATTTCTTAAGCGTGAAATTAACATGCTTAATTTTGATGAAAACATGATTATCGTACACAAAAGGCTATTAGTAAACAAAAAAATCATAGTTACTATTTATAATTACTGAGAAATACATTATTATTAAAACGTTAAAAATAAATGTTTAATTATTGTCTTAAATGTCTAAAAAGACGCAATATATCTTAAACAGATAAAAACATCATAGTTACCATTTTGGCTTGTCTAGATAATGAGATCAGAGGAAAACTGTGAAAAAAAACGTATATGCGAATTTGATATCAGTTTAATTTTGCTATTAAGTGATCGAATTTGAATGCACCTCAAAGTTATACTAATAAGGTACTTGGTTACCTTTTTTACTTTTAGGAAAAAGTTAGGTAGTGTACGTTAACTAGTGTTTTTTTTAACTACGGTTACGATCGCGGATTTTTTACTTAATATATTTCATTAATATTTGATACTGAATAGTAAAATCCGATAAAACAATAAAAACAACGAGTTTACGAATTATGTCCAGGGTAAGCTAATTTGATTGGTCTAATAATACAATGCATTTGCTTATACTGCTCGTCGTACAGTGATCGTTTTACAATACCTAATAAGTAAGAATGTGCAGCGTAGGTTTATATACAAATAAACATAAATATACATACCTAGCTCGGAATAATAAAATAGTGACCTACCTACCTAATATTATCAATAAATGTTGAAAATATTTCAATAGTACAGTAGCTGGTGATTGTGACAAAAACACTTCCATTTGGATGGTAAAAAAACATTTTTGTCACAATCACCAGTAAGTTGCTGCAAGGCGATTTTTTTTCAAACAAACTAAAAACTCGAATCACTCAGAAAAATGTGAGTTTCGTTTCGACCCCTGGTTTTGACTGGACGTTAATTGTTGCAAATTAGCTGTAGTATAACCCCTTTCAAGGAATAGCTCGAATTACCAAACACCCTGTATATCACATCACATTATCACACCCAACCCAACCCAAGTCGATACCTATAGCTACTATGGGTGAACAGCTTAGCTAAGTAGGTAAGCGTAACTAACCGTTTCGACTCTAGATTGGTAGGTAAATGAATTAAGTAAGTACCTACTTAGGTACTTACTTACCATTTTTTTTTTCAGAAGGACTTTCAAAATAGGTGCCTCTTGTGGTTTAGAATAACCTTAGCTTTTTAGTTAGAAACAGGCGCATTACAAGAATAAGAAAGTCTTTATTACCACCACCTTAAAATATGAAACAAAAACCGAGAAAAAATAAAGTAAAAAACAAAAGGAAAAGGTTAAATTACATAACTTAAATCTACTCGTACCTACCTAAACATTGGTGTGACAATGGGAGCCGATCTCAGCATGTATTAGGCTTGAGAGCCCAAGAGGAGTCTTGATGGTCGCATCTGAAATTCAGTTAGGTACCGTATCCAGTACAATATTTAGCGGTTAGGTACTGCTACTTATTAAGGCCTGCGCAAACCGGCGGAGCGCAGCGCAGATCACCTAGGAGGATTTACTCCGAGCAGCGCACACCGACGAGGGAAAATCCCCCGCGATACCGCGAGCGCCCGCCAGCGGCGCACCTGGAAGCACTTCTCCGCATGCCGGGGGATGCCGCGGCGATATCCTCTCCCCGCGGCGTTGAAGAGCGCCGACGATACTATGCGGCGGCATGCCGCGGCATCCCCCGGTTTGCGCCGAAATGCGCCGGGCCTACGAATCACCGATCATGGCATGCCGTGGGATGCCGCGGCATTGCGGAGGTGCTTGCGGTATCAAAATTCGTGTTCTCTCCCGTAGTCCGCCGAGTTGTGCCAAGCCTTCCCCTCCCGCAGCCGCGCTACCCCGGCGCACTCGGGAGGCCTCGGCGCATAGCGAGGGATGCCGCAATTGCCGCAGAATGCGGCCGCCTACCGCCTAACATGCTCCTCGATGCCGCAGAGTAGAAATCCCCCGTGATGCTCCGAGGTCGGTCTCAGAGCATTCAAGTGTATACCTTAACGTAATTAAAATAGAAAAGAATATACATTGATAAATTTAAAGTGCTGCGCTCCGCCGGTTTGCGCAGGCCTTTATAATCATTATTTTTGGTCGCATGCCACAGGAACCTTAACAAATTAAACAAATGAAAAAGTACAATTAAACACAAGACATTTTGACATATTTATTAGGTAGGTTATTCAAACGTTTTGATTGAGTTTTGAAAGAATCACGTACGGGATGTAGTGTTGACGCAGCTGAAAATTCTGCATTTTTTTTCCTGTTGTTAAGGAAGGTTATTCCTAACACCAAACAAAAAATCAGGCACTTCTAAAATTTTCATCCATTCCCCATTGCGACATCGATCTCGATTCCGCACAATTATGCACAAACAAAGAACAAATATATGTAACTCTGCACTTTTTTCCTCATCTTCCTGAAATTCAAATCTGTCGTAAAACAGACACTTATTTCAATAGCATAATTTTATTATCGATTACATCATGGATAGGGGATAGGGATATTTGGCAGTGATAAAGTCCTGCGGCAGAAGTTTATCACAGGACTCCTGCCCAGCTAGCCCGATAGTTTTTAGGGTTCCGTACACAAAGAGTAAAACGGGACCCTATTACTAAGACTTCGCTGTCCGTCCGTCCGTCCGTCCGTCCGTCCGTCCGTCTGACTGTCACCAGGCTGTATCTCAAGAACCGTGATAGCTAGAGAGTTGAAATTTTCACAGATTATGTATTTCTGTTGCCGCTATAAGAACAAAAACTAAAAACAAAATAAAATATTTTTTTAAGGGGGGCTCCCATACAACAAACGTGATTTTGTCCAACTCGCACTTGGCCGGTTTTTTATCGTTACGTTTTACGGCGAAAATGTACTGAAACGTCACGTAAAACGTGACGATAAGACCTATCGTGCTAGAGCCTCTGAACTAGAAATCTATATAAAAATGAACTAGAAATATATAGCAAATAAAATAAAATAAACTTTCTACTGTAGGAATGTTATTTTATTAGGTACCTAATACCTGAAATGATATAGGTATATACTGTTTTGAAAAAATGTAACCTCGCCGAGTTTTTTACGCCGGTTCTTCTCGAGGCAGAGGTTTTCTTTCCGAAACACCACCCGTTTATCGACATTCATACGTATGTGCATGAATATGCCAAAATTGAAGAATAAATAACTTGGATTAAAATAGACAATAAATAGTGTGAGTACTTAAGACGTTTTCAATACAAAAATAAGTTTCTGTAAAAAAATCATTTTTGGTACTTACAAGCTTTTATTGCCGACTGTACTCATTGAGACGATTCTAACGAGACCCCAAACTCGATGGGGTTGTGTCGTTTTATTGCGGAGTTCCTATGGCCACCTTCCAGCTCCAGCATCAGATCAGCTCCAAGTCATCATAATATTGTACGAGTAGTGTCATGTGATATACATATGCTTGCAAAATTTCAGCTCAATTGGATAACGGGAAGTGACTGAAAAATGGATTGCAAATTTTGACGGACAACTTACATACTTACATACACTCAAGAGCAAAAGTTTCGGGTCACCCTAAATTAAATAACCGCAATAGGTTTTTTTAAATTTTTTACACGAGTCTTATTTACATAATATACTATTCTTCGTAATACCCAAATGTATTAGCAATTTCCGGGATCCTATCATAAAAATATCGACATCCAAATATGACGATTTTTGCGATTAGGTTTACGCGTTAACGTTGTTTTTTTCATGGGTTTTTACGAGTCCGATTTAAACCTGGTAATGTGTTTTATTTTACTTTTATTTCTGCAGTTTAGATGTAAAATTTAATAAAGATCACGACAGGATTAAAAAACTGTACAACTTTGCACTATTTTAGGAAATATGACGGTATTTCACCGACCCGAAACTTTTGCTCTTGAGTGTACTTACATATTTACATACTTACATATTTACATACTTACATATTTACTTACTTACATATTTACATACATACGAACAGTGCAAGTTAATATTAAGCTTGTAAAAAGTCTTAATCGCTTATTTTTTCTTTTATAATTTATAGCAACATTAACTATTTAGTTTACGACCTAATAGATATGGCAGATACCATTGTGAATAAAAAGCTTCATGTTATTCCAACAGATAATGTCGTTAAATGAGAACCAAACTGCAGTATGGAGAGTCGCATTAAGTCTACAGTGTGGGGACTCTTTTTTTTTGTGGGGAAAACCTGCGAACTAGGTACCCAGCTCTCGGGGGAGGTGTGGGTTATGTGGTATTTCTACCCACTAGAAACTCCACGTCAGCCGCCATCTGCGCTAAGTAATTCGGAGGACTCTAGGATCTCATGTTGAACGCACTAGAGCCCCCCTCGCGCTTTGCCACTGCGGGCTCGTTCTGTACATCTTCGTCGCCTTCTAAGGTTCAGACGTTAGGCCCCGTAGCATGGATGGCCTTATCACGCGATAAGTGACAGGATAAGAGCGTCGTCTCGTTCTATCGAACGGTGTCAGACAGGGACGGATGAACGCCGATTTGCTTGTGTTGTGTTGGTTTGTGTGCTTGTGTGTATAGCATTTCTTCCAGGAAGAGCTAGGTACTTATTTTTTTCGGGGCGACCACAATCAACTTATTTAATGGACGGGAACAATGACCATTCATACAAGCATCCGTTTAAGTTCCGATAAACTTTAACATTTCCATATTTATTATGTTGAGTTCAGAGCAATCTTTATCTTCAAGTGCATTATACTGGTGATTTTTTGAATCGGCCGAATTGCATCAAAGTAGTTCATTCAAAAATAAACTCTACCGTGCAAGGTATAAGATTCCAAATGCAATGACAGTTTTATAAAGTGTCGGCAACATTAAATAATCGTATACGTAATGTGAACATGATGAGTAAAACACGGATTACAGTCCCCCGCGGCAAAGATAATTAAGACAAGGAAGATTGCTCACTCCATACAATGCTACTAGTCACACGTAAATCTTATTATCGTCGCCGGTACCTCGTAGTTCCCCTTATTATTTTAGATGGCGTTGTTTTCAATGTAAGCGGTGAAGCAGGCTGTTAAGTAGTCACCCCTAACATAAGATTCAAAATTTCGGGCCGGGCGGCCATTTGATTTTGGTCGAGTGGTTCGGGTGTTTGACTCACAAGTCTGAGTACGTCGGTTCGCGTCCCAACTTCTGTAACCTGTTTTTGTATTTTTTCTTGCCACGAGACACGTCGCGGCGTCAGTTTAGCGTTTTTCAAAAAAAGTGTACAAAACTTTTTTTTCAGAATACGCATTTTTTTGGTTTATCTTACTCGGAATCTTTGATACTATCGATCCTCATACAAGAAAAAAAGTGTCTTAAATATTCCATTCCAGACGTCCCATTTTTGAATGCAGTCTTTTTTTATTTACATGGTCGTGACGCACGGGAAGAAAAACCTTACAAAAAATCTGGGACACTTTTTTTCTTGTATGAGGATCGATTGTAATAACGATTCTGAGTAATAATATAAACAAAAAAAAAACAAATTCTGAAAAAAAAAGAGTTTTGAACACTTTTTTTGAAAAACGCCCAGTTGTGCTAGTCCCGCTAGATAAGTATACTAGAATCAAGCAGAGTACAATAGTTTTAATTTTATTCAAATTTTTCCGAATTATATTTGTCATTTTAACTATTAACTTATTTATTATTTTAACCTTAATAATTTTTGATTTTAAGCAAACGCCTTTAATTAAAGATTCAGATTTTTTTCGTTGAGTAGTCTGTGTGAAAAATAATTTATAGTAAACCTAGTCCCGAAATCGCGTCGACTTAACGTAATTATCACAGCGGCGCTACCACGAAGTCCGAATCTCGAATGTCGTATATCTCCGTATCTGTCTCTCGAGTACTATAAACCATAAGTGCGATAGAGACGCAGATATACGAAGTTCGAGATTCTAAGTTCGTGTTTATAGCTTTATAATATTATCATCCCGAAATCCACTTTTTCCCTAACAATTTTTCTCAAATGTTTTTGACTATTTCGTGTATGTACATCTAAATAAATATAGTTTTCACCTCACTAGCTCGGAAAGCCCATTTTTATTCTTTAAAAACAGATAGCAAAACTGCATTTTATCCACAAGAGTGCAAAGAATATTTGAAATCCGAACGTGTTATTAGTTACTTTTTTAAACATAATAACATGTAAAGGTCAGTCCAGACAGGACATTTTTCGCCCATCAGATTTTTGATTTTATTTAGGTACCTTTTTTGAATGTTTTATTCTTTTTTTTAATGTTTTTAATTCTTTTTTGTTTTTTAAATGTTTTTTCTTTTTCTCCTTTTTTCAAATGTTGTTTCTCTTTTTAAATGTTTTGTTTCTTTTTGAATGTTTTTCTGTTTTTTTTTTATTTTTAATGTTTTTTTGGTATTTTTTATACGTTTTTTTCTTTTTTTTTAAATCTTTTTTTAATGTTTTTTGAAATTCTATTTATTTCTTTGATGTTTTCGTCTAAATTTTAATGTTTTTTTTATATTTTATTGATTTAAATGTGTTTATTCAAGGTTTTTTTTTCCACTAAATATTTTGTTTTAATGTTTTGTTTCTTTTTGATTTATTTTTGTGGTTTTTCCACTTTTTTCTCTTTTTAAATGTATTTTTTAAGTTTTTGTCTTTTTTTATTTTTTTTTATGTTTTTTCTCTTATTTTAATGTTTTTTGTAACTTTTTTTCTTTTATTATGTTTTTGTCTCTATTTTTATGCTTTGTTTTTCTTTTTTTAATGTTTGTTGCATTTTTCTCCTTTTCATAAATGTTTTGTTTCTTTTTGAATGTTTTTGTTTTTTTTTTCTTTTTTATGTTTTTTTGGTCTTTTTTCTCTTTTGTATACGTTTTTTCCTTTTTTTAATGTTTATTTTTCATTATTTTAAGGTTGTTTGAAATACTCTTTTATTTTTTTGATGGTTTTGCCATATTTTAATGTTTTTTTTCATTTTTTATTGATTTATGTGTGTTTTTCCAAGGTTTTTTTCTTTTTCCATTTTTAATTTTTTTTTGATCTGTTCTCTTTTTTCATGTTTTTTTTTTGTTTTTTTGTCCTTTGTCTTTTTTTACCTTTTTTCTCTTTATATAATGTTTTTTGTTACTTTTTTCTTAGTACATGTTTTTTTTAGTTTTTCTTTTTTTACGTTTTTTTTTCTTAATATTATGTTTTTTGTAACTTTTTCCTTTTTTATATGTTTTTGTAATGTTTTTTGAAATTATTTTTGCCTTTATTAAGTTTTTCTTTATTTTAATGTTATTTTTTTTGTTTCTCAATGTTTTTTCTCTTTCCCTCTTTATTAAATGTTTTTTTTTAATTTTGTAATATTTTGTTTCTTTTTAAATGTTTTTTATTTTTTTTCCCTCTTTTTAATATTTAATAAAAAACTTACTTTACTTTTTTGTTTTTTTCCTCGCTTTAGTGAGGTGAAAAGATTTGTGTTACACACGGGTGCAAGTTATTTTGACGTCTCGTGTGTTGCAACACTCGCTACGCTCAGAATTCTATTTTTGAACCATAGAATCCATTCGCTAGCTCGTGGTTCAACCCTAGAATCCATTCGCTAGCTCGTGTTTCAATTCCACACTCGCGGTTAAAATACAACTTTGCACCCTTGTATAACAAATAACTATTGTAAGTATCAGGTTTTCAAAGGCCTTAAACATCGTATGTAGCGACAACGAGTAGGTAAATATTTTAGTGTGCTTTGGCCTTGACCTTACTTGCCCACCATGTTGAATGCCATATTAGATTTCTGTGATTTGATTATCGAACTAGCGAGCGAAGCGATCGAAGTTCTATGCTTCAGGGGCTACCTGAGAGAGAGAATCGATACAAATACTTTTGCACTACATATAGAATTATAAGGTAAACGGTTATCGATTCTTCAATCTTTAATCTCCATTTTGGTGTACCATATTTTGAAAGTAATGAATAGTTATTTTTTTATGATTTTTTTAAACATTGTCTACAAAAACACCTTCTTTGTTATAAGATTGCTGTGAAAGATCTAACATATACGAAATTTACATATTTGAGTTCGTCTCTGGTGTCTCTATAAACATGTGTAGGGTTTTGATTTTAAACTAATTAAGACAAAAGTTATGGCCAGAAAACCTGTTTTTTGGTCTAAAATTGTTCAACTTTGATGCCAAATATCTCGAAGACAGTGATGTTTGAAGTAAATATGGGATACTATATTGCTTAAAACTGTTGTTGTTAATATGATAAGCTACAAAAAAACATTACAAAACTAAGGGATTCAGATTGAAGGTCATTGGCGTATGGGATCCCCTTCAGCTCGCTCAGCTTGTGTCGAAAATCATTTGTATGTCCTGTCACAGAATAAGTAATAGTACGTCCGGTGTCTGTCACGATGTCCGGTGTTCCGCTGTCCGGCTCAACCGATTCTAGTGAAAATTTGTTATACTTAATATTTTTGCCAAGTCACTTTTTCTAAATTAAAAAAGTGTTAAAAAAAGGACTAGACTCGCGCAAGATAGAAAATCGTGGACTTGCATGGAGGAGGACTGTGCCCAATCTTCCCAAAACTAATTTTAGTATTTAGCTTGTTTTTAATGTAACGAAATGTACCTACTTAATTCTTGTTCGAATGATTTTGTGGGAATAAATGGCAATAATAATAATAATAATAAAAAACCAGCCAAGTGCGAGTTGGACTCGCGCACGAAGGGTTCCGTACCATTATCAATAAAAATATTTATTTTATTTTCTTTTTAGTATTTGTTGTTATAGCGGCAACAGAAATACATCACCTGTGAAAATTTCAACTGGAACTATCAAGGTATCAGTGAGATACAGCCTGGTTACAGACAGACGGACGGACGGACGGACAGCGGAGTCTTAGTAATAGGGTCCCGTTTTACTCTTTGAGTACGGAACCCTAAAAAACAGGCTCGCGGGCTACTCCTAGTTAGAAAGAGACGGATAGTGTATCTCGCCGCGACACAGAGCTCGCGGGCCATCCTGTGATAACCGTGCTGCTCACAGGTTTGTTAGTTAAATTGTTTTTTATCGCGATTTTTTTATAACTTTTTATCAATTTTAAACTTAATCGGCGCAATAAATAATAAATTCATCATCATTTTCATCATATCAGCCGAAAGACGTCCACTGCTGAACATAGGCCTCCCCAAAAGAGTGCACGTGGAACCTATGGCCGTTGGGGCGGAAAGGTTCTCGAGTGGTGACCACGTACCGGAAGGCGCGGCGTGGGTAGGCCCCCCACATGGTGGACTGATGACCTGGCCCCGTAGCATGGATGGCCCACGCGATAAGTGACAGGATAGAGTATCCGTCCCTGGCTGACACCGTTCGATAGAACGAGACGACGCGCTTATCCTATCACTTATCGCGTGATAACGCCATCCATGCTACGGGGCCAGCGGGGCTAGCACAACTGACACAACAAGCGCGACGCTAGTCGAGAGAATCCACCCGCCTCTTTCTAATTTGCACAATACGAGTGCGACAGGAGTCGCTGAGTCGCGCGCGACATGACTTAGCAGCAAGTTGTGCTAGACGTACTTTTCGTGGGAGTCCGCTGGATGCAGGTGGCGCAGGACCGGTCAATAAATAAATACTTTGAATAATTTCAAGATGTCGGAACGGCAACTTTTCCCATTCTGACCTCTGATTTGTTTTTGTGACCTATTAGATCCTCCCATATCAATTTTGAACACATTCCTTGTCAATGTTGGTTATTGTGTTATCAACTTTGTATGGAAATGTTATTTTACCAACCACAAATAACGTTTGTATAGTTTTGCGGGAAGCAACTGCAAAAGTAACTTTGTAAACGCATAAATTTGTATAGGATTACAAACTTACTTATGCAGTTCGTATATCTCAAAATCGTGACATTTTCATACAAAGTTGATAACAGAATAACCCACAAAAAGAAATGAGATCCCATAAAAACCTTCCATGTAAAAAATAGGCCAAGTCTCGGAACTCTTCCACAGTAAAAAGTGGTGAGATATTTCATAGAGCCAAGTTAGGCATTCTTATTAATCTTCATTTGCTTACTAAATAAAATTATGTGACTTGGCAATCACACTTACATAGTTTAAGGTATGCAAAAAATAGTAAATGCAGTAAAGCTGTGTGATTCCCGTGTGGTTTTTATGGGATTTAGGTATTTAAAATTTAAACGAGTTCGAACGGGAGAATTGGTTATAAATGTTATAATTATAATACCGTTCCATTCCAACTTCCAAAGGTTTGCAGGGCTGTTATTCGCTACGCGTTAATGCGGCTCACCCCGCCGGTCACCCGGTACACAACTAGACCTCTACCTACGCTTAATTACTACGCATCGCGGTGTCAAGGTATATTTGTGGGCGAGCGTTGAGGTGAGCTTAAAACAAGTTACAGAATAGCGGGGCTGTAGTTGTGGTGTGTCTTTGTATGTTTATAGATTGTACTACGGGTTATGAGCAAAAATAGACCTTACGGTTTGGAAGTAAGGTTGCAAATTTATTGTGTGGTAGGCTGGTCGGTAATTGTAGCGTCAAGGAATTACCATTTTAGAGCATATCGCTAACTGTTTACATAGCTCAAAAGCTATCTGCCAGACTTACGTGCAGAAGGGACGAAGTTCAAATCTTATACATGTTAACAATATTTTGTTTGTCGATATTTGTAGTTTTAGAATTTAGTAGTTTAGAATAAGTTCGCGGGTTAGTTTAAAATCATTCGAAATCGAAATCTTACCGATGCTAGATTAAAATATGCAAATATGAATACTGAAAGTGTCAACAGCAAGTTTGTTATAAGTAGGTATTTGTAAATGTTGTACTTATGGTTTATGGTACTCGAGCGACAGAGACGGAGATATACGAAGTTCGAGATTCGAAGTTCGTGGTAGCGCCGCAGCCTAGCCTAGCCCAGCACATGCTGAGTCTGGGGCCTATTGTCACAAATTCAGTTTTTTACTTAGGTACTGTTTGTTAGTTTGTAAGTTTATTTTATATTATTATATTTTTTCTTGTAATAAATACGTTTTCTGATTCTGATTATATGTTTCAGCAAGGGGTACGCTTTTTGGACGAAATGGTATTTTTTATACGACTGAATTCATTAGAAAAATTACTAAACTCTAGTCGGAGTAACCATGTTTGTTTAGAGCAAAAACTATGGGATAGGGTTCGTTTTAGATTTCAATCGAATAATAAAATTTAAATAGTACTAAAGTAAATTTGAATTTGCTTTTAATTACTGATTTTAAATCAAAATCTCTGATTGTTTTAAGTTTATTTAGTTATGCACGATTCTTAAATATGCGCCATCTAGCGGAATGCAATACCAGCGCGTAGCCATTCAGCTTAGAAAAACGTGCGATCGATGGATCTAGTCACCGATTAAAAATTGCTTTGTATTATTTTGCTATTTGCGTGTTATTTTGTGACAATGGTGTATTGTATGCCTTAAAATTTATTAATGTGATGATTTAGGACACTAAAATGCAATATTTTGACGAATTCTACGCTACTTTTTTCATTGAGAGCCTAGTAGCGCCATCTCGGAATATTTTATGAACTACGGCGACGTTTCCACAGAGTTAGCAATCTTCCTTGTCTTATAATTATCTTTGCCCGCGGCTATGAAGTCAATCCTGACGCATTGCGCAACTATGAAGTTTCTGAATAATGACAATGCCAACCATAGGAAAAAATTACATATTCAACCCTAGAGGCATGTCTCAGGATTGACTTCATAGCCGCGGGGCCCGCGGGGGACTATAAAGGCCTCCACACACCGGTCGCGTAAGCGGGTCGGGCGCGGGCCCGCGCAAGTTGTAAAACAATGAAACTACACTTCAAACACACATCGAACGCAGGCCCGCCGCGGGCCCGCGGCGGGCCCGCGGGCTCGCGTTTGCTGTGTGTTTGAAGTTTATTTTCAATGTTTTACAACTTGCGCGGGCCCGCGCCCGACTCGCGCCCGACCCGCGCCCGCGACCGGTGTGTGGAGGCCTTAAGTGAGTAGGAGTGGGAAAAGGGCACTTTTCACATGTTAAAATTGATAACGCAGTGTTGCTAAATGAATATTAAATCATCAAATTATTTTAGTAATATATAAATTACAAAATATAATTGAAATAATAAAAAGAAGTGACAATCGTACATAGCGGCTCTGGGCTGTTATTCGCTACGCGTTAATGCGGCTCACCCCGCCCGGTCACCCGTTACGAAACTAGACCTCTACCTACGCTTAATTGCCGCGCATCGCGGTGTCAAGGTATAATTGTGGGTGAGCGTTGAGGTGAGCTTAAAACAAGTTACAGAATAGGGGGGCTGCTCTCTCGCAAGGCGCACCGAGTTGCTGCCGCCGCCGCTGGAATGAATGGCCTATAGGAACGCCAGTGTGCACAGGTTCTTAGCAGTACAGTGAAGTATTCAGACTGTTTAAACACGGTTAGATACGGTACTTGTTGATTCGTGCGCCCTCGCTAAACGAATCGTGTGCCAATTTTTTGGTAAATGCTGTTTAATCGATGCACTGGGGCCTTTTAGATGGGAGCGAAAGGTCAGCTATTTTGTTTGCACTCTGGGCTTGCATGTGGTTTTCCTTCTAAATTCCGTCGAAAATTAAGTGATATTTGTATATATATCATTTATTACCCTGTCTTTCCCGCTCACGGGTCAATGATGTCCTGGACCTTTGGGAGGCGTGCGTGGGGCTAGGTACCTACAAACTACCAACTGAGCCAACACGTAGAGGCCCTTTTGACAATTTAATGAAATGCAAGGAGTATGTATGTACACCAAGCGGATGCTGTCCCAGCCCGTGTCATGGGACACACACAGAGACAGCACCCGCTGGGGTGTAGGTAGTGTATAGGGACAATTCAATTCAATATATTTATTTCAGGTTACTGGATCCATAATGTGTTAGTTACACTAAATTAAATTAAATTAAGTGTTAGTGACAAAATAAATTACTAAATACTACTCTAACATTAATTGACTTATTCATTCAATTAATGTTAGAGTAGTATTTAGTCATTTACTATACAACAACTATTACAACTATTGCTGGTTGATGGAAACTAAATAAAACGGGTTATTGGGTGAACATTATTTGTTCAATTATTACTCTCATTATTACGATTATTCGTCCTACTTAAGTATTTTCATAATACTTACGGCGAATTCATGTTAAAAATCACACAGTAATAGCCATATTCCCAAAATTTTATCTTGATTCTGGTCGCAATTAAAAACTATTTTTCACAAATTTACAAGACTGCCGTAATTAATTCCGACCGTATCGTTGCAACTGGCGTTTTAATTAAAAATTCTAGTTTGTATCGCAATGGACGGTAACGTAAAAGTTATTACGCCGGCGAACGAATTGAACGAATGGGGCGAATGGATCGTCTATTCAATTGTGAATGAGTGCTGAGTGCAATACTATTGTGTATAATCGGCTTAAAATGGAAAACGTCGCTGAAAATGAGAGCAGTCGCCATTTGTGTGAGTTAGGCAATAAGTATTCGCTAAACTAAGTTTATTGGACAGGGTTTACGACCGGTTAACCTAAGTGGGCACAGCACACGAAGCTGAAGGTCCTGGGTTCAAATCCCGGTAAGAGCAAATATATGTGTGATTAGCATGAATATTTTGTTTCTGAGTCTTGGATGTTTTCTATGTATTTAAGTATTTATAAAAATAAAAAATAAATAAAAATCGATTAATTCAGAAAACTAGTTCCATAATTTGTTAGTTAAAAATGCCTTTATATGCATTAAATATTATATCGGCGTCTAGTACCCATAACACAAGTTTAATGAGCTTACCTACTATGAGGCTAGTTCGATTTGTGTAAAATTGTCCTCTAATATTTATTTATTTATTTCAGAAAAAGCTTCTGTTAACTGAGTAATAAGTGACGGATAAAAAAAAAACAAACGAATTTTAACGGTATTTTAGTAAAATAGGTTTATTGCCAAAAGAAATGATTAAACCCGAAGAGCGAACTGTAGATTTGGTCGATATATTACTAACAAAGATGATACCAATATGTCGAAATAGATCTCCAGCCTTGTTTTGAGGTTAAGAACGCGAGCGCCCGCGAAAAATACGAAACCAATTCCAATACAATACTTTAAGTCGAATACAACCCTGTGTGATTAATTTGTACGGGCAGAGCTGCTGTCTGAAATAACGGCAAAATCTCATTATTTTCCTATTCTTTTTTAATCGACTAAACTCATATTATCACAACCTTCAACAATTCGATTTGAGCACTTGAGCCCAATGCTTGTTTTTACGACACCAAAACCATCAATAACCGATCAATAACGTACAGGGCAATTTAAACCCTATTTATAGAGCAGAAAAGTCTATTTTAACCGGATTAAATACTTGTAGGATTATGGCGGTAGTTCACCCACGCTTTGGTAAATCTTTAAAATT
The DNA here is from genome assembly GCA_963854355.1 of Epinotia brunnichana. Taxonomy (NCBI): domain Eukaryota; kingdom Metazoa; phylum Arthropoda; class Insecta; order Lepidoptera; family Tortricidae; genus Epinotia; species Epinotia brunnichana. Next base: position 26,295,740 of record OY977949.1, read on the forward strand.
GTTTGAGTGTTTGCTTTTGCCGTTTTAACTGTTTCGCAAGGATTTCAACTCGTGTTTTAGTTTGAAATGAAAGTTCTTTGCCAACTTCGCGATAGTTCTTTGAACATATCGTAAGACAAACTCGTATGCTACATATTATAGATAGATAGATTCATTTATTTCTTTTAGAAAATAACATATTATTTTACATCAAAAATAAGATGGATTCACTAAGAGATCGTCAATATGTAGGTACCTATAATAATTTGACATTATAAAAACAAAAGAAAATGTCACAAGTAAAAGTCAAAAAGAAAAATAATAATGTCAATGAACTTGTATACATAATTAGGATATCCTAAGCAATGTCAAATGTCAAAATAAATAACTGAGTTATTTTATCAATAGGTACAATATCAAAATACAAATACAACAGTATAACATGTCAAAATAGTATAAAAAACAAAAACAACACAAATACTTAATAACTTAAAGATAATTATCATAATAAAATAATTTTACAATTTGGTTTCGTTATATTCCTTCACAGAATATAACGGTTTGGACAATAAAAGTTCTTTCAGCCGGTGCCCAAATTTATCATCTGAGATTTCATTTTTGAGACTGGCGGGTAGGCGTTCATATAACGACGGGCCTACTACTCGGGGATTCTGATCGAGCAGCGCAACGCGGCACGGACAGTAGTCGCCCCGTTTGGCGGGTGATTCTGCCAGGGAAATTCGCCCGTTTAAATAATTTTATATTTCCACGTGTGAACATAATAACCTCATATAGGTACGTAAAGTGAGTAGTGGGTCAATAACTTCAATGTTTTAAATATTTCTCTACACGAGTGCCTCGGATTTACTCCCGCTAATATGCGTACGGCTTGTTTTTGTAATTTAAACACTCTGTTAGAATCGGTTGAGTTTCCGTACAAAATTATACCGTACGACATAAGTGAGAAGAAATGCGCATAGTAAATTTGAAGTAGGGCGTCACTGGAGACAATTGGTTTCAGTTTGCGCAGCGCAAATACAGCGCTGCTCAGCCTTCCACACAAATTGTCAACGTGTTCTTTCCATTTCAGCCTTGTATCGATCGTAAATCCGAGGAACTTACATGAGTCACAGCGTGGCATCGGACTCTGTATCAATGGGATGCTTGTGGTGCTCCCAGCAGAGAACAACATCACGTTGGATTTCGTGACATTAAGGATGAGGCCGTTCACTGAGAACCACTCGTGTAGTTGGCTGCACGTATGTGATAAAATATGTTCAAGCTGAGAGTACGTGGGTGCCTTTACTATCACAGTGGTGTGTGTATAACCCTTTGCCATTTTATAGGTAGATATGTTACTATTATATTATGTATGTAGGTGGACTGATGACCTGGTAAAGGTCGCGGGAGTCCGGTGGATGCGGGTGGCGCAGGACCGGCCGTTGTGGCACTCTTTGGGAGAGGCCTATGTCCAGCAGTGGACGTCTTTCGGCTGATATGATGATGATGATATTATGTATGATTATCAAACGTTCTGCGCGCGGGGCCATACAATATGCCTCAGTTGCGTTCTCTGTAGCACCTTAGATAAAGTATATTTCACGAGAATCGGTTGAGAAATGCGACCAGTAGAGGAGAATAGTCGGACAGCGGGACGTCCGGACATACGAAATAATTTCGGTCCAACCTGATGCAGAAAACTTCATTCGCTTCGCTCGCTCGTTCAAAAAAAACTGCCTTTATACACTGACTTAACTACTCTTTTTTGGGTCATACTCAAATAGTTAACGACGCTTGTCACAACCATGTGCAAAAGTTAAGAAATTCCCAACAGTTAAATATTGAAGGTAATACTTATTTGTATAGCTTACGTTAGTCTTTTGGTCCTTACATAAAAAATAGCAACATAAATTAAGTATTAGTAGCGTTAACTTTTGCACATGGTTGTGACAAGTCAGTCACATTATTTGAGAAATACCCTTTTACCTGCTTTGATAGTCGACTATACATCTTCCGCAGGCATTTCAAATTTCACCATTCATTCTCCCTAAAACCCGTAAATCTGGCATTAAAGCGGAGTTAGCTGCACAAATGCATTAGTATGCAAAAATCGTCCATTCTTCACACTGGGGAACCATTGTTTTGGTGCCGTGATTTGGGAATTTATTTTTATAGCCATTTTTATACTCAGGATGAATATCTACCAGAGATGTGCGAATGCGAAGCTGTGTTTCCATATACATATTAGACAGCACAAAAGCTTGACATGTCGTTTTTTTTTACGATTCTCTCAAAAATTAAATTTTTGGTACAAACTTTTTTTGGCAACTGCACTTTTCTGTATACCGTTATCTAATCATCAACTACTCATTGAGATGATTCTAACGAGCCCAAACTCAACGGGGTTACGTCGGTTAAATACTGAATTTCCATGGCCACCTTCTGTCTCCATCTTCGTATCTTATCTAGGTGAGGGCCCTTTCGGATGCACTTCGACCCAGTGGGATCTTTTGTGCATTTGCCCTCTCCTTTATACCTGCTCCCAGGCTTGCTCCATCATTTCCACAAAGCGGATGATGCAGTTCACCGGTAGCACCTTGAATTCCTTTGGTTGCGGGTAACCGTTACCAAAGTAGTTCATTCTTTGTCTGGCAAGGGCATGCCATTCACACAATAAATTTTCCATAGTCTCATCCTCCTCGCCACACATTCTACAGTCTAAACTATCAGATAGTCTTATCTTGGCCAAGAGATCCTTGACCCCGAAGTGACCTGTGAACACCCCAGATATAATTCTGAGTTGCTTCCTACTGGATTTCCAGAGTTTTCTGGTCCAGCCCGAGTCCACTCCTTCTATGAAGAGCTTAGAGTGCCTTAAGCCAGCCTCATTCCTCCACTCGTGTTGGTGTTTGGTTTTGGCGTAGGCTTTAAAGGCCGATATTATGGTCCCCTGCGAGAGTCCCACAAATGGTTCTGGACCTACAAAGTGATTTGTAGAGCCCCCTCTTGCAAGCTCATCTGCTCTTTCGTTGCCGATGAAGCCCTTGTGCCCTGGTATCCAAACTAGTTGCACCTTCTGTCTCCAACATCAGATCAGCTCGATGTTACCATAATATTGAATTGTCATCCAAGCTATATATACTTACCTATACCCAAAATTTCAGCTCAATCGGTTGAGGTTAACTCTTTCAAAATTCTGTCACAATATTCGTCCCTCACTAACAAACTGACAAACAAACGAACATAAAAGCTTGTATCCATTTTTTTGTTCAATTACTGCTGTTATATACAAACCACGGAAAGAACACGTCTAGTTACTTATTTTTTTCAGGTTGAGATTTTAATGTCACGCAATTAGTTGATAGCGAGCGCAACATTTTGACATCAAAATCTCATCTTGAAAAATAAAAGTTACTAGACATGTTCTTTCCGTGGACCCTTCCTATTATTTGTTATTCGTAAATGAAGATGATGGTGTATTTTTTGTAGTTATTATTTATTTTATGAATTGAATGAATGAGGATGAGTATGAGTAAAAATTTAATTTTAATGCTTACAACGACTCCATAGCTCGCTTTAGTCTTACCGTGCTAAAAATACTCCGATGCCTGGTAATGTATGTTCACCGATTTCTCCGACAATTGTGGACCAATTTCCAAAATTCTTTTATTATTCGAAAAAGTATACTGCCGAGGTGGTCCCATTCCCATTGTCACCAATTTAGGATCTGATGATGGGATCCCAGGGAAATTGAGGGCAACCCTCAAATTTTATAGGCACGCGTGTAGTGATTTCTATTATAACTCGTGTATTTACCCTCGGAAATCGCAATTTTGGTGAAGTGGAACTGATGATGAAGACCACAGATGTCCTATGGAACCCCTCAAAGATGTGACGTACGTTAAAGATTCTGACATGAATCCGTTGAAGTAGCAACTAATAAATAAATAAATATTTGCGGACAATCTTACACAAATCAACCTAGTCCCAAACTAAGCAAAGCTTGTACTATTAGTACTAGACGACGATATAGATACTTATACTTATAGAGAAATGCATACTTAAATACATAGAAAACATCCATGACACAGGAACAAATATTCGTGCTCATCACACAAATAAATTCCCTTACCGGGATTCGAACCCAGGACCTCTTGCTTCGTAGGCAGGTTCACTACCTACTAGGCTAAAGCGGTCGTCATAAGTGTGTGTTAATTCTGAGATCCTTGAGGAATCGACGGAACTCCTCAAATATTATCAGCCCACATATAGCGACTTGGGTTTTTTCTGAATTAATCAACGCATTTGCTCTCGGAAAGCAGTTCATGTGGTAAATTGGAAAGGAAATGTGGAAATTTTCATGTACCATGTGGCTTGGCGAAGTACTGAATTGAAGTCGGTTTAAACTTTGTTTTTAAAGTAAATTATCTTACAAAAGTCTACTTAAAGAGCGTTTTGACGTTTTGGAAAAAAAACTGACTTTAGACCTACGAGTATGTATGTCCGTGAAGAATTGCGAATAGGAAGAAATACTGTCGTGGAAATTGCATTGCATAATAATAATTATTCCTTCAAACGTTGCAGATTTTTAAATCATGATTTCAGCTTTTTCTCTGTCGGTTTCTGTAGCTCATTTTTATTTTTTTATTTTACCGGAAAACATTTCGTCAAAGGTGCCATTTCGCAGAATTTTCGTTTCGTCGAAAAGTTTTTGATTTAACCCGGGACACTAAAAAACATGGTATAGTTCACTGCACCCCTATCTGGGTCGGGAGGACAGTTTAACTATTCAGTACTGAAAGTGCACTCTTAAGCTATCTTATCAAGTCTATTTGCTTAAGCATTAAAGCTAGACATAGCATTTAAGTCAGACCTGCGAAGACTAGGTATTAAGGTAATGTAACATTCCTGAAAATGTAATAATCAGAGATCGTGCATTTTCTTGTATTTTGCAGCGTAATAGTGAGATGGAATTTGTAAAGATTTCAATGGAAATTGTTAATTAAGGCCACTTCCGCTTTTGGCAGGGCGGATCTGTATGATGTATGCGGTATTTTGTTTACCGAAAATTTACTGATGTCGCCCAGATTTACTTGTCGGTATACTCTCAGTATCATTTTATAGACCCTGCTGGTTTCAAGTACATAACGGCTTTTCCAGGTACAATGGAGGCACTTTTAATCCGGTCCGTCCAATAATCCGGCAGCCTCCGCCCGCGCCTCCCTTACCTCCTACTTCCGTTCCAAGCTTTCTCTCAATGCTTTTTTTAATTTAATTTTTCATGATTTTTTGTATACAATCCAGTAAAATTGCATCGAAAACACTCATCCTGAAGAAGAACTGCCAAAGATTTCATGCCGAAACATGCCTCCCGTAGTTACATTAAATACGTGAGTTTAACCTTGTATTATTTTAGAAAGAAAGAAAGAAACTTGTATTCGAGACAAACAACACACAGCGTTTGTCACTCGACGGTTCTGTCTCAGCATAACGCTGGCATTGCTGCCAGCGCTGGTCTTCCGATAGAACCGCCGAGTGAATTCACGGTGGATAACAAACAAAAAACAAAGTACTTAATAATAAAAACTTAGTTAAACACGAGAAGGGACAATTAACGCAGTTAAATATATATAGAAAATGAAATATATTAATATTGTACAGCGATAAATGAGCAGCCATTTCATTTTAAACATGTCCCACGAATGTTATTATTCGATAATCCTGTAATCCGAACATTGTAATAATAATCCGGAAACCCCTAGTTTTTAACTGTATCAGTTACTTGTTTTTCTGGGTATAATATTCCCTACTTATTGGTATCTGATGGGGCATTGGGCCTTGGGCATATGCCTAACTTGATTATTTCGGTCATCGCCTGAAGCATCACGTTATCGAGTTACCCGGATATCGGTTCAACCATTTCCTCAGCTGAAGGTAGAAACGATTGGAAACTCTATTACTTGAGGCAGTAGGTCGAATATACATTGTTGTTGTATAACCTACCGATATTTTGCTCGATTTTAAAACGGTTTAAACCATTTTTATTGGATTGATGAACGCACGGAAAAAAAAATGTTTTTTTTAACCAATATTACTCGGTTATCATATTATATTAGGTAGCCCGCGCGGCTCAACTCGTGTATTAAAAAAACGCAAGCGGAATAAAATGAAATATATTATTATCTAAAATCCATTACATTGGTTAAATAATGTCTTGAAATGAATGAGTTGTTCCGGAGATTGTCTGTAGAACTAGATTGACTTTAGACATTGGCAACACTTTAAACTCTCGCGATCTGTACACATGCTTTACAGGGGTCGGGTCTATTATTTACCTTTATTTCTGACGTTTCGACACGGGTCACATTGCACCGGTCATGGTCGCAGATAGCTGTCGTCCCATCATGGTAAATAAATATCGCGTTAGACTCGTGTCAAACAGTAATTCAAACACCCACAACAGAGCAACCACAGAATCACAGAACAAAGCATCAGCTCTGATCTATAAAGTTCTATCTCCCACCATAACTTCACAGAATTAACACCCTTCAGCACCAGCGCATATATATCAAAGTTCAATAGCGCTACCTTTTAACGTAATCTTTTGATTAGTAATTAAACTAAATTAGTTTGTGTGCCAGAACGTGAAATGACGTCACGTCAGCTGTAAAATTGTATGTAACGCATTCATGTCATGGAAGTTCATCCTGAATACAAAATAAACAGTACTGGAGATTATTTAAGTTGGCCGAATCGCATCAAAGTAGTCCATGCAAAAAACAACTCTAACGTCTAAGATTGAAGATTACAATTCGAATGACAGTATTATATTCATATTCATATTTATATTAATTTATTCGTAATTGTCAATATTACATGTCAGGAATTTATATTTAAAAAAAATTTACTATACATGGTGGAAATAGATTTTGGGTCAGTGAGGGCAGCTACCAGATCCCGTGTTGCTAGGCGAAAATGGTTTTTATATGGTAATCAATGAAGATTGGCGTGTACAGATTTTGGAAAGAACATACAGGATGCGAGAAAATGGTAATTTTTGACAAACTTTTTTTTTGATGCCAATCAATCCCATTCCTATCCAGGATCAAAAGCTTGTATGGGACCAAAAATAAATTCCCGGCTAGAAAAGTCATCTCCATAGTAAACGTAAATAAGTCCCGAGTCTTACCAATCGGCACTCGTGAAGTAATTGGAAATGTAAGTACTATGTTATCTATTAATAAATTATCATTTTAAATACAGTTGCTCAAAAAGTGGTACTTTTTGTAGCTGCAAATCGTGCGTAAAGTTGTATTTTGCGCACTAGTGCTTTTTACTTTTCCACGTGTATCGAACGACGTTTTTTAATACAGTTGCGAAACAATAAGAAAAACAACAAATAACAACTGTATTTAAAAAAAAAATTTTTGAACAACTTCATTATTTTTCAACTGTATTACAATGATGATTGATGTTACAGAATTAATAATATAAAAGTTTCAAATTCCTTACTTGTTGTTTTTCTTATTTTTTCGCAACTGTATTAAAAAACGTCGTTCGATACACGTGGAAAAGTAAAAAGCACTAGTGCGCAAAATACAACTTTACGCACGATTTGCAGCTACAAAAAGTACCACTTTTTGAGCAACTGTATTTAAAATGATATTCAACGTCGCGAGCCTGTATTTTCTTCAAATTTTAAAAAACTGAATCTTCAAAAAATCTATACAATTATTGAACATGTTCACAAAATTTGACGAGAATCGGTTCAGAAATGCGACCTGTAGAGGAGAACAGCCAGCGGGATATCTGGACATCCGGACATAAGTACTTAAGAATTTTGGTCCAAGCTGAAATGGAGAACTTCCTTCGCTTCGCTCGCTTGTTCAATTAACGTACGAGTTTTTATGCAAATGTATGGGCTTGGCCCATATAAAGAAACTACTACAAGAGACACATTACTACTCATTCAGTCAACATCATCATCATCATACCAGCCGAAAGAAGTCCACTGCTGGACATAGGCCTCCCCCAAAGAGTGCCACAATGGCCGGTCCTGCGCCACCCACATCCAGCGCTCATTCAGTAAATTCAGTTATTAAGGTCGGGATTCAAACCCGGTGCAAAGGTCTTCGGGGCACATGGTGCGAAGGGTCTGATGAGATACAAATTACAATGTTAATTAAAACTTTAGCAATAAACCGCTTTTAATGACGTGAATGTTGGCTTTTTGAAGCTTTGTGAAGGGAGTTGTTTAGGACTGTTGCGAAACAAATTCTAAATTAAAGTAAGAGGAGAATAATGTAGGTTGTAAGTTGATACTCCATATATATAAATAGGTATAATCTGAAAGTGTTACAGATCAAAAAATACTACTTAGTATATGGTTATTTTTTAAATATCATCTTCTAAAAATTGTAAAGCTTATCGGCCTGGTATTAGGACAAAAAAAACAGGTTTTAAAGCAAAACTCATTATAATCTGGTTCCGAGAGCAAGTGCATCGCTATAGGTACTTAGGTGTGTTTTATAAAATCTTAGTTCGATTCTTCATGATCAGATCTTAACCAAATCTGGCCCCGTAGCATGGATGGCGTTATCACGCGATAAGTGATAGGATAAGCGCGTCGTCGCGTTCTGTCGAACGGTGTCAGCCAGGGACGGATGCTCTATCCTGTCACTTGTCGCGTGATAAGGCCATCCATGCTACGGGGCCTGGCAACTTAGGGCGGTTTGCACCAACTTACTATTACAGACTGATCAACGTTAATAGCACCGGAAGATCTGTCTTTCCATAGAAACACGGAATAGAAAAAAACAGTTTTTTCTGTTCTGTGCATAGAAACTTGTCAAACAATCCATACATTCAGATTTTAATCAAAACCGCTAACGATTACAGCCGGTATGGTGCAACTCACCCTTAAGGATAACTCACGAGCCGTTTTCTAAGAAAACCGACGGCGTTTTTACTCGGCCGAGCCATACGCAAGCCCGTGGCCGGGCCGTGCCAACACCGAGCCGCTTCCGAGCCTCGGCCGTGGCTCGGCCTGGCTTCGGTATGGCTCGACGTTTTTCTTAAGGTGGCTCCACGCTAGACGAGCCGAGCCCACAAGGGCTCCGTTCGTGCTCGGCTCGTCTAGCGTGGAGCCACCTAGAAAACGGCCCGGGCGTGAGTCATCCTTTACTGGTAATGGTAAAGAAATTACGAAAATGCGAGAAACTCATATTCTTACAGCCACATTGACTCGCACAAATCTTGCCCTTATCGTGCAGTAGTAATAAGTGTATTGACTTACTCCTTTTGCTGCCGCCCACGAATATAGTTGTGACAGGTCAAACAGATAACCTTCTATTATTATATACATGTCAATTAAAAACCATTCAAGTATCATCCACATATCATATCATTAATTTCATGTATGACTCCCAATAGGCAGCCCAGAAAATGATCTACCACTTTATAATAGAGTCGAAAAGTTTTAGACCACTTTCTTGGCTTATTGTACCATTTGTACCTATCATTTGTTTTTTAAGTTGTGCAAATAGCAAATGTGAATGTGTTTTCTGTCCGCCCTAAAAACATTTTTCGGATCTGTACGAGTATGTCTCTCTAGATTGCTCTGGCGTGTTCGTACGCCAATTTGAGCGAATTCACCCGAATCCGAATTTGATTGAAATTGTTTGTTTGATTGGTACACACATACATCGGAGCAAACAAGCATGTCACAAACATCGGAACACACCTCTATTTTCAAGGCATTAGGGTGCATGTGCCGATATTTTTGAACACCCATAGTGTACCTATGTATGTGATGGCGACTGTACAGTCAGGGGTAATAATATACGTTCATAAATAAGGACATAAATATCTGTACACGCCTTTATGACATTTACAAATAGAGTCCTGTACAGATATTTATGTCGTTATTTATGTACCTACGTATATTATTACCCCTGTCTGTACCAACTGATGTCAGACACTGGGACATTTACCTTGGTATAGCTGTATAGGTATTGAAGCGCCATATATGCCACCCACTGTAACTCAACAGAGAACTTATCTCGAAATCCTAAATAAGTTGGTCTGACATCATTTCTAGATGACCTCGGAATGCAAAATAGTTGCCATGTTTCTCCTTTTAGGATGTTATTGCCATTTCGTTCTTATGTCGGTGCATTAGTTTAAAATGTATTTTTATAGCGTTTTTTTATTACAGTTTATATTAAGTTATAAATCTTAGCAAGACATGTCCAACTCGACCAAGTTAAGAATGCACCTCGCGTCGAATAAGTTACACTGAGCGAGGTGCATTCTTAGCTTGGTCGGGATATAGGTGTTGTCATTGAATGAATTATTATTGTGTTTAGAGGTCTAACGGTGAATCAATGAAAATTTTAGAAGTGCCTGATATTTTTTTTGGTCATAGGAATAACCTTCCTTAGCACCAGAAAAAAGTTGCAGACTTTTCAGCTGCATCAATTATTTTTGAAAAATAGAAACAGTTTCCTTACTTACGTTTTGGGTTTAGGACGTCGAATGAGACACTTTCCTTGATCCGTCTCATATTACAAAAAATACTTTAAATATCTGACCCTGGCAATGACAAATGTAGCTGCTGCAGCTGTCAATATCATTGCCAGTGTCATGTTACCACGGATTTTTAGGATTTTTTTTTTGTAATATGAGACGGATCAAGAAAAGTGTCTTATTCGCCGTCCTAAACCCAAAACCTAAGTGAGGAAACTGTTTATGTTTTTCAAATATAAGCTGTAAAGTCAGCAACTTTTTTCTGGTGCTAAAAATGGTCATCGCTGGAAATCACCAAAAAAAATCAGGCACTTCTAAAATCTTCATCCATTCCCAATTGCCATACTATAATAATAAGTACTTAGTACGAAGACCTCTCTACAGTGAAACTATAGGTAGCTATAGCTACGAGTAGGTACATCAGACTCTTTATTTTAAAAGAGCAGAGGCAACCTCTGATCTAAAAACGAATAGGTATATTGCAAAAGAGCTAGAATAGTGGGACAGTTTCACTTGATAACGCTGGACAAAAGAACCAATTTTTTTTCAGGTACTAGTTAGGTATAGCTTTATGTTTTTGATAGGAACCAACTCCTCCGCCTGCCATTATGAATTTTATGGCGGCCATTATGAATTATAGGTATATTATTAATATTTCTACCTAGTTCTAAATCACTTAGAATCACAAAATTGGTGTCTAAACATACTTATTTGGGTATAGATATTTTTAAATGTCAAGTTTCCAAAGGATACCAAACGGAGCCCTGTTAGTAAGCCTCCGCTGGTCCGTCCGTCTGTCTGCGTATTAGATAGCTGGACTATAGTTTATACAAGCACGCGCGTATCCATACACGCTTCACGCCCCGCGCTACGCGTCGCTCCACGCTCCGCGTGTCCGTAAACGTGACCTAATCGTCAGAGAGCATTGACCGCTCCACTGACGGTTAATATTTTGTCTTTCTAATTTAAATGTAACTTCTACAGTCCACTTAAGGCAGTGCAAACAAATGACAATCATAATACGCCTTCAGCCCAGCGCGCACTAGGAAAAGATTATTCAATCTATATTTAACGCTATTGCAATTGAAATAAGGTGCAAATTCCAATGCGAAGCTGTATACTGTCAGTCCATTCGAATTTATACCTTGCATTTGAATACATTTTTCTTTGTAGTTTTTGATATTGTAATGATGTAAGTTTGGTGGCAACGCAATATTAATGACACCACGACTGAGTTGATCTGATGATGGAGACAGAAGGTGGCATAGCAACACTTCTCACGAAAAATCTGTCGCTCATTGGAACTTCTGGAACCGGCATCAAAAACTTGTACTTACCAAAAATTTTTTTTTTTTTACAGAAACGTAGGTATAAATTGATTTGAAGATTCTCATGAAGACTTGTCATGATTCATTAAACAATACCAACTTACAATAGTAATTATAGAGGTCAATGACCGTAACTAACACTTAGTTTGGTCAGATGATTTTGACCTAGTTTAATTTCTCCGTTCATCTCGAAATTACATATGGATGTGAAACTCATCTTTTTGTTGAGTCATAGATTTCACAAATGACAATACACGTTTATGAGTAAATCGTAGGTATGTCATAGTTTTGAGGGGATGTGCTGGAAAATGATAATATTTTTCAAAACTAATTCATTTTGACTATATATTTTGCTCTTTGCTAGGAGCCATTGCAGCATTTGCCGCGATTGCTTAAAATTTTCTGGATATAAACATTGTGTCCTTAATTTTTCTTTTTTCGGTATTTTATTTCATTTAAAGAATCTTATGTATAGGAGCAGTTATGAATAAAACTTTACAAATCTAAAATGTTTCTCGACTTTTGTTCAAAAAAGCCCTTCCCGAAGATTATTGCCGATGAGGTACGAGTATTACTTAGTATGGTCAACCAATTTGATTCCTAGGTCACCGTAGAACTCTGTCATTTTAACTGCTGCATAGCAACGCAATAATCCTAAGTAACCCGTATTGACACACATTTACAACGGCAAGGTTCTATGATGGCCTATAGGGATTAAATTGGTTGACCGTACATCTTTACTGAGCCGCGAATGACGCTTTTATTTTATCTATCATTGTTCTATCTTTCTCATTTAGAAGGAATATTGTCTTTAGCAATGAAAGTGCTATTTGGTGCCAAATGGAGAGCGGAATTTGGGAGTTTGATAGAGGCGGTCTAATTCTAGCCCAAACTTATCACAAAAAAACAATACCAGAACTTACCTGTCATTACTTTTATAGAACGCAGCATTCTTCGAAAATACATTATTACGTACTTAATTTTGCCTTGAAAGGACTTTGGCTCAAACGATACAAGTACGACTCATTATATAGAGCCCCGGCACAGAGTCATATTGTAAAGTTGAGTCTATGATATGTCATCCGTGAACGCATAGACGCAGACGTTCCAACTTCTAGAAGGACAGCTCTGTAAATGTCTTTAGCGTAGTTCCAAAATTGAAATCGCTGCGATCTTCAGCTATCTACATCAAGCACACACTTCTTCAACTGTGAACTGTATCCCTTGTAAAACAAGGTTACTTTTCGAAGGTTCTGTTGGCTGGTCTCTAGGGACATGGCCGGCGCTGTCGTTCCATCTGTTATAAATGTACTTGACAGTTGTCTTGTTTCAATCGAACGATGTTATCTGTAGTCCGGGTATTCCCTTGTTGTGGGTAACAGAATTCCTTTTAGGGTCTTGTAGTAGAATTGAGGGAATAGCGGACGAATGGTAATGTTTTCTGTGGGTTACGGTGTGAATAAAGTGATTGATATTTGTGGGAATTGTTTGGGGTAAAATGTTCGAGTACCAAAGTATAGACGGACTTACTTACATAAAAAACACGAAATGGGGATGTCTTGTATCTTTGTTTGTATCAACGATCAATAGGTACATAACGTACTAGCTAGTTAACGTCTAAATCGTTTTTGGTTGTAATGAACTGCTGCGCTCATTACAATTTTAACTCTTGTCTCTTAAACTACTTAGTAGAAACTAGATTTAAAATTAAATAATGAAGAATGAATATGCAGTTTATGCATCCTTACTGGCATGTGTCATAATGTCTTAAGATTCACAAGAACAAAACTCGGAATTGTAGGTAGATCTACGAGATCCCACCCGGCCCATTCTTTCCCATTTCGTAGAGAACTGCTAGTTTGTGTTTTGTGACCAAAATATAGAAGAGCTTCCTCCCAGAATTTAAAATGTGCCAAAATGTACATTACACGCAAACTATGCCAAGCCAAATGCACCACATGCATACTCTAACACACGCACTCGCAGACATTGAGATATGATTGGGATGCGAAGCACCGAATAAAAATATACCTCAAGGTAAACACGTGAATGACACCACAAACGGCCTTCCACACGCTCTCAATTAAACATGACAACTCAATTAACACCCTAGGGACTGAATTACTGAATTTACGACACTTTAATGAAGGGCTTAGAATACTTCTCACGGCATGACGACATTTAAAACTAACACATTACGTAGGTACCTACCTACCGTTACTAAAGATAATCCCAAATTGAGTTATTATGGCGTGGCACTGATAAATAAACATAAACGTTGTTGATAGAAGTGTAGTCACAGGTAACAGACCATGGAGCATTTGCCGTTTTCAAATTTGTCGACCAGTAGGTCGATCACGTAACGCATTGTACGAACATCCTCGCCCATCTTACCCGATTGATCTGGCCGTTGTACCAATACTTTAGTAAAGCTACGCACTCCCTAGGTAGATCAGTTTTTTGTAGCTTATCCCACAGCATGTCGTACACAACCAGGCCCTGTAGCATGGATGGCCTTATCACGCGATAAGTGATAGGATAGAGCTGCCGTCCCTGGCTGACACCGTTCGATAGAATGAGACGACGCGCTTATCCTATCACTTATCGCGTGATAACGCCATCCGTGCTACAGGGCCAGTAGGTCGATCACGTAACGCATTGTACGAACATCGGGTAGGTCTAAGGCTCTCAAGATATGGAAAATTGACAGTTAAATTGTACCGACGCGCGTTCGGAACGTTATGTGATTACCCCTCTGATATTCAGGCCCCGTAGCATGGATGGCCTTATCACGCGATAAGTGATAGGATAGAGCTGCCGTCCCTGGCTGACACTGTTCGATAGAATGAAACGACGCGCTTATCCTATCACTTATCGCGTGATAACGCCATCCATGCTACGGGGCCAGGTATAACAGCAAACGACGCTAAAAGGACGGCGCCCCACTCAGCTCAGCACGACAAGCCGTGGCGCTGATTTTCAGTGGGGCCCTGACTAAAAACTACTAATGTCATTTAAAACTAGTACTTAACTACCCAACTAATTCGTTCGTTTTTACCAATAGTGGTAAGGAACCCTAATAAAGCCAAACATCCAAAACTTTGAAACAAAAAGAATTCGTGCTTGTTTATGCGGGGTGCTCGGGCGAATTAATTTACTTCATTGCACAATTTAGACAAGTACAAATAGCGGACTTAATATATTAAAGCATTGTCTACCAACTCAAACTCAACTTAAAAAAAACCTGTGTATCAGATAACGCAGTATAAAGTGAAGACAAAAGACAAAAACCGGCCAAGTGCGAATTGGACTCGCGCACGAAGGGTTCCGTACCATTATCTATAAAAAACTATTTTATTCTGTGTTTTTAGTATTAAATTTTTAAACATTATATTAAATGTAGTAAAAAAATTCAGCTGGAACTATCACGGTATCAGTGAGATACAGCCTGGTGACAGACAGACGGACGGACGGACGGACAGCGGAGTCTTAGTAATAGGGCCCCGTTTTACTCTTTGAGTACGGAACCCTAAAAATAACAAATTAGGGTCGAAAGCACCATGTTTTTTTTATCAAGCTTACGCTTACTTTAGGCCCGGTTTTATAAAAATGCGTTACACCAAATGACAAATCAAATTTCAGTAGCTAACCCAACAATATTTTTTCATATTACTTACCGACATCGCCTAATTAAGATATTTCTATGTGATTTCAGTATTAATAAGTAAATATGAATAATAACGGATCACCATCGTATATCGCCTTTATAGTTGAGATTACTACTAGTAGGAATGACAATCAAAGTACCAAATTAAATCATATACACGTACTTAGGTATAAAATCACGCCCATATCATAGTATAATACTAA
This sequence comes from Epinotia brunnichana, assembly GCA_963854355.1. Taxonomy (NCBI): domain Eukaryota; kingdom Metazoa; phylum Arthropoda; class Insecta; order Lepidoptera; family Tortricidae; genus Epinotia; species Epinotia brunnichana. The sequence goes on from OY977949.1 coordinate 26,311,444, forward strand.
GCCCATATTCCGAAAACGGGTAGGCAGAGTACGGGTTGACGGATGGTCGTCCGTTTTTCTGAGCCGCTTTTTGTATTTGAGGGTTTTACGCTAAAAAAATCGGGATCCCCTTCATTGGCATAATTTTTTTTGACTAATATAGTTTCGCATAATTGATTTGGCATAATTTATATTGGCATAATAATACTGTCGCATAATAATACTTTGGCCTACTACTTTTTTGGCATACTACGCTAATAGCATAATTTCAGTTGACCTAATCTTTATTGGCCGAATACACATTACGCATACTATTGTTTGGGCTAATAATTATTTGGTATATAATTAGGCAATTTACTACTAAGAAAACCATAGGCTAAAATCTAAATTTCAGGGATTTTGAACGGGTAGATAGGTATCACTTTATTACTATATGAGCCATTTGTACATAACTTTTTTTTGTTATGCATTTTGATATGATGCCAATTGATTATCACATTGCACATCACTATTTCGGCGAAAAGCAATTATGCGTAACAATAATAGTACAAATGACTTTATGCCTTCCAATAGAGAACCAAAAAATCTAATATTGCAGTGATAAGTTGCTAGCCCATCGCCCACAACACTTCAACCCTGTTCCCATAGTCAACTCTTACGACACCCAAACGGAAAGCGGATGATGCTTTTGATTCGCGAAAGAGACCATATGGTGATATCGCAATCACAATCCATCATTAAAACAACTCAAATTTCGCCCATGTAGGCGACCATCATTCATAATTGACGGCCTGTCATCGCTATGGACATAAGAGTCGTATGCGGTCATATAGATGCTACAAGAGCTATTGTGATTGACGTTTAGTGACCGCTATGCGTGCGTTATGCAACTACTCAGTAGGTACGAGTATATACTCGTATACAGTTAAAGTGACATAGTTTCTGTTTCAAGAGAATAGTTTATGAAGAGAGTAAGTATTTTAACCTATGTTGACGGCTGCTGGACGCTTTACTCATATGCGTGCGCGTAATTTTACAAGTTTTTTTTTTAACTTGCCTTATAAGTTTGTGGTTAATCTGGTCGTTTCGGAGGTTTTTAAAGATTAGCAGATTTTGGTGTTGTTTTAATAAAATTCTACACGGACAATGGCGATGGGGAAAATAAGGTAAAATAAAAAATTGTCAGAAACTTATGTCAACAAGTCACGTTTATAAAGTTAGTTATAACGTTACATTTATATTGCACATTTGCTAAGTTACTTCGGACCCCTGAAATCCCTTCTCATTTAAATTTTCACACCAACCCGTTTTTCTTCTGGGTCTGCGGCGCTACCACGAACTTCGAATCTCGAACTTCGTATATCTCCGTCTCTGTCGCTCGAGTACCATAAACCATAAGTGCGATAGAGACGGAGATATACAAAGTTCGATATTCGAAGTTCGTGGTTCGTGGATCGATCGTTTTTAGGGTTCCGTACTCAAAGAGTAAAACGGGACTCTATTACTAAGACTTCGCTGTCCGTCCATCCGTCTGTCTGTCACCAGGCTGTATCTCAAGAACCGTGATAGCTAGATAGTTGAAATTTTCACAGATTATGTATTTCTGTTGCCGCTATAACAAAAAATACTAAAAACAAACTAAAATATTTTTTTAAGGGGGGCTCCTATACAACAAACGTGATTTTTTTGCCGTTTTTATAGATAATGGTACGGAACCCTTCGTGCGCGAGTCCAACTCGCACTTGGCTGGTTTTTTTTTTAATTTTTAACCACATTGCACGCTGCGAGTGAGACAGGAGACACTAAGTCGCGCACGACTCGACTGGGCAGCAAGTTGTGCTAAACGTAGGTACATATTAGCTAACGTTTATTTCCGAAATTAAGCATTCGTCCCTCTCGCACTTACATAGTTCCTAGAAAAGGACGAACGCTTTCCTTCTTTCTAGAACTCTGCCTAAAATAAAAACATATGAAACCCTAAGAAAAACACTAGGTAAAGGTTGCGATTTTAGCCTTTACAATCCTAAAAATATTTTGTACTACACTTTTTCCACGGTAGGTACTTTAACATAACTCAAAGTAACTGTTGGTATTGTGTAATTCCTTAACGGACGTTTACAAAGAGCTATTTAAAACCGGAGAAAATACTTTCCTAAAAGTCGTGCTCCTTAAAGACCTCCCGCACGTTTTCAGACTTGGAGGAAAAATAGCGGGAAATATTTTCAGCATTTTCATAAGCGTGGGCGAGGTTGAGCAATGTCGCAAATGTCACTGTGAAAATATATAAGTTTGTGTCAAAACTGCTTTCTCTATTGTGAGAATTAGCACACTAAATACATTATTGACGGGTGGTGTCTGGTTTAAAAGGCTTTTATCTATCCAAATATCATAAACCCTCCATGATGCGTTCAAGAACCGCACATTATGACCACGATAAAAATATACTGTTTTGTTAGAACAAATTTCTTATATGTGTAAATGTTATTATTGCTAAATAATAACATCGATTTCGATAATATAATTTCATTCAAATTTCGAACGTCTCAAAAACAAAGAAATTTGATTTAACTTCTATTCTAATATCAGTCGAGATGACGTTTAGTTCGAAATGAATTGTCAATTTGCATACAAATTTGACAAATGTCGCACGTAAGTAAGATATCGAACGATATGACAGTTGGATCCGACTCTAGTTTGTCTCTGAATTAAAAAATAACTATGACAGCTGCCAGAAAACAACGCCGCGATGCCGGTCATAATATGCGGCTCCTGAATGCATCATGAAGGCTTACGATATGTGGATAGATAAAGTAGTGTATGTTACTATACATAATTAGGCATTAAGATACTCGTGTCATGTAATTATGAAACCCACACTCGTATTTAATGCCCTTCATTATGCACAGTCACATAAACTACTATTATTAACCCCTAAACAATGATAAATAGCTTAAGTAGTTCCTGAGATATTTAACGTTGTGACAGACGGACAAACGGACAGAGTCGCACCATAAGGGTTAATTTTTTACCTTTTTGGTACGGAACCCTAAAAAGAGGTAGATAGGTTATAAGCTCCACAAATGGTACACTAAAATTGAGTCATTTGCTCAAACTTGCCTCAGTTTCGCGTCGTCAATGGAAACGTAAACGTGTCTCAGCTGTCAGATGTGCCTGGCCATTTTTTAACAGGTAATTTCATATAATAATAATAATAATAATAAGGCGTAGGGATGTGACGGCCCCATCGCCCACCAGATTTCTGGTGCAATCAGTCAACGTAAGGCAGCTTGTGGCGGGCTGTTAGGGAGTAGCGACCCTACGTACCTGAGTGCTCCTGGGGGTGTCCTGTGGTAAGGCTGAGCCGATCGGGTGGTTGGTTGGACGGGCCCCCCACCTCTGGCTTGCCTTAACTGGCTGTCCAGAGTGGAGTCGCAAGAGCTGTTGCTCGAGGGTAGATGTGGACACCTAAGTGGCGAGTTGGCTATATGTTTAAAGTCCAGTGCCACCTCTCTACCCCCCCAGCCTCTCTGACTGGTGTTGCCCTTAGGCCATTTTTTAATGTCGCTATTAATAGGGGCCCATCTAGCAGTTGGCGAGTCACCGTCTGCCAGAGATAAAAAATGAGACAGTTTATTAGGCAGGCGTCCGATGTTTCACCCAATAGCCCAGCCACTAGTCCATCATTTTCACCCAATAACCCGTTTTCTTTAGATTCCATCAACCAGCAATAGTCCCTATACACCCCAGCGGGTGCTGTCTCTGTGTGCGTCCCATGACACGGGCAGGGACAGCATCCGCTCGGTGTACTCCTTGCATTTCATTAAATTGTCAAAAGGGCCTCTACGTGTTGGCTCAGTTGGTACTTTGTAGGTACCTAGCCCCACGCACGCCTCCCAAAGGTCCGGGACATTATTGTCCCGTGAGCGGGAAAGACATACATAATAATAAATAATACTAAATATTTGCGGACAATCTTACACGAATCAACCCAGTCCCAAACTAAGCAAAGCTTGTACTATGGGTACTAGACGACGATATACATACTTATATAGAGAAATAAATACTTAAATACATAGAAAACATCCATGACTCAGGAATATAAGTAGACAACATTTCTACCTCTTTTTACAAGCTTGTAAAAAAATTGTATTCAATTCCAAATGAAATTGGTAGTTGCAGGCAATCATTTCATTCCCGGCCTCGGACAGCGATTTCACAAAAAAATCTCAGAAACATTCTCGTTACTTTCCTTGCAATGTTCGTAATGGCTATTTATGAAACTCATCTATGCATTACAAGAGATAACCAACCTATCCCTGCTAGAATAGTCATTTACAACACCGACTACGTCGGTCTCCTCAAATCATCCAGTATAACCTAAGAAAGACCTAAGAAAGATAGGGCACAGCAGAATATCATCTAAGACAACCTTGAGATGATAATTATTTTCTCCTCTACTGTCTCCCTGTATCTTTGTGTTTTCTTTTGTAACTGCTTTATCTGTGTGAGGTGTGAATAAAATGTATTTATATTGTATTGTATTTGAGACGCTAACAAGTGAGACTATGTACAAAATACGAGTATAGCACAGACAGTCATGGAGCTCAACATTAAACTACAAGACCGAGTAAGGAATGCGCGACGTTGGTGATACCATTACCAAACTCAAGTGGAGTTGGGCAGGACACCTTGCCAGTCAGAATGATGGTAGGTGGTCCAAAAAGATGTCCGATTGGTGGCCACTTCTAGGTAAAAGGAGCATCGTCCGTCCACGAGCTATATAGGTGGACGATATTAGGAAGATAGCGGGTCACTTCTGGATAAAATTAGCTCAGTATAGCGACGGGTGGCGTACTCAAAGGTCTATGCTCAGCAGTGGGCGATTACGGGCTGACAATGATGTTGATGATGATGATTATGATTGTATTGCATCTCGCTCCTAATTTGGGGCAGCTCCAAACTGGGGAAGCAACCTTTCAGAGGACCGCATGCATAATAACACCACTAGCTCTGTAGATGATGTTGTGTTCCTGATCGCCAGAAATCCCGAGGATGCAGTCTTGAGAGTGAGGAATCTGCATTTGCCCGTCAACACAACGAATCTTCAAAACAATAAAGGGTCCCTTAGAGCTTGTTATCTGAGGGGTAATCACGTAACGTTCCGAACGCGCGTCGGTACAATTTAACTGTCAATTTTCCATATAAAAAGTGGCATTTAGACCTACCCGACGTTCGTACAATGCTTTACGTGATCGACCTCCAGGAGTCGCAAGCGCCTATTGATTACGTTATCTGCTTTCCAGATAGACCGTATGCAATTAACATTAAAATGGACGGGTAGTGGACTTCTATCGGGTGTTCCCTCCATGTTTTTATCGACTTTTGGAGGGTAGTGAAATATTGTAAACCCATATCTCTGTTGACAAATTGCTAGGACGACAGTTATCTGCGACCTAAGAATAATATGACCGGTGCAACCCGTGTTGAAACGTCAGAAATATAGGTAAATAATTATCGCGTTAGACCCGGATAAAACAGTATTTTAAAGACCGTATATGCTGTTTTGGAACTGTCGTGGTTACATAACCACCGACTACATTATGTTTTTATCACGAATCGAGAGGTCATGTTCAACTTGGTATAGTGATAAAATCTTTTCTACGAGCTAGGCGACGTTCAATCTTATTTTTTGTTAATACCATGCCGGTGGCAGACAACCGTACAGTCCACCTGACGTTAAGCGGTTACCATAGGCTATGGACGCTTGCAATTCCAAAGGTGTCACATGCGCGTGCCGACCTCAAAAAAGAATACTCTCGCTTCGTGAAGAACCCGAAACTGTGGTCTTATATCAAACTTTGGCAGGGAAAACCTCTTCTCACTCCTTCTAAATAATGGTGTGTTGACTGGTTGTGAATACCCGTGGTTCAATTGGATTCGTTCGAACAACGTTCGCCATTTCCTTTTAAGTTTTTCCGATTGAAATTTTCTCATTTTAGACGGGATTTTCAGGGTTGATTGGATTTTATATATTTTGGAAATAAAATAACATCAGTTTTATGTCTGTTTTGTGACATTGACATGAGATGTTAGCGGTGTTTTTTTTTAACTACTTTATGCAAAGTTTCATAAAAACGCCTGCAAAACATTTGAAAATGTGGTTTCGATCTGTAAGTAGCCCTTTTGATTGCTTTGGGGCTATATTTCGGAACGCGCTTATAGCTAAAGAAATTAGATTAACATCTTATTGACTGGGGCTATTAGCCCCCGCTATCAACTATGCTAGCGCAAGCGAGGAACTATTATCAGAATATCGTATCGTAAGCATACTTTAAATACACATCATAAAAATTACGGCAATATAAACTTGATATATTTGTTGTTACGCAACAATTGATACTTATTATATCGGGCGCCATAATGTAAAGTAGATACACACTTACAAACCACAAATGGGGACCAGACTTATCGTGAGAAATCAAGGCTAACATTTATTGTATAATTTGCTAGAATAAATAAGTAATAGGTATATCGCTACGTGTGTAAATTTAACTTCTCCAATAGGAGTAGATATATGAGTGTACTTATGTATTGACATATATGAACAGAGTACATACATCATTTTCTTAAAACACATTTTCTTGTTAATATGTATGTAATTTGGCCAGCAAATATAACTACTCTCAAGGAGCTCAAAAGTATCTGAACATCTACTATAACGTCTTCAATAGTCTTCTGTTCATATATTTGCGAGTTCATTGTTCGCTACGATATACAGGGTGGAATTTTTATGAGTATTTAAATTGAAGTATGTTAATACCTACTTATACAAAATTATAATTTACGTATTTTTTTTCTTTTAGTATCCTTCGGTACTAACATATTTAGCTGGGGCACCTTTTTTTTTTACTTTTATTTATTCAAAATTATAAACTTATTCTACTACATTTATATACTCTTTAGTTCTTACTGAAGCCTCAATTAGGCTTATTTGTAAGTTGTCTCAAAAAGACTAAGTTTGTTGTCACTGTTCGCTGCGCGGCGGCGTCCCCGCGCCCATCTCCACCAGCAGAGTTAAGCAAAAGTTATCTTGAATAAGAATAAGAACAGAATTTTTATTCTTATTCCAATCGATGGAAATGAGAATAAATTCATGCGCTCGTTATTCCGGAATAAATTTAACGGGAATAATTCACGCAACTTTTATCTTAAATAAGGAATGAAATACGGAATAATTATTCCACAAATGGGGTTATTCTAACTAACATTTTATTTAAATAAAACGTTATTTAAATAAAATATAACTTTGTGGTATCGTCGGTAAAATTTTGTAAGGTTTTTTCACGCAATGGATTTTATGACAAGTTTGGGTTCATTTGGTTTGTTTTGATGAGTTCTATACATTATACTTGGTGACGATGGTCTGATGATGGAGTCAGGAGGTGGATAGTGGAACTCCTCAACGGTTAATTGTATACCCCTCGAGTTTGGGTTCGTTTGGTTTCTTTTGTCGAGTTCTACACTTTATACTTGGTGATGATGGTCTGATGATGGAGTCAGGAGGTGGATAGTGATACTCCTCAACGGCTACTTTGTATATCCTAGAGTGTGGGTTCATTTGGTTTGTTTTGATGAGTTCTATACATTGTACTTTGTGACGATGGTCTGATGATAGAGTCAGGAGGTGGATAGTGGAACTCCTCAACGGCTACTATCAAAAAAAACCAAATGAGCCCACACTCGAGCATATACAAAGTAGCCGTTGAGGAGTTCCAGTATCCACCTCCTGACTCCATCATCAGACCATCGTCACCAAGTATAATGTAAACAACTCATCAAAACATAGCAAATGAGCCCACACTCGAGGATATACATGTAGCCGTTGAGGAGATCCACTATTCACCTCCTGACTCCATCATCAGACCATCGTCACCAAGTATAATGTATAGAACTCATCAAAACAAACCTAATGAGCCCACACTCGAGGGTATACCAGTAGCCGTCGAGGAGTTCCACTATCCACCTCCTGACTCCATCATCAGACCATCGTGACCAAGTGTTATGCAATCGAGGAGTTCCACTATCCACCTCCTGACTCCATCATCAGACCATCGTCACCAAGTATAATGTAAACAACTCATCAAAACAAAGCAAATGAGCCCACACTCGAGGATATACAAGTAGCCGTTGAGGAGTTCCACTATCCACCTCTTGACTCCATCATCAGACCATCGTCACCAAGTACAATGTATAGAACTCATCAAAACAAACCAAATGAGCCCACACTCGAGGATATACAAAGTAGCCGTTGAGGAGTTCCACTATCCACCTCCTGACTCCATCATCAGACCATCATCACCAAGTATAATGTATAGAACTCATCAAAACAAACCAAATGAGCCCACACTTGAGGATATACAAGTAGCCGTTGAGGAGATCCACTATTCACCTCCTGACTCCATCATCAGACCATCGTCACCAAGTAAAATGTATAGAACTCATCAAAACAAACCAAATGAGCCCACACTCGAGGATATACAAGTAGCCATTGAGGAGTTCCACAATCCACCTCCTGACTCCATCATCAGACCATCGTCACCAAGTACAATGTATAGAAATCATCAAAACAAACCAAATGAGCCCACACTCGAGGCTATACAAAGTAGTCGTTGAGGAGTTCCACTATCCACCTCCTGACTCCATCATCAGACCATCATCACCAAGTGTTATGTTCTATACATCAACCAGTGCCTCTATACCGATACCAAATACATTCGTATTCATGGAATGAAATTTAAAATAAAAAATCAGGATTCGTTTTATTTGAATAAGAATAAGTTTCTATTCTACCTTCATTCAATTTTCATTCCCAAGAATTATTCCCGACCAAACTTATTTGGAATAACTTTGACGGGGATAAAATCAACGTGATTTTATTCACGCGTTATTCTTATTCTATTCATGATTTTATTCTTGAATGCCCAACTCTGTCCACCAGTCATTGATATCACCCGTGAGTCACGCACGGGCGCCCTACCCACAGGCCAGCCAAGACAAGCAGCTAAAGCCGGTAGGCTGCTGCGTAGCGAAAGTCAAAAAAAAAAGCACGGGTGCCCTCCCCCGCCCCGGCACCCCGGCGCCGCGTCAAATTGATACGAGTAACACAAGTTGCAAATTTTGTTTTCATACTTTCTATACAATATCAATCTTTGATTACAATAAATTCTTGCTGCATCTCGCGTACTAGCTCTAAGATTTCGTTCAAAAATATCAAAGATTTCTTCTTCGATCTCCACTGGCAGTCTCGGCCTGTCGTCCTAGCTAGAGCGTGTGTTGTAAATTGGCCATGATCTAGTAATCTTTGATTGGCAGCAAAAATTGTTCAGTTATTAGGTGTACTTGGGGTTAATCCCAAAGTGCGAAGTCGCGGAATACTTTCAGCTTCGTACATTCACTGGGCTCCGTTCAAACTTTCAACACTTAAAATGTAACATCGCACCATTTCGTAATATTCGCGGTGAGAAAACATTGTAAACAATGAAAAACGCCGCAAACAGCGCACGAACACACGCGCGGGTGGTTGGAAGGCGACTAAGTGGGTAACTCATTCTGATGTAAGCCAGCCTGATGTGAATGTGAACTACCCTCACTACAGCACATTTTGTGTCTAGTTTGTTTACCTCCAGTCATTAATAATTTTGAAAAAAAAACTTAGGTATGTTTTTTTTTCATAAATGAAATCTATAAATGATGCTTAAAGCCTGGGAAAATTAAGATACTCATAAAAAAAAAACATCCTGTATGTTGGCAAATAACATGAAATTACCCAACCTGAAGACATTGCTTAAATACGAATAAAGCATTCATTAAATATTAAGAAACGTCCACTTATTAGTTTGAAAGCACAATAATTCTCCATTGCAAGATTTGTTTGACCTTTTTGTATTCTTACATATAAATGTCAAGTCTCATTTTCCACGCCACAAGGATTAGGATTCAGCAAAAATACAACAAACCGAATTAGAGAGGGCGCAAAATGTCATCTTACGTAATGTCGCAATTATTGTCGACTTTGCTCTTGCTGTGTAATAATGAGAACATTTTGTGTCTGGTAGAAAAAGTAAAGGGCTCCGTTTTGAAACGTGTTTATATTAGAGAACTTAGATGCCCGCGCGGCACCGCCTGCGTATTACAAAGAGCGCGGACCTAGAGATAACATATCTATATCTATCCCAAAGGCCCAATCTATATACTAATACTGGTGACAGATTTTTTAAATCGGATGATTCGTTTCGGAATGTACCCCCAAAATACAAACTTACAGCCTCTCAAGATTTTCTCCTATAATATGAGTATCATCATGATCATAATCATAGTAACCGAAAGACGTCCACTGCTGGACATAGGCCCCCAAAGAGTGCCACAATGACGACCCCCCGAAAACAGGCGGCATTATGGAAATATGAGTATAGATTAGTACCTATGAATGATTAGTAGGTATATACAGGAGAATCGTTTTGCTCATATTCTTTTACGTTAGCAAAAGTGAGTGAGACGCGATGAAGTAGAATTGAGATCGGAATGTAACTATGGAGCCTAAACCATAGATTATACAATAGTTCTTACTAACCTCAACTTGGTAGAGAATATTGTGTATCTACACTTTGTACCTGCTGTAACAACACATAAAATGGTTGAAATTTTATTGAGTATTGTGTTCGATGAACTTAATACATAGTAATGAATTTATAGCTTGTGTATAAATTCATCATTATGGATACTATAATATTGTTCGAGTAATTAATTATGTACCTTGTTGTTCTTGTTCGACAAGCTTAAAACTGGCTACCCTTAATTAGAGGGTTTATTCGCCTAGACTTACCAAATTGGAATTGGTTTTGTAAGCCAAAGCCAAGCTTCACGTGTTAGAAGCTTTATAGATAGAGAGGTAAGGCAGATCGGATTATCATCTAGCTAGTATTTCCTTAGATATATATTTTTATTTTTCATAGAACGATTAGTACAAATTGCAGTTGTGACGTCATACCCGCGTTACAATTAGTATGAAGCGTTTTGCCTGCCGCCAGTGAGGTCAATTTTTGTCTCAATGTTCTTTATGTGTAGTTGATCCCATACACACATTTGTTCCTCTCCAAAAACTGGTTCGAATGGCATCGTAAAAAAATCTTAGCCATCATCCCTATTCTTCTGTTTACAAGGGTTACTGATATAGGTACTTACAACACCTGTGACTCACTACAGCCCCACTAGGGAGGTACAGTCAGCATCAAAAGTAACTGCGCAATCGAAGACGTCAAAAGCTCTTATTCCCTTTCAATAAAGACTTTTGACGTCTTCGTTTGCGTAGCTACTTTTGATGCTGACTGTATTTCCCATTTACAGAAGACCGTAGCCACCACAACATCTCTACTTGCTCTGCAGGTATACTTGACAATATCCGGCTGCGACACAGGTGCAGAGGACCACTTATGACTTCCAGATGTAAACTAACCAAGTCTACCAAACCCGCATATATTATAGGACCAAAAATAGTAGGTAATAGGACCAAATAAATACTCAGCCAAATTGTTACTTCAGACAACGAACTTTCATTTAACAGAGAGTTAAAAAATGGCTTTTACAAAATGCCTTTTACGAGGTTTCTGAATATCACGAGTTGAATGTTAATGTTAAAGCACGAAAGCAGCTGATGAATAACTAGTTAAAATTATCAAATTATTGACCTTTAAATTTTATTTCATTAATTATATTCTGTACAGTTATTATACTTATTTAAGCACTAAGGAACTAAATTAAGATAATTGAATAATTTAATAATCGTAATATTTTGATATGTAATATTTTTTTAGTAGTACCTATCAATAAATGAGTATTATTACCTTACTCACGGTCACCAGGGCTCCAAAGGGCGCGCTTTGTTGCGAGTAAAGAACCTCCACAAAGAAACCTCCACCGAGAAAATCCACAAATCATAAAGGGTCAGCTAAGCGCTTGAGACTCTTCCGAAGTTGGCAATACAACACTTCCAAGCAAACTCCCAGTTTTATATTTTCATTGACTCTAATCGTGTGTGCCTTCTACTGAATGTAGAAGATATTCGCATGAGAACAACAGAGCAGTTTTACACTTGCTATAATTAGACCTATGTCACCATAAAACACCTCTTTTACATCACCGTTTAACGACGTCAACACCATTTACAAAACCGTGGTTTAATGTCATCTCTGAGTCATTGTTTACGACAAAAAGCCATAACTCAAAATTGTGAGACACGTCCGCGAGTAATAAAAGAATGACGTAAGCTGGGCTGCAGGGCTTTATGGGTATTTAGTGAAATAGGTCGCCGGGATGGGTCGTAAAACTCAGTGTTTGGGGTCAAAGGTAGGAGAGACAGCGTACGTACGAAGTACTAGCAGTAACTGCGTAATACTCATTCATTTTTAGCTTTAAAAATTACAGTTGATAGTATTCTGACGGTCGTTCTAAAAGTTACGCAATCACCCCTCCACTACTGGTATACCCATCTCGCAAACTGGCTATGATTACAGTACATTACATCAGAGGCCGGGAAAGCACGCTCACACCTCGCTACGCTCGGCCGTCTATACCTGCTTGGCCGTAAATCCGTTTTCACGCCGAGGCATGTATATTGCTTTTCTCAAACATGCAATGAAATAAATAAATAAAAATCCTCAAATCAAACTAATTTTCATGGCTGAATGCCGTGATGCTGTGCCGTGATGGTGCCACAAATAGTGGAATAAAAATTAAAAAGTTACTTTGCAGGCCTAGGCCTGAAAAGTTGTATGAAATCCCATTTCAGGCCGCCTTGAGATGCTGCGCTCGAAAAAGGATACTTCCGAGTCTATTATAAGGAACGTAAAGCGAATATTTCATTGCATGTTTGAGCAATATTACATTACTGCAGAGGCCGGGAAAATAGAGATTGTCGGCCAGGTTCTTAATATAGAATAGCGAATAAAAGACTGGCAATCACTTTTCACACCGAGGTATGTACAGTGCTCTTCTAAAAAATACAATGATATAAATAAAAACTTCAAGGTATTTTTTAAATGGCTGGACGCTATGATGAAACAAAAGGTCGCTTTGCAGGCCTATGAAGTTACATTATGGACCTCTCGCCGCACCCGCAACTTAATACTTCGCAACCTTATTATACGGATCATATCAATATTTATTACAGTGTTTGATGAACTCCTCAGAAAAATCAATAACTTTTAAGGAGACCTATAGTCGACTACTAGCGGTCGCTAGTTTCTCATCACTTATATTCTGGCGGTCAGATGGTTTACGAGGTTAGTGTTTTTAGTCCGACTGCAATTGCCGGCGAACTTCAGTTCTCTTTGTTACGTGAATTACAGGCACTGGCTAATGGAACCAGTATTTAATGGAAAGGGGATGGACGCGGATAAACGGATAGCTGAAAATCCCAGAGGAACAGTAAGGCCGTTTCAGCATTTGGTGGTGCGGAGTGGATCCCGTATTTGAGCTGTCAGCTGCTAACGTAAACTGTCATTCTAGTTAACTGTTAATTCAGTACAGATTCTTTTGTGCACGCGTTTTTAATGGGGAACTTGCACCTTTTTATTTTATTACGAAAATCGAAAGTATGATTCAGAGGAATATCAACTGTGGCATTAAAACTTTCTTATGATTTCTTTTTCTGATGTTTCATAAATTTGAAATCTGCACGCGCCTGCACCCGGGTCAATCAACTATTTCTTGTTGCTCGTTGCCATGGTAACGTCTCCTGGGTCACCCTTTAAAACTATTATTTTATGGGGTTTGAATCCACAAAACACGTGTTTTTGTCATATTGGTAAACCTATTCCATGGTGGGGCATCTCCTTAGCATGATAGGAGTCCAGTTTATAGTATTTTTTCTAAGAAAGTCTGTTACTGTTGTCTCTTGGCTTACCGGGACAGAATAACAACAAGAAAAAGTTGTTTGACCCACCCCCCGAAAACGCTCTATATTAAACGGCTATGACGTCATCACTACATAGTATAAAACAAAGTCGCTTCCCGCTGTCCGTCTGTCTGTCCCTATATGTATGCTTAGATCTTTGAAACTACGCAACGGATTTTGATGCGGTTTAAATTTAATAGATAGAGCGATTCAAGGGAAAGGTTTATATGTATAATACATGCATGTACTATTATACATATACGAGTAAACCCGCATGCGGCCCGCGAGGCCCTTGCTTGCGGCCCGCGAGCCTCCCTAGCTGTTCTGTATAGTCGCGTTGTATTAGGATAATCAGGACGATCCATAATGACTTGATCACACGTACCGAGCAAACGGGCAAGACAGTGTTTTCGGCCGAGTACTCGGTGCGTATAACATAGCGAGTGACTGTTTATACTCACCGAATGTAAAGGTTGTTGAATTCAGAATTTTGGAATTGCCTGCTAAAGTCATAAATAATTAAGAAGTGAGGCCCGCGTATTTTTTTTTAGCTCCTAAATATATGGCCCTTGGTTGCTAAAAGGTTGCCGACCCCTGCACTAGTGCAAAGTCGAGCACTAGGACGTTTACCTTAAGATTATTACCATTATTGGTAAGTTTATCGGAATCCGAATGTACACGTTATGCAAAGCTTTAGTGCTTTGCGCGGAATCCAGGTGTGGCAACCCTGAGTGTAAACTATGGCAAGTGTACGTCTAGGGTTGCCACTTAAGTTTAGCGATTCGGAGGGCTATATCGGTTAGATTCTATTGTCGTATACTAATTTCAGGTGAGCGCCGCTGCGATTATTGATTTTATAGAACTACTAGATACCCGTGTGGCTTCGCCTGCATATTGCAAAGAACGCAGCCAATCCCGCAGGATAAAATATAGCCTATAACCATCCAGAAAGTCAACTCTACACGCAGGTGAAAGAATTTTTGGAATCGGTTAAGCGGTTCCGGAGATTACCCAAAACATAAATGCTTCAATCTCACATACTTTTCCTTTTTATAATATTAGTAGGATAGATTTCATATATATCATATCAGCAATATCACCTAAAAGACGTTTACTGCCGGACATAACCCCCCTTCCCACCCCCAATGTTTTAGACTCATCATCATCATCATACCAGCCGAAAGACGTCCACAGCTGGCCATAGGCCTCCCCCAAAGAGCGCCACAATGCCCGTTCCTACGCCATCCGCATCCAGCGGATTCCCGCGTGTTTTACGGATCAGTCCACCTTGTGGGGTATATACCCACGCTGCGCGCTGCGCCTTACGATACGCGGTCGCCACACGAACCTTTTCGCCTCAACGGCCGTTCGGTTTCAGGAAATACACGGTAATTTCATAAATAATATCACCAAGAAGTTGCGGAATCAAATCGATCTTTGGCCGTTTTCGTTAATATTTTACCGACATTTAGACAACCCTACCCTTGCTATAGTTCAGTTATAACAGTTGGCTCGCTGAACCGTATTCTATGTGGTTTGTTTACGATACACATTTGTTTATGTTAAGATGCTCCTGTTCTGGTCTATGTATATTTGTATAAACAGGCATATTTTCTGCGGATTACGTAAGTCTGTTTAAGGAAATGAGGAAGAATCGGGTTTGCGGTCGAGTTATTTTTAAGATCTTCAATAAAGAACAGTGGTCTGGTTGAGGATTTTTATCGGAGTTTCGTGCGGGTTTGTTAATTTAAAGAGCTTCTCTAAAGTAAAATAACACTAAGTTCTCAAATAAGTAATTCGAAATATTTTATTTCATTACTAGTATTTTCTGACGCCGCAGTTGCCATTTATTTCACCATCCCTCAACTTACAGACATTCTGGGCCCTATTTCACCAACTGGACAATTGTCACTTGACAGCTAGGGTTGCCAGCTAATTTTGGGGGAGATATAGTATTTTCCAGAAAAAAAGGCCAAAAAAATAGTACACTGTAAAAAAATATAGTACTTGGCTAGCCTATAAATAAAAACTTATTTTTAGGCAAGCCTCTAATAGTTTTTTGTTTCGGGTTGCCCATAGAAAATTTTCACACACTGCCACTGTAAATAGCAATATTTACAGTGGCAGTGTGTGAAAATTTTCTATGGGCAACCCGAAACAAAAAACTATTAGAGGCTTGCCTAAAAATAAGTTTTAGGCAATCGGCTTGTATGGGCGCTCCGCACTTTGTAAGGTCCCCCAAAATATAGTATTTTCGCGAACTATATATTTTTTCAACAGTATGTAGTACAAAGAGACAAAATATAGTACAATACTATACTTCGTTTTTTTAGCATTAGAGAGAACTTTGCAGAACGAGATATAAGGTTTTTTATCGGGCACACTCTGCGGATCGAACAGTGAATACGAGTTAATAAATATCACTTATTTATGATCATGTTTTAGTAATACATACATTACTCAGTGTTGTGAACAAATAAGAAACATAATATTAGTTAATTTATATTCTAAGATGAAAAGATAAGAATTTTAATAAATTGCGTTTGCAATTTTTCATGGAAAGGTTGTACAATAAAAAACCTAAAGAGGCAGAGTTCTCACACAATGGTCTATTTTTAAACGTCACTGTTACTATCTGTATTTCACTCATGTGGGTTTTTCATTCGAGTTCATATTGTTGTCGGTTGAGTCGGTTGTGATTTCTATTGCTGTAAGCTTACTTAAAGATTGTTGTTATCGTTTTTGTTGAATTTTGTTATTAGTTGTTGATCTATTTAGATATTTTGTTTGTTGGTGGACATTTACAATGTATGAAGCCGAGGCTGGCCCGAGTGGGCTAGAGAAGTCGCATCCGGTTCCGGCTAGTGTTTTTTCATCTCCAAAGAAGAAAAAGTAAAAGCAGAATCCTCTGACTGCCAGTGAAAAGCGGATGGTAGTGAATATTTACAAATTAGTGTCAGAAATGTGCCATAGAAAGGAGTATCCCACTAAATCAGACCGTGTGAAAAAGACTGCTGAGACTGCTGGCATATCGTTGGCTACGGTATACAACATTTTAAAATAAAATATATGCGTTCAGCTATCGGTAAATATCAAATGATATGTACTCGTATGTAGGTACATAAGTTCCGAGAAATTCAGTGGTATCGGTCGAAATCGAAGAAGGAAGGTTTACGACCACTGCTTCTGTGTTTACCCCTTTGTCAGATAATTCTAATCTTAAAAAAAACGAAGTATATATAATATAGTACGGTTGGCAACCCTACTTGACACTGACAATTCGCCATACATTGCTTGTTCTAGAAGCTAAAGGTCGGTCGCTAGGGTACAATTATACAAGTAATTGTATAATTGTCAATGTCAGGTGACATTTGTCAAGTTGGTGAAATATGGGCCAGGTGTCCTCGTGAAAAGTCAACAGCAGACCAGTCGGTCCGTTCGTCCTTGGGCGACCAGGTGCTACTTATAAACATTTTTTTTTGCTAATTACCTGCCCAATTAAAAATATCTCTTCATCACCTACCAATATTTTGCAGAGTGTTGGTCCTAGTTTGAGTGGCATCTTAGGTCTAGGCATTACCAAGGCAGGTGTAGTGTAGACAAATCTGACCGGGGTCGAATCCCGGCCGTGTATGCGACTTTTTTAAATCTTTGAAGGCGGAAGAACAAATCGTATCTCGTATAGTTTCAGATTTTCCCTCTCTGCCGTGTCCGTGTCTTGTCGTGTCCGGCCACAGGCCGTCAGTTATTCTTATTAGGGTTAGGTATAGATATAATGTTCTAATGTGGCTTTCAAATCATACTTTGGTCACACGACGCGTAATGGAGTAGTCCAGTTAGTTTTTACTCTAGGCAAAATATGGTTTTGAAAAACATTCATTTATAATAGCGTTTTTTTTTGTTTATTTCATTTTGAAACGTTATTCTAAGACGCTTTATGCAAGAATACAACAAACTTTTCATCCGGAAGTAATTATATAGATTTAAATAAAGCATGAAATGTTTTCTTACTATTATTTATCTTGAACCAAAATAAACATAAAACCATTTTTTTTTCTGACGTTTCCGAAGCTCGTTAAGTTATATTTTTTCTGATGTCTGTAATTTTGTAGGATTTTATCGCTAGGTAACTATTTAATTGATAATTATCCATTACGTAGAAAAAATCTGCTATTATAAATTATTTCCAAATTTGTAATTTTTTCCATACAAGTTGTCAGTTCATTGCCTGGACTAAGGTACACGTGTAGGAGGGTTTTGGCAGGTTCTGATGGATACTGTACCGCTTACCAGCCAGATCTTCCAAACGCCGCATATACAGGGTGGGCCCTGTAACTGGAGCAAAAAATTAAACGGTAGATTATTAAGCTTGTGAACAATTATTTCGAAGTGGTTTTATGCGAAAAAAAAAAATTTTTTTTGAAAAAAAAAATTCTTTAAAATAAGTTTACTTGTATTTTTTTACTCTTCTGGAGCGCTATGAGTAACTTTTTATTTTAAAAACACAAAAAAAAAAGAAAAAAAAAATTAAAAAATCACAAAACTATCTGTTGAACACAAAAATG